>CP136066.1:140330278-141820436 GCA_032622095.1 Siphonodentalium dalli
TGCAGACGACACACATCTGAAAGGCTCCAAAATCTCAGGGTTGACAGCAGATCACATGAAAAAAAGATTTTGTTTGTCGATCGATGTCCTGAAGATACATATTTATCTTTTTTTTCTTTTAAACATTTTGGATTTTGCTTCTTTGTGCCATTTAAAGTTCTTGATAGAGTGTACACACACATTTCTAACAAATCTACCATGTTCATTATACTGGAATCAAGCAATATGCCATCAGAACACATAAATGGGATTTGTTTATGATATGGTTCTGTTTCAGATTGCAAGAATTTTGAAGACCATGGGGGAGATGTCCAAATGTAACACTCGTCAAACCCCCCTACTAGACGTATGATATACATAGACTTATTAAATTGTTTATGTAATAAAGAAGCTTTTCAGCAAAAATTAGACATATCAATAGAATACAGCTAAACATTAATTGAACAAGAACATGGTAATAATAGGCCTAGGCATTTGTAAAATCTTTTAACTCAAAAACTATTGTTGTAATATTTCTCATATTGTGTCAGGAACACAACCTAAACATACAAAATGACCAGATAGCCGTTATATCTCAGATTTAACTCTTTCTTAACTAAATACTTATTGAATAGTAGTTCCTAAGGAAATATTCACATAAGTAGTCATTTGTTGAACTCATTATCTGAACTTCCCACCAATGAATAGGAATCCTTCTGCACTTGCATATATAATATATGTTGTCTGCTTTTATTTCATCAACACCTCTCCAGATGAATAGGACCATTCCAATATATACTTGTATAACTGAATGGTAGAATCCAATTAGTAAAGAAAGGTATAAAGTAATACCCACATCACGCTATTTCCATTTCACTAACTTATTTTTATCAGAGGTCTCGTAAAATTTGGTAATAGTAAATTATCAGGCAAGTTAACAATTAGTTGATTGAAGAAGAAGTTTTGTAAGTATGCAAGAAAGGAACTTGAATACTAATTAGTCTTTTGGACACACCTTATCTTCCTGAGAGCGGATAGTTTTTCTCCTTTTCACTTAAGATATCTATGGTAGGGTGGTTAAACCCTAAATACAATTTGGATAATATGGTTGGTAATATGGTTGGATTCTTATATCATAATTTTGTTCAAATTGTTGCAGGGCATGGAATTTGAGGCAGTTGGAAAAACAGTTTGCCTCTCGTTCACCGCAAATCAATATGTGGGGGGGGGGGGGGGGGGGGGGGGGGGTGCGGGGGTGGATGCTCAGCTAAATGGTTCAATTAATCACCTGCACATCGACTGATTGTCTAAAAATTGGCAAATCTCTAGGACATGAAATTATGACAAGTGGGTCCTATCGGGGACGTGGCTAGATGGTGTGTCCAACTTCTCCCCTCTCTTTGAACCAGACCCAGATTCCTAAGTTCGGAAATTCCATTTGCACCTCCCCACAGAGTTAGGCCCGTTTTATACGTCGAACCAAACACGGGTCATGCCATCTTCGCTTGGCTCGACATTGGCGCTTCTTTGGCACATGTTACATGTGTTTGATTTATACGTCGAACCAGCTGGCACATGCCATAATCGTATATATCGAACAATTTTAGCATTTCTGATACAAAATGCCATCTGCTATAATCATTTCCCTTGGGAAGTTCATGAAAATATGATATGATAGTGTCCTCTGACAATGCAATATAAACTGGCCCCAGTAGTGTATTTATAATATTCTACAGTGCATGAATCTCAGAAACGATTTCATGTCAGGCGCAACATATAAAATGGGCCTTAAATCTTTCAAAATTCTTCAACTGACTGCTAACTTAAGCTTTCCAAATGTTAGAATTACCAATTTGATACTTACTCAAAGTTGAAAATTTTCCATTTGATGGCCATTTCAATTCAAAATTTGACCGAAAATAGAAAAAGTTGCAAGTTTTGATCTAAAAGCAACAATATTCACACTAAATACTGGTTGGAAATCAAATTATTTAAACAATTTTTAACCTATTTCTGGTGTTAAAAATTTGCAATTGTTGAACTTTTTTAAACATTGGGGGGGTTGTGAGACATACCTCAATCACCACGTCCCTATAGAGCCCATGCTACAATAAAAGGTGAACAAGAATTACATAATTTTGGTAGACTTAAAAAATGTTAACAGAAATACTTAACAAAACAAAGAATAACTTAAACGGAAGCAAATTTACACAGCTATACTTAAACAATTATGCTAGTCTCAGTACATGAACAACACATATGTCAATATGATAAATAACTTTATACATCAATACCTGATTAGCATCTCATTCTGATTGTAGTATACTGAAAAATCATTCATATTACTTATGATGGATGACAGGCTTTGCATTTTGACAGGACCAAGTTCAGTAAACACAGTCATGTGTGTGGCATATCTGGGGCCTTCCTATATAAATCCCCTTAAAGACTCTACAGATGAAAGTTTAATCATAAACATGGGAGAGTAAATAATGGATATCAGTTCCACTAAAGTAGCATTCAGACAACGTCGCATTGCGATGACACGATCCACTGTCTGCGTTATAACCATTCACACGGGTGCAATGCATAGGTTACGTTTATATAATGCAGAGCTTCCGATTGCAGCTAATAATTTCGATATTGGAATAAATGCAATATTGCAAATCAATCGATCTATTATGAATCAATCGTATGATAATGTCAAACCTGTCATATCCCAGCAACTAAAACAGCCGCCGTCTTTTATCGATAAAAAAAAACACGTTATAACACACGCACTTAATAATCAAATAAGGTATACATGTATTACGGGTTGCATTGAATATCTCCATTGTGTGCTTTAACAGATACAATATAATTGACGAACGCAGCCGTCTTAACGTCTTAATGTTATTGTCTGTATTCCGATTTCAACGCAACCCGATTCATCTGAACACTCATTTAGCAAATTTCTCAAACACTTTATGATTTGGGTACATACTTTATTCTGGACATACTTCAACTAGCGCTTGAACTCTATTTATTTATAATCCTTTGCTCAATTAGTGATCGATTACTCTTTTATGAAATAAAAAACATTTTACAACAAAAATCATTTATTTTAAGGACCTCTATCATTTGACTACCCAGAGTAATGTTTTTTTTCCACAATCATTGCTATTGGCTATTAACAATTTCCCCAACAATAGCAAGATAAGGTCCTTTTTTATAAACATGCATTTTATATTCCATGACATTCAGTCATGTGTAGGCGCCATCACAGGAAACACTGGGCCTTATTTCAGGACCTGTATCATTAACAAAGTGCAAAGCCTGGTTGAGTTAGTATCGATGAATCCAGATGACTATCACAGAAGTAAAGTATGTCTGGGAAATCTAAAATCAATTAGTGGTGTGGCAGTCCAATGGTGCTTGACTTGTAACATCATAGTGTGACAATGTCAAGTGAACACGTTGAATGCCAAGGTCATTACTTGACAATTTTCAAGTTTTTTTTCCAAGAACTTCAATTATAGGTTAAGTGAGCAGTACCTATTATGCCGAAAATCAAGGCTATTCAAGCCCCCCCCCCCCCCCCCCCCCCCACATGGCAATTCAAGTAATTACAAAGCAAGATTCCAAGGCTCTGCTAATAATAAAGGGTGTAATTAGTTTTGATTCACAATCATGTTACAATAACAGAACGGGCTCGGTAAAATTACAGCTAAAATAGATAACAATGAAATTAGCTCACTACCTTCACAAAATCACATCTCAAAAAATTTTTTAACTCAACAATGAAATCACGGACATATTATAAAATGCATCATATAATGATCCATAGTTGTGGCTATACCAAACAAGGCTGAAATTTTCCAAAGACATAATCAGAGGTTGGTATAGTCATTTGGACTGATCAAGACTGGATGTGTTATGAATTAGTACAACTATTTATGATTTATAAGACAAGTACACTCTGAATATTGACATTCAGACATTCAAGATTTGAATTTATCCCCACACCTCCCCCCCCCCCCCCCCCCCACCTGCCTGGACCATAGAGAAAATTCCCAACTGGGAAATTCCATTGGCACACCTTACTGTGGGATTAAAATTTTGACTGGTATCTCTGTGTATCTCAACTGTTCAAATGCTCAAAAACTTTAAACCAAACACCATCTCCCCCATGATCAAAATTTCTCTTAAAATGATTTTGTAAGTCCAAAACTTTATTCAATAATCAAATGTCATTGGAAAAGTATGGACATATGCATTGCTTGGCCTAAATCAATGTAAACATGAACTTTCTATCTCAATTTTTTTCTCAGATTGGTACTGTTGTCATTCCCTAGAGATGTAAAAACCACAGGCCCCTGAGGAAAATACCAGATATACCAATATATATACTATACCAGTGACAAGGTTCACATGTCCGATTATGGGAAAACACACCATCTATCATATTCCTCATAGATTCTCAAAATCAAAACCATCCATAAGGAGCCTCGCATATATAAGAGAATGCACTGGCTTACTAGGTCAAGGAAAATATTGTTAGGCCACTGTATTCTCTCATATATGTGAGGCTCCTATTGGGAAACTTGCATATATAAGAGAATGCAATGGCACAGGGTTTTAAGAAAATTTTAAAAAGCTCCAGCCATGAAGGGTTAAAGATGCCCAGTCTGATTTGAGACCCCTAAAGTTACAATGTCTTCGGCTCTGGAGTCACCTTACCACTTAATCCATTTTTATTATATCAATATTTCAGATTTACAGACTATTCACGACCAGTGCATTATGCTGGAGACATTATAGTCTAATTATCTCATCATTTCATCATTTATTCTGGCTCAAATAGTCATGAAATGGTGAAAAATTTACTCTTTCCGAGAGTTATTTGCTTTAATCGACACCCCCCCCCCCCCATCAAACTCAAAACAATCCGCATTGTGCATGACAAACTAGCAGAGACAAATAGCCCACTTCCGGAATTCTGTTAGTCGACACTAACAATCCGATGATACAGGCACCCTCAAATTGGAAGGGATATCTTTAAGGCTACTGGCCAAACATTTCTCTAAAGAGGATTACTTTCCTGAACGTCACATCTCTTTGGTTGCAGCAGTTCATCTCTTCCCTTTCACCGGAGGAGGACTTTCTGGTGGGGACGAGTATGATGAGAATGACTGAGAATGCGACATCTTCACTGATGAGATAGATCGCCTCCCTTCATCGACAACCGCTTGGCTGTTCGTCCCAGGAAGTTTGAGTCTGAATGTTCGTGCAAGAGTTCGAGTGCAGTACTTTCACTAACTGAAATTGTAAAGGTCAAAATTCAAATATACTATATCAATTCATCAAAGTCAAAGCAATGAATATTATTCACTCATTTTATTATTTACTGCCAATAAAATCTACTTTTTGAGTTAAAAATCAATAGAAAAAATCCCTGTATAATATTTTCAGTGGCTACTCGAATTGACAAAATGATGAATAGACCAATTAGTCTGTCATATATAGAAAGTATCCGAGAATATCACAGCTGAAATGAGGTTCTTTCAAAGTGTTCTACTCATGAGATGGAAATGACACAGAATTATTATTCAATATCATAATATTACAATGTGGCTCAGCTGTGTTCTGTTTGGAAATAGAATCCTGCTCAATAAGTTAGCGTGTGAAGATCCATATTTTCTTGTGAAATTCAATGCATTTTTGTATTTATTCTTATTGAAAAAAAGTTAACAGGATCATTTTCAATAATAGTGAACACAACATGGCAATGCACAGATTATCTCGAAGAGTACTATAACACAATTGTTTGTACTTTTTACTTTGGTATGATTATATATCGCTAACTGTTACTTTGATTATCCTTCGGTCTGTAAAAAGGCCCAATATCTGAGGAACAATTTGTCAAAGGTTGTGGTAAAGCAGCATAGAAAGAACATAATTTTTGTATAATAGTTGTTTTAATTTGTGTAATCAAATCTGTTAAAACCCATTGCATATGTCAAAGAGCAATGCTCATCAAATTGTTATCTTGATAATGTGATCAGAAGCTATCAATTCACAAAATACTGTAAAACATGTCTGTCGCATGATTGGCCAGTACTTATTCACGATTGATTGATGATGCCCTTAAAGCATAGGAATATGAAGGAGACTTCAGACATGGAAAACAATTGTCACAAATGATCATAAATTGATTGATCAAAGTGACGTACAGTAATGCTCTATAAAGTAATCGACTTCTTAACAACAGCAGAATTATGGGTAACTTTTCAGGATTTAGTCGGAAATATGGCTTGTTGCCCGAGAGCTTTCCGATGAATGGCAACAAGCCATATTTCCGACTAAATCCTGAAAAGTTACCCATAATTCTGCTGTTGTTAAGAAGTCGATTACTTAGATCATTACTGTATCTTGGAAACTGTGTAAGCAGAAGGAGAGGTATCATTTGAAATGTGACTGACACATAAAACATTTGACTTCTAACTTTATGGTTATAACTTCACAAACTGAATAAAAACACAAGTTATTTCTTAAATATTTTCAGGCATACTCTGAATCTCAATCAAGAATTATTGCTGTAACAAAATTTCTAAAGTCTCAATATTTTTCATTTATGCTGAGATTAAGAATAAAGTCTTTTAATAGTTGATATGTACATTGCAATATCTTTATATAAACAATACAACAAGTGAATCACAAAACAGTAATAGTGAATAAAAAATGAATCAAGAAAGAAACATACAATAAACTGAGTGAAATGAAACTCTTAATAAAATGATATGCTTTGTGTGATCATGCATGTTTTATAATACTGGTATCTCATAAGTGGTCCCAGCATTAATACTGTAGTCATCATGCTTACTGATTTTACACAACGAAAATGGGAACAGAAATATCGCAATTTAGTCGATATTAATAGTCAGCTATATTTAAATTGATTGTCTGATAGATCTTCATTGAAAATTGAGTTTGACCAAAACATAAACATCAAATATCCAGTGTTTGGGCATAAAATCTCTCTCAAATATGAGTTTCCATAAGCATGGTAAAATAGAAAATTGTTCCCAACGATGGACGTCTTCTTGCATGAAAGATTTATTATAAAATGCACAACTTTAGAACGCTGAATATTCAGTCTCAGCAGCGAGAGAGTATGAGACAATCGCAGACCTTTGGTATAGTGAGAGATGTCAGGAGGAGTTTACTATCATCATTCAATGAATTCCCCTCAAGGCATTGTTTTAATAGACAGAACATATTAACGCACATCTTAATCACAAATCTCTTATCGAATGAGTTGCAGATGGCACAAGGATACATATATTACAAATATGGAGCTTGATTGAAATATGACTGTGCTGTCCACAACAAGTTTGAAAAATTATTCTGGATTATGATGCAAGATGTGTTCTGTATTTATTCTAGAGATGGGCGGTATTGAAATTTCAATCTCGGTATCGGTATCAGTAAATTTTCGTCGATTTACCTCGGTATCGGTACGGTAATCGGTATTGCTATTAAATTATAAGATCAAAGCAGATATTCCCGGTAAATTATTGTAATTCAAGTTTTTAGCTGAACAATATACATGTATATATGACCACGGTCCACGGATTTACTACATTCATGACAATACCTAAATTAGGCAACAAAATGACCTACGCAATTAAGTAATATTCACACATCTCTTTGATGATTTACACGCATGTCGTCGCACTGATTTGAAAAGAATAAGAGCATGACTACAATATTTTTTCGTGTCAATTGATTTTCGTAACATTTCCATGAGTGAATAGAATTGTGAGTAGTAATCAGTGATCACAATTCACAAATTTATGAACGTTCGCGCGATGTCATGAAAATAGGCAAACCGGCCATGACAATTTCCGAACTGCAGATGCCCAAACCCGCGGGTGGTTCATATTCTCCTCCTGGCTGCGTGATATACCATTCATGTATACAATTTAAGAGTCCCTCTTATTTGCAGCAGGCAAGCTACCGGTGCCCAAGTGTTAATTTAAAGTTATCACGCGATCTTTTTTTGTCAGATATATGCACATATGTATAATAAACCGGTAAGTATATATATGTTTAATAAAGTAATTTATAGTAGGATATAAACATATTTGTGCACAACTTTCCAAGAAGATGTGCTATTTGCAATTGGCAAGATCAGGTTGTATCAAAAATCTGCAATGCGTATATTTAATAAATAGAGAATGGCTTGGGAGTGAAATACGCCGATATAGTGAACTACACAACCGCACTATACCGCACTATATCGGCGTATTTCACGACAAGTCATGCTCTAATTATTATATTGTATCGAACAAATGCAGAATTTTTTTTTTTAAATTCCTCTTTGTTACAGGTTCTTTGTAAAAAAAAAAAAATTTCAATGTTTGTTTTCCTGTTTTTTAAAAAACTTTGGCTGCCTGTTTGTTGTTTTTTTTAATTATTTTTTATTGTTTTTTTTTATTATTTTTATTTGTTGTAAATGTTTATTTATTGTTTGTTTATTTTTCATGTTTGTTTTCCTGTTTTTTTTTTTTTAAATTCCCCTTAGTTCAGGTGGTTTGTTTTTGTTAAACTTTTTCACCTGTTTGTTTGTTTTTTTTAATTTTTTTTTTTTTTTAATTATGCCTGTGTTTTTTTGTCAATGTTTGTTTTCCTGTTGAACTTTGTTGTTTGTTTTTTTTTGTAAATCTCTATCTATTTTGTTTATTTTTCATGTTTGTTTTCCTGTTTTAAAAAAAACTGTTTTTGTTGCAAAAAACTGTGTCAGTCATTAATTTCTGCTGTTCCTTTTTGTTACGTTTGAAAATCAGTGATCATATGATAAATATATGTATGATTTGAAATAAAACCTTCCAATATAACATATTAATTTTGCAGATTCCAGACTACTACTGGTGGTAGAGTGTGACCAAACTCAAGAACATTTAGACCAATGTCAACTCATTTCAACCACTTACCCACTCTTAATTGGTGCCCGGACGAACGAAGAATGTATTAAATTTGGTCATTTATTAGTATAAGTCGCTCTTGTACACGGAACTATCAGAATAATTGAGCCGCGAAATTATTGATTATTTTCGAACCGAGCGGTCACGTGACTCTGATCGGAAGCAAAGAATTTACGGCTACAAAAAAAAGTGTACCCAACTCCGGAAACATGAACGTATGATTGGTGTTATTGGGCCATGAAAATCTGCAGTAGCGTGTTTTTTCAACGCTTAGTATACAGCATAGGGGTATTATTTATTTACAAGAGACAGCTAAAACAAGCTGTAATCGGCAAATTGTATTCTCGGTTCATGTTATTAGTTGTTCGGGTACGGCAACCGATCACATGTTTTAGTGTTACCGGTATAGGAATGGGGTATCGCGAATTTAGGAAACGCAACGGGACTCCAGAGAAAACCTTTGTAATTTTGATTTAGCAGTAGGAAACTACTATTTTCAACTTTTACTAAGTTCAGACAATTGATGTTCGCCTTACTGAAGCTTTAATTTGGATCAGTGGCGAAATAACAAGTAGTTTCAGAACAAAGTTTGATGTAGTGTTCGTTACTATTTTTAGTAGTCAAAACTACATATGCATAGTGCACGATGGGAGAGACTTGAAGGCGTAGTATACAACTACGACTAATAGAGTCGAGTAGCCAACCAATCGGAAAGCTTGATTTCAATAACAAAGTCACGTGAGATACAATATCAATCGCTATTGCATCACCGTCTAATTATAAAGTAACCTGTGGGGTTTTCAATTTGTTGTGCACGGGGACCCCCCATAACACGTGCTTCGATTCCACATGCTTCGATCCAACTTGGGACACAGATACCGAGTTGCCCACGCATTTTCCATTTGGACGGATACCGAAATTGACACATAACGCTCCAGCTATGAGTAGTCATACCTCATGATGTTAGTTACATTGTCATTAATATGTCGTAAAGATCAAAGATGCCGTCGGGCAGCTGTGCTCTTGATGTAACAATGTTGCAATTATAGACTAATACATGTAGTACCGACTTGTTACACCGAGTTATCATAATTATCCGATTCTCGTTGCTTACGGTTGACTGGTCATACAATTCATGCATGTCACGGCTGCGGTGACAAGGTGACGCGCATATGTTGGCAACACATGAATAATTTCATTACCGAAAATACCGTATTTTTAGTTTTGATTCGGTACGGTAAATCGGTATTACGCTGATACCGATACCGTACGGTAAATACAGAGTACCGCCCATCTCTAATTTATTCCACACCCTTCTGTCGGATAACTTCAATCCATCACTGCTACCGCCATTGATATTATAACTACCTTAAGTCTGATTAAGTCTGATGAAAAACTGTTAATTATCTATGCATCTCCCAGACAGAATTTGTGAAATTATGCATATGTGCGTCAACGCTTTTGGCAACAACGTCGACACGAAGTAGTTCTGGTTTGTATTCCACTTGTGGTATACAATATGAATTGAAAGGATGGGATTACATTGAATACATGTGCCTCATGTCAACGGGTGTGGCACTGTATACAGTAATGCTCTAAATAATCGACTCCTTAACCACAGCAGAATTATGAGTAATTTTTCAGGATTTAGTCGGAAATATGGCTTGTTGCCATTCATCGGAAAGCTCTCAGTGAGAGCTTTCCGATGAATGGCAACAAGCCATATTTCTGCTTGCTTACAATTGCCTAGATCTCGAGAATTTGGGATGAAATATGGATATTATTGCCATGTTTGATTGTTTTTTTTACTTGTTACTCAGTTTACATCCAAGGCTCATGTTTAGTTATATTGTATTCATGTTACCGGTATCCACTTTCTTAAAAAACTTGTGTCATTCTACGTATTTATTATGTTTATGCCAATTGAATTCATCGATGACTCAGTATTGTAATATACAAGAATGAGTTAAGTTTCTTTGATAAAATTAGGACACTTTCTGGGACATTGGGTATTTACTGTGACATTTGTTGACTGTAATAGCTTAGAATTGCTAAATTCAAATGTTTGAAGTTGTTTCATCAATGTTCTCTCTGATGTTTTATTATTTTATAAAACTGGTTTCAGGGTGTCCCAAAAGATATTTGAAGAAATGGTTATAGCTACCTAAGGGTATTCAAGGTATATTATAATTAAATGAGATACCAGTACTACTTCAGATGTCTTACATGTATATTTCAGTAGTATACAAAGTGTATTATAGAGGGTGTTCGTAGAATATCTAGTTGCTATTTCCAAGGGTATTAAAGATATGTTACACAAAGTCCAAGTATATAACTTCAGTAAATTTACATTGTCATATTGATTCTGATAAATTACAACCATATGTATTCAAGGGATATTTCATGGATAAAATGATTACCCCCATACTTGAGTGAACAAATAAATAGATTAACATGCAGAACACAATTAATGTGCTATGAGAAGACACTAATGATACAACAACAAATGGAACATGCATCTACAAGATTTAGATTACCACATTTCCACCCTTAAGAAAATGTATAGATAGGTCACAAGAAAAATTTATCTAAATAGTGGTCAGGCAGTGGGTCAGATGAATAAAAGTGTTGGGACGCTCGACTTGTTTCACAATGGCAATATCTTCAGGATATTTTTAAAACTAATGGAGTCATTGCTAAGATGCTGAACTAGTACATGTACAAGCATTCATTCATATTCAGGATAAAGAAATAATTTTTATGAAATCATTATCAAAATACCAAAAAATAAAATTTTGGAGAATAATACATCTGCATTAAAATGTAATGAGTGTAAGGCCATAATATAAGCCTCAACTTTCCCACCTTGCAATTTTCATAAAGAATTCACAAGATATTGATGGCATTTTGTGTGCAGAATTACTTTTCATCTCAGTATCTTCCGAATATTAATTATTAAAAAATTTTAATTTATAAATTATCTCCATTTTAAACCTAAACAGTACTATAGGCTCAAGTTAATGTCCAGTTTACTGTAGGAAAAATCAGTAACATCAAGTGTGTTGAAAACAGAAACTAACTTTCTATGATCACGAAAGATCTACCACATTACAATTCCCAGAAATGAAATTGAACTAACTTCAACATACATACATACATACATACATACATATATACAGTAATATTTATTAGACATTTTTTGAATTGAAAAGCAAATCAAAATATTCAAATCTCATTTGAAAGCCATTTCCATGAGGAATCTTCATAATAAATTTATTTGAGGTTTAATATTTCTTGGCTAAATTATTGATTAATTTAGTGTTTTATGAAGTTTCAGCCATATCATGATGAATATATATATATATATATCTAAGCTATCAAGGCAGATGGGGAGGGGAATGAATAGACAAAATCATGCAGTTATTAAATCCAGTATACCCCCACTATTTTCATCAAAAGTTGGGTGAGGTGGTATAATTATTTGTAATTGCTGCATCCAGGGCTAGAGACTGTACAACAAGGTTAACAATAAAGTGGAGCCAGACACCAGACATAACTACAATCATTTCATTCTGTATTTACAACTCATCTCTTTTGTACTGTTGGGTTTATAGCCCTATCCAGAGATGAAATTCCTAAACTTTTCTAAGATCTTCTGGAATTTTCCATGACCTCGAAGCAATGACATTTCATGAATTATCTAGACTTACAAAGGTGTGACTTGATTAAATTTTGGAAGCGATATTTTAAATTTCCAAAACTTTGCAGGATTCCAGACTATGAAATGTTCATATGGAAATAAGTTGTGTCATGAGTTTGTTTTATTGGGGTTACCATGGTTTCAACCACTAGACCATATTGTAACGTCAGTTTTCGGGTGGAAGAAAGGTTGTGTAGTGAGAAAATATCCCAGGGTAAATAACTCCAAACCACAAACCCAACAAAAAACTTGCCCCGATACACAATCAGGTTATCTTCTCTGTGGGTGGACAAGTTTTGTCTAAAAACATTTGGAAGGTCAATTCTGATTTTATTCTACAGGAAATTCCAAGTGAAGCAAACAACAGAAATTCCAAAAACATGCAAACAAAACAAAAGATTCTAATGTTCGAACAACATCAATCAATTTGAATGACTTACCAAAGTATTCAAATAATTGCGGCATGCTCCGGATATTTTGGTCAGACTACCAGCTAACAGTCAAACCACAGCATGGGCAGTGATCTAATTAACTTCTCCTCATTTCTGATCGATATCGTCCAGGGCAATACCAGTCAGGTTTCACAAAATCATATTACAATTAACAGTTACAAACATGTTATGCTCATTGGGTCCCATCATTCAAAAGACTTAACGAATTGCTTAATCATGAAGGTGGCTTCCCAGTTCTTCAAGAAAACCCAAAATCAATTAATTTTGCCTCTTTTAAAAGCGGATGATAATCTTTATCAGATTTACGTCTCTGGAACTGTGATTCGCTTTCATTGCTGTATTGGAGGGATTACATCCGTTCCATTAATTAGGTCTCAGACTGGCTGCTATTTCATTGGTTGTGCCGCGACAACTCATTGCAAGGCAAAATCCAGTCTTTATAAAGAGCTGATAACAATTAAAAACACTGCTTTGTGGTTGGTTATATTTAAATTGTGAAAGCGGAAGTCAATGACATATTGACAATTTTCCCACATAGTGAAACACAAAATTTTTTATAATACAGAATACAGGTGACATCTTCATAATTCATTATAATCATCGCAATCTTGTTAACATCTTCAAGTTTTTATTAGTAAACAAAATTTATTACTGATTATTTGTTCGCAACTTTTTTTTATAAACACTACTGAATACTTTGATTCTCACAAACTTTTACTACACCAGGCATGATGCACTCCATATTTGGAAACAATTTATTACGTCATCTCTAGAAAGAAATCAAATACAAGTTGAGTATCTCTGATAAGAATATCGTTGGCTTTTATAAGATTTTTATAACCGTATTTTTCGGAAATACAATTAGGTAAATTGAATGTTGGGGAATGTGTGCAAACAAAACTTGCCCAGTAAATGATGCCCTGCAGAAAATGCAACCTATTTCTAACTGTTAATTGTATTTCTGCGAAAACTCTCTATTAGTTAACCACTGATAGAAACAGGATTTCTAGGATAATTCCAATCTCTGCCAGAGTACACCAGTCATACTTCCCTCCTGACTCTGTACTAGTCCATTAATAAGTTCACATTTCTGTATTTAGCGCTGGTTTCCCCCGATACGCAATGGCTGATGCCAAAACTATAACAATTGTTGAAAGTCAAATAATTTGTGTGCTCAGAGATGAATTCGAACACCAAACACATTCTGATAGGACAGAAGTGGAAAGCACAAGGTTTTGTAAACAAACTTTTCCAGTTAAATAGCAATGACTGAATGACAGTCAATTAGAAATTCTGTATTCCACATAATCAAATATTTGCCATACATGTTATAGTTCAGTTTTAAACTCATACGTTTGTGCTCAAGAAATAACTGGAAAACCTAACCAAATATCTGCATGAAATAGTATAATTACATCAACTTCATTTCCAATAGTATTTTGCCATAGGTTTCTAAAATGCTAATGTATTTAAATAGGATAATTAGAATATAAAGGTGGAAGTGAATGTTGAGTGTAGGAATTTCGTCACAGCAACACGTGACATTGCAGCAACATCACTTTAAAGTTCCAAATATTTAATGATATTTCCAACTTCAAATTAATTTTCAGATTAATATTTTTCACCGAGATGTATGTAAATATAAGTAATAACTTGGTATCCTAATATAATTAGACAATTTAAAAGCATCATGCCAAATCAAACTGTTCATAAATCATAAATCCTTTCACAATTATTAAGTTTGTGATTGGGCATAATGCTTTTAAACTGTGTAATTACAATCGAAAACAGAGATTATTCCTTAATTATATATATATTTACAGGAGTCAACTGAATGTGAAGGAATTGTCAACGCTGGCAGTGATTTTTGAGCCATTGAGGGGAGATAAACACTGGATGAAATTTGCGACAATGATAACTACATGGATGTTAGCCATCATTCTTATTCTATGTGTCACCATGACATCTTTTATCATGAAGACTATAGATCTCTATAACTTCTATAAGCAGAAAACACAGACCACGGATACTCATGACATTAAAAACATGGAAATTAAGCCATTCCCAACAATAATAAATCAGAGGTAGATGATAAGGTTCAAAAGGGTTTGGATCACAAATAAAAAAAACCACACAAGCAGATGGGAAAAGCAAAATCTGAGTGTATATGGAACAAATTAAAGATTGCAGAATTAAAAATTTGCCAAAAAAAAACGATGATCACCAAGCCTAGTAGAACAAAGGGTGTGCTTCAGAATGAGAAGAAAAAGCTTACGTTATATGTAATGACTGACTTAGGCTTAGCTGATGAATGATTGCTTAGAAAAATAATAATCAAGGCATTTTACAACATTGATGTCAATCAAACAATGTCTATCTTTTAGTAAGTTTTACCCAACTGCTGCTGCTACAGCTTTTTCCGAAATTTCAAGTTTAAATTTTATTCAAAAGTTAGGCTATTTGTTAGGCTATGAATGTTTTATGGTTTTTTTTGCCACATTAGTTCAATAGGGTATGATGTCTTTTTTTAAATCTGACTAAAGAAACTAATTGCCATGAATAATATATCAGTAGATAGAGGAGATAAAATGCCTTCTGTTGAGTTGGTTAATCATGGAATCGAGCTCGAAACTGGGTATGTTTATCTCCATTGTAATTCAGTTCATCAAATTTTTTTTAAAGAAACTGCACGAAAAAGCACTCTTGACCGGCGAAAAGCACTCTTGACCGGCATGTGTATCGGCATTACATGTCGTGAAGTGAGATATCCTTTTCTGGTGTATCAAATCTATGGTTACTTGGAACAGCACTTGAACAACTTTCTGTTAATTGATGACTGTATTATACAGTCTGTATAGTAAACAACTTGCAGTTGCACTCGATTACGCGACTCCTGGTTGTGTGAAGCAATGACATATTTATCACACATTGTCAACTTCAACATGCTATATTCAAAATGTTTTTGTCCCTCAGCAGTGAAAAACAATTTAAAGCTAGCAGTTCTTGACCAATGAGAGTGTATGTTTTAGCAAAGATATACGACTTGAAAGTTGAACTATATGTTGTTTTGTGGCTATGGAATGCCAAAGTCATACGCTGTGTGATCAGCTTGGAAAATATTAATTATTATTTTCTTTCCATTGCGGTACTTCATGTACGGTAGCCTAACATTCAGCGAGGGTATTTAATTTTAAAGGGTACAAATATTGATCTCCAGCAAATCACAGAAACATAATCAAAAGCACGCAATGATATCTTTAAAAAAGTCCCATATATAGGGTAAATTACCAGACCAAAGGCGTTCTTTTTCAGGTTACTTATAAGAAAGAATACATTCTAATTAAATGGGTTAATAAATTCAACATAGATAACTTTTTTGCTTTCATCTCACCATGAAACACACCCAAATGTTCAAGGCTCCACTTACGACAATGTTCTATACCTCTCAGAGGGTGTCAACGCTGGACATGGATGTGCGGACGTGGTGGCGTCGCAATGTGACAGGCCAGATGGCCCCGGGAGCGGTATTTCGGTGATGCACTGACAAGAAATAAGGTCAGAGATGATAACATACATGTCTCAACTTTTTTAATCCTGTCAGCTGCTGATGAGGGTGTAGTTCAGAACTGTCAGTCATGAACTATAAAGTCTGAAATATCTACAAATCCATGTCTTAATGAATGAACATAGGACAGCAATATTTGGCAATCATGGTAAACTGTTTAAAATTCCTTTATTCCTCCGGGGCAAAACTTGCACTGGTGGGGTCGATGTCGTAAAATTTTATACAGAACTGAACACCGATATGTATAATTTCTTAATAAAAACATTATGACATAGACCTCATCTGCGACTAAGATTCCAACATCTTGAGATCTTTGTCATTAGTAAAAACAAATTCATGATTGTTTCTTTTTCTGTGACTAATTTTCACATTGTGCATGATTTTGTATAAAGTAAAAAGATTAAGTACATGTCATATTTATCAATGCTGAGTAAAACTTAAATGCGACATACTTCAGTGAAACATCTCAATCAAAAGTGTTATCAAACCAATGGCTAAGCACTAATTCGACTGCTTTTGACACTTTATAGTCACTATTAGGAAAATTGACTACAATTTCAGTATGGAAAATGACTAATATTGACAATTTCAGTATTTATTGATTCATATAACCAGAAATAATAATTGCATGATTTTTGCACATATAAATACATTAGATATATATAATTAATGAACCCTTACATGTTGACATACATATATAACACAGTATTCAACATTAACTTAAATAAAGTCTTAAACAATTGTAAACATTTCAATAATAATATTATATCAATAACTATGAGTACATGTTCCTGATAAATAATATGATGAGAGAACAGTTCATCTTAAGAAATCCAGTGACCCAAAAAAAAAAAAAGACTCCATATATATATGGCTGAGAAAAAAATTCAATGATTCATCCATGCAAAACTTTTCCTCACTGAAACAGTCAGACCCAAATTTCATGAAATTCTTTATTGGCTTCAAAGGCTTTTTCTATGGCATTGCCTTTGTTATATCTAATTCCGTGGGCTGCTAACCCAAATGAATTGAGAAATTATAATTACTACCAGGTCATCTGGGTATTACCTGAGTATTGTGCGAGTGATAGATCGGGTACATTAAAATTTGCAGCCAGTTAATAAAAATTTGATCCAATAACAGGGATAATTCTACCTGTTTTGAGAAAGTGTCCCGGCCCTTTTCCATTGGGAAGATCTGCACATTAGAGGCTTGTAATTGGGAATATATAGAGAATATAGGAACAATCATTTTCATTGTGAAACAAACTCAAGTGTACTGGCATAAAAAAAAAAAAAAATTGTATTTCTTCCACTGTTTATTCTTAATTTGTGTAATTGGAATGAGAGGACTTGACCATCAATATAAACTGGACAGAAATCCTATCTTTTGTTCAGAAAACAAGTGAATTTCTGTTAATTGGGAATTTTGGGGTCAGAAATGGGGAATAAACCTGACTACTTCCCGGTGAGAACAGGGCACATTTTCGGCCCCTTTTGCCCCTGAATAAACACCTGGTATTTTGTTCTCATGAACATCAACATAATCAATTTCAAGTGAAGATTGGTTCCTGTGAGTCAATATACACCAGCAGTCATATTCACCAGGAGTGGTTATATAGTTCAGGTGGTTTATACTGAACGAGGCTCACCAGCCATAGTATCTGTGGTCCTGGCTCAAGTTATGAAAGAAGTACTAATCTTATCCGTTAAAGACAATATAATACCAGTGATCATGCATGTCATTATCAAGGCCAGTGATGACCCAGAGTTTCTGCAAGGGGTTAGGGGAATGGCACCCCTATGCCCGTCAATGCCTAACTTCACTACATTCATGAAGAAAACATGCTATACCATGAAATATTGCTGATCATCTGGATCTCGTCTACATAATCATTAATACAGTCAGAAATCATGTAGAGTGTGTTAGTAGAGAATGTAACCACGCATAATCAACTATGTGGCTTTTAGCGATGTCTGCTTCAATATCTTTCAAAATAAGGCAATAATTGTCAAGCATTATTTTCCTGCCAAATGGTTCACTAGTGCTCTGACAGCATTAGCAGGCAAGTAAAATTATCTTCATTTATTACTCCCTGTTTGTTTTATTAGGGCAGATCTATACATGTATATGTGTTGTAAGCATACATCTGTGGATCGGGTAGGAGAATATGTTGGAGGTGAAATTTGGGTCAGGGGAAAGGGACCCAAAAAGAGACCCAGTGGAAACACTGGATGACCGCAGATACCGTGGCCACTAGACCTCTATGAAATAAACCCACTGGTTTACAAAGTAAACCAACCTTATGAATATGACTGCAAATATCTTTGATTAAGCACCAATTTTGTGGAGTCAGGATTCGTATGCGATTCCGGGGATCATCTTTAATAATTTTTTAAGCTATTTTTGAGGACCTGGTGAGGCATTTTCAAGAAATATTTCATTATTAATCGCCAATAAATATATCATTCAACATCAAACTATTCTTAAATTTTCATAAAAAAAAACTTCTCTTTATTTGCTTCTAAAACATGTCATAAACATTTATTATACCTTTCACAAATAGGAATGAAAATGCATTTTCCAATGGCATATTTCAGTCTGCATGGTATTAAACTGTGCTAATGGCACAAAGTACACACGCTGCATTTTGGTATTGACAATGTTGGTTGTCCACAGGGTAATTGAAGATACACTATTAATGGTTCATTAACAATTTACATGTATCTGAATAACAAGGCACCCAATCAAAAGTCCAAAGTGAATGTTAAATTCGTCAAAGAGTTATGAATACATAACTTGATTGATTCAGGCAATATGGAATATTTATCATAACTGAATGTTTTGTACTGGTTTCTTTGTGTCCAGGTTATACACCTCAAGGAAATCTTCTTAACCCTTTCTATACTAAATGGATTCTCCAACTCTGTTATAAAAGTATACATTGCAACAGTCTATTGTTCATCTGGAGGGGTTTTCAGCAGAATTAAGCGGACAACAAATAAGAAAAGTTCGGAAGGCATCTTATTTATTGGACAATTGGTCGTTTGTTGAACTTATTATCTGAACATTTCCTAAGGGATAACTACTCATCAATGAGGATTTAGTATAGAAAGGGTTAAGGGACTTATATCTTTATAGACATTATTTTGTGTATCAGCTTATTAAATCTTAATGAATGTAATATCTCCCTTTGAAAAAGTTGGGTGTGTGAAATTTAATCACCCCCTTGGGTTGTACAGTGTGAATAATTTGTTAAAGAAATAAGTGAGCGATTAGTAACCATTCAAAAGTTCAAATTCCTGATAAAAAAAAAAGTATTTTCAGGAGTGATTTTAATAGTTATTTTTAAAGATTGTAAAGTTTTGATAGAGAACACTTTCATGCACAAATTGTCATGTTACCTGATGGACACCGTGTTTATTCTTGTAATTACAAGTTATTTCTTCTGTAACATAAGGATGATATTAATTTATATTTATTGATCAGGTAATAATGGTTATCCCAATGGCAAGTTAAAGATGCTTTATTTTTTCCCAGCAACACTTCTGACAACAACAACATTTCTATGTTTGAATCACACTTGAATTATTACCAAAAACACACTGGTCAGAGAAATATCTGGTGATGCACATATTTTTGACTTAAGTGTTTTAAAAGATAGATTTCAATACAAAATGTTCCAAAATTAGCTACATGTTCTGTTCCTGTTCATAGAAAATAATTGGAAGAAATAAATATTTCCTAGTTTACAGAAGCTCTTGTTGATTAGTCTCTCGGACTCGAACCTATTATGTTATAACCCCAAATCTATACAGAAAGTTCATGAAAGAGATACGTCATCTTTAACCCTTTCATGATGGGAGCTGCGTTGGTGCAGCAATAAAGATCCTGTGCAAGTGCATTCGTATATATGTGAGTCTCCCATAGGGAACCTCGCATATATAATAGAATGCTTTGGCTTACAGGGTCAAGATAAATAATGTTAGGTCAATGTATTCTCTTATATATGCGAGGCTTTTAATATGGGAGACTCACATATGAGAATGCATTGGCACAGGGTTGTTGCAAAATTTCAGGAAGTTCCAGTCATAGAAGGGTTAAAGGTCATTTATAACAATGAAGGTTATTTCAGACTTTCAAGTTCCCGCAGGAAGCCCCGAGTCAAAGTTTTCAATAAATTTTATATTTCCATATGAAGTTTTTATCATATAGACTTCAGTGAATCTAGACTATAGTCAGCACTTGCCCAAGATGTGTCTTATAAACATCAGCCGATTAGTGGAAAGATGCACTTAATGCCTCAACATCTAAAATCAAAATTCAATCACACTATATACTGCACACTGCTAATCGCAATCATTCTATAGTAATAATTAAATAGCTATATCCTGAAATTTACATTTTATATTAAAATGAGATTGCAGTTGTATACGTTATGGTCAATGAAATTTGAAGGGTGTGATTCAAAGGAAGAGTAATTCTATGTTCAGTGAAAGTGTCATTGAGACCTAAGCTCAACATGACAGTAATGTGGCAGAGGTCCTCTATAACCATTTGAATGCAGCAACCTTAACTATACATACATCAGTATATGTATAACAAGCATGACAATAGCTCAACTTGAGTGTAAAGTTCAACTGATGATAATCAAGAACCATCGGATATGCTACACTGTAAAATTTTAAAATTGGAGCCCCTTTCCCATTTATCAAAAATAAAAAAATAAAGCTTATATATAAATTCTCACAAACTAAATAAAACTTGTTATCTTGAATAATCTTAAAGTATGGAAACCAATCTCAGAATTATATAGATGTGAAATTTAAAGTTAATGCCGTTCATTAAATTGTAATTTAAATGAAAGTGTCAATGACACAGTAGCTCAACTTAGGGAGGGGAATAATTTAATGGTTGACAGTAAATAGAGGAATTAGGAAAGGTGCTAATTGTAAATGTCTAAGTATTAAAGACAAGATTTTTTTGGCTGAATGACCCCCAAAATGACTCGTTCCCATCTACATGTCAATATCAACATTCATGACAAGTTTCATAATGATCGGATCAGGGATGTGGTCTGTAGGGTGTGCCAAAGGATTTAGTGTTGCAAAGAGTAAATTCTAAAATGGTCACTGGCGGCAATGTTTTTTTGCCGAATGACCCCAAAATGACTCGTTCTTATCTACATGTCAATGTCAACATCCATGACAAATTTCATGAAGATCAAACAAACAGATCGGTCTATAACCCATGCTAATGGATTTTGTAGAAATATTTAGTCATACAAAGAGTAAAGTCCAAAATGGCCACCGGTGGCCATATTTTTTTGCCGAATGACCCCAAAATGACTCGTTCCCATCAAGAGGTCACCCCGATGATCCATATCAAGTTTGGTGCTGATCGGATCAGGGATGTGGTCAGTACGGCCTGTAGCCCGCGCCAATGGATTCAATTTTGAAATCCAAGATGGCCACCAGCGGCCATGTTTTTTGGCCGAATTACTCCAAAATGATTCGTGCCCAACTAGGGACCACCCCAATGATGAATATGAAGTTTGGTGATGATCGGATCAGGTTGTGCTCTGTAGGGTGTGTGAAAGTATATTTAGTGATGCAAAGAGTAAAATCCAAGATGGCTGAATCCAAGATGGCCACCAGTGGCCATGTTTTTTGGCCGAATTACTCCAAAATGATTCGTGCCCAACTAGGGGCCACCCCAATGATGAATATGATGTTTGGTGATGATCGGATCAGGTTGTGGTCTGTAGGGTGTGTGAAAGTATATTTAGTGATGCAAAGAGTAAAATCCAAGTTCCCATCTACATGTCAATGTCAACATTCATGACAAATTTCATAAAGATCAGACCAAAGATACGACCTGTAGCCCGCGCCAAAGGAAATTGTTGACGGACACACGCACGCACGGACACCAACCCATGGCAATAGCTCAAACTTACAAAGTAAGTTGAGCTAACAATAATTGATGAATGGGCCTCGTAATTATTGTATCTGATCAAAATGCAACCATTTTTCATTGAAATCTACAAAAATTCCACTAACTTTGATATAATCAACCTGGCAGGATCATTTACACACTAATAGTATCTGGGTCTAATTTTAATGTAATAAAGGCAAAGAAGCTATAAGTCCGGAGTTTTACATTAGAGAAGAATATGCAAACATTTTCACAGACTTCATTTTTGACCTATTAGAGAATGAGAATTCCCCAAAAATATTCATGATGTAAATGAATATTCCTAGGTCATCTTTAAAAAGATTGCATGTTAATAGGAAATTTCTCTTAGATCTTGGGAAGTCACCTTTTCATTCTAATCACAGATTAGAGGAACTGACATTAAGAAATACAGATTTATAGCTCCTTTAATGGTATTTTGTTCACAGCAAAGAACATAGGTTTTGGTCACAAATTTTTTTTTTTCTTCAAATTCACCAATTGTATGAAAATGATTTTGTGCATTGAATTGTATGAATATTTTTTTTTTAGCATTCCGCCACCATTCTCAGGGTCTACATCACCAAGATGGTATCAATTCCATTTACTCAAATTTGTAAATAAGATTTTCTCCGTATTCAAGATGTATGAAAGTTAATTTAAAAATTCAGTATTTTAAGGACATTTTGGTACAAAAAAAACCCCAGCAAATTTGATAAAACTTCTAACTCCTTGAAAATTCAAAACAAAATCAAGTTGACATTATCAACATAGCAATTTTCGTCAGAAATATGACTCACATAGTTCAAATGAATACTAATTACAAACATTAAAGCAAATGTAAATTAGCCATTTTGGTGTTGTACGTTCCCTGCCCTGATGTTTGTTAATCTTAGGATCTCTTGCTAGCTAAGCAGCTAATAGTTAAATATGAGATTTTCAAGTCCCTTATGCCAGATAGCGGACTGAGCCTTCCTACCTCGGGCACTTCGGCTGCTTGTTGGCGAGAGCTGTCCATGAGCACTCAACATGTCAGCTGAGGTTGACGACGTGATTGTATGCGAGAGCTGTTCTTGTGATGGTGAGTAGTCGACAACTGTGAAGTAAAATTAAATATTCTAGATGGGAATGGTCTATTATTCATTTGAGCATTGTTTTGATAATACAAACTTGTGCAAACAATTTAGGATTCCTAGTCAGTCATTTGGAGGGAATATTCAGATAATAAGTTGAACAAATTGCCTTAGACAGTACTGGGAGAGGAGGTATCATTAAGTGTCTTTTACACTTAAGCCACTTTCACATAAATAAGTTTAAAGCATGCGTTTAGGTTATGCATGGCGCGTACACCTTTGTTGCACAAAAAAAGTCGGATGGACCTCATAATCGCAGGCTAACAGGTTCTCATCTGTGCCAAGTTTTAAAAAAAATTGACAGAAAAATATAGGAATACAAGTTCGGACAAAGTTGTGTCCATGGATGGACAAGTTTATTCCTATATACCCCACATTCCTGTATACCCCCACATAACTTCGTTATGAGGGTATAATAAATTTAATAATAGCTATAAATAAAGTAAAGTGTACAAACTTGTGGAGTCTGGTGGCAGCACAGGAGCGAAGACGTTGGCTGCAAACTCTTCAAACATGGTGTGCTGTATATGCTGCTGACAGACAGTATCAAGGCACTTTGCACGGTCCTCATAGCTAAGAACGGTTGAGGAAATAACTGACAAAACAAGAGGTGTGCACTCGAGTGCTAGCATACCCCCACCGTGGCAAATTCAACCCGCATTATCCGTAAACCCAACAAAAAAGATTTTTAACTTTAAAGAAAAATTTGGATTAATAATTTTGATATTGGTTCATATTTGGTTCATATTTGTTGCAGAAACCCAAAAAAGGGTAGAAAATGAAACGCAACCTCAACATCTAAGATGGCTTTTGTCGAGTGTGATAGCATCCAAAAAAAAGGAAGTTTCAAATATCTACGATCAAAACTGTAGGAGGAGTTGATTACACCATGAAGGTACCCTCATACAGAAAAACAGAAAATTATAAAAAAAAAAATTCAAAGTCGAAAGGCCCATAACTTTGGGAAAAATCATTGGATCAAACTCAAATTCGAACTTGACCTGTATTTTGATATGAACGACCCACAAACAAAACAGAATTTCCAATTAAACAATCTAAACTTGAGTTATCATCCGGAAACCAAAGAAAAAACAAGAAAAATTTAATTTTCTAAGTCGAAAAGCCCATAACTCTGAGAAAAATCATCGGATCAAACTCAAATTCGAACTTGACCTGTATTTTGATATCATTGACTCACACAAAAACGAAATTTTCAATTGAACTTTAGTTATCATCTGGAAACCAAAAAAAAAATAAGGAAAATTGAATTTTCCAAGTCGAAAAAAGTCCATTACTCTAGATAAAATCATCGGATCAAACTCAAATTCGAACGGTATTTGCAATTATAGGATCAAACTCAAATTCGAACGGTATTTGTAATTATAGGATCCAAACTTGAGATAACATCCGGAAACCGAAAAAGTTAAAAATTTTCTAAGTCGAAAATGAGGCGTAACTTTAAACAAAAAAGTCAGACCGAACCGCAATTAGCATCATTGGTTCATAGTTGTTCGAGTTATGAGGTCGGACGGTATGATGGACGGACGGAGCGACGGACGGCTCGACACATAGAGGACATCTATAATTCCGAACTTTATCACTCAAAAGTGCGCAAATAGCCATGAACATTTTCCAGGCAAATTTACCAGCTGAGTGAACATAGCCTAAATAAAAACTTAACTCATTTTATTAAGTATTCTTGGGTTGCCGTTTTCTTATTTGTTTGTTTGGAAACTTCTAAGAACTATTGTTATGTTTTCAGCATTCATATAAATGTTTAGTAAAAAATTTACACATAAAAAAAGGATACTATGACCCAAAGAATGGTATGAGAGAGCGTTTAACTCTGCTAGCATTGATTGCCGTGGCTCGGACTAGACCAGGAAGGACCAGATGATCCAATATTGCACCATCAAACAGAGGCCCAAAAAACGGCACCTGAAAGAAAACAAATTTGATTATACAGTTCTCGAGGTAATTTTATGTGGCCAAACGAGAGGCTGATCATGATCGGTAGATGTTTAAACAATCCTTTCAATCATACTTGATCTGGACATAATATATGTCTGTACAAATAACGTGGAGATGAATAGAAAGATATATTAATGGTTATCCATCATTTACTTGTATATGTGAAAATATGAGACTGATAAAGTATTGCTTTTGGATATTAATCTGGATGTGAATGATAAGAGTGATTGGGTGAAAAATATTTGACTTATCACATTGGATAGGATGTGTCTACGGAAAGGGGTTAATGTGTGCATGGGGTTAATATTTTGAGGCAAATCAACCAAATGACACCAACTATACAGGTCAGGGTCACGGCACAGGGACTTTGTAGAAAATATATTTATAAAATATACATAAACAATACGACAAGGGGAGACACCTGTCGGCACCCACAGTACCGTTGAATTCCGACTCGCAACACCGATTTTGGTCGTGTAAACGGCAATTTCGCGTATATTTCGACTAACAAATGATATAGAAGCTCTCCTTACCTTGTTATATCATCAGAATAACCGTTTAAACGTGTTTTACAACTTTGAGGTGGTATAAAATCACCTTGCTTGACCATCAACATGCAGGGGAAATAACTCTATCTATCATACCACAATTGGTCTCTCAGAATAGGTCCCTCTATAAGGCGGTGTATAAAAGAAATGGTAACATTTCAACCTCGCAGATCAAGACTATCTTATATCATGTTCAACAACAATTTTAACATTTACAAGTATGCAATAATATATAATATAATAATATATAATAAAATATGTAATTTAATGAGACCAATAATTTAGTAGTTTACAAATTATGAATGGAGTGAACACAAATGGTTACAATACACCAAATGATTTACATAGGCCTCAGTGTTAACAAATCCCGCTGGCCTATATTCGCTGCAAAGCTTTGACCTGCACGAGTATTTGAAATTAAAGAACGTCCTTTTAGACACACAGAAATGTGCAAAAAAGTACTTGTTAACATGGTAGATCACACTGGAGCTTGACAAACGTCACACTACCCTTAAAATTGTGAAAAAAATGACATCGAAAAAAACACAAACACCTCCCATAAATTATTTGCCACTTGCACAGCCATAACCATTTACCATGTGGTTATATTTGATGTTTCTCGACGGGAAATACATCTGTGCATTTTTTCGTGCACTTTTCATCCATGTATCATTGACCATTCAGCTGCCAGAATTTTTTTTATGCTGATCCTAGCTTGGGGGTCCCAGGGGAAATCACTCTACTAATATGTATTTGGTGTATTGTAACCAAATGAAGGACCTCAGAACAGAACTGGGTAGTTTACTGTGTCACGTTGCATTAATAAAATATTACATATGTACTTGTTCGGGTATGTGAAACTGAACAGATAGTATTCAGGAGCTATACCAACTGTAGGAATTTAGCATTCTACGAAGATCACCAGTAATCTGAAGCAAATGGACTGTACCACTCCATAGACAACGCGGCGATAAACTGACGAAAGTGATTTCGCCATCGAGAGTCACTGCATTCAATTAATATATAAGAATGATGGTGTTTATTGTCAATTTGGATATAATATTTGTAAAAAATACCTACTTTGAACAAGATTAATCTACATTTTTAATAGATCACCCTACTGGAGTGATCACATCACTTTAAAAACATGGAGCAGAGCCTGGCAGAGGCGACTAAAACGACATGCAGTTACATTCATGGTGATGCACTCTGGTGTGATACCAGCAGGCAATAACTTATATGACCGAATACCGTATATTAGTCTCCAATATTGTCATTGATGATGTCGCTTACTGATTTAGACTGAAGTTTCGATTGTTTATCTTTCTCCACATTGGGACTTTCATGCATTAATTCTGCGAGTTTTAATAATATTTGGTGAACCAAATTGACGTAGAAGTGTAATAAATAGAGTAATCAATTAGTTCCGAGAATTACGTTAAATAATTCGCTCGAGGCATGAGACGTTTGGGTAAGAAACGCGCACTCGTTTCTTGCCGACGTCTCTCGCCTCTCGTGAATTATTTAACGTAATTCTCGGAACCAATTTATTACTCTCTATATATTTGATGCAACTCAAGCATTTATACTAACTAGCAATCGATTTCGTTGTTTGCCAATTGTATTTCTGATTCAAAATAAGTACCTGCTTGAATTTGATAATCTTCAGAGACACAAATCGATATACATGTAGCTAACAATGTGGTAACAATTTCAGTAACTTTTTTTGCACAAAAAGCCATACAAAGTTATTGTCATTGTGATAAATCCACTCTACACATAGTTCTAATTTTTCATATATAACACCATATCATGCATAAGATAATTGATCATTGCAAATATATGTGCTAATTGTTTTTGCTCTCTTCTACCCAACTGTAATCCATCAGTTCATTAATCTTCTCATCATGCTCTTTATCCCTTTAGCTTAATCTACTCTTCCACTTCTCACTGACCACTATATGTAATCTGTTCTTTTCTGAGGAGATGGCTCTATATACGCATCTGATGCTTGTTGTCAAATCATCTTCCTCCCTTCTAGTCTCATGTGAGCCTATGCATAGGCCTACATGTGTCATGTTTTATAATTATATGTTTTTGGGAAGAAAATCACAGGTAAGAATATTTTAGATATAACAAAACGTTCAAATCAAAATATAATATAAACTAGTATACACTTTAATTACAACTTAAAATGTTGTATTATGATAATAAAATAACATACAACAGAAAAATATATTTTAACATCCAAACGTTACACAGTGATATTCTGTTCTTTTGTGAGGTCCTTCCTTTGTGTGAGGAACACTCCATTCACAATGTGCAATCTACTGAAATATTAGTCTCGTTAAATTATGTAGCATACCTGTAAATGTTAAAATTGTCATGTTGAACATGATATAAGATACCGGTAGTCTTGATCTGCGAGGTTGAAATGTTACCATTTCTTTTATACACCGCCTTATAGAGGGACCTATTCTGAGAGACCAATTGTGGTATGATAGATAGAGTTATTTCCCCTGCATGTTGATGGTCAAGCAAGGTGATTTTATCCCACCTCAAAGTTGTAAAACACGTTTAAACGGATATTCTGATGATCTAACAAGGTAAGGAGAGCTTCTATCACATTTGTTAGACGAAATATACGCGAAATTGCCGTTTACACGACCAAAATCGGTGTTGCTAGTCGGAATTCAACGCTACTGTGGTTTTTGGGTGCCGACAGGTGTCTCCCCTTGTCGTATTGTTTATGTATATTTTATAAATATATTTTCTACAAAGTCCCTGTGGGTCACGGGTGTGTGTCATCATAAATTAAAGAACATGCACTTGATGGATTTTAAAAACAGGGCATTACGAATAATCTATAAGTATATTCAATAGAAGTCTTATTGAGTGCTCATGAACTAATGAGCCTGATTCAACAAGAGGGTTAATTTAATATTTTTCTGCATAGTTGAAACAATAGTCATGTAGATTTATCTGCTTGTTTATACACATTGCACATATAATTCATATTAGCTAGCAGCCATTATTTAAATTAATATTGATAGCATGTGTCTACGGGGTGGGTGTGAAGGGTTAATATAATTTTTCAAAATCAATTAATCAATCAAAACCAAAATCTATACAGTGTGCAAGATACACCTATGCAAGAACTATGAGGAAGAGCCTATGAATAGCATGGGTCTATGGAATCCTTGGGAAGGGTTAATCTGTTTCCTAAGCAGATCAATAGGCATATACCAGACACATATACAGGAGAAAGGTGTGTCATCCCCAAACCCTGTAATGAAATTTCAACAGAACTACAGCAGAGTGTCATCCATTAATCACAATTTACATTTGATAAACAATTAATTACAAGCACTGCATATAGATTGTTCGTTAAGACACTGGACAGAATAGCAGCTGGATGTGATTTAACCCTTTACCCAACAGAACGGCCCTGTGCCAATGCATTCTCTTATATATGCGAGTCGACCATAGGTCGCCTCGCATATATAAGAGAATGCATTGGCTTAACACATATTAAAAATGATAAAATTGTCAAAGAATGTAGAAAAATATTATAATTTTTTTTTAGGCCAATGCATTCTCTTATATATGCGAGGCGACCTATGGTTGACTCGCATATATAAGAGAATGCATTGACACAGGGCATAACTGTAACCATCACAATGTGGTCAATGAACCGGTTCCAATGATATCCATATTTGTATAGTGTTAATGAGACAGACCGAAGATATTTTAGGCTGTTGCAGCTGTTGAAGCTTTATTTGGGCGTTTTTGGCCGTTTTGTTGGGTAAAGGGTTAATACTCTCAGATTTCATGGGGAATAACATAATGTAAGAGGATGTCAGTACATGTATTCTAAATAGGCTAATAGATGTACTCCCAACAGTGGATATTGGATATTCTTGCGATAATTAATTTATTGATATCATTATAAGATATGCAACTATTGGAATAAAATCTTCATATTTTCAAAACAGGACATCACATCTAATGGTATAAAACTATTAAATATGTGTATTATAGAATGTTCATTAATAAACCTGGTTCAAAATTAAAAGAGTTAATTAATCAATAACAAAATTCATAGACAAAGAGCATGTTAAGAAAAAAAACCTAGGTAAGAAATATGAGGCAGATCAGAAGAAAAGAATTTGACTTATTGCATCGGATAGCATGTGTGTGAATGGCTAATTCTTTTCTAAACCAATTGATACCAAAAACTATACAGGTGAGTGGTGTGTCATCATAAACCTGCACATATAATATGAACATGATCGGATAAAAAAATACTTGAGTTATCGCATTGGATGGATGGACAACATGTTGAAAATGTCTCACATAATGCATTGACAATTCTCGATATATTGATCAGAATACTGAATGGGGATTCAAAATGGACAATACTCTGGTAGTTTGAACAAATGCTAATTCCAGAAAAACAAGTGCAATGCCATGCATGACATATGCCCCCCGAAGCTCAGTTTAGAAAGTGGGCAATGCTAAATGTTTGGATGGAGGAATTTCCCAGCCTAACATGGGCTGAAACTCTGGTAAGAATGAGCGAATGAACCCCATAGTGAGTGGGTATCCCTTCCTGAGCTTGCATACAAAAGGACAACAAAATCCATTAATCCCACCCGAGTCACAAGGCGAATGTTCATAGAGACAGACGGATGGATGGCGTCCTCGAATATATACACTGAACATACTTTGGGGTGGAAAGCAAAATAATACAACCAGAGACATCTAATTATCAATAGCTTCTCATGGTCTCCCCTTTTTATTTAAATAAACGATTGATGGACAATTATGTGTTCCTTAGGGAGAGCTTTCCGATGAATGGCAACAAGCCATATTTCCAACTAAATCCTGAAAAATTACCCATAATTCTCCTGTGGTTATGGAGTCGATTAATTAGGGCATTACTGTAGCACTCAAGACCTACCTCTGATTTTTTGTTGATTTGTATTCTGTACAATTTGTTATAAAGAGGGTATATCACAATGATCACATCACCAAAATCTGTTGGAATGATGCCTCGCCTGTAGTCTCGATTATGATCCGACCAAATTATGTGCACCTCATCATTCCCAAGATGCCGCATCTGTGTAAAAAAAGAATAAAGTATTTACATTTAACCCTTTCATGACGGGAGCTGCGTTGCTGCAATATTAAAGATCCTGTGCATTCTCTAAGTGAATAGTTTCTAAAAATATTCAGAAGTTTGTCAATAGGATTTCCATGGCATTTTTGCCCTGTGCTGCATTAGCTACTTTCTCAATTGGGAGTTCAGAAATTCATTTGGCCATGAAACGGAGGTGAAGTATGGGAAGACCTTTGTCATGAAACATCTCTGGGACAGTGAGCCCACCAGATTTCTATCAAGCTCACTCCACTATTGTGTTCCAAATAAGATATCACAAAAGGCAGGATGGAAAGCTTGTGTGAAATTGTGTATGGTACAAAATAATTTCTAAATGCTGGTTTGCTTGGGAGAATGGCATCTCTTAACTGCAATTGGGAGGCCAAAAATAAAAAAAACAAGATCACGCCGTTGGCACATGGCATAATACGTCCGTTTCTGGAGTAGAGTGGGGCAAGGTTTAATTCATTTGTTTGAAACCTTTGACTTAAGACGAAATAATAACAAAAATAAACACAATAACTTCAAGTGTGGTATTTTTGACTGAAAAATGAACATACCAAATTTTTTTATCTTTACGGAAACCGAAATTAAATTTTTTTTTTATTTTCGGCTATTTTCAGACAAAAAAATCCTATAACTCCGGCAAAAATGGTCGGATCAGACTCAAATTTGAACTTGACCTGCAAAATCATGTAGACAGAACCCATATTTGAACTTGATCTGCATACCAAATTTGGTTGAGTTCGTTCGATTCAATCTAAAGTTATCATCTGGAAACCGCATATCAGGTAAAATCTAAGTCGAAAAAGGGGCATTTTCAGACCAAAAAATCCTATAACTCTGGCAAAAATGGTCGGATCGGACTCAAATTTGAACTTGACCTGCAAAATCATGTATACATAACCCATATTTGAACTTGATCTGCATACCAAATTTGGTTGAGTTCATTCGATTCAATCTAAAGTTATCATCTGGAAACCGCATATCAGGTAAAATCTAAGTCGAAAAAGGGGCATATCTCAGTCAAAATAATGCAGACGAAACCCATATTCGAACTTGATCTGTATTTTGGGGTGGTAAACTAATATACCAAATTTGATTCAGTTCACTTGATTCAATCTAAAGTTATCATCTGGAAATTGCAAATCAGGTAAAATCTAAGTCGAAAAATGGACATATCTCAGTCAAAATAATGCAGACGAAACCCATATTCGAACTTGATCTGTATTTTGGGGTGGTAAACTAATATACCAAATTTGGTTCAGTTCACTTGTTCAATCTAAAGTTATCATCCGGAAACCGCAAATCGGGTAAAATCTAAGTCGAATAAAAGGTCGGTAGACCTCATGTCTGCCTCTAAGTGTCGGCTTGATACGACCGTTGTTTGCGCATAAAAACCTGTCTTTAGTGCTAGTAAACCTACATACCAAATTTAATTTCATTCAGTACACATTTACTAAAGTTATCATCCGGAAACCTCAAATTGGCAAAAATTCTAAGTAAAAAAGGGATATAACTCTAGATAGTGAAAATTGGCGGGCGGAACCCGAATTCGATCTTGACCTGTGTTTTGCTGGGAGAAAGACACATACCAAATTTGGTTTAAATCTGATTAACTCTCCTAAAGTTATCATCCGGACACCAACTTTTGGGGTTTTATATGTCGGGTCGGCGGACAAAAAAGGGCCAAAACTCTCGCAAAAATTTGCATACAGTGAAACCTCTCTAAACCGAACACCCTTCGGACCGGCCCTTCCGTCCGGTTTAGAGAGGTGTCCGGTTTATAGAAAATCGCGTCACCGTCGGTGATATATTGCCGCCGTTTAATACCAAGAATGACCAAGAATGTATTATTGATAAATGGGAATTTATTGAATAATTACACGAACGAAATACATGTAAAACACAAACATAACAAATTATATAAAACATGATTTGTGCAACTTTAGTCCGACTTTACAAAGAAACTGTCTAACGTTGATTGGGTGTGGGCGCATGCTGATTTCACTATCGTCGCTTCCGTCATTGATTTCAACTCCATGACGACCGGCAGATATCTCTCGTCTTTAGTTATCGCGAAACTTTGGAACTTCTTCAACATCTCCAGTATGTCTTTGTGCGACAGATTTGAGGCTATGGTGTCAGTTGAGTCATCTTCTTCTTCTTCTTCGTCGTCGTCTGCATTGTCAGTGGTTTTTGAGATGTGGGCGGCGATCAACTCTTGCTCCCAGTCATCGTCTATGGATTCTGTTGGCGTATTTTTGTCAAAGTCTATAATGCTGTCGATGTCGGTGATGGATAGCTTCTTGGCGATCTCTGATAATGGAATCTCGTCGTATGGGTCGTCGTCGGCGTAGAAACTCGTCTCTGGAAAGCCACAGTTGTTAAAACATTTGATTATGGTCGATGTCGAAGTCTCTTGCCACGATTCTTTCGTCCAGTGGATGGCATCGAGAATGGTGATCTTCTTGCATAACTCAGTCGCTGACTCACAGGTGTCGATGTTGGACAGTAGGCTCTGTAGCAGTCGCTACCTGTACCTGGCCTTGAATGCTCGAATGATTCCACCGTCCATTGGCTGTAGAACGGATGTGGCGTTTGCCGGAAGAAACTTCAGTTAGATGTTGCTGAATTCAAGGTGGCTGTGTGAGGAGGCATTGTCGAGGAAAAGAACGATATTTCTGTTTTTTCGTTTCATCTGCCGGTTGATGTTTTTCAGCCACTTCTCGAAGACGTAGCCAGTCATCCATGCTTTCTTGTTGTTTTCGTAGTCGACGGGGAAAGATGATTTTGATGAGTCAATGTTTTTGAAGCAGCGTGGCTTGGCTGACTTGCCGATCACCAATGGTTTCAGCTTCTCTCCAGTCGCAGAAGAACAGAACATTACAGTGGTCCGATCTTTAGCTTTCTTGCCTCCTTTGCAATCTTTCCTGTAGTCAAGGGTTCGATCAGGTAGTGCCCGGTAGAACAGACCCGTCTCGTCGCAGTTGAATATGTCACTGCGTTTGTAATCTTTGCATATTTCGGGAAGACGTTCTCGATAATCTTTCACAACATCGGAGTTGACGTCGGCACTCTCTCCGCAGATGACTTTGAGGGAAATGTCGTAGCGCGCCCGCCATTTCTCTAACCAGCCGTTAGATGCCTTGAAGTCACTCACTCCTAACTCTTTGGAAAACTTCAAGCCCTGCCTTGAATAAACCAACCAGACAGTGGGATACCCTTGTCGCGTGCACGCTTGAACCATTCCCATGTCAGCTCTTCGTATTTCTGATTGGTCGTTGCTCTTTTTCTGTTGCCGGTGATGTTTTCCTCGTGAAGTTGCATTATCTTTTCTCGATTCTTGCCGATGTCGCTGATCGTTGATTTGCCGATGCCATATTTAACACTTAGTTCTTTGCATGTCGGCTTAGGCGTTGAGCTGAGATCTTTAATAACGTTGACTTTCTGACTCTGTTCGGTGTCGTTTTCGTGAAGGCTCAGTCATTGTGAAAGATTCAAACTGTTATGCTGACTATACGCCAACATCGGGCACTTATAGCAATTTATTGTTTTGACAATGGTTGTAAAAACAGATTCCAATTAACTCGACACAATAACTGTTGCAAAAACAATATGTCAGTGCTCTAATTCTCGATCTGTGAACTCACCATCGTTACACGCAATGTGTGAAATGAGCGCAGATATCTAATCAGACTGTTGTTACAATCCAGTTCAAAGCATACGCCGAACAAAAGAACGCTAATTAAACGGTCCGCTTATACTGGAGTACGTATAATCGCTATTCTCTCGTCTCGTCTCGGCCGATCTCGTATAGACAGATCTCATCTCGTCCGATATCGTCCGGTATTCAGAGTTAATAATCGCAGTGTTCGCTTAATTATGGACTGACAAACCCGTTCGATATCCGGAATTTAGAGGTTCCGGATCTTAGAGGTAATTTTTAGTGAGAATGCACGTGGGTGAATTCCGGACCGGACATTTCATTCAGATTGGCGAGGGATCCGGATAGCAGAGGTTCCGGTATGTGGAGGTTTTACTGTATAAACAATCCAAAATTAAGTTATCATCCGGAAACCAAAAAACAGAAGAAAAACTGAATTTTATATGTCGAAAAAGGGGCATAACTCTGCCAAAAATGGTCGGGCAGAACTTGACCTGTGTTTTGCTGGGAGAAAGTAATATACCAAATTTGGTTAGAATCCGATTAACTCTACTAAAGTTATCATCCGGAAACCAACTTTCAGGGGTTTTCTAAGTCAAAAAAGGGGCATAACTCTGGTGAAAATTGGCAGACGGAACCAGAATTCGAACTTAACCTGTCTTTTCTGCTAGTAAACCCAGATACAAAATTTAATTTAATTTGGTTATCATCCGAAACCTCGGACGCACGGACTGACGTGCCCATTATAATAGTCCTCCGAACCCGTTGGGTCGGCAGACAAAAAGGGGCATAACTCAGTCAAAATCAAGCGGACGAAACCCATATTCGAACTTGATCTGTATTTTGGTGTGGTAAAATAACATACCAAATTTAGATCAGATCACTCGATTCAATCTAAAGTTATCATCCGGAAACCAAAAGCGGACAGACGACGGACGGACAACCCATTTACATAATACAACCGTTTTTTCAAACGAGCGTATAAAAATTGCTCCCTATGCGGCGCATAATAGTGATACATCTAGCAGTATCATGTCCTTTTATTTAGAGTACAATAGTAGAGCTGGGATTTTTCTTCAAAAGTGATACCATATAACTGAGACTGGGAGTACAGAACCAGACACATCCTGTTAAATTTTATCAATTTAAAAACTTTATAACAGTATGTCAGTAATTTACAAGAGTGATTTAAAAAATGCTCTTGTCAATTCTGCTCAAGACAAGGACTGTTTCTTCAATAAATGTTGGTTGCAGGGTGTGCCAATTAATGGATTCAAATATGAAATTCAAAACGGCTGCTGGTGGTCATGTTTTTCAACCAAATTCGGGGAAAAATGTGATAGCTCCCATCTAGAGGTCACCCCAAAGAACCATATAAAGTTTGGTGATGATCGGATGAGGAATGTGGCCTGTATGGTGTATCAAAGGAAATTGTTGACAGATGTACAGATGGACACATCAGAGCTGTTAAGTTTCATGGAATGTCCATGAGCCTCCAGGATTGCCAAGGCAATTCCGCTAATGTGGATAACCCCAATTTCTCCCGAATTCAGCAAAACCCCGCATTCAAAATCCCAAAATATGATGTTCAAGTTTTTTATTTTTCGAATTTGTGCATTTGCAGATGATTTCCAAATGACAGGGATTTCCTTATTTCTGCACATTTCTTAGTAACGGATTAGTGGTAGGCATTGCGAACAGAATGTGTCCATTTCATTTGCGGGTAAAACTGTAAGACAGGTCATTTTGTAATTTTGGTTTCACGCATACATGTCCGGTTGTAACCTGTGTAACTAGGGTTCGTTTTTACTTATTTTAAACAAAGTTTCTGCTTCTTAAATTTTTTTAATAAATGGTGGAATGTGTGCATTTCTTTTGGGGGTTAACCCTTTACCCAACAGTAATATGTCTAACGTCATTACCCACACCAATACTGATAGGAGAGAACGTCGTCACCCCAGCCAACATAACTTTCTGGTAACGTCAAAGTTATAGGAAAAAATGTATTATTAAATCTTATGGTGGCTCTTGTTTATCTGCAAGGATGGTTTTTTTTATTTTAATTAATTGGTAACAATTGATTTTCATATTTATGAAAGTCAAGTCCCGCCCCCCCCCCCCCCCCCCCCCCCCCCCCCCCACATTGGCAATGTGCAATTTATTTTTATTTAATTCATACTACATCCTTAGTATGGGAAGAGCAAGTAAGATGATTTGTTTGATCATATATTCCATCTGGCGATGGAGAACAAGGAGACACTATGGAGTTGGTAGGTATCTTTCCGGATTTTTCTTGACCCTGATTCGTTGCATAGAATTAAAATCAATTTCACATTGAAATGTATCAGATTCTGAATTTTATTGCTGTCATTTCAGCTGGTAATTTCCAAAAATTTATCGTATTATTGTGTTCAATTTATCAACAGAAATATTGCAAAACAAAAAACGCCGGAGATCTGGTTGTGTACGGTACGGTCGCCATAATTTCTTTACTGTTAGCAATCACTTTCAAATAAAAAAATGAGATCGTTTTGCAGTGCATTCCTTTAAATTTTCACATCTACATGTGCACCAATCACTCTAGTTCATGTCCACATGAATGCGTACCATAATTTGACATCGTTAAACAAAATTATCCCCCATTATATATTGCATATATAAATTTGCAAAACAGAAAACGTCGTCGTTGATTGAGTTGTGTATTACGTAAGACGGCAAGGCAACACAGTTGCCGTACTTTCTTTACTGTTAGCAATAACTTATTAATAAAATAATGAGATCGTTTTACGCGTGAATTCCTTTAAATTTTCACATCTACATGTGCACCAATCACTCTAGTTCATGTCCATATGAATGCGTACCATAGTTTGACATCGTTTAATAAAATTATCCCCAATATTTTATCAACAAAAACACCGCGAAGATTTTGTATGAAGTTTGACGTTGTAACCTCGATTTACAGAATTACCTTCACTTTTCCACAATCACTAGCAAAGTGTTAACCAACTTCTATTTATTTGCATTTAATAATGTACCAACGAAATTCAATAAAATGTGGAAATGCATTGTGAAATTGATTCCAGTATTGTAAAAATCTGATTAACTGTTGTTGACACGTGATCACAAATAGTAACCAATGTAAACAAAACACAAGCCATGATCGTGAGGATACAGAAATAAGATGTGCAACGTCGACGTAAATACTTCGACAATTACTCCGTGTGTCATGTATAAAAAAAGACATAAAAACAGCATTAATAGACTAAAATTTCAATTTTTTAAATCATAGGTTAGAAGTTGAAATGCTATTCAGTAACAATATAATGTTTAATATGTCGGAATTAAAATATATATCGCAAGAACTATATATTCAGCGCTGACAACAACTCCTTCTGTGTACCTCACGAACGTAATGCGTACGTACTTCGAACTTGAACCAGTTTATTACGATATATCTTGGCACATTTAATGCGTAGATCATGTCCATCACATATTGTCATTTGAAAAAGATTGAATGGCCATTAAGGTCGATAACAGTGCTTTTCTCTTCGTGAATATATGAGATGCCAAACTCAATAATAGTTAGCAAGACATCGTATTGAATAAGGATGACGAAATATACTAAAAATAAATCACATTGAGACACAGGCGTTACCTTGACCTTGATGTAATGATGATGCAATGTATATCACAGTTAGTGCCAAAACACAAGGTGTGTACACAGTTAAACTACCGGTAATCGATATATTGTTTGGTCTTTGTTCAACTTGTAACAAAGGACATATGACTAATAGTGCAATTTTGTTCGATTAAATGATAAATATCTCTTGAAAAATTATTGATAATTATAAGATTGAAATTCGCGCCCAGCTTGGATGGAATCCACGTGTTCAGAAATTGGTAAACGCGCTGTTTGCTGGAAGCTTCTAATTAGTTCCTCGCATTGCTATTCAATACATTTTATACACTCTATAAAAAATATAATATTGTCAATATGATCATGTGAAGAATTAGGAAAAATAAAAAAATAATTGGAAACAGTTTTATTTGGGAATAGGCCTACACAGCAGTAAGAACAAACACGGCGTTCTTAGTAACAAAAACTAACATCAGCATGTCGTCTTGCTCTTACCGTAGCTTCGTTAGTCAAATTAATGGTAGTGATTGTTTTATATTTGGATGCATATGATATAAAAACATAAACAAGTCAAGTAAATATTTTATTGGAAATAAAAATAAAGTTCGAAAATAAATAAATGTCAGTTAGACGACCGTACACAGTTGCCCGAGTACGCTGATTTCTCTAGTCGACTTCAAAAAATAGCACTGCCGCATTCCACTTTTCGTTTTATTGACAACTATCAATTAAATTGTACAAAATCTGCCACAAAAACGTAACAATTAATAATGTAACATATATTTTATTATTTACATTAACAATGAAAGCAATTTGTTGTGTTATAATGCAGTAGTTTTCTTGTAAACTATGACTGAAAAAAACGCAAAACTCCGGGTTCTCTGGACGCTACGCGGCAGGGCTCTCTAGGGTGTTCTGGACGCTACACGGCGGGGCGCTCTGGGGTGTTCTGAACGCTAAAGGGTTAAACCGTAACGTGAGTCAATTTTGTAGTTTATTCCGATTTTGTACTTTCGGTTTCGCGCATATCCGGTGGAATTCTGAGAATTTTTACTTAGTTTATACAAAGTTAATACGAAGCTCTATTACAATTACCAACAGGACATTCATTACCATTTTATTTAGGTCTATATATTTATAAAATAAACACAAATAGAAACTCATAAAAATTATGTAATCTTCATCATAAAAATGATTTTTGGAACATGAACATATTTGGGAATACCTCCCGCAAAAATCTCCCGGATTGACATTTTCAAAACTTAACAGGTCTGGGACACATGCACAAATGCTTGGATGACAGATGCCAACCCATGAAAAATAGCTCAAACTTGACCAAGATGAGCTAAAAATTGAGTGAATACAAACCTTGATATGATGATTAGCAGGCATCCTTGTTGAGACATGGAATATCACCTCACATGTGGAGTTCGAGTAGTAGGGTGCCGTGTCTCCTGTTGTTTTGTTCTGCTGGAGGCCTCCAAGAAAACCTTGATGATTCTCTAGGTCAACCTGTTAGTAAAATTATTCAATGTTTATCAAAGATTGCAATTATTCAGCACAATTCCTATACATGACAAGAGCTCGGGTGCTGACATACCCCCACGGTGGCAAATTCAAACAAACAAAGTATGGTTGAGATATCTGCTCGGAAGGGGAAAAACCCAACATTTTCATATAAACAAAGATAAAGAACTCTAGAACAGAAAAATGAACAAACGATTGAACACTCCATTGGTTGCCATCATAGTAGTGAACATCCATAACAAATTTAATTGATATATGTCACCCGGTGGCAGATATGGTGGCAGATATATCTGCTCGGATGGACCAAAAAAAGCAACATTTCCAGATAAACAAAGATAAATAACTCTGGAACAGAAAATCTGGAAAACGAGAGGCCGATCACAATCGGCAGATGTTAACCCATCCCTTGCCGATAGTAAATCACTATGATCGGAATCATAAATGAGAGTTTTGGTGTTGAATTATAGAGTATACTGTTATGTACTATTATAGACAAATGTACATAACACAAATTATTGGAATTTATGGGTCACTCGCATTTATATAAGAGAATGCACTGGTACAGGATCTGTAATGCTGCACCACCACAGCCTTGGGTTAAATGTGAAAGGTGACCTGGACATGGAATACTTGGGTTAAGAGAGTCCAATTTAAGTTTACAATCATAATGTATCAAATTCTACCAACAATATAGATCAAGATAAGCCACCTCACTGCTGACCCATTAATATCAATTATATAGCAGAGCTGTCAACAAATCACAGGAATTGTTTATGTTGAAAGCTGGCATCTCTATTAAACCAATAACATTTATAATGACCTCAGACCATCTGTAGAGTGATATCTGTAGAGTGATGTTCAAGTCTACTGTTAATATCATGTGATGTGTATTGTTGAATCTTTATTTTAAATTAGATACCATAGCTTTCTTTATCAGATTATCTGCACATTGGCATAAGAGACATCAGAAAATAATATAGCCTTATCAACAGCTAAGTAGTCCAAAGGCATGGGATGGAATTGGTGAATTGGATTTAATGTCGCTCCAAACAAATTTACCAGTACATAACACAAGATTTTGGACCGATTTAAACAAATTTGGTGTGGTGACTCGGGGTACCATTGGCAGAGTTATAATGGTGTTAGTTTTTCAAATTTAAAAAAAATATTTGAGTTATCGCACCATGCGTAAAGTGTCTACAGACGGGCGGACGGACGGACTAACGACGAGTGGTCAATCCGGACAACGACACTATGTTTACCATACTATGGTATGGGTAAACATAAAAAATGATTGACCACTCCGTTGAATGCCCTCATTCATAGTAGTGAACATCCATACCAAATTTTATTCAGATCCTACAGCCGGTGTTTGAGATATCTGTCTTGACGGATGGAAAAATGGAGGATAAAGACTGGACGGAAGAGGTCAATCCAGTATACCCCCCCCCCCATTCTTTTCAAGAGTGGGGGTATAATAATAGTTTTCTATGCACCATATCTTGAGTGTCTGGCACTGATGTGATGCATTGCAATTAATTAAATCAATACTTTTCCACTCAAAACTCATTAACAACAACTAATAAGACTTATTTTTATTTTATGGTGACACATCAGAATGAGCAATGGGGGTGCCACAAAAAATACTTAGATGTACCATGGCCAATTTAATGCTGTGACATTAGAGATTTCACATGTTGCCACGGCATTTCCCATGGCATTGCTCATTGCCGTAGCCAATTTAGAGGACTGACTGACACTTATTAGTACATTATATTCACACAATGTATGTCCACCAAGCAATTTTCCAAGTCAAGACAATTTTGTTCTATCAGAAAACCAACAGCCGAATAGAGTAATAACGGAACTTACACCAGGTATAAATACTTGCACATTATTCTGGCTCTGACTGTACTTATTGACCTAAATCTCGTATGGTCACAATATTGTACACTTACATCGGGTCCATTGATAGGCAATAGACAACTTAACGGGTGCACCTGTCTTCTTGGAGTTTTGGAGTTACACAACCAAGACCAGTCACCAGGGACACACCCCCCCCCCCCCCCCAATTTTAACAAATAGGTGTGATTGGTGTCATATGGATAATTCGCATAAACGCATATTTGGCATCAAAAGAGTTGAACATAAAAGTTTGAGATCAAAGTTGAGTAATCGAGATGAGGTACAATAAAATACAAGTTAATAAATACCTCCCAGCCCAATCCAGCAAGGAATTGTTCAAAAGCTTTGCTGCCACCGGAGTTTGACAGGATGGAATTCTTGTCCTCTTGTCCCGCGCCAACATATATCACAGCTATTTTATGTGTTTCTCGGCTGAAACAAGATATCAAGAAACTAATCACTTATTTGAAGACCATTAAATATACAACAAATATGATAAACCCATTCATTCATTACCACTATACAGAGTGTCACTTTTAATATAATAAAATCCTCTACAAAGTCATGAATATGACAAAAATGAACAAATATTCTCAATTTCCTACCTCCACTATTTTGATGACATCACATGATCACCAACTCCTCTTTTGACTGGTGTGCTTTTATGATTGGTTGATGGCCACACAAAATGGGAACATGAAACCCACAATAGTTTTGACAGAATCAATGAAAAATTTCCTGTTCCATGTAGTATTGTCATTATGGAAATCACACCCTCTGCCCAGAAATAATTTGTTTCACGTAGGCTCCTCATTTCAGCAAATCTACTTTAAGTTATACCTTGCCCCAGAATTAATTTACTTTTAAGTATAGCTCAAGTACAGTTTTATAATGAGAAAAGTCTTACACAAATTCACAACTCCACAAAATTGTTATTTGAAAACTCAAAGCAATGTCATTACCACCAATGTCCCCACCCGAGTTTTCACTTATGTTATTGTTTGGTTGTATGGACGTATGTATGGCTACTGAGATCCAAATGTTCTTACCGAACCAAATGCAAAAGATTACATGAATTTACCCATTCCTGTCCATCATAGCATATGCAATTCTCTCCTTGTTAAACTCACCATTTATGGTTATCCAAGTTTTTTATCTCCCGCAATAACTTATCTGTTTTACCTAATGAATCAAAGGTACACCTGGAAAGAAACAGGAGATATAAGATTAACCCTTTCTATACAAGATACTCACTGACGAGTAGTTCCCTTAGGAAATGTTCAGATAATAAGTTCAACAAACTTATTATCTGGAACATTTACCATCAATAAATAGGACTCCTTCTGTACTTTTATTATCTGTCGTCTGCTTATGTTTGCTAAAACACCCTCCAGATGAATAATAGACTATTCCAATATATAATTTTATAATTGAGTGGAATTTAGTATAGAAAGGGTAGACACATTGTTTGCAATAAACAATTTTGACGATATAATAGTAAATGTTTTCTATGCATGAAATTCATGAAGTCTGTCATTTTTTTTACCAACTTTCAACTGTTAACCCTTCCATGATTGGAGCTTCCTAAAATTTTGAGTAAACTCTGTGTCAATGCATTCTCTTATATATGCGAGTCTCCCATAGGGAGCCTCGCATATATAAGATAATACATTGGCCTAACAATATTTACTTTGACCATGTATGCCAATGCATTCTCTTATATATGTGAAGCTCCTAATGCGAAAATGCACTGACACAGGGTCTTTAATGTTGCAACAGCGCAGCTCCTGTCATGAAAGGGTTAACCATAAAACAGTAGCATTTAAACAATTAAGCATCTGTTGTTCAGGGTCTGGTCTAGCCCTATTTTGGACCCGTTGAACAGGTTTGGATGTCCAGAGTTTGGGCGCCCAAATTCATTGTAGAAATCAATTAAAACCAACAATAATGACCTTCAGTCCAATCAATTTGGGTTGGATTGTACCTCTATTACTAGATTTATCACATAGCGGTGCTTCTACACAAAAATACTAATCAGTCAATAGAAACGGGCATGTCATTAGTAAGTTTTTATTGCCAAAATTCGCGAATTGGCATGTGTTGAAACAGAAAGTAAAATTTGGATAATTAAACTTCTTGTTTGTGGATTATTAAAAAGACAGAATTAAAGACAATAGCTATCGCTGAACTAGATCATTCGATATCTGGACCGTTAACAGATATGTACTGTATGAAAATACACATTGGCATGTTGTTTTTTATGCGAATACAGCAAATTGATGGCAATTATGAGCTAGTGTGAACACGATTGAATGAGATTTGACACACTGTTATTGAATTATTACACTTCCTTATAAAAAATCACAGAAACATGTCTGTTAACTCGGCTATAATGATATATATAAATTGGGCTGAGGTGCTCTTTTTTTTCTTAAACTCTACCTTTGCCTTCAACTTGACAATTATTCACATTGTATCATAAATATAGTATCAAAAGTTTAATTTGGGAGTCCGAGTTCAGATATAAGGATAATTCATAGTGAAATATTTATTTATAATCACACACCCTCTGCATTCCCACAACTAGCTTCCCGAAGAATATGTCCAATACGGTTACATGAACTAGGGCCGAAACGATTCATCACAATTCACTTGCATCACGGTTTACGGGTTTCGATTCGATTCACGATCCGCTTCCGGTACGTTTCATTCCGTGTTTTTACTTTGTTGCAATGTTTCCAAAATTTACTGTGCAAATTGTGTCCGTAAAATTTCTTTATGAGGTAATGTAACATTCTATATCTGCTTATGTTATTATATACTGAAATTAGTTTGTTTTTATTTAATTAAAAGAAAATGAACAGAGCGTAACCAAAGGAACGTAATAGTAACATCGCACTGAGTGGTTACATTTTTGAGCGCCGGTTTTACTAGCCAATCACTGTGATCGTCTGCCAGCGTTTCGTTGTCTTGTTGAAAATGGCTGCCGCGGAGGCAATCGTGTTAGATGATGCACAAAACGCGTTCAATATTGTTAACGTGCCGACTTCGTTTCGTAGCAAAGTATGGGATTATTTCGGCTTTCCAAATTGTCATCGACCCGAAGACCAGAAGACGACAGTGTGTCGTAGATGTCACAAGTCTTATGTTACAAGGACGGGGTCACAACAAATATGATCCAGCACATGTGTAACACTATCCCCAGTTTCATCCGGCCTTCTGCATGATTGAGAGTTGGCTGTTAAAAATAATAGTACTACCTGTACATGTATATAATATGTGGATCTAGCCCCAGTTTCCTATGGCCCTGTTTGATTGAGTTGATTGTCCACTAACAATCAACCCTCCAACGGTCAGAAAATTTGGGCTACATCCACACGCATTGCTATTATTTTGAAAAACCAACACCCAATCATCACAGTTATCCGGTTAGTAACATCGTTAGATCATTGAATATGATATGATATGCCCGTAAATATAAACAATGATGTCAACTCAATCAAAAATTGCTGTCTCCCCTTGGCTTTTAATGAATGTGTCAATGACACTAGCTCAAATTGGCTTTTTCACTCAAACTGACATATGGTACATTGGACCAACAAATCGTGATGTGCATCGAATCGTCAATAAAAATCGTGATGCGCATCGAATCGTAGTGTTGTGAATCGTTTCGGCCCTAACATGAACATTAGCTGACGTTCATCAAGCAATAACTGAAGTCACCAGACTCGTCACTTCATAAAAAGCAATGAACAACGCACGCCTCTTCAATCCAAACACATGGTTGTCACGTGTTGTTAAATTGGGCGCACTTTCATCTACAGTTGAGATTTTCCAGTCATCCTTTATGATGACGCATTCAGCACAGCTCGTCGGAAATTGGAATTTGGCGACAAATTCACACGAAGTGAGTTCCGATTGATGACGCCGGTTTGTTTATGTTTGTGCATGAACACGTATTCGCATTTGGGCTCATTTGCTTTGCGATATGAATTAACTCTGTTGATGCTGGCAAAAATCATAGAGATATTTCAGGAAATGTCCAGTTTTATGGGGTCATTGGGTGATGACCGGCAGAGTAATTACACAAATTTCATGTGAATCCCTTTGGGATTCACAAACCTTGTTTAATTACTCTGCCGGTCATAACCCAATGAATTTGCCAGTCATTTCTTAAATAAACACAATGAAGAATAAATAAAATGCTTACTCCAATTAGAAGCAATTGAACAATATACAGAGGCAGGAAAAATCATATTATCAATCCCTGATTTGCAAGCTGCAAAACAGAGTTTAGTCCACTCGCTACCCGATGTCTGAATGCTGCCGGCATGTGTATTTTCTTAATTAAAAACTAACATTTTTTGTTGAAGTGTTTTATCAGTTACACTTCATTCTGGCTTGACCTAATTTTCAAATGAATATTGACAGTTCAGTTTCTCAGAATAATGCAGAATGAATTGTAACCTACAAAAATCTCAAATAAATAAATGCAACATTTCTTCACATTACGTGTAGGTGCGGGCAGCGGTAAGTCCTGCGTAGGGGACTGAACTCTGCATGGAGCTTGCCCTGATTGATTAATAACATTTTTACCAAATTTGATCTGATATAGTGCAGAGGATTCTGTTGAAACAGATCGCTCAACTAACCTCTTTTCCCATGACATGAGACCAAGATGATTGAGCAGTATGCGACACATCTGGAACGGTGATGTCGGCTCCTGGTTCTCCTGAGGCATCTGTGGTTTGGCTAACATGCTGAGATGAAGTGAAAAAGAAAGTGAGAAATCAATTTACAATTTTGTTATACTGTACACTAAATCTGGCCATTTATGGGACCATCTCCTTTTATTCTCAAAAAGAATATATGCAACAAACCATTCTATCATGAAATGGAGAATATTTGAGATATTAATGTGTTGGTATTATTTATTTTTATTCACAAAAAAATGATTTCAAGTAAATATATGCGATTTGGATTTACCATGATGTGGAATAATCAACAATCGGTATGTCGAGACCTGCTCGGGTTTAAAAACTTTTCCCCTCTTCCATTCAGAGATTTTTTGCCGGTTGTTCGTAATAAAACTTAATAAAAATTGCCGAAAGCTCAAAACACTGAAAGCCAAAACTTTGGTAAGGCTATAACAATTTTATTAATTGGTTTACGAACAACAGGAGTAAATATATCTACATGGAGCAGCATGTGGGAGGGAACAAATAAAACTTCAGTGCGTTCTTCACATACGGTTTTTCTACATAAACGATAATACGATTTTCTACATAATTGCTGATGGATTGATTTAAAATATTAGATATAACAAAACATTAATATCTAAATGTTTCTCATTTTCATGACTTTACATGATGGCCCAATTCGATGACCACAGTGATGCAATGAAAATAAAGGGCAGCCTCCTGGCCCATAAGATACAGGGGGTGAATGGCATATAGACGACCATAAATAGTGTATGGATTGATTATATCATTTGATTTATGTTCCAATCTGCCTGAAGTGATTTTTTTTTTTAATTCTTATTGTCTTAAATGCAGTTACGTAGTTTCCAATTCGAATGCCATGTGGAAACATCGTTAGTTTTTTTTGCATTTTCCTAAAAAAGTTGTCAGCAGGTTCGTAAAACAACCACATGTAATTATATTGTGATGCCTGCTCTAGAACAAAAAAATATCTCAATAATGATTACTGAATTGATTCCTCCTACTAATTGACAATTGATCTTGGTTTAAACATGGCAATATGAGAGAGTACATATATTTGATGATGGTCCTCCATAAAACAATAATTTAGCTTTTTCCACAACATGACATTTTGCCATATAGCAACAAAGACATCAAGTTTATTACACTGGGAACTCAGTCAATTAATTTCTGTCACCACAAAAAATAGTATACAGTGAGCATTGTTTTCAGAAATAGGAAAATGACATATATATGTATTTTCTATGCTGAATTCAGAAATCCATGCTAGGAATGGAAAATAATTGAAAGTGAAATTATGTAATGCCAGGTGAAATGACAGTTACCTGCACTCATATAAAACAGTTTTTTCTTGTTGTAAAAGTTGCATGTCGGCAGTCACAAATTGCCAAGCCATGATTTTTCTTGATAATTACCATTTGCAGCAGAAGGTAAGATAGAGTTATATTGTTAGAAATGTGGCCAATGGATTCTGTGGTTGGTGTTGAGAGTAAACAAACACCACTGATTCGATATTAGATGTTGAGGTTAAATTCGAGGACACTGGACTGTCTGGACACTTCTATGTGGCAACATGTTACTAATCACAGACAACAGACTGGCCTTAAGCAATGATCGGTTGCTGCCATCATTTAAGCTTGAGCAGTAAAAAGTAACTGCACCACCTACAAGTATGAATGATTATTTAATATCAAATCTGCATATTATTTTACTCCTCATTAAATTATTCATTAGTATTTAAATATGATCTTCTAGTGAAATATTGACCACATTTGAGTCATATTATCATACAGTAACTGCCAACTTGACATATTTTCGATATATTCTGCCATCTTATGTCATTAACCACACTATATCCAGCCCTTGAAATTGGCTACGGCAAAAGGTAATGCCGTTAAGTATAAAAAAAAACCTAAAAACCAATATAGAATTTCATGCAATTCTAAAGCAATACCATAGAAGAATAATGCCAATTTCAAGGGCTACCATATATCAGGCTTTTAAGTCTCTTATGAGGCCATTCTATTGAGTTAGTAACAAACTGGACATTTTATTAGTGAAAGTGTCAATGAGACTAGCTCAACTTGGAAATGGGATAATGTCCTACATAACAGTCAATGGAGCGATAAGGAATGCAGAAAGTTTAAATGTAATACCATAGGTCAGCCCTATGAGCCATAAGATCAATTGGATAAATGTTGGCTGCAGGGCATGCTGAAATATTTAGTGATGCAAAGACAAAATGATTGTTGCCTCAGCCATGTTTTTGATAAAACAAATTGTTCAATTTGAAATCTCCCATTTAGAAGTTATGCTGAACGTGTCTGTAAATTTTCAAAACATTTCTCCAATAAATGTCGAATGCAGGGTGTACCGATGGATTCAAATGTAAAATTCAAGACGATCGCTAGCGGCCAAGTTTTTTAATGAAATTTGGATAAATTTGATGGCGCTCATCTAATGGTCATCCAGAAGATCCATATGAAGTTTGTTGATGATCGGATGAGAGCTGTGGTCTGCAGGGTGTGCCAAAGGATTTAATCATGAAAAGAGTAAAATCCAAGAAGGCTAGCAATAGCCATGTTTTTCATCGAAAATAGTTCAAATTCGATAGCTCCCATCTAGAGGTGATCCTAAACATGCCTGTAAATTTTCAAAACAATTCTCCAACGAGAGGCCGGCAGATGTTTAACCCATCCCTTGGCGATAATTAATTGCTATGATCAGAACCATAATCTAGAGTTTTGATGCTGAATTATAGAGTAAGCTGTACTAAAGTAGTATAGACAAATGTACATAATAACACAAATTATTTGAATTTTTGGGTCAAAAGAGAAGGGTTAATATAACATCAAAACTATAGCCTGTCACCACTTCCATATTGTAAGCAGTTCTATTTCTGTTGTTGCAATTTGCAATGTCAGATATCGAAATAATATAGTTATATAATAATGGAAAAGGTTAAATGACATGGAATGGGTAAATGAGGTTAATATTTTACAAATCGATCAACTGATCAGTACCAAAAATGATAGGGTGTGAGAGGTGCTTTATCAAAAACCTGGAAATGAAAAATTAGAATGAATTATAAACAATTTTTGTTTTTCATTTTTTTATAAAGGCCATGTACAAAATTTGGTACCGATTGGATAGAAATACGTTTGAGTTATTGCACCATGTGTAAAGTTTCTACAGACAGACAGACAGCAGACAATTTACAATCGATGAGTGGTGAAATCCGGAATTCAACACTATGTGTACCATACAATGTATAAGTACACATAAAAATATCTGTAATTGTTCTCAACAGCATCAGTTTGCCCTACCAACATCATAGCAATTCAGCAGCCCCACAAACATAATAGTGTAGTGACTTTTTTCGGAACGGACTGGCCAAAAGTGCCATTTTTTTTTATATTTTGTCAAGTTATGTGTGCTCTTTCAGAAAGTGAACTAGAAACAGGTTTCTGATCAATATTAACCCTTGTTTCCAGTATAAATCCAAGATGGCGGTCAAATTCAATCATTATTTCACCCTGACGTTCCAACTGGTATAAAATTTGAGGCGCATGCATAATAAAGGCGTCATTCAACCTGACATTGTCATATTTTGAAGATATAGTAGCAACCCAGGCTGACCAAATTGGAAATTTATCACTTTTTGTACCAAAAACATACAATTTTGTCATATAATCATTCTCGTTTCAATTATTTCGGAATACTAAACAGACAATTTCTCAAAAATGTTTCAGTGTAGATCAAAGGTTAAGATCTTAGCAGTTTTGGACATGTATACTCTAATCAAAACATACAATATCTAGGACACATTCTTAACCGTATTTTAGAAATTTTGGATTATGTTACCCCTCACCCCAAAAATCATGAAATATTGTTTTTGTGATAAGCATCCGATAGAACATGGATGAGAATCTATAAAGGACACTATTTGATCATATTTCTAAATACTGCAATGACAATTACATACACAATGACCAAAGTTGAAATATAACATCTTTTTCGACAAAACATGCAATTTTGTAAGAAAATCCTCTTCATTTCAAATATTTTGGTCCAATAAATAGTCATTTACTCATAGGATATTTGCGATAGTTCACAATGTTCGGTCTTATATGTTTTGGACATATATACTGAAAACGATGAATACTTTGTATGTGTTTAATATGTAACAACGTTTCAGAACACTTGGTTTATGTCACCCCTCACCCCAAAAATCATGAAATATTGTTTTTGTGATAAGCATCCGATAGAACATGGATGAGAATCTATAAAGGACACTATTTGATCACAATTCTAAATACTGCGATGACAATTACATACACAATGACCAAAGTTGAAATATAACATCTTTTTCGACAAAACATATGCAATTTTGTAAGAAAATCCTCTTCATTTCAAATATTTTGGTCCAATAAATAGTCATTTACTCATAGGATATTTGCGATAGTTCACAATGTTCGGTCTTATATGATTTGGACATATATACTGAAAACGATGAATACATTGTATGTGTTTAATATGTAACAACGTTTCAGAAAACTTGGTTTATGTCACCCCTCACCCCAAAAATCACGAAAATGTGACTTGTTGTAAGGATTCAATAAATCTTTGGTTAAATCTTATAAAGTGAGTTTGTCGATCGCAATTCGTCATATATTATAATGTAACAATCTCATTGTCAGTATACTGTTGAAATTAACAATTGTATGCCTAATAACAATTTATTTGATCACTTCAAATATGTTCAACCAATAGAATGGCAATATGCAATACATGTAATATACAACATGCGGTCTTAAAAGTTTCGAAAATGAACATCGAATATATATACAACACATATAAGGGTATATACATGTAATGTTTTGGTGAAATAAAATAAAAATAAAAGAATCTATAATACCATTAATGGATATATATTTGACCCAATATCATTGACTTATGTAATCTAGCATTCAAGAGGGGTGTATATATAAGGATTAACTGTCATGTGGACTGTTTTTATGGAGATGTAACCGTGAGGTAAGTGGACATAACTTGTGTAAAACCCGAAGGGTTTTACATACAAGTTATGACCACTTACATCATGGTTACATCTCCATAAAAATAGTCCACATGACAGTTAATCCTTATATTTATATACATTTAGCGAAAAAGCTACTTTTGTAAATGTATTTAAATCGAAAAGTGTATCGTGACAAAAACAGCCCAAAAAAACCCAATAGCACCCTCGGCAAAAGTTAATAGGAACAATTTCTCTTCCTATTGAAACCCGATGTTGTATTAAGTAAATCCTGCGCGAGTCCAAATGCGCCCAAAACATTACGCGTTCGTCTTTCCAAACCCAATGACGTATCGATGGTATTATGAGCTTGGTGTTATGAGGCATTGCGCATTCACCGAGAAATAACTGCAACTAGGCACGTGGGCGCCGACCAATCAGAATGCTGGATTTAGTGATGACAACACTTAGTATGTAAATATATAGATATGCAATTCAATTCACAACTTTAAATTGCCAATCAATAATACACATAAAGATGGCCTATCTTTGTTGATAATTGTGCCTGCGATAGGATATACATGTACTTTTAATGATTACACAGTCACCAATGAAGTTTCTACTCTACAAACTAAGAACTGTTAATGTCATGTGTGTTGTGTGGGATAGGTATTTTGAAGGCAGCACAAAGGGCAGCACTAATGAGAATCATGGTATAGGTCTTGGACGAAAAGTTGGTGGACAAACTAAGATTCCAAAAAATGGAACGACTTCCTCCGTCATTCTGACAATAAGCTTGAACTTTTTCTATTCCTGACAAGTAATGCGTCAGAACATGATGATAAAGTGTTAAGCATGACAGAATGTTCGTCAACTCTCAAAATAGCAAATTCTTCCTAGTAAATCTTGAGAAACTGTTGTCAGGAGGAAGCTGATATTAGAATTGTGCCGCACATTATCCATGCACTTTCTTATGGGCTGACGATCACCATCCGTGTTCGGATTGTTGACACAGATGTCCTGGTAATGGTCATCGGTCTGTTTTCAAAGTTTACGAATGCTAACAGTGGTGGTGATACATGTGTTTCTCTAGGAACATGCAAAACTAAAACATTGTACCATGACAACAGCACATTTTCCGCTCTGGGCGATGACAATTGTTATCACTACCCAATTTTCATTCGATTTCTGGTTTTGATACCACTTTGTTCTTCCATATAAAGGGCAGAAAAAGTTTCTGGATAGCATGGAAATATTATCCTGTTATCACAGATACATGTACATTTCAACCTTTTATTCAACTAGATTCGTCCTCATATATTTTCAAAGAACTCGAAAGTTTCATAACCATTAATTATAATAAAGGTTGTCAAAAGTTGCTGATAACGAGGCATATGAAGAGAATTCTCCAAAACTTGTCGCTCAAAAGGGGCCCTAATACAGCACATGAAATGAGCCATATACCAGGCAGGATTGTGGTACACTTGTCATGACATAACAATTCCAATACATGGCCTGCATGACTGGGAATGCACAGTTGAAGATCATGGATGTAAACCATTGTGGACTACATTACCAGAAGCTGCAGCTGTGTGTTCAGAACTCATCAAGTATTGTTGCAAATCCCAAACTTGTAACAGGTGCAAATTTGCAATAGCTGATTTACCATGCACATAATTATGCAGTTGAAATTGTGATATTAAGAATGCCTAAAATATTTGTTCAATATATCAACATGGTCACCGGTAATTATAACATGACAATCTATGAGTTGCTATATATCCGCTGGTATGATCAGACTGTGCACATTATAGTTATACAGGTACAACATAACAAACGTGAATTTAAGAACAGAGTATAAACAAAGATAGACCATCTTTATGTTACGTGTATTACTGATAGACAAGTTGTGATCTGAACTACATGTCTATATATACCCCCTCTTGTATGCTACATTTGTAGATTATATAAGTCAACACCTTCAAATTATTTATGGTATACTAGATTTTTAGAATTTTATTCTATTTCACCAAGACATGACATGTATACACCTTTAAATGTGTTGTATTCGACAGTCATTTTCGAAACTTTCAAGGCCGCATGTGGTATACGATCTTGGGAAATGTTCGAGAAATTGCCCATATATTGGTTGAAAATATTTGAAATGATGGTTATTTTACCATAAAATATAGCTGTTATTAGGCATACAATTGTAAATTTAAACAGTATACTGTCAATGAGATTGTTACATAACAATATATGACTAATTGTCATCGACAAACTCACTTTATAAGATTTAACCAAAGATTTATTGAATCTTGACAACCAAGTCACATTTTCGTGATTTTTGGGGTGAGGGGTAACATAAACCAAATTTTCTGAAACGTTGTTACATATTAACCACATAAAATGTATTCATTGTTTTCAGTATATATGTCCAAAACATTTAAGACCAAACATTTTGAACTATCGCAAATATCCTATGTGTAAAATGACCATTTATTGGACCAAAATATTTGAAATGACGAGGATTTTCTTACCAAATTGCATATTTTAGTCGAAAAAGTTGTAAATTTCAACTTTGGTCATTGTGTGTGTAATTGCAATTACAGTATTTAGAAATATGATTGAATGGTGTCCTTTATAGATTCTCATCCATGTTCTATCGGATGTTTATCACAAAAACTAAATTTCATGATTTTTGGGGTGAGGGGTAACATAATCCAAAATGTCTAAAATATGGTTACGAATTTGTCCTAGATGTTGTATATTTTGTTTGCAGTATACATTTCTGAAATTTTTAAGATCTTAACCTTTGATCTGCAATAAAACAGTTTTGAGAAATTGTCTGTTTATTATTCCGAAATAATTGAAACGAGAATGATTTTATGACAAAATTTCATGCTTTTGGTCCAAAAAGTGATAATTTTCAAATTTGGTCAGCCTGCATTGCTAATATCTTCACAATATGACAATGCCGGATGGAATGACGCCTTTATTATGCATGTGCCTTAAATTGTATACCAATTGGAACGTCATGGTGAAATAATGATTGAATTTGGCCTGTTTCTAGTTCACTTTCTGAAAGAGCACACCGAACTTGACATAATATAAAAAAATGGCACTTTTGGCCAGTCCGTTCCAATATGACAAAATTTTGTCGCTAAGTCACTACACTATAATAGCAAATTAGCAAGACAACTTGACAACAGGTCGTTTATATGATGAAATCAGATACCTAGGAGCATAATATATATTGAAAATGGGGCTAATAGTGTCTGCTAGCCTTAACCTGTCAAAGTTGATAAATGAGCATCATAATACATGGGAGTGTTTAACAGGTGGTATCTGATATCACTAGCCTCCTGGATTTTTAGAAATTTTACATTTCCTGGGTAGGTTATGTTACACCCAGTGTACAAAGCATTGTTGATCACTCAGACCTTTATAAAGATAGCAGATGTAAGAACTGGATATCTAAATTAAAATAAATGAAGTGTCAATAAACTTGTTTTTATTTAATTTCTTTTTATTACAAAAGTAAAAAAAATTAAAGGGACACATTGGGAACCTTTTTATCAACTTATATCATAATCATCAATATCTAAATGAAAACAAAAGAAAGTGTCAATGACATTTTTTTTTTAAATAAAACTATTTTTTTATTATTATAAAAGTTAAAACAAAAATTTTAATAATTTTTTTTTTTGTTAAATTTTTTTATTTTATTTTATTTTTCGAAAAAAAGGTCATAACTCCTTTAAAATAAATCGGATCAATCCCATATTCGAACTCGATCTGTGTTTTGGGCTGTGAAACTCACATACCAAATTTGGTTCCAATCAGATGAAAAATGTTCGAGTTATGGCAGAATGCGTCAATTCTAAGTCGAAAAGGGCCATAACTCTGTAACAAAAACTCGGATCAAACCCAAATTCTAACTCGATCTGTATTTTGGGCTGAGAAACCCATATACAAAATTTGGTTCCGATCGGATAGAAAATGTTTGAGTTATCGCATTACTCGGTAAAGTGTCTACAGACAGACGGACAGACGGACGAACGACGAGTGGTCAATCTGGACAACGACACTATGTTTACCATACTATGGTATGGGTAAACATAATAAAAGCGGGCTGCATGGTGTGCCGATGGATTCAAATTTGAAATTCGAATTGGCTGCTGGCAGCCATGATTTTTTTTTTTATGAATTTCGGGAAAAAAAAGATGACTCCCATCTAGATGTCACCCCAAAGATCCATATGAAGTTTGTTGATGATTGGTTGAGAGATGCAGTCTGTAGGTTGCACTAAAAGAAATTGTTGACAGATCGTGGACATACGACGAATACCAACCATAGCAATAGCTCAAACTTGACTTTGTCAAGTTGAGCCAAAAATAGATTGTCACGAATTTCGTTGCAATGGCACTGATGGAACTGAATAATATAAGATGAATACATCCTACCAAATAGTGCTTTTAAATGCACATGTAGTGTAGTAAACTAATAGAATGCCAGATGTCAAAATTGTAAACTAAGCAAAAGCTGATAATGTAAATAAGCTTAAGTTGGCAAGCAAAATATAGCATATCAAGTTAATTCTACATTAACATTGTAGGTAATTCTCCCTTAACCGGACATATTGATGTCTCACAAACAAATACCTCTATATAAGTAAAGGATAACATCGACTGCCAACAATTCATGTGGCATTAGTTGCCAATAACATGTGGATGGAAACTAGAAGATAGCAGAACACAACTTTGATGCCCTCCCAGGAACTGATATGCCGGAATGACAATATTTCACTGAAAACTGGGGCCGTATTCACCATGTGGGTCTATTTTATAAACCAGGTAGTTTATTTGGTAGTGGCTGAATGCACAAGGTATCTTCGCTATAGCATAAACGATACATGCTCTCAATGTGATTGACACAATCAGATTCACAATCAGCTTTCCCATTTGTATTTGTCAATGTATTATGTCTAAATCTTGATAACTAACCGGCCACAATCTGGGAGGGGGGGAACCAGGACACAAGCTTGCCAAGTGTTGGAAATTTCCAACCTGAAACCGACATAAGGTCGGAAAATTTCCAACTGAAGGCCTCTCAGTCAATCATTTTGACCAAAAGTAGGAGAATATGCAAATGTTGGTCTAAAAACAATTATTCCCTACTAATTTCAACATATTGTTGGTGTGAAATTTCCAACTAATGTTGGGTCCGGTTATGAAATTTCCAACTGTTGAACATTTAACAAAAGTTGGAGGGGTGTGAGACACCCACCCTCCCCCAAAAACAAAGCTTTGTCGACTCGTCCCTAAGAAGAATATGATGAGTGGAGGTTTGTTGTATGCTATAGAATTTAAGCACAATCCAAATACTGGATTAAATCTAATCGGAAATTTCTTTTTCCAGCACTGGTGGATTGTTCGGGTCTCTTCATTTTCAAGGATTTTGATGATTTTGTAATATGCTCAAAAAGTGATGTGTTCGTCAGTTGTGTACTTCGCACCCCTTCAATTCCCTCAGGTTACTTGTGATTGAAATGAACCAAATGTGTACTGCTAGTCTGTTATGCGCAGCAGGTTTTATGTGAGTAACTGGTGGTCAATCTATGATTGCCCCCAATCACCTTTATTGGATAATCCTATGCCGCACGGCGATGTCTTCCCATCAACATCCACTGAGAACTTCACATTGAGCGTCGCCTCGTATAAACTACCTGGATTATATATAAACCTAGGTGGTGAATATGGCCCCTGGTGTCTCAACTTATCTGATTATGGTCTTAACACTTTGGCGGGTAGAATGACATAAATGTCGTTTATGGAAGATTAGGGTAATAATATGTTACCGTGTCATAACATCAAAAACTCATCTCCTATTTTAAAAGTAAACTTTTCATGGATATGATGTGCACTGATGTTATTTATATTATTTACATTGATCCATGCCAACAAATCTAACCCCAGTAACCCAAGGACCCTCCATACCAAATATAAGCTCATGGTTCATGAGAAGTCATTTTAAGAATTACAATGGAGAGAAAGAATTATGGCCCTGGCTTTGCAACTATTTGACTTGGTGACCTCATTTTAACATATCGGAATGTGAGTAACCTAGGGAACATCCACACCAAATATGAACCCATTCACGGCATTCGGTCTCATGGTTCTGGAGAAGATGTTTAAAGAATATTGTTGACAGACGGACGGATTATTGATGTTATGGCATCAAATACAAATACTGATAGTAACTCAGTTGCCTAGCTTGTGGTGGTTATTGCCCTCCATGTTCACATTAATTTATTGGTGGTTTAAAATGAATATACTGTACAGCCCTTTTGAATCTGAACTAGTGTTTAGTTTGTTAATAAACGACCATACCAGTATTCTTAGTGTAGCCTTGTTCTTATACATAGTTATAAGCAGATTCTGAAGAATATAAATGACATTGGGAGAACTAGTCACAGGTTCTTTGTAATTCCAAACTGAAACATTATGGGTGACACTGCTGAAAACAAGTAAGTTGAGCACAGCAAGCAAACTTTATCCAGAACTGTCTTTGACACTTTTAGCAAGTGCTGAAAATTATGTTATCATACATATGGTTAGAAACAATGATGAGTGACACACATACTACAATACTTAAACAAATTACTATATTCAGTGGATAACAAGCTCACCAACAGAGATTAAATTATGATGTGAAATATTCACTGCCATAAATATTAAAACTATTCTTGAGAAAAAAAACAGTTCTGATGAAAACTTTTCGGATATGAAATTTTTTTTTTCTTCAAATCAATAGTAATACACATCCATTTCACTCTCAATAATACAATGCCACGCACAAATAATCCTACAAATTTTCTAATTTGCCAAATTCTGTAGTGGGATTTGTGAAGAGAAATGTGATTACATGTATTTCTTTCTCATGATCTTTTCAAGCTGCTAAATGGCGATGTCGAAGGTAACCAAATTCAAGTCAAGAAGAAAGGGAAAAAATTTGGACTCGCTGGTGGCACCACAATGACAAGCATTAAGCAATGAAGTATAAACTAGACAGCTGTTGCGAAATTTCGCGCTTTAAACTGGTCCTTGCACCAATGGATCCAGCTGCCTAATTCGTAGTAACCTAACTCTTACAGCAGCACAGAGAATACTGTACATAGAGAAACTGTCACCATGGTAAACTTTATCCACTGAGCAAATAAAATCAATCCTCATCAACTGGTCCTGCATTAACTCTTTATATGCTGAATGTTATAAAAGTATACATTAGAATGGTATATTATTCATCTTGAGGGGTGTTCAACAAATATAAGAACACAGACAAAGAGATAATACAAGATTCCTATTCATTGGTAGGAAATATTCAGTTCTCAAATTGGCTACGGCAATAAGCAATACAGTGGGACATTTTTCCTAATATCGAGGGTTGAATGTTCATATAATAAGTTCAACAAACAGCTGTCTTGTTGAACTTATTATCTGAAAATTTCCTAAGGGAACTACTGGTCAATGAATCTTTAATAAAGAAATAGATAGAACCGCATGAGTGTCTGGATTTTGATGAAATTATCGCACGAGATTTATTGGCGGAGCGATACCTCGAGTGCGGGACACAGTCCCGCACGAGAGGTATGGCGTTCCGCCAACAAATCAAGTGCGATAATTCGTCAAATCCAGACACTCATGGAATGCGGTTCTATTTTTATTACATATCTCCGTATCATAGTAAGTTGACTCACAATCGCACATCTCCGGTACAGAAAATGTGAATTTAATTGAGTTTTAACACTCAATAAAATAGTTCCGTCGACAGATTGCACTAGTGCGATTCTGAGAATTATCACACGGCTGGAAACTCGTGCAATCATGCGAATTACGTTGATAGATATGTAATAAATGGATATTCTGGTATTTTGTGAGTCCTGCTAATATAATAGCTTGATAGAAAAACTGAAGCCTTTCATGAAAAAAGACAGTAATTTTTCCTTAAGATGTCATTTTTGTGGTCTTTAGAAATTTTCGTCGAAAGCTGTAGCTTAAATCAGCAGACGAAATAGAAAGTTTTGTTCTGCCTTATCCCACCCTTGAGTTTTTAGTGAGTATGTAGATACATGTACTAGTAGTTGGAATATGTTTTTGATATTTTGATCATGTTTATAAATGTAAACATTGAAGTCTGCATAGAAAAATGAAATGATACTACAAGTGCAGAAGAATTAATATTCATTGGCAATAAGCAATGCCGTGGGAAATGCCGTGGCAACATTCGGAATCGAACATGCCACAGCATATTTGCCATGTGGGACATTTTTCCTAATTTCAAGGGCTGGAATCTGGATAATAAGTTCAACAAACGACCTATGGTCATTTGTTGAACTTTTTATCTGAACATTTCCTAAGGGATAACTACTCATCAATGAGTATTTAGTGTATAGACAGTATTAATTAACTGGAGATGTCTTTCAACAATTTGTACAGCTATCGGTATTTTTTCTCTCAAATAATTATGTTCTATATAGTTCTCTATCCTTGTCTTGAATAACCCCACAGCCTCAGTACATTTTGTTAACAGTATCGGTTTATTCTATAGTGAGCTAACTCAACAAAACCCATAAAAAACGGTTCATATTGACGGCCAGTCTCGATTAACCTTTTCTATACTAAATGGATTTTCAGACTCTGTTATACGAGTACAGTAATGCCCTAATTTTAATCGACTCCTTAACCACAGCAGAATTATTAGTAACTTTTCAGGATTTAGTCGGAAATATGGCTTGTTGCCATTCATCGGAAAGCTCTCAGTGAGAGGTTTCCGATGAATGGCAACAAGCCATATTTCTGACTAAATCCTGAAAAGTTACACATAATTCTGCTGTGGTTAAGGAGTCGATTACTTAAGAGCATTACTGTATTCAATTATAATTGGAATGGTCTATTTTTCATATGGAGAGTGTTGAGGAATAATGAGCATAGAGATAATATATGTGATCGAAGCATTAATATTCTTTGGTGGGAAATGTTCAGAAGTTCAACAAACTATGGTTGTTGGTTGAACTTTTTATCTGAACATTTCTTATCAGATTTACGTCTCTAGAAATCCTATTTAGATCCCAATTCTCTAATTAACCCTTTCATGACGGGAGCTGCGCTGGTGCGACATGTATATACATGAGAAAATTGTCAATGCATCATTGACATCTGATCTTGCAACATGCTTACAAGGTGAAGTTAAATATTGTTATGCCAATGTATTCTCTTATATATGCGAGGCTCACTATGGGAGACACGCATATATAAGAGAATGCATTGGCACAGGGTTTTCACAAAATTTCCGGAATCACCAGTCATGGAAGGGTTAATGGAATTCCCACGTAACCATCGGTCATGTCGGCTAATGTGAGCAATTTCAACAGCTAATTGTAAGGCTCAATCCAGTCTCTTTGAAAACCAGATGACAATTACAAACACAGCTTCATGATTTATTCTATTTAATTGCAAGATCAGATGTCAATGATGCGTTGACAATTTTCTCATGTATATACATGTTGACAATTTTCTCATGTATATACGATATATTCATAATGAAATGTGACAAAAAATACTCATTGCAATCTAGGAGACACTAACTTCCAAGTTCCCAATATTTATTACTGAGATTAATTGTTTGCATCCTGTTAAATACTTCACTGATAAATACTACCATTCTCACAAACACTTACTACACCAGGTATGCGCTCCATATTTGGAAACAAAGTAGTATGACATCTTAAGAAAGCCCCGTCATCCTGGAAATAGGATCTGAATAGGAATTTTAGGGAGGTAAATCTCATAAGAAAATGTCGGCTTTTTAACTTTACAAAATACTCATTGACGAGTAGTTCCCTGAGGAACATTTCCCACTTTATTATCTGAACATTTCCCACAAATTAATAGAAATCCTTCTGCACTTTTAAATCATCTATTTGTCTGTCTGTCATTTTTTTTTTCCTGAACACCCTTGCAAATCAATAATAGACCATTGTAATGTATAAAGTTATGACTGGAAGAATCCATTTAGTAAATAAAGGGTTACAGAAGCTGATTGACAGGAGTGGAGGACCAGTTGCTCAGGTTTGATAATGACATGTTATAAAGCTGGTTGATTATCTATATATATATATATATTAATGGTAGTAGGAAACACTTACAGCAAAGTCTCCCGTAGTCTGAACAAGGAAAAAATCATGCAGGTTATTATCAGTTGCTACATACATGTGTTTCATTCCAGGTTAATGCTGCCTTGAGATCGACAGCCGGATGTAATGTTATGGCATTAAAGATGTATTCAGGATTCAAAACCTCCAGTTACAACAACAACAACATAAAATTTAATTAAAGTTTTTGGTTCGTTCCAATGACAAAAATTGGCGATAACTAGACCTGTTATTCTACAGAATGTAATTTTGTTGTTGAATAATTAATCAAATAATTACTAATGTCCCTCTAAATCCTCGAAACTATATGAAATAAATGCATAAAAAATTCTATATCAAACAAGATAGTGTACCTATAGTGTAATGTTTAATTTATACATTTGAGTCTATATAATGAGGAAAAATGGTTTGGTAATATATTGGCCTGGAACCCTGAATACATCTTTAAGGTTGAGCGAGTTTTATAATCATTGTTCAAAGTTCTATGTATCCAACACTGGAGTGTGTAATAAATGAAATATCTTCTGCTAAAGCAAGGCGTGAAAATTAAGCATTCATTGAATAAAAATCTTTACATCACCCTTCTTTTAATTGTATTTAATTTTAATAGTATGATTTGAGGTGAAAAACTGACAATGAAGCTACCGTTGTCCAAAGATTGGATTCAAGCAATTATCACAAACAAATATCACAGCTGTCGTTCATCAATAAATATGTTCTAGTTATTTATCTAACATGCAGTAGCATTCAAGGATTATATTCATCTCTATCAACTATCCACTAATATTATGTTCGGGCAAATCTAATCAAGTGGTTTTATTTAAATGTTGTCTGTTGTCCTTTGATTCAGTCAATTTTAGACTTAAAATTGACATATATTTATTGAAGATATTGATGCAGGTGAATGGCACCATTGTCTCAAATTGTCTCAACAACATTCAAATCAACAACCTTGGTAACAAAATACCACTTCCAGTGAACTTGGGTAACAAAATATCAGTTTTGGGAAGGTGGGTAACTTAATACCCAAAACTATAGGCCAATGACCATTGACCAATTCAGCCATAACATGCCAACAAGCTAACCCTACAGTAGGGAATACCCGCTGTGAGAGCAATGATAACACTGTTTCAGGGCAACATACTAGTTGGGGGATTTTATATCTGACTGAACGGAACCAACGTTATTGCACAAGTTTTTCAACTGTAATGCAATGGCTCAATGGGAAAGAAGAACCAGACTCTGACTTCATGACTAATATATTAAGTGGTGTAACGTCAACCCATTAAAAAAAATTCAATTTCTTACAGTTCGTAAATATAAAGCAATGATTTATATCTAATGAAATTAGAAAAGATACTAATTAATATGGAAAGTATGTTCCAACATCGATTTCCACAACATAATCAATACAAAATTAGTTCTTATTTAGGTACTAAATGTTAGCTAATCAAAACATTATTTAGATTATAACTTCAAAATTAGACCTATAATTTCCACTATATTGGCCTCTTGAAGGCATGCAATGGGAAGCAAATTTTGTTTCATTTGGCACCACTGCAGTTGAATATGTGCACTGGTAATACATTACTTTAAGGTAAATATAGACATAATTCTTAATGAGGAAGAGAGATCAGAAAATTCAAGAAGTCAGAGACAGTTAACTTTTGATTCCAACTAATTACATATGAGAGCACATGGCAAAAGTTTTGTTAATTTCTAACAGTTGCTTAATTGTGAATTACGGGTAGTTCATAAAATTCAAACATGGAATCAGGTTAATTTTAAAAAGAACAAAAGTGAACAAAGTTGTAAATATGAACTATTTTTTGTAAAAATAGACATTTGTAGCCTCCACCATTCCAATCAAAATTGAAGAAACACAACCGTCCATATCTAGGTTCAACCTGACACTAGTATTTACCGGTGGAAGCTCCAGCAAATGTGGTATTAGTAGAAACATGATGCAGTAAATGCAAAATTAAAATAGTGTGATGTATAATACAAATTTTTTTCTTATGCAAAGTATTCAGGCCATATACCCAGACCAGACAATAAATAAATGTGCTTTTGTAATGACAAACCATGAACATTGCTCCAGTCATATTTTTAAACAAGACAGAAAACAAGATCTATCTGGCAAAAATCTAGTAATTCCCTGATCTGAACTTACTCTGAATTTTTAGCCTGTTCGACCTGAAACCACTTTGGTGGCAAGTTGAAAAAGGCCCACTGCCCCTGTCTAAAAAATATTTAATTTTCATAGAATCTTAAGTTATTATCTGGAAAATAAATAATATGGATGGACATATAAAGAGATTGACTGGCACACAATCAGACCATTTACATAATCCACTATTATTTGTCAAATAGGCATATGAGCACCAAAATTTCATTTATTGTCATGAGTATATCGAGAATACAATGCAATTAAAATAAATGTGGTTATAAATCTCACCAAAATATCTCAAAGACCATGCAATATCAATCACAAGAGAGGAATATGATTCCGTTTGGCTCCTGATTAGCAAAGAAGTAATAAGTACAACTCTTAGTTTGGAGAGATGGCAATGCTAAATATTTGTATGGCTAAAATTATGGTATTTACCACAAGTTAGGCAAGTCCATCAAGAGCAATAACTCTGACATGAATGGACGATCCCTTAGTATAGGGGTATCCTTTCTTTGCCCTATCTAGTATAGGGGTATACTCTCTCTAAGCGCTTAGAGCTACACCAGGGATTAAGCGCTATATAAATGATATACATTATTATACCCCATGACAAATTCAACCAACCGAGGTTTCCACACATATTAAAATACTTCAATTAGTTTTACAGTGCCATCTATATGCTATAATACACACAAGAACATACATTCTTTTCGACTTTACTTGTGATAAATATGACAAGTGTCACGCAAATGAAAAATAGTGTTATAATTAAGGATGAATTTCCAACATCATTGCTCAAATCAAAATTTTAGTACCTTATGAATTGACAACATAAAAGTTGTTTGAAAATAAGGTAATCTAACACTTTCAATGCTGTAAGCGACTGGTTCAGTCCCTTATGGTAGAATATATCTGCTAATAATTATTTGATTGACAGCTCTGGAAAGCTCCATTGTGAAACAAGTCTCCATAGGTCCATTTAATATTTACCCACAAACCTCTGGTACCTATATTTCTCGTCAATAAGTAAATAACCCATCAATAATTGTGTTTTTTTTTTATAATGATCTGAAAACACAAATCTTAATTATAATGGCCTTTATAAAAATTTTGGGCCTTCTGAAGACCATAATAGAATGCCTTATCGTTCCCAGTGATCATATATGAGCCTTACCTGAAGTCTTTTTTATGTTTGCTGTAGAAATCCAGCTCCGATTGTTTATGCTTCAGAACCATATCCAAAATGTCCGGTTCTGATTCTGAATTAACTGTGAATGGCAGTGGCGCCGGTATGTTTAGTGGAACTCCTGCTCTCAGGTGGCACTCAGGACTTGTATGACCAACATATCTTAAAAGCTGGAATGAATTAGATAACCCAAATTATTAGAAGGTATAATGAGAAACCATAATTTCTTCATCTGTATTTAACATAAAATTTAAATAGACACCTCGCTCAGATGTGGCTTTGTCCAAAAATTAATATTCGACTGATATATGCATTTCCACTGATTATGAACTAAAACCTTGCATTCCTGTACAGCAATAATTTTTAAGCTTATGTGATGTAAACTGAATAATACAAGTGAATAATTCTATCTATTTTCAACAACACAGTTTTTTAAATATTTTTATGGGTAACAGCATACTCAGTGTTTATATCAGGATTTCCGACCGATACAGATCCTTCAGTGTCTGTGTTATAGCTATGCTTGAAGAATGTAGAACTCAACTATAATTCACAATATCTCCAAAACCTCCCAACTGTATCTAAAACATCCTTTAATTAGCAAAGGAATTTTCCTGGGAAACAGGCTAAAAGACAATAGTTATAAATAATACAATGTTGCCAATATAGCACTGTGCCATGATCTGTTATTCAATTGGAGGGGTTTTTGATAATACAAGTGAAGAAGACATAAGCTTGATATCACATGCTCAGGCTACGCACATCATTCAAATTATCTTGGCCGATTTTCGTTGATTGATATGAAGGTAATTGTGTAGCTGCTCTTTGGGGATAAGATTCTGGTAGCTTCATGTCAGAATCTTCTTGTATTATAAGAGGTTCCAGTTCTTGAGTACTTGAATCCTGAGACAAAAGCATACAAGCATCTGAAATTAAGAAATATCAATTACTGAGAAATCTAATCACTACTCATGTCAAGCCTGCAAATAGTGTATATGTCCTTTGCAGAATGAGGTCCCCAGAGGGTGAATTTAGTGACACTATCCCACATGGTGGGCCAGCATCACCAAATTCACCCTCTGGAAACCTCATTCTGCTTAGGCCTCAACTGTATTGGGAGACCTAGAATCAGATTGAAGTTTCCCAGTTCAAGTTCACCCATTAGTCACCTCATTATGCATTTTATCCTCTGCAAATTAAGGGATAAAGAAACTTCCCGGAAGGGAAAAAGTTACGAAAAACAATGTTAACTTGAGACTATAGATACTTCGCAGAAGATGAGGCCTAGGCAGAATGAGGTCCCCCAGAGGGTGAATTTTGTGATGCTTGCCCGCTGTGTGGGATAGCAACAATAAATTCACCTTCTGGGAACCTCATTCTGCAAATGACACACACTATTTGCAGGTTTTTAGCTAGCCCAATGAAACACATATATGTTGCACAGTAATCCAAGTCAGTCAAACAATGCAACAATTTTAAATTTACAAAATTATCGTCTAGTCAAACTGCAGAAAGAGAGGAACATTTCTTTTTAATTTTAAATAGACTACTCGTACTAAAACTACTAAGCATGAACATCAAATTGGAGATGTATTTTACTAGACAAGAATTGAAATTTCCCCAACACAAGGGAATAAATACAGAACACAACTTGCATCCTTATCTTGAGTCATTTATCAAACTCGCTACGGACAGCGTGTAGTTACATTTCGTGAAATATATACTTGCACTGTCTGCAACTCATATGATAAAAGATTCTTGATTAAAATGCGAGTTGTATTCTATTTATGAACAAACAATTACTTAACAAAGTGGGTGGCTTGGATGGTTTTAGTTGAGTGCAGGACAACAGCTGAAGGTTCTTGTCTCATGTGTGGAAATAAATTCAAGAAGTAATATCAGACTCAACATACAAAACATGTAGACACACTTGTAGCAGACTTACCAAATATGGGATTATTTGTTCCGAGTTGTACAAATATTCAAAAGAAAATGATTCCAATGTTCGGGTGGGAAAAAGAAAGTTCTGACTTTTTTTATCAATCAATTCAAAGACATTTTTTTAATAAAACTGTTCTAACTTTCATAAGATTTTCCTTTTTTACACCAAGGTGGTCCATATAGCACTGAATTTTCCCATGAAATCTTCCCATTCAGATCCCGGATGATTATCCTGGACACAGTTTTGGCAGTTGTCAGTCCAGCAGTAACCCCACCACCAGGAGCATCAAGCTAAAATGAAAAGGGAGATAACAAAAGTCAACCCAGTAATAACTCCAACCTATAAAGAAATATTGACTGTATGCACACCATCAACAAAATTTCTGCACCTCAACCAATGACATGATATTTTGATGTTTGCTATATTTACAAAACAATTTTATATTTTGCATTTGTGATTTTACTGATAAACACGGCAGTGTTCAATTATCCTAATACAGTGAAGCAATCTTTTATTCACCAACTCAATTCCATATATATATAAGAGCTAGAATTAGGTTCCAGTAATTCCACGTAAGATTTTTTCAACATCATTTACTGATCAAAGTGATGCGAGACACTGCTGGATTAATTGAATGGAAATAGAAATAAAGTAGATATTTTCATAAATTTTATATCCAAATTGGCAGTACGCAAAGTCATTCTTATATATAGAGGATATATAATTCTGGTATTCACTCAATAACCAGTTATTCTATTTATTATATGCTAAACAAATTAGCTACGCTTCATTATGATTTGATGATTATTTATGGCATGTAATGCAGAAACTGAAGTGCATACCCTTGTGGTATAAATACTAGTTACATTTCTGAATGTTTCAACACTCTCCGTGATAACAAACCATACATGTATGTCGCAAAACTTATTGAACTGTAAAGAAACACTCATTTCTTCTATAGATTAGCACCCCATCTCATCAGATCAAAGAGATGGAACATCGTACATTTTATGTAAGACTACCAAACTGGTTTCTTTGTAGACAATTTTGTTCAAATTACCAAAGCCAGCACTTTACAACTGGAATATGCTACCACGCAATGCACAATTTAATTTTTCAGTATCTTGTTGTTAGAAATTATCGTACAAACACCACCCACAAATTTGTGCTAAATATCAGGTTATTAGCATTTAAAGCTGTTATTTCAGCATTGATCATTCACCCAATGTTGCTATTTACGGTTTTGTGTGCAGCCGATGTGTAACATTAGTGAGAAGGGGTAAAAGCAGTTATGCGGTGCCAGAAAACATAATAAGTTTCCAGTATATGTGGCCTTGGTGAAAATAGCTAAATATAATTTCCAGGTATAAACTCAGTCTCTGAAACAGAGTATGTAGGTAATTTTGGTCAAGTTTAGAATTTATTGAAGATACTATATGGCACTCCTGTGTTTTGATAAATTGCGTAGTATACCATCATGCATTCTTGTGGTAAAAGCGAAATATTCGTGTTTCATGACTTGATCGGAGTCAACTATGACCACTATTTTGAGACACGGACAATAGGATCTACATGTTTACCCAGTATTCTACGAATATCTCTCAAACTATAGCAGTGAATTTTGAAAGGTCTGATGTTGTAAATATCAAAATAAATGATGATCGGTTCCACTCATGAGACTGCTCTGAGTACATATATCACTGTTTCTAGAAAAGTTTACAGAATCAATACATACATAGTAAATCCCCTTTAACTGTTTAATTACACATATATCACATGATTCAAGATAAACAGTACATATATACAACTTCGTTATTGTTCCATTTCTAGGAGCCCAAAGTCCAGATTTAACCGATGTACGAGACACTGTTTTCGCTTGCTCTCTTGTGAGATACATTAGAGAGAATTTGTCAATCTCTTATCAAAAGTATCTCTTATATTCTGCAACCATTCTTCCTCAGGTAATTCGAGTTTGTTCACTTATAGAACTAGCTATTCAATTTTTAAATCTCATTTGATTTTGTCCATTTTGGTGGCCATTTTGGGACAGATATTCTACATATATGGTTTACGACTAAGCACTGCTAGTGTATATTTAACTTATTACAAATTTGGTATCAATTGGTGCGCATAACACCGAAATTCAGCATTTTTGGATACCACTGTCATTTTGGACACCATGTTGAATTGGGAATTTTCCCCAAAGTGGATTTTGTATATGTTATTCAGAAAACATTTTGAGACCAAAACAACTTCTTTACCAATTTATTCCGGTGTAACAGTTTATCTTCCCCCCCCCCCCCCCCCCCCCCCCCCCCGATCAACTTCCCCCCTAGGTTATCTTCCCCCCCACCCGGATCATCTTATTATTGAAAATCACCCAGTTTATCTGCCCCCCCCCCGCCTGAATTTTCCATACCTTAACATCTATTGGCGAGATAGTCTCATTTTATCATTCACTATGACTATGTGACTCAGAAAAACTATCATTGGTGGCAAGGAAGCATGTCTTTTCTTCGGCAGAGACATTATTGTTCAGATTTTTTTTTATTGAAAATCACCCAGTTTATCTTCCCCCCCGCCTGAATTTTCCATACCTTAACATCTATTGGCGAGATAGTCTCATTTTATCATTCACTATGACTATTTGACTTAGAAAAACTATCATTGGTGGCAAGGAAGCATGTCTTTTCTTCGGCAGAGACATTATTGTTCAGATTTTTTTTTATTGAAAATCGCCCAGTTTATCTTCCCCCCCCCCCCCCCCCCCGCCTGAATTTTCCATACCTTAACATCTATTGGCGAGATAGTCTCATTTTATCATTCACTATGACTATTTGACTTAGAAAAACTATCATTGGTGGCAAGGAAGCATGTCTTTTCTTCGGCAGAGACATTATTGTTCAGATTTTTTTTATTGAAAATCATCCAGTTTATCGCCTGAATTTTGTTTTACCTCAACATCTAATGTAATGGCGAGTTAGTCTCATTTTATTGTTCACTATCACTATGTGACTAAGAAAAACTATCATAGGTGACAAGGAAGCATGATTTTTCTGTAAAAAGAGACAATAATTATAGTTCGGAGAATTTTCATTGAAATTTACCTAGTTTATCTCCCCCCCCCCCCCCCCCCCCCCCCTGAATATTTCATACCTTAACATCTATTGGCGAGATAGTCTCATTTTTTCATTCACTATGACTATGTGAATTAGAAAAACAAATTGAAATGTCACTTCAAACTTGTTTTCCACGGTGACATTTTACCAAGTTTGTGATTTGGAGGGGCATAATCTAATTGGCGTATGTCAGTTATGTATGTTATGTATATGTCTATTATGGGCAGCTCCCTAGAACATAAAGGGTTGATATTCAGATCAATAAGGACAGATTTGCATATATGTTTTCTTTAGTTTGCTTTAATTGCAAATAACAACAGATGAAATACAGTGATGTGTAACAATATATGACAAAATCACTATACAGTAATGCCCTAAATAATTGACTCCTTAACCCTTTCAGTGTCAAGTCCGATGTTTGTATCAACCCATATTTCCTTGATCATTTTCCAAATTTATTGATTATAATAATGTGACACACTGATGGAAAGAGCTCCACACGGGGAGGGGTGACCGGCCGATCGACAGTCACCCCCATCTTCTTCTTCCATTTCGCCCGTCTGGCGGTGTCCCTCCTCCGTTTGGCTGGTGTTTTTCTTTTTGGAGGCATCTTCTTCAAGTTACGGCTGGTCTCGGCGTTCCTGCTCCGGGTAGAAGACCTCTGGATACCAGCATCCTCTGTCCGGAATTCAACGCAAAGAACCAAATAGCCCCTGTTAGATTGGAGATTCCAACTAACAGTGTCCACTATTCGAGATCTTTGCATTGCAGCTAACGCAGCGTCAGGGATTAGCTCCATTGTCCATCGTCCTAAGCCTAATCCAAAACCGTCTCACTCGCCGGCATTAGCACGAGGGCGGTTGCTTCCAATAAAGGTCACAGACCGCACAACTCACTCGTGCCAATGCTCTGACAAAGAGGAACTAATACAGTCAAGCAATTCTGACTGCCTCGCTCCACTCCCTGCCAGAGATATAACCAAAATCCTGAGTTTGGAGTTTGGGTTTGGGAAGATCCCCCCGGGAAGATTTGAAAGGGCTGTAAGCCCTCTCCTACAACCCACGGTTGAGTGATATAGTGCCGCTGAAGAGCGTTTGTTGAGTTTGGTTGTGAGTGTTTCCTAGTCATTTGATGCTTGCTTGTGGAGTATGGGTTACATGCCACCCTGGCAGGAAGCAAAGCCCCCCCCCCCCCATTCCAAAAGCGAACCAGCGAGAAGACTTACCTTGATTGTAATACGAGTTCTGTTAGTTTACTTAGTTGATATCTTTTTATTTATTGGTTTGTTGTAAACTAGTGTCCAAGTTGGTGCATGCTTGAACTCCATTGCCTCAGTCTGTTATATTCAGGGCTTATACTACGGGCTCAACTCTAGGAAGGGTGTGCAATGCCGGCCGGTTGACTTAAGGTCGGTCGGGGCTCCCCAACTCTCGGTGGTGCAATGCCCGCCTTACACTCCTGTGTGAGTCTCAGAGCCCGTTGACCTGGTTGTGTTGTTGCACAGATGAGGACGCAGCTGAGGCCAGACTGTTGGTGATATGTCTCTGAGGATTGGGTACCGACTGTTGTTGCTAGTATTGTGTCTTCGTGTATGTACGGGCGTGGTTGAGAACATGTGTTTAAGTTTGTATATGTGGTAGTAAGTCAGTTGAGGGAGATTATATTGATAGCTTATACTGCGACCACACAGGCAAACAACTAACAACGCGTAAAGGCAGGCTCGGAATATTCTTGTGCCAGCCTGGGTGATTTTCAATAAAAAAAAATCTGAACAATAATGTCTCTGCCGAAGAAAAGACATGCTTCCTTGCCACCAATGATAGTTTTTCTAAGTCACATAGTCATAGTGAATGATAAAATGAGACTATCATGCCAATAGATGTTAAGGTATGTAAAATTCAGGCGGGGGGGAAGATGATCAGGGCGGGGGGGGGGGGGGGGGAGATAAACTAGGTAAAACCAGTTTATCTTCCCCCCCCCCCCCCCGGGGGGGAAGATGCGCAGGGGGGGGGGGGGGGGAAGATATCGTAGCACACCGGGTCTAACCGCCCAACGACCATACTAATAGGGAAGCCTATAATAAATTAATTATATGCAATGACTCTCATTGGCAGAATCATTGTCATTTGTTTATCAGTGAAATATTGATCCCAAATTGTGCGCAGTTCAAACAGAGTTTTCATAAATGGAACGATCGGTATGGATGGAATTTGTTTTAATATTATTTTGATTGCTACATTATTTCAGTGGGCAAAGTGGCTGGGTATTCAACTATCAGTTTGTTTCATTGAGATAAGAGCACAATATATCTTTAAACTTACCAATGCTGACAATTCAACGAAAGACACCAAAGAACTTTTGTTGAGGATAAAGAACTGCAAAATGAGAAACAATAATGTAAAGAACATGCAAACGATAACTCTTATTTCAATCACTAGTAATAACCATACAGTTTGTTGATAAATTTGTATTCAAACTTTTTGGTTTGGACTCATAACCTTAATCGAAACAAGAGTTAGTTCTTATAATTTAAGCTACACTCAGACCTCTAATAATTGATTGTCAATACATCATTTTGATTGGCTAGGGACAAGTGATCATGCAAATGCATTGCAGGTGTTCAGGACTGATACATTTTGGCTGTTGTTAGTTTCATTTCTTCGCAAATAAATGTTAGCATGAGTCTTGTTGATTTCTCTTGGTACCTGTTTACCGAGGTGAGGGTTAGCAGTACAGTTAATTGAAGTGTGATCCTACCCTAATGAATTCTAAAATTTTCATGTACATTTTAGGCATGCAGTGTAGGCGTGGTCATATCACTCGATGCTAGATGTCGACTCCTGGGTTAATTGGTTGACTGACTGAGTGAATTGTTTAGCCTAAATTTCATGTAGTAACTCACAAAATTTTTCTATTATTATAGATGATTGTTATCTTAAAGGGAGGGAGGGAAGGAAAACAAAATTTGTTATCTAGAGTCTCCCATCAAGCCGAAGGTGAAGGTCATATGTACCATGAGTTGAGTGAATATAATGTATGCATTCCACCTCTCAAAAACGAAATGAATCATTTTAAGATGATGTAACATCCGTTCACTATACGGATCATAACTAGAAATGTTTAACCCAAAAATAATCCAATTATGACTTACCACAAAAAATTACAGTGAAACTTTAAATATAAGTATGGTCTCTTTCAATGAACAATTTTAAGGTGCAACTCACTTGCACATTAGGGGCAGCAAATATCTCTGGTTTGAGGTCTTCCTCCATGTAATCCATCAGATCGTGGTGTTCCTGTGTGGTTGAATTGATCCTTGCTGCACCGGCACCCATAGGAAAATGTCCAATGTGATTCACCAAGTGAGTCGTGAACTAAAACATATTTGAAAATTCATTGTGGTTGAATTGATCCTTGCTGCACTGGCACCCATAGGAAAATTTCCAATGTGATTCACCAAGTGAGTCGTGAACTAAAACATATTTGAAAATTTATTGTGGTTGAATTGATCCTTGCTGCACCGGCACCCATAGGAAAATGTCCAATGTGATTCACCAAGTGAGTCGTGAACTAAAACATATTTGAAAATTCATTGATTCTGTCTCTGCATTGATAACCATGCATATTATTCAAAAGATACAGCTTCAAACTAGTGGATCCATTGAAAAGCTAGAGCACTTAACAGTTCAAGTATTGGTATATTTTCTCTAAAAATGATAAAAGTATGTTTAATTTGGCACACTTCTTCCAAAAAACTACACGGTTCTTAAGAGAAAAACAATTTCTCTTACCAAAATGAATTTTACTCAAACTAATAAACCAGTGAGTGTACCAGATAATATCAGTTTTCATTTTTTTTTATTTTCGTAAGCAAAACCTTCTGAGATTCCAGACAAGTGTATGAATCCTGTTAACCTTCATGAGCTAATGAGGTGGGTACTTTCTCCATGCTTCCGTATAACTGTTAGATCAGGACCATCATCAGATAAATCAACACTTCCATGATTGGAGCTTCCTGAACTTTTGCGAAAACCCGGTGCCAATGCATTTAGTGATGTTCCGATAATGAAAAAGCCCATCGGACCAATTTCCGATAACTGGAGGCACAATCGGCCGATTTCCGATTCCGATGTTTATATATACTGTGCATTTGCTCCGATAATGGACCTATATTGCACTCCTATCCCAGTATAGTTTCAAAGCCAAATGCATCAAAGAAATATATACCACTGTCGCGAAAGTATTTCCACCGACATCAGTTGTGCGCTGCCTTTGATGTATATCGGTAGTTGTTTTGACAAAGAGATCAAAGGTGCCGACTCAGAGTAACATTATGACCGTGTGTGGAACACTTGCACGCGGTGTAAAAGTCTTGATTGAATACTTGTAAGTTGCAACAATGTATGGAATGGCGATGATTATTAACTAAATTTAGATTGATGGATAATAATTGCTGTCATATTTATCTGAGATTTCCCCAAGTTCCCATTGGTCACACCTTTTGTCTTTTAACAACTGGGAAGCCTTTATAGTTCCGCCTCAAACTCCATGCAGGGTTTATCTCCCTTGATGACTCGGTAAGGAAGTATGACTGACCCATGCGCTCTGGTAGAGATTGGTTCCGCCTACTCAATTTTTTGATGCGAGACCGCCTCCAAGTTCAACGTGGAGTTAAGTGTATTTCATAGAATACGTTGTACGTTGGTGGTTATTAAAGAGTTCTGATCGCGACTGCACTAATTCATTCAGTGTGCGCTTCAAATTATTGACATAGCATGTGACGTCACATGACACGTGCTCAACATGAAGCTACACTGTAATGGGGTCAGCTGTTTAAAGTTGTCTTTGAATCTATTTCGTGTCAACGCGATTGAACCAATAACTTCATATTACACGGAATGTATGTCGGGCATGTGTATTGCCATGCTTATAATATATAATCATATCAGACTGTTTGGATGATGCCAATGGTTTCTTTTTAGGCTGTTACAACTGCGTTTTACATTCAATAATACGGTTGTACTGTGTACGTTTATTATTAAAGCGTGCCTATTGCGCTTAGATTTAAGATTTTTTATTTGTTATGACAATCGGTAAAAGCCGATGTTCAACTGCGGGGTATGATTAATATTCGATGGGCTATTATCGGCCATCCCGATTCCGATTATCGGAACATCACTAAATGCATTCTCTTATATATTTGAGTCTCCCAAAGGGAGCCTTGCATATATAAGAGAATACATTGGCTTAACAATATTACCGTGACCTTGTAATTTTCAATTAAGTTCAAATGCCTAATTATATCAACTTACCACTCTGGCAGCTAGTTTAACAGGGTCTGATTCTATTCGTCTGATATTTTCGGTCCGAGATGGTCTTCGTCGATGTGACATGATTTCTGTTGCCAGATCGGTTGTTGGTTTCTTTGGGGAACCTGGTGGAGTTAATAAGTCCCGAATTCCATCAAACTCAATGCTCTGGATGATTTCCGACAATGGTTGTGAAGCTCGCTGCAGGGAGTTAGAAATTCTCCCTGTAACTGCATATTTTAAAACCTTGGAAAAAAAGATGATATTAGATTAAATTTGATTATTTGCCGTATTTAACTCTTTCACCACCGAATATATGAGGGTAAAATGCCCCTGACCCCAGATTTACAGGACTCAATTATGATTTTGTTTGTCTTTAGCGCTAAGCCTAAATACTAATGTTTAGAGGGCTCGTGGGTATGGCAAACCATATATTGCCGTGATCAACAGTGAATTTATATTCACATGAGTGTCATAGATGACCTTCGGGTGCCGAACTTCCTCGACAACGGTTGCTAGGGAAACACCCGTCATTGAAAAACACTAGATTTTGATAAATTTTCTACTGAATGGCACTCATACAATCATGGCTAAGTGATTTCACCTTGTTTAAAATATCAGGCAAATGTTGGCTTGAGGATGGGAAAGTTCTGTCAATCACAGTCCAAAATCGATCGAAAATAGGCAATGCAAAAATAAATCACCCAGTGATCACATTCAGTGACTGATAAATAATTGACCAAAATCACTCTAATCGATCTAATTATATCTCACAATCAAAACAAATGAACTTCACACACTAGAAGTCCTTTTATTGACGAACCTAGAACACAAACTTTCTCAAAACGAAATCAATTCGAAACAGAATTCACTCCCTTTGTGCTATCTATTTATAACTCTGGGAATTCCAGTATAATGAGTGTGTACTTTCTGCTTCAATATTGGGTTCGTTTTCATGGGTATTAGGCCTAATTTTCCGCGTAAAAGGTGTATGATACGCACAACTATAACACTTGCGACAACACTCTTGCCAAATATATGAGATTTTATTTTAAAATATACTGCCGGACATAATGTCAGGATAAAAATTAAAATGGTCGGACATTTGACGATATGTTTCGGAAAATGTCCGTGTCCGACCGACCGCTTAAATTCAGGCATGCTTCCAATGGAATTCAGATATAATATTTTAGTTTTCTATGGCAGGGACACATAGCAGGGACACATATAGGGATCCCCAGAGGGACCTATATGAATTGTGGGAACTATTACATTATGTAGCTGTGACACAGTTCGTTTAAAAAACGGATAAACAGGCGAACGTACATGACGTCGTGCCCGCTATAGCGGGCAGCGGGGGTGAAAGAGTTAAGCACTTTTCTGGTCAATAATAACAAGATACAACTTAGTACATACACACATGTATAGCTTAAAGACAGCATTTTGTTGGAAATCATTTAATCTGTTCATCATATTTTGTTCAAAATTCGATCAAACACCAAAGATTGCATTATGTCGCTTACGACCTGTCAATGGAATTCTGGGAACCGGTTGGGAATTCCAAGTGTTAAAAATAGAAAATTTAGAAGGTTTATATTGGGTGTTCTAAAGCCGAGAATGCCACATTGCATAAACACATCGGAGCCTCCTCTCAAATGGAGCAGATGCTGTGATGCAATAGTCACGACATCGGAAACCGTGTGGGATTGAAACGGTAAAAAAAAACAGCGAAATCCTTTTGAAACTGATTAAGTGACAATCTAACGGTTTACTCAATCCATGTGCTGAAATCTATTTGCAATTGCAGCCTCTCTACTAATAATTGTCCGAATTGATGATCTCTCTATTGCCTGTAGCTATTTACGCAATTTACACAATCTATAGTGATTCAATAATGTCACGGATGACAGACTTGTTAGATTATATTGACAATTAGCTATGCATATAAACGGGAACCACCTAATTTGCTATGAGAATATGGGGTAGTAATTAAAATTTTGGTGCAGCAGGATAATATGCTAGTATATGGGATATTCTAGCATCTGTTATGTCAATAAGTGGGATTGACTGTACTGCTTTTCATGTTGAGGAGGTTTGTGATTTGGCACATGAGATTATTCTCCGAGTTCACGTCTTCAAATTTCAGATCAGTTGAGTACGCTCTTCATTTCTGAAATATAAGGTTATTCTCCGCCATTTCTCGGGTAGACATTTTTTCAAGATCTACAATTGTGCGTTCAACAAGTGGTGCACTTATAGCTGATTAAATGGACCCAAGGCACCTGCAGTGTGTAAATGTGCAAAAGATATAAAAGTAAATAAAAATATAATGGAAAACATTAGATATAGATAAACTTTGTTCCTATATTCATTATTGATATTTCACTAATAACAAAATCTCGTGTGCTGAAACCATTGTTATTTAAAGCGATATGAAACACTCATGTAGGGTGATCAAAATAAAATAGAGAATAATCTTGCTCAAAGTAGTTTTTTTTCACCAATATTATATCCAAAGAGTGACTCTCAATGCAAAATCATTTTTGTTAGTTTATCAGGTGATATTTTTGTTAGTTTATCAGGTGATAGTTGCGTCCCGAATCGAGAAGTAAATATTTACATACTTTGGCGATGTTAGTATAATGGTACATCACTCCAGTTGGCATAGTGGCAGAATACTAACTTATCAGTTTCATGCATACTATGTCTTTAAACAAAACTTATAGTGATTTGTCAGCAAGCATCAATAACTGTGAAGTATGTTAACATATATTAGTCTGAATATGATTTTCAGAATATTATTCAATGCTTTGACATTTCCAATGTTTACCGTCAAGTTTTGAAACTTTGGTATCTTTAATTGGACTTTAATTGGTAATTGCACTGTAATGTTTACAATGTTTTTAACATGCAAACTCTCATTATTGGAGAGTTATTAATAATGATAATAAGAAAAAGTCAATCTATTTTTCATGTACTTGTTGATGACAGTTGATTAACAGACTTTTATAAAAAAAATTGTGTTATTTCGCTTGAAAACACTTCAAAAGCCTTTGAGTCTCTTTAAGGCTACTCAAGGAACCCTTGGCAATTTAAAACACTTACAAGATATTGAATGATCATTTGTTCGATTCAAGACAATTCCAAGCATTCAAGATATTGCAGGAATTCAAAGAGGAAATTCCACAAAACTATGTTTTTGAATATCATCACAACATTTCTTATTATTATATCAATCTACCTATTGTCACCCCGGAATTCATATGAAGCTTTATGTTTCTTCCATAATTATATATTAGAAAGATTGTAGTTTTTATACATACACGAAAGACTTTATATAGTGTACTTTTATCTGTATCTGTTGTTTCCATCAGAAGAGACATTGGCATTTTCATACACCATTCTGTCATGCATGTCATCATGGCAATAATCAACTGGAAAAAAAAAGGAAACGAAAGTAAAATCATGTACATAAACTATGAGATGACAAATCACAAATTAATTCAAAGCTGAGGAAAGTTAATTATTCATAACAGACAAGGGATTTCTATGGAACTATGCAATCTCAATAAACTGAGTGGGTATGATTGCCTGTCATGAAGTTTCTATTTCAGAGCCCAAGAAATCCGAGTCATTACAGCCAATCAGTAATTAATACAAGAGATGGACTGTCGTCCGGTGCATACCCCCTCGTGGCATACCGCCTAGTGTGGGCACATCTATAACTTATGATGGCTATACTCAGACATATGGACCCAGAAATCAGCATTTTCACATAAACAAAGATGAATAGGCCAAAAAAAAAAAGTTTTTTGGTTCTCGGGCAATTTTTTTCTTCAAATTAATGAGGGAGGGAGGGTTTTTTTTTTTTTTTTTTTTTTTTTTTCTGTGCATAGTAAGCATTGGACAAAGATACCTTCCTCTGTCTAGTAATAACGAGAAAGGTAGAGGGAACTGTTATGCATATAAACTCATTTAGTCTTATATAAAAATGACATTGTACTACCAGTGTATGACTGGGATTACCTAACAATATATAATGTCCCTGACATTAACTACTGTTATTGTTGTCAAAAAACTGATACCTCCCCATTCTAATATGTGATCCTGAATTACAGTTAGTGTAAGTTGTTCACAATGACTAATTGTAAGAAGAGCATGAGGATCAGCTAATCATTTTCTTAATTGTAGTCATCTACATCATGTTGTAAGCCTGCAAGTCACGTTTTAACATATTACATGTTAGAGCTCAATGCACACTAATATTCAACACATATCTGCTATGGACATGTTGATAAAATAAAAAAATTTAAAAAAAAAAAAAAAAAAAAATTTCTTTTCGTAAGTTTTTTTGTCATAACATCAGGCATTGCAATAAAAAGGCCTAATGCGGCACTTTTTATTCAATGCGGCGAGGCCTGAGATCCAAATTTTTTTTTTTGCCATAAGTATAGAACAAAAAACCAAAACAGTGGTGAACATCCATACAAAATTTCATTGAGATCCGAGCATTACTGTTTAAGTTATGAGCTGAACAGACATCGGATGGACCAAACAGCCAACATTTCCAGATAAACAAAGATGAATAACTCTAGAATGGAAAAGCGGAACAGAACAATGGAACCCCCTATTGAATGTCCTCATAGTAGTGAACATCCATACCAAATTTCATTGAGATCCCAGCACAACTGTTGAAATTACGACAGACCAAAGAGCCAACATTTTGAGATAAACAAAGATGAATAACTCTAGAATGGAAAATCCGAACAAAACGATGGAACCCTCTATTGAATGCCCTCATAGTAGTGAACATCCATACAAAATTTCATTGAGATCTGAGCACTACTGTTCAAGTTGTGACATGAACAGACACCAAACGGACCAAAAATCCAACATTTCAAGATAAACAAAGATGAATAACTCTAGAATGGAAAATCCGAACAAAACGATGGAACCCTCTATTTAATGTCCTCATAGTTGTGAACATCCACACCAAATTTGGTTGAGATCCCAGCACAACTGTTGAAGTTACGACATGAACAGACACCAGGCGGACAAAAAAGCCACTATTTCCAGATAAATAAAGATGAATAACTCTAGAATGGAAAATCCAAACAAAACGATGGAACCCTCTATTTAATGTCCTCATAATAGTGAACATCCATACCTAATTTCATTGAGATCCGAGCACTACTGTTCCAAGTTATGACATGAACAGACATCGGACGGACGCATGGACAGACGGACGCACGGACAGGTGCAAAACAGTATACCCCCCTTTTTTTTTTAAAGGGGGTATAATAAGTTAAACGCATCCAATCAAAATTATTACTATAACCTTGTTACATAATTTGGTGAAAGCCCACATGCCTTTAATAGAAAGATGACAAATTGATGAGACTACGATAGAGCCAGTATGACCCTTAGTGTATGTTTACACAGACTGGGAACTATGCAGCAAGCGACAACAGGAGTTGTACTCTATTCTGGAAATAAAAATTCAGCACTTTTTGAGGACTGGGCAACATCTTAATTATCTCTACCAAATTTATGTCTATTTTTCTACTTACATACCTCAAGCCCAGATTTATATTTTTATCCCTTTAGAGGCAAAATCCATCTATACTGTTTCCCCCAAATAGGAATTAAAAAGCATTTTCCAGCTGCATTTCTCTGACAGAAATGTGTTAAACTGAACTAATGGCTGTCAGAATATAGTTTGATGACCATTTATAGTGGTGGGAAAACTCTGATTGTTATCTATTGTAACCTGTATCAGCTGTAATTTTAAGGCCCAAAGGACACTGATGCTTCATAATTTATGCAAAAAAAATTCCAATAAATTGGCCCATAAGAACCTTTCCGTGGGATTTAAAGACTTTTGGTGTAAACAATATTTAATTTCGAACAAAACATGTAATACATTCAAACAAATTGACATAAGTAATAATAATATTCAAAACGGGGATTAGACAACAAGCCTAAAAGGCTTTTATAAAGTCTTTTTTGCTCGGAGCAGGAAGTTTACCCTTGGTATCAGAGTAGATACCATATAGGGTAAATTTAGCAGACGGGGATAACATGTTAGATCCGAAAAGATATTGTTCAAGGAGGGGGTAGAGGGATAGAGTGCAGGAAGGAAGAACGTTTGTCAAGTTAATTGGTATTGCATACCGTACATCGGCCAAAACGAAAGAGAGGTACCGTATAATTATATTTTAGTTACACAACCTTTGTATTTATAACATATACTATTTAAGAACCATGAAACAATCAAAATCAAATCGAAACGCATCGCGGCCCACGTGGAGGAAATGCGAGAAAAAACAATCAAACTACTTGAACTGTTAATTAATATTAAAATTAAAATAATTGATTAGAAGCGTACTTAAGCATTATATGATGTAATATGACGAAACAATGACTTAATTTCATGGGGAGTGGCCCAGTGACACGGAGAATGGTTGGCACTCGATTGGAAATTATTAAATAACATTTCATTAAAATTCCATTGAGAAGTGACGAATCGACCCCACAAGAGCACACAATACAGATAATGTGATAAAACAAATACATAATTACATATAGTGGTGTATTGCATGGCCCGGCGATCGTACGACTCATCATGGTTATGAGAAACGCCGAGTTTGTAAAATGAACTTTTGTACGGCGACAAAGATCTGAGTATTGAGACGATCAGAAAGTTCACTTGAGCCATATAATAGGATATCAATTGATATTCTGCTTGTTGGTAGCGCGGACATGAGCTCTATTCTCTCTTGAGTATACAGAGGACAATGAAAAAAGAAGTGGTATGCCGATTCAATTTCATAATCACCAGGCATTTTGTATGAATTCTGTTAAAGGGTCGGTAATCGTAGTCAAATTCTGATCGGAATAAATGCTTCTAAAATCCCAATTGAGGAAAGTATTTTTCATAGCTTCGTAGTCCGCTTTGTCATAATACCAGATTTGTCTTTTTGTCGACGAAAGATTCGATAATGGTAGCTCGATGTCGAGCGTAACTGGCGAATGTTACCTAACGCGGTCCTCAAAGAAAGTGCCAATCACCTCCGTGCCACTTATATACTCACAACAATTGGTAAGAAACAGGTCCAGGATGGTAGATGACGTTTCGGTAAAATTTGTAGACGATGTCACCAATTGGGATACACCACAACGTGAGCATATACCGTTAATCTTTCCATTGCTACCATCTTTATAATCTTCATTAAAATCACCGCATATCAGGACATTGTTCGCATCGTCAATATATTTAACTCAATATTATCCCATAATGACACTGTTGATTGAGGGGGTCTATAGAAACACCCGATAATGATCTTTTTCCCATGAATCTTTATTTCAACCCATAATGATTCTAAGCCTGGTACGATAAGGTCAGTGCGATGTTTATAAGGGATGCAATCGCGTATGTAGATACTAACACCACCGCCGACTGTTTCACTGTTTCTATTGTTTCTGATTGGTTCATGAAAACCTTGGATAAGGACTTCGGAATTTTCAATTGATTTATCAAGCCATGTTTCTGTGAACATACAAATATCGAAATGAATCGCTTCGGCGTTTAGTATTGTCATTTTATTTCTAATACTCTGGATATTCAGCTGCAGAACAGAGCAGGATCTCCGTGACCCACCTTCGCGAATTGGACCCGGGTTTTGTTCGATATCACCACTTAATAGCAGCAACAAGCATGAGATAAACATAATAATAATAACGTAAGCTAAAAGTTTTACTTTAGATGCGATTGGGCCGAATACGTGTTGGTCCTCATCATTCAGCTTAACTACACCTGGGTTCCCCAGTTCAATGATGTGTTTTACAAATACTCCAATTAAATTTGGAAAGACGCACGTCAGTAATAGTATTATTCCCATGATTTTGTCATCAGTTAATTTGTTTGAACGAAGCAAGAGGAAGATGACAAATGCTTCAGACATAACATTATCAAAACGCTTTCTTCGATGGGGTCGCGACGCTTTCGATAAGAACATGCCAATGCGAGCACGATGTTGGGTGATGTCAACCATTATCCCAAGTCATATATTTTGATATATAAGTGTACAAGGTGCTCGATAATTGGCATTCATGGTTCACAAAATAATAGATAATTGGTAATACTAGTATATGAAGGTGGTGTCGAATGACAGGATGCGCAGTAGGTGCTTCGTTTTTGTGAGGGGGGAATGCATAAGAAAAGAGAGATACGAGAATTAGGAATTGAAACAACATCTTGTCTTACCTCGTGATATTATCCGAGGGATGATAAATCAACCTGCACTCATTGGTTCGATGGATATTGGGGATACATTGATCAACGCTAATCGATGTCGTTGGGATAAGAGAAAAGAACTAAAAAAATAATATAGTGGACATGAATGGACGCGGTAATTTTCCAGTGAAATAAACGTGATATAAAAATGGGACAGATGGACTGACATACTGATGGACTGACATGCACGTACATCCTATTTTCATAGGTATAATATATATTTCCTATAGTAGACACTTACACACTGAACTATATGGTTTACCCTCGCTTGCGTGTTTGTCCAGACGTATAAGGAACCTCTTTCCGTTAATAATGATCAAAAACGGTACGGAATATCTTGAGTACGAATTTTGAAATTAAATTTTTTAACCGGAAGTGACCTTCTGTCAGTCTCGTGTCACGTGTACCTTGCCTACAAATTGGATTGTGCAGGTAAGATAGATCTTTTTCTCGGTGCATCTTGATGACGGTTGTACGAGTGCGCGGGGTGGGCCGGGAGGGCCCTGAGAGTTCAGTGTGTAAGTGTCTACTATAGGAAATATATATTATACCTATGAAAATAGGATATTTCCTACAGAGACACGTTACACACTGAACTATATGGTAGAATGCAAGCCCAGGAGGTGGCCACGAGACTGAGAATATAAACTAATATAAACTAATCCTAAAGAAAACAAAAGAACCTGGTAGGAGATGGTGCATGATGAATTAAAAACAAAAGTAATCTAATGAGAAACCACTTGTTGAGCAGCAACAAGCGGACCTAAGCGGTAGATTGAATCTGACTGAGATTGGAGATCTCGAAGGTAGAAGGAAGAGAATGTGGAAGGTTGAGACCAATATGTGGCCGACATGATATCACGAAGAGCCACAGAGTTCTGATATGCCCAAGAAGCAGAAATTGCCCTAACCTCGTGAGCTCGGATATTGAGCAAATGTCTGTGATGAGGAGCAATTTCCTCATAGGCCATAAGTATGACACGTTTTATCCAGCGTGAAATCGCTCGTTTTGAAATGTCTCTGAAGCGGGTGGCGAGAGAAAGGAAGAGACGAGACTGACCTCGCCTTCTGACCTTTGATCTACGAATGTAAATTCTGAGGGCTCGAACGGGACAAAGATGAGAGTCGCTATCAGGGGGCAGTGCTGGAATTCGAATGACAGGGATATTTAGATGGAATCTGTGTCTTAGCTAAAAACCCGGAACAAGGAAGAAGCTCTGCAGCCGTTGATGATATCCGTAGAAACTCATCCTTTACTGACAGGGCATGGAGTTCGCTCACACGTCTAGCTGATGCGAACGCTAAGAGAAACACTGTTTTTAAAGTGAGGTTGGTGTAAGAGCAGAGATTCAATGGTTCAAATGCAGCCCCCCCAAGAAAGGTCAAAACCCATCCCAAATTCCATTGAGGTGAAAAGGAACGGCTACGAGGCCTTGATAGAGAAAAGCTAGAAAGTAGGTCTGACAACACCTGGCACTTTCCAATCCATGTTAAACCGTCATGACTGAATGTCCGGGACAACATCGACCGATATCCCTTAATTGTAGCTGGGGAGAGATTCTTATCGTCGAACAAAAATTGCAAAAATTGTGTGATTGACCGGCGAGAGGGATTAGAAAAATCAGCACCAGTGGAAACACACCATGTAGTATAAATATTCCAACGAGCATGATAGAGCTTCATAGTGGACGCCCTCCTTGACTTAGTAAGGCTCTCCACGACTGATCGGGAAAAACCCCGTTTCCTGAGACGGGACCGGATAAAAGCCAAGCGTGTAAGAGGAGACCGGCTGGATGAGGGTGCGGAACCAAAGGAACGCCTTGACCGATGAGGTCGATGTGTTTTGTCGGTAGTCTGACTGGAGGGACCAGAAGCAACGGACGCAACATTGTTGTCCACGAACGCGTCGGATCGAGGGGACATACGAGGAGCACTTTGCACCGTGATGACCCTATTTTCCGAAGTACATGAGGTACCAGGGAAGCTGGAGGGTATGCATACGCAAAGATGTCGTTCCAAGAGACAGACAGTGCATCCACTGCTGATGCCAGTGGATCGGGACAAGGAGAGATGAAATTTGTTAACTTCGCATTGAAGCGAGTTGCGAATAGGTCGATCTCCGGCTGCCCCCATAAGAGACAGAGACGGTGAAAAATCTGTCGATTGAGAGACCATTCGGTCGTAATTACTTTTCCCCGTCGGGACAGGCTGTCGGCTATTACATTGAGAGACCCCGGTATATGACGAATTTGTAGTAGGATTTGATGATCCTGACACCACTGGAGCAGTTGAAGAGTCAGGGCACACAACTGAGTTGAGTGGGTCCCCCCTTGCTTCCTGATATAGCTGACCACTGTGGAGTTGTCTGACAGAACAAGAACAGTTTGACCCGTTAACAGAAGTTGCCAATGGTATATTGAACAGATCACTGCCATCATTTCTTTGATATTGATGTGAGATGAGGACAGATGACTCGGCCATATGCCCGAAACCGTCTTATGTGCCGGAAGCAACACCCCGCCCCAACCCTGAGAGCTGGAGTCGGTTGTCAGGGTGAGGGTAGGGAACACTTTGTTGAGTGGAATTCCTGATTGTAACCACGGCAGAGATGTCCACTGGGCAATGTGGAGAGCAATTTGCCCGGTGACCGAATCTGGGTCTCCAAATGATCGTGATCCATATGCCAGTGTGCAAGGAGATGCAGTTGTAGCGGCCGCAGACGAGCACGACCGAGATGAATTAATTCGCTGGCGGCATTTGCCAGCCCCAATAACCTCATGAAGCTGCGCGCTGTGACTGAGTTTTGGCGAAGCGTCCAAAGAGCCTGAGTCCGAACTATTTCGGCTCTCTGGAGTGGTAGTGAGACCAGATCCATGTTTGTTTGAAAAAACATCCCTAGATGGATAAAAGTCTGAGAAGGGAGCAGACTGGACTTCTCCCAGTTGACAAGAAATCCCAGGGCACCCAGAAGGTGAACTAGGGATTGCAGGTCGTTTTCTAAAATTGATGGGTTGTTGTGGTTTAGATATAGATCGTCCAGATACCCCATGACGACAGAAGACGCTGTTTTCCTGAAAAAAGCGAGGACAGACTCCATTGTGCGACAAAATGCCCAAGGGCTGAGATTTAGTCCGAACGGAACTGTTCGATATTGGTATATCTTTGTCCGATAAGAGAAGCGGAGGTACCGTCGAGAAGCCTGTTGAATCAACAGATGACTGTAAGCGTCCTGTAAGTCGACACTCACTCCATAAGAGTGAGGTAGGGTCGCCGCTCTGACTGTCTTTGCCGTATCCATAGAAAAGTGGGGAGGATTGAGAAACCGGTTCAAAGCAGACAGATCTATCACTGGACGGAATTTTCCGTTTTGTTTCTTGACCAGGAACAGCCTTGAATAAAACCCGGGACTGTTCTGGTTGTAAACTTCTTCCACAGCCTGTTTTGTGACTAGTTCTGAAATGACTTGATCCAACAAATGTGCCTTGATTTTGTCGCGTGGCACTATGGTCGGTGTTGGATAAGTAGTTAGTGGAGGGGGGGACTCGAAAACCAGAAAGAGACCCCTGGAGACTATGTTTTCCAGCCATGGGTTCTTGTGAAACAATGGCTGCCATGCCTCGGCATGAAGTGAAAGTCGCCCCCCGACCACCGGACTTACTACAGGCTGCGGATGTAGGGCGTCAAAAACGACGCTGAGAGGAACGGGTTCTAGACCTCGATCCTCTAGCTCGAGCAGTGAAGAAACCTTTACCTGACCTCTCGGTAGGAGTGTAGGTAGGAGTGTATTGGGAGGCAGAATATCCTGAAGCTTGTCGAGCATTGTCAACCATTTGATGAGCATTAGCTTGAAGCTCATACTGGCGCTGTGCCACCGGTATTGGTTGAGAGGAAGGAGGATATGGAAGGTTATATGACAACGCTGGGTTAGCTGACACTGGCGGACCTGAGAGTCTCACTCTCTTGCGCTCTCCTGAATGCACGACACTCTGTCTGCGCTTATGCGTGGCTTTAGCCATGGAATCATTGGAGCGTTTTGGGGCGCCATACTGTGCCTCAGTAGCGAGTGTTTCGCGTAGATCTGCTAATTTGTTATTGAACAAACTCTTGCTACCCACTGGTTCCTTTACAAGCATATCTTTATGATGTGGTCTTAGAACCTGGCTACGCTGTAGAGATGCTGACCGCAGTATCACCTCCAGGTTGTGATGTATAAGTACAGTGCTAGACATGGCATGAGATATGCATCTAGAGAGAACTTTCGAGAGATCCTTTATATCTCCAACCCGATCCGGGTGAGCTCCCATATAAATTGCAGACGAGGAGAGATCAGCTAATGAAAGAGCCTTGATGACATCCTTATTTGCCATTTGAAGATTCTGATATTGTTTTAAAGTAAAAGAAACATCTCTTGGAAGGGAAGCGCCGATAGAGGCGGCATCCTTATCTAACTGTGGTAGTTTTTCTAATGGAATGGGAGCTCCTTCCGAATTATACCACTGCCTGTCAAACCCTGTAGAAGTTCGAGTTCCGTTAATTGGCAGTTTATCACCCCAATGAGTATTTGCTTCACTGAGCAGGTCATTATAATGGTTGAACGTGGAAGCTACTAACGGAGATTGTGGTATTGACTTTCTCTCAGAAACAGAGGGCTCGCCTAGCATGCCGTCAACACTGGAGGTGATACGAGGTTTTTTAACATGTTGTGGAGTAGGACATAGTTTGGAAGGAAGAAGCTTGGAGATCAGATCTACAGTAGATTGGAAATCACGATCTAAAGCCTCTACCGTACCGATGCCAGACTGCGAAGACTGGAAGGACCCACAGTCTGACGTATCTTGCGCAGACGCGTCGTCATCAAAAGCCTCAGACGCCTTGGTGTGTAAGGATATCGTGTCGCTCTCTGCCCTAGCGTAGGAACGACCTGCAGAGTCCGAAATGGACAAAAAAACAGTGGAGTGAGGCCCACCCTGGCGATGGCTCGATCGAGGGGTAAACTCCTCGGCATGGGGATTTAAGTTACTGCCAACTACCTGAGTGGAAGGCTGAGAACCTGAGTTCCAATTCGGAGTCCAGGGTGGACATGGAGAACCCCATGGCCAAAACGGGGTTGAATAACCGAAAGGGGGTGGAGCCATCGGACCGGGGTGAGACCCCCCCCCCATGCAGGTGGTCCCGACCAAGCTGAATGTCCTGTCCAAGCAGGTTGTTGGGTAGAGGCCATTGAACCATAACCCCAAGACGGCTGAGAGGTAGGCAAGGCCGTGTCTTTATATAGATCGTGACCAAGGGGACCGGACTCGCTACCTCGATGGGTAGTGCCACTGCCCTGCGCCGAAGTTGCCGTAGGCTTTTCCGCCGGTGTCGTTACGTTCGCACGCGATTTGGCAACTTCAGCACACAGAACCGCTTGTGCCGGTGGGGGACAAAATGTCCTGGGGGTCCCAAGTACCCCTGCATATCCACCGGTCACTCCCCCAATAATTGATTTAACCGCCGAGGCGTAATCTGGGGAGCGTGAGCTGTTCCTACCCGAGAACTGATCCGGACCAATTAATTTTGAAGAAGCAAGACCGTCCACGAAGAAAAATCGTGAACGTACCCAGCTTTTGCAAACTTTGCAACGGTTATCCGGTGCGCAACCTGCGCACCGAACACACGGAATGTGATCATCGAATTCCGCTTTTGCCGCGTTGCAGACTAAACAAGACATGATAACAATTTATTTTTGTTGAAAAAAAGTTATGTTTTTTGAGGACTTCCCTTAATACGTCCGACTAGGACCACGTATAACGAGAAAAAGATCTATCTTACCTGCACAATCCAATTTGTAGGCAAGGTACACGTGACACGAGACTGACAGAAGGTCACTTCCGGTTAAAAAATTTAATTTCAAAATTCGTACTCAAGATATTCCGTACCGTTTTTGATCATTATTAACGGAAAGAGGTTCCTTATACGTCTGGACAAACACGCAAGCGAGGGTAAACCATATAGTTCAGTGTGTAACGTGTCTCTGTAGGAAATATATACATACACATAGATCAGGGCGGCCATACCGGTTATAAGGCAATCCTTAATACCGTATGTGTTGCCACCCCAAGCTGCTAAAGTGTACAGTTTGTGGAAACATACATATGTACACACATACACATGTACACTTATTAATATACAATACATACACACATATACATACAGTGAAATAAGCGTGATATAAAAAGACTTTTAAAGACTTTTGACGGCAAAGGTTTATTTTAGAACTTTTCAATGCCGGTATCTATTTAGGCACTTTTAAAGGAGTGGACCAAATTTAAGCATTTCTCATTTGGTGTACAAACCCGGAACGACCTCTACCAGAGAAAAGCATATAGTTTAGAAAAAGTTAATCCATGTTTGCTCACATCCGTCAAAAGAGAAAATAGTTCAAGCAACTATATAACAGGTAAGGTGAGTTAATGTTAAGCTGATATGTTTATTGTGGTTGTCATGGTTTAAACCGCTAAGCCATATACTCAGGGAAGAACCCAGTGATATTTTGAGGACACCTGTTTTCCAGGTGAGGATATCCCCATATATTTTGAGATGACATATATTTCTGATTAAAAAGTTGCACATGTAAATAAAGGCTCTATTGAAACTGCAGATTTTATGATTTACACAGTATATTGTTGAACAAGGGAACATTGTTCTGAAAAAGTGAACAATTCAGAGTGACTAAAACTGTACACTCAGAATTTGGAAACATTTGGGTTTATAGAGTTTGGGCACCCAAACCAGTAAAAACAGCCCTGTATATTTCCCTGCATATAATAACAAATATTAGTTTTATTGCTGGAAAAATGACCAATCAGCACATATGAGGAATTTAACCGGCTTATGACAGTATAAAGTGTTATGCATACTAATAACTGAGCCACCAGGGTTTCAGTTAAGCCGCTATAATGTTCACATTTCCGAGTAACTATATTTTGAGTTCATCAAGACAATAAACTAACCCTGCCTTCTTCATCTGAGGAGGAAACACTTTCCTGACACGGAATCATTGTAGACAATGTAGAAGCAATCATCTGAAAACAGATCACAATGAGAGATACACTTCAAATCTGAAAACATGACTTACTGATTATGTATTTGCACATGGGATATGTGATATTGAAATGTAAACAATATCTATCATTCAAGGAAGTCTGTCAACTGTACGGGAACGACATCTGTTTAATACATTTCAAATGAATCAATCAAAGGGTCATAATTTAACCCTTTCTATTCTAAATACTCATTAACAAGTATTCGGCATAAGGAAATGTTCAGATAATAAGTTCAAATCATTATTTGAACATTTCCCACCAAAGAATACTAATTCTTCTACTACCTTTTCATCTGTCTGCAGTCTGCTCATTTTTCCTAAACACCCCTCCAAATGAATAATAAACAATTCCAATATACACTTTTAACAGGGACCAGCCGAGAGGGCGACGTGGGCGAAGTAGTCTCCCTATTCTTGCTCACTTCGCCCTAATTTTGCAGCTGGGCGAAGTTTAAGTCGCCCTGAAATTTCCGAAGTTTACCTAAGAAAATCGGCAAAATATTCACCCACTATTTACTGCCAACATTGATTGAACCCAGTTATCCATTGACACTGTCGTAGATAACACCATAGTTACTATTAACAGCTGTATTAATCCGAATTGGGAGCACATTCACACCTGAGTGTAGATTGCAGACAGCCGTGAATACATTGTCAGGTGTCCAGTGACTTGTGATTTTGAGATTATCACACCTGAAGATTACAACTCTACACCTCACAATTAGATCATCACCCCTTTGTTAAATTATGTAAAGGCCAGATTAGCTTTGAAAACAAATTAAATCCCATGTTTGGGACTTTTAATGAGTGAAAATGTTCAAGATTTCTTTCGTTTTTTAGCATTTTTTTCGTATTCATAAGCATTGTCTAATTTTTATTTCTTTTTGTATTCACAAGCGGTCGTTTCTTATTTCTTTTTGTATTCATAAGCGGTTGTGAAAATGCCGTTCTTTCAAAACCATTCTCTCACAATTCTATTTGGACATTATTCATAGTTATTAGAGTGATGATTTGAACATAAAGCTTCCACATTTGAACCATTGTTTCACCATTTTAATTTAAATATTACATATCTCCTAATTTCTTTATATAGCCTTTTATAGGCGACTACAGTGCGGTCGGATTTCAATTTTGCCAACGCATTTTGCCCTGGAAATCTCCGACTTCGCCCTATTTTTGTGACAGGGAGAAGTCACTTCGCCCTGAAAATCAGGCCTAGGCTGGTCCCTGACTTTTATAATTGGGTAGGAGAATCCATTTAGTATAGAAAGGGTTAACTGTCAAACAAAGAAGAGCACCATCAGGCATGGCATAATATGCCTGTTGGTTTGCTTCAAATTGCATTTGAGAAAGATATCAACCAAAATGTTTATTGAAGAGACCCTTAACCCTTTGAGTGCCAGGTCGATTTTTGTATCGACCCATATACCCTGTGCCAATGCATTCTCTTATATATGCGAGAATGCATTGGCCTAACAATTTTTTATTTATTATTTTTTTTTACAATTTTAATAATTTATTCTTATATTCTTTAACAGACTTATTTTGTAGGTTCAGGGCCGATAAGATCGGCCCCTGGCACTCAAAGGGTTAAAGGAATTATTTTGTCCAAAAAAAAAAAAAACTCTTCATAATACTAATTATATATGTCTAAAAGACCCATTTCACCAAGAAAATTAAAAAACGAACAGATATATTTATTATTTTATATAATACTAGCAGGTGACCCGACTTCGTCCGGGCTTTGACCTTGAATGACCATTTTGAAGGTCAAGGTCAGGTCGGGGTAACGATTTGACCCGTCCAAAACACTCCCCCGACAAAAGTATTCCTAGGTATCAAATTTCGTCGAAATCCGTTAATTTGAGTTAATTCTGCCTTTTTAATGAAGAGAAATGATGGTACCCGCCCCGTGATGGTACCCGTCCCTAAAAGAGGTACGTTTGTGGGTACCCGTTTCAAGGTGAAGATCACCTCGGGCGGAAAAAACTTACCCGATGAAAATCTCACCTGTTCCTTGGAACCCCTAAGTACGAAGACAGACATAAGAATCACACAACACGCTGATGTCTGGATACAGACACACTCATGTCTGGGCCCAGACATACGAATCACACTACACGCATACGCTCTTTATCAACGACACTGTGGATACGAACGCTCTTTAACTATCAACGCGATTAAGATTAACCCCACAGTGCCAATGACGGTAATTTTGGTGACTGGGGGTGGAGAAGGGGTGCTAAGAGTTTCTCCAAAACGGATTGGAAGTTTGAGCTCAATCGGTCCAGCCGTTTTCCCGGCCATAGCCAACAGACAGACAGATAAACAGAAGTCCCAAAATATATATTAGACTAGCAGATTAGCCCGCCACTGGCAGGGTTGGTCCCATGGCTTTGGTCGATCCATTAATTTTTGTTTTTCAAGGTAACCCCGTACAGGCACGCCGAAGGCCAACAAAAATATTCCCCGTCCCGAGTTGACCATACATAACAAATTTCATGTCGATGTCACCGCCGACGACCGAGATATGGCCCAAGGTCATTTGTGGGTACCCGTTTCAAGGTCACCTCAGGCGGACAAACTGACCCGATGAAAATCTCCCCCGTCCCTTGGAAGCCCTAAGTACGAAATTTCGTCTCGATATCCCCAGTTTCCGAGACGGTCAATTGAGCCGTATTTATACTCGTGTATATAAACGCTCTTTAACACCGACACCGCAGATACGAACACTCTTTAATCATTAACCAATCAATTCAAACGACGGTGGCAGGGCGAAGGTTGAAGGAGTGCTCGGACGTTCTCAGAAGTGGTGCGATGGCGCTTCTCGTGGCTTTTTACCCTTAGATAGCAAGTTTGGGCTCAATCGGTCAAGCCGTTTTCGAGTCTATACAGGATATACACACACATATATATACATATATATATACGGAAGTCTCAAAATATATAGTAGAAAAATCGCGGACGTATCCGACAATTTTACTCAGGTAAGTCACATGACTGATTAGTGCAATCACGTGACTAAAATGCAGTCACATGAGCGATCAGCTGCATTATCGGCGCGTTCACCTGATTGGCTTACCGGTTAAAGAGGTAGGCGGAGCTTGAAATAATTCTGCAATCACATAACGAGTTGATAATTACATATGAGATATTGCAGTCTCCGATTAAATGCCTTTATACGATAAATAGTGATCATTAAATAAAAACTGGTTGAATGTGATGATTTGCTCGATTATTAGATCATATAACTAAGAATGATGGCAACAGTGTACTTTGAAGCGATAAAAGTAGAGTGAAATGAGATTAATTTATGCGGAAATGCAATGAGTGGAATATATTGTGAAACAAAATTTAACTGTTTCTGCAAGAATACAAGTTGGGCATTCTAGCTTCTTCTTCGTTGTATGGTATAAATTTGGGAAGCTAATTTATACCATTGAAATAGTGTTATAACATTGTGCGCTATAAGAGTGCAAAACACCAATGGGGTGTGATTAAAAAGGTGTTGGTTAATATATCATGATGGCTTATATTCGTCATAATAACTTTTTCCTCTCTGTTTCTTCACACAAAGCCTTTTATGATTAGATAGTGCATAAATAAAAGAATTAACTTGAATACACAACAGACTGTCGAAACTACAATAATTATTAATTAGGCATTTTGGCATAACAGTATTTTTTTTCTAAATTGTAGGCTAGCCGGGCATTGTTTTTCAGTTCGTGTTTGTTGTTCGTTTTGTTTTACGTTTTGATGGCAGATATCGACTTTCATGAGAGGAAGTTTTTAATTGTTGTTAGCCTTGAAAAAAATCCAATGATCGCCTCTGATAAAAAGCATATATGCGCAAACGCGGGAGGCAATAAAGAGCATTCTCAATTATGTACGTGATAATTTTCAAGGTATCATGGGTGATTTTGTATGTGGTATTGTGACATTTGAATATAATGGCTACAAACCAAGTCTGGTGGCAATCAAAGCAACCCTGACTGGTTATCATATAAAAACATACAGCCAATTAAAATCTCAGATAAGATACACACATAAAGTCTAAATTACACACATACATTATATTTCAAATCTCAAACTTATCCATAATTAAAAATTTAAATAGGTTTCTGTTGAAAAGGCAACAACCAAACCCAATTGAAGTAATAGATTATACAGATTGCTTGATAAATTGTAGGATTTTAACAGCTGGATTTTAGTCGATAAAATTATTAATACATCCGTTAAATTTATCCACACATCCATTTCTTTCTAAAAGTTTTGGAAAAAGTAAAATGCCTCCCTCCATCATCTAAGTTTTCATATATAATTGCCTGAGAACACAGGTATTTATTGTTAATTGTCAGTGATAAAGTACATACCTCAATGATTCTCTTTGGCAACTGAGGTTCATAATCTAATAATTTATCAACGTGATCACAGAGAAGAGTGAGCATGTCTGATGCTACCTTAGCTACAGCTTTGTTTATACACTGAAAAATAAATTAAAGTGTCAATGACAGAGTAGCTCAACTTGGAGAGGGTATAATGTCATATATTACAGTCAATGAAGCGATAAGGAATTCAGAAAGTTTATATGTTTAAATAAAACAAGCGATCACCCCAAAGATTCATATGAGGTTCGGGATCAATTGGATGATAAATGTTGGTTGTAGGGTGTGCCAAAGAATTTAGATTTTAGTGTGAAATATGACACTCTGTAAGTCTTGGTGGCAGGGATGCCGAAAATTGTTTTGATATGAGATATAAAGATGTCAAGCATGTATAAATAGTTTTACGGCAGAGTATACATAGAATAGCAATTTTATAGGATAAATAAGACCGGTGACATTGATTGTCTTCAGATGCCTTTATAAGAAATAGCAACTTTATTATTCCCAAAATATTTTAAAACCATTGTAATTTAGAGACTCGCAGATAATTGAATGATGATATATAAGACCATGAACTTATAGGTCCCAGATCTCTTTTCCATTTTGATACATACAACTGGAATTGACCAATTTCTGAGATAAGAATATTGTTAAAATTTTAATATCCATGCTCACTCTTTGTAATAGCAGGTGAATATTGTTTGGAACGAAGGGTGTATCAGTGCTAGTGAGATCTTTCTCCAACTAATGTTTATGTTGTTTTTATTCATTTGGAGTTCATCGTGGTTTCAAACAGTATGCGTTACTTAGGGTGAATTATGGTTTGTCATATTCTTCAAGCAACTCTTCTATGCCGTAAGAACGTATTGCCAAAAGGATTTTCAGTTTTTGACAGAACAGAGTTGATGTATTTTGAACCATAAGTCGCTGGCAAGGGGTCAGGAATTGTATTTAAGTCCGAGAACTGTGAATGTATTCGAAACTTTAACCCTTCTGTGACTGGAGCTTCTTAATTTTTTGCGAAAACCCTGTGCCAGTGCATTCTCCTACATATGCTAGTCTCCCATTGGGAGCCTTGCATATACAAGAGAATCTACATTGGCTTAACAATATTTACCTTGACCTTGTAAGCCAGTGCATTCTCTTATATATGCGAGGCTCCTTATGGGAGACTCACATAAATAAGAGAATGCAATGGCATAGGATCTTTAATGCTGCACAAGCATAGCTCCTGTCATGAAAGGGTAAATGTGAGCTCATACTGGCTCATTTGAGAGAAATGCTGTGAACTCACCCTGAGAGCAGCTAGGAGAACATTGATCCCTTCAGTGAGTTTAGGATGCAACGTTCCATGAGTGATTTCTTCATATAAAAATATTGCAATACTGCTGATGGCAATGCAACTGAAAAAGTATGATTCAAAATCATAATACCATGAGCAAATCCACGCCAATGCTGCTGAAAATTAAATACCAAATCATAAGCCTACAAAACTGTTGTTTTGCTAGCTAAGGTCCTGGAAATATTCAATTATGATCGAATAGAATATTGAATCTGCATAGTTTCTAGTTGAAATGAGATTTCCGTCACTTGGAATACACTTTTAGGCCACAGATGTGCCATATCTTCACTAAGTATGCATTTAGGCCTATTTTAATCAACAGATCATAACAGTTAGTGCTCCGGCGATAACAACATCGAATCGAATCTTGAATATTCCTAGTTTTTTTCTTGATTCTCCACAGAACATCCTTGCTACTGATGCATTCAGTACAATCAACAATGTTGGCAATTAATAATGAGTTCAGTTTATATCTTGTCCAATAGCTGACTTTAGTTTAGTAAGAAGCAATTGAAGTGATTGAATTATTACCAATTCCTTGGATAAATTATAGAAAGTGTAAAAGATTATTACATCTAACAGACAGTTCAATGTAAACCATCCACAAATGAATAGGCAAATAGGTTTAAAAAAAAAAAAAAGATACGCAAACTTACCGAGCCAGACCAGCTGGTTCCCGTTTTCCTGCCTTCAACAACGAACCAATGATATGATCCTGCAACACAATATATCAATTGTATTAGCTCAAACTGTTGTATTGATACCTAGGACAAGCCAATCTTTTAAATAAATGTGGGCCGCAGGGATTGCCGATGAATTCAAATTTGAAATCCATGATAGTTGCTGGTTGCCATGTTTTTTAACAAATTTAGGAAATAATTGATGGCTCCCATCTAGAGGTCACTCCAAAGATCAATATGAAGTTGGTGATGATTGGATGAGGGATGTGGTAAGTAGGGTGTGCCGAAGGATTAAATCATATACAAATAGTAAAATCCAAGATGGCCACTGGCAGCCATGTTTTTCTACGAATTTCCGAGAAAAAAATGATGGCTCTCATTTAGAAGTCACCCTGAAGATCCATATAAAGTTTGGTGATGATTTGAAGACAGATTGGTCTGTAGGATGTGCCAAATGATTTAGTCATGCAAAGAGTAAAGTCCAAGATGGCTGCTTTTTAAATTTTCAAAACATTTCTTAGATATTTGCGGGCTGCTGAGTGTGCTGATGGACTCAAATCTAAAATCTAAGATGGCTGCTGGTCACCCCGAAGATCCGTGTAAAGTTTGGTGATGATCGGATGAGGGATGTGGCCTGTAGGGTGTGTCGAAGGATTTAGTCCTGCGAAGAGTAAAATCCAAGATGGCTGCTGGTGGCCATGGTTTTTTAACAAATTTCAGAAATAATCGATGGCTCCCATCTAGAGGTCCACCTGAAGATCTATATGTAGTTTGGTGGTGATCAGATGAGGGATTGGTCTGTAGGGTGTGCCAAAGGGTTCAGTCATGCAAAGAATAAAATTCAAGAGAGCTCCCATCTAGAGGTGATCCTAAACATGCCTGTAAATTTTAAAAACATTTCTTAAATATATGCGGGCTGCAGGGTGTGCCGATGCATTCAAATATGAAATCCAAAATGGCAGCTGGGGGCAATATTTTTTAATGAATTTCAGAAAAAAATTGATAAGTCCCATCTAGGTCACCCCGAAGATCCATATGAAGTTTGGTGATGATCAGATGAGGAATATGGCCTGTAGTAAAGTTGAGCTAAAAAGCGGCAAATAAATTATGTAAAAATAGGAACAAGTTATTTTATTTTAATAGTCTAATGTAGGATATAGCCCACACCTAAAACTCCAGGTGACCTCCATTGTTAATAATAACTTACCTTTGCTTCATTGCACATGAGTTCTGTCATTTCAATACTTGATGGTTTCAGTACAGGCACATCTCCAAAGTGATTGGGAAAACACACAATCGAACCCAACATAGACATAGCTTCAGAACGGTGTGTCTGAAAAGAGAAAATTATAATGTTACTGCTTTCAATACTAAATGGATTCTCTAAACGAGTTATAAAAAAAAAATATTAGAATGGTCTATTTTTCAATTGGATGGGTGTTTTGATTGCAGTTGAAGCAAATGGCACATAATCTGTAAGATAGTAAACAATCATAGGATGTAAAGATAACTATATCATCTCACAACAAGAGCATCACTACAGCGCAGCAAATTACGTCCTTCAGTGATATACCCCTAATTTCAATACCAAAATGCGGTCAAATTATAAGTTGAAAAAGGGCTGTAACTCATGTAAAAATAATTGAAAACGGAACACACATTCGAACTTGGCCTGTATTTTTAGCTGGGAAATACACATACCAACTTTGGTTCAGATCAAATAATCCGAACTGGAGTTATCGGTCGGAAATCAAAAATGTTAATGTTCTGATGGACGGATTGATTACTTAATACGGAAGGACTGATTACATGATATAACTTTTTTTACAAAAGGGCGTAAAAAAATGGTTTGTGATGGGAATCACAACAAATAAGATTTCATGCGCTCAGAGAGTAAAATTCAAGTACTTTTCAAAGGGAAGTTAGTTAATTCAACTATATGGACAAGCCTAGATGTTTCAAATTTGGAGACATCACTTCTGTTTTGGTATTAGCGAGAAGTGGACTGTTATCAAGGAAGGCTGAAGTTCAATTTACACCCAACATCACCCTTCTATGATATCATAAGTATTATGCAACCTGAGAGCCCATTGATAAAACTATAGTGAGTAAGGACACCAAAATATAATGTTAGACATATTATATTGTGGACTAATTTCTGTGAATAAAACTGACAAGTTAGTATCCAACTGAACATCGACTGAACCATTTCAGAGAACACAATGTTTGAAATATGCAAAAATGTAAATATATACATGTACTACTTAAAGGTTCATAAAATACGATTAAGCGCCCCTCAATTACTATTTATTTGGATTCGGGCTGATTCGGGGGTAAAAAATATTTGATTTGAGTCGAGGAACCCACCTACCAAAGCTTGAGAGTTATTAGATATCGATTTTTGAAATCTATTATTTTTCACCATCGAGAATTATTAGTGGCCAAGTAAATAATTGACCAGCCGACGGTCTCGGACCAAATTGCGGATGAAGATGGATAACTCTAAAATCAAGAGGGTTTCTGTTGATAATAAGGCCAAATTTTGTCGAACATGTTCATAAATAACATGTTTCGTGCAATTTTATACTTTAGTTGACAGTGGTTAGCATTATTTTGGGCAATTAATCGATTCTGAAAACTGAAGCGACATTTATAAAAATGTTGTTGCTGTTGGAACCTGATTATATGGGGACCATCAAATCGGATTGAGTACCTTTAATTAGGGACAAAGAATTGGGTGATATACATATGGCAATTATTCTGACAACAATAGTCAAGTTCTGCATGTAATTTGTTTATAAAAATGATGCTGTTGTTTGCTATATTTGGATATAAACTTTATGAAATTCTCTTATTTAGGCATGATTATTTGCTATTCCGTTCTGAACACATCAGTGGAGTGTTCAACATGAATTTAACCAGTTGACACTTCTGTATCTTTCTATCTATGTATTGGCTAACCAGGAACCAGCCTTGAGGGCAACTTGAGAGAATGTGCTAGTTCTCCATAATTTTGTCCCATGAAGAAGTGACTTCTATCTCATATACAGTAATGCCCTAATTAATCGACCCCTTAACCACACCAGAATTATGAGTAACTTTTCAGGATTTAGTCGGAAATATGGCTTGTTGCCATTCGTCGGAAAGCTCTAGAGCTTTCCGATGAATGGCAACAAGCCATATTTCCGACTAAATCCTGAAAAGTTACCCATAATTCTGCTGTGGTTAAGCAGTCGATTACTTAGGGCATTACTGTACCAGTATGCATATGGCCCATGAGCATATCCAAGGCCATTGTTACTTCTCACTAAAAACAGTCCACTTCTACCTAATAACCAAAAAGGGCGAGGTGATTTCACCAAATTTGAAACTTCTAAGGTAATGCCCAAAGTAATTGACCACTTAACCACAGCAGAATTATGGGTAATTTTTCCGGATTTAGTCGGAAATATGGCTTGTTGCCATTCATCGGAAAGCTCTCACCTGAAAAATTACCCATAATTCTGCTGTGGTTAAGTGGTCAATTACTTTGGGCATTACTGTAGGCTGGTTCCTGCGGCTAACACACCAATGTTTATTCATGTATGAGAAGAATATACCTCTAAAATGTTAACACTGGAGATGATTGTCTCAGCTGCATGAATAAAATCATAGAACAACACTGTCGACCCCTTCAATGGCACTGTGAAATATCTTGGTCCACAAAACTTTACAAGAACATTGACGACATCCTGCAAAGGTAGACATTTATTCAAATAGTCAGAAAAATAAGTGGAAATAAGTCAAGGATTGATATGAACAATGGCATATGAGTCTTCACACACTCACTTACTTACTGTGTCAAGATGACTTTAGGGCTATATTATTGCATGGAAAAGAACATTGCGCATCAGGATTATTTTTTTCAATTCAAACTGTGCACCATTTTAAAGCAAGCAATCTGATTTCCAAATGCTTGTTCATAATATCCATATTTTCCAAGATGGTATAGAAACCCCAACACTTGAAGCACACAGATATCACTCCTGTATAGATCCCACATTAGACCATGCCAAGTAAATTTCCTGTTTCTCAGGCCAGTGCATATGGTCCTGAAACCCTGCACATGCAACCTTTTATTATTTTTTTATATATAACTATATTCTATACAATATTCGGAGCAAATTAATTGCTGTAAAGTTTCATACGAACTTGCTACAAAATAGAAAGACAAGTTTCCAGTTCAAATCTCAGATTCAACACGACGGTAGTGATGAATTGCATCAGCTAACTCAGTAAAAATGTGTCAATGATAATTTATTAGTTGATCTTTTATATATTTTGTTTATATTTGGGTAACAAGAGCCACTGGTAACAGTTACTGAAATTAAACGCCGAGCTAGCCGATCCAGTCTTGATTGGTGTGTGCCCCAAATCTAAAAATTAATAAATACCATGCGCTTGCATGCTTTTCAAAATTTGAGATGGGGAAATTGACGTTGCATGGCCTTAAGTTCGAAAAGTACATTAGAGTATATACTATTAGTAAATTCATTTTCATGGGATGTTCAGACAATACAATCAAAGACACACAGAGGACTAAGTCCTATGGCTTCCATTTATTTATTTCTAAAGATGTTTGGAGGATAGGTCAATGAACAGTATAGGCAATAACTCAGTTACTCTGGTAAAATGATTCTGACCAATCTTCTGATTGCAGATGCACATGTTCCAATGGTGAATAATAACTCTCCCCAAACAGTTCTCATGACTATGACACCGAGTATGAGGGCATAAAAAATGAATGAAATAGTGACACATTCTGAATAAAATAGTGTTGGATTGATAATTAGGCTGACTTACAAATTCCAGATTCACAGCTTTGTTGGGGAGAATAACAATAAGATGTTACAATACAAGCTATGCTCACCTGGTCATTAGAAGTGAGTCCATGGTGTAAGACTCTATTGAATTGTAGGAGTATATCCTGTAGAATACAGATGTCGTGGATCCGAACCATCAGCTGACAAATCATCTGGTAAGCCAATAACTTCCCTTTTTTGAACCGGTTTGTTAGATTAAGGCACTAGTAAAATCATGAATCAATTAATTTAGAACGATTGCTGAAAGCAGATATAATATGCACACATAAATAACATAACCTTTTTCCAGTTTCTTATAATGTACTAAAAATAAATAAACATGGAGATTGGACCTTCATAACGAACCAGCAGTATAAATTTTCTACCAGACCAGTCGATCTTGCTGAAAATTTCATTTTGGATTCATGCACCTATCCAAGGAAAGAGGTCCAAGGATTTTCTATTTTCCGAAATCTCCAGCTGATGAATTTCCATAAATAATCCAAACTTGGATAGGTCAGAAGCAAATGTAAGACAGAATTTAAATATGCTTTGAGAAATTAAAGAATAATTCACTAATTTCATGAATCTTCCAGACTGGCAATAGAGAGCACAAGATTTTTTCAGACAAAATCCTTGAAATATGTTGTCTGACATTTGCAGAATGAGGTTCCCAGAGAGTGAATTTAGTGTGTGGGTGCTAGCATGACCAAATTCACCCGCTGGGGACCTCATTCTGCTTAAAGGCCTCAACTGCTATGTTGAGACCTAGGATCTGATTGAAGTTCCCCAGTTGAAGTTGGTGATGTTCACCCATTAGTCACCTCGATTAGAGGTCACCCTAAAGATCCAAATGAAATTTAGTGATGATCGGATGAGGGATGTGGTCTGTAGGGTGTGCCAAAGGATTTAGTCATGCAAAGAGTAAAATTCAAGATGCCTGATGGTGGCCATATTTTTAATGAATTTCAGAACAAAATTGATGGCTCCCATCTAGAGCTCACCCCGAACATCCATATGAATTTTGGTGAAGATCGGATGAGAGATATGGCCAAGGTGTGCTCAAAGAAATTGTTGAAGGATGCATGCACGGCCCCATGCACGCATTTGATAATTTTCAACAATATATAAAACATAACAAGAAATGCAGCTTAAAGCTGAGCGCAGAATTGTGGCACTTTTATAAAAATCATTGGCCTGTCTACAATATATTTTTCAGCTTTCGATATATGTGCCCATGAAACAAACTGCATGTTTTCATGAACGTGGTAATTCAAGCAAATATATTTATCTAGATTTAATTGTAGTTCAATGTATTTTTAAGTCTTGTCACATTGATATTGATATAAAGTTTTAATCTTCCCTTGGCCAATACTTGAAGGTGATTCTAAAATCATCGACTTCATGAACTTAAATAGAATGAAACTATTCCGACTAAAATATGAGAAGACTCATTGACAACCTAATCTAAGTGTTTCCTGTCTAGCATACTTCCTTTGATATAAGTGATGTACATGTAGTGTTTGGTTGGCGTCTTTAGTCTTACTCAAAGTCTGTCGTAAATCATATACAGAGTAAATCAATGGGTAAAACTTGATAATTGCTAACATTTATACCAGTGAGAAAAACAATCAGTATTGAATCTCGAAACGGTATGTAAATAGCATGAGTTTTTTTTACCAATATTAGCAATAGATAAACAGGAACCACCAACGTTGCAGCATCTTAAAACTATGACCAGTCAGTGGATTATCTCTATACACTTGTTTTCAATCTCAATCATTAACCGTCTTCATAAATGCTGGATGATGTACTGAATATTTTTTTTTAGATCAAAATAATCTCAAGATAATCTCGATCGCACCTATTGCCTAAAAAAACATGAGACATTTTTGTGGGGAAGTACCTAATATTACTCCAGTGGTTACCGTTCCCATCCATGTACTAACTAAACTTAGCAGTCTTATTTCTGCAGTTGTTCATGCTGGTATGGACATGGCCATGGCTGGATTGTCTTCACAAACCACATCTTGTGAATGACTGATGAGCATACAAAGAGAAAACTCACCTCAAATAACCAAGGAGCAAAGATGTCAAGAGGAGGAATAAAGTCTGGAGGCGGAGGAGATTCTGTGTTATCTTCAGTTATGCCAGAGTTCTCTCGAATCTGAAAAAGATGGAATTCAATTTAACCCTTTCTACACTAAATAGATTCTCCCATTCAGTAATAAAAGAATACATTGGAATGGTATATTATTCATTTGGAGGGATGTTAGGATATAGGAACAGATGACAGCCAGACGAAATGATAATACAAGTGCTGAAAAATTCATATTCATCGGTGGGAAATGTTTAGATAATAAATTCAACAAAATTCTGTCTGTTGAACTTATTATCTGAATATTTCCTACGGGATAACTACTCATCAGTAAGTATTTAGTACAGTAAGGGTTATGATAACAGTAACTGTTAACTTTAAAAATATAATGAAACTGTCAATGACACTCTAGCTCAACTTGGATAATTAACAAAATGTTATGCATTAGGCCAAACAAAAAAGGGAAATGATTCTCAGGCATAGCCGCATTTTTTAAAAATGGCCGGCTTTGGACAATTTTATTACGATTTGGATCTCATTGTAGTTGTAAACCGCATAACATGAAAATAGGAAACTGTACCACGGAATTTTTTTATGTTTCAAATATCAAATAGGAGCTAAATACAACGGTGTATGTGTGGGTATTCAACAAAAGACCATTGGCAACGATAACTATCAGGTATATTGTCACCACAGGCTGTCCAAACCCCCTTAGTTTATTGGTAAAATGTGTTCCAATATTTCGATCTGCGGTCAGCAGGAAGTTGGATATTGAAAGATCAATCAATTCGGGAAAGCAAACCGGAACGCAATAAAAACTCAGTTTGACAATCGTTGTAAATTACCCATGTATTTTTTTCAAGTTTTATTGTCATCATCCATTACGGTACATATACAGTCTCTAATTAGTCAGCGGAATAAGTAAACAAGACATTGTATGATAGTTTGGAAGATCACTTTATCTTTTTGTTTCGACTGTATTTACGCTCCGCATTTTTATATGAATCAGATATCTGGTGTTGATAAAAATGATTGTGCCGATATTAAAATCATATCAATATATATATCATTCTAGATAATCCCTATACTATGTATGGGTAGTACAATGTCATAATTTGTCATTCTTTATATCAGATTAAACTAGAGGTGTGACTGTCCCAATGGGACTACAGATACCCCCCTGTTTTTAAAATACTAAGATGTTTCACATGTCAGTAAACATTTATTTAAATAATAAAATAACAGTTCCCATTGCAGGTGTACAACCATAACCCTAATCTTATCCCTATTGACCGAAAAATGTAGGAATAAAAGCTTGGACAAAATTATGTATGTTGCGAAAAAATTTCTAAGTCGAAAAAGGGGAATAACTCCACACAAAAAATGTCGGACAGACGTCATAATCGCAGGTGCACAGGTTCCCATGGTACTAAATATCAGTGCCAAGATTAAAAAACATTGACCGAAAAATGTAGGAATAAAAGCTCGGACAAAATTATGCATGTTGCAAAAAAAATTCTAAGTCGAAAAAGGGGGATAACTCCACCAAAAAATGTCGGACAGACGTCATAATCGCAGGTGCACAAGTTCCCATGGTACTAAATATCTGTGCCACGTTTTAAACAAATTGACCGAAAAATGTAGGAATAAAAGCTCGGACAAAAGTATACATGTTGCGAAAATTTTCTAAGTCGAAAAAGTGGGGATAACTCCACCAAAAGTCGGACAAACGTCATAATCGCAGGTGCACAGGTTCCCATGGTGGTTGATGTCTGTGCCAAGTTTCACGGAAATTGATCAAAAAACGACTGAGAAAAACTCCAGACAAATTTGTGTCCACGGACGGACGACGGACGGTACGACAAGCTGACTCCAGTATACCACCCCTAACTTCGTTGCGGGGGGTATAATTAGTTTATATACATTACAAAGTTCTCCCTACATTTTCTGGACCTGGGAAGGTATAATAATTATACCCAAGCTTACTCTGCCAGTCTATGGGCAGAAATAAAATAAATAAATAAATAAAACCCCTCGTTTTTATTCAGTCATAGTTTACAACAAAAATATTGCATTATAACACAAAAAATTCCCTTCTTATTGAATGTAATAATTAAATTAGGCATTACATTATTAAAGATGCATAATCCGAATTAACACTCGCAAATTACTATTTCTTTGGCTTCGGGGGTAAAAATAATTTAATCGAGTTGAGGGACATACCCATCAAAGCTCAGAGTGAACAGTTATCAATCTTTTTAAATCTATTATTTTTCACCACTGCTACTTTTTAGCAGCCTGGTAAAAAAAAGTCGATGAGAAGACTGTCTTGGACCAAATTGCGGATGAAGATGGATAACTCTAAAATCAAGTGGCTATTGTGTGTCCGATATTTGACAAACCGGCCAAATTTCGTTGCACAAAATGTTGATAAATAACAGGTTTTGGGAAATATTATACTGGAGTTAACAGTGGTTAGTATTATTTTTGGGCAATTAATCGATTCTGATAACTGAAGCAGCATTTAAAAAAATGTGGTTGTTGGAATCTGATGATATGGGGACCAATGATTCGGATTGAGTTCCTTTAACTTTTACGTTTGTATGGGGTTTTGTGCTAGATTTTGTACAATTTAATCAATATTTCATGATGAAATCGCAATAGCACGAAAAATGGGACAGCCCAGTGTAATTTTTCAAGTTGACTAAATCAATACACTCGGGCAACTATGTACAAGTAGAGTGACTTCGAGATCGGCTGCAGCTTCAGTCACAGCTTATATCGGAAATAAATCTGCGCATGTCCATATCCGAGGATTCTCGAACGACTATGACCGCGGCTGCAGCCACAACGAATGATGCCACTTTCAGTATCCCATACAAACAACATGAATTTCCTGTAATTTAATCATCGAATTTGAGGGTCTGGTCTCATAAACTATATAGGGTTATCTGTTGATCAGACCCCGTGGTGTATATTTTATACTTTAAGAGCCTCAATAAACATTATTTTATAGAGGCCCAGGCATCGACGTATAGATCGATGGCCTATGCATATAAAAAAAACATCGAATTATCTATAAACTCCACCTTTCCAAAAATAGTTTCATAAAATTAGATAGATAATTGTTTTAGTAAAACACCCATCGAACCCAAAGATAAAAATCTACATGTATCAACTACACATTCACTTATTTCATTCATTCAATCATTGTCCGCCTTTTTCATTTATTCAGTCCGCCATTTTGGATTTTATCGGTAGTACGGGAACTCGCAACCAGGATTTGGTGGATACGTGACGTCACATATCCTGGTCATGGTAACTTCGAGGTCCCAAATCCGGCTGTGACTAGCTGCAGCCGATCTCGAAGTCACTCGTAGTCATCTATAATATATTTTTACATATATTTTTATTTACCAACTTTATATTTATATCCAATAAAATATTTATTTGACTTGTTTATATTTTTGCAGTCAGAAGTATGCCTATTCATTGGTTGGAAATGTACAGATAATAAGTTCAACAAACTATTATCTGAACATTCCCTTAGGGAACCACCCGTCAATGAGTAGTATTTAGTAAAGAGTTGATGGAACTCACCTGAATCATAGTATCGAGAAGATCACACAGATAATCGAAAACAGTAGCATGAATCTCAGGGTCATCGATTTTATTTAGATCACCAAGGATACCAAGCATCCGTCTCCATAGAATTACAGCCACATCTGGGGTCCAGCCCACAACATGTCCACCAGCTAAAACACTTTTAAAATCTTCTAAAGATTCTGAAATATAATGTATCAACATATTGGATAAAACTAAGAAAGATCAAAGATAAAAATAATAAATTTAGAATGTTCTAAAATTCCTTCCTCAGAAAAAGTGACAGCAAAAGATCAATTTCAGACTAAGAATTGTCTCAAAATGACATGAGTATTTATTTACATTAAAAAAAGAAGTGTGTGGCATATGCACGGGTCCATCCTATAAGCCATGTGAAGCCAAATGCTAAACAATTTAAACAACCAAAACTCGACAAACTTCTCTTAACCATATTTCAGGTCCCATGCCATAAATTTAACAAGAGGTGGCATCAGAGATGCTATGTCTCGTTTTCGGTGGCTTACCGCCGGTGGCTACCGCCAATTGGTGTGCATCAGTATCGGTAAACTAATTAATAGGTAAAATCGAAAAATAACTCTATCAAATTTTATCGGGCCAGGCTGGTTTTCGAACTCGTCCGAAATATTCTTGGCAAGTACGTCTATTCCAAATTTTAAACAAATCGGAGGACGTTTGTTGAAGTTATCGCGCTAACGAGCTAAAAATTCACGAAAAATGACTAATTAAGGGCCATAACTCCATCAAATTTTATCGGGCCAGGCTGGTTTTCGAACTCGTCCGAAATATGCTTGGCAAGTACGTCTATTCCAAATTTTAAACAAATCGGAGGACGTTTGTTGAAGTTATCGCGCTAACGAGCTAAAAATTCACGAAAAATGACTAATTAAGGGCCATAACTCTATCAAATTTTATTGGGCCAGGCTGGTTTTCGAACTCGTCCAGGATATTATTGGAAGACACTTATGTACCAAATTTTAGTTGAATCGGATGACGTTTGTTGAAGTTATCGCGCTAACGAGCTCAAAATTCGTACAAAATGACTACTTAAGGACCATAAGTTCATAACTCAATCAAATTTTATCGGACCTGGTCGGTTTTCGAACTCGACCGAGATATTCTTGGGAGACACCTATATACCAAATTTCAATCAAATCGGATAATGTTTATTGAAGTTATCGCGCTAACAAGCTGAAAATTCGTGAAAAATGACTAATTAAGGGCCATAACTCTATCAAATTTTATCGGACCAGGCCGGCTTTCGAACTCGTCCGAGATATTCTTGGGAGACACCTATATACCAAATTTCAATCAAATCGGAAAACGTTTGTTGAAGTTATCGCGCTAACGAGCTCAAAATTCGTGAAAAATGACTAATTAAGGGCCATAACTATATCAAATTTTATTGGACCAGGCCGGTTTTCGAACTCGTCCGAGATATTCTTGGTAGACACCTATATACCAAATTTCAATCAAATCGGATAACGTTTGTTGAAGTTATCGCGCTAACGAGCTGAAAATTCGTGAAAAATGACTAATTAAGGGCCATAACTATATCAAATTTTATCGGACCAGGCCGGTTTTCGAACTCGTCCGAGATATTCTTGGTAGACACCTATATCCCAAATTTCAATCGAATCAGATAACGTTTGTTGAAGTTGTTGCGCTAACGAGCCTAAAATCAGTGAAAAATGGCAAAGGGCCATAACTCTGTAATAAATGTGCGGACGAACCCGGCCGCCCGCCCGTCCGCCATCCCTCATCAAACTATAAGTCGAGTTTTGGAAAAAAACTCGACTAAAAATGCAAAGCCTAATATTGGGTGCTACTTAACCCTAGATTGACTGGAGCTTCCTGAAATTTTGCGAAAATCCTGTGCCAATGCATTCTCTTATATATGCGAGTCTCCCACATATAAAAGAGAATACATTGGCTTAACAATATTTACCTTGACCTTGTAAGCCAGTGCATTCTCTTATATTCTCCCTATGGGAGAATCGCATATATAAGAGAATGCATTGGCACATGAATTTTATTGCTGCACCAGTGCAGCTCCTGTCATGAAAGGATTAATATTGAATTCATGTTTTTGTTGTAACTGAAGGTCTAGAATTCTGATTACATTGTGCAGAGTATGGTTCTTTAATGCTTACTATATGAATTGAACATTATATCAATTAACCTTTCCATGACTGGAGCTTACAGAAATTTTGCGAAGACCCTGTGCCAATGCATTCTCTTATATATGCGAGTCTCCCTTAGGGCACCTCGCAATTTTAAGAGAATTCATTGGCCTAATAATATTTACCTTGTAAGCCAGTGCATTCTCTTATATATGTGAGGCTCCCTATGGGAGACTAACGTATATAAGTTAATGCACTGGAATAGGATCTTTAATGGTGGACCAGTGCAGCTCCCGTCATGAAAGGGTTAAAGAAAAGTGTTCAGAGAGTTTAAAGATTACCTTTACAACATATGGTTGTATCTTCCGCAACTGCAACCATATCAATATGTAAACTATCTCTGTCTGGAGTCGGACTGTCTTTATGATGCAGCTGCATGTCCACAGCCAAATCGCCAGATGGAGTCGGACTTCTCGATCCATACTTGTCATGCTCCATTGCAGGGGAGGGACTCCTCGATACTGAAAAATAAAGTAGTTCTGTGGTGTGGTCGTCCAGAGGTTAGTGTGCTCATTTCGTAATGTCATGGTGTGAAAATGTCATGCATTAGAATCCAACTCTCTGACTTTAGATGTCAAACGCTGCGTTGGTTGCCTTCGACAAGTGATCTCAGTTGTCGCAGGGACTTAACCATTAACCGACTACCCGGTCAGGAGTCTATGGATGTTGTCAGTATGCTAATCCTGATACGCTCATTAGCTGCTATGATTTCTTCCTCCTAAGCGTGCATTGGTAATCAATGCCCTATGACCGGGCTGATAATCATGTAAAGTGCATTGAACACTGTGGAATGCGCTATATAAATGCATTGATTATTATTATTATTTTTATTGTTATTGTTTTTCATTTGATTTCATGTTATGAATCCTGCAAAACCGAGTGAACCTAAGGTGAGTACAGGTTGTGATGAGCATAAATTAGTCTGTAGCGAGAACCTGTTGTAATATGTGGGCTGTTCCCAGGAGTACTTTTGAATTTCAGTATTATTAAGATTAATAGAAAACAATATGAATTTAATTCACTATGCTTCCATTTAGATTTTTACTGAAATGAGGGAAAACTCCTGAAACAGGTACGCATGATATATGCTGTGGTCAAATTATGGCATAATGTGTGCTTGAGGAGAACAAATAAACCATAATAGGTAAAAATCAAATTATGTTTGTTGGAGTTAGAACTCTTATGAAGTTCTTGAAGTTCTGTCAAGTTCTTATGAAGTTCTGACAGTAAATGGACTGCTGAAAAAATCTTGGGGGCATAACTCCTGAAATAAAATTGGGTCTGGACTGGTTTTTGAAATCATCTAAGATATTTATGAGTAAAAGCTATGGATAAAATTTTGTCAAATTTGAATAACGTTTATTGGAGTTATCGCACTCATGTTGCAACAAAGATAGACAGACAGACAGAAGCCCACCATAATTCATCAAATCATAAGTTAGGTTTGTTACACAATTCGAGCAAATATAACATCCCTGTACTTACATCTGCACTGGATTGGATCATCTGTAGGATGGTCTTCCAGACTATCATTGTCGGCACTCACATACATGAGGCTACCATTAGCAGAAACAGTATCATCACCACTATCCATGCTCAACAATTCTGCTGTGCATGTAGTTGTCACAGCTCCGAAGTCGCTATCGTCGTAGTCAATCATAGATGAAACACCTGTAACAATGGTCAATGCTCAAGTCTTCATATTCAAATTATTAAAAAATTTCAACCTATTCACACATAGATACAATTTGGCTGCTACTCTGAGGTGCCCAATAATAGTGTCAGCAGGATTATTATTTTTTTAGAAAATTCCATGATCATTATTTGGCATAGAGACATAAAGTGAAATTGCCATCACTATTACTAAGTTAAGCCTAAATCCCCACCCATCACTATTATTAAGCCATCACAATTATTGGGCACCTCAGAATAAATCATCATAGAAAACTTACTTATGCAGGATAAACTATTTCATTTGTAATTTTCTGTGCATAAATAACATGAAGCTTCCCCTAATTACTGTGTGCACTGTTTATGATAATTGTTGGATACTTTCATCACTCTGTTCTGGTTGGCGTTAATAAATCAGACACCAAGGGGTTCGGAAATAAAACTTCTAGAGCAGGCTATCGGATCCACTTTTCAATTGTACATGTGGGTCTGAAAATTAAAGCTTAATAGAGATCTGGTACCAAGAATATCTCAGCTTTTTTACACTAATTTTTCATAACAATTAGTGATCATAATAATCTATCAATGATGGTTTTTAACAAAGTGCATACTACAGTATAAGAATACAGTTACCGGTAAATGTAAAATTAAGATATAGGAAATTAGAGACATATTAATATATATTTTGTTTTTATTTTATGTTCTGCTCACTAACACAACCTGGGTGCACTTTGCCTAGAATGGACATAGCAACAAATTCTGCTGTCTTCCCATCCACCCTAGGGTCAGAAGGAGAACATTTTACATGTAACCTTAAATAACTTTATACAATTGATACAGCCTACATCATAATAAATTGCCACTATACAAATGTGTAACCTAAGTTTTAGTGCTGATAAATTAGAACAACGAATGAACATTCAATTATAACACAAAAATTACTTAAAATCTATCATTATTTAAACAGAAGCACATAGAGAAGTTAAGAAAGTGGAAGAAAGCCACACAAATAGTATATAGACACTAAGATCTTATTGTCCCCTCTCCAAAAACATCATCCCCATGTTTGATTCCTAGCAGAAGCAAATGCTGACATGTTACGATACATATCATTGTGGCTATTAATTGTCATCTATTCTAATTTATCAAATATCTGTACAAACATCAATTGATTAAAAAAAAAACAACATCAGCCTGTTTTGACTGTCTTTCGACCCAATTTCAAAATTCAAAGCTAATATGTTATAATGCTCACATTCATATAAGGATATTTATTGTTTAAATGTCCTTGTTTTTTTTTTTAATTTCTATAAAATATCTTATAAAACATAACCTGCGTAATGTACTATGATCCACACACTCATATAAGGATATTTATTCAAATGTCCTTGTTTTTTTAAATTGCTATAAAATATCTTATAAAACATAACCTACGTAATGTACTATGATACACACACTCATATAAGGATATTTATTGTTCAAATGTCCTTGGTTTTTTTAAATTGCTATAAAATATCTTATAAAACATAAACAACGTAATGTACTATAATACACACAGAGATTTCAGATGAAAGTATATTAGATCAACCAAGTATTAATGTTTTGATTTCCTGTAGAATCCTTTTAATTTGTGGGGGTCTATTATTCGTTGATTTCGTGGTTTGGCCCAACCAAGAATCAACATCCAACGAAATAATCGACTGCGATGTTGGTAGAGTAACTATCAATATACAAGAATCGGCATTACGTCTGTTGTTTAACAAAAAACTATATTTTCGTCCTTTCTTTGTACCAGGCAGTGATTGACCATTTGGTGTGAATGGTTTTAGTGTGGAGATTTTTGGTGAGGGCACTTCTACTTTTCCCTATTTTAGCCATGAAGAGATATGTGAATGTTCATTTGCAAGGGCCTATTCGTAATTGTTCATATAATGCATTGTCTGATCCCTACGAAATGGCCTTTTAATGAGAAAGCACAGAATCTTGATTTTTTTTTGTTGACTATGAATTATGGGGAATTATGGGGAAATGTGTTGCTAGATTACATTACGAAGTCGAACCGATGGAACACACCAGGTTAACGTTATTAAATATCAATAAGCTTTATTCCACCCCTATCCTGTTAATATATTCATCAGAATCTGCACAACTGTCATGGTAAATATTTCATCTCTCCCTAGTGGAATACAAGCTGGTACCCCGTATGGTCATAGTCATCATTGCAGTTTGAAATACCTGCATAATTTTTATTCAGCCAAAATCATGAATGAACCAGAGGGAAGATCAAATTAACCATTGCAAAAAATCTGCAACAAACATATTCCCATAGCGCAGCTGAATGCCAGTGGAATATAAATGATAGCTATGATTTAATGGTGTGGTGATAAAAATGTATTTGACATGCGACTAACAGTGATACAGACTACAGTGTAGCTGACATGAGGACTTTTTAACAGGCTGACTATGTCAGCATAGTTTTAAATATGTGTGTGATCTATAGTTTCTAAACAAGACCAGGTGGCTGTTACATGTCAAAAAGAATCAAGTGATAGCAAATAAAACATAACTTAGTTTGCTATAGAAGCTGAATGTGAGTTTGATATGGCTGAGCATGCAGCTAGAGCATGGCCGGCTGTTTATAAACCAGGGATACAGTGTTTATATGACTTTAATATCATTAATGTTCATATTAAAGTGATGTGAAACACTCCGGTAGGATGATCACATAGAATTTGAGAATAATCTTGCTCAAAGTAGTTATTTTTATACTTATATTAATCCAAATTGACAACACACACCATCATTCTTATATATTTATTAAATGCAATGACTCTCGATGGCAAAATCATTTGTGTTAGTTATCGCCGATAGTTGCATTCCGAATTGAGAAGTAAATATTTACAATGGAGCGTAGTTCAGACGATGTTTTCAATGGAGTGGTATGGTCGATTTCTTTGAAATTTTCTATGTTTGTAGATTACTACATTCCCCAGGTTGGCATAGCACCTGAGTACTATCTTATCAATTTCACGCACCCAAACAAGTCCATAATATGTCTTTTATAATTTTCAATCAGATTATTACAATTGGTCATCAAATACATATGTTACCATTATGATTAGTTACATTGGACAGTTTTGAAAATCACTAAAAATGAAAGAGTAACTATGGAGATTAAACCTTTATTAAATGAATGGATTTTCCCATCAGTTATAAAAGTATGCATTGGAATGGTCTAGTATTCATCTGGATGGATGTTCACATGCAGCCGAAACTGCACAATTTGTTCCAAATTGTGTGATTAATGAGTTATTTATAAATACTTAAATACTAAATGCCTAAAACAGTTAAGGCATAGGAGAAAAAAATTTCAACAAAATTATCCGAAAATAAAATGTTTGTTCATATTGGCCTTAGCAGGGGCCCTAATGGTTCTGTTAGTGCAGTTACCTACCTTCGGAAGCTATGGAAGTGTCTTGGGAACATGCGGGTGGGGAACTGTTAATGTCAGTCACAATGTCCCCTGTAGAAACAAACACATGCGAAATGCTCAATTTAAAACGATTTGTAAGTAATTTCTGCTTTCTAGTCTGGTTTCTGAAATAATTTCCTAAGGATGTAATCATGGTACCATGCTTTTTGTTTAGATTCTAGTGTTTAAAATGACACATCCGAAATGAGAAATGTCACCTTAAAGACTCTAGTCATATTGTTTGATATAGAATTTTCTACATTTTGTCTTAAATTTTTTTTTCAATGGAACAAAGCCAAATGTGAAGTTAACCCTTTCATGATGGGAGCTGCGCTGGTGCAGCATTAAATATAATGTGCCAGCATTCTCTTACAAATGCGAGTCTCCCATAGGGAGCCTCTCATTTTTGAGAGAATGCACTGGCTTACAAGATCAAGGTAAATATTGTGAGGCCAATGTATTCTCTTATATATGCGAGACTCCCTATGGGAGACTCGCATATATAAGAGAATGCATTGGCACAGGGTTTTCGGAAAATTTCAGAAAGCTGCAGTCATGGAACAGTTAAATTAGATTTGTATATGTTTTTGAAACTGGAGTTATGAAACCCTGAATACATCTTCAATATTCTACTATTTCTATTCAAAATGAGTTTTATCTTCATTTGATCAGCACTAAATTGGTACAGTAATGCCCAAAGTAATTGACCACTTAACCACAGCAGAATTATGGATAATTTTTCATGATTTAGTCGGAAATATGGCTTGTTGCCATTCATCGGAAAGCTGTCGGCGAGAGCTTTCCAATGAATGACAACAAGCCATATTTCCGACTAAATCCTGAAAAATTAGCCATAATTCTGCTGTGGTTAAGTGGTCAATTACTTTGGACATCACTGTATGCTGTACTCTGCTGCAGGTGTTCAGATGCATAGAAAGAATAATTGTATGACTTCATTACTAAATGGGTTCTCTATTCAGTCAGAAAGGCAGACATTGGAATGGTCTATTGCCCATTTGGAGGACTGTTTTGGAAGTACAAGTGCAGAAGATATAGGATTCCTATTCAGCCATTTTGAGGGAATGTTCAGATAATAAGTTCAACCAATGACTGTTCGCCATTTATTAAATTTATTATTTGAAAATTTGCCCAGTGAACTACTTTTCAGCAACTGAGCGAATACTCAGTCACCAAAAGATTATCAAATATATGCATTTTCAAAGTGCATTAAATTAGACACGGTTATGTCATATAGACCAGAAAAGCTCTTTTGTGAGATACAATTTATTGTGGACAAAACTTTACTAGGTCTTATTAGGTGAATATGTGAATGTAAATTTTTTTATATGTGGAGTCTTCGCTCAGCCGGAAGCAATGAACTATCTGAACAGTATAAATAGTTTCTTAAAACAAATGTCCAATTCTATGAATACAATTTTCTTCGCCTATAGATCAGCACATACAGGACAAGCATTTAAACACTCGAGATTCAATAAAGTGCTCTTTTTGAATTAATTTTAGTTCAGATCACACAGCTTTGCGCAAAAACCATAATCTGAACTAACCAAGATGATATTCCATAAACTATGCAGTGGATACCAGACTAAAAAGCAGAAATTTAAACATTGAATTTAAAGTGAGTCAGTGAAATTAGTTCCAAATTTAGAGAAACACTGAAAGAACTACTGGAAGAAAAATGTGTGAGAAGTTAATGATCCAAGCTTCATCTTCTATAGCTGATGTGTTTTCTGTGTTATACATCCCTGTTAATTAGCGTCAGCTGTATGCTGACCCCTGACCAAAGGTAAAAAGACATTTTGTCTGCTATTTTTAAGCCGAGGAAAATTTAAGAATCTGCCTATGTTTGGTGCAAATTTGAAACCAATTGCTGTAGATGTGGAAGACGCAAACAGCAAAATGTACATCACATCTTTTAGTAATTTTATGAGTCATTGACTCAAAAAATTGGTCTTCAACTTTCTATTTGACTGAAGTTTAAAATTGAACAACCAGTATTTAGAAATTATATCATATGATAAAGCAATGGATTTATATGTCGCATTCTTTCGACATGAAAGTGATGCTATCAAAATCCGATTAATGAAGATTCAACATTTCAACCACATTCACAACCAGTTTATTTTAAAACTGAATTTTCATCCAGTCAATGGTAAATTGGATCGATAGAAATTTTGTGCCCTGCATATTGTGACAAATTGTGTCGAAATAAAAAAGAAAATGCTAATTATTCATGTATATATACTGATGAAATATCAACAATAAAACTAAAATGAAACATGACTCTGAAAGGTAACCAGTGAGGCAAACACACTACCACAAACCAACTACAAGTGGAAACTTGGATAACTTTTAAGTTGATAAAAGAGAAATTGTACAAAAATTAGCTCAACAATGCAAACATCATTGGGTTGCAATCTATTTGGCTGTAATTGATCTATAATTTTAATAGTGCCTTGTATGATACACTCTCCAACCACCAATTGTGTAAAAGTAAAAACAATGGTTGCGCATCAAAGATGGCTCTGGGGGGGGGGGGGGGGGGGGGAGGGGGCTGGTTGTTTTGTTGGTGGTGTCAATTGAAGAGGATATCATCATACAACAGCACCTTAAATGCACACATAGTTTCTTGTAAATTAATCTACATCATTACATCTGACTAGAGAAATTCTCCAGTAAGCATCAGTGAGCCATTTAGACTTTACGATAATGTTTTAAATTTGCCAATACAATGGTAATCAAAATAGTTTTAAAGCCCTTCCTTGACTGGAGCTTCCTGAAATTTTGCCGAAACCTTGTGCCAATGCATTCTCTTATATATATAAATCACCCATAGGGAGCCTTGCATTATTGCATATATAATAGAACAGATTGGCCTAACAATGTTTACCTTGACATTGTAAGCCAGTGCATTCTTTTATATATGGGAGACTCGCATATATAAGAGAATGCACTGATCCTTAATGTTGCACCAGCAGAGCACCTGTCATGAAAGGGTTAAGGCCATTTAATCTAAATACCTGTGATCTCAGACAATTATATGTGGAAATTTAGATGAGGGAAGGAGGCTATTATTTTTTCCAACAATTCTAGAAAAAATATCAAGAGTTTCGTGAATATTTCAAGTTTAAAGGGGTACTGTACACTAAATCCGGCCATTTCTGGGACCATCTCCTATTATAGTCAACAGAATATATGCAAACAAACGAATGAATTTGAGCCATGAATTAGTGAAACATATACTCACGTAATTATAATGAAAATGAATTTATGTCATAAATTCATATCCTAGTAATGAAAATGAATTTATGACTGCCGTCATAAATTCATTTTCATTATAATTATCATGTTGTTTGCACAGTGCATAGGGCACATGAATGTATATTGCACTAATCCATAGTTCAAATTCATTCATATGTTGGATATAGTCTGTTGAGTGAAAAAGGAGATGGTCTCATAAATGGCTGGATTTAGTGTCCAGTCTCCCTTTATTTTCTTCTGACAAAAAATGGACTCACTTCATTTCTTGTGATAATTCTGAAGGTCCTTTCCAGTTACAGTGCATTAGTATATAAAATAGAATGCTAAAATATTTTGATGTTTAAAGTTACAAACGCTATGTGTGCCCTCAAAATATAACATTCCAATTAGAAGGCATCCCAAATAGGCAACGAAGAGAATGATTTATAGATGGTGTATCTCTTCCTTGAACTTTCTGAGGATAATCAGGCGGTATATAATAATAATAATTTTTAGTCTCACATATCAGTCAAAAGAAGCTTCAGTTACTGTGCTAACATTTTTTTTCTCCAATTTTCTCTATGAATTGAGACCGAAAATGAGGCTATTTGCAGAACATTACAACTTCTTTTATTAAAAATCTATCATTTTTACAACACTTTTAGTCAACAGAATATATGCAACAAACGAATGAATTTGAGCCATGAATTAGTGAAAAATACACTCACATATTAATTATAATGAAAATGAATTTATGTCATAAATTAATATAATGAAAATGAATTTATGACTGCCATCATAAATTCATTTTCATTATATGAATTTATGACATAAATTCATTTTCATTATAATTAATATGTGAGTGTATTTTTCACTAATTCATGGCTCAAATTCATTCGTTTGTTGCATACATTCTATTGACTAAAAGTGTCTGTTTTTGGTAATATTAACTGAAATGCACCTTAAAACTTTCATCAAAATTTTGTTGTTGTTGTTGTTGTTGTTGTTGTTTTTGAAATTGCTGCCAGGAAGAGGTAGAGCATCCTTATTATTAAATTGATCTTCAATAATTTCTGGGACTAAAGAATCAATTAACTATAAGATCCTAGATCAAACAAGATCAAAACTAAAGAGTAGCTGAGGAATTTCTGGGAATAACTAGCTAATTAGCAAATGGTCATGAAAATGAAATGAAGAGGTGGTTTCATGTTATTTCAAATTTCACCAGTTTAAATTGAATCCTCAGATTATCAAACTACAAAATAGTTTTGTAATATATTTATTCAATGAAGAAAGTTGTTATTGAAGAACGTGAAAGATGCACAACTGGCAAACGTTGCAAATCTTACCAATTTTCGGCAAACCGAATCGTGCTAGTTCAACAAAAGTGACAACTTATTGAACACACTGGTGATATTATTTGAATCAGCTACACAAATAATTTCCTTTTAATATATTTCTTTTTTCATTTTTTTTGGAATCATATTATAATAATATATAACATGATGTTTTATTTCATCTTGTGGCTCATGACTATAACTCCACTAGACTTATCGAAGGTGAGCTAGAAACCCTATTACCGATAATATGGACATACATGTTCAATGCACTTCTGAGAACAACACATGATAACTTTCCACCCACAAGTCGGAGCATAAAATATCTACTAGGAAAGGCAAGAGTGGAATCATCATCACATATCACCATCAATTCAGTGTACAATATTGATTTTAGTGATTATTAAAATTCTGCAAGACGTGAAGTGCAAACTGCACTTGAGATTGGAAAGATTGCAGACTGCATTTATGGTCAATTTCGCGGGAGCAAATTATTACTCACATAATATTAAGCTGGCATTCACATTTGAACTTTTGATTCCTAATGCTAAACACTTGAACCAAATTCTTACATATCTATGCCCCACCTCCTGCCGATTCGTGTGACATTCAAGTGTTCCCAAATGTATATAACAACAATTAATATATAATCACAGTAAAAAAATGCAATAATAATAATGTGAGAAAGAGTATCAAAAAAAGAGTGCGGATGTGCCCAGAAGACTTGAGAACATTTTTTTGCTACAATATAAAAGGTGGTTAGCAAAAGTAGCTTGTTATGATTTGACACAACGAAGGAATGACGCTACAGTAATGCCCTAAATAATCGACTCCTTAACCACAGCAGAATTATGGATAATTTTTCAGGATTAAATCCGAATAACTCCTATAAAATTACCCGTAATTTTGCTGTGGTTAAGGAGTCGATTATTTAGGGCATTACTGTATGTGATCCCCGTCTTAAAGAGCTGGGTTAGTTACTGTTTTATACTATGATTTAGCTGGTTTTAGAATAAACAGATTAAAACATTGATATCTTTTCTTAGTTGTAACTATCTCAATGCCTTCACATCTATAATATATAAAAATTGAAGTCACAGATGGCCTTCGAAGTGGGTATGCTGTTAAAATAGTCACACTCATTAAAACTAACACAAACAGAAAGAATATTATAATATAGACATATCTCGTTCTTATACCAATAATAAATATCATGTTAACCACTGGGTTAACAGTAAGTTATTGACAAGTTTGTATGCTGTGTTATGTAAACAAAGCCATGTTCTGTAAATTTTTTGGCATTTGTTTACAAAACAAAGCAAACAATCTTAACAATACATACTATGTTTATGATTGTTATAAGAACAAAGTCTCTCTATATTTTAGTATTCTTTCTGTTATGGCGGTTTTAACAGATGTGACTATTTTAATAGCAATACCCACCGTGAAGGCCATCCGTGCTTTTAAAGGCTATACAAAGTTAAACTTCGCTTCTCAGGCTCCTAAAACAAACCACATGCCTTTTTGTCCTGTCATGTTCTGCTGAAATATTGTTTTTGGTCAAGTAAGTCATTTAACCCTTTCACGGCGGGAGCTGTGCTGGTGCAGCATTAATGACCCTGTGCCAATGCATTCTCTTATATATGAGTCTCCCATAGAGAGCCTTGCATATAAGAGAATGCACTGACTTACAAGGTCAAAGAAAATATTGTTAACCAATATATTCTCTATATATATGTGAGACTCGCATATATAAGAGAATGCATTGGCACAGGGTTTTCGCAAAAATTTCAGAAAGCTCCAGTCATCATTAAAGGGTTAAGCAGTAAAAGAGTGAATCAAAAGTTTGGTATTCTGTGTCAGAATGAGAAATAAGTTAGAAATTAAGCAGCAGGAGGTAATGAGGACTTTCCTGTGTAACCAGGAAGAACCTGCAATTCCTGATAATTGTCGTCTGTATTTAGATTGGCAGTCGACTTGGATTGACTTTTCCATTCAGTTATCACAACCAATGCAGTCACACAAAAGCTTATAACCATCATTAGCGTAACGCTTCATGGATCAAGTCTAAAGGATGTGTGAACAAATGTTTTGTAGATCGCTAGAGAAACAAACTATTAACTTTACATGGTCTTAAAACATAATTAACTCTAACAATGATGATTAAGATTGAACATTGATCAAGAGCAATGTTAAAGACAAGTAAAAGAGAGAATATCTATCTACAGGAAAAATATTCCCAACAAACGTGAACTAGTTTTACCTGATATATTTTGTACCAATGCCGACCAGATCAGTCCTAAATAGTATAGCAACAAACTTGGCCAGGAATTTATATAATCCAAGCAAAGCTCTACTTCATTTAATTATAATTATTCCGTGTCATCTATCTATCAGAAGTTCAGAGGAACACGACTACCGACCCAAGGCACTCACAGTGGATAAATGTGCAATAAGTATAAAAGTCTGTAAAAATATCACCACCAAGAATAACATGGAGAAATAGATAAACTTTATTCTTATTTTCATTATTGATAGTTCTCCAATAAAAAAATGTTGTGCCTTGAACCAATGTGAACAAATCTGTCATATATGTACAGTGATTTCAACAAATATCACTTATCATGTAATAAGTTAAAATATTTTAGTCTGAATATGATTTTCAGAATATTTATCAATACTTAGACCTTTTCCAATGTTTACCGACAAATTAATGTTAAGTTTTGATTAAAATTTGGTATCTTATTGGACAGAATAGACTTTTATCAGTAATTCCACAGTAACAGTAATGTTTAAATAACAATTATTTTGACATGCGAAATCTTATTGGAGAGTTATTTAATAATGAAAATAGGAATAAAGTCAATCTATATTTTCATATACTTGATGATAGTTGTTTTACAGACTTTTATGTTATTTTGTATGAACCCACTTCGAAGGCCTCAAGTCTCTTTAACTCTTCTGATAACAAACGTCCATTACGGCAAATTACACATTCGCCCAAAAGCGCAAGCAATTCCCAGCTTATTGCTATATCGTTGCACTGGGACGTCCTGTTGTGATGCCAGGTGTCATCAAAAGAGTTAAGCTACCAAACAAGGATCTATGTTCAGATTTTAAAATGGCAGGTCTTAAGATTCCAGCAATTTTCATTAACATTTGGCTGGTCTGTTTGAGCCTAAAATGAATGCATTCTGGATAATGAGATTTGAGACTGACAATTGCCTCCTTTCAGATGCTTATATTACAAAGATTACACCTACTTTTGATAAACATACTTGTATAAGTTGGCCTGCATGATTTTTTATTTAGGACTGCTCTTGTCCTGGCACCAAAATAATTTAATGTGAAACATAAAAACTTTATAAAAATAATTCTGAGAAGATATTTAGAGCAGAAAAGCAAATTGAAAATTTTATAAAATTGAAAACAAGAAAATGATTGGATTAAATGAGTAGGAGCACTGGCTCACTCTCTGGAAGTCAATTCAAGCAAGAATCATAAAATATAAAACAGATTTATAGGTAACCCAAATAGATCTAATACCTCGTAATTTCTCAGCTAGTTCCAGAGGGTCCGCAATGTTGCCTTCACTGCTGCTTCTGACAATAACAGTGATATCTGAAGAAGAGGATGCATTTCTTGAGTGTGTCGGTGAAGGTTCCCCGCTTAACGACCTTTGCTTTGGTAAATCTGACTTCTGTCTGGTGCCTCCGGCTCCTGTAATAGCATGCTTGTTAGTCGTAACATGCATACAAATTAGAACATCAAAACAGAGGTGAAGGTTACTAATAGCCTACATCAATGCCCTCCATATAACTTCTACTTTTTAAGGTTCCGCAGAGATTGCTTGTTTCAAATTGATAGTCATGGCATTAAGATATTGAACTTTTATATAAAGCGGTGGATGTATAGCAAACAATCTGCATATTAAGATTAGTTGTAACGTAGTTCCACATAATGCCCTACACTGCTCTGGATAGTCATATTAACGTTGAGCTAATGTTTCGAGTCCCTTTAGCGTGGACTTTCATTAGGGGCTACAAAATTAGATAATTTGGTATTATATATGCCTATTTACATGTATTACATGTACATTCAGAATTCATCAGATTCCACTCATGCTCTTTTCAATGGTAGCGTCTAACCCTTGTTTACACATCACATGCAATTTTAGTTTTGCATATTTTATGCAACCTCAGATGACATGACCTATTTTTTATGACAGCATCTTCCAGAGGGCATGCACACTAATTTAAATAGGCGGATTGTTGTGTATACGTCCACTGCTTTATATAAAAAATCTGGTATACATCCACCGCTTTATATAAAAATCTATATACTCCAATTCAAAATTCATGGAATGCATCCAATATATGAAAACCTCATGTGAGCTTACATATTCACATGTATTCAGTGGTTATTTATCTGCAAATGAATCAGATTTATTGTCAAATTACTCAGGCATTAGATCACTGACTTTCAATTTATTAACATTTTTATCAAGCCTGTTTATAAAAAAAAATTCCCAGCACTCACCTATAGACAGACTGAAAGAATACTTTTACAAAACATGTGTCCAGTACCATTACTTACTAAGGAAAAAAAATTATATTTGAGTCTTTTTTAGCACATCATAAGCATGGATTATGATAGCTTCCCTTGTCAAGTAATAGTCAGAAAATGTAGAGGGAACTTGGTTTTGCATATACACTCGTTCAATCTGATGTAAAAATTACATTTTGCAACTAGTATATGACACAGGGATTACCTATAATGTTCTAATGCTCCTGACTATTCACAAATATTATTGTTGTCTATAAATTGACGACTATGATACTCAGCTAATCATTTTCTCCAATGTGGTCATCTACTTAATGTTCTATGTCACTATATGTATAAATGATAGTCAATCTTCACACATTACACAGAAATATGTTATTAATGCTCAATATGTATGGACATGTTGGTAAAAACATAACAAATTAATTTTGAAATTATTATTTATTTTTTTTATTACTTTTTTTGGTCATAATATCAAAAATTTAAACAAAACATCCAATGTGGGCCATTTATTTCAATGCGGCAGCGTCTCAGACTCAAATAATATTTTTTTTATTTGGCCAAATCTAAACATTGATTGGGACACCTTTCATTCTCATTTCAGTATTTAGATTTTGAGGTGAGCTGTTACTCTTTTTTTATCTTCGGCAAGTTAACAATAATGTGCGTTGGATCTACAAGCAATACAATTCTACTATACAAAAGCAATAAAATTTTATGACATAGCATCTGCATGGAACTGTTACCATAACAATACACCCTCCAAGAAATATAATATTAGCATTTAGGTGACTTCCAACATATTTTAGCAAACTATTTTCTTTCTGAGTACTTGGCAAATTTAAAAGCCAATGATGCTCCTTAAAGTACTGTTTCTTGGCTCATGTATATTGTGTAAATAAAATAGTAGAATCCACTTGTCAACTAGCTCTCACCTCAAAAGAAAGTGAAATATACCATGCATCTCAAATTTACAAATATCAAAGACTGCAACTAACCCTTTCTTTATTAAATGGATTCTCCCATTCAGTTATGAAAGTATACATTTCGAAAAGTCTATTATTCTTCTTGAGGTGTCAGGAAACTTAAGCAAACGACAGACAGATGAACAGATAATACAAGGGCAAAAGAATTTTTATTCACAGAATTTCTATTCATTGGTTCATTGGTGGGAAATGTACAGATAATAAGTTCAACAAACAACCTATTGCCATTTATTATCTGAACATTTCCTAAGGGAACTACTGATCAATGAGTATTTAGTAAAGAAAGGGTTAAAGCCTATATATCACCTTTAAATTATTTACTCCTATATATCAGATACAAAGATATTTCATACATAAAGTAAACAGATATTGAAAAGTTAGGAGAACTGTTCTATGCGAACAAATGGACAAGTTCAATACTAACAACTTCCCATCATGCAGGGGAATTATACTACGACACTGCCCGAGTTTATCTAAACTGGTTCATTACATCAAGAGGTATGCACATTTACAACAAAGAAAAATAAACTATAATGAAAGCACTTAAAATAATGGAAAGTCTCCAGTTCTAACATATAGAAAAATACTAATATAATTAAAATAATTCAGTTGTTTTTTTAATCACAATAATAATGATAAATGATAAATTATGCAAAAACAATTCAAGATACTAGGTTTGACAGAAATAACATTCATAATAGTTAATTGCTGCTTAATTGTAGACGAAGTAACATAAAAGACAGGTCATTCAGAGTCTAAAAATAACTAAATTTGTCTGGAGATGTTCACAAGCTATATATTCAACAATGATTCACAAAAAGTTTGAGGATTGATGATAAGTTGGTAACCTGAGTTTGCAAAGAAACAATAGAATGAAGGAGGAACTAACCATCACTCTTGTATTTGCCTCTTTCGAATGAATCATGTGGACCCCCGGATGACCGAGCATTATTCCCAGCTGATCCCTCACTCGTACTCCAACTTCGTGAAAAACTTCTCTCATTATTTTTATCTTTGTATTCTGAAATAGAATCGATATTACGCATTTTTAGTTGCAAGAAGAAAATCAAGAATGTTTTAACCCTTTGTTTACTAAATGGATTCTTCTATCAGTTGATATTTGAATGTTCTATTATTCATTTGGAGGGATATTCAGGAAACATAAGCGGATGACAGATAATACAAGTGCAGAAGGATTCCTAGTCTTTAGTGGTCTTTTGTTGAACCTATTATCTGATAGGGCTTCACAGTATTTCGGTATTTAGTCAGGTATACTGTTTTTGACACCGTATAGTCGGTTTCACTATATGTAAATCGGTAAAGTCGATACATCGTAGCCACCAGTGTGGATAATGATATGGATGATATCACTGTCAGTGTCCAGCATTTAACAAGAGGTGTGCACTCGCATGCTAGCATACCCCCACCGTGGCAAATTCAACGCGCATTATCCGTAAATCCAACAAAAAAGATTTTTAAGTTTAAAGGAAAATTTGGATTAATAATATTGATATGGTGTCGCAAGAAGCTTGTACAGAAAAAAATATTCAAATTGGTTCATATTTGATCGAATGATTGCAGAAACCCAAAAAAGGGTAGAAAATGAAACGCAACCTTAACATCTAAGATGGCTTTTGTCGAGTGTTTCGTCAGTCAAACCAAACTTCTGCTAAGAAGGCACACAACTCCAGGGAAAAAATTTGGACAAAGCTCATTTTCGAACTCATCTGAGATATTATAGCAATAGACCTGTATATAAAATGTCTGTTAAAGTTTATTTGGGTTTATATCATGCGAACGGTGATAAATGTACTGAAAATATAATTGAAATCTGTTAATATTTATGCTAACTTGATAGCATCCACAAAAAAAAAATCCCAAATCCACAAAAAAAAAATTAAGTGTAATGTTAGGAAAATCAGTCCGAGCCAACCCTGAGCCGCATCGTGTAGAGAGGGTGTTGTGAGAAGCATGTATACCAAAAATTATTGAAATCGGTTCATATTTGTTAAAGTTATTAAAGGAATTAGTCTGTCAAAAAAATATTTTTTTTATCGTCATAATACTAATAATATATGTCTAACAGACCCATTTCGGCAAGAAAATTCAAAATCGAGCAGATAGTATTTTTATTATTATGACATTAAAAAAAATCGTGGAAATATCCGAAGTCAGTCACGTGAGTGCGATCACATGACCACAACGCGGTCACATGACCGATCATCTGCATCGACGCTTACCGATGACAGCGGTGGGTGGAGCTTGAAATAATTCCGGCAATCGCGTAACGAGTTGATGAATTACGCTGGTTAATTACCTAAGCCTTTACGATAAATAGTGATTATGGAATAAAACTGTTTGAATGTGCTGAATTATGAACTGGATTTGCTAGAATGATGGATTATATAACGAATAATGGTGGCTAAAACGCACTTTGAGGTGATAAAAGTTGTTTGAAAAGAGATTAATTTATGCAGAAATGCAATGAGCGAGCGGAATTTCGTGCAAAATTAATTTAACTGTTTCTGAAAGAATACACGTTAGGCCATATACCGGTACTTCATTCTTCGTTGTATGGTACAAATTTCGGAAGCTAGTTTACACACTAGTGTCATCCCGTTGTGCGCTATATGCGTACAATTAAATACAAATGGGGTGTGATTAAAAAGGTGGTGGTTATTGTACTAGTACATGTATCATGATGGCTTATATTCGTCATAATAATGTTCCTGTCTGTTTCTTCACACGAAACATTTTGTGTGGAGAAGTGCACGACTGTGAACAGCTTGCTAAAATCCTTCCAGTCAAGATCGATAAGTGAGTAAACAAAATAATTCACTCGAATACACAACAGACTGTTGAAACTACAATAATTATTAGTTTGGCTGCAGTTTGGCATAACGACATTTTTTTTAATTGAAGGCTAGCCTGGCATTGTTTTTCAGTTTGTGTTTGTTCGTTTTATTTTACGTTTTGATGGCACATATTGACTTTCTAGAGAGGATTTTTTTGAATTGTTAGCATAGAAAAACTCCAATGATTGCCTCTAATAAAGAGCGTCCATGTTTTCATCGCGGTGTAGACAATAAAGAGCGTTCTCAATTATGAACGTGCTCTATTTCGATATGTCATGGGTGATTTTGTATGTGGTATTGTGACAATTAAATATAAAGAGCGTCCATGCTTCCATCTCCCAAAAGCGGTAGACAATAAAGAGCGTTCTAAATTACGCACTGTGTTGTCTTTTTGGAGGTACTAAATAATGGATCGCTAGCCCGCCCACAACTGAACACACTACATCTACTAGGCATCTTGGAATATGTGGAGATGACAGATACTCGGGATATTTATATCGAAAGTAAAACAACAAACAAACACAAAACAAAAGCGCCTAAATAGAGTTAACATTATTCAGCCCAGTGTTTGTATAAATTTGGGCGCTTCTTATATATCTATGACCAGAGAGATAATGTTCTTTCTATTCACTTTGTGGCATTTTAGAGTGCAAACAAGTTCGCGACTGACACTGATGAATAGTCACTGAGTGATTACAAATAACCGAGTGAATACACGAGACAATCAAAGCACTAATTACTGCCATCTATTCACCAAAACAGACACGTGCCGGCATGTTGTTAATGGCTACAAAAACAACAACCATTCTAGGCGCTATTAGTTACTTTATTCACATAGTTATTGTCTTCTATTCCAGATAAACGGCCAAAGCGTAACGTAATCTATATACCACACGCGCACATACGACTCCGCATTTTAGTATCGGCTGACTTACGATTACGTCATCGTAGTCTGCATAATAAACTCCGGCTCCGAATCTGTGTTTTTAATTTGCTCCCCACAAGTACGTCATTCGTAGTTTAGTCACGGAAATCTCTGAATACCGGTGGTGGTATTATTTATTTATTTTACGGGTTATTTATTATGCGATCGGAATGGGACTTGGATCATTTTAATCACAACAGGGATGGCTTTCCGATTACGTTTTGTAGTTTCTAGACCGAATAAATCCTTTAAGTCGGACAGAATTTTCTAAGTCAAAATAAGTCGGAAAGTAAGGCGTAACTTAAAAAAAAGAAAAAAAATGGAAATCGGTTCATAGTTGTTCGAGTTATGAGGTCGGATGGACGGACGGACAGACACACGGAGGGAGAAAGTGTGCGGGCAGACACAGTCAATCCAGTATACCCCCCATTTTCTTCAAAAGTGGGGGTATAATTACCCCATACACCTCTAACGATGAGACAAAGGTCATGGAAAACGGATTCGGATTAGCATTGTGTGAAAATTAATTGACTCTAACGGCTCCCTAAGCGTTTGTCAACATACTGCAGACAATCATGTAGGCATGCCTTAGACAATTTGCATTTAAATAGGTTGATCTCAGCTCAATATATAACGGACGGTTTCCTGCCAAATACTATGAAAATGTGTGCTGTTTCTATAAAGTGATCTGCTTGTTACATGTATCATGCTCAGTTATATCCAAGTTTATTGGTGCCGATATTTAGTCATACCGCGATATCATTTTCAGTATCGTAGTTTGTATTAAAATCTGGATATCGTGAAGCCCTATTATCGGATCATTTCCTAAGGGAACTATTAATCAGTAAGTATTTAGTAAAGAAAAGGGTTAACAGGAACAATACAATAAAAGTGAAGCGTGTTTTTTTCCCACAACTTTCAGCAGCTAGCATAACAGTCCCAGTTGAATTTAGCAAAACATTTCAGCACCTTGAGGAGTTAAGAGCTTTGGACTGTACAGAACATGCTTACTACCAGATTTTTTATAGTGGCCAACTTTTGTTTTGCAAATCATGAACAAAAATATATATATAAATCCCATCGTCCGTGTCTGTAATTCTGACATGCTTTTCGCACGTTTATTACATTTCACCCATACATCCTATATAACCCAAATTTGGATGACACCCTGCGTGTAGCTTAGAAGACGATGCACCCAATTTTACACCAATTGGTCAATGAAACCCGGAGATAGAATGCATTTCCCAAACGCAGTAATAAGTATCATTTTTTCCCTTACAATCAGAGCAGGTGTCGGCACGGATGCCTCTGGAAACACCCAAGATGCGGATCAGCTGCTGATCAGCAGTTTACATACTAAAATGCTGGACAGCAGATTTGACTGAACTCGGTTTAACTCAATTAAATCAAAGTAATTCTGTTAGATATTGTGCATGGGATATGGAACCGATGGAGTATACTCAAATACGGCGAGGGGGCAGCCCCGGAAAGATGCTCTATCTTTTCACGGCAGTACTTCACACGACAGAATTTTTATGAAAACTCATTTTTTAAGAGATCTTTCAATTATTATTATCAAAAACACACAAGAGAAACATTTGTAGTTGCAAATATTTCACTTAAATAAGTGTTTTAAGAGATATAATTCCAATAAAAAAACGTAATGTTCTAAAAATAGCCCCATTTTCTGTCCCAATTCATCGATGAGCTTCCTAAAATTTTGTGAAAACCCTGTGCCATGCATTCTCTTATATATGAGTAGCACATAGGGCGCCTTGCATATATAAGAGAATGCATTGGCCTAACAATATTTACATTGACGTTGTAAGCCAGTACATTCTCTTATATATGCAAGGCTCCCTATGGGAGACTCGGGAATATAAGAGAATACACTGACAAAGGATCTTTAATGCTGCTCCAGTGCAGCTCCCGTTATGAAAGAGTTAAAACAAATTCAAAATAGTGGTTGTATCATTAGAAGAACATTGTTAGAAGAAAAATGCCACAAATTTACCTCGACTTCTACCTCTCTTCCTCTTTTCTTTCTGCTCGCTAAGCCTTTGTAGTGGTAAGTCCAGTAAATCGAGACTGTACACTTGTTTGGCCAGTACTCTTGTTAATGTCTCCATTGTTTTCTGTTAGGACAGAATCAATATGAGAAATATATTATTTAATATTTTGATACACTTTTCACAGTTCAAATACATCTGGCTGTATGGATGCGCAACTTCACAGTGAAATACGCATCTTGACAATAACATTCACAGCACATCACAATACAGAATTGTTAGTTGCCAGTGTAATTAGTCCAGCCATAATTATCAGGATTCATTTCGAGAATATCTGATGTGGAAGCTCGGGAAGATTGTGTTGTGACCATGCTATTAAAATATATGGATATGGGTGTTGGGCAAGATTTGTGGACAGCGTATTGATATGTGTTGGCAATACTTTTTTGTTTCCCATAAATATTCTTTACAACAGATTTAGCATATGATGAGATGATGAGGACTATACAGTTGCATGTTGTATTTAGTTGTATTTGTAGGAGCTTTTAAGGTTTTTTTCCACTATTTGAGACTTTTCTTCTAAAAGAAATTGATTGGAAACTTGAGCGACAGATTTTGAATTGTTTCCCTGTGGATGCCATGTACCGCTGGTCCCATGTGATTGTGGCTGTTATGCACATTTTGTGTCACCCAGGTTGGAATTGTGTCGCAGTAATTCCTTTGGGTAGATTTTCCAGTATAATCAACAGGTCAGCAAGTGCTTGCCTCTTCGTAACCAGGGTCAATCCTGCTGATATTTTTTGAAATTTTCAAATTATACAAGAAGGTAGGCACTGTCTAAGTAATTAATACTGACCGCCCATTCTTTTATCAGCTCAGCCCATGACGTCAACGATGATAAAACTTCCAAAAACTTATCCCAGAGTTCCGTTGATATGAATACATTTAGGTTTGCTTTGATCCATGTAACAATTAATGTCTGAAATTAAAATAAACTGAATAAATTAGCCATATATTTCACAATTGTGTGTCTTTATATATATTTACAATTGTCACACGTCCAAAGTTCTGAAGGTAGGCAAGACATACAATATGTCCATTGAATTTGATAGAGAAGCAGTCTGCAGGCTATTCAAATTTCATTTTGAGACCGGTTGAAAATAAAATGACCCCACCCCCCTTATTTTTCCTTGCATGTCACAAGAAATACAGGTAAAATTTTGTTTTTACCTTATTAATTTGGGGTCCTACTAAACAACGAACACAAACGAACACAAACGAACATAAATGAACACAGGTCCAAAAAGCGGAGTAGAAGGGTGAAATTTGGTTTATGGGTGCGCGTGGGTCCATTCTATGTGTATGTGGTGTTATTTCCAACTTTGGTGATTTATTTTTTGAGTTATTAGAATTATTTGAATACAAAACTACTAAACAACGAACACAAACGAACATAAGATTAGCGGCAGTGCAGAGGCTACCATGCAGGTGTTAATTAACTACGGCTTTCTCTGTCTCCTTGTTTTTATGCAAGATATGATTATCAATTTTATCACTGATGGCAATAAAAACACGGGAAAACATCAGAGGTCGGCGTTTTAATGCATAGCTAACAAAACATTTGAGTGAATGTGAGTGAGTCATTGTTGTCAGTCTCTGAGATGACTATATATATTTTCTCAGTCTCGGAGATCACTCTGATAAATGCTATTTCTGCTTGCTTTCCTGATACACGCATACGCTATATATGTACCATGCAGCTAGGCATCTTAAGGAAAATCTCAATAGTAATTTAAGTAAAACAGACAGTGATCAAACTGTCAATAAGATGGAAAAGCATTCAATAGCGAGAGCGGCTTGGTAACAATAGAAAACAAAATCATTTATGACGAAATACAGACAGACATAATTGACAAATATATGTGACAACAGACGATACCTTACTTTTATGGAAAGACTAAAGACGAAAGTTTTCAATGCTAGAAAACAAAATTCAACAATTCCGAAATGTTGGACAAATAACAATTATGAAAGCATTAAAGGTGCGGGAGTCCTTGGCAGTGGGTATATGCTGTGAAAATTTTCCAACGGTCAAAAACCGACACAAAAAGAAAAATATAGACATACTGTGTCCGTATACAAATAAGAAATATCGCATAAACAGTATGTTATTGTCATATGTTTGACCATTGTGTAAACAAAAGCATAAAAAGTTACTTTCCTGGTGTTTGTTTATATTATGATGGTAAACATAAAGAGCGTTCTTTGTTGCTGAATTCCTGATATGGAACTAATAAAGAGCGTTTATATCATTTGTGTGTGATTAGCCAGTAACACGTACGGTGCTGTCTTCTGTAACACAGTCAGGCTCTTGCTTAGGTAATATATAGTACGTCTTTATGATAGCATGCTGTTTACACGATGAACGAAACTGTATGCGTTTTAGTGTTTTTCTGTTTACGGTGATTGGAACAAATATGAATATTTTCGACAACTAAGGCCTCCCGTGCCTTTAATATTATAACTAACAAAAAAATTGACTGAGTTTACAGACAATTTAAATGAAACAGTGACTGACCAACTGCGTGACATTCGAGTGGAGGGGATTTTACATTATCAGGCATTGCATCATCTTTGGAAGTGAGACACGAAATTTGAAAAAATATGATGGCCGAACAACGAGACAGACTAATGCGAAGACTTCTTAATTTTGTGAGTGACAATTCCAAATTCCAAACTTCAACTGACGATAATTAACTATACCCAAAACTACCGCTCTCGCAAAAAAAACCTGGACAAAAAAAAGGAAAGAGTGAAGGCATCAAAAAACAAGACGATCACCAATACACGACAGAAAGTTAGCATATAGTATGGAAATATACAATAACATAATAGACTTCTTGGATTCATATCAAATAAGTGCATTACTTGATTTTAATGATTTAAATAATGCAACATTTTGCTGGAGCCATTTTCATCCATGCACTGACTTCAAGTAGAACAAACTCTGCCCATCGTTCCACCGGGGCTGAGTCAGTGTAAAATAATATATAAATATTCGATTGTATATAAAACAAACTTTGATTCTAGTACCTGAAGCTCTACTGAAAGAGCAGTGTGATGCCAGGGAAGTTAAACGAAGTAATAATAAGACAAACTAACTAAGTCAAAACAACTCAGTGACAAAGAGACAGAGTATAAGCCATAGAGAAGGCGGTAGTTAATTAACACCTTTACAATACGGCTAATCTCATGTTCGTTCTTTAGTAGCTTTGCATTCAAATAATGCTTATAACTCGAAAAATAAGTCATCAAAGTTGGAAATAACACCACATACACATATAATGGACCCACACGCACCCACAAACCAAATTTCACCCTTCTATTCCGCTTTTTAGACCTGTGTTCATTTATGTTTGTTTGTGTTCGTTTGTGTTCGTTGTTTAGTAGGACCGTTAATTTGTAGTGATATTCAGGAAATATAAGCAGACAACAAGCAGACCAAAAGATAAATACAAGTGCAGAGAGATTCTTATAAATTGGAGGAACATAGCTGTTTGTTAAACTTATTATCTAAACATTTAACCCTTTCATGACTGCAGCTTCTTGAAATTTTGTGAAAACCCTGTGCCAATGCATTCTCAACTATATGCGAGTCTCCCATATGGAGCCTCGTATATATAAGAGAATACATTGGCCTGACAATATTTACCTTTACCTTGACCTTGTAAGCCAACTGCTGTGTTCTCTTATTTATGCGAGGCTCCCAATGGGAGACTCACATGTATAAGAGAATGAACTGGCACAGGATCTTTAATGCTGCACCAGTGCAGCTCCAGTCATGAAAAGGTTAATAGAGGTAATACTCGCTGATCGAGTATTTAGTAAAGAAAGGGTTAAATATTTCGAAGTTTCATATAATTTTATATAAATCATAGTGTTTATGTGAGAAATAGATGTTGATTTTGTTAACGTTAATGGAGTGTAGATGCAAAGAGTCTTGACAATAAATTGGCCAAACGATATTTACCTTGACTGTGTAAGCCAGTGCATTCTCTTATATATGCGAGGCTCCCAATGGGAGAATCGCATATATAAGAGAATGTACTGGCACAGGATCTTTAATGCTGCACTAGTGCAGTGCAGGTCATGAAAGGGTTAATTAGGAAAATACTCGCCGATGAGAATTTAGTAAAGGGTTAGATATTATGAAGTTTCATATAGTTTGATATAAATCATAGTGTTTATGTGAGAAATAGATGTTGATTTTGTTAACGTTAATGGAGTGTAGATGCAAAGAGTCTTGACAATTTGTGAAGAAAGATTTGAGATTTCGACACAAACCTTTTTGGGTGGGTTATCACATTACCCTATTTTAACTAATCTCTCCTGAAGTTCCAGTGTAAATGAGTTTAAAAGTATACATATACGAAAAGATTGAAACTATGTGATATAAATATAAAGAATCCCTGTGAAGGAGGTGATTTCAGTGTACGACTATGAGAGCATATCTTGTTCCCTTGTCCATAAATAAAGATCTACTAACATTAGCCATGAAATACTGGCTGTAAATGTCAAGATTCAAAGATTGAATAACAATTTAAGGAAGATCCGCCTTCCCATGGCTTCTGATGCATGAATATTCTGCAGTGCTCTCTCTCTCACTTTCTACAACTATTTACATTGATGAATAGACAATGTCAGAGTTCTCGGCCAGTGATTGTAAATCTAAATACAACACCGTGGCAACCACTATTTATGTTGGTGTAGCAGGTTATCTGTAAACTAATCTGGAGTGAACAGGTATCCCAAACCACCTTTAAATAATTGCATTATTTGTACATTATAACATGGTTAAGTTCAGATCTTCAATGCGATATCACTACAGAGTCCTCACCTGAAATATTGGTTGTGCTAGTCGACCACCAAGGTCTTTGTGTCGACCAGAGGGAGGTTTCGATTTCAAAACTCCAGAAGTTATCCTCAAAAGCACTAAGAGCATTTGTTCCCTGAAAATATCACAGCATGAAATATTAGTTTCTAGAGAGAAAACAGTTATTTAGATAATTCTGTTATTGTGATATTCTGCCTTGACAACTAATTTATGATGTTTCCTATAGGTAAAACCAATCAAATTCAAGTCAATTCAATGTGATTCCTTGACATTTTTCATGTTTTCAAAATGTTTTCATTATATTAACAGGAGTTGAAGATATTATTATGGATACAGTGTTCAGCTTACCATGTTTTTTGCTCCATTGGAATATTCATAACCACGTGTCTGTAGATTGAAAGAACTCTCTTGCAAAGGTCAACCTATAATATATAGGTATGTATTCAGTTTTTTTCTGTTGAGAATTCGTTATTAATACAGGGCAATAAATGCATCAATAATTTATTTTTATACATGTAAATATTTAATATGTGGGTAGCCATATCCATACGGTCTTTTGTTTCTACATCAGAAATTATAGGAATAGTTGATTACACCATGAAGGTTCAATAGTATTTAAAATAAACTTCAATTATCTCTTTGTCTCTATTATGTTCACGTTGGCCTTTATTGCACTTCGTTGTGTCAATAACAATATCTTAAAGGCAAGGATGGCCTTCGTTATAGGTTAGAATTAGAAATTACAGTATGAATGCAATATTATACACAAAACAACCTTGTGTGAGCCGAGCATTTGTTTATATGAGCGATAAGCAAAACACTCAACACTGTGGCAATGTTTTTAGGAGAGTGATTCACAGTGACCCATTCAACACCAAAATCTTGAGTGGCGAAGATTAGCGAGCGCCATACCAGGTATGTTGGAAACAACTTGGTGGCAGTTTTAACCAAAGTTCACTTAATGGGGTCTCCCGGTGTTGGGTATTTTACTTATCGCAAACTTTTTACACACTGTACTGTAACATAATTTGTCTTTTGTTTACATAACATAATATATGAACTGGACAATGACATACAATTTACGCGACATTTATGATTGGTTTTAGAACAAAGTCTGTCAATATTTTAATATTCTTTCTGTTTATGGCGGTTTTAAAGGATGTGACTATTTATCAGCAATACCCACCGTGAATACCAACTGTAAATAGACCGTCACAAAACATTGCAATCGCAGGAAAAGTTGGATGGCATTGTTAATATAGCTGAATGAGAAGGGGTCTCAACCCACCCCATTTTTTTATGCGGACAATCAGCAGCTTTTGTTTTACATGTGTGATTTAACATTACAATACCTGATCATGTAGAAAGCCTTCATCGTCTGCTTCTAGTAGAAATATGTTAGCAGCGTTAGTTAAGAATATTTGAAGGACTTTCTGTACACCAGCTCTGACGTCGTTGTCAAGCATCCCTCCCTGATCAGCAAGATCTTGTATAGCGCCGAGGTATGAAGCATTCCTGATTTTAGGCTTATCACTCGAATCATGGAATGATGATGGTCTTGATGTCGTCGCATCTGGAGTAGCACTTTCCTGTATTATAAAAAAACAATGTAACAAGCAGTCCTCAAAATGCCATGTGAAAAACCGTGGCAACATTTGGAATATAACATGCCACATCATTACATTTGCCCTGGGACATTTTTCCTAATTTCGAGGGATGTACAAAGCACATTTATACTAATCTAGTTAAATCAGCCCATTTCAATTCTAACACAGATGATCAACAAAGAAAGATGTGGGGGGTGCATTTTTCTAGTTGAAGTAATCCATTTATACGTAGTGTTGAAATGATGTGTCAATTAGTCGACGTCGACGAATTGTGCACCAAAAGTCGTCTCCAGAATTCCAAGTCGATTAGTTGCATTAAATTATGATTGCACTATGTTTTAACAGGACAGTAGTAAAATACAATATACCAACAACCTCAACAAAAGTGCTAAAAGTTAAAACAAAAGTGGCACTATTTAGTAGAATTACTTACAAAAACACCAGTTCCGAAATTGACAATGTGGCTAATAAATATACATCTTTGTGCGATGGCCGATCAAAGATAATGCTATGGCTAACGCACTTTGAAATCCTTTGGTGTTCTTTCAATTTGTGCCGTGTCACGTCACGTGCACATATTATGGACGCATTGTGGAATTAATTCAGTATGAGACTGAGTATGGATTAATGTGTCCGGATATAGTATGATGAATGTATCATAATAAAACGTTAAAAGAGAAACCTATAGAAAATCAAACGCAAACCAAAGACCGGTATTAATTAGCTGGATACAAATTTAGTAGAACCAGTTTCCGAGAGCCCCGCTTTCGAGTCTCGATGTAACTACCGCGAAAATTGGGAACTTGTTAACAGTTATCTCACAGTGATTTACTTAAGTTTAAAAGGATATCAAATATAATTTTATGACCTATTGAAAGTTAGATACTTACCACAATTGTTGACAATGTTGGGTAGATCAAAAGATATTATCATTTGGTCATGATTGACGAACTTACAAATAACTAGCCACAAAATGCATTTATACGACAACATGGCTAATTAGTTGGGCCATGCATGTCAACAGATAACTGTCCCAATGGGACTAAGGATACCCCCGTGTTTTTAAAATACTAAGATGTTTCACATGTTAGTAAACATTTAGATAAAATAATAAAATAACAGTTCCCATTGCAGGTGCACAACCCTAACCCTAATCTTAAACCTATTGACCGAAAAATGTAGGAATAAAAGCTCGGACAAAATTATGCATGTTGCGAAAATGTTCTAAGTTGAAAAAGGGGACTAACTCCACACAAAAAATTCGGACAGACGTCATAATCGCAGGTGCACATGTTCCCATGATATCTGTGCCAAGTTTCAAGGAAAATGATCATAAAACGACTGAGAAAAACTCCGGACAAATTTGTGTCCACGGACGGATGGACAACGGATTGCAGAGGGGTATAATAAGAAATCATGTTTACTTTATTCAATGGATCTAAGCTATTTGTTAATGGCCTCCAGACTGATGACAATTAAATTTAGATATAATTACACAGCTGTTAAACAACAGTAAGTCGCAAAGCACTTTAAGTACTTTGCATGCGACGGAATGTGTCCGGTTCTTTTGGGGGTTAAACCATAAGACGAGTCCATTTTGTTGTTTATTCCGTATATTGTACATTCAGTTTCGAACATATCCGGTTGTATCTGGAGGAATTCTGGTGCATTTTTTCTTTAGTTTAACCAAAGTTTCTGCTTCTTTCTTGTTTAATAAATGGTGGTGGTCTCTCAACACAGGTGAAAATTGTGTTTGAATGAAATTTAGATGGTCGCAGTCGAGTTTGACAGGTGGTCGCACATTGAATGTAATTATATAGGATATATAAATTGAAAGGTCTATGTAATACTAGATTATCAACATGAAGAGATAAATATAAAATAAAATCCAAGATGGTGACTGGCAGCTATGTTTTCCAATGAATATCAAAAACATTTGATAGCTCCCATCTAGTAGATCAATATCAAGATCAATATGAAGTTTTGCGATGACCGGATGAGGGAAGTGGAATGTAGGGTGTGCCAAAGGATTTAGTCATGCAAAGAGTAAAATCCAAGATGGCTGCCGGCAGCCATGTTTTATGGCCGAATGACCCAAAAATGACTCGTTCCAATCTACATATGAATATTAACATCCATGACAAATTTCATGATGACCAGATGAACAGTTTGGTCTGTAGCACATGCTATTGGAATGCATGGGAATTGAATTTTGAAATCAAAGATGGCCGCTGGCAGCCATGTTTGTAGCCAAACGACCCCAAAATGACTAGTTTCCCATCTACATATCAATACAATGTAAAACAGCCATGACAAATTTCATACTGATCCGACCAAAGGTACGACTACGACTACGAAGAGTAAATTCCAAGATGGCTGCCAGAGGCAATGTTTTATGTCCGTCCAAAGGTACGACTTTTAGGCAGTGCCCAAGAATTTAGATTTAGATGGCTGCAAGAGGCAATGTTTTATATCCATCCAAAGGTACGACTTTTAGGCAGTGCCAAAGGATTTAGTCATTCAAAGAGTAAATCCAAGATGGTTGCCGGCAGCCATGTTTTGAAATGACTCGTTCCAATCTACATATCAATATTAACATCCATGACAAATTTTATGATGATCAGATGAACAGTTCGGTCTGTAGCACATGCTATTGGATTGCACGGGAATTGAATATTGAAATGAATTTTGCCGAATGACCACAAAGTGACTCGTTTCACATCTACGTGCCAATGTCAACACCTATGACAAATTTCATAATGATCCAACCAAAAGTATGCCCGTGCCAAAGGATTTAGTAATGCAAAAAGTAAAATCCAAGATGGCTGCCAGCGGCCATGTTTTTGTGGCTAATGACCCCAAAATGACTTGTTCCCATCTACATGTCAATGTCAACAGCCATGACAAATTTCATGATGATCTGACCAAAGACACGACCTGTAACCCATGCCAAATGATTTAGCCATGCGAAGAGTAAAATCCAAGATGGCTGCCAGCGGCCATGTTTTATGGCTGAATGGCCCCAAAATGACTCGTTCCCATCTATATGTCAATATTAACATTCATGACAAATTTCATGATGATCAGTTGACCAGTATGACCTGTAGCCCATGCTAATGGATTGAGTTTTGAATTTTTTGCCGAATGACCCCAAACTGATCCGTTCCCATGTACATGTCAATAGCCATGACAAATTTCATAATGATCTGACTAAAGGTACGACTTGTAGCCCGTGCAAAAGGATTTAGTCATGCAAGGAGTAAAATCCAAGATTGCCCGTGGCCATGTTTTATGGCCGAATGACCCCAAAATGACTCGTTCCCATCTGCATGTCAATATTAACATCCAAGACAAATTTCATGATGATCAAACAGTATGGCCTGTAGCTCGTGATGATGGATTGAATTTTATATCGCTGGAGGTCATGTTTTTCTGCCGAATGACCCCAAAATGACTCGTTCCAATCTACATGTCAATGTCAACAGCCATGACAAATTTCATAATGATCTGACCAAAGGTACGACCTGTAGCCCATGCTAATGGAAATAGTTGACGGACTTCTCCATGTCCACACACACACGCGCTCACACACACACGGATGACGGATACCAAGACATGGCAATAGCTCAAACTTTACAAGTAAAGTTGAGCCAATAAACTAAAAGTTGGTCATAAAATCTTACTCAAATATGAGTTTCCATAAGCATAGTAAAACAGCAAATTAAATATTCTTTCAGACAATGGACGTCTTCATTCACAAGACACCAACAAAGTAGAGTGACGGGAGGGAGAGCTTACTATTGTCAGACAAGTAAATATCTTATTTCCTCATTTTTGGTATATCATATTCATTTCATTTGCTCATTTGCTAAAACCATGAAAATGGTTTATAAATTATCACTGGATAAAATTTGCGTGACAATCCAAAATTCTAAAATTTAATCTTAGTCAACAGACCAAGAACAGTGTGCCATATTAGATATCTAAGAAAATCTGATATGTGCAGTACCAGTTAGGGAAATTCATCTCCATTATGGTTATCCATTCACAACACTGCAATTAGGTTTCATGATGCAACTTGCCATATTTGAAAAATGCTAAATTTATTTTCATTTGGGGAGTGAGTTCTCATTTCCATGCAAAGGTGAAGGTTATTCATTTACCCTTTCATGGCTGGAGCTTCCTGAAATATTGCGAAAACACTTGGCCCAAGGCATTCTCTTATATATGCGAGTCTAGCATATATAAGAGAATACTGGAGCTTCCTGAAATTTTGCAGAAACCTTGTGCCAATGTATTCTCTTATATATGTGAGTCACCCATAGGGAGCCTTGCATATATTATAGAACAGATTGGCCTAACAATATTTACCTTGACCTTGTAAGCCATGTATTCTCTTATATATGCAAGGCTCCCTTTGGGAGACTCGCATATATAATGCATATATAATGCTGCACAGGGTTCCCACTCATTTCTGATAACCAAATTTAAGCACTATTCAAGCACTTTTCATGCACCACAGGGCCAATTGACCATTATATTTTGGAGCTATCCTAAAATGGCCTGCAGACATTCTTCCCATATGAAATATTTTTGTTTTCTTATAATATTAATTTATAATATTGAAAGAAACAGTGCAAGGATTTGAGAGATTGTCTGTACAAAATAAGCACTTTTCAAGGGTGATGGGTGAAAATCAAGTACTACATGTATTCAAGGAAGAAAATGAATTTAGCACTTTTCAAGGAAGGGTCTGATATTAAAGTACTTTTCAAAAATGTGGGAACCCTGCTGCAACAGCACAGCTCCCGTCATGAAAAAGTTAAGAAATTGGTCACTGAATACCACCAGTCACGAAAGCCCCCACACGTAGCGGATTAAGCAGGCTAATGAAAGTTATCACCTCCATCAAAAGGCAACTGTATTATTCTCAGTATGAAAGCATACTGGTGTTTTAATACACAGCTAATCCACATTCTTTAGTGTTAATGCAGCCCATCTAGAAACATTTTGACGGTAATTGTTGCTTTGTTTTATGACAACTGAAGTCTCAGCCTGTGATAACATTTTCTAGTTTTTTAAATAACTATTGTCAACAGTTGTCAAAGGAGAAAAAAATGTGACAACTCCTGAGAAAATTTAGCAAACAATAATTTAATTTGGTAACAGTAAATTTGGGGAAAGAAAGCAGTGACCCTAACTGAAACATTGACAAGAAATATATTACGATATTAAACCTACATCAGACGACGCCTCCTCCACAATGTCCGAGAGACTGCTGTGGTAAATTTCAGGTGTGTCTCGTGGCGTGACATATAACTCCAGCGGCTGATCGAGAAATATCGGCCGCTCTTCTATGTTCTAGATCAAACAAATCAAATGCAAACATCATTCAGCATGCAGGTGTTAGGAATATTTCTTGTAACTCATGACAGCATATCCAAACACATAGCATTTCAGTTAAGGATCACAATTCTACATCATTAATTGTCAATGATGCTGTAGAGATATGCAAGATCAGGATTTGTTTAATATTTTAGAAATTTGTTGACAGTAATGAAATTGAGTCATTCATTATTGGGTCATTCATTATCCATGAGAAATCTGAAGTGATATATGCGTGTGGATATGCTTAGGGTAGTATAGTCTACTTGTTTTAATAACTTTTATTGTTTCATTGGTGTTTTATTTCAATTAACCAAAACTACAAAAACATTCCCAGTAATAAATATTAGAAGCTAATGATAACCAAAGAATAATAAAACAAAATATACCAGGAAAAATTCTACATGAACTTCAATCTTTGAGGTTCCAAAAACCATCAGTTAGTGAATAGCTTTTTGTGTATCATAAGAATTAATTGGTGCACACATTTAACTCTTTCATGACGGGAGCTGTGCTGGTGCACCATTAAGGACCCTGTGAGTGCATTCTCTTATATATGCGAGTCTCCTATAGAGAGCCTCTCATATATAAGAGTGCACTGGCTTACAAGATCAATGTAAATATGATGAGGCCAATGTATTCTCTTATATATGCGAGGCTCCCTATGGGAGACTCGCATATATAAGATAATGCATTGGCACAAGGTTTTCGCAAAAAATCAGGAAGCTCCAGTCATGAAAGGGTTAATTCATCCCAAATATTACATGAATTTACATGATGTATATTAGGCCATTAAAATAAAATATTTGTGTTCTCAGACAATTAAATTCCAATTTTGAGATGAGTGAGGGAGGCTATTTATATTTTTTTTTCTTCTCAAAATCTGGAAAACATAACACAGAAACAAAAACAATAATTTTTGTTGTTCAAATCCAATATTTCTAATAGAAAATATTGAGAATAAAATTTGGACAAGGGTTTTTAAAAGAAAATTTTAATGATGAGGGAGGTGCCCGAGAACACATAATTTTTATTTATTTGGCCTTATATATGATATGTGATAGAAGTCTGAGAGGAAAGAAAAGGTTTTGGCATCAAGCGCTGGGCACTTTTATTGAGCCATCTCCTTCAAGAATTAATTGTTTTCCAAATTTTGTATTTAATAAAACAAGTAGACTAGTTCACTCTCAAGATGCAATAAGTTATTAATTTGAATAGTTTTCAATGACAATCTATTTCATGTTTGGATGGTTTAAGGATCAAGCAAAAACAATTCAAATATATTATTGAATAATATACAAGTACATATTATTACGAAATGTATAGATTAGCAAGAAAATCTCTTACTCATCGCAGAACACTGGTAATTGAAAATAAGCACCAAGATCCCTTCCAGAGAAGTGTTCTGAGAAACATAATATTGTTTTTTTCCTGCCTGGATATCCTTCAAGCTTCAGGAGCTAAATTTCAATTTGTGGTTAAGCCAAAAATTTTTAGTCTTAGACACTGCCGCATTAACTTATTTGCACCACATAAGTCAAATTTATTACAAGTGTTTAATACCAAATGCCAAACATATCACGAAATTAGAAAGTGTGACCACCTAGTCGCGTCATTCTAACAAAGGAGGCTAAAAGATACCATACACCATACTGTTGATCATCTCCTAACTGTAAACAACATCGGGAATTGAGAAACATTTTAATGAAAATTGGTTCCAAAACAGTATCTGATTCAGTCTCTTTGAAAAGCCGATGAAAATCCTATATCGGAATTACATCTCTTGAGCTCTCTATTAAAATTAGGTTCTGTTTATAAGGGATTCCCTCCATTTCATTGGAGAGTGGTGCAGACTGCATGCAATTTCATTGGTTTATGGCAGAGATCAGAATTCAATGACCTGTTGATAATTTTCCCACGCATTGTCAAACTCAACTATTGTTGGAAAACTGAATACAGGCGAAATATCAATAATTCATTTTACTCATCGCAATATAGGAGACATCATCTTCCAGTTTTTTAATAGTCAACTATATTCATGACTGATTATTCTATTGCATCTAGCTGTATTTATAACTATTTCTAAATAGGATTCTCAAAACATTTACTCCATATACACTCCATATGTGGAAATGGTTTATTACATCATGTTGGCATTGCGCGTCATTGTAGAAATGAAATATTATGGACACGTCTAGAGGCGTAATTCCGATATAGGATTTTCGTCGGCTTTTCAAAGAGACTATCTGATTGTGTAACAAGGGGTACGCATCTAAGATGCTTTTGTCGAGTTTTTTGGCAGTCGAACCAAACTTCTGCCAATAAGGTGCACAACTCCGGGAAAAAAAGTTGGACGGTGGTATATTATTGCAATAGACCTATATACCAAATATCAATTGAATCCGTTAATATTTCATTGAGTTATCGCACTAACGGTGATAAAATTGTGATTAAAATAGACAAACTAAGACCCAAAATTCGGACAAACCAGGTTTTCGAACTCGTCCGAGATAGTGTTGCAATAGACTCATATACCAAATATTGTTGAAATCGGTTAATATTTCATCGAGTTATCGCGCTAACGGTGATAAAATTGCTAAAAATAGACAAACTAATACCCATAACTCCGCGAAAAAAAATCGGACAAACTTGGTTTTCGAACTCGTCCGAAATATTGTTGCAGGAGACTCATATATCAAATATTGTTGAAATCGGTTAATATCTCATCGAGTTATCGCACTAACGGTGATAAAATTGCTAAAAATAGACAAACTAAGACCCATAACTCCGCGAAAAAAAATCGGACAAACTTGGTTTTCGAACTCGTCCGAAATATTGTTGCAGGAGACTCATATATCAAATATTGTTGAAATCGGTTATCTCATCGAGTTATCGCACTAACGGTGATAAAATTGCTAAAAATAGACAAACTAAGACCCATAACTCCGCGAAAAAAATTAGGACAAACCTGGTTTTCGAACTCGTCCGAGATATTGTTGCAAGAGTCTCATATACCAAATATTGTTGAAATTGGTTAATATTTGCGTGAGTTATCACGCTATCGGTGAAAAACTTAACTAAAAACCATCTAAGATGGATAACTCTTGTAAAAAAAAGTTCGGACGTGACCATTTTCTACAGGCGGTAAATAGTCATTGGGAGCAACTGCCATACCAAAAAATTTTTGAATCCGTTCACAAATGGCAAAGTTATAAGGCATTCTTTAGGTCCGCCAGCCCGCCCGCCAACCGTCCCTCGCCAAACCATAAGTCGAGTTTTTTCAAAAACTTGACTGACTAAAAATTCAGAATATGTTTGAAAACGGAACAACCAAATGCTCATTTATCAATTTCATATGATCCAATGGGGGTTAAAGTATACCCATACTATGGTATCATAACTTTAGATGATGGGCGAGGAATAATTTAACAGAATGTTTTTGAATTTTGGTTGTCCATTAATCACTTGGAATCTATATTTATTGTCTGCATTTCTTTATATGAATTCTTGATATTGCTATAATCAGATACCCACAGGATGCAATCGATACGAGTGTAAACAATGATCCACATGTGATTGTGAAGGCAGCATGTTGCTGTCAGTGTCAAATTATTTACAAGCACACAAAAATAAGAAAATGGTCAGGTTTTCCAATACCAGATGGACTAAAACTGAATACAATGGCAGATCAATTTTGCCTTGGTTTATTTGAAATATTTAATAAACTGGTTTGAGAACTCAAAATAGTGCTCTTGCATGTCAAACTTGGCACTCAGGGCTGGAAATAAATAATCACATCCCTCGTCATTGGAAATAAAACAAGAGTCTCATATACCAAATATTGTTGAAATTGGTTAATATTTGCGTGAGTTATCGCGCTATCAGTGAAAAACTTAACTAAAAACCATCTAAGATGGATAACTCTTGTAAAAAAGTTTGGACGTGACCCATTTTCTACAGGTAGTAAATAGTCATTGGGAGCAACTGCCATACCAAAAATTTCTTGAATCCGTTCACAAATGTCAAAGTTATAAGGCATTCTTTAGGTCCGCCCGCCCGCCAACCGTCCCTCGCCAAACCATAAGTCCTCCCTCCCTCATTGATTCAGAACAAAAATTGTATGAGACTCAAATATTATATATTTTTTGGCTTTAGTAACGACATTCCTGTGCTTGACTCTACCAAGGTGCATTAATAAAATTTGAATTAAAAGAATTATTTGAATGCCTTCCTACAATGGTGTTAGCATGAATGAAAAATACAATCAAACTATCCCCATATACTGTCATTGTGACAGAGCATGTATATTGAAACAAGCTTAGAAAACCAAGATAACTTTAAATAATCAGTTTCACTTGATAAACGCATTTTCCAAAGCAATAATTGACATCTTGGTTAAAAAAATGTTTTCTTCCAAAATCTAAACCTGACACAATCCAAAGTAAATTTCTGACTTGTTGGAAGCCTCTAAGTAAAGCTGTGAGAAATGTGACAATTTAATAAGATATATTCCTGGACTTGGTTATCAGTGTAAATGTTTCCCAAACAACACCAGGGCCCTGTGAATATTTGAAATGTTATTTCATAATTTAAACACTACTGAAATTTTAATTAAGAAAATTAAGATCAAGTACTTTTAAAAGTCATGATTACGATGATAGTTTCTCTCGTGATCACATGTCAATTTCACATGATGCAGTGTTAAAACGGCTGCTGTAAAGACAGAAAACAGATTTTTCGATGTACAATTATCAATAAGGGTAGGAATGCTTTTAGCTCACAAATTGCTGCTCTTTTAGAACAATAATAAATTAGTATTAATATAAATTTTGAATGATAAGGCCATTGTTAATTAATATTATGTTTAGCGTCAATCCCCACATTTACTTTTTTGGCAGAAAAGAATATTACATTTGATTAATTATTGGCACAATACAGAATTCAATTGTCCCACAGTGTCCCCTGTGAAGATTCAGATATGAATATTTACTCTTAGTCCCTAAGCAGATGCTTCATGAAAAATGAATGTAAACAAGATAGGTGGTAATATTTATGTTATTATAATTACATTATACTGCATAAATAACTTCAGAAACCTATCGAGTATAATTAATTAAAAATGAATAATCACAGCATTTCACATGTAATTTTCAGAATCCATGATAACACTAAACATAAACTTAAATAAACATGGCCTAATGAATATTTACAGGACTTAAAACCCATGCAAAATGCCTTTTTGTTAAATCAAAAATGCCTCATGCTCTTGTGGTCTGCAATAATTCAAATGGTGCAAGTTTCATTTCTAAAATATAGGATCTCTGTCAGTAGGTATGATTGGTATTGATAATGAATACGAGTCACTCTGGATAGTGAGTCTATTGTGAACCATAGGCATGTCAAGAAGAAGCCTATTTAAAAATTTCATTCAAAATCCACACCGATTAAACCCTTTCTATACTAAATACTCATTGACGAGAGGTTCCCTTAGGAAATGTTCACATAAAAAGTTCAACAAACAACCATAGGTCATTTGTTAACTTTATCTGAACATTTCCCACCATTTAATAGAAATCCATCTGTTCTTGTAATATCTTTTTTTGTCTGTCTGCTTTTATTACCTGAACATCCCTCCAGACGAATAATAGACCATTCCAATTATACACTGTTATAACTGGGTCGGAGAATCCATTTAGTAAAGAAGGGGTTATAAGATTTGCTATTTGTCAACGTGTCATTGGATCAGTTGTTCTGAGTAAATTTCAGGCCAGGTTTCTGTTTTCGCATGCAATTGGCAGCATGATAGAATATTCATTCTATCCCATATGTATCTGAATGATTATCCCATTAAGTTCCAAAATGTACATTGGAATAGTCTATTCACTTGTTTGCATATTCAAATATAAACAGACAACAGACACAGAAACACCCTATCTATTTCCCAATCAATCATGCATAGGGATGGTCAGACGAAATCATTCATCTAGATTTTTCATTGAAATATAATTACATCCATTTCATAATAGTATTTTACCGTTTGTTTCCAAAAGTTAATGTATTTAAATAGAATAATTACATTAGGACCAGAAGTGAAAGTTAAGTGTAGGAATTTGTCACGGCAAAGCGCGATGTCACAGTAACATTATAAAGTTCGAATTATCTGTATATATAAAAGAATAGGATCTGTCTGTCCGTCTACCTGTATTTATCTCCCAGACAGCTGATCTGATTTGATGTGGTGACTCGGGGTACTCTGGCAAAGGTTATAACGAAGTTAGTTTAAAAAAAAAATTTATGAATATTTAAAAGAATTTAATTAAATAAATAGCAAAAAACAAATGCGCTCACAATGGGTCTATTTCAGCACCAGATGTATGCTCTTAAAAGATGTGTTTTAACAGTGGCCCGCACCATCCAACAGAATAATGGGTATAAGTTCCCTATGGGCTTATTTATATCAGAACCAAATAAGTCCAATATGAACCCATGTCAATATTTAGGTCAATATGAACCTATTTGCCCGAGGATATATTGAAGTAGCATAATAATATGATCAATATATCTAAACGAGTAGGATCTGTCTTGCATCGGACATATGCTACAGGGGGCACAGGTCCCTCCGATGCTGAAAAAAGGCTCGCTAAGGCAGCCTGTATCAGCTAGTTTAAAAATATTTCCCATTCAATATGCCCTTTCATGTTGATGTTTTTCACTGAGATGTAATTATAAGAAATAATCCCGGTTTCCTGATATAATTAAACAGTTTAAATTACACCAAATTAAAAAATGTTCATAAATCGCTTCGAGATTTATAAGTTTGTGATTCGGTATGATGCCTCTAAACTATGTAATAACATTACGAAACTGAGATTATTCCTTAATTCAAAATAAGCTTGTGTTTGTTTGCATCGTGCAAGCAGCAATATCTTCGTTTTCAGACAGAGATCGAATGATAACAAGTCAGAAGGAATTTGACCTAGTTTAGTAAATTTTTGATGAGTGAAATTCACAAAGTAATTCTTACCTGGAACCATTCTTTATACACTGATATAACCCGTTTCATTGCAGGAGTATGTTTGAAAGAAAACAGCAACGCCTGAAAAGTACAATTATAAATTTGTTCATATCATTTGATAAATCCATAAAATGCATGAAGTTTAGGATGTCATCAGTGTCACAATGACTAAAAACTATTTATGTTCACTTTAAAACTATTTTGATATCAAATTTATGGAGGCACAGACTCAGTATGAGTGTTCATTGCTTCACGTGTGCTTCAAGAGAGCGTGAAACAAATTCTCATTTCTTATCAAAATGATGTATCGATCAGAATGGCAATTGGGATGTCCCTCAACTCAGATCAAGAGTGAGCAAATCATATTTTCAGGCTTCAAGAACAGTGATTTGTTTAATAAACAGATGAATATATCCATAACAACACTTGTGTGCTATTGGTCATCAATATATGTTTTAACACGTGCAATCACTTAGGAATTCTTCAGCGATCATAAAAATGCCATAGATTGTCGGCCAATAACACAAATGTGCAGTCCAAGCCTGACTTACATCTATCCTGATGTCATCCGAAGATTTATCCATGTTATATTCTTATTTTATTATGTTTAGAGATACATTTTTAAGTTACAAGATCTACATGAAGTTTGGTGATGATCGGATGAGGGATGTAACCTGCAGTGTGCACTAAAGGATTTAGTCATGCAAACAGTAAAATCCAAAATGGCTGCCGGTGGCCATGTTTTTCAACTAAATTCGGAAATATTTGTTCCCTCACAAGCCTCCCATCTAGAGGTGATCATAAACATCCTGAAATTTTCAAAATATTTTTCAGATAAATCCAGACTGCAGGGTGTGCAAATGGATTCAAATTTGAAATCAAAGATGGCTGATGGGGGACATGTTTTTTAACAAATTTTGGGAAAAATTGATTGCTCCCATCTAGAGGTCACCCCGAATATCCATATAAAGTTTGGTGATGATTGGTCAAGGGACGTGTTCTGTAGGGTGTACCAAAGAATTAAGTCATGCAACTTTAGAGTAAAATACAAGATGGCTGCGGGCGGCAATGTTTTTCATCTAAAATCGTAATTCAATAGCTCTCATCTAGAAGTGATCCTAAGCATGCCTGTAAATTTTCAAAACATTTCTCTAAAAATACGGACTGCAGGATGTGCAGATGGATTCAAATTTGAAATCCAAGATAGCTGCTGGAAGCCATTTTTTTTTTTACGAATTTCAGAAATAATTAATTGCTCACAACTGGATGTCACCTCAAATATGTAGTTTGTTGATGACTGGATGAGGGATCTGGCCTGTATGGTGTGCCAAAGGAAATTTTTGATGGATGTATGCACGACAGACACAAACATATGGCAATAGCTCAACTTTGACTTGGTCAAATTGGGCTAAAAAATAGATAGTTTGCTAATTATGAAAACATGTCAACATTTACAAACCTGTCGGAAGCACTCATGAACTATATTGACATTCTCCCTGGAAGAGTAAAGCACTGATCGGACAATGTCATATTCTGTAGGACTATGCTCATCACTGCACATGCTTGAGTTGTTGGAGTCTACCATCTTGGACTCTCCAGAGAGTGTACTACTGTTACTGCCAGGAACAGTATCAACAGGCTCCTTGATATCAGGCACCGGTTTTGTCTGGTCGTTGCTTTCGTTATTTTCAGTTAACAGAGAACAGGAAAGATGTCTGAAAGAGCAAAGGTAATAAATACTATCCACGGCTCATACGTCTATCAACTACATAAAGAATATTGAAGTTGCTCTGAGATATATTAGGTACATAAAATGGAGAATTTTTATATAGTACTTATTCATATCTTTAAGTGCTGTAACAATCACATTATTACCCCAGTTTTTTATCAAGGTCTTCTGCCATTTTACAAGTACTTCACTAGAGCGGCTTACACTTACCCCAAAAAGCCAGATCCCTATTTATCATCTAGATATGATGTTCAAAGCTGTCACAGTACGAGTGGTCTTGCTCAATGATTTATAGCGCCCGCTCTCCCGTGGCGAAGCCGCGGAAGCGAAGCGACCAGGGTATACGTATGCGAATATGGGATATATACTAATCGACTTTTTCAGCCCAATATAAAAATAAATTGAAATCACCTAAAATAGGATAATTTATTCATAACTGAAGGGTCAGCCAGGGTCAGCGGAGTCCAAAATTCTATTGTTGGCAACGGTCGCCATTTTGTATTGATTAATGCCACCTCGAAATGTGTAATTGGGACAAAATGCTCCAGGGCAAAAATAAAAGACTTTGATCTAGCAACTGTTAGCTATACTTCATCATATGTAGGAACATCATGCTCCTAAAGCCAAATATATTTTCAAAAAGTGAATGTAAATTGAACAAAAGCTCTGGTTAACAAAAAAGTTAAATTGCATGAAAAAGTTTTGTTTACATATTTCATAAAATTATTTAAAATATTTACCCTAAAAGAGGAATCTAGCGACCTTGCTGGCCGTTTACATATTATCTTCAATTTTCTAACGGTATTTCCGCCTAAAAAATTTATGAAATGTTCTCAAAGTTCAAGGCCGACAAACGGAAACTTTAAGTTCCGATTGAAAGATCGCAGAGTCATTTTAAGATTGCTTCTTGGGAAACCAGTAAAGGCGTCATGACATCAAGACATACATCATGACGTCACTACCTACACCGGCGCGCAAAATTCCAGACAGGACTGCGTCGATGGCCAGACAGCTGAGACTCGTATTACATGACAGGCTAAATATCCACATTTACGTTATATGTGATTATTTACATACATTGTATATATCATTTTCTTGTGTCCCATTATAATTAGGGTGGATACACACATGCATGTAATTTCTGTATGTAAAATACATGTATTTTACATGGCCACACCAATAATTGATAACATTAATCACCTGCGCGCGAGCGGTTCATTGTTAACAGGCCAGACAAGTGAGCAGTGCTAAGCGAAGTCAAATTGTCTTCTATCAGCACATTTAAGGCCAGTCCAAAACATGTCTTCTCTCACGGATGCGGAAATTAGTCAAGTCTGTGTGATATCTGGGATTTTATTAATGCACGACCACCAGAAGCCATACGTCTGGCATACACAGGCTTGATGTAGAACATTTTCAACCATGATGCTTGTTTGGTGGGGTCTCGAAAGCTTCAAATCGCTAAGGGACTTAGTTGAATGTATCGGTCGGAATAATTTGGGCAAGAAGGTACAATATGATATGTTTTACTTAAATAGATCAGAGTTAGCCACCCCTATCTGGTAGCTTTCGGGGTCATACATAGCCCCTGCATGCGTCGGGAAAATCCCGATCCACCACTGCTATAAATAAGAGAGGACTGGTAATTATTTAAATAGAAAGTCTACCATATGGGTTATCCCACGAACAATTATTTCAAGTGGCCTGGTGACTCGGTCCAAGATAACGACTTATCTACATTCCGACTTAATTGGAACTAAAACTCAGTGCGTTCAACACGTAGGCAATGATTGGGTTATCAGTGGACACATATTACATCGTCTGTACAATCCATGTAAAACGCCAAATACACGATAATTACAGAGATTACATGCATGTGTGTATCCACCCTTAGGGTTTATCAAATCCTTCTATAAAGATAACAATTCATCCGATAATCCCATGAACATGCAGTAACAAGCGGGTGCAAATTACCTTTACGTACATGATCATATTAATTATGTAAACAAGGTCCAGATATTAGCCACTGAAGGATGATCAGGACTATTTATAATAATAACAAGTGCACCGCTGGGCGGAGGTAACGCCCCCGACTGTACAATCAGAGAGGATTTTTCTTATTTTTGTGCAAATACTTATTAAATGGCACTTTGTAAAGTTATGTTATTCATGAGTATTTAGTACGATAGAGGATGACTTGTTAAAATATGACAAGCGCTATAAAAATGCCACATGTTGTTCTATATTAGCTTCAAATTTGGTCTGGTGCCACAAAAATAGAAGGAAAACTGAATTTTCTAAAAAAAATAATTAATTTTTTAAGTCGAAAAAGGGTCATAACTCTAACAAAAATTATCCGATTGAACCAAAATTTTACCTTGACCTGTATTGCGATATTGGTAATAAACAAAAAAACGGGTTTTGCAAATAAACAATCCAAAATCAAGTTATCATCTGGAAACCAAAAAAAGTAGCAGAAAACCTGAAGTCCAAAAAGGGGCGTAACTCTGGAAAAAATGGGCGGACGAAACCGCAGTTATGGGGAAATCTTGTCCCCCCGGCTGGTCTATTAGCATACCAAAGATCAACTGAATTGAGTTAGCGAAACCAAAGTTATGAGTTGAAACGTTCGTACGGACGGACGGAAGGACGGACGGACGGAGTGCTCCACTATATACCCCCAAATCTCCATCGGAGATCGGGGGCATAATAATGACCAGTTTTATATAGCGATTAACCAATTACTTGCTCTAACACGCTTGGTACAATATTACCCGAGTCATTTGTACAAGCCAACCAATGAACCGGCTGCAACCATTGCAGGCGCTGCTCTAGTTTGATCAGAACATGCTCTGATACTCATCAGTATGACAAGCTGACTGGAACACTTTTAACGCATGAGTGATGTGAAGCCGACACAGTATGAGCGACCTTGCTCAAGGGTCACAACTTGGTGCGGGTTTTGAAACAGTGAGCCATCCGACAATTGCACGTCGATCAAAGCAGCCAAGCCACTGCTATGTGTAGACTCAATGACCGGCGACGCTGCGAAGCCATATCGATGTGTTTACAGCGAATACAAGTCCGACATGCTAACCACCGGACCACGGAGCTTCAGGGTATAAGATATTTGTCATGAATGTTGTGAAGTCGGACAGTTTTAAATTGCAAACACTTCCTCTACCGTTGATGGTGGTAGTATGAAAAATGATCAGAACACATTACCCACAAACTTAACTTTAAAATTTACAGTACCTATACAATATTTTATCAATGTTTATATGCAGTGCCAAATGATAAACCTTTACATTACAATTACAACTACATATACCAGTCTGAAAGCAGAAAAACAGGTCACCAAATCCATAAACCAGAATGAAGCCATGGTCATATATATGTAATTAATTATGTTAATTATAATATCATCAAGTTTTTAAATATATGCAGCAAAGAGTTGAATTTTTTTCTGAAGTCAGTCACAGTCAGTTCATGCGGAGTTTGCTGATTTTTTATCGCGGTCAAAACCCATGACCCCGTTGAATCCGCCGTTTATTATTTATATTTATATATTTACGCTCTTTAAAACACTTCTCCAAATATGTCTGTTATTTCGTCACAAACACTTTTTCAAATATCTCTGTTATTTCTTTTATAAAAATAATTTCCTATTATTATATTTCGCTCTATATTTCGCTGTATTTTCCTATTTCGATTTTTCTTGATATTTCGCTGTATTTTCATATTTCGCCTTTTCATTGTATTTCATATTTCGATAATTCGCTATATTTGACATATTATGGGATATGGGATTAACCAACATTCTGATAGTCAATCGAACATCTCGTGCCACCCGTGCTCGCGATTAGATGCCACTAGCCATCCAATCGTGAACCTCGATTACATATTGTTTGCTATCAAATCCTTGGCGTATTGGCTGACTAGATACTCAAGCAGTCGGTAATGTCCGACAATCCCCAGTGATTTCCGGGACCAATGTGTTCATAAACCTATGAACGACATTGAAAGTGACGTCACGTTACGTTCATAGGTTTATGAACGCATTGAATACGGGGGCGTGTCTACCGTAACGCTATGGGGAAATCGGAAGAGATATCAGGTGTATGTAAATATATCAGAATGATTAATTGAAGCAATTTGAAAACCCATGTTCATCAATAAATAATGAACAGCTATGTTCTGTTCAATGTATGTTTTGGCCTGATGGTCTTTAATCTACACATATACATTAACGGACGATTAGGGACTGAAACTGCTGCCAGATCATGACTTTTACGAAAACATTTCAGTCAGCTTTAAATTCAACGCGAATTGAAAACTGAGTGAAAATTGCACTGTACAAATTTAAATTTAATGGCTGCACATTGTATAACATAGTTATATATATCTACATATGTAAACAGGCAAAATTAGTTGAAATTTTACCTTGGAACTTCTCATGCAGCTGAGTGAATGATGACAATAACCTAGAATAATGTACGAAAAGTCAAGAATCTGACGAATGATTCAAGGACATATTGTGACAATATCCAAGGTTTTTTTTTTAGGCCCACTAATCTGAAATTCACAGCTAATCAAGCCGAATTACAATATTTTTTCACATCCCCCCCCCCCTTCAATTTTGCACTCAGCGAGTGGTGCATGGATCACCAAATACCAAGGCTAATCGAAGCTTTCAGGGAATGAAATTTGAGGTAAAAGAAACTTCCGTTCGTTCTCATTCACTCAAATCAAAATTTGGGGAACCTCTTTTCTGTTTACCATAGCACTAACAGTTCAGACTCAACCTCAACTATCTACCATGAGTGAAACAAAATTTCCAGATAAATAACCTAAAGTTTTGAGAAATGTTCTAGGACGGGGACAATTCTCTATGGTGCTACAGCTTATGGGGTCATGGGCGAGCCCCAAGCCTGATTAACTCACTTCTGTGATTGGATCACCACAAAGTTTCCATTCACCCCAAATTTCATGCCCTGGCTTCCAAGTTCAGCCTTTCTATACCAAATACTAATTGACTAATACTAATTCCCTTAGGAATTGATCATTAGTTATTATCTGACTATTTACTACCTATGAATGTGAATCATTCTGCTCTTGTATTATCTGTTTTTCTGTCTGTCTCCAAATGAATAATAGACTGTTCCCATGTATACTTTTATAAGTGAGTTGGAGAATCCATTTAGAAAAGAAAGGATTAATTTTTTAAATCTTTTTTCAGGCCTTCAATGGTCATTTCTCAGATTCCAAGGCTATTTCAGTCTTTCAAGGTCCTACGGGAATCCAGTAAAATGTGGGGGTGTGGTCTTCATTGTTCGCGAACAGTAGGGTACCAACACTGAACGCTGAGAACAGTTTCTTGCAAGTCTGCAAATAGTGTGCCCGTCATTTGCAGAATGAGGTCCCTAGAGGGTGGTGCTATCCCACAGTGTGCTAGCAACACCAAATTCACCCTCTGGGGACCTCATTCTGCTTAGGCCTCATCTTCTGGGAAGTAACTATAGTCTCAAATTAACTATATTTTCAGTTACTTTTTCCCTTCTCTGAAGTTTCTATATCCCCTACGGTAATTATGAAGAAGATAAAATGCATAATCGAGGTGACCCAATGGGTGAACATCACCAACTTCAACTGTGGAACTTCAATCTGACCCCAGGTCTCCCATAGCAGTTGAGGCCTAATCAGAATGAGGTTCCCAGATAGCGTTACTAAATTCACCTCTGGGGACCTCATTCTGCACATGAAAGATTCACTATTTGCAGGCTTGGTTTCTTGACGATTCAAACATCGAGAACTGGTTGAATCATCACTCATGGATCACGTCATGGTGGTCTACCGTTTGTAATCACAAAAGAACTCCATATTTAATACATTCATAAATCATTGAACAGTGATAGTCTGAGGAGCATGGCATTGGCATAGGCACAGTAAGTAACTGAATGCCTGAAAGTTAGTCTACTTACTTGCCCATACTTGTATCAGGACGTTTTGATAGAATTGTGAAGTTGGCCAACCATTTAATCAGCGAATCGGTACATGCCGATACGTTATCGCTCAGAGTATCAACATCTTGCATTGTCCTGTTTGATGGTAAATCTGCAATTTAAAATGAAATGATGGTGCTTCTGAAGGCGAGTCTCCATTCAAAAATTTAATTGACATCCATTAACCTATGACTGAGATACCTGTGTGAACAGGAAATCAGAATTTCGAGATAAACAAGAAATAAAACAGAAGAAAAAAATGTTAACTATGAATTTGACCTCCGGTCTGTAAGTGGTACATGGTTCAGACTATACAGATATATATATGATCAAATAAAAGGTCGGTCGACCACAGTGTCCCCCGACAATGTGGCAAGTCGATGCCGCTTTGTTAAAGAAATTAAAAAAAATGTTGAAATGTTCTAAGTCGAAAGGGTTAATAATTCCGTAAAAAAAAAAAAAAAATTCCGTCATCTATATACATGTTGCACATCTCCAATATGTGGTTAACAATACTCTGAAGTTTCAAATATCTACGATCAAAACTGTAGGAGGAGTTGTTTACACCATGAAGGTACCCTCATACAGAAAATTATAAAAAATGTTTTTCAAAGTTGAAAAGCCCATAACTCTGACAAAAATCATCGGATCAAACTCAAATTCGAAATTGACCTGTATTTTGATATCAATGGCTCACAAAAAACGGAATTTTCAATTGAACAGTCCAAACTTGAGTTATCATCCGGAAACCAAAGAAAAAAGAAGTAAAATTGAATTTTCTAAGTCGAAAAAAGTCCATAACTCTAGGAAAAATCAACGGATCAAACTCAAATTCGAGCTCAACCTGTATCTTGATCTGACTGATCCACAAAAAAACAGTATTTGCAATTAAAGGATTCAAACTTGAGATATCATCCGGAAACCGAAAAAGTGAGAAATTTTCTATGTAAAAAAAGAGTTGAAAAAAGGGAAATAACTCCATAATAGAACATCGGATCAAACCCAGAATTGCAAAGCACCTGTGTTCTTGGTTGAGACACCTATATACCAAGTTCCAATCAAATCGGATGATCATTACTGGAGTTATAACTCCGGACAGATGGACGCACGGATGGGACGCATGGACGGGACGCATGGACGGGACGCACGGGGCTGATTACAATAGCCCCCCAAAAATAAATTTTTCGGGGGACAATTAACCCTTTCATGATGGGAGCTGCACTTGTGCAGCATTAAAGATCCTGTGCCAGTGCATTTTCTAATATATGCGGGTCTCCCATAGGCAGCCTCACAAGAATGCAAAGTTTACAATATCAAGGTAAATATGGTTAGGCCAATGTATTCTCTTATATATGCAAGGCTCTCTATGGGAGACTCGCATGTATATAAGAGAATGCAATGGCACAGGGTTTTTGCAAAATTTCAGAAAACTCCAGTTCATGGAAGAGTTAATAAACACATTTTTTTTCACTTCGATAAAATTGAGAAATTAACTAGAGGAAAACATGCTCACCTACATCCGGGTCATATATTGACCTACTGGGATCAAACGCTGGCAGTAGCCATCTCAGGTACGAGTTCTTAAACTTATCAAATAAGAAAATAAAGCTGGTTTCCCTCATTTCTTTATTCAACCATTCAATTTTGACGACCTGTAAATAAATGAATTTACAATTTAACCCATACATGATATATATGATTACAGAGTTTGATGGAACTATCGGAACAATAAGTAGCGGTCTTTGGTAGTCCATTCCTGATATGGCAAATTAACCCTTTCATGACAGGAGTTGCGCTGGTACAACATTTAAGATAATGTGCCAGTGCATTCTCATATATATGCAAGTCTCCCATAGGGAGTAAGAGAATGCACTGGCTTACAAGGTCAAGGTAAATATATTTAGGCCAATGTGTTCTCTATTACTGGTATATGCCAGGCTCCCTATGGGAGACTCACATATATAAGAGAATGCATTGGCACAGGGTTTTCGCAAAATTTCAGGAAGCTGCAGTCATGGAAGGGTTAAATGATGTGGAACATTTGGGTGATGAATTGGGAATAGAGAATAAAGAAGTTTTCTTCATGAGTTTTATATAAAAACTAAGGGATTGCCCATCAAAAATGGTTGGTCTATAAACACTCTATTACTTTTTACTTTTTGGTGTGCGCTCGCATTTTCTGTCGTTTTTGTTAGTTAACCCATACTAGCCATATGCAATTAATAACAAAATTTAAATTAACCTTTCAGAATTGCTTCTAACCGTGCTCCATTAATGCAATGGATGCTACCTGTCCTGTCAATTTCTTTAAAAAAAAGTAGCTTGTGCCGACAGTGATACAACTGTGTTATAAACCCAGTCGGAATGTGGATATTCTTAAAATTAATCTCTAAGAGTGCAAGACGGGCAGTCAAACTGCAACCCATGGGCTGCCCCCTCATCATTTTAAAGTAAACTCCCTCAATTCCACATCCCATGCACAACCTCAACAAAATTGCTTTGTTTTAATTGTATTTTGTAGAGTTCTGTCGAATCTGCTGATCTAACCTACCTAGTGATTTTCAATTTCAACATATCCCAGGTGCCCAATAAACTTTCTGTTCCTGAGGACATTATTTTCAAATATGATTTTAGTGATTTAGAAATATTATGACATACTGACTACAACCATCAAAACCAACATAGACAAATCAAGTAAAATGTTTCATTTTTGCTTCAATATTGAGAAAACAATTAGTTATAGGCCAATCAATTGCTATTGCCCAAGTTATTTTGTGGTATGTGACAAACAATAAAAAGGAATGGTGTGTTTATTGACCAGCCATTTTTGATGGCAATCCCATAGTTTTTATATAAAATTCATGAAGAAAACTTCTTTATTCTCTATTCCAAACTCATCACCCAAACAGAGTGTTCCACATAATTTAACCCTTCCATGACTACAGCTTCCTGAACAGCCAAATGGTGGCAAGACTAGTATGCCTTCTGGTGTCTTTCACCACCCTTTCTCAACTCCAAAGAGCCCAATAGATACAAATAAGTGCACCTGTTATGTGTGTTCCTAGCTATCAGTTTATGGCACCAGTGCTATGGCATTAGGATATATGTTTATACCAGCAGGGATATATGTTTACATTATGTCTGTGGTTCACCTTAAACATGTCAGGGTTGATTAATGAGCATCAAAATATATATGAGATAAATTATTCAACAGGTGATAATTGAGTATTTATTTTAATGAAGCTGCTTCAAAGAAGGGTTAACTTAATATACTATTGTCATATTTGATACAGGTATATTTATCTGCTTATTGCATATTGAACAGATTGGATTATTGATAGCATGTGGTTATAGGATAGATAGAAAGTGATAATGCTTTCTAAACAGAGCAACTGATCAATTCCAAAAACTATATAGGCGTCATCATAAACATGCATATAAAATATGAACGTAATCGGATAACAAAAATACTTGAGTTATCGCAACAGATATCACATGCCTATGGGTTGGAAAGCATTAATAATTTATAAACGGATCAATACCAAAAACTATACATGTGAGGGGCGTGTCATTACAAACCTGCGTATAATAAATATGAACACAATCAGATAGAAAAAAAACTCAAGTTATCGCATCAGATGGCATGTGTCAACAGACATATGGACAGACAGGCAGACGAATGGTGGATGATTGATCTGGACGTCGGCATTATATGTACCATACATGGTATGTGTACATCTAAAAAATAATTAATAAATATAAAATTTAAGCCTACTAGAACCTACCGACCCTAATTTGTTCTGACTTGTAAATGTAACACCAAACTAGACATTTAATTTGCTTTAGTCTGAAAATTATGTTTTAGCTACCATAATAATGAACATTTAAATAATTATTGCCTTTTCTGTGAGAATTGATAACCCTGTCCTTCAATTCCGCCCTGCAATATTATTAATTTTTTCAGTAATTTCCACACTGAACTTATATTCCACCCTGCATTTGTGTTTGGCACATGAGAGTATCTCTGGATTACTTTATGGGTATTTCTTACCTCGGACACCATGGAAGTGAGAAGACTTTCTAGGAAGTATTTCTGAATATTTTCAGTTGGTTTCTCCCCAGTAGATGGAATCAGTGGAGTTATTTCTCCAGCAGCAATAATACCACCACAATCTGCAAAATTAGATATTACATTTTTTCAATAGCTTACATAAGGAATGAAAATGTAAATGATACTGTAGCTCAACCTGAGAAGGCATTAATTGTATATCTTAATTACATACAGAATGAAACAGAATAATGAAAGTCAAAAGGTTTCAGTGAAGGGATTGTATTGGTGTAGATGAAATTGTTTTCATTTTAAACAGTTCTCAAATAAATGTGATCTGCAGGGTGTGCTGATGGAATGGAATGTGAAATCCAAGATGGCTGTTGGCGACCATGTTTTTCAATGAATTTCAGAATAATTTGATGGCACCCATCAAGAAAGAGGTCACCCCAAAAGATATATATGAAGTTTGGTGACGATCAAATGAAGGATGTGGTCTGTAGGGCATGCAAAAGAATTAGTCATGCAAAGAATAAATGATGGCTGCAGAGCAATTCCATGAAAATGAGACATGATAGATAAAAATCAAATTATTTATACAGAGCATTCGTTACTTTTTTTTTCAAAGGACAGTATCTGAAGAGTAAAAATTCAATAAAATTTTTCTTGGTTATTCTTTTGTTCCAAAATTACATATGGGGTAACCTTTGTCCAGTATTTAGTATTTCCAGGTTAATATTGCTATTCGCTGTAATACTGGTATATTTACATAATAATAGTGGCTATGTAATGTTACTTTAATGTCTAATTTCACAAATAATATGATGAATGTTACAAAAAAAAGTTAAGTTTGATGTGCTTCCCTTTTGTCGAAGAAAATTATTTATCGTTCATGGAATTTTCATGTCCCGTTAGTCATGAAATTGTCCCCTCTTTTCACCAAAAGGGTGAGAACTTTCAAATCAGTGAGATATCTATTTTCAGTCTCTATAAATTAACTCTCTATATGAAGTCAATTTACTACATTAATGGAAACTGGATTATGGCAAACAGAATAGTGACTTCTGAAATTTGTCCCGTTAGTCACACCGCCGTAATTGTCCCGTTAGTCACGATTCTGAATGGCATAAAAAATAACCAATTTTTTTCTTCTAAAAAGTAATATGTCTATAGATATCGCTGTTAGTTTCATTACAAAAGCAAAATTTCATCTACATATGTGTAATGCCCATTGTCTCTTTGTGTGTGTATACACATATTCATCCGACAATGGTTTCTGGATGATAGCTTTAATTTGGGTTATCAGATTGGGACCAAATTTGGTATGGAGTTTACCAGTCAAAGGACAGTTCAATTTTGATTATGGGGTTCGTCCGATGATTTTTACCAGAGTTATGGCCCTTTTTACTTAGAATTTTATTGTTTTGAGGTTTCAAGATTATAACTTCATTTCAGTCTGGGTCATCGGAATGGAACCAAAAATTCAGTCCAAAATTCAGGTCAAGTTTGATTATGGGTAATATGAATCGAAATTTTCTCTTAAATTTGTTCTGGTTTCAAATCATTCACTGCAATAACACTAATTCCACTTTTCAAACCAGGACACATGTATTATATCTGCAGCAGCCCTTGAAATTGTCATTTTTCTTCTACATCATTTCTTAAGAATTGCATGCATTACTATATTGTCTTCTACAGCTTTTTCTACGGCAATGCCTTTTGCCATTAGGCCAAAAGGAAAAATACCTGAACATGAGGGAAAAAAACAGGGGCGGGCGGGCAGTACTTCATTTTATTTTATTTTTTCATTTTATTTTTCACGGGGAATAGTATTTAAGTATTCGTGCCTTCTAATCGTCTGCCAGTGTCAATCGTATATAGCTTGGGCAAGTCATTGTCACACTAATCAATGTCATGGTAGCTTTAATCAGTTTAATGGTGTTGCAGAAGTTCAATGACATGTATACAGCATGATATTAAATGATATTATATATAAGATAAGTGTCTAGTGTTGGAAATTAAACGGTTTATGTTCACGCTGAAGCTCGGATAGTACAGGCCAAATCCTATGAGTGGACATATTACTTTTCAATTTCCCACACAAGACACTTATGATATTTTGTTTATCCACCGACTCGAATACTAAGAAATTTTGCGAAATATTCAACTCAGAAGGTGAATTTAACAAGAGTTCCTCCATTGGAAATGGCACATACATGCGGCAACGCCAACGTGACGTACATAACATAATCAATATGTAAAGCGGTGGTGGCATTAACACCTGTAAAACAAAGTAAGCACCAAGAACAATATATGTGCATTGATTACCCTATGACTGTTGCATTCCGATCATTGCGACACAGAAGATGTTGATTCATCGGGTCCGGATTTCTGTAGAACTAATGAATATTTAATGAGAAATAGTTCTACTAGGAAAAAATTAAGTTCACACACCACTCCTACTGCATGCATGGGTACATAATGATACAGACTCATGTTACGTCAGGCTTATAATTTTCAGGGTGGATGCGGTGAGAGGTGGATAAACTATAATAATGTGATTTTGAGCTTTGGGTCGATTTCAAAAGTGTCAGAATTATTTTTAATCCGACATTTTATTACTATGTCCTTTTCTGTCAGTTCAGAATCCGTGTGGTACCGGTTCACGCACGACAACATGTCTGTGCTATAGTTGACAGGCGCCATGATGTTTCTATTCTGATTCATATGAACGCATTTGTGAAGTTTAATAGCTAAAACTCAGGATCTATCCGCACACGGAAGTGTTTCCGTCATATTCAATCGCCATGCGCAATCGGCAAAATATCCGGTTACTTTCGATTTGCTAGTTAATACATATTCCGGCACAACTATCGCGTGTTTTCTGGTTTCCGCTTTCGAGAAATCGGCGAGGTTTGCCGAACAATGACGAGGGAATACGAATATACTACAACAATGGAGCACTTCCGTTTTTCGTGAATTGACGATATTTGCAAGGAAATGGTTTACTTGTTTAAGCTAATTCCGTAGTCGCGAATTCCTAATTACAAAAAAATAAAATGAAGTCGGAGGAAATTTTTGAAAAACGATAAAATGGAATTTGGCGGCAGGTTTTGAGAAGGGGCGGGCGGGTTACCCTAAACACAGGTATTCTTCGTTTTGGCCTTACTAATTTTGAGGTCTGACTGTAGTGTGTCTGATTTGTCCCAAAGTGTGCTGGATGGTTGACAAGGAGTGCATGGTTTAACAAGGAAGATCCGACCTGGTATTAGTAGTAATCAGGACTGTACATATGCACTGTTCAGTGAGCTTAATCCTTTGATGGACTTGATGATGGTGGTTGAGCATATGAGGTCTGGCCTTGGTAATCCCTTAATTAATATAAGCCATGTGACAATCAAAACACTGTTCATCTCGGGGATGACATTGCATTCTGGTAGCAAACTGGGTTTTAATAGTGATGAAAGGCTTCAAACATTTAGATTCAAAGTAAAAAATGTATATTAATACATGTATATGTATATCTTGACCGAATATTTGCTACACTGTAGTGTTGTGCATTGTGATCCTCACACCAAAATAGCTTGATAATTAAGTTTAGGTATGTGTACTGAGTTTACTGATTGCCCCTTTAAATCTCATGTTTTAGTTATCAACAGTTGATTCAAGATTGTTTCATTTTAAAAGTTTATGTTTTAAAATGTTTTAGTCGAAATTATTATTTTCTTCTTAGTATTTGAAAAGCTGCAAACCCAAATTCCTATATAAAAGTTGGAAAAGCCTGATGAAATTTTTGTCCCGTTAGTCACGATTTTGGATGTCCCGTTAGTCACGCCACTGTTAGTTTATTTTTTCGCAGTCAGAAGGTGGTGCAATATCTGTATCAGTCCAGAGAGTGAGGGTTTAAACTTGTTATCATTTGAGATAAAACACTTGTTGTTTATTTCCAGCGGTTTAGATAAATTTATACACCCCCTTAGAGATATAAAATATCATGTCAGTTTTCTGTCCCGTTAGTCACGGTCTGTTTCTAGACCGTATCGTACAAAAGATTAAGCCAAAACCATTGATCTGCCATCAGTAAAATATAGATCCCATGTAGTAACCATAACATCATGAGAAGTTAACAACTGTATGATAGTAAGCTCAGGGTACATTAAAAATAGCAACAGGTTGTCCCGTTAGTCACTATGGAATTGCTCTGCAGGTGGCCATGTTTTTCATCGAAAATTATTCACATTTGATAGCTCCCATCTAGAAGTGATCTTAAACATGACTGTAAATTTTCATAATATTTCTCTGATAAATGTGGGCTTCAGGATGTGCCGATGGATTCAATTTTGGTATCCAAGATGGCTGCAGGCAGCCATATTTTTTAACAAATTTCTGAAAAGATTGATGACTCCCATCTAGAAGACACCCCAAAGATCCATATGAAGTTTGGTAATGATCGGATGAGGAATGTGGCCTGAGATAGCCGCTAGCAGCCATGTTTTTCAACAAAATATGTTGGTGATCAATCCGGTGAGGATGTGGACTGCAGGGTGTGCCAAAGGAAATTGTTGACAGACGCCCAAACACATGCATGCACAATTTTATATTTTATTTTCATTTCTGGGGCACAAGCCAATCAAGCATTACACCTGCATATCAACTCGTTCCAGGTCTAATTTCAATTTCCCGTGGCCAATATTTCCTTAACAGTTGTCCATAAAACATTTGATTTATTTTGTACCAAATCTAGAATCACTGACATAGATTTCACAATTTAAGCTGAGATTGCATTATTCCTGTTCTCAACACATGTTACCAATTACAGTAATGAAATGGGAACGGATTCTCACTTTTGCGCATGTTTGTACAAATGACGTACAATTACTTCATACCAATTAATATTCCCCACACACCCCAACATATTAATGGCAATGAAAAGGTTACATGAAAGGGGTTTCAGGATCATACATGTAGGCCTGCGAAACCTGAAGTTGACTTTGCGTGTCTATATATGTAGAATCATAACTTATGTAAGGATATGTAATTTCCCAAACAGAATGGTCTATTAATGTTTTAGAGAGGTATTTTCGAAGCACCTGCCAGACACAAAGCCATGTTTGAAAACGAACATACCAGTGCAGAAGATGTATGATTCTTATTTAGTCATTTGGAGTGAATTATCAGGTAATACCTACGATCGTTTGTTGAACTTATTATTTGCCAAAAGATTTTCCCCAAGTGATTTAATCAGCAAGTATTTAGTCATCAAAAAGTTAAGTGAAAACAATCAATATTTACTGTCAAATGGAATTGGAGTAATGGCTGCAGTATCCTGGGCTTGTTTGTCACAAAGAGCTGGTACAAGCTGTAGAAATATCTGGTCGCATTCTTGGGAGCAGTTGCCCTGGAGGATCTGGTACCATATGATGAAGAGTCTCATGCCCTCTCTCCGATACTAGAAAACAAAGATAATATATTCATTCCTTGAAATGGAGCTTTCCACAGCGGTAGTAAAGCCCACTGGTAATAAGATATAATATCCATATAAATATTGTCTGTTACCCAGAGATCGACTTCCGAAGCGAACATATCAGCACTTGCCCTTATGTCAACTAGCAGAAACAGACTCATGTATATGATTCGTGCAAATTTTGATCTTATAAAAATTGATTTAAAATAAAATTATTTTAATTTTATTTTTTATTTTTTGTTTGTTTTTAGATTGAACTCTATCTGCTGTTGAACAAAAAATATTTAATTTTTTTTTTTATCAGGTCAGTTACATTTTAACAAATCTGAATCCTCACCATACAAGACCCTTTCACACCATGTCACTTATGAGCATGTTGGTTCTTAACAAGATGTTTTAAAGATCCTCAGTGATTTCATTGGAAAAAAGGGTAGAGTCCCCTAACACAGTCCCCTTTTTGATCAGTCGACCCCGTTTTAACAAATCTGGATCTCAGTCACTGTACTCACACAACTGATGGTTCTTGAGAAGAAGTCCTTTTAAGAATTACTATAGAGGGAAAGAGTTATGTCCCTTGTTCCGTCCCTATTTAACCGGGTGACCCCATTTGAACAAATCTGAATCCTAGTCACATAGGAAACATCAATGGATACCAAATATGAACCTAATCATTTGTATTGTTCTGGAGAAGATGTTTAAAGAATTGTTGATGGATGGGCAGACGGACGGACGTCAGACAGGTAGGATGACTATACAGCTCCACCGGAGACTTCGTCTCAGGTGAGCTATAAACTGAGGAGCTTTATAAATCTTCCCTACAACTCAACAGACTTCCGTTTTCAAGGGGCTGAAGTTTTTCTTTTGTCAGCATCTATCATGGCCCACTCCACTCAAGTGTTTAGGTTTTCTATGGTAAGTAGTATTGAAATGATTATCTGACTAATCAATGTCGATGCAATTATTAAATTAGTCAATCCCGAAATATGCTAGTCGATTAGTTGGGAAAAAAATTCAGGGGACAATTATTGAGCTAAAAAAGCTTGAGTAAGATATTTTATGCTAGATTCACTAGTAATGTTTCCAGTTACTTTTTTCTGAAACAGTCAAATAATTTGTCAAAAGTATTTTCGGGTCAGTGTAAGCGATGTTGATTCATAGTGCACATGATCAAATGTTAATTACCTTCAAGATATTCCCAGGATGCAACAATTTCTTCATTATCCTCCCTGGAATGCAGAAAGATCATAGATTATGTGCATCTTAATGCCACTCAAACTTTGGTTCTCTGGTGAACCCATTCAAATAATTAATAGTTTATTTAATGACAGATTATTTTATCACATTGGTCTACTACTGGAGGTTGATCCAGGGACTAGTCACCAATGCCACAAACTGCAACTGATAAAAGGAAAGTGGCCATCTGTGTTTTACCATTGACTATTTCAATTTCGTTAATCCATCAATATGTTTCTGTTGGAAAATTCTGAATTCAAATGGGATAATCATGGGCCATGAAAATTAACTTTGATAAATTGGCCCGACAATTTCATATTTAAATAGTAATTTCCCTTTCAGGATTAGATTGATCTGATATAACCATAACATCTATATCGGGTTGTCTTTGTTCATATATGATAAATTCAGTGAAATTTCTCAATATTTATGGAAATACATGTTATTGGGTGTACCGCTGTGTATTTTATAGCCCAATACAACCACCCAACACTATTCTCTGGTGCAAGGAAACAGGTGACATTTGGGCATAGAATTTCAAAATTTGCATACGATTGTTACGACGGACAAAACTATAGTCGGGCCATTCTATCCTAGGTTCTATGGAACCTAAATTTTAACCCTAGGGGAAACCCTGCATATATACTTCACTACAGTAGATGCATTTTGGTTTGATTATAGCGAGCTCATATCCACATAGATCAAATTGAAGATAGGAAAAGGGGAACACACCCAACAAAGCTCAGAGTGATCAGATATCAATTCTTGAAATCAATATTATTCACCACCGATAATATTAAGTGGCCAAGTAAACAGTCCACCAGAAGACTGCCTCGGACCAAGTTGCGGATTAAGATGGATAACTCTAAAATTAAGTGACTTTTTGTGTCAGATATTTGACAAACCGGCAAAATTTGGTTGAACAAAATGCTGATAAATAACAGGTTTTGGGCTATTTTATACTATAGTTGACTGTGGTCAGCATTATTTTTGGGCAATTACTCAATTCTGATAACTGAAGCGGCATTTCAAGAAATGTTCTTGTTGGATATGATGATATGGGGACCATCAAATTGGATTGAGTACCTTTAATGTTTGGTAACAAAGGAAAAACTTTACAAGAATATCCAACGAACAAAAATAATGTTACCTATACTGTGGAACATCCATCTTCTTTGTATTAATTCTGGCAGCAGAAACAATATTTTCTGAAGAAAACAAAATTATGGAAGTAAGATATTCAACCATTTTCATAAAAACAAACAAAAGATGAAAGCAATGATGTAAAGCTAAACATAAAGTAACCTTTTTCTAAAAATAAATTATTTAGTTTTAGATACTCAATAGGCCCATGGAAATAAGCCATGAGATGAAAAAACACTAAACCACATTGTTTCTGCAGAAGAAAGTTAAAAACATCATAATTTAAAGGTTTAAATTAAATTTCACCTGTTTAAAATAGACTGGAGTCTTGACCTCCAATTATTAATTAGTTATGATTTTTAAAAGCACACATCAGCAATTTAATGATATTAATCTTACCCTTTCATGATGGGAGCTGTGCTGGTGCAGCATTAAAGATCCTGTGTCAGTGCATTTTCTGATAAATTATATATGTGAGTCTCCCATAGGGAGCTCCCATAGGAAGCCTCGCATGTATAAGAGAATGCACTGTCTTCCAAGGTGAAGGTAAATATTGGTAGGCCAATGTATTCTCTTATGTATGTGATGCTCCCTATGGGAGACTCGCATATATAAGAGAATACATTGGCACAGGGTTTTTCATAAAATTTCATGAAGCTCCAGTCATGGAAGGGTTAATCAAAACATTTTTTGAAGTAAACTCATTTGCCAAGAATCACTAGCTACAGTAATGTCCTAAGTAATCAACCCCTTAACCACAGCAGAATTATGGGCAACTTTTCAGGATTTAGTCGGAAATATGGCTTGTTGCCATTCATCAGAAAGCTCTCAGTGAGAGCTTTCCGATGAATGGCAACAAGCCATAATAATTTCCGACTAAATCCTGAAAAGTTACCCATAATTCTGCTGTGGTTAAGGAATCGATTGCTTAGGGCATTACTGTATAAATGATGAACACATGCCAGAATCTAGTCAAGCATGGGTTACCTCAAAAAGTTGTAATATCCCATCCAGGTCTTCTTTGTGAGCTCTGTTCACTGCAATTAAGATAAGGGGTTGCAATTAATTATAAAGATCCCAAAAATTATTGATAAAGGTAAGCCATAATTAGTCAATATAACGATGGCAAGGGATGGAATTAATGATAAACGTCCCAAAAATTATTGATAAAGGCTTACAAAAGCCATAATTGGTCAATATTCTGTTTAAAGTGATAACGATGGCAATGAACGCCTAACTATATTAGTACAGCATAGTTTGGAATAAATACTTCATGTTTTGTGTGATAAGTTGACTGAATTGGTTCAATCTTATGTTTAACCTGATCAACACTTCATTTCACTATCAACTGAACGACTATTGAAGTACTCGAGTCAAATTATATTTTCGCTTTTGGATTTTTTTTGAAAGATGAGCATGCAGTCATAGCATACTGTATCTGGACAAATTATTTTATGGTTTTCGTGGCAAATTGTTAAAAGGGTTTCTCTCAATGAGCCTGCTTTCGTGAATAAATTTGCACACTGATCGCAAACAATTTTTTATTTGATAATGGTCTCCAGACGGAAAAATGTATTTGCATGCATGTTATCAGACTGAATTATTCAGACTGGCACTGTTGTTGCCTCCTTATATTGGTGGTCTCTTTCTTTCTCTTCTCAAAACAAAAAAACAAAAACAAAATTTTGACAGCATGTTGGCTACAAGGATTTTCATTATGATAGAGTACCAGCCGGTTAGATGAGATGAAAGAGACATACTAGATGTAATACCAGCCTTAGTGCTTAGTAGACCAGTGAAAGACCACTCACCTCTTTGTTTGAGATCAGCCTCAATTGTTATGAAGTTATCATAAAATATGTAATAAATATGTGAATAGTTGAGTTCAAAAAATGATCTTGCTTCTTGAACATCATATTGTTCTGAAATGAAAAATAGAAATATAAATAATATTTTGTTTTTACAACAGGATATCAGATTACTGCGTAATACTAATTAACAGGAGATTACAATGCGATAAGGAATATTGAACCTAGTAAAACCTAGATCTGTCAACAGCCATGTTTTTCATTGAAAATCATTCAAATTTGATAGCTCACATCTGGAGGTGATCCTAAACATGCCTGTAGACTTTTCAAAACAATTCTTCAATAAATGCAGACTGTAGGGTGTGGTGTTGATGGATTCAAATTTTAAATTCAAGATGACTGTTGGCGGCCATATTTTTTTAATGAATTTCTGAACAAAATCTATGGCTCCTATCTAAAAGTCACCCTGAACATCCATCCAAAATTGCCAGTCGACTAATCACACTTTTTGTCTAGGATGCTAACACTATAGTTGTTATGACTGATTATATTCATGACAGATTTAAAGACATATTATGTACTTGTTCGGGTGCGTGAAACTGATAGATTAGTAATCAGACACTATGTCAATTGGAGAAATGGAACATTCTACTAACACCGCCGAAAATCTGAAGCAAATCGACCGTACAACTCCAAAGAAAACATCGTCTGAACTACGCTCAAATGTAAATATTTACTACTCAATTCGGGACGCATCTATCAGCAATAAACTAATGAAAACGATTTCACCATCGAGAGTCACTGCATATAATTAATAATTAGAATGACGGTGTGTGTTGTCAATTTAGATATACTATTGTAAAAATAACTACTTTGAACAAGATTATTTTCCATTTCTATATCTGATCACCCTATCGGAGTGTTTCACATCGCTTTAAATATGGACAGATTTAAACAGCATCATCCGGATGAAAGCAGGGAGGAGTTTTTTAGAAGGTGTAAGTAATATAGTCAGTAACCAAACTAGCCTTGTCATGCTTACATTTACAGTCAAACGAGTACAGTAGCTGTAGGTGCTCATTATCCTAAAATTATTAGAGGTGCCACGATTATTGATATTGATAATCGGTCATCAATAATCGAATATATTATACATCGTACCTTATATTAATAACACCATTGTAAGTATTCAGTAATAAGGCCTATTGGCCGGGTGATGGTTAACTGCTGTAGCTGGTTGTTTCAGGCATCGCCTGATGTAATTGTTATGTTAATAAAGTGGATCATAAATCACATAATGAATAATGAGCACAATGTACTCAATACCAGCACAGTTCTCAGCGATGTCACGGTTATAATATTTGTGAGTAGTTCATTATAATGAACGTAGCGATTAATTTCAGTGTTATGAATAGCCAAACATATAAACAATATAAAAGTAGGAATGCACGATGGACCGCTGGCAGTTCCTAAAAAAAGGAATCTAATGTTATGGAAACTATAAGTTTCAGCAAACTTCCAACAATCACATAGGTAGGCCCCTACTAGTACCCGCAAATTTCGCCTGCAAAGTATTTGAGTTTTATTCACCAGTCACCACACAATAAGCGATAGCCTGCAATAGTAACATATAAAGTATATGTATGCAAACAAAGTATACTCCCAAATGACAATGCGCAGAACATCACCGATTAAATAGCTGTAGTTTCCCTGATTTCAGATATCTTGTGATTATGAGGAAGTATTGCTGAATAATTATTAAAGGGATACAGTTCACTTGCATTTGGGATAATCAATATGATATACATAAACAATGTCAATCAACTCCCCATTTTAGAAATCAAGGGCGAGTGCATTCAGTTCATTGAACATGATGACAGTCGGCATATTCCAAAGACGTAATGCCACCTTGCTTGTAGAAATATACAACGACATCGCCATAAGTTCAAAGCTACAGTTACGCCAATTTGTAGAATATACAACTACCCGAGGACTAACCATGTCACATCATCAAATGAACTACCGACTGTTTGCAACATATAAGTAGTAATAAGAATCTCTTTGATACACGATCAAAGATTGTTAACCCCTCGGTTGTAGATTAAACTGTGTAAAAGAACACGGTATTCAATAATACACCGCGTCCAGCGTCGAAATAACAGATTAATCAATGACGGAAATGGTAATCGATTATTGGCTTTATCAACGGTTCATTGATTATACGATTAATCGTGGCACCCCTAAAAATTCTACTTGGAGAGTCAGGGTTTGTTTTTTCATAAGAACTTTATGTTATATATTGCTGACTAGTCGACTACTAATAGTCAACAAGTATATTTCTAATCGTTTTAAGACTACATGTATGCTGTCAACATCAGCATCAATTGGCATTTGTCTTCTACGTCATTGCTTTAAGATCTGAAAGTAAGAAACTACTCTAATGTGGACGTGTTGAGAAAATGACCAAATTCATCTCCGAATAAAGGTCAAATTAAGGCACCAGCAAGCAGCCCTCGAAATTAGCTTCAGCAAAAGACAATGCCATACAAGTCAATATTACAATTTTCATTAAATTCTGATGCATCAATTACTGTAGAAGAAAAATATCAATTTCAAGATTCAAGACAAGTGCTGAGCAGACACAAGATTTGCTTAATTTATGCTCATTGCATTGAATTTCCATATTTGCCCTCAAACCGCTACTGATAATATGATAAACTAATAAAAAATATCCCCTACCACCCAACATGTGGCATACATACTAGTACATGAACTGTTTCATGATTGATTTTGATTCTCATACCCTCAAACTTGTGAATCAACTTTAGTTTGATTCTCGCAAGAATTGATGGATTTTAAGGCCAGCATAGCTGAGACTGAGTATCAATCGATCAGCTGATAGTTACGTCCCGAATCGAGAAATAAATATTCACAGGGAAGTCAGTAGCCGAGAGGTGGCATACTGGTATCTCGTAATATCAGACTTGGGTCGCAACCCTGATCATGTTAAATGGTCAAAAATCAGAACTCAGTCAGATAGCAATTGAGTTTGTCAGGCTGAAAATTCTCATTCGAGATCACAGAATATAGATCCGAATTTACATTAAAATGCCATTACAACATTTGTTCAGGCATGTTGTTGTGGATGCAGTATGCTGTCCAGTCGGGCATGGATATTAATGGCTGGGCCATAGTGATGTTCCGATAATGAAAAATCCCATCGGACCGATTTCCGATAACTGGAGGCACAATCGTCCGATTTCCGATTCCGATGTTTATATATGCTGTGCGTTTGCTCCCATAATGGACCTATCTACACTCAATGCACTCCTATCCCGGTATAGTTTCAAAGCCAAATACTAAATTTAGATTGATGGATAATAATTGCTGTCATATTTGTCTGAGATATCCCAAGTTCCCATTGATCACACCTTTTGTCTTTTAACAACTGAGAAGCTTTTTAGTTCCGCCTCAAACTCCATGCAGGGTTTACCTCCCTTGATGACTCGGTAAGGAAGTATGACTGACCCGTGCGCTCTGGTAGAGATAGTTCGGCCTACTCAATTTTTTTTGCGAGACCGCCTCCAAGTTCAACTTGGAGTTAAGCGTATTTCGTAGCATACGCTGTACAGACGAAAAAGCTAATTATGCCCCTCCCCACGTTGGTCGTTATTGAAGACAGTTCTGATCGTGACTGCACTAATTCATTCAGTGTGTGCTTCAAATTATTGACATAGCATGTGACATCAGTCACATCAAATGCCACGTACTCAACAGGAAGCTACACTGTAACAGGGTCAGCTGTTCAGCCTTCATAATTGGCTACAGAAATCAGCATTGCCGAAGCAATTTGCTGAAGCAAACTGGGCCACGGCATAGTGTTGCCATAGCAGATTGCCTAGGCCAAACAATCTGAATTAAGAGGGCTGGCTGTTTAAAGCTGTCTTTGAATCTATTTCGTGTCAACGCGATTGAACCAATAACTTAATATTACACGGGATGTACGTCGGGCATGTGTATAAAGTATAATATATAATCATATCAGACTGTTTGAATGATGCCAATGGCTTCTTTTTAGGCTGTTACAACTGCATTTTACATTCAATACTACGTTTGTATTGACACTATTGTGTACTTTTATTAAAGTGTGCATATTGCACTTAGATACTAGAACGTTTTGATTTGTTTTGACAATCGGTAAAAGCCGATATTCAACTGCGAGGTACGATTAATATCTGATGGGTTATTATCGGCCGATGGCCGATTATCAGAACATCACTACTGGGCCATGAACACACCTCGGTGTGTGCACGTAAATAATGCTACTAGTACTAGACTAGAGTAACCACACTCCACAGGATTAAAAAGTTACTCGGCCGTGGTAGCACCAGTGGTCCAGTGCGTCTATAATCGGAAGGTTCCTGCACTGAACTATCTACAGATACAGATTCACAATTGAGCATAGTTCAGACGATGTTTTCTATGGAGCCTCATGGGAGGGTCACAGTCGATTTGCTAGAGATTTTAGGCAATATTAACATTAGTCTGATTAGAATAAGAATGCTACATATTACATTCCTCCAGTTGGCATACTGTATGCTACTGATGCATAGCTCCTGAAAAATAACTAAATAACTGACTGCAAAACCTACAAAGACTACACCATTCCGTCCATTCCCATGAATGACTGACAGTTTGACAATGACTAAACCGTTAAACGAGAGAATGACAATTGACGTCAGACATGGGTCGTAAATCGTTGTTTACAAAATGTTATTATTGAAATTACAATGAATACTTCAAAAATCGATAAAGTACTATGGTTATTTGGATTAATAATTGCAACTAAATGCACACAAAATATGGAGCAGATTGTGTAAGTAAACATGGCTAATTAAATAGCTCGATTTCAACTGGCATTCCAAATAATTTGGGGCGAAACCTACCGAAACTGGCGAGAACTAATCTCAAATGTTTCAATCTTGTCACGCTATCTTTTCGATTATCTGCAACTTTCTGGATGGATTTCTTGATGTCTCCGTGCCCAGTCGGCCTTTTGAACATAGTAGCAAAAGTCGACATCAAGACTTCCAAGATGAACCATGTAAATCTACCCCATTTTAATCTTTAATTAAATCGTCTGCATTCCAATATCCATCATCAATGGCGATAGTTAATTATAGCGCATGCGTAAAGTTCAAGGGAGATGATTAGCGCACCTGTTGCAAAGATCGGAAAAGGCCGATGTTTCCCGAGGACCGAGATGAATGAAAACTTTTGCCGTGCAGATACCAGGCAGCCCTGTTATATATATGCCTATATGAAAATGCCTGTAGGCCTATGTGTGTACTGTGTAGGTCCTGGTTTCGAGTGATTATACAATCATGTAGGCTTACTTGAACACTTAGTTGAAAGCCTTTGTCTGCTACAATTAACGTCGAGTGTGATGTTTCAACACCCCCCCCCCCCCCCGGAGCTATAGATATCCAATATATATTTTGGGACTTCTGTTTGTTTGTTTGTCTGTTAGCTATGACCGGGAAAACTGCCGGACGGATTGAGCCCAAACTTCCTATCTAAGGGTAAAATCCCAGATGGCGTGTCATCGCACCGCTTCTGGGAACGTCACATGAATTCCAGCGTGACGGAATCACCAAATTTTACGGAATTTCACTTTTCTGTGGCCTATAAAATCTAAAATTATGACCAGTAGGGTACCGCTTAAAATAAAAAAAACATCGTACATAGGGTAATGTGGGGCATAATGCGACACATAAGCACATTAGACCCCATCATGGCACTAAAAACGATGGAAGGGCACACATTATTAAACTAAAAGTTAGATAAATATTTCCACTATAGGCCTAGGGGAGACCCGGGCAAAGCGGATCGCCCGGGCAAAGCCGATCACCTTTATTATTTCAATACTAGCAAATTATTCCGATTATATCCGTATTTTAGAATAAGATAGTTTTATGTTTGGTTAGTTTTTATACATTTCCACCGAGAACTAGAGGTATACTAAAATTTTGTAGCCCATTAGAACATTTCGTCGACATTTTACGATTTTACCAAATTTGTAATTATTGTGCGTTTGCGCATATCTATTGCGCAGGTCGATGGTCACATACCCATCTACCCGAATAAATGTTGTCGGTGTCTTAGGCAATATATATGTGGAATAAGACAATATGTCAATTTGCTATATTTGATATATAGGACACGCGTGTAATACGCCGGACTGTAAAAAGATGTGATCTGGGCAAAGCGGATCGGGCAAAGCGGATCATTCATAACATGACTAACTTCCGGTACACATGCGTAGATTAAGTGAATTTGGACAATTTTAGTCCGATGTAGGGTAATGTGGGGCATAATGCGACGCGGGGCATAATGCGACAGACGGTCGTTATCAGGCCATATGATTTTTCCATGACTGAAGTTGAATCGCACATTTATTATTTTAGTAAGACCAATCATAGAAGTGGACATCCCAATTGGACCGACATCAGTATGGCTGTTTAATCTCACATGTATGCGAAACGCCGGAGTAGGGGTACCCACATTTGGTGACCCCCTTTTTGAATGGTTTATAACTTCCGGTAGGTCTTGAACATGTTAAGACGAGAACATCTTACCACTATCACCAAAGCTACATGCGTATTTTGGTAAAGTAAGACGAGTTATATATTAAGTTGATCAGTTCTATGTACATCGGTTATTCACATTCACTCATATTTGGGGGAGAGACAGGTTGTCTCGTTGTGGGGCATAATGCGACACTCGGGTATAACCAGTACGAGAAACAAATATGATTAGGCATATCGCAAATCAAACCTGGAAAAATAAATCTTATCGTAACCTTAGTTCAAAAGAAAAGAAATAAAAAAACCTATTCGATCATTCCCAAACATTAAAACATGATATAGATAGATAATTATTGTTAACCCTACCCCGGCCATTTTCCTGAAATCAAAACTTTATGGTGCTATTTTACCCGCCATATAAATCAATAAAATGTCTCCTTGGTCTGCTCCTATGACTTTAAATAACGCTTATACATTCTTTCAATCCACAAAGAAAAAGAAACTGCAGACCGTCTTGCATTTATTAGGTTCGGTATATGCTGATGTTGTAATGTCAAATGTGTCGCATTGTACCCCGTGTATGGGGCATAATGCGACGGATTGGGTACGTCGACGGGGAGTAATGCTGTTCAGAAATTGGTGCTTCCCAGGCAAGTGCGAGTATTAATATATATAGTGGAAATATTTATCTAACTTTTAGTTTAATGATGCATGTGTGCCCTTCCATCGTTTTAGTGGCATGATGGGGTCTAATGTGCTTATGTGTCGCATTATGCCCCACATTACCCTATCGACAAAACTCGTGCCTTGTCGGCGCATGACCATAATTGGAAAACTTGAGCGTTTGAAAACACGCGGTATTAATTATTTGGGATAAATATGTATTATTGTAATAAATAAAACTAAAAAGCATATGAATAGTTGAACATTATTGCATTTTCAGAAGGATTCGTAAAACTTGCTGATCCGCTTTGCCCGATGTGGTGATCCGATTTGTCCAACGGCCGGGCATTTAAGGTCCATTCTCAGCAAAACCGTGCATGCGTGTCGCCGGTGGTTTTCCGTTAGAATACCGACGACAGAGATACAAAAATGCCGTATGTGGGAAGACCTTATCCCCGCGCAACTGGAACACTACACACGTAAACAGGTTGTGGATTATTTCTGCCGGGAGCTGCTCCTATGTATGCGCAAATGTAACATACGTTACTGTCGCCGAGCCAATATTCTACGAAGAATCGCTCACAAAGGGTATAATGTCGGACGACCGATGCCAGTATTCCTGTTGAAGCTGAGCGAGTGTTTGTTGTCTTCGTTGTACGTCATTAAGACCATTTGCGATCATGACCAAGACAAATATAGCACCAGAAGCAGCTGTCGCCAGATCCGTGTAACATACGTTACCGAATATAAAAATGATACCACACGAATACTATTTGGTTTATAACATGCTTAAAACGCACTAATTGTTAGCTGTCCATCGACTTTATACGAACGATATATGAGTTTCTCGAAATGCATAAGCGAGGATGCACTGGAACGTCTGAATGTCGCCGAATATGATGGTTTGTTTTAAGCCTGTAACATACGTTACCATATGTTTTGAATATCGCACTGAGGTCGAGTGAGATTAGTTATTTGTTATAGATGGCTGCCTTCTATCTGATCGGAAAAATATTAAAATTTCGTTCTAAAACAGTATGTAACTGGTGTTAGCCTCTGCTACATATGTGGATGTAACATATGTTACTGTAACATACGTTACCGGTTAAAATATTTATTTTTTAAAAACCAAGATATCTCACTGTATGGTAATAATAACGCGAGTTTAGAACACCGGTGATCCAAATATGTGGCTAACTGTCTGCTAGTATGATAATTCATGAGGTTATGATGAATCGTGTGCGATACACGTGATTCTTTGAAAATATCCCCTGTGATTATCGCGATGTGTAGGGATCTTTACATTTCCGTGAACTTATTGAGCCGCTCTTACTAGAAAATACGAATGGGATATATTTGCTGTTTTGTAATGTCTGCAAAGCAAAATAGCAGGTTGCTAACCAATAAAGGTTTTCGGGGGACGTACGATTAAAGTTAAACAATATATTCCATAATTATGTTGAATTTTAAACTCCAATGAGAATGCGCCAGGTGACCATGTGATCTGAGTAATCACCCTTGTTCAACTATAACTTTGACTTCCATTATTATGACTATTACCCCCTATATAACTGTCTTCAATATATAATGATTCTGATAATTTAAAGCCGATAATTATATATGTCTGCAGTAAATACACGGACCACTCACTGGCACTAACTGAAATTAAATGCATGACTCATGTCATGATCGAAGTTAACGGGCATAATTTGGTGATGCATACATGTAAAGGCACCAGGCTGGAAATAATATATATGGAAGGGCAAATTGGCCATGGGCATTTGTGGTAACCATCAATGTGTTACCAGTGACTTCACTCAATCGAAAATATATGTTTTGACATTTAAGTTTGGTATAATATTTAAAAAAAATATCAGCTGCAATATGTTTGGTTTGCATACTGTATATAATATTCGCAAACATCGAAATGGACGGATGTCTAGATTTCTAATTGCTTACTGTAGATATATGGCAACAACAAAAGTGTCTGCTCGCCATTCTTCTCAACATATTATATAACTAATGTGATATCCCACCGCAGATATCATGTACCTGGAAACACGACAGCCACCGTCGAAAACGAACCATTGAAAACGTTACTTTAATCATTGACAAGCACATCATTATTCCGCTGTACTGTCGGTCATAGTTAGGCATAACTATACATGGCAGTATACGTAAGCCATGCACGTGTTTAAAACACGAGGCTGCATTTGTCGACGTTGGCCATAAAACTGAATATGTTATTTGCTTCTGGTATTGTATTATAGTGATGTTTCAGTTCGTAACATACGTTACCATGGTATGTGTGTGACGGCAGCTTAATTTTGGAAGAAGAATCCGCGAATAAATCGATTTCTCATTGTTACTTGAAAGAATGAATCTTCGAATATACCGTGGAAGAAAACATTTGGCACAAATCATACATATGATCAAATGAAAGGAAACGAATTATGAAGAAATAAAATAGGCTACGTAATTATTAGAAAATGTATGTAATTATTACTTTGTATAGCGTTTTGATCCTAACCATGTGTAACCGTGTATGCTTGTCACTTAATTATGTTTTGATTTTCTGGCTGCTGCCCATCTTACAAAATTGTTATGAGGGAAATATGATACCATTAAATGGTTCAATATCGATGTAAACCACCCCAACCGATGTGTGTTCACCGGTAACGTATGTTACAATAGGGAAAACACACGATTTTTCATCCATACTTACCAGGTACCATAGCAATGTACTCGAAAGAGCAATGATGCCAATATTACACATTTAGTTTCAGCATAACTCTTGTTTGCATAAACGAACAATATTGAACGATACTGTTGATTTTGAATTTTCTCGAGTTTCGTTCCTCAAAGCACCGATTTTGTGAGAATGGACCCAAAGCGGATCAAAATTAAAAATAACCATAGCAACCAAACCAATAGATGTATCTTAATGCATCATCCGTCAAATGTTATGCCATCATGATTAGAAACTGACAGTGCTAATAATTCTGATTGCCGGTTGCATTTTGTACAAGAAACCCTTACGTGATCCGCTTTGCCCGGGTCTCCCCATCATACATATTAATATTCACACTTGCCTGGGAAGCACCAATTTCTGAACACCGTGCTACTCCCCGTCGGCGTACCCAACCTGCAATCCGTCGCATTATGCCCCATACACGAGGTACACGTACAATGCGACACATTTGACATTGCAACATCAGCGCATATACCGAACTTAATAAATACAAGACGGTCGGCAGTTTCTTTTCTTTTGTGGATTGAAAGAATGTACATAAGGGTTATTTCAAGTCATGACAGCAGACCAATGAAACATTTTATTGATTTATATGGCGGGTAAAATAGCACCATCAAGTTTTGATTTCAGGAAAATGGCCGGGGTAGGGTTAACAATAATTATTATCTATATCATGTTTTAATGTTTGGGAATGATCGAATATGTTTTTTTATTTCTTTTCTTTTGAACTAAGGTTACGATAAGATTTATTTTCCCAGGTTTGATTTGCGATATGCCTAATCATATTTTTTTCTCGTAGGCCTACTTGTTTTACCCGAGTGTCGCATTATGCCCCACAGCCAGACAGACTGTCTCTCCCCCAATATGAGTGAATGTGAATAACCGATGTACATAGAACTTATCAACTTACTATATAACTCGTCTTACTTTACCAAAATACGCATGTAGCCTTGGTGGTAGTGGTAAGATCTTGATGTTCTCGTTTTAACATGTATAATACCTACCGGAAGTTATAAACCGTTCAAAAAGGAGGTCACCAAATGTGGGTACCCCTACTCCGGCGTTTCGCATGTGAGATTAAACAGTCATAATGATGTCGGTCCAATTGGGATGTCCACTTCTATGATTGGTCTTTATAAAATAATAAATGTGCGATTCAACTTCAGTCACGGAAAAATCATATTGCCTGATAACGACCGTCTGTCGCATTATGCCCCGCGTCGCATTATATGCCCCACATTACCCTACTATACTAAGTTGTTTGATTATATACCATTATATGTGTATTTAAGTATATCATCTCACTCTGGGTCAAATTGTGTCCGTGAAGGAATCACCAAAAAAGTGCCATCAATATGAGGGTAGGTCCGTACTATTGAAGAACCCTGCATGCTCCTTCAACCAAGCTGACCTGGAAAAAGTTCCCAATTAGTAAAGTAGATACATTATACTTGCAGAAAAAAAGCCGCATTGTCACACACTTGTGTGTATATTACTAGTTAACTCGGTTTGTTCGCCGTGACGGAATCACACAACGGGTGTGACGGAATCACCGTGCGATTTTTTTAGATATAGTTTTTTGTGTAACAAGTGCGGACATTGTCATAAAAGCATACAACTTGGCACATGTGTATATTAGGTCCCACGTATTATTTTCAGATATGGGGGCAATCACGAAAATACTTTCCATGGCAACGGTTGCTATGCGACTGTTTTTACCTTAGAAACGGGTTGTTGGTAGGGGTTTTTAAACCGTCATTTTACTAAAATATATGTGCAAAAATGGGATACTATGGTAATTGAGGCAGATTGTGATATGGGAAATGTGACAAAAATAACAATTCCACACATGCCTCACTATTAACCTAGAATGAACCTTGAGCTGAGCACTTGAACATGATATTTTGGTACATTTGACCTTATTTGGCAAAATATGAAATTATGCGTTGACTGCGCATGCGCGCACCATTGATCACCAGTCACACACTATCTGGTGTTTACGAGATTGTATAGTGAGGGCAATGACCATTCCAAAATATATTCATTGGATAGTAATAATGAAATACAGAAGAAGCAACAACATTCCCCGATGACATGCTAATGATGCAAATACCCATTATCGGTATCCATGGCCGCCTTTTCGTGGAATTCATGGTCAGAGCACTCATGAATTCTTCATTCACAGTAACCAAAATGACCGTCATTGACACTGTGGAGTTAATCGCGTTGATAGTTAAAGAGCGTTCGTATCCACAGCACTTGTCGTTGATAAAGAGCGTAGGCTATGCGTGTACGTATAGTGTGATTCTTATGTCTGGGACCAGACGTGAGTGTGTCTGTATACATCCAGACATGAGCGTGTTCTTATTTCTGTCTTCGTACTTAGGGGTTCCAAGGAACGGGGGAGATTTTCATCGGGTAAGATTTTCCACCCGAGGAGATCTTCACCTTGAAACGGGTACCCACAAACGTACCTCTTTTAGGGACGGGTATACCATCACGGGACGGGTAGACCTACCATCATTTCTCTTGATTAAAAAGGCAGAATTAACTCAAATTAAATTTAAAAATTAACGGATTTCGACGAAATTTGATACCTATAGGGATACTTTTGTCGGGGGAGTGTTTTGGACGGGTCAAATCGTTACCCCGACCTGACCTTGACATTCAAAATGGTCAATTCAAGGTCAAAGTCCGGACGAAGTCGGGTCACCTGCTAGTCTAATATATATTTTGGGACTTCTGTTTGTTTGTCTGTTAGCTATGGCCGGGAAAACTGCCGGACGGATTTCGACGAAATTTGATACCTAGGAGTGATTTTGCCCGGGGAGTGTTTTGGACGGGTCAAATCGTGACCCCGACCTGACATTGACCTTCAAAATGGTAAATACAAGGTCAAATCGGGTAAAACTGACGGATTTCGCTTGACCTGTGTACTTTTGTCCGGAGAGTGTTTTGGACACCTCAAATCGTGACTCCCGACCTGACCTTGATCTTCAAAATGGTAAATTCAAGGTCAACGCCCGGACGAAGTCGGGTCAGCTGCTAGTCTAATATATATGTTGGGACTTATGTTTGTCTGTTAGCTACATGTATGGCCGGGAAAACTGCCGGACGGATTTCGACCAAACTTCCTATCTAAGGGTAAAATCCCAGATGAAGTGTCATCGCACCGCATTGCTTTTGAGACGCTCTGAGCACTTCTTCTCCATTCCCACTGCCGCCGTCTTCGAATTGTGGGTTAATTAATCGCGTGATAGTTAAAGAGCGTTCGTATCCGCAGTGTCGTTGATAAAGAGCGTGTCTGTGTCCAGACATGCGCGTGTTGTGTCTGTGTCCAGACATGAGCGTGTTGTGTGGTCCTTATGTCTGTGTTCGTACTTAGAGGTTCCTAGGAATGGGGGAGATTTTCATCGGGTCAGTTTTTCCGCCCGATGTGACCTTCACCTTGAAACGGGTACCCACAAATGATATATATGTATGTGTGTGTTATAGACTCGAAAACGGCCCTACCGATTGAGTGCAAACTTGCTACCTAGGGACACTTTTGTCCGGGAAGTCATATGGACCAGTCAAATTGTGACCCCGACCTGACCTTGACCTTCAAAATTATCAACTGAAGGTAAAATCCGGTAAAACTGGCGGATTTCGACGAAATTTGATACCGGTACCTAGTTCTACATTTGTCCGTGGAATGTATTGGACGGATCAAATTGTTACCAGGACTTGACCTTCAACATCGTCAATTCAAGGTAAAATCGGGTAAAACTGGCGGATTTCAACGATTTTTTTTGCAAATTGGGCACACGTGTCTCGGAAGCTGTTACAATTGCTTTTTCGAACAATGACATGGGACGAATGCCGCCAGTGGCGGGCTAATCTGCTAATATATATATATAGATGAATTCTGCCAACCCAGTTATAAATATATATATACTATTCATGGGTGTATGGGTAACGTTCAGATAATAAGTTTAACGAACGACCGATTACACATTTTTTTATTATTATGCTCTCAAGTGCAATATATGCCTACCCACCTCACCCCACATCGCCGCGGTCTGTAAATCAGTGTGAAATGGTTATTTATTTCACGTTTTACCACAATTTCTGTTATTATTATAAATTATCTAATGTTACTTGCATGCTCATCGAGTATATGTATAGTCTGTGGGCCAAATATAAGAAAGCCTCTGTTTTATAAGTTTGCGGCACCTCCCCCCCCCAAACAAGGGTTTTTATATACCGGTTAAGTGTCATTATATGACACATCTGATTTTGCTTATTGCGCCCGCTTAAGAATCTGTCCCAAAAAGATTTTTCAGGGAAGACACCTCTTGCCCTAAAATGAAATAAAAAATTCAGCGAGTAGGCTACGAGTGTCAGCGTATAATTTTTTTTTTTACTGCAGTTATAAAGTGACAAGACATCGTTTATACCAATTGTAAATCACACAAAACAACATGAGATACAATACTGGACCAATTTATAAGCTAGTTCGAAAAATTGCGATAAATATTTTGAAATTTCGAAAAGTTACTTAGATTTAAAAAAAAGAAGAGTGTCACATATAATTGGCTATAACTTGAGATCCACATGGGCCACTGTCCACAACACATCACAAAATTGCCCCAAAGACGTAGCAAAACAATTTGGACATGGAATGCAAATTATATTTCTGTGAACATCCCATGGAAAATCTGCTGTGTGCATAAATTTAACCCCACCCCCCCCAGCACCCCCCTAAAAATAAATATAATTTTCTTAGAAAAAAATAATTGTATAGTTTACACATAGAATGCCGCATGCAAAAGAAGGCTTTATAAGGGGGCATACAATGAAACGGCCTAGGTATTAATGAAGGGAATTATCAACAACATTGTCCGAACGTGTTCCATAAGATGAACATTTGGGGAAAATGGTGAAAAATGGTAATTGTTTACTAATTTATCAAAAGTTAACAACAGTGTGATTATATAAATATTAAATACCCGTCCAGAATTTGTAAATTCATAAAATATCACATGATCACCTTTTTGTCAACTATTTCATATTGATATTCAATTTTCAAGTTTATTTTAATTTGTATGGAAAGCCGATTCTATTATGCTGTATTTATTTCAACTGGTTTCATGAGGCTACCGAAAGCTGATGAGTGAGACTCACGTTTTACAGGGAGGTATTTTCTTATTGTGTGGCGCATTTTTGTGACACTACACACAACTGATGATATATACAACATCTGACACTTCACATTTGATAATTGTTTTAAGATGGCGTTCAAAATGGCCACCAACATGGAAGATTTTCAAACTTAGAGAAATTTAACTGGGTTTGTCATAATTTTATGGGGATAAGGGAATTGGTCATCAAGAAATGTATTCAACAAACTAAAGAACAGACCTATTTATAAGACACATGGCTTGATTATATATTAGAGCTGGGGGACGGACCGGGCCACCCGGGGCATTCCGATACACTGAATGTCAAAAAGTACATTACTTCAATATTTTCTTAAAAATTTGGACTATATGTATAGCTGATATGTTTCTGCCCATCTTGTGGGTATATATTCTGGGTCAACTGAAATCATATGGATTTATTAACAATATGAAGATTATAATAGTAGCATGGTGTTGATCTATTATATGAACCCGATGGACATGAAAGGGACAATGAGATGGACTGGCCTATCACGATTACGTGCCTGACATTTGCTTCATCATTGTTTATAGACTCGTTCTTATTCGTGTGCATCTGGGTGCTGATTATTCCCGATCTGTGTCCAGGAGATAACATTGTTTAAATGACACTCAAAAGGGCAATGTGTAAAGAGACATACTTTAGGGACACTGCATGCCATTATCACTATGACTAGCGTTGTTATCATATATAACCCTAAACACGTATCTCGTGCACTATAAATAGGGCTATGGTTATATAATTTATGCCACACAAGTTAGTGGAGCCCAAATTGCATAGTTTATAAGGACATATGGCATTCCAGAATGGGTGTGAGTGTATTGTACAAAGTAATTGCCTGATAGTGTACACGAAGAACGCGTCGCAAAGCAGTCTGTGTTTGGTGTAATTGTTCTCGTAATACAACATGTAGATTTGACTAAATGTTGGCTTGTCACATGAAGTACACACAAACACTTGGTAGGGTGAAAAAATGTCATCATCGATATTAGTAGTTTGTTGAAGTTGTATGATACATTACACTTCTTTTTCAGAATAAGTCATTAGGCTACCTTTTTAATGCAACCCGAGAATGCAATATTGGTATTCGAGCACGGTTTCACATGTCCTGTGTCCATCACACAGGTGTTCCAGACAATGGCACATATTTATCATGTGGTGACAATTTTTAAAGAATCCTTAATTGGCAGGCTTTTTTTTTCAAATGGTCGAGTGCAGAATCTACATGCTGTCTCAAAAACACTGAATTTGAAAGTTATTGTTTTTATTCCCCTGACGAACATGTTGAAATACTAGAATGTTATGGTTATGTTTCTCGACGAATAGGAGATATGATGTTCATACTGAAACCAAAAATAGGTCACTTGTCATTTCCACTAATGACATAGCAGACAGTATTTTCCAAGAGGTGTGTGAAACCTTGCCTCTAATTCACTCATTGGCAGGCTATATGACATTCACAAAAACCTATAAAATGAAGCCGTGTGACTTAATAATCAAAGCAGTACAATGTGATGCAACTTTTGTATGGATCAACTCATGCAATCTATTAATGTTGACAATATCGCATCCTACCAAGAGTTTGCATGTGGGCAATATTTTGGTGAGCCATAATGTATTCTACCACCAGCCACAGACTCCTTAAGAAATCACATTAATCACATCTTCGTGCGAACTATAGCAGTGAGTGAGTGGCACAACATACTGACTCACTGGTATATCAAGTCCTGACAGCCATGGATGAAAGCTCTTTGATTGAATCCGACAAATCAGATGGATGATACTTCCTCCACATTTACTGTGAATCGCTACATTCTCACACATAAACGATAATTAGACTCATTATCGCTTATAACTATGGAATAAAACAATAATCAATCTGGGACATTTGGCATTTGGAGCATAGCTATGGGATCACCTAATGATTTCTATTGCTATTGCCTGAAAATGACTAGGGTGTCAAAGGACGCAGGAGAATCTTCGCTATATCACAGTATATAATAACATATCTAAATTCTACTGCAGGGAAACTTTACCAGTTTGTGTTAAATAAAAAGAACAACTACTAGTAGTAGTGACACGGACCGAACACAGTACAATCGCGGTCATGCAATGGCTGTCAAAATGGCCATAGCTCCAGGAAATATATCTGGTAGGCCAGGGACCCGCCAAGAGGTTTATAATTGGGAGAAGTCACTTCTCCCTGTTTGGTTATTAGGGAAAAGTGGAAGGTTATCAGGGAGAAGTAACAATAGCTGAAGTACAATTTACACCCCCAACATCACCCTTATATGTAACACAAGAGCCCATTTATAAAACCATTATAGTGAGTTAAACACCATTATAATTAGGTAATATACTTTTAGTATTCTGTTGGGATAATCATACTGGTAAATGAGTGAGAAGTAAATACTCACTGGGACAAACTTAGAGAGAAGTGACACATTTTAGGGAGAAGATTCTCCCAAGTCGCCCTCTTGACTGGTCCCTAAAGCGGGGTAATATGGACACTACAGGGAATATGGACACCCCATGACTTATGCATTTCGGCATTCAATTTTCTTTCGGCATTCAATTTTCATGTAGAAATTTCAATTTCCCCAAATAATAGGACAAGATTCTCATCAGTGTAACTAATTTTGAAAATTTTACCCCAAATTGAATTGTTGGTGCATTTTACTAAAACTACAGCCACTAGGCATAGAAGGATTTTATAAATTATTCGCATCCTTATCATATTACTAAAATGTTATATAAATGTTTATGTTCGCAAAAACATCTTCACATATGCTACTGGGGCTACCAAAAGGTAAGCATCAGTATGTTCTTTCAAGAAAAAACCTTTCGCAATTTTTGGGATTAATTTTTTATCGTTTTTGTCTTGTTTTAATACTCAAACATCCTGTTGATAAACTGAATAGCGGCTATAGCCAACAGTATTATGATGTGCAATTTAAGACATACAACATAATATAAACACACTAACAATGAGACATAGTAGCCAGTGAGTAGGAACAGCAAAGATTGTGTACCTATGTAGCGCTACATACAATGACTGTGAATGGGTGATAAATAGGGAGGTTTGGGCACACTCAGATGTTGCTGTTTTTTAAATATAATTAAACATGTCCTCAAATTTGTGATTTCACAATGTTTTTTCTGTCAGCCTTTTATTATTTCTGAATTCGTAATGAAAATATTAGTCAACATCTAGATGTGAAGTGATATAATTTCTCAGTGACACAGGGTCTCCATATTAACCAAGGGCAGCCAAAATATCTATTGGAACATACTGATGCTTCAAATTTGGTTGCCTGAGTTAGCATAGGGAGAGTGGGGTAATCCCGAACACCAGGGCTCTAAAAAGATAACGAACGAGATGTGAATCTACAGCACGCCACCTGTGCAAAGTGCAGTGACACCGTGGCTCAACTTGGGAAGGAGTTAATTTTTTGCTGAGAAATGAATAGAATGATAAAGAGGTAGGAAAGTAAACTAGAGGTCACCCCGAAGATCTAGGATGTAGTCATACAAAGATTAAATTCCAAGATGGCCTTATTGACACGGTTCAACAGTTTAAATGGCACAGGCTATGGGGGTCTCTGGAGGTTGAGTGATTAAATGAACCTGCTCTTTCAAGAACTTTCAGTTGATATTGACATAAAATGAACACACATGATGACATTCAGATAAAACATAGTTACTTGTAAATTACAATGCAGGATATTTCCTAACAACTGACTTTAAATTTCTTCCAAAGCAAACAATGATAGAGGTATCATGACTTTCTGGTTGTCTGATATCTAGAATTTCCTCGTTTTCCAAGTTTACATTGTTCGCAGCATGTGCCATTGCAACTGATCTGAGTCTCTGTATAATTTGGCAAGATACCCCTGTGGTATGACCAACTTGTATCATTAAGACTGATCACTAAATGGATGTTCAGTTTTCCATTATTACAGCCGAAAAAAATAAATTTGGAGGATTTTGCCAGTTTTTGTTTCATTTCAAGCTAATTGGTACTCGCTGGTGGGTTTTCGTCATGGATTCATCAATTTGTTTTATTTAATGATAGCAAACAACCAAATTCGCCTGATTTTATCATTTTTGTAAAATTAAAAAATTATAGTTTAAGGGGTAAAGTTAATGTATAATGCCAGGTAGCTTTATTTTTTGATCTGTTGGCAGCGGGTTTGACTAACTATCTCCTGTTCACAGGTACAGTTTTTAAAGTTATAACATTGTTGGTCCAAACAAAATTGTCCTATTGACAATACCTAGAAGAAAATTTGACAATTAACTTTGGATACATTTTACAATGGCAGATTAGTATTATCGTGGCCGGCATATGATATAGTTTTAGTTCTTCTGACAGTTTTATGCAACCCATAGCCGGTAACTTTGTTTCCGTTATATTGTCGATCTTGAGAAAAAAAATACAAATGTCACAAAAACATATAAATGTAGATCTTTTCTGTGAAACCCAGTTCTTAAAATCACCAAATAATATGAAGAATAATATCACCTCCAATGAAATCAGTAGAAATAGTCATTTTTGTATTACATAGAGGGTACCCTTCTTTATTCAAATTGGCATTTTCCCCGAACACTTCCTATTTGTGAATAGTATGTATTATTGATTGGAACATCTTAGTCATGCCCTAAATAATTGACTGTTTAACCACAGCAGCATTATGATTGGCAATAAGCCATATTTCAGACTAAATCCTGAAAAATTACCCATAATTCATAATTAAGGAGTCGATTATTTAGGGCATTACTAAATATTTTTCACAAAGTTCATTGATGAAAATTATGTGAATCATGTTACCTTCCATGTGTGTGTATTACACATCCATGCTAATCGTGATTAGAATCAGTTTCACCATTGCTAATTGGATGGCGTTACGCCATTGGCGTATGTTTCTCTAATACATCATGCACTAAACCAACTGAGGAACTCGGTGCCCCCACTTATATTGGATATACTTATTATGCTCATTGCAACATGTTTGAATACAACATCTAACCTGATATGCATTAACTATTCCCTCTCCCAAGTGGAAATTGACAAATTGGCCAAATTTCAAGTTCAATGTCACCAAAAACTTTCAAATTCTCAGAAAAAAACCCTATTAGTCAAATTATGACCTCAAGGTCATATGAGGGTCTGTTAATTTGGGTCTCGCTTCGAACTGAACCATCATTGTCTACTCTATATGTGTGCTAATTTTGATGCTTTTTTCAAAATTTGCAAACCCCATCAGCTTACAGCTCGATCCCACTACGAATGCACCTGCAGTTTCTGTTATAAAACTGTCCCAAAGGTTGTATATATTATACCAGAAACAGAAAAAAATCAACATAAAATCAATAATAATTGATGGAATCATTTCCGGACAGGTGTCTTCGATTTATATTTATTACTTTATATGCCAGAAGCTATATACAAGACTGTCAATGACCGTGGAGTCACTCACCAGACTGTTAAGATAGAGAAGACTGGGACTCTGAAGACTACCATAGTCAATACTTGTCAAATCACATAAAAACAAGTAGTTCTAAACAAGGACACTGGTTGATGGTCATCGTTGAAAGGTGGGAGGGGGATGGGGGTTTCCACCTTGAAATTTCTAACTGCACACCATGACCCCTCCCCAAATAGAACGTTGCCCATTACCTTCCAACTGGACCAAACAAAATTACAACTGGTTCTTCAAGCTCTCCAACTGTTGGAAATTAATCAAAACCTTACTGATAATACTGGTATATATCAAAATTATAATGTAATATAGTAATCTATACACAAGTAACAAACATAAATTCATAGCATAGCCATGGTGGGTGTGGTGGGAGTGTTAAGTCTCCTATCTCTGCCCCTATTTGAACCAATTGTAAATCCCAATCTATGTGATCCAATGATCTAGTAATCTCAAATGGTATATTATAGAAGTTGAAGTGAGTTCATTTTCCTTAAAATAATTTACAAAATTAAGGGAAGGGTGGTTATCAACATGGTACCTGATAATTGTTCCTTGAAATCATCAGCATAATAAATAATCACAGACGAAAAGGAGTTAATAGCCTATATAAACATAATATTGTAACACCTGTCACATGTACAACTGCATAAACACATCAAATGGGAATTAATCTCAATTAAATTGAAATGCATGACACAAATAAACATTATCCAGCAGTTTCTGTTAATTGTCTATCAAACAGCACTTGTCAGATGAGATAAGAACTTGGAGAGAATGGCAGGCAGACATGAGAGAGAGAGAGAGAGAGAGTGGCATAAGCTTTATATTGTTGTCAGTGAAAGAGATAACTTCTCAAATAATATTGTGGCATTAGGAATGTGAAAGAACATTTGTAACAGGGGTACATGTACTTATTCGACCCTTCAATTGGCAATAGTAACAATTTGTCTGTTGGTGAATTTTCTGCCATATCCCTGGACCGATTTTAACTAAATTTGTTGGGGTGAGTCGGTGTACCCTGGCAGATGTTATAACGTGGTTAGTTTTTCAAAATTCAATTTTCATTAAAAAAAAAATTGAGAAAGGAGTTATATCTAAATTAGTTTTTCCCCCATTTTTCCATTTGGGGGGGGGGGGGGGGGGGGGGGGGGGGGGTAAATTGAGCAAGGAGTTCAAACTAAAAACATTGACCCTGGCTCCACCCATGTTTGCCCAGTGACCCCATTTTAACAAATCTTAACCCCATTTACCCAAGGACCCACCATACCAATTATAAGTTAAATAGGCCTGATTGTTTGAGAAGAAGTTGTTTTAAGAATTACTAGGGGGGGGGGGGGGAGAGTTATGGCCCTAGCTTCACAACTATTTGACTTGGTGACCTAATTTTCAAATCTGAATGCGAGTCACCTGGGGAACATCCATTCAGTCTTATTACATCTGTAATTAATGGCCAGAGCAGTAGACAATGAGTGACATGAGGTCAAATGATTCATCAATATTTAATTTCATAATCCATGAATTCAACAAAGAATTTCAAAGAATCGATACATCTTTGTAAATATGTTAACTGTACAATTATTTTGAAAATATAACAATAATTATCATTAAATATTGACAAGTTGTGAAAAATAACTAATATCTAATTTATTTACATGTACCTTACTCCTATTTAAATTCACACATTACTATTTTTCGCGCACCGATATCTGAGCAAAAAATAGTATGCCTCAATAACAACAGGGATAATAAGAGGGTTATGTTAAAGCGATGTGAAACACTCAGAGAGGCAAATATAAATGGAGAATAATCTTGCTCAAAGTAGTTATTTTTATGAATATTAATCAAATTTATAACACACACTGTCATTCTTATATATTAATTAAATGCAATGACTCTCGATGACGAAATCATTTGCTTTGGTTTATCACCGATAGTTGTGTCCTGAATCGAGATGTAAATATTTATAATTGATTGTAGTTCAGACATTGATTTCTATGGAGTGGTAGGGTCGATTTCTTTGAGATTTTCGGCGATTTTAGTAGAATTCTACATTCCCCAAGCTGGCACAGCGCCTGAATACTAACTTATCAGTTTCATGCATCCAAACAAGTCCTAATATGTCTATTTAATATGGAGGTTTGCCTCCAACACATATATGGAGATAATCCTACATACATGAACAAGGCATGGTTCCATTCGAGTGAATGCAGTGGACCAGATATGGGATAGTTAAAAATCATGCCCATAAATTCCATTAGCGTGATAACTGGTCAATTCAAATGCAGAATATCCCAGACAGTAATAGGCCGGTGACAGTTAAAGACATATTAAGGGACTTATTCAACTGGGGAATGTATAATTCTACTGACATCGCCGAAAATCTCAAATAAATCGACCATATCACTGCATAGAAAACATCGTCTGAACTACGCTCAATTGTAAATATTTACATCTTGATTCTGGACACAAGTATTGGCAATAAACCAACACAAATGATTTTGCCATCAAGAGTCAATGCATTTAATTAATATATAAGAATGATGGTGGTTGTAAAAAATTTTGATTAATATTTGTAAAAATAACTACTTTGAGCAAGATTATTCTCCATTTCTATTTGATTACCCTACCAGAGTGTTTCACATCACTTTAATGAGTTATATGTATTACAGAAGACTGGACTGAATTGACAATAATATTGACATGCAGGCGACCAATATCAACACCATTATTCACATGTAAAGTGACTAATCATGGTAAAATCTTCAATGTTGCAATGCTTGTAAAACTTACACATATTTCAGACTGGAGGTGCATGAATGTATATATAATAAAAGGTCAGCCGACCAGTGTCCCCCGACAACGTGGCAAGTCGATGCCGCTTTGTTAAAGAAATTTTTTTAAATGTTGAAATGTTTCAAGTCGAAAAGGGTTAGTAACTCTGTCAAAAAAAAAACAATTCCGTCATCTATATACATGTTGCACATCTTCAATATATGGACAACAATATTCTGAAGTTTCAAATCTCTGGGATGAAATCTGTAGGAGGAGATGATTACACCATGAAGGTACTCAAAAGTGTGACGGACGGACGGGACGAACAGAAAGTCGGGGGACAATTATCTCCATATCCACAACTCTGGAGTGGGACCATGGTAATACAGTCTGAGTTAATTATAGGTCAACACAACTATACAACTTTACATGCAGCCAATTGTTGATTTTTTTTCTGAAGTTAGCAGCCTATGCAGTTGTGGTTTTAGAACTTTTTAGTTCATTGAATGTCTGTAATTATTTAAATATCAGAATGCAATGGGTGTGCATGTGGAGGCTAAATAGCAAAATATCAGTTTGAGGTAGTTAAGGTCTTCAAAGTGGGTTGGTAACATAAAAGTTTGTAAAACGATTATCATCAACATGTTCATTGAAAGATATATTGACTTTGTTCTTATATTCATTTTCACCAATAATGAAGTTACGCATGTCAAAACCATTGTTATGTAAATATTACTGTTACAGTGGAATTAGTGATAAAAGTACAATTAGTTAAATATGATAACCAAAGTTTAATAAAAAATTGACGGTAAACATTAGAACAGATCAAAGCATTGAAAAAAGGTGAAAAAAAAAAATATTTAACTGGCTATACAATTATATTCAATTGCATTAAATATTTTTACTTACAACACATTTAGCAATTTTGTTGAAAAATTACTGTAACAGTTTTGTTTACACAACAATGGTTTCAGCACATAAAATGCTGTTATTGTAGAACTATCAATAATGAGTATGAGAACAAAATTGGTCTATTTCTCCATGCTATTCTTAGTGGTGATGTTTTTACATCTTTTAATTGGTTAGCACATATCCATGGCACTGGGTCTTTAAATAATTTTTAAGCACATAACATGCCATTCAATTATATACTGATCAAAAGAGTGTCCAGATTTATTTTTACACAACATACATATAAATCATAAGAAAGTTTTTGTGCTATCGTGATCAACATTCACAAAAATGAACTAATTTAATAAGGAATGTAATGCCACCGAAAGTAAGCGGACCTGGCTGGTTTTAGATCTCGATCAAGATCTTGTTGAGCAAGTCTTATATATCGAATGGCAACAAAATTGATATTTGTTCCAAGTTATCATGTTATAGGAGCAAAATTCACAAAAATTAACTATTTAAGGGCCATAACTCAACCCAAAATAGATTGAACTGACTGGTTTTCAAACTCGACGACAACATTATTGAGTAAATCTCATATACTGAATATCAACAAAATCAGTAGATATTTGTTCAAATTAATGCACAATCGCGATAAAAATTCTTGAAAATGAATTATTAAGGGCTATAACTCTGCCCAAAGTAGGCTGACCTGGCCAGTTTTTGTACTCGATCAAGACATTGTAGAGGAAGTCTCATAAACCGAATATCAACAAAATCAGTAGATATTTTTTCAAGTTATTGTGCATCACAATCAATATTCACGAAAATTTGTGAATGGGTCAAGCATATACAGTAATGCCCTAAGCAATCGACTCCATAACCACAGCAGAATTATGGGTAAGTTTTCAGGATTTAGTCGGAAATATGGCTTTTTGCCATTCATCGGAAAGCTCTCCCTGAGAGCTTTCCGATGAATGACAACAAGCCATATTTCCCCCCGAGAGCTTTCCGATGAATGGCAACAAGCTATATTTCCGACTAAATCCTGAAAAGTTACCCATAATTCTGCTGTGGTTATGGAGTCGATTACTTTGGGCATTACTGTATGTTTCCTGAGAGCTGAAAACGTATACAAAGGGTGTCACTGCCATTCCCGAACAAAGCTCTGAGCTCTTAATTGGGTTGTTTTTATGTCAGTTCTCCACATACAGTGTAATAGCTCTGCCACCATAAATACACCAAAACAAGAATGTGTGGGAATTTGAATTATAGCCTCCAGGATTGTGGTTAACCCATTCTATACTAAATATTCATTGCTGAGTAGTTATCATAGGAAATGTTCAGATAATAAGTTCAATAAATGACCAGATAGGTCTCATGTATCCTGAACACCCCTCCAACTGAATAATAGGCTGTTCCAAGGTATACTTTCATAACTGAATGGGGAAAATCCATTCAGTATAACAAGGGTTGATGATAGACCAGTTTAACCATATGTATGTGTAATTTATAACATATGTTGCAAATGACCATATCGTCTAAATGGCCATTCCATTAGGACACAACACGGAGAATACGGAATTTGTAGAAACAAGGAGTAATCTAATCTTCTGTTGAATAACCGAATGATCGACAAAATAGTGTGTCAGCAGTGGGAGAAAGGGATTTGCCTACATGTAAAATATTATTTGATTGAAGCCAATAAAGAGTATCGGTGGTCAAAGTGTGGATAGTTTGTTCTCACCACCTGACTACTGTTTACTATTATTTTGCTACACATTGAGGCTGAGCAGATATCTATAAGTGTGTGGGTTTGATGCCATAGTAACAAACACTTTAAGTTACACGTACATGTAGCTAAACCTGGATGTTAACTAGGTGTGACTTACTAAATTGAATGAAGTAAAAGTTTGGTAGAACTGCAAAATGGGATAGCTATATAATAATGGGATACATTGATGGAAAGAGCTCTAAGAGCTCTTTCCATCAATGTATCACATTATTATAATCAATAAATTAAAAAAATGATCAAGGAAATACGGGTTGATACAAAAATCGACTTGGCACTGAAAGGGTTAATATAGAAAGGGTTAAGTCAGCTCTCATTTGAAACTGAATCTAGTAAATTACATAAACCCAGTACGTGGAATTTAATTATTATTTTATGTTTCCATTAAATTCAATTTATTCAGTTCAATTCTTTTTTTTTTCAATTCCCAGGATGGCACTGAAAGGGTTAAATTGCTAATAGAGAATTTTGAGGTATACCACACTATGCATTCATTCTACACATAATAGAGCCTGGTAGCCTATGTGTTCCATAACAACAGAAAAAGCATTTTAAGTCCAAAATATAGGCAGCACAAATTTTTGATTGAATTGTATAATTTACTAACCATGTTTGATTGCGTGTAGGAAAAATTGTTACAGAACCTTCTATTGGCTGGTGTCATTGGTACATAATTATTATTTTATAGACTCTATATAAAAAGTGCTGGGAAAAGATAACCACCAATCCTCAAAATTCTCACGATGGTAGCCCTAAAACTGGAATCATTCGAATACTGAACTGATGTTTTTCATTTTCTATAACAATTTTCCTTTAAAAAGTCCTGATATTACCAACACCAAACTTCCAAAATGACTTGATAAATGATAATAGAGCAAGTACACTTAGTACAGATATCACATTTTACATGATTTTAGTAACTATGATTCGATATTGAATATTATAGACATTCAAATCATTTCTTGGAAATACCCATGGGAGAATTGATTGCTATTGTCTGCTCAGTAGCTTTGTTAGTACTGCCATCAGACGCTTCAGGATTCAACACAACGGTGACGTAGCTCACACTGTCATCGTTCTCCTGTACCTCTGTCGATCCACCTGCCTCATTGGTAGCATTATCAACAGCTTTGAGAACTTCTTCATCAACAACCACCTCTAGGTCGTCACTCTTCAAGCTTAACACATACTGACCGTCCTCTTCTTGAACGATGACAGGTGTACCACCTTCAGCCTGTGAATTTATAATAGATGCCAATGACACTGGTTTCTCATATTTATATATTACAGTCTGCACTTCATTATTCTCATCAACAGTTTCTTCGTGAACTTCCGTGATTTCCTGAAATCCATCCCAGTTTTGTGACAATTCACTGATATTTGTCGCAGAGTCATCTTGTATACATCTAGTGAAATATCCCATTTCTCCATCTTTATTTTCCTCACCATCATGCTTTACTGTTGTCATCACTTCGACCATTGAATGTTTGGAACTTTTCTTCATCAGATGCTGACTATTTACATGACTCAATCTGTGTGTGTTCCTTGAGAACATTCGACCACAGAACTCGCATGCATAATTACGGACTCCATCATGTAACTTCTGATGACACCGCATACCAGATTTTGTATTAAACTTTCGGTCACATATGTCACATTGAAAATCTCTTCGCCCGAGGTGGCAGAGAATATGGTTTTTGAGTTGGGCTTTTGTTGCAAATTTTTTTGGACATTTATCGCAGATATGTTGCTTGTTTCCAGTGTGCAAAACAATGTGAGCATCAAGCGTCGACTTCTGGATAAACGCGTGACCGCACACGTCGCAAATGTATCCTTTTTCACCAGTATGTGACTTCATATGAACCTTCAGCTGTGAAGCCTGTTGAAATAGCTTCTCACATATGTCACATTTATGCTTTCTGATGCCATTATGTATGTTCGTGTGTATACGGAGAAAATCTTTTGACTTAAAGGATTTCTCACATACTGTACATGTGAAAGGTCGCTCATTGGTATGAGAACGCATGTGGCGATCGAGAAAAAACTTCTTATCAAACTCCTTTGGACAATATTCACACTTCATTTTTGGTCGCTCATGTTTAGCTTCTATATGACGATTCAAATGATATTTATAGTAGAATGTTTCAGAACAGAGTTCGCATACGTGAGTTTTATTCTTCCAGTGAACATGACGCATGTGTAATGTAAGGTTCCCCTGTAATTTAAAGGCCTTTGGACATTCTTCACATTGAAAATCACGTTCATCTTGATGCATCAAAGAATGGTTCTTGAGATATGCCTGGCATTTGAACAGTCTGCCACAATCATTGCATTTATACTGCTCTTTGGAGTGTGTTTTTTCTCTATGAGTCGTGAGACAGGATTTGGTCCTCAGTTGTTTGCCACAAACCTCACACTGATACATCATTCGATCACCTTCAGTATCAACCGTCGCTACTGATTCAGTAACATTCACTACAGATATACCATTTTCCTGAACATCAAGGTTGCAATCATCATCCATAATTGCATCACCTTCTTTGTTTTCAGCATTTATGTCACTCTGCTCCTTGGTGTGTGAATTTTCCATATGAATCATAAGACGTAATTTGGTCCTTAGCTGTTTTCTGCAAACTCCACACTGATACAGCGAAAATGTACCTTCTTCTGCATCCATCACCACTATCGATGTACCCGCAGCTTGAACTTCGAGCATGTTCTCATCAGCAGCTATCATTTCGTCTCCTTCTTCATCGACTCCACACTGTTCCTCATCATCAACTTCCATGGAACTACTTGTCATGACTGACTTCACTTCATTCTCCATACTGATATTAGACTCGCCTCCTTCTTTTATGCTTATGTTTTTCTTTCTAGCAATCCCAGTCATTGCGTTACAGCTGTCTAGTACAACACTACTATGTACTTTATCTTCAGAATTGTTTACATCAAATGTACACTCGAGTTTAACAATGGCTACTGCATTCATGTCACTACCGGTATTAACTTTTCCTGGAACACAAACATGATTGTTCAAATCAATTTTGCGTTTAAATACCAATAAACACTTTTTGCAATGCATTCCTTTAATAATGTTGTATTCGGTAAGGTTATGGGATGCCTTGTGTCGGGCAAGGTTTCCAGCAGACTTGAAAGTCTTCGGACACTTGTCACATTGTCGATTTCTTTCTGGATCATGAGTTTTCATGTGGGAATTGAGAAATGATTCAAGCCTGAACTCGCGACTGCATATTTCACAACTGTAAACTGTAATAGTCTCCAGACTATCTACACTATCATGAGCATTGGCCATATGTTTCCGCAATCGTTCTTCTGAGCGCATGCTCTTTCCACATACTTCACACTCAATCATTGTTGCACTCCACTGCTGCAGAAATTCCTGAAATGAGAATAAGGAAGAAATTATGTTATAGGAATTTTTTGATGGATCTGTCATCAGTTCCTAATTTGCACAACTTAATCTGTAAATTCAATACCAACAAGCACAATAATGAAATTGTCAATTACACTGTAGCTCAACTTGGGGAGGCATTCATTAATTTTGTTTTTGCTGAGCAGTCAATAGAATGATAAAGAATAAGGAAGGTCAAAAAGGGATAGCATTGTGTTGATGAAATTATTTTGATTTCAAACATTTCTCAATAAATATGGACTGCAAGGAGTGCTGATGGATTCAAATGTGAAATCCAAGATGGCTGCTGGCAGTCAATTTGAAGGGTCCCATCTAGAGGTCATCCCGAAGAACCATATGAAGATTGGTGACAATGTGGCTTGTACAGTACTGGGCCCCAATTATGTATTCCATATATTTACAGGTATCTCCATAAGGAGATATAATTTGTCAACCATGGACTTAATTTTAACTGTTATGCAGATGAAATGCAATTACACATCCATTTTCAACCCAATGATGTTTTGTCAAGTTGAGCTAAAAAGGAATAGTGTGATTTGAAAGAAAACATAATTTATGGTTCTTATGTGCAAATAGATGTCGTAGACTGTTATGTGTTATCATATAATTGGTCTCTTAAAATATCATATATATCAAGGCCCAAAGCCTTGAAATAGTATGTCTGTCATTTGCAGAATGAGGTCCCCAGAGGGTGAATTTAGTGATGCTACCCCGCATAGCGGGCTAGCATCACCAAATTCACACTCTGGGGACCTCATTCTGCTTACACCTCAGCAGAATGAGGTTCCCAGAGGGTGAATTTGGTGATGCTAGCCCACTATGCGGGGTAGTATCACTAAATTCACCCTCTGGGGACCTCATTCTGCAAATGACAGACACCCTATATCAAGGCCCACATACAAAACTAATGCTTGTCGGATACTGGCTCATTTAACATAACAATACAGCCAATTGATGACTGCAGAGTCGCTCACCTGAATGTAAAGACTGAGAAGACTGGGACTCAGAAGATTACAAGAGTCAGTACTTGTCAAATTTGCTTGAAAATAAGTAGTTATAACTAGAGGTGTGACCCCCCAGTAAACATGTCAGTAAACATTTAGTCAAATTAATAAAATAACAGTTCCCATTGCAGGTGCACAACCCTAACCCTAATCTTAAACCTATTGACCAAAAAATGTAGGAATAAAAGCTCGGACAAAATTATGCATGTTGCAAAAATGTTGAAAAAGGGGGGATAACTCCACCAAAAAATGTCAGACAGACGTCATAATCGCAGGTGCACAGGTTCCCATGGTGGTTGATTTCTGTGCCAAGTTTCACGGAATATCATCATAAAACGACTAAGAAAAACTCTGGACAAATTTGTGTCCACGGACGGATGGATGGACGCACAGATGGACGGACAAGCTGATTCCAGTATACCCGAGTTGTGGGGGGTATAACTATACACTCAGCTTAGAAATTAAAGTGTTTACATTGACATACATACACATTATTAATTCAATTAATTTGAATGCAGAGTATTAAATCTGTAAGTCAACCCCTTCTTGAATAACCAATCCCATTTGAGCAAATCTATTACGTGGGAGATTCAGATGTTAACATATGTACACCATATGTGTAGATGAGTTGCTCTACAAAAAAATTGTATTACAATAACATACATCAGTAGATTTTTTTTAAATATGAAAAGTGTATGTTATCAGGAACTGATTCTACAGTACAGGTACCGGTAGTTTAATTATACTCAAATTTAAATGTTAACGAGAGGCCGATCACAATCGGCAGATGTTTAACCCATACCTTGGCGATGGTGATAAGCTATTTTCATAAATCTGTATACCAATTTTTTCATGAGTATAAGACTTTCAACAATTCACAGCTTACTATTAATTAATAGTTCCCAAGTGGAATCAGACTTATTGGGCAACTTGCTCACATAAACACAATATGACCATGGATATGGCATTAAATTTCAAGATACAATGTCTGTAAACAGCAGAATATTATTAAATATGGGGTAAATATTTTCAAAACCATTCAATCAATACCAAAATACAGGTGAAGAAATTTATGTGTCATGATTAACCTGGATGAGATTATAAAAGTTATCGGTGAGAAATATTTGACCAATAAGTAGTCTCAAGAATACCAGCACCATTATTATTCTGCAGCCCAAATGCAATTGAGTGAATTTAAAAATAAGATATTTCATCTGATGATGAATATTCAATTGGTGGCTTATAGAAATCCTTACTGAACCTGGTTCAAGGTGAAAGAGATAATTTAATATCTGCCTATCGGATATCATGTGTCTATGGAATGGGTTAATTTTAATCGCAAAATCCATGCAAGCGAAAAGTGGGTAACTCCCAACACAGATACATGCATGTGTTATAGAGTGATAAAGCTAAATAACCCAACCAGTCAGACAGATGCACCATAGCTGTTAAAGATATAATAGTTACAAAATTAAGCACATAACATCATAATAACTCTATTTATCTACTTCTTACATTAGAACCGGAGTCATAATATTGTTGTGTTAGCTACATAGCAAAAAGTTATGAGATCATTGAATTAGAGACCAATCAATACTTGAACATCTATACAAGTGAGTGGTGTATAGACCTGGATATTAAATGTGATTGATAATGGTTGGATATAAAATATTATTAAGCAGAATTAATAGATAAATAAATGTGAGATATGAGAATGGTCAGATTGAAAATATTAGAGTCATAACATTGGATTGCATACAGTATATCTATGGTTAATTTTATTCTAAGCTGATCATTTGAAAGATACAATGTCTGTAAACAGCAGAATATCATTAAATATGCAAGGGAAAAGTGGATCACCATCAACCTGGACATAGAATAAGAGAATGATCAGATGAAAAACATCAGAAGACCATATGATGTGCGGAGAGGGTTAATAATGTTCAATGATATCATATGATGGAACTATGGAATGGGTGGGTTAATTTATTTCTAAGTTTACAGTGTGAGTGTAAACAACAATGTCTATAAACATCCCAACAAATAAACAATGGACTATTCCAATTTGTAATTTTGGAATAGGTGTAAATTAACTAATAATGAACCAGTTTCAACAAATGGGTTAACTTAACTCTTTCCACCCGGCGGCCCGCTGTAGCGGGCACGACGTCATTTACGTTCACCCCGGTGGCCCGCTACAGCGGGCTGGCGAAACCATTCTCACTTCCCTACTTTATAACTAAATATTATAAACTTTATATTCAAGAAGGATCAATGTATATACCACGATGATTGTTATTGGAATCAATATTGTACTCCCACTGGAGGTGCTGCGAAAAATTACGGCAGGAAAATCCATAAACAGACCAGAACTGTAATTTTTTTAGATTTAAAAAAAAATTGGGGTCATATCCGTTATATGGTTTATATCCGTTTAACGACGTTAATTTGGGGTAATTTAAAGGCCTGGGGGCCGACCTGCCCAGGAACAGTTATAAATTGACACAGATGGGAAGTGCCTGGATCGGCTTATAATTTATATGTAAGTGTCTCAATGTTGTTGGAGAGATAAATTTATTTGCATGTGTTATATGTCTTAATGACCATAAAATCAATAGTATAGCTACATTTCAAGACATCCAATATTTGCCTAGCAACGGTTGTTAGGATTGAACCAAGCTGAGATGATTGTAGAACTAGAATAATTCCACAGACAATGGACACATATATATATATATATATATCAAGTTCCATGCTTGTTATTTCGATGAAAAAAATAACGAATTCACGCAGGTCTCATTCTGATAACAGAGGGTTAATTGGTACCTTTTATAGCCAAGAATCTTACACATAGCAAACGTTGCTAACCAAACATGATAGAAAAATGCTCTTAGCTCATACCAGATATTTACAATGTACTATTCGGTATGAAATGTGATTGCTATCCCATATTTCTGTTACATTATATACAAATTTACATGGTATGGGTGATTTTTTTTAAACAACCCTGTGGTTGCCTAGCAACCGTTGCCAAGGATGGTCATGCCATGCGTGTGATCATACCCGAAAACGATGAGTATGGTGCAATGTATATATGGGCCAAGTTTCCTGTTTGTACAATATCTATCTCAATTTTAGCGCATGGTACTAGCACTGAGACGCATTTCAGAGAATTATCAGTAATTAATCCAGGGTTTGGTGGAATTTCCCCATGGAAATCCAGCGGTGAAAGAGTTAATATTGCACAGAACAGAATAGAGACCCATCCATTAATTATATTCTTGACAGCCACCTGCAAGCCACCAAGGCTATCTAACTCAATCTAACTACAGCTAAAATAAACCAGCCAGCAGTACCACTATGGGAATCAGGGAGTTAAATGTGTTCTAGAGTCGGGGAACGAGTACACCGTGGAATGCTAAAGGTGAAGGTAACTGAAGAATGACCTTCACCTGATACATGCGACACGTTATTAAAGGATGACATCGCGTTTATTTGATTTGTACATCATATCTAAATAATTTAAACTGGTGAATGAATGGGGGAATGGATTTTTGTGAGCGGGAAATTTATTTAACTAGCTGCTGTAGTTCTGGATTTGTCCAGATCAAATTTGGCTGTGGGATAGCCCTGTCGTACACTTGGGGATTTATTTTAAAAAGTAAACACATGACCTATGATTTTTCGTCCATTTTCGTGATCAACTGGTGTCAATCTAGCCGGGTAAACATCACTGATATGGCCTGCAGGCTTCAATTCAGTGAATTTGGCCGAAACGCTAACACTGTCGCCTATGGGAAACCATTTAGTTCCGTGATTCCTATAAGAAAATTTTGAATTTTACGAAATTTCACGTTTCGCCTTGATAAGTTGTTAATTTCATATTTTCTTATTTTCAAATGATAATGACCACATTTTGGACAGATTTAAAGAAGAAACGCATGGATTCGCCTGTAGATAGTAAAGAAAGTGATAAATCTGGGAGTTTTGCATGGACATCAGGTACCATTAGGGGGTCAGAGGGTCTAAAGTCCCCCTCCCCACAATTTTGAGGAGTGTTAGCCCCCCCCCCCCCCATTGGGAAAAGGTGGCAGTTGACCTAATTAAGCTTCCGGCACCCAGTAGCCTTATTGGGGATCGTAGCCCCACCCCAAGTGGGGGGTGATGGCATCACAACTAGAGTTACTGTCGTGCAAGACTGTCATGGCAGGTTTGTTAAACAGACAGTATGCCCTGTCATCTGGTCAAATTTCATGCCTGAGGCTTTGTCTGATGTTGTATCATTATGTTTAGATATTTCAATTGACTTATGGTTGCTTTATATTGCTATTAAAGTATTTTTAATTTAAATTTTCTGCTAATTTTGGTAAATCTTTATTATAATCTTCATTATAAATTGCCAAATTCTGCACGAAAAGGGTTAAAATTGGACAAGATATATCCCTCTCAAAATGTATATTAACATTTCCTCTTCAATTTAGTAATATTATGGTATATAAGGGCATACTTCAGTTATACGAGATGCATCAGCTAATAAAATTGAAAAAAAAATCTAAATGTTTTGGCTTTATTTTGATGATTGACACAAATTTTCAGGATGCCTCATATTGAAAAAATAAACCACTACTGCCCGATATAATCCATTTTTGGTTTCAGTAAGGTTTATATTTGGATAAAATACTATAAGAAACGCTGTCTTTTACACATATACATATATATAGGAATCAGGGAGCTAAATGTGTTCTAGAGTCGGGGAACGAGTACACCGTGGAATGCTAAAGGTGAAGGTAACTGAAGAATGACCTTCACCTGCTACATGCGACACGTTATTAAAGGATGACATCGCGTTTATTTGATTTGACATCATATCTAAATAATTTAAACTGGTGAATGAATGGGGGAATGGATTTTTGTGAGCGGGAAATTTATTTAACTAGCTGCTGGATTTGTCCAGATCAAATTTGGCTGTGGGATAGCCCTGTCGTACACTTGGGGATTTATTTTTAAAAGTAAACACATGACCTATGATTTTTCGTCCATTTTCGTGATCAACTGGTGTCAATCTAGCCGGGTAAACGTCACTGATATGGCATGCAGGCTTCAATTCAGTGAATTTGGCCGAAACGCTAACACTGTCGCCTATGGGAAACCATTGAGTTCCGTGATTCCTATGGGTATCAGGCTTTATAGCATGTCATATATTATGTCCATAGTGAGATTTAACTCATTTCAATAACACACATGGCTTGTTAGATATGTTCTCTTAAAATTCCCAGCAGTAATTACTTGAATTATAAAGGGTCATAACTCTGTTAAAATATATCGGATCAAACCCATATTCGAACTCGATCTGTATTTAGGGGGGTGATAAATTCATATACCAAATTTGGTGTTGATCAGATGAAAAATGTTTTGAGTCATAGCAGCTTGGGTGAATTCTAAGTAAACATAAGAGTGAAAAGGGTTAATTAAACAATACCAAAAACCATACAGACGAAGAACGTGCTAAGAAAAACCTAGGTAAGAAATATGAGGCAGATCAGAAGAAATATATTCAACTTATTGCATTGGATAGCATGTGTGTAAAGGGTTAATTATTTTCTAAACCGATCAACCAATCAACACCAAAAACTATACAGATGAGGGGCGTGTCATCATAAACCTACATATCAAATATGAACACAATTGGACAAAATATACTTCGGTTATAGCATCGGATTTTTGTTTTTTTAATTTTATTTTCGAAAAAAGGGTCATAACTCCTTTAAAATAAATAGGATCAAACCCATATTCGAACTCGATCTGTATTTTGGGCTCTGAAACTCGTATACCAAATTTGGTTCCGATCAGATAAAAATTGTTTGAGTTATGACAGCATGCGTAAATTCAAAGTCGAAAAAGGGCCATAACTCCGTAAAAAAAAAAATCGGATCAAACCCATATTCGAACTCAATCTGTATTTTGGTCAGAGAAACTGAGAATTTTTTTGAGTTATTGCACCATGCGTAAAGTGTCTACGGACAGACAGACATACAGACAGACGGACAGACAGGACGAGTGGTCAATCCGGACGTCGACATTATGTTTACCATACTATGGTATGGGTAAACATAAAAAGGTAGGATAAAACAAAGGTATGAATGTTTTAAATAACCACATCAATCATCACAGGAATCCCGACTCTTGCACAAGCTGATTCTTTGTTAGGAGTGCTACGGATAATTTGGGAGGAGATCTGACTGAATTGCACATAATTCTGCTTAAATTGCTATTTTGTGTTACTTGGTTGATTTGGACAGAAAATATCCTAATGTAGCTAATAGTAGTCGCAGTGAAGCTGAGGGCTGTCTAATTACTGGGAATTTGTGAGTCAAAGTGGAGTAAAATATACTAAATATGGTAACAAATTTGGCAGCAGATTCTTTGTGAGTCTGAATAATGTGTTACAGATTCTTCTCTGTATGCAACACATTCTTTATATGTAGCTGAAGTCTGTATTTCAACAACAATGACCTCCTGCAATTCTGTAATATTCAGATTAATACACATCGGATATGACTTTGATCATATTGCAAACTGTTTCTGTGTTTTATTAAAGCATTTTATTAATTATTGGCACAATGCAAAATTTCATTGCCCAAAGAGACTTTAAGAGTCTATAAATATTGCGAGTGCAACTTTCTATAGCCCGTGCCAGTACACATATGCTCAAAATAGGTGTCCCTTTTAACGTGGTCCTCTGCCTTATAACAATGCATGCAGTCAGAACGTCAACGCTATGCGGTCGTTGTGCTCCTAATGTGTTGAAGATAAGTTGTGACTGTGTTGAATTTTAATGCGGACCGTGATGAAGTTTAACGCGTTTGCCTTGGGAGTGGCCGTGGTCACGTAATGTCAGTGCTGAATTGCATTACTAGTAGTCTATTTTGCTTCATTTTTGTAGTATATCTTATTAATTTTTTGTATTGCCCCTTTAAGGGAAATAAGTCATCAGGACTGTTCCCGGTTGATAACATATAAATATTTATGAGGAAGCATTGGACTGCCAACACATGACAGAGAATCAACAACATACATGTACTGGTATTTTAAACCCCCCCTGATTAAATGTCAGACACACTATCAAAGGAAGACACACCTACAGGTGCATTTTTAGGAAGAAATTCGGAATGTCAATCTACTTGAGGGAAACCTGTGTGTGCGAGGTACACAACAGAGATTGAACATTCAACCCCACACTCCAAATTGACCATTCTGTCAATCAATATAGAATACAATTACATGTAAGCTGGTAGGAGGAGCCATCTTCATAAAATTGCTACATTGCATTATAATATTTTGCCCCACAAAGCTACGGAGGCAGAATGGCCTTTAACCTAAATTTAATAATAGCTTCAAAAGATGAGACAATGTTATGGAGCAACATGAGTGCATGCTCAATCAGAGACCTGTTCATGATGGGGAAAATAGTTTTTCAACAGGGCACCGATCTCTAAATAATATTTGTACAGACTTTATGCATGTATAATTATGCGGATGATGGACTGGTTAAAGTCATCGAAGTCAGAAGAATCAAGTCATGGTATTCTTCAGCATTGAACAACAAATAGTTTTTATTGTTGGTTTATTTCATATATGGTATGTGTGTTATGAATAACAAGTGTGTGTGCGAAAATTTGAAAACGTCTGGAAAATTTCGCACTTCATTGAACATGCTATATAGATTTCAAACAGTTACGACAAAGGTTTGCATATTATATCCCCCCCCCCCAGAATGATAAAAGGAAAAACATTATTCAATTTGTAACTATAAATTGATCATGCAAAACAGAAAGTTATATGCGTGTGCGGTTCTGTCCATGTACTAGTATATGTAAGTATTTCATCTGTATCTCATCTTCATCTGTGCATCGGTTTGCATATTATATCCCCCCCCCCAGAATGTTAGTTAATACATGGAGAAGAAAGTAGACTAATGTGTACTTTTTTAATTGACGTGTATTTTTGAGTGGGTGAAACCTATTGACAATTATTGGTTGCTACATTGTATGTACCGGGTAATCTTCCTTTCCACATATTTCACGGACTTTGACTCAGTGACAATGAACACATACTTGTTGCCTGATCATACAAAATGGGGGGTCTCGATGGAATATTTCGTGTAACACGTACAATACAGAATAACAACAACGTCAGGATAGGAGTCGGAAACATTTTTTTATAATATGTTACATATATGAACACACTAGTTTAATAATAGATAATATAGAATGTTTGACAAGATTAGGCAAAAAATACAAAAAACACGGCAAATTTACATTGGAACTGAAAGTAATGAAAGTTTCAATGACACTGTAGCTAAACTTGGGGATGAGTTATTATTTGCTGAGCAATCAGGAACAATGAAAAAATTGATAAAGAAGAAGTCAGTTTGAAGATCCATATAAAGTTTGATCATGATTAGTTGAGGGATATGGTCTGGCGGGTGCGCCAAAGGATTTAGTCATACAAAGAGTAAATTCCAAGATGGCCAGACAAGGACATAACCAGGCCGTTTTTCATACCGTTTACCGGTTTGGGCGCCCAAACTCAAGGCTCCCAAAAAAAAACAAGATACAAAACATTTCATATATTTATATATATTGACATAAGACATTTAAGTTTACAAAACAATTTAAGTTTGACAGTTGGAATCATACTGTAAAGTATGTTTGACTTTATCTAGCTTTCACCTGTGAAAACTTCAAATAGTTCGAGTTCAGGTTTGTAATCATTCAGACTTCATACTTTGGTATTTCAATCAAATACAGTACAGGAATAATTGCAATTTGATCAAATCAACCTGGTTATCAGGTGGGATCTCATAATACCAAATGGAAAATTAGCAAAGAGGTTAGTACTAATAGTAATTACTAACTTAATAGACATTGTTTCTGTACTAGTATATTATGTATGTGTCTCTCACTTGAATTTTAGATAATAGCCTATTTATATATGAATTAAAGTGATAATGGTAAGACTCAATTCAAGCAGGATAAGCATAATCCATTGAACCAAAAGTTATCTGACAATAACTTATAAGCATTTCCAATCCATATATATAAAAATTTCCAAATTTATGCTTGAGAAACTTGATCAAATAGACCTCTCAGTAAAATTCAAAATAATGCCTCAAAGAGCCCTAGATATAGCTCTCAAATTCTCAATGTAATGGAATTAAAACAAATTTCCAGGGGGAGAACACCCACCATCAGCAGGGGGTCACCCCACTCCCGAACCTCCTTCCTCTCAGACCTTCAGGATATGCCTTCCCACCTGTATAAAGTAGTAGCGATTTCTGCAAAACTGTGCTCCAGACACCAGCGATTGAATAAGTATAGGAAAACATGGATGGCGACGAGGCACTCATCGCTAATGTGAAAAATGTTTTAAACTCCGTTAAGTTGGCATCCGGAATTATTTTATCACTGCAGAGTTGTAGCTGAGTATGTTATTTATAGGAAACAGGTGACATATGCCGGGTATTTTGTGTTTAAATAGTGCTTTTATTTGAGATATGTTTGTCCGGCCATTTGGTAATACTTTCATAACTTGAGTATATTATATTTGGATACCGATTTATAAACTCGATTAAACCCTTATTTTGGGACTTTATGCCCAGTAACTGTGACTAGTTACTACATAGTGTCGTTATTTATTGTGTCTTATTTTCTCAATAAAAGGTAAACTACTGCTAGGAATGAATTTATATTGTAAAACAATACTCATAATTCTCATTTGCAATACCAGTAATCGAAAGACACAGTAACAAGATTTTGCGATTACGACACCAATCTACTGTGCAACAAAAGTGCTCGCAAAAATTAAAAACAGCAGTGTTGTATAAGTTAATAATTGGTGACATCACAAATCAGATATCAGATAATCTATATAGAACCCAAAGCTTCCGGCTTTGGTTTGTTATAAATGTTGTGTTGGCGGTAGGGTCCTGCGAATATTCGATTCAAGATTTGATTCGAAAGTCAAATTCGATTCGAATTCGATTCCAAATTGCCAACTCGAAATTTCGAATATACACTAATGATGTATATGTGTACGGTATTGTACCTTATAATTATCATTGTACATCGCGATTATATATATTAAATATAAGTATAGACAGCAATTAGCCACTATAGGACAACTAAATACGTCTGATTTCTATCTTTGAACATGGTAGCCAAAAGCTCGGAGATCGCTATGGACCGACGACGCGCGTAAATTATAATAGCTATGAGACTGATCAACTGCTAGCGTTATCCGCGGTCTATCCGTCTCAGATTCCGCGTTATGTAATATAGCTCAGAATTTAAACAACACGTGTTCCCGGCATCGAAAACTGCATTTTGGCGGTGTTTTCTTTTGAAGTTTACTTTCAATTTCGGAGCGTTCTTAGACACTTGACAAAACGTCATCCGTTATTCATGTTTATTTTAAACATGATAAAGCTGCAGGCGTACACATGTGATGAATGCAACATGGTGTATAAATCGTAAGCATCTGGGACAACGACCCACCTATGGAATCATCTGTCCAACATCCAGCACTACATAAACAGGCTACACTGCGACTGTTGTTGCATCTTCAAGTTTATAACAACGGGTGATTCCGAATGTTGATTTGCAATTTTGCATGCACATGCATGCAATCTGTACAAATTTTGCGTGATTTTAGTTCCAATAATCCGTTTAGTGGTTATATATTAATCGTCGTGACGGCCGCTTTGACGTTTTAATCAATTATCAATTGAAGTTAATAGTATTGAAAATGACGGTTCATCGCCACATAAGTTATGATTTAACTTCGGGCATGCAGTTCATGGAACGTTTCACAAATCGTCTAATCGTTGACAAAACATGCCCAATTGAGAATACAACATACATATATGATTTGAATCGATATTCGAATCGATTTCCTGAATTCAATTCGATATTCGATTCGATCAAAATCTCCAATTCGCAGGACCCTAGTTGGCGGTTATCTTCATTACACAAACCCTACACAAATAGCCAATTTGCCAGATATTCGGATGATTAATAAACCATTAGCATTTGTAAAATCAAAGAAAGTTCTGGGTTTAACAATAGACCAACAACTAACATTCAAGGATCATGTTGATTCCATTAAACAAAAAGCGGTGGCAGTATCTGCTAAACTAGGACAGTTCTTAGGCATTGGTGGGGTCACAGCTAAAACTGGAATTCAACTGTATAAAACATTTCATTCGACCTATAATCGAATACGCCTTTCCTGTCTGGCCGATGATCTCTCAATCTGCACTAAATGAACTGGAAAGTATACAAAGACATGCTTTAATACAAATAACTAGTGCAACCATGACTTGTGCCACTGAAGCCCTAGAAGTACTTTCGGGTCTTACTCCACTTGATTTTCGATTTAAAGAAATATGTGCATTGTGCACATGAATTCCTCCGAATATTTCGGAAAAGCGAAAAGGACGCTTTAAAAACAGATCTGATATATACGTCAAAGAACATAAAAACGACTCCCCTTAAATATATTGACTCATGTGCCAGATATCTGTTTGAAAAAACACCACTTCTTCTAAAACTTGAACCAGAACCAATGTACAATAAAGACCATTCCTTCTTTCCATGCACTGTTTATAAAAGCCTTGGAAAATATTTTCATGCTTTCCAAATAAATGTAGATCAAAATAGCCTACTATCATCAACCGGTGTGACAATATTCACTGATGAGTGATGGATCAACTTCATCAAGTCTCGGTAACCCTGGTCCCACAGGATGTGCAGCTGTATTTTATTTCACTGCAATTCTGGATTAACCTTTCATAATCAAAGAGAGCCTCTGCAGAAACGGTTATAGTATTTTCGCTGAACTCAAAGTAGACCCCGAAGCCACGACAAATAGTTTTAATGGCTGGCTCAACCGATTTTCGTGGCTGGTTAGCTTGCTAAGCCGGCTCAGTCACGACGTTCGTGGCTGACGAAATATGGCGGCTCAGCCGGCTGAGATGTTATCATTCAGCGTATTTTCGTTTCCTAAATGTTCCTAATCCCCTGTTACCGGTTATAGACGCCGTTTTTTTTAGTGTTTGTGCATGTGAACCCATAGAATTCCAGACCACACGTAATCTTTTGATGTTGGGCTTTTCCATTATGGCGAAAATTCACGAAGGACTGGCATGGATATACTATGTAGTTTCCCATCTAATCGGTATAAGTAGTTACATTGGGACTTCTGTCGACTTCAGACTGCTATCATCACTGCCATCTTGCGATATATGCATGCATCATTGAATGATGAACCCGATAGTAATGATATATAATATTTCAAACTATTTTCTATTCTTATGTGTATATATTGACAAATAGCAGTGATGTCTGAGACTGGGTGTTGTCGATATAAACAATTTATATTTTAACCCTTTCAATACCGAATGGATGCGCCCATTCAGTTATATGAAAGCATGCATTGGGATAGTCTATTCCACATTAAGGGGCCGGTGTTCTGATAATATAACTACCATGCCGTGTCCATGCGAGTATGCCAATATTAGGCAATGCGGTTTAGTTTTTTGCGATTCACAGTACAGTTGTGCTTGACATATAAGCCCATAAGCACACGGCTCAGCCATTTTACAATTCCGGCAGCGGAGATTTTTAAATGTGGCTGGCGTTAGAAATAATATGGCTGGCGGCGGCTTGTGGCCAATATGGCTGGCGGCGGCGGCGTACGATGGCGGCTTTGGGCTCTAACTCAAAGCCTTTGAACTTAGTACAAAATTTCTCTTTAACTGGCTCAGCAATAACAATACAAACAATATAACTATTATATCTGACTGTCAAAATGCCCTGGAAAACCTTACATCAAATTCAATCCCAAATGAAAATCATCAAATCATCTGTAGCATCCAGCAAAACTTGTATAATATATATGATGAACACAAGCTGACAACTCAAATGGTGCCCTTCTCATTCTAACATAACCGGCAATGCTATTGCTGACTCTCATGCCAAAGAAGCTGCTAAATATGCTCACAACCTGACAATAAATACAGATAGCAGTCTCGAAGGTGACCTCTTATCAGTTAAACAACTGAAACAAGTACTGAAAACCAAACTCGGTGAAAAATGGCAGAAACGCTGGGACAATTCAGATAAAGCACATCATACTCGTGACCTATATCCTACAATAAACATGAAAGGATGTGGATATATATATGCAGCTTTCAACAAACAGGATGAAACAAACATTATTCGTTACTGGACATACTGGACATAATAACCTAGCAGCAAATAAAATTTATGACATTCCACATACCATTCCAAAATCTGTTTTATGTGACACTCCAGAATCAACAAATCACTTTCTATTGAAATGTAAAGCCTATACAGTTCAACGAACATTATTACTTCAAACTGTAGAAGCCATCCTAACAACAGAAGGTGAAAACTCTTATGGTGAAACAAAATGTTCTCCTATGCCTGTTACCTCCATTGATAGGACTACTTCTCGGTGACATTGGTCATATGGACAAAACAGCAGAAAAACAAATACAACAAGCAGTGTGCACCTATATTTCGTCCACAGGTCCGACGTCATTTCTAATTTCCTGTGGCAACCTCACTAACTTTCGTCATATTTCATCTAATGTCTCAGATATGATAAATTCCAGTGGTGAACATTCATATCACACAAAGACTGTTATCTTGCAGCGTCATCAACCCAAACATTATTCACAGGCGAATATTCTCACAAAAGTAAATTACATGTGTTCTTCAGTCAACTCCAAGTGACTACTGGAAAACAACAACAACAACGACCATGTTATATTTCGTTGATGGTTACCTTGACCGCGTTGAAAACTACAGCCACTTTGAGTAATGTTACGACCACGTTGCAATAACATTAGAACTGCACTGATTAGTGATGCCACTGATGGTAATTTTTCAACGCGGACTCATGGTGGGGTTCCAACGCAGTCGAGAGCGACACTTATTTTCAGAATACATGCATGCGTAGTCGGCAATGACTCACCATGGCAGAGAAATAACAATGGCAATGTACTAGCTTCAAAACCGGCCTGGATATGTAAAATAACTCCCCCCCCCCCCCAACACGGCGACAGCCACTGAGTCACTCAGTCAGTGTTGAACAGGTCGGGCACACATGTATGCAAAATGGTCTATTTAGCTCATTTCGTCTATCATAGCCCGATTGAGCTACGGCCTACGGGTTTAATGTGATTTACACGCCTCTACTGATTGCGGACAATACAACGAAAATACGACACCAGAATCGATGTTCATTAGTTGCCTACCACTCTGATGTCGACAAAGAAGCAAAAAAACTCAACGACTCACCACGACTTTAATACCTTTTGAGCGATTCAAAATCAATCTGTTTTGGATAATTTACCATTAGTAACGGTAAGAAAGAGTCATCAAAATCTGTTGATCAAATGAAAATCTTCATCCAATTTAAGGAAGTCCCATTCACAATTGTGTTCGCAAACTCAGTTTGTAAGCTATAATCTGATTGGTTGCGTTTATGCTGGGGATTACTGGTACGTTCAAGATTATGGGATTTCAATGTAAAATCTATCTGTTGGAATGTACGGAACGACAAATGGACAACCATATTTGTATAACTGTAATGTTATGCGAGGTGCTACCAAATTTCAAAGTAGGGTTGTGAAACGTGCTTCCGTACTTGTCTTCTCTGAATGACGTCCGCAATACATTTCACAAATAGTCGTCTCCGAATGAAGCTGTTCGCTTTATCCAATCAGGTAAGCCACATAAACTGAACATTCTTGACCTTCAAAAAGAAATAATCTGCAAAAACAAATGGATATTTCCTTAGTTTTTTATGACAAAATCTTATATTTTCGGAAAACACACTACCAAACGCTAATAGGTCGTAACTAAAACATCGTTAATTGCGCCTAAGCCGTGGTGAGTCGTTGAGTTTTTTGCTTCTTTGTCGACATCAGAGTGGTAGGCAACTAATGAACATCGATTCTTGTGTCGTATTTTCGTTGTATTGTCCGCAATCGGTAGAGGCGTGTAAATCACATTAAAACCGTAGCTCAATCGGGCTATGATAGACGAAATGAGCTAAATAGACCATTTTTTAAGGACGACCAGCTGGGCACAGCCCAGCCGCGCATATGTTGCACAGCAACATATGCGCAGGTCTCCTTATACTAAGTTCGCTTTCGAACATGGGCGCCGCCATCTTGATTTAGGGGCGCCGCCATCTTGAAACATCTTTGCAATTAAATTAAAACTACAAAATGTTATTTTTCATATAGCCAACATAACAGTATTCATTGCGTTAAGGCATTACATGCTTTATTCTTTGAACAATAATCGTTACTTAAATCATAAATATTGTCGACCGGACTCGGGTTGCTATGCCATTCGGGAAATGTCGGAAATTTATGTAAAACTGCAAATTTTCCTTAGCCACTTACTCACGAAAACAACATAATTCATATCGTAAATATATTGAATGTTTATCATATAACTAAATAAACTTTTCTTTAGTTTAGTAAATTAGTAGAAGCATGTTCTGTAAACTGTTACGTCATATGTTGTATCCAAAGCGACGTCATATTGGCACGCGCATTTTCCCGCAAAAGTTATTGACGTTTTGACAGCGACGCGACATAGCACACAAAGCAGGCATAATGTTGGCATGGTTCGCATTAGGTTTGGTTGGGTTGACGTTGTTTCATAGTGCATGGCTCCAAGTCCGCACTGGTAAAAATGTTGCTCCATGCAATTGTAATCAAACTGACCAAATCCCAACCTATTAAATCACTATAGAATTTGTACAGGTAGGCCTACAAACAAAACATGTTCTTGGAAATTGAATGTTCTTCCTTACTTATATTATAATGATTTGGGTTGTGATTTGAAACAAACAAACAACCCAAATTATGAGGAGGTAAACCCAAGTTCTCACTCATAATAACCCCAATTTCCAACCAAGGCCAAGGGTTGTGGAGGCGAGTACAACTAATATTTCATCCAAATTGAGAATGGGCATATGTGCCAGTCAAAAAAATGGCCCCGGGGAGCCACGATCGAAAGGCTGGAAGATACATGTATGAGTACAATATGATAATTATGAGGTACACCGTACAGGCCCAACCCCCTACCGCAAGCAACCAACTTCGTGTACGGTACGTAATTGGTTTATATAAGAAATATGTATAGTTAATTAAATCTTGACGTTCATATAAGTCAACACATATTAGCAGGTCTGGCAAATGTGAGAATACAGCTACAATAGCTGTATTCAGCTAACCTAGCTGTATTCAGCTATATATTATACTCTCAAACCGGCTGTTTTTCGATAATAAACTAGAAGCGATAATTTGCGCATCAAAATTAGGCTACCATATTCTCTGGCCACACTCAACCAATTCAAAGCCGTCACTTGTTTTCTGACAAAGTGTTGCCTTTTGTCGACACGGCAATTCTGATTTTGTGTGAAAACTTACTACGGTGGTCGATCTCAGTAAATATTCTGGGGACTATTTTCTGTGAATGCATTCATTAATTAACTAACTTATAAAATAAAGATCAAATTCATCCCAAACACCCGTTTACATCTTCCCGATGCTGAACCGGTAGGGGGCGTTAGAATGGTGTACCTATATCAAGCATTTAGAATTACATACCACTAGCGGTTTGTGAGCGATACTGGTAACTATTCATAACGGTATATACAGATATTGTGCGGAATATTGCAAATGTATGGCACAACATAGGGACAACTGAAATGAAAATGCGACTTATATAATTTCTGAAGTATTTCAAACATGAAGTGCTGGTCGTTAGCGAGTCAGAACTATTCAATCTGTTTTGGTGGGAAAATATATAATGTGTGAAAACTTACTAAACATAACATTGTTATCTGTATTTTCGTGATTCGACATACATGTATGTGTTGCCGTATTTTTGGAGAGTCAGCTCAAGCAGTGAGTGGAACTCGCTCGGTTAAACTCTGGCTAGAGATGTTCCCATTTTTACCTGTTTTAACGCACCAACCAAACTGCGTTTTAGCAGCATCATATTGATACTCCCGGGAATGATTAAGATGTTCCATCTTCGGTGATAAATATTGTATTTAATGTATTTTTCAAGGTATTCCGCATTGCATAGCCATAAGAGAGTTATTAAACCGTTAGTGGCGTTATGACCGACATCGACTGCCGTAGTAAGTTTTCACACATAATCACCATCGCCGTGCTGACAAAAGGCAACACTTTGTCAGAAAACAAGCGACGATTTTTATTTGGTTAAGGGTGACCGGAGAATATGGTGGCCTAATAAAGGGACACACTATAAAGTGTATGCCGAGGCCGGCTCCAAATAAAAGGTGAACATGGGGTGTTATGTGGCGTTTGTCCGTTGTTTCTCAATGGATATTAATGAAATTTGGTGTAGATGTCCGGACTGGGACATGGAATACAATAACATTTGAACTGTTTTTAAATTCACAAATTTGTTGATTTTATTCAACTTTTTCGTTTTGAAACACACTATAAAGTGTAAACGGCCGGCTCCAATTAAAAGGTGTAAGCGGCTTATGTGCTTAGCGGTATAGGTAATCGGATTAATTAACTGACGACTCTAGACTATTAGTCTTGGGTGTTTTGTATCATTTGAGGTTTTTGGGGAAATAATAATTTAGAAAGTGAAATACATGATAAAATAAATTTAATCACAACGCATCAAATAATATAAAGACATTAAATTCACAGAATAAAACAAACATACGGCATACAGTTTCATGTGCGGTGCAGGATGGCACCTCTCACAATACGTTCAATTCTCCTCTTATATCGAACGATTCCGATATTATGATCGTTGTTCTCAGGCTGGTAGAGATGTATTAGGTCGGAGGGGTCGAAGTCAGTAGGATACCGGATGTCGGGAAAGCGGACAAATTTTTTCTGGATTCGTTTGTTAATCTTCTTTCTCTGCTCTTCGAAGTCACCCATTGATATATTGGGAGTTTGGGACTGGGCCCAGGGAGGATTTGGAAGGGGCGGAACCCCTCCCCTACAACCCAGTTGGAAGTGATGTGATGATGATGAAATATAAATGTTTGTAATTGTTGTTGTTGTTGCATTTGTATTAATCTGCGCATTAATATTCAGATAGTTGTCTCGGTATCGTCTCCATATTGTCGCCATTGCTTTGTCAACGTTATTGGCACGTATCTTATATACGGAGGCGATGGTGACGTGGTCGGAACTTGGGGCTTGATACCGAGACCACTATTTGAATATCAATGTGCACTTCATAAACTGCATTGAGTTTGATATCTTCTGTTAACATGTTCATGTATATGTCTCATGTTTGTTATTATATTTCAATGTGTTTATTATATATGCATTATGATTAAATAAAGTTATCATTTAAAATAAATAATTATTATTTCGCCAAAACCTCAAATGCCCCAAAACACAATAGTATAGAGTCGCCAATTAGTTAATCCGATTACCTATAACGCTAAGCACATAAGCCGCTTACACCTTTTAATTGGAGCTGGCCGCCTACACTTTACAGAACGAAAGAACAAAAAAACATAATAAAATCAATAAATTTGTGATTTTAAAAACGATTCAAACGTCAATGTATTCCATGCCATAACCCGGACATATGTTCTAAATTTCATATCCATTTATAAACAAAGAAGATAATGCGACATCAAGTCCGCTTACACCTTTTAATTGGAGCCGGCCGTTTACACTTTATAGTGTGTTTCAGAATGAAAAAGTTGAATAAAATCAACAAATTTGTGAATTTAAAAACAATTCAAACGGTGACGCGTTATGCAGTATGTCCCTAGATTTGCGTAGGTCTCCGTAGGTCACTCAATTCGCGTAGGTCCCCGCAGTAATGCAATATATAGTAGGTCTACATGATTTATTGACTGATAAAATGGATTGATACCACAAAATGATCATGTTAGATCTGTTAGGATCTGTTTTCTTTGAAGATTCATTTCGGCAATGTCTGTTGTGATAGGGTTGTGACTAATTATCAACTAGTGTTGGTACTCATAGGTGAGTGTCTGAGTGACATTTTATGATTCTAAGACATGATACTTAAGTTGAGCACTGAGACTTTCAAACTCATATTCATTAATATTATTCAATATGCGACTTACCGATCCACGATACCCATGCGGAGTGTGTAGTTTGAGATGCTTCAAAGACTGCATCGAGTGTACGGGATGTAAATCCTGGATACACTCAGCTTGTGTAACTGGCATGACCAAACAGTTGTTCAACGTTTGGTCGTCAGATTTCAGTTTGACATTCTTCTGTCGTAAGTGTTCGTTCGACGACCAAGGAGATTACCAATTCAAAGCGGCATTGGCCAGGTTAGTGTAGGGGAGACCCGGGCAAAGCGGTTCAGTCCAGGGTTTCCGCCAGGGGGAAATTAATGAGTCCGTATTGGGGAAACACATAACTCGACGGGATGACCATGGTTTGTCCCGTCGGGCAAAAAAAAATTATTTGACACTGAAAAGTAGCAATTTCCTTGCACCTAAGAGTCCCACAAAGCAACCCAAAGCTACGTATATATTACGCAAGTCAATCATTTCCGTGGTGTCCAGATAATCAATCAATTAGTTACGCACGTAAGACTGCCATCTGATTGAAGACTATATATATATTAATGAACAAGCTACGAGTTAGTGTTTACAAATTTATACGATAAGATTCCGACATGTATAATGAATCTAAACACTACAAAGCATCTATGCATTGACCAATAATAGATAGCAAGGAGAATTGAATAAAGTATTTCCTAGAATTTCAAGCAGCTTCTGTGAAAATGAAACTGACAGCTAGGATATACGCTGTCAATCGTAAAACTATTTGTGCGCTGTGACGTCATACTGCAGAGTTTGTCTGCAGGAGATATTTATTGCGGCGGAATACGAAGGTAGCGACATTTTTCACTCGGAATGCGTAGCTTGTTCAATAGTCTCTATTAGTCCATAAACTGACGACCGCAATTGCTTATTATGCGTATATTGCCATGCATAGTCAACAAAATCCCAAAGTGATTTATTTCACAATAATACGGAACCTGTCCCAAAATCAGTCTTTTTGTTTTTGTTTTTTTATATTTTTTTATTGTGAACAAAGAATAACAAAAGAGAAAAGACATAATACACGCACTTACTCATGCTCTCGATCCAGGACATGGAAGAGCGGACTCTGCCATGACCTGGCCTACTTTCGTACCAGTGACATGACATTCGGAAATATTTAAAGGCACATATTGTGTTGGGACAATCTTTTTTTTTTTTTTTTTGGCACCGTTCAACTTAACAGCAAGACGAAGCAGTGATATTAGTTTCAACCTTGTCATTTCCTTGACCGAAAATTTGCTTTCTTTATCTAAAATAGTGGTGATAAAAACAATAGACTATTTTGTTTCCTTCAGAATAACTTTGAATGTCCCGTATTAAAACAGCTAAAGTGGTTGATGGTGTGAAATAAGAATTTCAGGTTTGCAAAATCAAAGTTCCAAACTATATGTGCAACTTTAATTATTTTACGTTCAGAGTTTACCATAAACAGTATAATTAGTAAATTAACCATATTGAAACTGTATTGTAAATATTGGTTCGACAGCTATATGGAAAATACACAACGCTCGCGGTTTTTGCTTTTCGGACAGTGTTGTGATGTGTTTAAGTAAGCAGGTATATCTATTGCAGTTATTGTAGAATATGATTGGTCAAAGTAAAACGATCAGTGTAACTAAATTGGATAGATATCTTTCGCTCGGGTATCGGGTAATTCAGTTTGTTGTGTGTGATATTCAGGGTCACTGTTAAAGGTCGGGTGTATTTTTGAGTCTGCAAATATCGGGGTTTCAGTCTATTATTTAATTTTTAAGGCATTTCGAAGTGTCATCCACTGGTTATCGAAGTCATAATTCATGTTACATTTTGCGTTGTATCTCTCGCATTCATACCTAAATTTAAGATCGCAAAGGAATGAGCGAAGCGACAGTTGTGTGGGCGTGAATTTTGTCCTGTATATATATTGTTTCATCGCTAGCAGGAAGAGGTTACTTTTTGACTTTCTGTATTCGTGATCTATACCGATAATAATATTCTTCTTTGTTAGATCAATGGGAAACTGGTTGTTTTCCGTCCATATTTCAATTTCCTTTATAAAGGTTTGTACATGGGGACAGTACCAAAAAATATTAGAAATGGTTTCCTGTACATTTTGACATCGATTGCAGAAGTCGTCGACTCGAAGGTTAGCCACCTTCAGAAATTTATTTGTACCGATAATTCGCGTGTTTATTCTGAATTGGAGCCACTGTAATTTCGTATCGGTTGTCGTTTTAAAGGGCATGCCCAAATATTCTTCCCAATTTTCTATCTTCTCGGAAATTTCGGATTCCCATTTTTGACATGAATTTGGCATAATTTTCCCACTTTCTAGAACTTTGTAAAATAATTGTCCGCCCTTTTTGTCACGGAGTATCGCAGTATGATTATTAGGTAGGTATGGGCAGGGTATACGGATTAATGGTTGATTAAGTGAACTTGCCAATGACATAATCTGACGTTTTATGTTGCTGATTGTTATGAAATCGACGCGGATGTTGAACATTGCATATAATGTGTGTGAGGTATGGAATGTATTATCTGATTGGAATAAATCGTTTATAAAAAATATTCCCGCATCTCTCCACGATTTAAAGTTGATTGATGAACCTCCAATTTTTATGTTCGGATTATTCCAGATAGTTGAGGCCATAATAGTAGTATTTGAATTATTTAATCGCATAAATTTACACCATGCACTGAAAACATCTCTCCAGAATGGATTTGCGAACTTGTTTGTTTGCTTTACAATATAACTTGCATGGTACGTGAGAAATAGTTGGTCGTTTAAGAAAGGTGTGGTATTACACAATGCAGCCCACTTTGATTGTTTGCAAATCAAGCGTCGTATCCAGGTAATTTTCATGGCATTATCAAAGTTTTCAACATTAATCATCTTCAAACCTCCGTGCATATGATCGGCACATAATTGTTTTCTTTTTATTCTATCGCGTTTGGAATTCCAAATGAAATTATATAAACAGGTATTTAGGGCTTTCAAAAAAGTTGTACCTGGACTTGGGAGAGTTATAAATAAGTGTGTCAATTTTGGTAAGATGAGGGATTTGACAACGATTATTCTACCTAAAGGGGTCAGGAGTCTGTGTTTCCAAATTTTTGTGGTCTTTTCTATGTCTTCGAGTTTATAATTGTAATTTATATTCATGTTTGTTAAATTAGTGTCGAAGTGTATACCTAGAAAATTGAAAGTATTTACAGTGGACAGGTTTAATTCTATAAGAACGGGTCGTATTTTATTTGGTGACCCTATCCCTATCCATGCTGCTTGACATTTTTCTGGGTTTATGCGCAGACCCGATACCCGAGCAAATTCGTCAAGTGTTAAGTACGATTCACATAGACTGTTTTCAGAACCATCAAGTATGAGCGTCGTGTCGTCCGCATATTGTGTTATTTTGTACTCTGAACCGCCGAGGAAAATCCCTTTAATTGTACTGTTTTGGCGTATCATCAGCCCCAAGACTTCTGCACAGAGGAGGAAAATATACGGTGAAATTGGGTCACCCTGGCGGCAGCCTCTCCCTAACATAAAGCTCTGAGAAATATGACCATTAATCAGAATAGATGAGCTGGCATTATCGTACAAAATTGATAGCCATTTCTTTATGGCATCTCCAAAATTAAAAAGATCAAGACATTTTCTTATAAATGACCAGGAAACAGTGTCAAACGCTTTTTCAAAATCGATAAGGAGTAGTAGGCCAGATTTATTTTCTTGCTTTGTCCTGTGAATTACGTCATATATTAGTCGGGTGTTGTCTCCTGTATACCTACCAGCTAAAAAGCCAGTTTGATCGGGATTGATTATAGATGGGAGCACACGTTTTATTCTGTTCGCTATGCACGACGAGGCTAGTTTGTAAGATGTATTCAAAAGGGAGATGGGACGCCAGTTTTTTAGCATCTGTCTATTTTTATCCTTTTTTGGAATCAAAGTTATAATACCTTGCTTTTGTGTGATTGATAATTCTCCCACTGAAAACGATTCATTGAGCGACTCTATTAAAAGGGGACTTAAGTCAGACCAATTTTTTTTATAAAATTCATAGGTGTATCCGGATGGCCCTGGGCTTTTATTATTTTTTGTGTTCTTAAGTTCAAAATCAGTCTTTATAGTGGGAATTCATAGTGACAAGTTAACAACACAATTCATTTGATCCATATTACATACATGGAGGATAAAGACAAACACATACCCCCTCCCCAATATGGAGATAAAGTCAAAGTACGGTAAATAATAGTTGCGTTGTCCCGCCTGGGTCCCCAAGCACAATCAACGACGCACATGTTCACATTTCCCATCAAAATTATATTTTATAACACGCTGGCTAAAACTCTGTTCTGTACCTCATGGACTCTGCAGAGGGACCCATTAATTATGTACCGTACGATAGCACGGGATCTCGGAGAAGGAGTAGTTTCATCCATGAAAATCCCGTGCATAAAAATGTCCCGACTAAGAAATTCGGCATTCTTTGATCAAATTATATAATCGTAGGATATCATGGGATTTTCGAGCATGAGCAGTTTCATCCCATGCACAAAAATATGCGTACTCAGCAGTCCGGCATTCTTTGATGTACCGCGACATGTATTACGCTGTATCTAACGTTGCTATTTGACCCGCATTTCACCAGTATTCTGTTTAACCCCCGAACTCCCGCTGCAACCGAATTGTTTTTACAACATATTGCGACTGAAATTTGGTATATGTATGAACCAAACAGATAAACTGCGAGGGGAATGAGGCCGTCCTACGGACGCTGAGCCGTACTAACGGAAACCCTGGGTTCACGTAAGGGTTTCGTGTACAAAATGCAACCGGCAATCAGAATTATTAGCACTGTCAGTTTCTAATCATGATGGCATAACACTTGGCGGATGATGCATTAAGATACATCTATTGGTTTGGTTGCTATGGTGATTTTTAATTTTGATCCGCTTTGCCCGGCCGTTGGGCAAATCGGATCACCACATCGGGCAAAGCGGATCAGCAAACGATTCCTTGTGAAAATGCAATAATTTTCAACTATTCATATGCTTTTTAGTTTTATTTATTACAATAATACATATTTATCCCAAATAATTAATACCGCGTGTTTTCAAACGCTAAAGTTTTCCAATTATGGTCATGCTCCGACAAGGCACGAGTTTTGTCGATACATCGGACTAAAATTGTCCAAATTCACTTAATCTACGCATGTGTACCGGAAGTTAGTCATGTTATGAATGATCCGCTTTGCCCGATCCGCTTTGCCCAGATCACATCTTTTTACAGTCCGGCGTATTACACGCGTGTCCTATCAAATATAGCAAATTGACATATTGTCTTATTCCACATATATATTGCCTAAGACACCGACAACATTTATTCGGGTAGATGGGTATGTGACAATCGACCTGCGCAATAGATATGCGCAAACGCACAATAATTAAAAATTTGGTAAAATCATAAAATGTCGACGGAAATGTTCTAATGGGCTACAAAATTTTAGTATACCTAGTTCTCTGTGGAAATGTATAAAAACTAACCAAACATAAAACTATCTTATTCTAAAATACGGATAGAATCGGAATAATTTACTAGTATTGAAATAATAAAGGTGATCGGCTTTGCCCGGGCGATCCGCTTTGCCCGGGTCTCCCCTACACCTTACCATCTCTCTAGACATACATTTTACGACGGCAAATGTTTACGAAGATTTTATTAAATTTCAATGTTATACCATTTTATTTGTATACAAATGTAACTACCACGATCGCCTATCTTACTATATAAATAAAGCCATCTGTTTAAATTTTACATTTAATCAACACCACGCCTACTGGTGACTAAACTTCGCAGAGTGGATTAAACATTCTTCATACAATTTGAACGGAAAAGTGTTTAATATCCATAGCATTGTAAAATCGTGGCATAAACACAGTGGATTAAAACTTTCTCCATATACAATTTTAACGGTAAAGTGTTTATCCATCGCATTTTGTTTCTGAATAAAAAATGTTTCTGAAGCATTAGTTGAATAATTATTATCTGGCTAATTAAGTCATCGTGTTTTGATTGGACGTATATTTTTCTAACGGTCTTGTCTGCGTTCTGATTGGTCAAATAGTAATGTCGGGTTTTATGCAGAAGAAATTAGGAAATAAATTATTTGGTTTTGTGATTATTTGCATTAATTCTAATTAACAAATTATAGCGTAATACTTGACTTGGGCTGTGTAAACATTTTAATAAAATGTCATATATAGCCTCAATAAAAATTAATCGAGAATACTAATTAAGTATACTCATAAATAATTCACAATAATAAATTAATTATTTAAAGTTTCCATTGGATCGGTAGTGGTGTATATTTAAATGAGATGAGTAAAGGTGAGTATGACGAATTAGAACACAGTATTTTCGGTTTTGGACAATTCAAACTCATATAGAGCAGTTCCGTAAATTTCAAGTTGCAGCTGATATATGGAACCAGAAATCGACTGAAGTTCGGCGACGACATTTTGAGAAATTCTTAAGACAAATCAGACCGACAAACGATAGACTGCAACAGACAACGGACGGACGGAGGATTGTTTTAACTGCGACGAATGGAGGGAAGAAGCCAGGACAGACCAAACGAAAGTGTACAGCAAAACATCATCTATTCCAAAAATTCCAAGGATCGGCGAGTAAACATTAGAATATCACATCCCATATCAAGACAATAAATAAATATAACTTACCTTGTACCATGAAAATTATATTTTGAATAAATATGTTTCAGCTCTTGAGTTCATTATTTCCCTCTACTTGTCAATTGGGTCTATAACAACACCATTCTTTTTCAGCTATTTTATACATGTACATATATATGTTTTATACCATTGCTTGTGCTCCATTGTTTTGTGCTGTCATTTACATATTATGTTATAAACGTTTTGTTGCATGTTTTGAATTCAATAAACTATGAAAAATATCAAATTCTCCTATCTAACGCACCCATGCCCAATCAGTTATCCTCCAATTAATATCTGTCCACGAAGCCAGTAAGATAATCCTCTTACTTTCCGGATCAGAAATCACGTAATTTTAGTTAGGCTTCATGTAGGGCCCTGCGAACCTTATAATTTAGGTCGAACCGAACCTTGAAACCGAATCATCGTCTTGGTTTCGAATCGAACCGAATCTCGAACCCAATTACCGACCGTGTCATTGAAGAGAGTCCAAGCGACGTACTCATAATACTAGTAGCCAGTTAGAACGTATGTGGATCATTATAATAGTACAATCAACGTGTTATATACAAATTTATCGTATACGATATAAGATAATTACATGTTGAAGAATTATTTTATATTGGAGATGAATGACAATCCGATAAAACGTTGATTTTATGTTCCGTTTATGTCCATACATTATATTACATAACCCCGATTAAAACAAATATCCGATTATCATTCTCCGTATATACCCGCGTCCGCTCACTGAGCATCACTCATGAAAAATCATAACTTATGACTTATTCTAACAGTAAGTGAGACAGATGTCTGATTGAATCATCGGTCAAGGTTCCAGTAGTACATATGTACAAGGTAAACAACGCGATAAACGACGCATTGAACTCCTAACACACTGACAGCATGAACGCGCCACGTGGCATAACTCGGTAACTATTAACAGACTCGTCAATCTGTAACTGCGACAACACATGACAAAGATCAAAGCGTGCCGACGTCGCGTTGTAGCAATTAAGTGTCACAAGACCAAAGCACATCGGGTTACATAATCATGTCAATCATTTATGCTGATAAACAATGGCCACACCTTCTCCTCACTGTGATTGGTTGACTCCAATTGTTGACACAGAAGGCTGCCGGAAATACCTATTCACTTTCAGCCAGTTTACGGAATTCAAAAAAGCTTGTTCGATCTGTATTCGTCAATAATCATAACTTATTGTCTCGTTTGTTAGGTATAATTATGTCTATTAGTAAAGTTATATGGAGAATAAAACAAACTTTGACGAGGTAGAACTTTGACTGAGATAGAAATGTTATAGTTTTACTAATTAATTATCACGAATTTGACATGTCCGACTGGACCGTTTAGCGGGAGCGGAATAAAGTTATGCCAAAAGACCCGTTCAATGAAATATCACCCAGTTACCCCGCCCGAGTAATGATCAAAGTAATTATGTCCAATGTAAACATAAAATCATAGTATCACACAGTTGTATGTAAACCAATTAATATACGGTATATAATCAATAAACAATTCCCAGTACGCCAAATTTGCCCATTTTGCGGGACTAAAGAAAAGGTTCGATATAAACGAATCCCGTCTAAGGTTTCGAACCGGACCGAATCATCACAGCGGTTTCGAACCGAACCGAACCTCGAACGGTTCGCAGGGCCCTAGCTTCATGATCCTCTAAGTATCACTTAAGCAAACAAACCCATCAGATTTTGGAAATTAATTATAAAAAACAAATTGCAAAGTAACATCTAACATGATCATTTAGTGGTATCAATCCATTTTATCAGTCAATAAATCATGTAGACCTACTATATATTGCATTACTGCGGGGACCTATGCGAATTGAGTGACCTACGGAGACCTACGCAAATCTAGGGACCTACTGCATAACGCAGTACGGTACCCCAATTCAAACGTTATTGTATTCCATGTCCCAGTCCGGACATATACACCAAATTTCATTAATATCCATTGAGAAACGGACCAAACGCCACATAACACCCCGTTTACCCCTTTTATTTGGAGCCGGCCTCGGCATACACTTTATAGTGTGTCCCCTAATAGTAATAAAGGCTAATTTCGATGCGCAAATTAGCGCTTCTACTCTAGTTTATTGTCGAAAAACAGCCGGTTTGAGATTATAATATATAGTTGAATACAGCTAGGTTAGCTGAATACAGCTAGCTGTATTCTCACATTTGCCAGACCTGATTAGTCTGGTTAGTGCATGTCGTGACTGCATGGTCGTCCTTTTTACATGGATTTCATTTTCAATGCCATAATTTCTTGTTTGCATGTGTGACCGAACTGTTGAATTCGGAATTTAAAAAGAGGAAAATTACGTTAGAATTACGGCAATTAGAGAAACATTGAACATGCTTACCGTGATAGCTATCTCTTTTACCCTATAAAACACGATTTTAGTGTCAAGTTATCACTGGTTATTGCGTTTTACTGCACACAAAAATCCAAAGGCGTCTTTACACCGGAAGTAATCTTGAAGAATTTTAAAACTTAAAAGTGCAAATTCCGGACGAAACGAAAACGACCAGGACCTGGTGTCCGGACAAGACGCGCGTGTACGTATTTCTGGTCACTTCAGCTGGTCACTTTGCCTGTTTAACTATTGAAACTGAGAATATTATTATCAGTATTACGTGATACCGTTTGTACAGTATCTTCTACATTAATTGTGAGAACATTGGTGGCTCCTGGACAGGGGCTTAGACGGCATAACATTCGACAATGATTCGTATACCGCCAAATAATATGGAGCACAAGATATATGTCAGATATATTCAAGAAAACCATAGTCAGAAATGGTAACGCCCTCAAGATCATGTTATATAGGCATATACAAAAATATTATATTTAATGGTTTCATAAATGTACCACCTCAGAATATACTGAAATGGACAGAAAGCCTATAAATTCCAACTGAGACGTACTTCATCAGCAATGTTTGCTGTCATATTATGCATTATGTTCCCGCAATATAAAAATCTTCAAGAGTGCCCAGCCATTGTTCACACCTAAATATCCAAAGAAATTAACACAGTCATAAATTTTACATACTGCAACAATGAGACATCCATGAAGATACATCCGCAAATACATACATCCTGTAAAAAGTCTGTAACCAGTAGGCGTACCTATGCAATACAGCCAGTACATTATTATTAAATCAAAGTTACCGGTACCCCATAGCTCCTGTATCTGTCGATATTGCAGTGCAGGAACTTTTCGGTTATAGACACACTGGTCCAGGTGCTACCATGGCCGAGTAACTTTATAACCCTGTGGACAGTGTGGTGACTCCGGTAGCATTCTTTAATGTGTACATATCGACCCATCGAGGCGTATACATGGGTCCGCGCCTGATCAGACAGCATACATACTGCACCCACAACAACATACCTGAACAAATGTTGTAATGGGGAAAGTTGGCATTTTGCATTCGGATCTTTATTTAGTGATGTCGAATGAGACTTTTCAGCTGTACAAACTTGACCTTGAATTGACCATTTTGAAGATCAAGGTCTGGTCGGGATCACGATTTGACCCGTCGAAAACAGTCCCCGGAAAAAAAGTACCCCTAGGTATAAAATTTCGTCGAAATCTGTGCGTTTTACCCGATTTGACCTTGAATAGACCATTTTGAAGGTCAAGCTGTCAAGGTCAGGTCGGGGTAACAATTTGACGGTTTTGACCCGTCCAAAACAAAGCAACACCCTTATGATGTCATACAGATAAAGCCTCTCGGCGATGAGTCAAGAGGAAATAATAACATATCTCGAACCCGGTGGTCGTAGAATTCGATTTTTCATGGGAAAATGGACAGACTCCACGCTTTAATTATATTAGGCAATTATCGAAGAGACATAAACGCATTTATTAACAATTTTGCCAGCCTTGGGAAGATTCGTAGAAGCGAGTTCTATGCAATGGAAATGCATGCATATTTCCTATGTAACGGTTTAACACTGTCTAAACGCTCATTATCAAAGACACTGCGGATACGAATGCTCTTTAACTATCACGCGATTAACCCATGAACTACCCATTGCGGTGGCGGGGGATTGGAGAATGAGTGCTCTGACGTTCTCAGAAGCAGTGCGATGACATTCCATCTGGGATTTTACCCTTAGATAGGAAGTTTGGGCTAAATCCGCCCGGCAGTTTTCCCGGCCATAGCTAACAGACAAACAACAAACAAACAGACAGAAGTCCCAAAATATATATCTCATATATATTTTGAAGACCTCTGTCTGTTTGTCTGTATGTTTGTCTGTATGTTTGTCATTTATACAAATCTACGATTCTCGACCGATCGGGACCAAACTTGGTACGTGTGTGTAGTTTGACCAGGCGGTGGACGTTGTCGTATTGGCGAGCCCGTGCGGCGCCCGCTTCGCGCATGCGCAGACGAGATCTCGGAAACGGGTGGAGCTATCGACTTGAAATTTGGTATGTGAATTAATCTTGCCCCGGATACGAATCTTATCTGGTCGCCGCCAGCTTCGCGCATGCGCAGACGAGATCTCGGAAACGGGTGGAGCTATCGACTTGAAATTTGGTATGTGAATGTATCTTGCCCCGGATACGAAATTTATCGGGTCGCCGAGCCTGTGCGACGCCAGCTTCGAGCATGCGCAGACGAGATCTCGGAAACGGGTGGAGCTATCGACTTGAAATTTGGTATGTGAATGTATCTTGCCCCGGATACGAATTTTATCGGGTCGCCGAGCCCGTGCGACGCCAGCTTCGCGCATGCGCAGACCAGATCTCGGAAACGGGTGGAGCTATCGACTTGAAATTTGTTTTTTGAATAGCCCGGACAACGTCGGGCGACTTCGTATATATATATATATATATATATGTGTACTTCATAGAATCGAAAACGGTTCGCTCGATTGAGTTCAAACTTCCCATCTAAATGTAAAAACCCACGGGAATCGTCGTCGCGGCGTTTTGGAGAAGCTCAGAGCACGCATTCTCCACTCTCAAAATCACCGCAAAGGCACGGCGGGGGTTATTAAATCGCGTTGATAGTTAAAGAGCGTCAGTTTTCCGAAGTGTCTATATAAAGAGCGTCGTTTTCGCTATCTACTTATCTGTATGACGGGCAATTCAATGCAATGTTATCGCGTTTGTTTTCAATGCAATACCGGATTCGACATCAAGCGTGAATGCTTATGTGAGTCGTTTCCGGGAATCAGTGTTAAAAAAAAAGGAAAACAAAGAATGCGTTGTCTGTCGTTCCTAGGAAGGGGGGGATTTCATCGAGTTCTATTGACCATCTCGTAAGGGTGGACAACCTCTGTCAGGGGCTGCTCAATGGCCACGGGGAGTTAAATAACGGGGAAGTTTAGGACGGGTACCATGAATTAACTCATTGAAAAACAAAGAATGCGTTGTCTGTCGTTCCTAGGAAGGGGGGATTTTTCATAAAAAAAACAATTAAATTATAAAAAAGAATTAATTAAATTAATAATTAAATAAATATTAAAAAATTCCAAAAAACATAAATTAAATTTAAAAAACATTAAATTAATATTAAAAACATAAATTAAATTTTAAAAACATTAAATTAATATTAAAATATATTTAAAAAAATATAAATAAAAACTAAATAATTTTAAAAAATGTCATGATTCGAACAAACGCCGCCGGTGGCGGGCTAACCTGCTAGTTAGATATATATTAGAAGTGGTTAGAAAAAAACGGAAATCAGTAATATCACAGGAGCTTGGAACTTGATCAATAACTACCTTAATTATTTACCCACCCCTTCATAAGGCAGAAAGGTTCAGGTTACTATGTTTCAACTTATCGGTCCAGTCTATTGTGCAAAATTCGACAAACAACTTTCTAAATTTCTAGTTCATCGATGTAAAAGTATATTTTCTTCTGAATGGTACGTCCGTTACCGTGGAATTGCCCTTTTAATGAATGATTTTCATATCAGAGTTGATAGAACTGCTTAATGAATGAAAATTGCTATCTAAATATCATCTGTCATTGATTTTGTGACTCTCATGTCTGTTTATTTGCGCGCACTAACGAATCGACTCGCTCATGTTCCTGTTCAAAAGCTGCAAAAATCTGAAAATGTAGTAACCTAACCCCCTCCAGCCTTCATAAGAGACCTCTTATGAAGGGGTGGGCAAATAATGAATTAAGGGAGTTATTGATTAAGTTCCAAGCTCCTGTAGTTAGATAAACTCGATCCTGATATCGGTGGTATTCATTTCAAGTAGCTTATAATTTATATACATGAGTGAGTGACAATTACATTCACCAAGGTATATGTATATCACCACAGAAGTTGGTGAGGGTAGTGTGATGTATATCATAGAAGTGGGGTATATCAAGCTCCAGTGATGTCATGCTTACATGTTGTACAGTAACCAAATTTTATTTATATTATCACACATCGTAGATCATGCCATGAATCTCTACTCTGGCTAATGCCCACTACAGGTGTTAGCCAGAGTAGAGATTCATGGCATGATTTAGACACTTCAATGTTCCAACACCGCAATTTAGTACAAATGTCAAACTGATTTTCAGTATAATTGACACCTTCATTCTTATAATTGTTCAGATACCGGTAAGTTTTAATAACATAGTTCTAAAATATTGAGTGTGTGTTCCACATGCAACCAGGAGTCATGCAGCACACTTTCTAGTAGTTTTTTTTTCTTGAAATAACACTGGCCACATTTTCTGATCAAATGTTGTGAGATTGATCAAGAACTTCACTGATGCAATGTAACAATTCATTATGTCTTTTCAGGTGAAAGTTTCTAGCTGGCAGTGCAAGGAATAGTGCTCTTAACAATATAAATTAACTCTCATATTTAATCAAATAGCAGAACAAATTAATATGTTTAGAAGTGTGATCCCTAGGTGCGTAATTCCAAGACTGAAATCTGTCCGCGAAATACATCAGTCTTGTGTATTTTTGAAATCTAAGACAAGTAAGATTCCAGAAACACCCACATGGATATCGGTTGATACAAGTAGAATTCCAAAAGTGCCAGAGATAGACGAACAGTTGTTGGACCATTTAGAAAGACTTTCATTGGTGAAATTCGGCAACAAGGAAGGTGTAGAAAGGCTATCAGCTGCAATTGAGTCAGCAAATCAACTCCATATGGTTAACACAGATGGTATTGAACCACTTGATACGGTATTAGAGGACATGTCTCTGTATGTGAGGGAGGATAAAATTGCTGAGGAAAACTGCAGAGATGAACTAATGAAGTTAGCAGTGAAAACTGAAGAATTCTATTATGTTGCACCTCCAGGAAATATTGCTTTGAAGAAAACAGATAAAGATTATTGGGAAGAAAATAAATCCTGTGGAAAGAAAATAAATCCTAATTCAACCTGATAAAGACAGACTTTTTGTAATTGATGATTAGAACTCTTGCATAAAAGCAGCAAAATCTCTATTTGTCTCTACATTTAGTTTATCACATTTAAAGGGGTACTGTACACTAAATCTGGCCACAATCTGGCACCATCTATTATACTCAACAGAATATATGCAACAAATGAATGAATTTGAGGCATGGATGAGTGCAAAATACACTTTTGTCCTCTATAAATGATGTAAACAACATGGTAATTATAATGAAAATGAGTTAATGACTCGAGTCGTTAACTCATTTTCATTATAATTACCATATAATGCCCATAATCTGTCCGCTGTTATCCATAAATTTAGCAAGACACATTTAAATTTTTTGGAATTTGATATTGTATTTGATATTTCCCTTTGTTATTTCTGATAGTAATAAAGTTTTTTTCTCTTTGGTTTGTTTAAACTATATGTATGTGTTTGCACAACATAGTGTTACATTGAAATTGCATTAACTCTCAATCTTGAAAAGTAAGTTTTCACACCCAACAATGGTTGTTAATAATTTGGGAGAAACACATAAAACCTGCCTGATGGGAAATTTTATTCATAAAAAAGTAGGAATAAAAACCTGCATGGTGGGCAATTTGTGGGTGAAAAATAAATATAAAAACCTGTCTGCCTGCCAATTTGAAACAAGAGCATCACTAGGGCTTGGCAAATTAGGTGGGAATTCCAACAAAGGGTCATAACTCTGGTGAAAATGGACAATAACACAATAGATCCCGTTTTTTTTTAAATGGGCATATTAACAAAAAGTGTCAGAGAAACAGACATAGAGGATAACTAATGAGTCACAATTCTATACAAAATTTATTAATCAAATTTAGTCGATGATGTCAATGAATTTTGTATAGAATTGCCACAAATTTGAGATCTTTTTTATCATATAATAAAAATTTTGCAAGGGAAAAACGATCTTGAAACGGCTGGGGTTAAAAAAAATTAATAGTGATTTCCTTATCACAACCAACGATGAAGTAAAGACACCCTTCAAGAAAAAATCTAGTTCCATTTTAAAGGTTTATTTTCATGTTGACATTTGTTCAACCACCCTTATCACCCATGTTTATCTCATAGTCACACTAAATAACCCAACACGAATATCATTGCACTAAGCTTTTACGGCACTGCACATATTGTGTTTTACTTAAAAAATATGAGGCCGGTAATAGGAGCTAATTATGTGATAAAATCAAGTTTTGTGGGGCCCAAGTATTTGGACATTAAGAAAGAACAACTGAAATTGAAGTAATAGATTCTGTATTTTTCATTAATTTAAGATAATGAAATATTCACAATATATTAAATATGGCAAAACAAAACATTACCTGTAGATATAATTTTTATCCAGGTGACAATGCCATTTATAACCCCTCACAATTTCAAACTACAAAATTGTATTTAAAACATGCACATCAAGATCTGATAGGTGTAGTCAGTGGGAGCATCTAAGATTGAATGCCAGGCAGTTGTTTTGACAGTATAGTATGGGATTCATGTCGTCCAGAACTATCAAATTAATCTTGATGATTGGCTCCAATATCATTTAATGAAGATTGGAAATAGACGAACTGGCCAATCTTAAAAATACAGCACTCACAATATAGATTCAATAATCATTATTTCTAAGTCCAATACAGCTACTAACAACATGGATACAAAGTGTTATTTCAATGGAATGAGGGCTGCAGGCAATGTCAAAGGTAATTGTATCTAGTTACTAGGTATCTAGTAAAAACATGGATGAATATTATAATCTGCAACAATCAAGTTGAAATAAAATGATGAGATGATAATTGTCGTACAAAGTATATAAACAAAATTAACAGATGGTTTATATCTTCCCTAAACTTTTTGTATGAATTGATTCAGAGGTGTCAATAGGTTTCTGCTTAAAAACATTGTTTTATTTCATACCCCCACCCCAATGAAATGTGACAAGTTTTTATTTTTTCTAATCTATTTCCAAATAAGGCAAATATTGCATTTTTGTTGAAATTCCATCATTAAAAACCATCTAAATGAAATGTACATCAGATGTTTCTCCTGTGGTTTTTTTTTGGGTTTGTGTTGTCTCTATGTTTATTGCACACTCATGTAGTATAGTATGTTTTAATCAATACCATGTATAAGAAATGAACAGATGCTGTGAAACATATATACAATAAATAGATAGAACACAATTGTGTGAACTTATTAACGTAAGAGTTTGCAGTAACGAGATGGTAAAACGAGAGCTGTAGGTTCGAATTTTAAATCAAACGATTGCAATAGCGGCACATGTTCACACAACTGTGTTGTCTGTTTATTGAAATTCGACATACATATGGGGGAAATAAACAGAAGCTATATTTCTCTATAATGCAGATGGTGAAGTGAACAGGCAGTGATCGGTTGACACATTTGAGAACATTTGTGGCAAAATTCTTTAGAATAGAAAAGCGTATAATAAAAAGAATATCAAGTTTTTTTTGAATGAATACTAAAACTTATGTCATTGGTGAATGAGACAAATGTTTATTCGTTCTATATTATTTGCCATTAGAAATAGAAGCACCAAAAGCAAATCTTATCAAAGTAATCTGGGTGAAAATACACTTGTGGGTAAAGTTCCAAGTTATGTTTTTGGGCTTGTAGTTTACCAAGAGCATTTCTATGCTTGAGTAGACTAAAAACTCTTTCTAGCTGAAGTGAACAAGTATTTATCACTTTAATAGTTGAGAATTCTAGATCACAAATGTTCCTCATCTTGATGGAATGTACTTTTTTTTATAAATTATTCTATTTTATGGCATGGATCATCAACAAAAACTATATTAACCCTTTCTATACTAAATGGATTATCCCATTCAGTTATAAAAGTATACATTGGAATGGTCTATTATTGATTTGGAGGGATGTACGTGTAATATAATCCTAATTCAACCTGATAAAGAGAGACTTTTTGTAATTGATGATTAGAACTCTTGCATAAAAGCAGCAAAATCTCTATTTGTCTCTACATTTAGTTTATCACATTTAAAGGGGTACTGTACACTAAATCTGGCCACAATCTGGCACCATCTATTATACTCAACAGAATATATGCAACAAATGAATGAATTTGAGGCATGGATGAGTGCAAAATACACTTTTGTCCTCTATAAATGATGTAAACAACATGGTAATTATAATGAAAATGAGTTAATGACTCGAGTCGTTAACTCATTTTCATTATAATTACCATATAATGCCCATAATCTGTCCGCTGTTATCCATAAATTTAGCAAGACACATTTAAATTTTTTGGAATTTGATATTGTATTTGATATTTCCCTTTGTTATTTCTGATAGTAATAAAGTTTTTTTCTCTTTGGTTTGTTTAAACTATATGTATGTGTTTGCACAACATAGTGTTACATTGAAATTGCATTAACTCTCAATCTTGAAAAGTAAGTTTTCACACCCAACAATGGTTGTTAATAATTTGGGAGAAACACATAAAACCTGCCTGATGGGAAATTTTATTCATAAAAAAGTAGGAATAAAAACCTGCATGGTGGGCAATTTGTGGGTGAAAAATAAATATAAAAACCTGTCTGCCTGCCAATTTGAAACAAGAGCATCACTAGGGCTTGGCAAATTAGGTGGGAATTCCAACAAAGGGTCATAACTCTGGTGAAAATGGACAATAACACAATAGATCCCGTTTTTTTTTAAATGGGCATATTAACAAAAAGTGTCAGAGAAACAGACATAGAGGATAACTAATGAGTCACAATTCTATACAAAATTTATTAATCAAATTTAGTCGATGATGTCAATGAATTTTGTATAGAATTGCCACAAATTTGAGATCTTTTTTATCATATAATAAAAATTTTGCAAGGGAAAAACGATCTTGAAACAGCTGGGGTTAAAAAAAATTAATAGTGATTTCCTTATCACAACCAACGATGAAGTAAAGACACCCTTCAAGAAAAAATCTAGTTCCATTTTAAAGGTTTATTTTCATGTTGACATTTGTTCAACCACCCTTATCACCCATGTTTATCTCATAGTCACACTAAATAACCCAACACGAATATCATTGCACTAAGCTTTTACGGCACTGCACATATTGTGTTTTACTTAAAAAATATGAGGCCGGTAATAGGAGCTAATTATGTGATAAAATCAAGTTTTGTGGGGCCCAAGTATTTGGACATTAAGAAAGAACAACTGAAATTGAAGTAATAGATTCTGTATTTTTCATTAATTTAAGATAATGAAATATTCACAATATATTAAATATGGCAAAACAAAACATTACCTGTAGATATAATTTTTATCCAGGTGACAATGCCATTTATAACCCCTCACAATTTCAAACTACAAAATTGTATTTAAAACATGCACATCAAGATCTGATAGGTGTAGTCAGTGGGAGCATCTAAGATTGAATGCCAGGCAGTTGTTTTGACAGTATAGTATGGGATTCATGTCGTCCAGAACTATCAAATTAATCTTGATGATTGGCTCCAATATCATTTAATGAAGATTGGAAATAGACGAACTGGCCAATCTTAAAAATACAGCACTCACAATATAGATTCAATAATCATTATTTCTAAGTCCAATACAGCTACTAACAACATGGATACAAAGTGTTATTTCAATGGAATGAGGGCTGCAGGCAATGTCAAAGGTAATTGTATCTAGTTACTAGGTATCTAGTAAAAACATGGATGAATATTATAATCTGCAACAATCAAGTTGAAATAAAATGATGAGATGATAATTGTCGTACAAAGTATATAAACAAAATTAACAGATGGTTTATATCTTCCCTAAACTTTTTGTATGAATTGATTCAGAGGTGTCAATAGGTTTCTGCTTAAAAACATTGTTTTATTTCATACCCCCACCCCAATGAAATGTGACAAGTTTTTATTTTTTCTAATCTATTTCCAAATAAGGCAAATATTGCATTTTTGTTGAAATTCCATCATTAAAAACCATCTAAATGAAATGTACATCAGATGTTTCTCCTGTGGTTTTTTTTTGGGTTTGTGTTGTCTCTATGTTTATTGCACACTCATGTAGTATAGTATGTTTTAATCAATACCATGTATAAGAAATGAACAGATGCTGTGAAACATATATACAATAAATAGATAGAACACAATTGTGTGAACTTATTAACGTAAGAGTTTGCAGTAACGAGATGGTAAAACGAGAGCTGTAGGTTCGAATTTTAAATCAAACGATTGCAATAGCGGCACATGTTCACACAACTGTGTTGTCTGTTTATTGAAATTCGACATACATATGGGGGAAATAAACAGAAGCTATATTTCTCTATAATGCAGATGGTGAAGTGAACAGGCAGTGATCGGTTGACACATTTGAGAACATTTGTGGCAAAATTCTTTAGAATAGAAAAGCGTATAATAAAAAGAATATCAAGTTTTTTTTGAATGAATACTAAAACTTATGTCATTGGTGAATGAGACAAATGTTTATTCGTTCTATATTATTTGCCATTAGAAATAGAAGCACCAAAAGCAAATCTTATCAAAGTAATCTGGGTGAAAATACACTTGTGGGTAAAGTTCCAAGTTATGTTTTTGGGCTTGTAGTTTACCAAGAGCATTTCTATGCTTGAGTAGACTAAAAACTCTTTCTAGCTGAAGTGAACAAGTATTTATCACTTTAATAGTTGAGAATTCTAGATCACAAATGTTCCTCATCTTGATGGAATGTACTTTTTTTTATAAATTATTCTATTTTATGGCATGGATCATCAACAAAAACTATATTAACCCTTTCTATACTAAATGGATTATCCCATTCAGTTATAAAAGTATACATTGGAATGGTCTATTATTGATTTGGAGGGATGTACGTGTAATATAAGCAGACGACAGAGAATAAAAGTGCAGAAGGAGTTCTATTTATCAAGGTAAATAGGTCATTGGTTGAACTTATTATCTGAACATTTCCTACATCAATAAGTGTTTAGTGTAAACAGGGTTAATGGCTGTATATAGAAATAAGTGTGGAATCAACATCATGTGGATATTTAAGATATAATGGCATAGGAAGAATTATTTATCATCTGAATATCCCCATGTAACAAATGAATGAATGGATATCCATAGGGCATCTCTCTCTCTCTGAGAGCATCTCAACTTATAGAAAGATTCTACTTGGAGAGAAGTATATTCCCAAAGTAAAGATTATATCAGAAAAAATACAACACAAGGGCTCATATTCACCAATATATAGACCAGGTGGTTTATACCGAGCAATGCTCACAGCAAATGTATATGTGGCCGTTCATATACAAACATCGCTGCAGTATAGGATTATCCAATCAAGGGAATTTGTCGATGGTTATACATTGCCAATTATTGACAGTGGCTCAACTTGGAAAGGGGATAATGTCATACACTACAGTCAATGGAGCAATAAGGAATGCGGAAAGTTTAAATGTTTCATGATGGGAACTGGGCTCATTAAATATCCTGTGCCAGTGCATCCTCTTATATATGCGAGTCTCTCAAAAGGAGCCTCCCATATATAAGAGAATGCACTTGCTTACACGGTCAAGGTAAATATTGTTAGGCCAATGTAATCTCTTATATATGCCAGTCATGGAAGGGTTAAGTAATACCAGAGGTAAATTGGATGAAAAATGTAAGCATGCAAAAGTATCTAATGATGCAAAGAGTAAAATCCAAGATGGCTGCCATCAGCCATGTTTTTGATAGAATATCATTCAAATTTGATAGCTATCATCTAGAAGTTGTTTTTAACATGCCTGCAAATTTTAAAAACATTTTTCTCCAATATATGTCGGCTACATGCAGGGTGTACTGATGGATTAAAATGTGAAATCCAAGATGGCCGCAAAAAAAAATTCAAGTGATGGCTCCCATCTAGTGGTCACCATGAAGATCCATATGAATTATTTATTGACAATTGGATGAGGGATGTGGCCTGTAGGGTATGGCGAAGGATTTAGTCCTTCAAAGAGTAAATCCAAGATGGCCACTGATCGCCATGTTTTTCAACTAAATTCGGGAATTTTTTATTTTTTTTAAATTGGAAAAATGTCTCCCATCTAGTGGTCACCCAGAAGATCCATATTAAGTTTTGTGACAATTGGATGAGGGATGTGTTCTGCAGGGTGTGCCAAAGGATTTAGTCATGCAAAGGGTAAAATTCAAGATGGCTGCCTGCTGTCATGTTTTTCATCGAAAATCATTCAAATTCTAAACATGCAGGCCTGTAAATTTTCAATCAATTTTCCAATAAATGCGACCTGCATGGTGTGGCAATGGATTCAAATTTGAAATCAAAGAAGGCTGGTGGCGGCCATGTTTTTTTAACAAATTTTGGAAAAAAATTGATGGTTCCCATCGAGGGGGAAAATCCATATAAAGTTTGGTGACAATCGGACAAGAGATGTGACCTGTAGGGTGTGCTAAAGAAAATTGTTGATGGACACATCCCAATGGCTCAAACTTGACTTTGTAAAGTTGAGCTAAAAACCTGCACAAAGTAGTACATGATTGCTTCATTTCAATTATGAACAGCAGAGGGAAAGGTCGGGGAGCAAAGTATATGATGAAAGAAACATGTTTTTTGTCTTATATATATTCTTGAACACAAACGGACGGGAAGTATCCACCCACAGTCCAATTATATCTTCAACAGTCATTTTTGAATCGGTACCGCAGAAAGATTCATGCTGAGTCTTTGCAAATATGTGGGAGAAACATTTACCCATTGAGTGTTAACTATTTAGTCAGCGACATGTGTCAATTGACAAATTGCAAATTTGATACTATGTGTGTCATTGTAAATGCTAGTGAAGATCGCAGATACTTTAAGTGTGTTCATCCACTACCAAATAAAGTACCCAGTTTATAATATAAACCCAGCTGGTGAATATGAGCCCTTGGGTGCAAGCACTAGTTGTTCATATCAATCACATTCAGAATATATCAAGAAGAAAGTCAGTGCTTGTATAAACCTATGTTGTGACAATGAGCATTAGGATAATATGAAGTACATGTACTGTCAAATGACAAAGATGAGAGTGACATAACATAAAATATAATAGTAAAATATGATATACACAATATTGCATAAAGAGGTCGATTAGGGCAGTTTCAGTAGACTCAAAGTGACTACTTTCTAGGGAGCCTTCAGCCACAATAATATGCTATGTCAGATCATTTAGTATTTATAGTTTAGGTTTTGTGGTAAAGGGTGTTTTTATTTGACATGTGGGAATGCAGCAACAATGGACAGGTGAGTGTTCCTTTCATACCCCTCCATCAAGCGGAGTTGAACAAATATAAGTTAGAGACACCATTCCTATATGAAACAAAATGACAGAAATTTCAAGTTAGACCCGTCGCCCCCAATTGAACCGCTTCTAGGGCTGGGGGGTCACGTTTTTAATTACATTTATCAGACAGAACACTATTATACTTGAACATTGTATAAATTGCTACAGTATTTAAATTGTGGTATTACACACGAAATGCATGTAAAATGAAATTGTTTGTACTGAAATTAAGCGGCCTTATTAAGGGTCAGACGCACTTTTGCCAAAATTTCCTGATATTTCAAAATGCATTTTCTGAAAATCTCTCAGGAATTTTTGTGTGCAATTTGGTACAAGTGATTATTGTGGCACAACATTTAAGATCCTTTGACCCATTGGGTATTATAATATTTAATTTATTTTTATTGCATGAAAAATATTTAAAATTTCAGTTTTTAGGTCCCAAGAACTTCTGTAAAATAGATATCTTTTAAAACTGCAGTTCATATATCCATGATATCATATCTGAAGATCATGAGAGGAGACAATTATTCTTGATTTGTGAAATTTAATTATTATTTTCATTTAGAAAGGTAACTACCTACAAATCATGTTCCATATTTGAGAATTTTCATGTCATGCCTGTTGATCAATGAAAAATTGGGCTAAGATGAGTTGTGGGCCATGGGTTCATAACCATGTAAAGCTGACCACCATACCTCTTAACCGTTTGGAGAGTATTCGTAACGTCATATACATGACGTCATGAGTAAATTTAATGTCAACGTCATAGCAATAATTATTAACAAGTTCTGGTCAAAAGGGTCCAATAATTCGTATTAATTCATGTGCGTTTTCTGTTAACGTGTGTCATCATAATCGATTGCACTTATACATTTGGGACATTATATTAATCAAAATAACTCCTATACAAATCATTTATATATCAGATGATTGATTGAAGTTATGTCTACATAAAATAACACTTCCCGAAACGACATATATGTTGTTCTACGACATATATGCCGTTCTACTCCTCAACCGATAGACGACATATATGTCGTTCTACTCGCGAAAGGGTTAACACTGTGGCATAAATCCAGTTGATTGCTCCATGCTTGAGTGGACCACACTGCATATCAACATTATTTTCATTGGGCTGGAATATTTGTGACTGCTTTATTCTCCATTATAATATATGGGGGTATGATGCTATATTATGCAATTAAAAATCTAACTCAACATTAAGACACAAATGAAGCCTCCTCTCAAGGAGCTAAGACAATAAGCTATTTGGTGATTGGAGCGTTGTGTGAAATTATGAATTATTCTAGCAGTTCTTGGTACCGAAAGGGACAAAAATTAAAATAACTGCTCAGATTCTATGTACAATGAAGATGATTATTTGTAAAATTCAAGATTTTTCACCAGATAGATCCAGGGAAATTCTTTCTTGAAAATCTCTTGCCATTTTTGGATAGATTTAAGCAAATCATGCATCGCCCCTTAAACCTTTCAGTGCCAAGTCCGATTTTTGTATAAGGGTTGATACAAAAATCGGACTTGGCACTGAAAGGGTTAAAATAATGGATTTGTGATTTTGTGTCTGTAAGATAATGAAAGGCACTATCTTGTCTTGTCTTGTGTAGATTCCCCCGTTAGTTGTCGAGGTACCGCTGTTACGAGCGTTGAAATTTTTCTTCCAAATGTTCTGATCCAGGAATGAGAAAGAATCACTGTAGAATCCGAATACGAATAATTGAAGATGCGATCATGATATTAGTTCATTCTGTACATCTTATTGATTATCTTGTTTTATATCGAATCCATTTACTTCATGCAGTTTCAATGTTTTAGAGAGACAGCAATAAATATTTTATTAATTTTTCAATAACAAAATGATATTCTTTGGTGTGTATATATATATATATAGGTTTAGTTAACCCTTCCATGACTGGAGCTTCCTGAAATTTTTTGAAAACCCTGTGCAAATACAATCTCATATATATGTGTCTCCCATATATTATAAGAGAATGCATTGGCATAACAATATTTACCTTGACTGTGTAAGCCAGTGCAATCTCTTGCATATGTGAGTTTCCCTATGGTAGACATGCATATATAAGATAATATATAAGATAATGCACTGGCACAGGATCTTTATGCTGCACACCAGCGCAGCTCCTGTTATGAAAGGGTTAACTCCTCACTTTTAGTTACCAAATGCACCTTTATTTGAACCTGTCGATTCTTCTCCAGATACCAAAACATGTTTCCCAGACCTAATGAAATTCAAGGCCATTAAAGTTCTTCAGGGCACTCTATTTTGAAATTCAAGGCCTTTCTCGACAATAATAGAACATTTTCAAATTTCAATCATGTGGCAGCAAGTGGTTCATATATCGCTGAAAATGAAGGCGCCCTACGGCAATTTATAAAGTGCTTTCAAGGCCTTGGATTGTCATTAGTTGATCTTCAAGGCTATACCTGGCCCAGTGAGAACCCTGCATAAAAAAGAACTTCATGTTAGAAGATTATCACAGTCTCATTGTACTTTGCAATCCTCTTCCTTGAGAGATTTCTTCTGTATAGATGATGCTGATATTCCAGTTGCATCACTCATGTTCACTAGTTTATTTTCACTACCCGCCTTCGGTAAACATTTCATCACTTCTTTCAGGACTTTTTCTGGGTCATTACTGGACGGTGCATTATAATTAAGAATATCACGTAAAGTTCTCTTCTCCCTGGGAGCACCTGAATCATCTTCTGCCTCATCGTCACTAACAAAGTCATCCAATTTGCTTTCAATCTCAGTCATTTGTGTCATTGGATTTTCTGTGGAGAAAAGACATTTCGGGATAGTATTACTATTCTGCAGTTCTCAGTTAATTGCTATGATCAAAATCATAATAGATGGAGTTTTCATATGGAATTATAGAGTATATTGTTATGGAATTATAGAGTATATTGTTATGTACTAAAGAAATACACACAAATGTACATAATAACAATCTTTATTCCAATACATAGGTCAAAAGAGAAGTGTTAATTGGAATTTATGGGTCAAAGAGAAGGGTTAAGGCCAAAAAAAAAAAGGGTTTTGGTTCTCGGGCAATTTTTTTTTCAAATCAATGAGGGAGGGAGGGTTTTATTTTTATTTTTTTCTGCGCATGGTAAGCATGGACAAAGATACCTTCCTCTGTCTAGTAATAACCAGAAAGGTAGAGGGAACTGTTATGCATATAAACGCATTTAGTCTTATATAAAAATGACAGTGTACTACCAGTGTATGACTGGGATTACCTAACAATATATAATGCCCCTGACATTAAATACTGTTATTGTTGTCTAAAAATTGATACCTCCCCATTCTAATATGTGATCCTGAATTGAGTCCTGTGCCTTTCAATTGTATAAAGTTACAATTAGTGTAAGTTGTTCACAATGACTAATTGTAAGAAGAGCATGAGGATCAGCTAATCATTTTCTTAATTGTAGTCATCTACTTCACGTTGTAAGCCTGCAAGTCACTTTTTAACACATTACATGTTAGAGCTCAATGCACACTAATATTCAACACATATCTGCTATGGACATGTTTTATAAAATCCAAAACAAACAAAAAATTTCTTTTTCGTAAGTTTTTTTGTCATAACATCAGGCATTGCAATAAAAAGGCCTAATGCAGCCCTTTTTATTCAATGTGGCGGGGCCTGAGAACAAAAACCTTTGTTTTTTGGCCTAATATAACATGTATAAAGCCTGTCACCACTATCATAGTGTAAGAAGTTCTATTTTAGTTGTTGCAAATGTCCATGAGACATTTCAAAATAATATATTTACTTAATAATGGAAAAGGTCAACAGACATGGAATTGGTAAAAGGGGTTAAATCTCCTGTCTTGGCCTTGCAAGTCCAAGCATCCAAAAGGACCTACAGGCTACAGTAGAGCTCCATTGTTTTTAGTACAATAAATTCAACTGGCTAAGTGGTGGAGGTGTTAACAGAACATCCTCCGACATACAAGAGTATCCATGCTCTGAGGAACTTTTGTTCATTCAAATGTCAGATGACATCAAATCTGATATGGCATTTCATCAGGTAATTAATTGTGGGTATTTTTCTCAAAGTAAGAAGGAGATCCAGTATAGATTGAAGATTTTTTTTTTTTAATATTTTTTGTTGGTAAATTGAACAAGGATTTAAATCTAAAAAAAAATAAAAAATGTTGTTGTTGAAATTGGGCCATAACTCCGTAAAAAATAAACTATATTAATCCATATTCGAATTTGATCTGTATTTTGTGCTGCGAAACTCGCATACCAAATTTGGTTCCGATCAGATGAAAAATGTTTGAGTTATTGCAGCATGCATGAAGTGTCTAGATGGACAGATAGACATACGGACGACGAGTAGTCAATCCGGACGTCGACACTATGTGTACCATACTATGGTATGGGTACACATAAAACAGACACTTTTCTCTTGTTTTACATCAAAATCATAAGGCATATATTACAACAATATATATGAAACAGACATGTTGTTTTGTTCTATAATGACAAGTTTTGTCATAGATATCAGTTTGACTTGATATCATTCCTCCCAAACTACATATAAAAAATTTGGAGTTTGAAATGAGCATGTCCATTTATTTTATTGAGCATAGTCATTATAGCTGCTAGATCAAATAAAATCACAACATTGCCAGTTAAATTGTGGAGCAAAGGAGCAATTTCACTCATAAATCACCTACGGTACTTGTTAGGCCAATGTTTTCTCTTATATATGCGAAGCTCCCTATGGGAGGCAAAAGCACAATTTCAGGAAGTTCCATTCATGAAATTGTTATATGGACGAAACCTGTCTTATGTGTGTATCCTTCCCCCCCCCCCCCCCCCCCCCCCCCCCCCCAACATGTGCTATCAATATGCCAAAGGACAACTAAATCCGATAATTAACACCCAAGTTACAAGGTGATATGTTCAGATGGACGGAGCCCTCAGCTATATGCCCCGAACCTCATACTGGGGCATAATTATCACAAATCCCAACATCTTACGAATACTAAACATTGACATATATTAGTTGTGCAATGTCTTTAGAAACATAGAAACTAAACCCAGAGTTATATAATTGTGTTAGTCAAGATTGTACTTACTGAATATACTTCGGAAATCAAACGATGAATCGAAGTTCTCTGGCCTGCAACAGAAAACAATGTTTGATGTCAATAGTTTGCCATGATGACTGTTGATGGCATTGTCTATTCTTTTGAATGTCAAATATTCTGTGCAAGAATAATAAATGGTCACTGATGAAATGTCCCTCAACATGGATGGCATATTCTCAAATGATTTCAAGTTGATAAAGATAAATTTGTGACATACCCCACTTAAATTGTAACTCTTTTTATTAGCGATAACCATTTTGGGATTTTGTTTCTATATAATGTTTCTCTAATAGCAGTAATAATACCCATCTTCACCAGTCTCCACAACCAGTTACATTCAAGCCTTGAAATAGTGTGTCTGTCATTTGCAGAATGAGGTCCACAGAGGGTGAATTTAGTGATGCTACCCCGCATAGCGGGCTAGCATCACCAAATTCACCCTCTGGGGACCTCATTCTGCTTACACCTCAGCAGAATGAGGTTCCCAGAGGGTGAATTTGGTGATGCTAGCCCGCTATGTGGGGTAGTATCACTAAATTCACCCTCTGGAGACCTCATTATGCAAATGACAGACACACTATTTCAAGGCTTGGTTACATTCTACCTGTTCAACCATATATAAACATTTGTCTGACGGGATGAACTAGTACATGTATGAGCTTTGAAAATTTACAATGCGCATTCAAAACTCGATAATCGTTAAAAACTCTTAATTTAAAATTGAAATTTACAAGGAAAATAGTAATCGATTGTGCCCCAATTTTGAAAATCAAACACATCTCGACCATTTCATTGATGTTTGTAAAATGTAATCCCTTTTACTTTTAAGTGAGGGTTCCCACTAGGGCTTGGGGGGGGAAATGGTACCCCTATAGCCGCTGGTGGAATTCTCAGTCCATCAACAAACTGTTTATGATCTAATAGTATTTATCGATAATAAATCATTTGCAATTTAAGATAAAAAAAAATCAGTTCTGAACATCTACAGTAACATAAGTAAATAAGGTTAAGGATTTGAAATTGTGTTTTATTTCTTAACAATTTGAATGGAAGTAATGCACAGATAAAAATTGATACGATAAATTTTATGACAAAACATCAAGTTCGACAATCTGGGTTGGTGACTGGAATGTAGTACAAGATTACAATCTTGACACCTATAGATATAGTAGAGAAAATAACCCAAAAAACTTACAACAAATAAAAGAAATAATGGGTGAATTAGACTTAGTAGACATATGGAGACAAAAAAATTCAGAAAAAAAAAAGATATACATGGTATGGACCAAAAGGAAAATGTAGCAGACTCGACTACTTTCTAATTTCAGAGGACTTAGTACCTCACATCCAAACAGCAGACATTGGTTCCAAATATAGGTCAGACCATGCCCCAGTTAATATAGGAATATCATATAATGACCAAAAAAAGGAAAAGGTACTTGGAAATTTAACAATTCCTTACTTAATGATCTAGAATATATAGAATTAGTTAAAGAAACTATTGCATCAACAGTTGTAAAATACTCCACAGGAGAAAATAGCTATAATATTGATGCGCAAATGCTATGGGAAATGATAAAAATGGAAATTCGAGGAAAATCTAAACCATATTGTTCTAGAAAGAAAAAAATTAACTTTGAAAAAAAATGGAAGATGAAATGGCAGAAGCCCAAATAAAATTTGATGAGACCAAAGAGGAAAAATACCTTATTCTATTTAATAAATTAGAACAGGGACTCCAGGTAATGAGAGAAGACCATGTTAGAGGCATACTTACAAGGGCAAAGGCCAAGTGGCATGCAGAGGGGGAAAAGAATACTAAGTATTTCGCATATTTAGAAAAAAGAAACTATAATGAAAAACTTATTCCAAAAATAACTAAAGATGATGGGAACACTATAACTGACATGAATGAGATACTAGAAGAACAGCGACAATTCTATAAAAAGCTATACACAGCTAATAATAAAGTATCAAATGAAGAAAATGAAGTAGAAAGATTTCTAGATAAAAATAACCCATTTCTTGAAACAAAATTAAAGGAGGACACAAAAGATGCAGAAGGCCCCATTACTCTTCATGAAGTTTTAAATGCTTTGAAAGCAATGAAACCCAATAAGTCACCTGGTGTCGATGGATATACTGCCGAGTTCTTCAAGTTTTTTTGGAAAGACATATCCGGGTACGGTACCTACTTGAGTCTATCAATGAAGCATACAAAAAAGACTCTATGTCTATCACCCAGCGTCAAGGTATGATAACATGTCTACCCAAACCTGGCAAAGATAAATCCTACATTAAAAACTTAAGGCCTATTACTTTGTTAAATGTAGACTATAAACTTGCAGCCTCAGTGATTGCAAATAGACTGAAAGTACATTTGAAAGACATGATAAGCGATAGTGATACACAAAAAGGTTTTTTAAAAGGCCGATATATAGGCGAATGCACACGTTTAACATATGATTTGCTGTTAGAATGTGAAGAAAAACAAATACCTGGCTTAATGCTTCTCCTTGATTATGAAAAAGCATTTGACTCTATTGATTGGAACTACATGTATATTCAAAAAACATTAAAATTCTTTGGTTTTGGTGAATCCTTATGTAAATGGGTTGCAACCCTCTACAATGATGCCAATAGCCTAGTGTATAATAATGGCCACTTATCCAAATCTTTTTAAATTGGAAGGGGAGTTCGACAAGGCGACCCTTTGTCGCATTATCTTTTCATTCTTTGCATGGAACCATTTGCTGCAACAATAAAAACAATGATAATATTGAAGGAATCAAAGTGGATAATAGAGAATATAAAATAAGTCAATATGCAGACGACTCTATCCTGTGGTTAAATGGTTGCCAATCCTCTTTCAAAGGAGCTATTGAACTAATAAAACAATTTGAATATATATCTGGCCTAAAAGCAAACTTTGAAAAAACTGAAGCGGTGTGGTTCGGAAAAAGCAAGGGTTCCTTAGATACCTTCCAAACAGACATGGACATTAAATGGAATCTATAAAGAGGAACATTCAAGTCCCTAGGTATTATTTTTGATTTAGAAGATCCACAATATGTGTTAGAAAATTGGTATAAGAAAAAAGAAAGTGTTGAAAAAATACTCAAGCATTGGGCATTAAGGACACTGTCTCATATTGGAAAAATAATAGTAATTAAAATGTTAGCACTACCTACAGAATGGTAAAAGGGATAGGTTAAAAAGAGAGACTCTCATTCAAAATATAACAGATGGAGGATTGAAGCTACCAGAATTAACATGTTTTTTGAAATCACTTAAGGTGACATGGCTAAAAAAATTAATGGACCCTTTTAACTATTCAGAATGGAAAATGATCCTTCTGGAAAAAATTAATAAATATGGTGGCACAGCAATACTGAATCTAAATAAAGCCAGTCTTACCATTTTAGCAAAACATTTCAACCCTTTTGGAAAGATGTCATATCTGCCTATGCCTTATTACAAAAAGAACCAGAAACCCCTGACGAATACACGAGTCAACCAATATTTCACAATAGCCTTATAAAGAGGCAGTATAAACTTATCTACTTTCAAACATGGATTGACAGACAGATATTATATATAAATGATATTCTAAAAGATGATGGCACATTTATGAATAATGAGGAATTCTTTCAAATATACGGCTTGAAAATTAATTACCTAACCTTACAGGGCATGGTGATATCCATCCCCTCAGCCTGGTGACAAGACATTAAACTTATAAAACACAAACTTGATGAACCAAAAGCCAATAAGATCTTACAGACCATTGCACACAAGGAAAACCTCAACCATTTTCTATATTGGGAATTTGTGAAACTTTTGTTCCCAAATAAACCCAGTGCTCAAATTGGATGGAACTATAAATTAGACTGAACCTTTTCAAAAAGCGACTGGGAACAAATATATAAAAGGACATTCAAAACAACCTCAAATACTAAATTACAAGCATTCCAGTACCAAATAAACCATAATATGCTAGTTACCAATGTCTTTCTAGAAAAATGTAAAATAATAACAAGCAATGTATGTACTTTTTGTGGGGAAGAACAAGAAAATATTCAACACTTGTTAGTAGAATGCCACAAAGTAAAACCGATATGGCACCATTTCTCAAAATTACTGATACAAACATGTGAGCTAGACCAACACTTGAAAAAAGAAGAAATAATATTTGGATGTACTAAAGAGAAACATTCTCTTGCAATAAATAATATAATTCTTCTAACAAAAAGATATATTTACATAATTCGATGCAAAAAGACCGAGCTGTCATTAAAAGGTGCTAACCAGTACATTTCACAGGAATACAAAATTGAGAAACATGCCTGTAAATGGAACAAACATTCAGCCAAATTCTTAGGTATAAAATGGGACAGTGTCCTTCAGTCCATTAACAGCAACCTTGTATAATATAACACAGATAAAATACCAAAAATACAAAAAAACAATACTATTATACTCAAAAAATAATAACACAAACAAAACTAAAATAAAAAAAAGAAGCCAAACCTCAGCAGTGCCATGTGGTTTTCTTAGACCAAAACCAATATATATTAGCCTTTTAACAAACAATTTAATTCCATTTAGTATCTAAAAAAAAAGCGTTATGCTAAATATATATAGCAAATTCTACAAAGACAGTACACACATATGTACCGTCCCGGGAAAAAAATTATTTCACTATCTGAAATTTCTCAGAAAGTTGAAACTCGAATGCCCAACCATGTTAAATTGGCGGATGATACACATCACAGAATATTGATACCAAGCAAAAAGTATCTGAATTGGCATTGGAAGATGAAGAGGCTTTTTCGCCTTAGAGGCCGAAATATCAATTTTTATCACCACCGTCGGACGGTTTTCGTTGCCCGGGTTCTCATGAACAAAAAATAAATAAAATGATATTAAGTAAATAAAGTTATATATATACATTTTGTATTGTATTGTTTTTTGTATTCATGTTAAAAAATATGTAATACTATGAATATACTGTTACCAAAAATATGAATAAATTATTAAAAAAAAAAAACATCAAGTTAAATCAGCGGGTAAAAGAAGTGTCCCAACAATTAAACTAACATTACATTCATGAACACATGTTATACCATGGAATATTCCTCATCACCCTTCAGTTGGTAACATCTATACTCTACATAGATCATACATAAGAACTAGTCAGAACAGTGTGTTCTTTGACATAGTAATCTCGATGTAACCAGGCAGAATAAACCACATGGCTTTTGGTGATGTCTAGTTTGATATCTTTCAAAATAAGGCAATAATTGTTAATGAGTGTAGCCCTGAAAAGCATTATTTTCACTCAAAATGGTTCACTTGTGATCAGCAATAGCGGACAAATAAAATTTTCTTTGTTTTTCACCATTCCATGTTAGTGTTATTTAGTGGCAGATATACAGGTGATGTATGCATTAATCTGTGGGTCGGGCATGGGAATATGTCGGATGGGAAATGGGTGAAGTGAAAGTGACCCTAAATGGGAACTGCATAGTTAAGTACAATAACTTCTGCAACAAATATCTAACTCATCTATTGTATGAGTTTCAGATAGCAGCTATCTTAACATCTGAATCGACAGTTTAGACAATACATTAGTGACGTAGGTTCCTGACACTGTTGTACTTTTAATTTTTGATGGACTTTACATCTGGCTTCAGGAATGATAAAGAACTGTAACTGCTATGAGACACAAAAATTGAACAAAATTATTTTGATGAGTTTTGAATTCGCGAACCATGGTGCAGGAATTCAAAACTGAGCGAAATATAGTCTGCATAAATTCATGCAAAAGTAAGGAAGAGACTCAAGCCTTCGAAGTGGGTGCGTGCGAAATAACATAAACGTTATGTAAAACAACTAATTACTATCATCAACATGTACATGTAAAAATAGATTGACTTTGTTCTTATTTTCGTTGGCAATAACTCTCCAATTTTTGGATGTCAAAATCATCATGTAAATAGTGGAATTACAGATAAAAGTCCAATTAGTCAAATAAAATACCAAAGTTCAATCAAAACTTGAGGGTAAGCATTAGAACAGGTTGAAGCATTGAAAAATATTCTGAAAATCATATTCAGACTAAAATAATTGAACTTACGACAAGATTAGCAAAGTTTGTTGACAAATCACTGTACATAACAGTTTTGTTTTGTGAGTCAAAAAATGAGGATATTTTCACAACAAAAGTTGGATGGACCTCATAATCACAGGCGTTATAACTGATGTGAGAATCCATTTAGTAAAACAAGGATTAAAGTTGATCACTACCATCAAAGCAAGCCTTGAAATAGGGTGTCTGTCATTTGCAGAATGAGGTCCCCAGAGGGTGAATTTAGTGATGCTACCACCGCATAGCGGGCTAGCATCACCAAATTCACCAGCTGGGGACCTCATTCTGCTTACATCTCAGCAGAATGAGGTTCCCAGAGGGTGAATTTGGTGATGCTAGGCCGCTATCAAGCCTGGATATAAGAGGTCGGACACGGTCATTGACCGAGCCAAATACACCGATGACCGGCGCCGCCTTATTATCGTCCCGTCAGTTTGTCTGGCGCCCATTATCTTCACAAAAAATATATAATTAAGGGGAAAACAACAAGTAGATGTATTATCCGCGGCAAAGACATTCAATTACCACTACTGTGCACTAAATATCAAATCCCCCCACCAATACAACACGTTTTACCGAAAACATGTTAACCCTTTACCCAACAGTAATATGTCTAACGTCATTACCCACACTAGTATAGCGGTTAAGAAAAAAAATCATGCACTTTTGAGTAGAAGTCCCATACTTTACATATAGATACTATGGACCAAGGTAATTAATTTCTGATATGGACCTCTTCTCAAAATTTCCCTATATTCACGCAAGGGCGCGTTAAAATATTGCATATTTGTGTCGAAAGATATCCGTTTCCACGTTCAATGTCATTCCACATTTTTAATAAACTGCGCTTGAGATTAATGTTTACTTGAACAAAATACGATTTATTTTCACTTGTTGTGCCTGCTAACTTGCTCATTACGATCAATTATCGAATACCAAATAAATGCCAACGGTAAAACAAAAACAACAACACCATTCCCCCTGTTATACATCACAATTGCCACAAACATACGCAATTTGGCAATGGTTGACGAAATATTAGAATTAATGTTGAACATGTGGAAAATGACTATTTGACACTTTTGCCTCAATCTTACGTTTGATTTTGAGTTATATTCGCTGTATTTGATACAATTCATAGTCGCAATACAACACTAAGTCAATATAGTTAAGCTAATGTGCAATATTTATGAACATGGTCAATAAATATAGGCAAATTACTTTTGTAATAGACGATAAACAAAACTAACAAATACTGCTGAACTGCACGATCGCCTACGGAAACCCATTCTCCATTCTACGGAAAGCCGATTCGTTTTGGTTTTCACGAATTGCAATGTGCGAAAATTACTAAATGATAATCGGAGATATGGTTAATTTTCTGAATCAAATCAAAAGAACTTATTAAATTGATGTATACACAACTTATTGAAGGCAGGTGGTGATCAAGTAATACTGTCACATTTGTAGAAATTGGGGATTGGGGTAGGGGCGGGTTGTAATCTAGCTCTTGGTGTTGAAGTCACCATGATGCATTTTTTTAGGGATGACTGTACAGCGGTTGATGTCACCATGAGAGTTCAGAATATCAATCAAGATGGGTAGTAATGCCAAGAGTTGGGAGTTCGTTCTATAATATATTCTCCATAACATGACAATAGGAGGGGGGTTACATTGTCGGTTGAATATTTTTCCATCTTCGAATAGGCCTACATGTATGTGGTGACAGATTGGACTCAAAACAGGGTGCAAATCCAATTTTGAGGATCTGAGAGTTTGGTATGATTCAGAAGGGTTCAGATGGAAATTTAAGCACCCCCCCCAACAGCCACAGCACTGTCTCTTCTAGTGTGTGGTGAGGTTGTGGTGGCTTATGCACCTGGGAATTAATTATCATACATAAGGTAAAATGTGTACGTTTATTTTCAATTATAAATGTAACAAATGCCAACAAATGTGTGTACGATAAAATTTTATAATTACGCTACTAGTATGGCCATGTTTTGAAAGGAAATTGGCAGAACTTAAAAACTGAACTAAGTGGGACCATAATATGTGGCTACTCTGGCACAATAGCATCAAATCTGACCAACTATTGTCAGTAAAACCGTTTAGTGTTTCTTTCATTGTGCATAAAGGTCACAAAGATGGAGAACTCTCTAACATGATTTCTCTTTAGATTAACATATCCATGAGTTATTGTGGAAAGCAGCGATAGCCACCCAAGGTACACCTGCGCAACCCACCCGTGACCATACAGTCACTCCATATATATATATAAACACCACACAAATGACCATGTGGCCACTCACTTTATACACATGCACCTCCTCACCCATGACCAAACAGCCACACATGGATATACCCATATATACATGTACATCACATATGATGATACAGCCATGATTCACCATGCAGGCACACCAGGTATACTCCTATATACCCATCACCATACAGTCACTATCCCCTGCATAGCTATTCACCACACTCATGGTCTTACAATCACTCACTATATACCTATTCATATCACCATTGGCCATATGGTCACGCCATTGGAGTCTGCCCACTCCAGACTTCCATATACACCTCACCCATGATAATTCAGCCACATGCAATATACTCATACACCCCATCTGGGATCATACAGCTGCTCCATGTATACCTATACACCCACCGATGACTAGTGCTATTACATATATGCATCCCACCCCGACAACAATGGCACTCCCCATATACCCACAAGTGACACGTCCGCCAATGTCCATCAAGCTATAATGCAGATATACATATACATGTACACTTAACCATGACTACATTCATTCCATGTACACCTATACAACATACTGCTCCATATTGATCCAAAGCACCCCCCCCCCCCCCACCCACCCATGACCGTACAACCAACAACAATACATATATCTATAAACCCACCCATGACAATACAGACTATACAAAAGTTACACCTGTAAAACCCACCATGACCATATATAGAGTCACTCCATTTATACACAGACAACACATATTTGACCATGTAGCTACTCTCGTTACACCCACACTGCATAAATGACCATACCGTCACATCGGGTATATATCTGTACACGCACACATGACAATAGTCACTCCCTGTATACCTATTCACATCAGACGTGACCATACAGCGACTCGTTGTATATACATACATATCACCATGGACACCCCACCGATGACCCGGAGCCCACTAGCTACGTCGCTGATGACTAATCAACTATATACATGTATTGAATGATATATACAATATAGGCACTATTTACGCATGCTGTTTCGAATAAAAGATAACACAGGTTATACATTATTTTGTGCACTGACCATTTGTTAACTTTTGGGGGTGACACTTAAAGGCATATGTAAGGTCATCGTGTGGGGGAATAGTTGGAAATCATGTATATACGATGGGACTGATGGGAATTTGCTAACAACGGGGGATAGCCCATGTCATGTAAGAATTGTCCAATAACTGGAAATGTTATGATACCTTTCAGTTTGAAGCATCTATCCTGAAGGGGGTGGGTATGCGAAATTAAATTGTCACACTGCTCCGAGTCACGTCTAGCCACGTTCCTGTGTATAAACTATAGAATGATACTTAGAATTCAAGCTATAGTACATCTAGGTGTCTTCCTGATAATAATTGGAAATTCAAGATACCCCATACGGGCCATATAATTGGACACTATAATACTTCTATTGCGTATTCTACACAAGACAACAGTGAGAAAGAATCACTGAACCCATTTATGCAAGCTTCTTGTGTGGTTTCGATTTCTTAATAATGAGACAGTTTTTACCAGGTTTCGTGTTGTTTGGCGCCAGAATATTCGAAAAATCACATTTTATAAAGAGCGTTTTTACTTCATTACCAACCAACGATGAAAATTGAAGAGAAATTTCGAAAATAAGCTATTTATAATCATTCTGATCACATTATTTTGGATGTTTCTTGTGGTGCTGTATTGGTGATGCATATATGTATAACGACCATTATATTTCATGTTTTATTGCCTGCTAAATTATTATGGAATGTTAACTTATTTTATGTCGAATTGGATGGGGCATCTTTAAATCAAGAAAGAAAAAAATAAACATATACAATTGGATAGAAATATATTGCTCACATGCACTGGCCGAATCCATAGCGCAACGGCAAACTTCGGAGGAAACGTCCCTCAACTTGAGAGTCCTAATTCGAATTAAATAATAATTGAAACATGTTGCTTTTCACCGTGGACAACAATAACTGTCCGTGCTGAACTGTGGGCGTATACTCAGGTAATCAAGACAGAGCTGTGGACCAGACCAAATGGATAGTTGGCTCCAATGACAATTCAATGTGTGGGTTTTAAGTCAGATATTATTCTCAGCGTCGGGAATTCGGTCAAGAATAGACTCGGCACAAGCGCCTCGTCTATTCTTTTACCGAATCCCATATTCTTCGAACATTATCCATTACATAGTTTGCACCAAACTGACTTATAGTGCCTCGTCTGATAAAGGGTGGGCATGTCTGACTCTGACGCCGTCTTGTCTTGTGTCTACACAGCCACCTTTTCAAGTTTTGTGTTAACATTGCTAAGAGGTTGAAGGTCACAATAAGGAAGGAAATGAGTGGGTGAAGTTAAGTCATGGGATGAGGGTGCAGGGGTACCCCATCAGCTCCCAGGCTATTATAAATTTGTGCTTTGATCGCTGCTGCATGTCAACGTCATCAATGGCAACACAATATTGGTTTTGCTACCAGTAGATACAGTAACCAAATACCTACCAAAATGACACATTAGCTGTTCGACCATATGACACCAGTGTTACGTGACCTCCACTGGCTGCCGATTAAACAATGGGTTAAATTCAAAGTGCTGCTAATTATGTTTAAGGCCAAGTGTGGAATGTGTAACACTCAGGGGGGGTGGGGACTCAATTCCGGTAGCGATCGAGTGGTTTCATCCACGAGTCCCTGCGAGCCCAAAAGGGTTGAGTATTTTATTAAGTTTTTAGGCACGTGAGGTAAGCCTGGCTCAGTCGAGCTGCAGGTTTAATTTGCCAATGAAGTCTTTTGTTTTGCTGCCACCACCCTATTTTTGGGCAGTAAATAGGGAAACCAGTTTATGACTACTCGATGAGTAGTGGTTGTATCTATTTAAATGCTGCAGACCGGTTGGTGGAAATAAGGAAAATTGTCAGAAACTGGATTGGAAAAAGTAGTGCCTGACCCTTAAAGAGGTCCAATCCATTCTGGGGAAACTGCATTTTGAATGATCGACTGATATGTATCTCTAGCTGGTTAGAACAAAAGTGAGACGGAATAGAAATATTGGCGCGAAAATATTTTTCACTCTTTGTTCGAATCGACCAATGAAATCGGTGAGCTTCCAGTGAGTAGATTCATGACCCCTTAACTAATGAACCCTGGGCATTAGGTTATTTATAAACAAATAAGGCCAATGACCAGGGTAGACTTCAGATAAAGGCAGCTATCACTTAATGATTTATTGCGGATGAACCAACCAGACAGAGATAATACACTTCAGTGCAGAAATTGCAAAGAAAGACCTGAAATGATTACTCCTTTATCGCACTTGTTATTCGTTCAAACTCCTTTTAATCTTCAGTATGCAATATTGTTATTTTTTGTTTCTTTTATTATTATTTTTATTTAGTTAGTTAGTTTTTTAATCGCTGCAAATTTAGACCCTATTTTATATGTTGTTAATATGCAGACAGTAATGTTTTATCACACGATCTTACTCTTTTTAATTGGATTTTTAAAATTTAGCTTGTGCTGCTTGTATATACCTATTGTTTTGCCATATTTCATGTTGTATCATAATTGTAAGCGTTTTAGAGCATGTCAATGTATTTACGCTATATAAAATAAATTATTATTATTATTAAGATCCAATCACATCATTTATATGGGACTACCGTTCCCCCTCCCCCACCATGATCAAAAACAAAAGGAAACTTACTGAGTAACTTTGACCCAGTAGGTAGGCCTACCCTACATTAGGACCCAAAGAATTTGCTGGTAACATAATTTTTCCTGAACAATACGGGCACATGACAATACCAAAGAAGTTGAGTAATGGTGGGGGTACATGATGGGTCCTACCAGCCCATGAACATGATGATGAACTATTATGAGTCAATGAGTTTCATGTAAAATGTTGTTGTTGTTGTAATTGGAGGTTTGGAACCCTGAATGCATCTATAGACAGTAATATTGATAAAAACTGCAAAACTACCTTCTAAATACACTTTTGCTATGCACAGTGATCATTTTATGAAAAAAATTGTTTTTTGTTTTTTTTTGTCAAAAAAATCGGGTGGTTTCCGAAAGTCATTGTGACGACCAACAAAGTGGTTATTTGAGTTGGGTCCATATCAGAATTTGTTTCATATATATCCCTGAAGGTGTATACAAAGTTTAATGCTTCTACTAAAAAGTGCATGATTCCCCCATAATTTTGGTCTTAGCCGCTATACTACACCAATACTGATAGGAGAGAACGTCGTCACCCCAGCCAACATAACTTTCTGGTAACATCAAAGTTATAGGAAAAAAATGTATTATTAAATCTTATGGTGGCTCTTGTTTATCTGCAAGGATGGTTTTTTTTATTTTAATTAATTGGTAACAATTGATTTTCATATTTATGAAAGTCAAGTTCCCCCCCCCCCCCCCCCCCCCCCCCCATTGGCAATGTGCAATTTTTTATTATTTAATTCATACTACATCCTTAGTATGGGAAGAGCAGGTAAGATGATTTGTTTGATCATATATTTCATCTGGCGATGGAGAACAAGGAGACACTATGGAGTTGGTAGGTATCTTTCCGGATTTTTCTTGACCATGATTCGTTGGATAGAATTAAAATCAATTTCACATTGAAATGTATCAGATTCTGAATTTTATTGCTGTCATTTCAGCTGATAATTTCCGAAAATTTATCGTATTATTGTGTTCAATTTATCAACAGAAATATTGCAAAACAAAAAACGCCGGAGATCTGGTTGTGTACGGTACTGCGTGAGACAACACAGTCGCCATAATTTCTTTACTGTCAGCAATCACTTTCAAATAAAAAAATGAGATCGTTTTGCAGTGCATTCCTTTAAATTTTCACATCTACATGTGCACCAATCACTCTAGTTCATGTCCACATGAATGCGTACCATAATTTGACATTGTTAAACAAACTTATCCCCCATTATATATTGCATCTATAAATTTGCAAAACAGAAAACGTCGTCGATTGAGTTGTGTATTATGTAAGACGGCAAGGCAACACAGTTGCCGTACTTTCTTTACTGTTAGCAATCACTTACTAATAAAATAATGAGATCGTTTTACGCGTGCATTCCTTTAAATTTTCACATCTACATGTGCACCAATCACTCTAGTTCATGTCCATATGAATGCGTACCATACTTTGACATCGTTTAATAAAATTATCCCCAATATTTTATCAACAAAAACACCGCGAAGATCTTGTATGAAGTTTGACGTTGTAACCTCGATTTCCAGAATTACCTTCACTTTTCGACAATCACTAGCAAAGTGTTAACCAACTTCTATTTATTTGCATTTAATAATGTACCAACGAAATTAAATAAAATGTGGAAATGCATAATGTGAAATTGATTCCAGTATTGTAAAAATCTGATTAACTGTTGTTGACAAGTGATCACAAATAGTAACCAATGTAAACAAAACACAAGCCATGATCGTGAGGATACAGAAATAAGATGTGCAAGTCGACGTAAATACTTCGACAATTACTCCGTGTGTCATGTATAAAAAAAAGACATAAAAACAGCATTAATAGACTAAAATTTCAATTTTTTAAATCATAGGTTAGAAGTTGAAATGCTATTCAGTAACAATATAATGTTTAATATGTCGGAATTGAAATATATATCGCAAGAACTATATATTCAGCGCTGACAACAACTCCTTCTGTGTACCTCACGAACGTAATGCGTACGTACTTCGAACTTGACCCAGTTTATTACGATATATCTTGGCACATTTACATGCGTAGAGCATGTCCATCACATATTGTCATTTGAAAAAGATTGAATGGCCATTAAGGTCGATAACAGTGCTTTTCTCTTCGTGAATATATGAGATGCCAAACTAAATAATAGTTAGCAAGACATCGTATTGAATAAGGATGACGAAATATACTAAAAATAAATCACATTGAGACACAGGCGTTACCTTGACCTTGATGTAATGATGATGCAATGTATATCACAGTTAGTGCCAAAACACAAGGTGTGTACACAGTTAAACTACCGGTAATCGATATATTGTTTGGCCTATGTTCAACTTGTAACAAAGGACATACTAATAGTGCAATTTTGTTCGATTAAATGATAAATATCTCTTGAAAAATTATTGATAATTATAAGATTGAAATTCGCGCCCAGCTTGGATGGAAGCCACGTGTTCAGAAATTGGTAAACGCGCTGTTTGCTGGAAGCTTCTAATTAGTTCCTCGCATTGCTATTCAATACATTTTATACACTCTATAAAAAATATAATATTGTAAATATGATCATGTGAAGAATTAGGAAAAATAAAAAAATAATTGGAAACAGTTTTATTTGGGAATAGGCCTACACAGCAGTAAGAACAAACACGGCGTCCTTAGTAACAAAAACTAACATCAGCATGTCGTCTTGCTCTTACCGTAGCTTCGTTAGTCAAGTTAATGGTAGTGATTGTTTTATATTTGGATGCATATGATATAAAAACATAAACAAGTCAAGTAAATATTTTACCAATACTGATAGGAGAGAACGTCGTCACCCCAGCCAACATAACTTTCTGGTAACATCAAAGTTATAGGAAAAAAATGTATTATTAAATCTTATGGTGGCTCTTGTTTATCTGCAAGGATGGTTTTTTTTATTTTAATTAATTGGTAACAATTGATTTTCATATTTATGAAAGTCAAGTTCCCCCCCCCCCCCCCCCCCCCCCCCCCCCCATTTGGCAATGTGCAATTTTTTTATTATTTAATTCATACTACATCCTTAGTATGGGAAGAGCAGGTAAGATGATTTGTTTGATCATATATTTCATCTGGCGATGGAGAACAAGGAGACACTATGGAGTTGGTAGGTATCTTTCCGGATTTTTCTTGACCATGATTCGTTGGATAGAATTAAAATCAATTTCACATTGAAATGTATCAGATTCTGAATTTTATTGCTGTCATTTCAGCTGATAATTTCCGAAAATTTATCGTATTATTGTGTTCAATTTATCAACAGAAATATTGCAAAACAAAAAACGCCGGAGATCTGGTTGTGTACGGTACTGCGTGAGACAACACAGTCGCCATAATTTCTTTACTGTCAGCAATCACTTTCAAATAAAAAAATGAGATCGTTTTGCAGTGCATTCCTTTAAATTTTCACATCTACATGTGCACCAATCACTCTAGTTCATGTCCACATGAATGCGTACCATAATTTGACATTGTTAAACAAAATTATCCCCCATTATATATTGCATCTATAAATTTGCAAAACAGAAAACGTCGTCGATTGAGTTGTGTATTACGTAAGACGGCAAGGCAACACAGTTGCCGTACTTTCTTTACTGTTAGCAATCACTTACTAATAAAATAATGAGATCGTTTTACGCGTGCATTCCTTTAAATTTTCACATCTACATGTGCACCAATCACTCTAGTTCATGTCCATATGAATGCGTACCATACTTTGACATCGTTTAATAAAATTATCCCCAATATTTTATCAACAAAAACACCGCGAAGATCTTGTATGAAGTTTGACGTTGTAACCTCGATTTCCAGAATTACCTTCACTTTTCGACAATCACTAGCAAAGTGTTAACCAACTTCTATTTATTTGCATTTAATAATGTACCAACGAAATTAAATAAAATGTGGAAATGCATAATGTGAAATTGATTCCAGTATTGTAAAAATCTGATTAACTGTTGTTGACAAGTGATCACAAATAGTAACCAATGTAAACAAAACACAAGCCATGATCGTGAGGATACAGAAATAAGATGTGCAAGTCGACGTAAATACTTCGACAATTACTCCGTGTGTCATGTATAAAAAAAAGACATAAAAACAGCATTAATAGACTAAAATTTCAATTTTTTAAATCATAGGTTAGAAGTTGAAATGCTATTCAGTAACAATATAATGTTTAATATGTCGGAATTGAAATATATATCGCAAGAACTATATATTCAGCGTTGACAACAACTCCTTCTGTGTACCTCACGAACGTAATGCGTACGTACTTCGAACTTGACCCAGTTTATTACGATATATCTTGGCACATTTACATGCGTAGAGCATGTCCATCACATATTGTCATTTGAAAAAGATTGAATGGCCATTAAGGTCGATAACAGTGCTTTTCTCTTCGTGAATATATGAGATGCCAAACTAAATAATAGTTAGCAAGACATCGTATTGAATAAGGATGACGAAATATACTAAAAATAAATCACATTGAGACACAGGCGTTACCTTGACCTTGATGTAATGATGATGCAATGTATATCACAGTTAGTGCCAAAACACAAGGTGTGTACACAGTTAAACTACCGGTAATCGATATATTGTTTGGCCTATGTTCAACTTGTAACAAAGGACATACTAATAGTGCAATTTTGTTCGATTAAATGATAAATATCTCTTGAAAAATTATTGATAATTATAAGATTGAAATTCGCGCCCAGCTTGGATGGAAGCCACGTGTTCAGAAATTGGTAAACGCGCTGTTTGCTGGAAGCTTCTAATTAGTTCCTCGCATTGCTATTCAATACATTTTATACACTCTATAAAAAATATAATATTGTAAATATGATCATGTGAAGAATTAGGAAAAATAAAAAAATAATTGGAAACAGTTTTATTTGGGAATAGGCCTACACAGCAGTAAGAACAAACACGGCGTCCTTAGTAACAAAAACTAACATCAGCATGTCGTCTTGCTCTTACCGTAGCTTCGTTAGTCAAGTTAATGGTAGTGATTGTTTTATATTTGGATGCATATGATATAAAAACATAAACAAGTCAAGTAAATATTTTACCAATACTGATAGGAGAGAACGTCGTCACCCCAGCCAACATAACTTTCTGGTAACATCAAAGTTATAGGAAAAAAATGTATTATTAAATCTTATGGTGGCTCTTGTTTATCTGCAAGGATGGTTTTTTTTATTTTAATTAATTGGTAACAATTGATTTTCATATTTATGAAAGTCAAGTTCCCCCCCCCCCCCCCCCCCCCCCCCCCCATTGGCAATGTGCAATTTTTTTATTATTTAATTCATACTACATCCTTAGTATGGGAAGAGCAGGTAAGATGATTTGTTTGATCATATATTTCATCTGGCGATGGAGAACAAGGAGACACTATGGAGTTGGTAGGTATCTTTCCGGATTTTTCTTGACCATGATTCGTTGGATAGAATTAAAATCAATTTCACATTGAAATGTATCAGATTCTGAATTTTATTGCTGTCATTTCAGCTGATAATTTCCGAAAATTTATCGTATTATTGTGTTCAATTTATCAACAGAAATATTGCAAAACAAAAAACGCCGGAGATCTGGTTGTGTACGGTACTGCGTGAGACAACACAGTCGCCATAATTTCTTTACTGTCAGCAATCACTTTCAAATAAAAAAATGAGATCGTTTTGCAGTGCATTCCTTTAAATTTTCACATCTACATGTGCACCAATCACTCTAGTTCATGTCCACATGAATGCGTACCATAATTTGACATTGTTAAACAAAATTATCCCCCATTATATATTGCATCTATAAATTTGCAAAACAGAAAACGTCGTCGATTGAGTTGTGTATTACGTAAGACGGCAAGGCAACACAGTTGCCGTACTTTCTTTACTGTTAGCAATCACTTACTAATAAAATAATGAGATCGTTTTACGCGTGCATTCCTTTAAATTTTCACATCTACATGTGCACCAATCACTCTAGTTCATGTCCATATGAATGCGTACCATACTTTGACATCGTTTAATAAAATTATCCCCAATATTTTATCAACAAAAACACCGCGAAGATCTTGTATGAAGTTTGACGTTGTAACCTCGATTTCCAGAATTACCTTCACTTTTCGACAATCACTAGCAAAGTGTTAACCAACTTCTATTTATTTGCATTTAATAATGTACCAACGAAATTAAATAAAATGTGGAAATGCATAATGTGAAATTGATTCCAGTATTGTAAAAATCTGATTAACTGTTGTTGACAAGTGATCACAAATAGTAACCAATGTAAACAAAACACAAGCCATGATCGTGAGGATACAGAAATAAGATGTGCAAGTCGACGTAAATACTTCGACAATTACTCCGTGTGTCATGTATAAAAAAAAGACATAAAAACAGCATTAATAGACTAAAATTTCAATTTTTTAAATCATAGGTTAGAAGTTGAAATGCTATTCAGTAACAATATAATGTTTAATATGTCGGAATTGAAATATATATCGCAAGAACTATATATTCAGCGCTGACAACAACTCCTTCTGTGTACCTCACGAACGTAATGCGTACGTACTTCGAACTTGACCCAGTTTATTACGATATATCTTGGCACATTTACATGCGTAGAGCATGTCCATCACATATTGTCATTTGAAAAAGATTGAATGGCCATTAAGGTCGATAACAGTGCTTTTCTCTTCGTGAATATATGAGATGCCAAACTAAATAATAGTTAGCAAGACATCGTATTGAATAAGGATGACGAAATATACTAAAAATAAATCACATTGAGACACAGGCGTTACCTTGACCTTGATGTAATGATGATGCAATGTATATCACAGTTAGTGCCAAAACACAAGGTGTGTACACAGTTAAACTACCGGTAATCGATATATTGTTTGGCCTATGTTCAACTTGTAACAAAGGACATACTAATAGTGCAATTTTGTTCGATTAAATGATAAATATCTCTTGAAAAATTATTGATAATTATAAGATTGAAATTCGCGCCCAGCTTGGATGGAAGCCACGTGTTCAGAAATTGGTAAACGCGCTGTTTGCTGGAAGCTTCTAATTAGTTCCTCGCATTGCTATTCAATACATTTTATACACTCTATAAAAAATATAATATTGTAAATATGATCATGTGAAGAATTAGGAAAAATAAAAAAATAATTGGAAACAGTTTTATTTGGGAATAGGCCTACACAGCAGTAAGAACAAACACGGCGTCCTTAGTAACAAAAACTAACATCAGCATGTCGTCTTGCTCTTACCGTAGCTTCGTTAGTCAAGTTAATGGTAGTGATTGTTTTATATTTGGATGCATATGATATAAAAACATAAACAAGTCAAGTAAATATTTTATTGGAAATAAAAATAAAGTTCGAAAATAAATAAATGTCAGTTAGACGACCGTACACAGTTGCCCGAGTACGCTGATTTCTCTAGTCGACTTAAAAAAATAGCACCGCCGCATTCCACTTATCGTTTTATTGCGATTTTATTGACAACTATCGATTAAATTGTACAAAATCTGCCACAAAACCCCACAAAAACGTAACAATTAATAATGTAACATATATTTTATTATTTACATTAACAATGAAAGCAATTTGTTGTGTTATAATGCAATAGTTTTGTTGTAAACTATGACTGAAAAAAACGCAAAACTCCGGGCTCTCTGGACGCTACGCGGCAGGGCTCTCTAGGGTGTTCTGGACGCTACACGGCGGGGCGCTCTGGGGTGTTCTGAACGCTAAAGGGTTAATGATCGTTCCGTATACAGGACCTATAAATGTAATTTTAATGCAACCTCTAACCTAAATTGTCCGCGATTGATGATTGTTCGCAAACTGCGAATTATCGCTGCCTTCACGTCCACACTATTTACGACTTTCTATTTTTAGAACGTGAAAAACCCAGAAAAAAATGGCTGCCACTGGGGGGAAACTCCAACCAAGAAATACACTTCGTCGTGTTTTTCTCGTTTGACGTAAGATACACGGAGATGTCACAAGTTAAATCAGCACAAGTGTAATATATTCCACAAGTTAAGGGTGTTAGTTGGAGATTTAGCGGAAGAAATTCCGAAAAAATTCATACCGGGTAGTTTTTAAATCGCCGCGTTTTGAAACATGTGCTCGTGTTTACTTGGGGGAAGCACGGCGTAGGATTTTTTCTGCGGACTATTTTGCGCTACTATATCGGACAACTTCCGATTAATCTGATCCAATCCGGCCAATTTGAAATTAGCAATGGGCAGTTCAGTGACTTAGCACAGTACATAATGTATGCAAAAGTCCCGATCACGTATAGTAATCCTAATTTTCCGATTTGATCGACATTAATAGCTTCAGTAACTTGAGTAAGTGATATAATTAAGCGTCGTTTCGTTTCACGTTTCCGTGTTTTAAATTTGTTGTAAAGTTGAATCTAATTTGTGCATTGGAATGGGCTAAAAAACAACTAATTGCTGCTATTTATTGATACCAGGTAAATGCCAGACACACTTTTCAAATGTCAGATGCCGAATCTTTGGTGCCTGTCATTTTGTCAGACACTCAAAAAAAAATTATATCCAGGCTTGGCCGCTATGCGGGGTAGTATCACTAAATTCACACTCTGGGGACCTCATTCTGAAAATGACATGACAGACACTCTATTTCAAGGCTTGTATCAAATCCTCACATGAATGGCCCATAATCTCAGGTACAGAACACATTTATAAAATAGTAGTTTGATGGTGTCGAATCAGATGGGACATCTTGAACTTACGGTTTGTTGGATAGTTTTTCCTCTAACAGTCCCTTATCCATCTCAGCACGCTGAAGCTTCTCGGTTAATGCAATAATCTCTGTTCTGGATGACTTGAGTTCTTTAATGCTTTCCTCGATCCTTTGTTTCAGTTTTGAGTTTTCTCGAATGGCAACATCAAATGCTGCCTTTTTAACCATACCATCACATGATGGGAATGGGGTGGACTGGCCATGGTACGTCCTCTCAGCAGGTTTGCTGAGGCAAACTAAATAAAAAAGATAGATGAGATGTATAATGATAATATTCCATGTTTACATAGACATGCAAAAACTGACACGGTTTACCAAATTCTAATTTGGAAGACACCATAATAGAACGGAAGCTCTTTACAAATTGATAACCCCATTAATCATTGTGTCAGCTAGGCCACACATCCCCAGAATAAGGTGGCTTTATTTAACTGGTGGCTTTAAAAAAAAAAATAATGAATAATTGGATTAGTCATGAAAATAGTAAAATCCAAGATGGCCACTGGCAACTAATGTTTTCTAACGAATTGATGAGGGATGTGGTCTGTAGATTTTGCCGAAGGATTTAGTCATGCAAAGAGTAATATCCAGATGGCTGCTGGCAGCCATTTTTTAAAACAAATATCAAAGATATTTTTGGCATCCATCTAGAGATCACCCCAAAGATCCTTATGAAGTTTGATGATGATCGAATGAGGGATGTGGCCTGTGGGGTGTGGGTTGTGAATCTCTCTCACATGATATAAACATTCTGTTGGCTGACATCATGTCAAGTCACAACGAATCATGTTATGTTCCAGTTATGTTCCAGGTTTTCATCTCGGCTACCGGGGATGACTTGCTGTTACATGAGCTGAGTTGTTCCAGTTTTCCGGGTTTTCTAAGTTGGTGAGGCACATGTATACATGTAACAGCACACCGTCTTTAAGTAAGATAGCACAGGAGACAGTGGCAATGGCTAATTGAGTTGTACCGGTTAATGTAACAAGCCCTTTGATTTTAGAGCCTGAGTTGATTACACCAGCATGTACTGTTAGTAGCATTTCTAAATTAAAGGTGTTAAAGAAATAATTCCCAAATTATTATGGAATTGACCGATATAGCTCCAATGTTGGACATAATGCCAAGAATAATTCATCAACCCTGCTCAATCCAAGAAGATTGGAAAAGCCCACATATATAGTTTACTGCCAAATGATCACATAATTTCTAGTGATGTACCGATTATCGGTATCGGCCATCGGATCGGGCCGATATATGTGGTATCGGCAAGATATCGGTATCGGCAAAATTTAGTCTCCCGACCGATACATGTCACATACGGTGATATACCATGATGACAACATTGACAGGAGACTGCTGGTACACTCATGATCCAAATAAACATTTCAAAAGGTTCCGTAGTTCCGTATGCTTAATAATTAAAGTTAAAACATAAACTGTATATAATTAAAATTACTTGCGAGTGCCGAGTATAGCACATGTTGAATACGAATAACTGACACCCCTGGCATTAGCGTGAGTATGGAATCTTCCTATGACTGAATCAGACTAATGTACCGGTATCATTTAGTGATGTATTCATGGGGGTGTGGAATTAATTCCATGCCACGTGCGACAGTAAGTTGTCACATTGTTATTATCTTCCCAATGCGGGTACCGGGCGGCAAGATCAAACGATTATTTGCATGCATTTGATGTCTTCGAGTAGGAATCACTAATGGGTCATTCTACCATTAGGTATCCCAAAATTGTAAAAAATGGCAAAATTTCAAACTTGCTGAATAATCCTGGCACTTGATTCGTTCAAAAGTACAGATTTTCAGCTTTCCAAAATGGTATTAAACTATATTGTTGCCTACCTGTTTGTATATATTTGGTTTGTTTGAAATAGTTGTACCCAACTCTGTTATTTTTGCATAATTATCAGAGTGGCCACGTAAGCTGTGACATGAAGGTTATTGATAGTAAACATTAGAATTTTGCGGCAATACATTGTGTATATTTTTCCAATAAAAAAAAAATATAAAACATACCCACATTTTCAAAATTTTGAACATTTATTCATCAACATCTCCATGACTAATCATCTGTCACACACGTAACGATTTAACATTAAAGTTTTAATTTTTCAAAAACTACATGAACATACATCGTAGTTTTCTATATTCTGTGACTCTATGGTTTGGGTGAAGCACTGATCATCATAAAATAAGATATTAATACTTTTTACGACTTTTGCAGTGCTTCCGATATCTGTCACACACGTAACGTTATGTGTGTGACATTATACAATCAACCATTACCAGTCACAAACCACACAACTCAGGTTTCTTTTTGGCTTTATTTTATTGAAGAAACTTCTAAATATCAAGAAAATGTATTTTACACATGTTTTTATCTTAAATTCATTCATTTTATCATTCTGAAGTAATTGTGCGCAATATGGGCACATTGAAGGGTCTTAAGCATAAGGCACTGTTCAGTTTAAACTCAATGCAGACATGACAAGGGTTAATAGTAACCCCTTTAAAGCATCCATGGAGTCCTGGGTACTTAAATACAGTGTTTCTGCAATTTGAATGTCATTTAAACTATTATTGAGATTTGATCATTTGTACCACCCCTTCCTACCTGATATATGTGGGTATGTTCTGTGGATTTCCACATGGATCACTTATAAGTGAATTAGATGTACATGTTGATGAATATTAAGTTGATTGTCAAACTATAGAATCTTTTGATTATCAATAATTCGATAACCTATCCCATGCTCATAGTGCAAATTAATTGGATTGCTAGTACCTTTACATGGTCCTGACGGCTGAGTTTGTAACTGCGGTCATGGTTGTACAATTTTAGACATTTGCATGACCATTTTTGTCCACTACTTAAAAAACTTTTAACATTACATAAATTTAAAACCCAGGATCTATCTAACCCAACTTAATGCCCTCTTTCACATGTACATGATCAAACTACTCTTATTGGCCGAATTATATATGATTGAGGGTATTGAATTCGAATAATCTAATAGCAATTTCACAGCGTCACACACGTAACGTTTTTGTGTCACACACAGAACGCTGCCTATTTGGTGGTTATAAGCCTTGGAATGGAAGGTGGTTTGGTGTTGACAGTTCAGAAACTATTTTTTGAATAGCTGAACATATTTCCATTCAAACGTGACATTTATTGTATATTCTAGACTTACTATTTCACAGGAATATAGACTCAAAAGAGGACATGCAAAAAACTGATTTTTGTGCGTCACACACGTAACGCACCAAATAATGTCTTGCCAAAAATTTATGGTACACAATGAGTTTAAAATATGTCTCAAAAGTCGTGGACTAGCCTCTGGCAAATAAAATGCAGCATCCCTTGACTAAAATAATTTTATAAAATTAAAGTTATCTTGATTATAAAGGCTCTAAAAACCTCTAAATGTCACACACGTAACGATAGAATGACCCTAATATGCCTTGTGTTGACAGATGACACAGTAAACTAAAAATCACAGTGTTTATAAATAGACGAGTCACACTTGACCAGTTTGCATTAAAGTCGCCGCAGTTGTGACTCGCTATTCCTCAATATATAGAAACATCACGTGTTAACAACATTTAAGTGTGTGCGTTTAAAGTGCATGCTTTTGATTCAAATTGATTGACGTTCTAGCTGGTATAGTTCTCGTCTAGTCCAATAAAGTATTTGATTTGATTTGGTATACGATGACTGAAGATGGAGGAGGTGACTAACTTGTTTGATGGAACCATCCGAACCAATCAGAGTGCTCTATGGGCGGGATTTGTATCTGCTGTCATGGGCAGAGAAAATGTCAACAATTGCAACATTGCAGGTGTTATTAAACACAAGTTCAACTTCTGAAAAAGATCGAGTTTGACAAATTGAAATTGAGTCATTGACTCAAATGGACTATGGACTGATTCCGTAAGGCACAGTAACGGAATCAAACAAATATTGAGGAAATCTTTTGAATGCAACGAAATATTAAATCGTTTTGCCAGGGTTTTTGGGGAACGTAAACTAAACTTTTTTGCGACCAGGATATCGGTTCTTTGCCGACAATACTTTGCAATTTAAAAGACAAATTAATATGGAGTTTTGTTCACGTACAAGACTTATCGGTATCTGTATCGGATCGGCCGATAATTCTACTGAAAATATCGGCTTTTTACCGATAACCCCTGTATCGTTACATCACTAATAATTTCCACATAATTTTAGCACAGACAGTAGTAAACACTTGAATAATGGAGTTGGACGAGGAGTGCTTTTGAATGATAAAGCACCAGTTGTCATCAGTGAAAGACTATTGCCTTGGAGGATATCCCAATGATAGATAGATAGATAGATAAATATTTTTTAATGGCTTCACATTTACCACAAAGACAAACACATTTACAGACAAAAAACATATACATGAAGATAAATAGAGAGCAAGGAGAAGTACGGGAATTACTAAACTACTCTAAAGACTCAAGTGCACAGACCATTTTAAAGTGATGTGAAACACTCCCGGTAGGGTGATCAAATATAAATGGAGAATATTCTTGCTCAAAGTGGTTATTTATTATGAATATTATATCCAACTCGACAACACAGACTGCCATTCTTATATATTAATTAAATGCAGTGACTCTCGATGGCAAAATCGTTTATTGCCAATAGTTGCATCCCGATTTGAGATAAAAATATATACAATTGAGCATAGTTCAGTAGAGGTTTTCTATGGAGCGTTATAGTTGATTTCCTTGAGATTTTTGGCGATGTTAGTATAATTCTACATTCCTCGAGTTGGCATAGTGCCTGTAAACTAACTTATCAGTATCAAGCACCCAAACAAGTCCATAATATATCTTTAAAGTTAAAAACTTAGATAAAAATCATACTGTGATTGCCCACCCTTCTCCCTCCAGAACTGTCAACCCGCAAAGAGGGATATAAAAATGTTCAAGATAGAGATAGAGAGGAAAGTGATTGGAAGATAGACCAAAATATGGATAGGATTTGTTATGATTGAGCTTACCTGTATCATCAGGACTGTATTGTAGACGACGAATTTCAACTCTCATTCGATTTATCTCTTCCTGTTTCGATTCTAAGACCTCATTACAATCTTTATTGCTGTAAAATGAGGAAATAAGTTAAATTATGTTTTACCAGAAGGCATTCATATATTTCAAATATTGAATGATTCACAAGATAATAATATGGACAGAGTCTTAACCCTTCCATGATTGGAGCTTCCTGAAATTTTGCCTAAACCCTGTGCCAATACATTCTCTTATATATGCGAGTCTCCCACAGGGAGCCTCGCATACATGTATATATAAGAGAATACATTGACCTTACAATATTTACCTTGACCTTGCAAGCCAGTGCATTATCTTATACATGCGAGGATCCCTATGGGAGACTCAGATATATATGAGAATACACTGGCAGAGGATCTTTAATGCTGCACCAGCGCAGCTCCAGTCAGGGTTGAATGGGTTAAAATAATTTCACTTATTTTAACCCATTTCAATTATTATTATTTCTTTAAATATCTTTCATGAAACGTTTATTATACTCACATGTATAATCACAAGATATACACATACAAAACACAGCCCTGGGTGGTAATGCTTGTGTAATTCTGCCAAACGTGTGGATGTACCCATGGTTGCCTGTGATCCGATGGAGTGTAATTCCGATGGAGTGTAATTATTCAACATTATTGTTGGGGGGAAAACTTTTATGAAATTTGAACAATGGCTGATATAGACGCTCTTTTTAATTTAAAGATATGGAAAGCGTTTACTTGAGGGTATTGCCGTTAAAATGGTCATATACATTAAAACTGTCATAAACAGAAATAATGTTATATTATTAGACATACTTTGCAAAACACTCAAATGCTACCAAGTTCTTTACAAAATATCGGTATAGCATTTGCTAAACCCCTCGCCTCTCTGAAAGGGTGGCCGTGAATCACTCTCCTAAAAAAATTGCAATGGTGTGGAGTGTTTTGCTTTAAATATCTTTCACTATTTATTTGCTGTATACAACCAAATGCTAGGCTCACACAAAGTGTGTTTTGTGGATAATATCGCATTCATACTATCATTAGTCTATACTATTAATATATTCTTGAGGAAAACGTTCATAATTTGGTAATGATTATTTCTAAAAATTATAACCTATAACGAAGGCCATCCGTACCTGTAAACGTCAGGAAAGTGATGATATTGCACATGTCCGATTTTTTTTTAGGGTTTGTACGATTCCTTTCTCGGAACATTAAACTGGCGTTTTTTTTTATGACAGAATTGTTTGTCTAAGGCAAGAGACAATGTGACAGTGGGTTTGGAATGTCTGACCCCACCCAAATTGAAATTATTTTGTGTAAACTATGTAATTTTTATTGAATGGAATGAGCATCACATGAAAAACAAGAGCCATGGCTAAATATGCCCTCATATAAAAATAATTGGACGAAACCAAATTAAACATGCCCTGTATTTTTTGCTAAGTATCACATATACCAATCATTGATCAGAAAATATAATCCAAACTGGTTTTATCGATCGGAAACCAAAATGTTTTTTATAGCAAATTCTAAGTAGAATAAGGGCCGAAACTCATGGAAAAATAAATGGACAAAAACCTATATTTGAACTTGACCTGTATTTTTGGCTCATAAAAACACATACCAACATTGGGTTGAGATAAAATAATCCAAACTTGAGTTATTGGTTGGAAACAAAAAATGTTATGAAATCGGGCAAATTCTAAGTCGAAAAAAGACAGTAAGGCCAAAAAAAAAAAACATGTCTGTTTCCGATAACATGGGCAAAATTTTCCAGGCAGGCAGGCAGGGGTTTTTTTTTTTTTTACACTTTTTTTTTTTTTTTTTTAAATTAGTCATTTGAACAGATTTGAAAGCGATAAAACAGTGCATTAACATGTATTAAAGAGTTTTTGAATATCATATACCTGCCAACTGCCCAAGTATTGGATCTCATTCATAGCAGTACCATTTTGAATAGACAGGGATATTGTTGATGGGATCAATATTGCTCTCAGATATATTTCATATATTCTGACATATACCGACCGGTGATCATATTATAGAGTTCAAAGTAGTTTAAGTTTAGAATTTTATTTGACAGAATATCCAATGGTGAACATGCATAAAAATCAACTCTAACCCACAATTGAAAATTTTAGCTGAAATACCCCTATAGGCCTGTAAAGTAAGCCCCCCCCCCCCCCACAATTGAAAATTTGAGCAGAACTTCCCCTCTAGTCCTGTAAAGTAAGAACCCCCCACAATTGAAAATTTGAGCAGAACTTCCCCATAGGCCTGTAAAGTAAGAACCCCCCCCACAATTTGAAAATTTGAGCAGCAGAACCCCCCCCCCCCCCCCCACAATTGAAAAACTTACCCTATAGGCATGTAAAGAACCCCCCCCCCCCCCCCCCCCCACAATTGAAAATTTGAGTATAACTTCCTGCGACACCCCCCCCCCCCCCCCCCCCCCCCCCCCCCGGCCACAATTGAAAATTTGAGCAGAACTTCCCCTATAGGGCTCTAAAAGACCCCCCCCCCCCCCCCACAATTGAAAATTTGAGCAGAACTTCCCCTATACATGTAGGCCTGTAAAGAACCAAAACTAAGACTCCAGTCAACACACAGTGGCTTCAAGATTTATACGTATACATTGCGTAATTTTGCGCGTGCTTCTATAGTCGGATCATATACGAATAGTGGTGCCGACATATATACAGGTATTCGGTCAGTCACCAAAAGTTACGTTCCGGGGATACAACAGGTACAGTAGGTTGATATAGGTATCATGTTTCTCTCTATGAGAAATTATGGGGAGAGTTGACAATAAAATGTGGTCGTAAACGCGTTTGCCTGGCATGATTCCCGGTAGGAATTTCCTGCAATATCAGCTGGTCGCGGAAATGACAATTAAAAACTACAGTTGAAGGGCAAACTACTATAAATCACAACGTTATGACAGCCATACGAAAACAAAAGCATTGTAGCTTGCATCATCCCATTGGCAATGTGTTCCATGTATTGATGTATTATACTTGTGAAAACTTCTGAGCAAGCGATTTTAGTATCAGAAGTCCGTTTGTAGCAACATGCAAGTACGGTATAGTGCGTAGGCCTACATGCCTTTTTTTGCTCGCAAACGATCAGTCACGTAAATATATCGGACCACGGTATGTTTTTTTTATAGAGATCCCCATATACTAAAAATGGGCCATGTATTGTGTACAGAATACTGTTCCTTGTATGCATTGCAAGGTCTCTGCAAACGATATAATATAGGATATAGCTTAATCACGGACAGTCATTTTCCCGCCAAAACGCACGTGTTTTCACTGCTTGGTTTTATCGCGTACATAGTTGTCGCTCGTGCATGGTACATTGTATATATGTTATACATATATACAATTTTACTCGCGAGTCCCCGAATACACAATCGATCGTGTCAGTTTCAGAAATAAACTGCGTAGACGGGCGGTGTTAATAGTATATTTCAATGCGATGTCGTATGTTCTATATTTAGCCCGATTCCAGGAATTCGCGTCATCAGGTTTACGTTTCTGGGAACAGCTTTGTCACCGCCCAATTACGAGAAAGTATTTAAGTTTGAGGCGCTATAATACATTGTATTTTGTTTACAAACACAGCCCATAAAACGACGTGGGATTTCCGATTGATTGATTGATTGATTGGGGTTTAACGTCGATTTAGCAACAAAGCCATATCACGACGAGGCGAAAGTGGGATTTCCGAAGTGACCTCGCCAGTTTATAGTTCGAAATACGCGACGCAATTCGATGTGTGGCATGGCCGACAGCGGGTTGTCTAGATTTATATCTAGACTACGCGATCGCATACGCTCACCCATGCGTCAGTTGATGTATGCGGCGGTTGTTTATTGATGCTTTGGGATTGGGAAAACAATAAATATTAACACACGGACAGGTTAATGTGCAGACTAGCCGTCTGAAAAAGTAAAAAAAAATTGAGGCCGGCAAGAAAATCTCAGCCAGGCCGGGTACCGGAAACAGAGACGTTTTTTTTTTTTGGCCTAACACATGTATGTGATGAAAGTGTCAAGACACTGTAGCACAACTTGGAGAGGATTGATGTCATACAATACAGTTAATGGAACATTAAGGAATGCAAAAAGTTGAATGCCATTGTTCCTTGCTGTGAGGCCAGTTTGTACATTATGTGTGTCTTTAAACCTTTCCTGATTACAGATACTGTGCCAGTGTATCTGTTATGGTGCAAGGGGGTTAATTGACAATCCCATTGTTGTCTGGTGTAAATAGGTCAGAGATATATTGTGCAGAGAGTTTGAATCAGAGAGGAGTTAGCAGATAGTTTTGATTGTGTGTGGTCAGGAATGACTTGGGGAAATGCAGAGAGATTTGTTACATGCATGGGACTTTGTATATTATCATTGAATAATATAAGAGATTAATCACCAAAGAATCATGTGTTTGGACTTGTGATACCCCTCCCATGGTGTAACAGTATCCTCTTATATGCAAGTCTCCCATAGGGAGCCTCCCATATATAAGAGATTACACTGGCTTACAATGTCAAGGTAAATAATGTTAGGCCAATGAATTCACTTATATATGCGAGGCTCCCTCATATGGGAGACTCACATATATAAGGGAATGCATTTGCACAGTTTTTCAAAAAATTTCAGGAATCGCCAGTCATGGAAGGGTTAAAGATAGTACACATTTCTTTTCATAACAATTTTTTATATAGATTCCAGGGTATAGAATTAATAAATATGAATCAAAGACACCTGTTTTTTTATTTACAGAAAAAAGTATTAAAATTGAGTTTAACCCTTCCATGACTGGAGCTTCTTGAAAGTTTGTGAAAACCCTGTGCCAATGCATTCTCTTATATATGCGAGTCTCCCATAGGGAGCCTCACATATATAAGAGAATACATTGGCCAAACAATATTTACAATGACATTATAACAAGTGCATTCTCTTATATATATGAGGCTCCCTATGGGAGACTTGCATACATAAGAGAATGCACTGGCACAGGATCTTTAATGCTGCACCAGCACAGCTCCCATCATGAAATGATTAATAAAAAATTATGTTGTTATAATTGTGGCTGGGAAGATATACACAATGTGAAATGGTGTGTAGGAATTACGATATACCATTGGTACTCTCAGGTGCCTAATTATAGTGTCAGCAACGATTATTTATTTTGAAAAAAAATTCCCAACAATCACTATTATTTGGCATTGAGATATATTGAAATTGTCATCACAATTATTAACCTCAGCCCAAATCACTATTATTAGGCGATCAAATTTTTTAGGCACCTGAGAGTATAGGTAACATGAGAAGGGGTCCACCCATTCAGGACTTTTTGTAATAATACTTGTACTAACATGCTTTGAACTTTTTCGTCCATTTGAGATTTTTCATATTCTAGTCTCACTTGGATTATCTTGTGCTCAGCTAGTTCAGTCTCGATTGTAGATAGATGATCTGTAATATGAAGAAACACATTCAATCTATTTTTTAACTCCTTATGTATAAAAAAGAACCTTATTAATATCTAATGGAATGAAAAAATGTGCAGTCGAAAGACTGGTAAAACTTGTTCCACTCAAATTGTTAACACCATTGAACACCCTAGCCTCAGACATGTCAACTCAGAGTACGGTATAATAAGAATAATTGCCAGAAGGGATTGTTCCGATCAATTTTTATCACTAAGAATACATTCCTCCATCATTAAATTGGTCAGGATTCAAGTTGCAATTACAACAGAACATTTAGTATACTCTTGCATAAAGATCAACGCTGGAGGCTATCCTTACATTCATGCCATAAATTGACAGCCAATGACAATGAAGTTTAGTTCTGAATATATTTATGAGGAACTTACATCACATACTTAACCCTTTCTTTACTAAATACTCAATAATGAGCAGTTCCCTCAGGATATGTTCAGAAAATAAGTTTGAAAAATGGCCATATATAGGCCAATCGTTGAACATATTATCTGAACATTTCCTATTAAAGATTGGAAATATTGGTTTCGTTTGGGCCCACTGGTAGCTGGCCAACATATTGTGTTAGTCTTATGGTGTAGTTAAGTACTTTCAGGTGCCTAATAATAGTGTCAGCATGATTATTAATTTTGGAGAAAATTCCCAACGATCACTATTATTTGGCATTGAGACATAAAGTGAAATTGCCATCACTATTATTAATTTCAGCCTAAATCCCCACACATCATTATTATTTAGGCCATCACAATTATTAGGCACCTGAGAGAAAATAGTCTTATTGTGATGTTGTATATATATTGTATGTTATCAAGTCAATCAAGTTCTTTGATTGAGGTGCATAGAGGTTTTTATCTTTCCTCATGGCCTCCACCTGCCAGAAAAATCTATATATATAACATATAGTTCGGTGGGCAAGATATCTTTGACGGATATACCATATTTTTCAAAATAAGTAAAATATATATCTCCTAAAAGTATCTTGCCCACTGAACTCTGAGCTCCCTCCCAGGGTTCAGCACCCACCCCGCTCACAAGGAATGTCCTAATTGGGGAAAAAAGACAGAACTTACTTGGCATTCTGATTTTGTCAAAACTGGAGATCACGTGGTCCATGTATGATTAAGATGGACCCATTCACCATCTATCAGAGATTACATGAACCACGATAAAACGTACCATAGAATTTTCGTACCATTTTCAACTCAGGTGTTTGTTAACCCTTTCTACTTAGAATGGGATATACATGCACCATATAGTTCAGTGGGCAAGATATATTTGACGGAGATACAGATATTCTGATGCACAAATCTCTGAGTAATGAATACTGGGCTACTGTTAGTGTGCTGTAGAAGGTCCGTAGGTGCTACGAACCATATAGCACACAACAAGCACCTTTACATCCATAATAGTTATGGATATCATAGCAGGGAAGAGGTTAACACAAAACAAGGAAACAATGGCTTACCGAGTTTTGGAACAAGAGGTTCCATTTCTCCTAATTTTTTCACTTTCTCATCTAAACTCTTCTTGAGCTGCAGGCATTTAGTCCTTTCAGCTTTATATGCAGTATGTAAGTCTTCATTAGTTTTCTGCGACTTATTGAACCTATTTCTTAAGCACTCATGTGTATCCAGTGCCACCATATTTGATGGCGGAGCATTCTATGAAAAAAGAAAAACTAGTTGAAAATAACTGAATGGTGAGTACATTAACAATTTCATGACGAGAGCTGCGCTGGTGCAGCATTAAAGATCCTGTGCCAGTGCATTCTCGTATATATGCGAGTCTTCCATAGGGAGCCTCGCATATTTAAGAAAATGCACTGGCTAACAAGGTCAAGGTAAATATTGTTTGGCCAATGCATTCTCTTATATATGTGAGGCACCCTATGGGCGACTCGCATATACAGATAAGGCAACACAATCTGAATCGAGAATTTACCATTGAATGAGCTGTGGATTTGCAAGAATATAAGATGTGAGTTACCATTTGTGATGAGTTTTATAAAAGACTTGAGATCCTTATGCAGTTCATAGAAATATACCATACTATTGTTCTACCTTCAAGGCTATTTTTTCCACTGAGTGCCAGTAAGGTAATGAATATAATTGTGATTAAAGTTGTATATTTGTCACTAGAACAAGCATTCTGATTGGTCGAGAATAGCTAACTTTAGTTCTGAGAACTTTATCTAAATTTAGGTAGACTGATCCTATTTTGTGAACCCTAACAATTTCTTGAAAAAAGTCCAACTATCATACTAATAAAAGAGTAGTCAAACACTGTAAAATGTGGATGAAATATTATGACTAACCGTCTTTTTCTGGGTACTCAGTTCGATGAAAGCCTTTGTCAGATCGTCCAACTTCTCATGCAAGGTCGTATTCAGCTCAGTTAGTTCTTTGACTTTTTCTTCCTCCATGATAGTCTGTAGCAAGCACAAGAAAGTAGTTATAGCAAGAGCTGGGCTGTGACTAGGTACATACTCACCAAGTGACACTAGGCAGCACACCCATTATCCGGCTTGAATTGGGTGTGGAACCGTAAGTTGGACATAGAGGCAAAAATGTCAAAAAGTGATCAGACGAGTATTTTCATCTAATAAATTACTTATAATTGTCAGTGAATTGAAAGAACCACTGGCTGGGCCATTCAATGCAGAGTTTAATGCCTCAATGTATTTTTTTTCAAGTGGCTGTCAAAATGACAGGCACCAAAGGGATGGTGCCTGTCAAATACTCGAGGCCATACTGTGGAAAAAAATAGCTCCATGAAATATATTTGAGTCCAACAGGAGTTTATAAATATAATGCATGTACAACATCCAAAATGAACGATGTTATTTGCTTATAGTCTTGAATATAACAGCGTATTTTTCGTTTATGTCGCAAAACAAAACTTCAGGAAACAGTTTCTTTCTCAAAAATGGGAATGTGAGATGAAACAAAAGTTCCATCCACATCGGGGGAAAATCGTATATTTACATACTGCAAGCATTGTATCTTCAAGTGGGTATCCAGTTTAATTCATTAGGTCATTGACTCATCGTATTCTCATTGTGTAGTATTGTCTGTTAAAAGTAAAATATTACCACTTTTGTCTTATTCGCTTTGAAAGGATGTGAGTTAAAACGTAGGAACGCGATAAGAAATGATACCGGTAGCTTATTCCGTGTGGGAAGTTACCATATTCATTTTAGTGCCGATTCTGGGAACTGGAATTGTATTACGATAACTTAACAAAGGCCAACTCTTAATACCTATTACTTCGACTTCAGTTCAGTAACTTAAGCATATTCAGGAAGAACAGTGCGGCGGACATAATGTCTGACCGAAACAAAATGTGCCGGGCATATATGAAATAATATGATTTTAGGTATCATATCTAACCTCATGTGCTGTAGTCTCCAATGCAGCAACCTTTCTCATCAGCTCTGTCGTCTCCTCCTGGTTCTGCATGTTTTCACTTCGCAAAGATTCCAATGATGCCACTGAATTTTCTAGAAGATCTAACTTCTGAATAAGCTCATTATTTTTCTGAATAAGATCTTCCTTTTCTGATTTCAACACTTCGACTGACGACTCTATTTTTTCATTTTCCTCGACCATCGCCATCAGCTGTTTAGTCTGTTTCTTCATATACTCATTCTCTTCCCTGAATGATTGAATGGAGACATCTAAGCCACCTAATTTCTTAACCTCGCAAAGTAGATCACTATTCTCTTGTCTTAAGCTTTCATTACCACTCTCCAAAGATATTATAGTCTTTTCAAGCTGATCAACAACTTCAGGCATTACAGTTGAATCAACTTTCTGGTGTAAGTCTTCATTTTCTAACTTCAGAGAATCAACTGCAGCTGCTAGATCCTCAAGAGAATTGACTTTCACTGTCAGTTCACCATTCTCTTGTGAAAGTTTCTTATACTCTTCTTGTATTGACTTCAAGTTTGATTCAGTATCTTCCAGATTACGAACTTTTACCATTTGTTGCTCATAATTTAGGCACATTTTCTCATATTCTTCTTGCATGGTCTTCATGCTTGATGCGGAATCTTCCAGACTACAAATGTTCACAGTCAGCTGAACATTCTCTTGACAAACTTTCTCATATTCTTCTTGCATGGACTTAATGCCTGATTCGAAATCTTCCAGACTACGAACTTTCACAGTCAGGTGGTCATTCTCTTGACTGACTTTCTTAAATTCCTCCTGCATGGAAGTCAGTGTTGAGTCAGATTCTTCAATGGTATGAAGCCTCAATGTCAGTAGATTCTTTTCATGACTGAGTTTCTCATATTCCTCTTGAATTGATTTTAAAGTAGATTGAGATTCTTCGAGTTCAGCTATCCGTGACTGAAGCAGTTTGTTATTAGCTTCTACATCTTCCTTCTCGGATATTAGTGATTCTGAAGATAACTGATCCGCCGCTATGGAAGCAATGTCCGACAACAACTCCGCTTTTTCTTTTTTAAGGTTGTCATTCTCAGATTCGAGTGACCCAACTAGAGTTTTTGTACCTGCCAAATCATCGATCTTAGTGATCAAACCATCATTCATTTGCCTTAAATCCTCAGTCTCCTGTTTCAGTAACTCAACTTCTGCATTTGTTTCTTTTTCAGCCAATTCTGAAATGAGGTGATTGATTTTGTCCTGTAAGGTTTCCTTTTCTTCTTTGAGAGAGTCCACAACAGTTTCTACGGATTCCAGTGATGTGAGTTTTGAAATTAGCTCTTGATTTTTCTCCTTCATATCACAATTCTCAGATCTGAGCAAGGCAACTGCATAATCTGTTTCCGATTGTTTCTGTAAAAAGAATTAGTGATAACGAAATAAAAGCTGGTCAAGAATTATTATTTTTGTTTGTTGCTATTTAAAAAAAAAAATTAACCCACATTGAAATTTTTACTTTAGCTTGAGGTTAAATGTTTAATTTTAAGAAGTGTTACTTGTCCAATATAGGACTTTAAAACAATGTTCAGTTTGTAGTCAAATCACAATTTACTTTCATATTCTGTGCTCTACTATTCTTTATATTGATAATATATATGAAAATTAACAAGGGAAATAATTATATTTCAAGAGATAAATTATGCCATTGCACACGAAAGTCACAGCCCTTCAATAAGGAAACTAACATTGCCCAGTTAAGCTTAAACTTTAGAAAATAAACTTTGTCATCTGGGTTTGATATATAATTTCCTGTCGTTTATGTGGCAGGTTTGATCCATTTACAGTTGATAAAGGGCAATAAATCAGATATAAAAAGCACCATCAATCATGTCCTAATATACTCTTGGGTTGTTTCAAATCACATGTTTCTATCTAAAAAAAATAAAAAATTGACTGGTAAATGACGGAAAACAGGCTCGGTCAAATGATGTGTCCCAGGATGTACGTTTCTATGTCAAAAAATGGCAATAACTCCACCAAAATGACTCTGACTGAACTAAAAATCGCAGGTGTGCAGGTTACCATGCTGGTTGACATATGTGCCAAGTTTTAAAAAAAGACTGGAAAATGACAGAACACAGGCTCGGACAAATGATGCGTCCCAGGATGTACGATTCTATGTCGAAAATTGCAATAACTCCACCAGGTTCCCATGCTGGTTGATATATGTGCCAATATTTTTTTTAAATTGACCAGAAATTGACAATACAGGCTCAGACAAAGTTCCGGACGGACGGACAAGGGTCATTACTACAGTCCTCAGACGAATGTCAGAGAATAAACAAATTTTGATATGTTGTTGTAACTAGATGATTGAACCCTGAATACATCTTTAACCATTTCAGTGCCAAGTCCGATTTTTGTATCAACCCATAATTCCTTGATCATTTTTCAAATGTATTTATTATAATAATGTGATACATTGATGGAAAGAGCTCTAAGAGCTCTTTCCATCAATGTATCACATTATTATAATCAATAAATATGGATCAAGGAAATATGGGTTGATACAAAAATCGGACTTGGCACTGAAAGGGTTAATACTAATTTATAATGGGTACAAACCGGTTCATCTTCTGCAGTGATTAACTTTGTTTGGAGGTCTTCTATCGTCTTTTGCAAACAAACAGTTTCTTGTTGGAGTTGAGTGTTGATTTCTTTATGCTCTTTAGCTGCTGTTGATGAAGCCTACAAAATCAAGCATACAAAATTTGATTAACCCAAAGCTTCTTTAAATACTAAATGGATTCTCCCATCAGTTATGAAAGTGTACATTTGAATGGTATATTATTCGACTGGAGGAATGTTCAGGAAATATAAGCAGTCAACAACACAGGCTAACAGATAATACAAGTGGAGAAAGATTCCTATTCAATGCTGGGAAATTTTCAGTTAATAAGTTCAACAGGGTATTTGTTGTATAATATAAACAGGGTATTTGTTGTACTTATTACCGGTAACTGAACATTTCCATATGGAAATAGGGAAATGGTTAAAACAGAATCATCAATAGGTTAAACACTCTTTATTCTCTACTAAGAGCCTAGAAAAAAAGAGATGTGTTTTCCTTAACACGACTGACCACCTCCAAAAACCAAATTAAAAATAAAATTTTATTGGGTGACCACTGCAGATGTTCCAAACTGTTTATAAATGCTACATCTTGGAAAGGTATACATTTAAAATGCAAAACAACCAGCAGGCAATAAAACAGAAAATTATTTCACATGTGAGGTTGGTGGTAATTGTAGTTCCATTTTCATTGAATGATTCGGTTGATCTTTGAGAACTGTGATTTGCAGGGATTCAGTATTTTTAGTTTAAATTGCGTGTCATCTGACTGGTTGAGACATTCCAGGCTAGCACAACAGGATTTGTCAGAAGTAGCATGTAATTCATTGAAAATCCTCAATAAATCACTTTTGATAAATCACTGATCTGCCGGTAAACACATTACCAGGACAAGCCTAGAGAATTCAAATTGGGAGAATTCACTTTTCCCTATTAACCCTTTACCCAACAGAACGGCCCTGTGCCAATGCATTCTCTTATATATGCGAGTCGACCATAGGTCGCCTCGCATATATAGGAGAATGCATTGGCTTAACACATTAAAAATTATAAAATTGTTAAAGAATGTAAGAAAAAATGGTAAAAAGAAGATTTTTTTTAGGCCAATGCATTCTCTTATATATGCTAGGCGACCTATGGTCGACTCGCATATATAAGAGAATGCATTGGCACAGGGCATAACTATAACCATCACAATATGGTCAATGAGCCGGTTCCAATGATATCCATATTTGTATGGTTTTATTGAGACAGACCCAAGATATTTTAGGCTGTTGAAGCTTTATTTGGCCGGTTTTGGCCGGTTTGTTGGAGAAATGGACTGTTGTCAGAAAGGAAGTCATTTAAGTGATGAAGTTCAATTTACTCTCCAACATCACCTTTGTGTGATCCAATAAGTATTATGCAATACAAGAGCCCAGTATTAGCATTATAATTAGTCAGTACACTAGTTATTATAATCACTTCAAATATGCTGTTTTGAAATGTGCAATCTGGTATATGAGAGAAGTCACTTCTCCCTAGGACACATATAGGGAGAAGTGGCTAATCTTAGGGAGAAGATGTCTCACAAGTCACCCTCTAGGCTAATCCCTGCCCTTCACATTTATATTTCATTGAATTTATAACAGGAATTGAACTTAATTACTGCTGCCAATCTTCCCAAATTTTTTTCAAGGGCATGAGGAAAAATACACTGTGAACCTTGAAGGCAAAATATGAACGGTGTTGGTGAACACCACTCAATTTGATTTGAGATTCAAAAATATTGATATTGGGACAATGATTCAAAGTAAAGATTCGATTTAATACAAAAAACAATTCGCAGGACACTAATTACTCATGTACAAACCTGTTGCAGCTGTTTCTCCAGGGCAGCTACTTTATTATTCAGCTCGTCATTATTCTCCTGTAAAGACTCGAGCTCATACATGAGAACGTCAGCACTGTCGGAATCCGCAACCTTCTCAAGCAGTCTCTTACAGTCAGCTTCTAACCGATCAACATCAACTTTAAGTCTGTGATTCTCCACTTCTAAGACCTCAATGGACTCGGAATTACCAGCCGCACATTCCTCAGACTCAGTAGCGGCATGAAGACGATCCTTTAATTCTTCTACAACATTTTTAAGATGGCCACTCTCCTCTTCGAAATCATTAATTTGTTTATTAAGATCTGAACACTCTAATTTCAGTTCAGAATTCCTTTCTTCAAGAAGTTGAACATGCTCAGCAAACTCAGGTTGTGAATCTACTGCTGATTGTTGAATATTTTGTGAAGAGTTCTCTAAAGCTGTACGAAGCTGAGAATTCTCTTCCTCCAAAGAACCAACTGTAACTTGCACATCAGAATCCTTCACCTTTAAAGAACAATTCTCATCCTTCAGCTTCACATTCTCATCTTCTAAACTTTTCAGCATCTCCAGAATATTACTACCTTTGTCGTTCATTTCAGCAGCATCCTTTTTCAGTTGGTCATTTTCGCCTTCAATGCCTTCTAAAAGAATTTCATTGTCTGCATTTTTAGCCTTTAAATCATCGTTTTCATCATCGAGTTGAGAATTTTTCTCCAACAAACTCTCCAACTTGATTTTATCATCAGAATCTATTATGCCTTGTTCACTTCTTACGACCATTAATTCTTCTAACTGGTTTTGAAGCTCTGAGTCATGAGCCTTCACTTGAGAATTTTCTTCCTCGAGTTCGTTGATTCGCTGTTCTAGGACTTCGACATCCACACCAGATTCGGGGGTCGTGAGCTTTAGATTGTTATTTTCTTCTTCCAACTGTTCCAGTTGTTTATTGAAAGCGGAAAGTTCTTCAACAAGTCTGTTATTTTCCTCTTTCGACTTCTCCAAAGTGGTAACCATCACAGAATTTTCCCCTTGTAGCTTTTTTATCAATTCCTCTGACAATGAAGAATCTACTTTCATCTCTGGAATCTCACCAACCAAAGAAGTATCTGCCTTAAGGCTCACATTTTCCTCTCTTAATCTCTGCAAATTTTCTTTGGCTATACCATAGTCTTCTTTGAGTGTTGAGTGATCACATTCCAACACACGTAAATGCTCATCTGTCCTGAGAATCTCAGCTTTAAGTTGCGATGTCTCCTCCTCAAGTTCATGCAGGCGCTGTTCCAGAGCGTTATCTTCATCAGAAGTTTTGGTATGAAAGACATCGCTCTCAGACTTTAGTTGATCGGCTACCTGGATTTTGAGCTCATCGATCTCGAACTCGAGTTCGCTGTTCATATCACAGACTGACTGTCTGGTTATGTTTAGTGCAGTTATCTCCTCATGTAGAACCTTGTTTGAATTATCCAGCTCCTTCACTTTAACGTCATATGAGCGAATAGCATTCTCACATTCAGTTGTAATTTTCTCCATGTCTGAAAGGCCATCCTGGGAATTAAAAAAAAGAAAGAATTGAACTGAATAAATTGAATTGAATGGAAACATAAAATAATAATTAAATTCAACATACCCGGTACTGGTTTTATGTAATTTACTAGATTCAGTTTCAAATGAGAGCTGACTTAACCCTTTCTATATTAACCCTTTCCGTGCCAAGTCCGATTTTTGTATCAACCCTCTTAAGAGCTCTTCCATCAATGTGTCACATTATTATAATCAATAAATTTGAAAAATGATCAAGGAAATATGGGTTAATACAAAAATCGGAATTGGCACTGAAATGGTTAAATAATCACTGACAGGTAGTTCAGATAATGTCAACAAACGACCATATGTCACTTGTTGAACTTTTTATTTTATCTGAACATTTCCCACAAATGTATAAGAATCCTTCTGTACTTTAATTACCATCCCACATGAATAATAGACTATTCCAATATATACTTATAACTGAATGGGAGAATCCATTTAGTACAGAAAGGGTTTAACATATTCAACCAAGGTAAAAATTTCAATGTGGGTGAATTTCTTTTTTTGAAATAGCAAAATAAAAAATACAATAGTCTGTCATCTGCTCATTTTCCATGAACACCCCTGCAAATAAATAAGAGACCATTCCAATATAAACTTTCATAACAGGTCGGAAGAATTCATTTAGTAAAGAAAAGGTTAAAGTCTTAATTATCAACGTCATATGAGCGAATTGTATTCTCACATTCAGTTGTAATTTTCTCCATGTATGCAACCTTGGACATCCTGAGAAGTGAGTAAAGAAAAATGTATTAAACCTACAAATTCCATACTTGTAACTTTGACCTCAAAGAATGTTGATATTTTGGTGTAATACTTGTTTTATGTTAACCCTTTCATGATGGGAGCTGCACTGGCGCAGCATTAATGACCCTGTGCCAGTGCATTCTCTTATATATGTTGAGTCTCTCATGGTGAGTCTAGAATATATAAGAGAATACACTAGCTTACAAGGTCAAGCTAAATATTGTTAGGCCAATGCATTCTCTTATATATGCGAGGCTCCCTATGGGAGATTCACTAATATAAGAGAAATGCATTGGGACAGGGTTTTTGCAAAATTTCAGGAAGCTCAAGTCATGACAAGGTTAATATTGTGTGATCATGATTTGTGGAGAACGAGATGTTCTGTCAGTTGAAAAACTTAAGGCTAAATCCCTTTGTTATGTTTATCACGATGCAACAAAATATGTTTATACGAACACAAAAGCTAAAATCATAACCCAGTATTATTGGTGTTTTTCACCAATAAAAAGATATTCAAATTTAAATTTCAGAAATGTTGATGTGGAGAAATTTTTGAAATACAAGTAAGATAACTGTATATGCAAAATCGCTCCCTAGGACATACACACATAATTTACTCAGATCAAATGTCCGTATATTTTACTCTAGATATCTGGCAAGTTGGAATGTAAGATTGCAATCTGCCCAGTTTAGTAAACAACGTATCAGTCTTTATGAAAGAATGTGAAGGATAATTTCATATGAATGCCTGTAATGAGATTCACAGATTCATTCCAGAAAGTACTACATGTACATATATATCCTATTGACTTTATAATTCATGGTCATTCAGAGATTGAGGGAAAGGAAATATCGCTCTCTGGAGTATACAATCTTATTCTTAACTAGCTTCGGGAGCCTTTATTCAGCAACAATCTTTTAAACATTTTGATTTGAAAAAAATAAAAACAAAAAAAGAAACAAAATTTTGGTTGTATAGATTGACTGCTTTGCTCACAATTTAATAAAAAAAATATAAATTATTTTTTATATCAGTTTAAAAAAAGAAGCCATTATACCCCGAGCCACTACACCAAATTTGATGGAATCAGTTGAAGGGTCTGAGAAAAAAATTGTCAATTTCAGTTAATTGCATATCGTTTAAATGCATATTTCGGTCATTTGCATAAAATATGCATGCACCAAACAATTTTCTCATAAAAAGACTATTTTCTAATCGTTTATTTGCATAAGGGTCGGACTCTATTCCGTTTTTATGCATACGAAAATCGCCAAAAATGTTGATGAGAAGGGGTAAAAAGTCACCTCATGATGTCGAAATTATAGCAATTTGTAAAAATATTTACCTTGAAAAACGTATTTTATGGGAAAACTTAATACAAAGTTGTTGAAGATGACCATCGCGAGAGCGAAGACGGCAATTTTCAATTTCATAACACACGTGGTTTTCTATCTCTTCTCAGTAACATGCTTCTGTTGACACACATTTCCTGTATGTTTCCATATTTATTTGTGAATTGCATGATTTATTAAAATTTGTATATTTATTTGGTTGTTTGTTGAGTTTGTAAACGTTTGTAAACACCTGAAGTTCCAGTTGCAATTCTGAGAATTCAATGTGAAAGGAAGATTTCCGGGAATTCCCCAACAAGGAAGCCAACTAAACCGAAAGTGCTTTCTATTTCTTCTAACATGCTTCTGTTCACAAACATTTCCTGTATGCTTCCTTATTTCCTTTAAAAAACGTATGTAAACACATGCAGTTCCAGTTGCAATTCCGATAAGTGAAAGGAAGGAAGTTTCCGGGAATTCCATCAATGAAGTATCAAGACGCCGACTAAACACATGGCATTTGTAATCACCGGCGCAATTGATTCCTGGAATTTATGTCAGATTCAGATAATCCTATTGAAAGATCAAATAATATTTCCAGGAATTCTATCAGATTAACAGAATCTGTTGAATTTTGTCAGCTTCAGAAAATGCAAGTTTGTAAACACCTGCGCAATTATTCCAGTTTCCCGGTCAGTTTGTGTTGAAACCGAAAGTGAAACTAAGATTTTCCGCGAATGACATGGGTAGCTCCAATTACGCGAGGTTACGGAAAATAGTTCAGAAATAAATCATCAAATTATTGTCTTCGCAACACAAAGTGATTTATTTTGTCTAAATTTTCTTACCAGTTCTTGGTGGCTATTAACTGATATTTGGTGGGTATTTAATGATTATTTGTTTAATATTACATGTGTGTAATGCATTTCTAACTGATTGATTGGATATATTCTAAATATAAACATGTATATAGTGAGTTTATTATCAATGGGGGTTGCCGTTTAGGCCTGTAACGATTCATCGCGATTTCGATGCATCGCGATTCGTCATTCACGATTCTATACGCGATTCATTTGACTGTAATTTCGATACACTACGATACAGTTCCGCTATTATCATGCAGTTACCATACGAAGTCAATCGGGTCCCCTCGTTCGTTTCCGTAAGCTGTGAATGCTTACGAATTGTTATCGGAAGTAAATCTGTAAATTTCGTTTGTTTCCGTGAGCTCGCACTTTGACCTTTGACACAAACGTTGGCGGAAGTGAAATGACTGACCCCCATAACCTAGCAACAGACTGTAAGCCATGCTCTGATTGGTTTAATTTGATGAACTGCTGTGATTTCAACCAATCAAATACTAGTATATTGGATAGATCGTCTGCGGCAAACAACAACAACACGTGGGCCGTGGAAAGATGTCTGCTCAAAGCTTAAAACTTGTCAATCCGCCAGCGGCCTACAGGTCGAAAGTCTGGCAGTATTTCGGTTTTGGGACGTACACCGTTGAAGAGGATGGATGCATTAAGACAGACAGAACTAAATCGATATCCAAATTATGTTCGACGGCAACATCTTACATAAGTTACAAGACTGGTGTTACGACCAACATGTCGCACCATTTGAAACGACATCATTCTAGACTATACTATAGTCTATAGACTTGACGAACTCAACCCCAGCGAGCCCATCTAGCGTTCCCAAATCATCAGGTCAGCTGCGTCTCCAAGATGTGTATTCTAAATTGGCTAAGACTGTGAGTTGTGACTATTAAAGGTCACATTGTTGTGTTGAATTACTGTTGATTAAAATATAAAATGAATTTAAAAAATAAGACTTGAATCACTGTTGCATCATGAGTTTCGGATTGAAAATTAGCTTTTCTGACAATATACTCAGATATAACTATGAGCATAATAAAAAGTAGTGTATAAGAGCCCAGCTGCCCAGCGACATTTCGTCATGTGCCATTATTAGGCATATAGTTTAATGGTGCATGGCGAACTGTCGCTGGGTGCTTACACTACTTGTCAATAGTTATATCTGAGTATATTGTCAGAAAAGCTCATTTTCAGTCAGAAACTCCATCAACTGACTGCCAACTGTGAAATGATATACTGTTCACTAAAATTAGTATATTTCATCTTTCTACGATAACATCTGAGAGTTGTGCAAATTTGGAGTGTTGAACTTGAATAGCTATTTACTCGTGGGATCAAATTTTGCGTATCACGATACGATACGTATCGTTGGCCCCGTATCACGATACGTATCGTATCGTGACCAAGCGTATCGTTACAGGCCTATTGCCGTTCCTGACAAGAACATCGTTTTATTCTTGAACATTTTAAAATCATAGATGATAATATAATATGGAATAACATTAAATTAATATAGATGAAGCTCTTTAGATATTATTTTGTTTAAACAAACTAAATTGATGATGAAATTGAATGAACAAAACATAAACAATTCACTGTATTTCTAGACTGATGCTGGTGATAGAAAAACGGCTTATGCTTCTTTTTATCGTGATTTCGGCTTTATGCATATTCGGTTAACTGCATAAGAAAAGCCATGCACCGACGCTATGCAATAAAGCGAAATTGACTGTACCATCGTCGCTGTCATCATGTACATACTTGCTTACATCCTTATCATTTAGTCATCCAGTGTTCAATGTCTTACCAACTCGTCTCCCATTGACGTAGTTACCACTAGATGATCAAATCGGCCCAGGTAGTTAGACCTCATAACTCTGTACAAGCATATTTAGTTCATACATAGAGCCATTTTTCAACAAACCTGCTGTGATGTTTGACGCTCTGATCGCTCAATGGTGATTTCCAGATCTCTCTGTGCAAGCGATTGCCTCAATTTTTCAACCTCCTGCTTCAGAACATTGTCTTCACCATAAGAATCACTCAGCTTTCTCGTCCTTTCGGCATCTGAATCTTTATCGGCTAGAGATTCTTTCAACTGTTCAAATTGTTGCTCAAGGAAGAAGTTTTTATCAGACAATTCTGTAATCTCTGTATTACATTCATCGACTGTTCTCTTGTATAGCTCAGACTTGCAGTTAGCCTCACGCAACTTTGATTCGAGAAGAACATAATCATCAGCATGAGATGAGTATAAACCTTCAACATCACGAAGTTTCTCATCCTTTGATGAAACATCTGTTTCTAGTCTTTCAACTGCATACTTCAACATATTCAACTCCTTTATCAGATCTGAAACCGTTTTTGAGAGTTCCTTATTTGTAGATTGCGCTTCATCGAGATTGTGCTCAAGCAGCAGACGATCATCTCCTTGTGACGTATGTAATTGCTGAACATTCTCCACCTGTCAACAAAAATAATTATTATATGCCTGTTAATGTAAAGCACCCCGCTCCAGAATCTAAGAGCAAACTGATCTTTAAATTAGAATTATCTCCTTATGTGATCAAATAAGAGCATGACAGGAAAAAATCTTCAGATAACATCAGAAACGAGATGTTAGTTGGGTGCATATTGCATAATAAACATGGAATTGCAGCATGTATGTTACTAGACGACAATTTTATGTCACTCTTGTGATCGAGTAAGGATAAACCCCAAGGTTATGCTATCCTTACCCCATTGCACTCTTGCCATGGTTCCCGAGAACTTTTTTTTTGGAAAACAATTGGGTGTCCTTGAGTTGATAGCCTAACACCTCTATAGGATGCTGGGGCAGAAAATATAAATATAGCAATAAACAAGACATAGATATAAAACTATTCACAGAATATAAGCTTTTAAATATACCTTTCTTTAACAAAATTTCAGACTTTTTTTTAGTTTATTGAAAGTTTAACAGTTGAAAAGTTTGGACATTGTGACGACCACAAAAAAAGCATTTTGTGGGCACGATATTTACAACTTAGATTAGAGTGCCGAAGAAATATTCTACAGTTGGATATGTATACATGATGTAAATACCAGTAAACTGGAGCTTGCAAATGCAACATTATTACTCAACAGTGAACATTTTGCAGCCAATGATCATCAGAATATAGAGTTCGGGGTATCGTCTTGTTCAGGAGCATCAACTACGTTTTCTGTGGTCGCATTTTTTTGGTCTCTCAGTGGAATAAAACAAAATAATATTGGCTTATCTCTGGGAATTATTAAACTGCAGTTTTCTTTTATAAAAACCTTCCTTGTGACTCATATTGAACTTAACACACTGTTCGAAAATTGTGAATTTCTTCAACTGGTACTCTCAACAATTCGTGAGGAATCAAGTGTGTGGGCAATTGTCTTTAAGGCACCTCTCTCTTTGATTTGATGATTGGTTTGACTTTCGCTGACAAAGCGGTACCATACAACGCCCTTCCTGTGGAAAACGGGGGTTGAACTCGGTTTTGTCGCCAAATACAAAGCATGGTTGGGGAGGGGAATGAGCTCAATGGCAAGCCTGCCGTAGTAGCATAAAAACCCTGTCTAAACACAAGTCTTTTTTTCTTTTTCTTTTTAGATATTAACGGGTTATTCTTCTGGATTCCAGTACCTGTTTCTCCCTTTCTTGCAGTTTATCGTGTAGTTTCTCGACAGTTTCATGCAGCTGTTCTATCTCACAGTTGTAATCTGCTATGGTCCTCATGTACAGCTTTGTTTTCTGACCAGCCTCCTGCAGCTGTTCGATCAGACTATCATCACTATCGTGATACACTTGCTCGACCTCTTTAAGGAGTTCATCCTTCATCATCAACTCACACTTCAATCTTTCGCTGACCTCCATTACCTGTTGGAGCTCCTGTTTGTAGAAGAAAACAATCATGAACATTTTAACAATTTCATGGTGGGAGCTGCACTGGTGCATTCTCTTTTATAGATGACTAAGGCCAAAACAAAAAACTTCTCTTTTCCATTAACATTTGGAAAATTTTCCAGACAGGCAGGCAGGGATTTTTTTTTTTTTGCTAATTTTTTTTTTAATACCTTTCAGCCGCAAGCAATATAATATTGTAGTCACAGTCCCATGGAATATGGTAAATCCATATGTAGTGAAAATGAGCCAAGCATTGGATAGAAACGTGTTTTCCATTTAATTCATTCACTCTGCAGTAAGATCTCTACCAACAATTGAGCTCAATAACCAACTTATATTTGCTTAACCCTTTGAACCCGTAACACCGATATTTAGGTGCAAACGAACCGTGACTATATCCCGTAACACCGATATTTCGGTGCAGCGACGACATGATTCGGTAGCAAATTTATATATAGTATAACGAGCGTCTGACCCACTGATTTATATTTAAATTGCCCCCACATATGTCAGCGGCGCCCATGGTGCGTATGGAATGGTTGACCGCTAGTATCGGGTAGAAATATATGCGCATGCGCATAGCATATAATCTACAAAAACATACGATATTTTAAGCGAACTGTGCCGCTATATTTACGGCATATAATTTCGTGTTCCCCGTGTGTGTACAGAACAGACATAATTTAGACACACAATTTCAGTTTAAATTACCCTCGCGTATATTAACCAGTGTTCTGCTACATATGGGGAAGGGTCTATCGCATATGGAGTTGATTTATTCGCGCATGCGCAGACTAGCGCAATGACAAATAAATGGTTTATAACGTACTTATACACGACATACCCACTAATATATATATTTAAATTGGCCTATTGAAGTCAGCGCTGGCAAAGGTGTATATATGCCCGCTAGAAACGGCTAGGAAAATATGCGCATGGGCGCAGGCTATAATTCATTTTTTTTAAATGCATTTAAGTGAAATGTGGCGCTATATATGACATTTTGTTGCATGTTTCACATGTTAGTACAGTAGACACAATCTAGACAGCTTACTTGAACAATGGGGCCACGATAGGTTACGGGAAATTACGTTGTTTCTGGTCTCTGTAATGTCAGTCTCTGTTGTGCCACATGGAGCAAAAAGTCTATCGCATATCAAGTTGACTTACTCGCGCATGGTCAGGTATATCTTAATTTCACATTAGGATATTGGTTGCATCGAAACGCAATTCGCTGATGTATAATTACAACGTTATAAGCTAGAATTCGTTTATCCTACAAATTTCGGGTAGTTGCCTAGTAACCGTTTCTAAGGCGAGATCGGGTGGCAAAGTCTCCCGATCTTACAGTGGTCCGTGCATGCATATATCATGCCTGCACAGTTTCAGGTAGGTGTCCCCTTTCAACATAACCAACACCATGCGACTAGACACTGTCTAAATTAAGGCAAAACATACCACTGAATGGTTAGTGCAATTATGTCATTCGATCAGTTGTGGTATTTGCTTAGCAACCGTTGCTACCCTTAAATGGGATATTTTGTTCACTATTCTGGTCGGGTATATCTCAAATTTCACGTTAGGGTAGTACCTGCATCAAAAAACGCAATCACTGAGGTTGAATTACGACGCTATAAGCTATATTTACATTTTCCAGTCAATTCCGGGTAGTTGCCTAGCAACCGTTACCAAGGAGTTGCCGCGAGGCAAAGTCTCGCGATCTTATAATGATCGCTGATCCATGGGGGACAAACCTGTAAAGTTTCAGACCGGTGTCGCAATTTGAACATAATCAACACCATGCTACTAGACACTGTCTAATTTAAGCGGACATACCACTGGGAGCCCCGGGTCAGGGTGTCGATCACTGTGGGGCGCCAGGGTTCAAAGGGTTAAAGGATTGGGAAAAACGATAAATATTCACATTGACACTCTAATTGATAACTATAGACTAGCCGTCTGGAGAAAATTAAAAAAAAAAACTGAGGCAGGCAAGAAAATCTCAGCCAGGCAGGGTATCGGAAACAAAGAGGTTATTTTTTTTGGCGTAATATGAGTCTAGCATATAGAAGAGTATGCACTGGCTTATAAGGTCAAGGGTAAATATTGTTAGGCAGATGTATTCTCTTATATATGCGAGGCTCCCTATGGGAGACTCCCATATATAAGAGAATGCATCAGCACATGGTTTTCGTAAAATTTCAGGAAGCTGCAGTCATGGAAGGGTTAAGAAGATTTCCTCAAGTCAGAACTAATTATTCAATCCTTTTCTTGACAATTTAAAAGACAAGATCAAGGCCATTCAACGACAATTCTCGGCAAATATCAATTTCACCCCAGACCCTCAATAAAATATGGTAAAATGCACCAGAATCGGGATATAAAAATAAATCGGAGTTAAAATTTCTGTCACATTAAACCAGGTTTCTTCTAGTAACTGACAAAAATGTTATTATTTTTAGATTACTGAATGTTACTATTTTTAGATTACTGAATGTTACTATTTTTAGATTACTGAATGTTACTATTTTTAGATTACAGAATTTTACTATTTTTAGATTACTGAATGTTACTCAAACTTTTGAAGGGATGATACCGATATAACAAACAAAAAAATCCTGAAAAATGCTGTTCCCGTTTTTAGAATTGCAAGATTTCATGAAAACATTTCTGATCAACCTTCACTGGCTAAATTCCAGATGTAAATAATCATTAACCCTTTCAGTACCAAGTCCGATTTTTGTATATCAACCCATATTTCCTTGATCATTTAGAGCTCTTTCCATCAATGTATCACATTATTATAATCAATAATTTTGAAAAATGATCAAGGAAATATGGGTTGATACAAAAATCGGACTTGGCACTGAAAGGGTTAACCAGTGCACGTCAAAATAGGAAAACATGTTATTTGCTAACGTAATCATGACATAACCTGTCAGAATCAAACACATGGCTTTTAGCGATGTCCACTTCGATCTTTTTAATGATGGCAATCCTTGAAAGGAATTATTTTCAGATAAAATGGTTCACTAGTTATCTACGGTTGGTAACTTGGTTGACAAATAGAATGATCTTCGCTCATCATTCCATGTTGTTTTTATTTAGTGGCAGATACGTAGGCGATGTTTGCTTTAATCTGTGGATCAATTAGAGTGCTGGCCTTCTAGTAGTCCAAGTTTCATTCAGCGTTAATCAGCTCGTAAAATTGGTATGGATAATATTTATTTACATCTAAGTACTTACTCTTCTATATAGCAGCGGTCTTTATGCCCAGATCCAGTGGCAGGATTTGTTGTCAATTTTAATCGACTTTATCTTACAAATTAATACAAAATGCTATATTTATCGGAAAGAGTGATATATTACGGGAATACGGTCATAATGATGTATTATAAATATTTATGATAAATTATGCACAGAAAACGAAAATCTACGTTTGTTTATGATCAGAGAAGACTTGAACTGTTACAAAGTTGTGTGGTCAAATTGGTTTGTTTTCTTTTGAAATTATGAACATTGGGATAAAATATATTTTTCACATTATGGGCGATTCTCCAGAAGTGTCAACTATGTCGGCAAAAATTGAAACTTGGATATATTACAATTGTATATAAATTTTTTTTTTAAATGTCTCTGAATTGTTCATTTTGAAATTTAACCAGTTGGCTTCTAGAAATTAATATACCGTACTGACCCGCGTTTAGGCCCAGGGGGCCTTTGTTTTATTTGAGCTCAAAAATCCAAGTGGGCTTAAACTCGGATATGACCCTTTGCAGTAAAACTGAAGAAATAGATCCATAAAATAAAGTCGATCCAACACAGAGTTTCGGGGAAATATACACGGCTTCCAGATTAAATAAAGTTAAGTATAAGTTACTTTGAGAAAGTATTTTTATAATTTTGATGTGTATATTAAAATATTACTTCTTGTCTTGTTTTATTGCCCAAAATTCCCATAAATGACAGTTTGTAAGCATCATGGGTCATCAGATTTCTGCCATTTCAGACAGCTGGGTAAATCCACTATCTATAGTCTATATCTATAGTTTATATCAATGTTCAGATGTACGTGATCCCCAAAGTGAATGATAACGACTATGAAACTTTGCCGTCGTCATCGAAGCCAAAGATAATAATTATGTCTGAAAATTGTACAGGGAAATATTATGCAACATATAAGAGAGTGACTTAATCCGATTAGGATAACAATGAACCCAATGCTCTATTCGTGGCCCGTTGTCTACAAAGAGTTACAATACAATAGTGACCAATTTAACAAAGCCAGTGAGTCTAGTTAATTAACGAAATGACGATGTAAATACGTATACAAAAAAAAAAGTTTGAATGTTTAGAGTTATCGCTCCCAAACCGTTGACACAGATTAATGTTTATACTATAGTCTATATCGTAAAACGTGAAAAATAGCAGTTTAAAATTTTTTAAATAATAATTATTTACCCAATACAACATCGGTATCTCTTTTTTTGAAGGCATCTTGTGCTGTTGGGGTGTTGGGGATGACAGGTCCCCCTTCTGCCCCATTATTATACCCACCGTGTGTTGACATAACCAGGGAATGAGTTCTTTTTGTGTTTGGCCACATGTAGGAACATTATACCGACATACAAAGAATATGTTTTTACAGTACTGTTGTTGACATGTGCGCGATGCACGCACGTGTTTCTTTGAAGTGACTGATGTTTACCGCGTTCTCAGATATACGCCGTTAGCGAATGCGTTCTTTTGTTGACGATTGGTTTCCCCCAGGAAGTATAACTGAATAAACAAATGAGATTTTAAGATTCACTTTATTTTATTTTATTTATTATTATCACTAATACCTACGAAGTATAACTTTCCATTTTTCGTGGCATTCTCGCCGTCACCGATCATTTGTGAATATACTTCCCGTTATATTGGAATTATTTATTTGGGAAGTATCATTAGCAAATACTTACTTACCACTGCTGAATTTGAAAAAAATTTGGGGTGGGCTTAAACACGAATATACCCCTGTGCATGGAATTTGGCCAAAATATATGGGTGGGCTTAAACACGGGCATGGGCTTTGAACCGGGTCAGTACGGTATGGGCATCAGAACCTTGTATTTAAAAAATTAGTTTTTTTCTTAGATTTAGCATCAATACAATATTTTAAAAGAAAAAAGTTGTAATTTTATTCAAGTTCACATTCTGAAACACATGTAACATAACTTTATCAGATAAATAAATTGTAAAAGGTAAATTCAAATACATATTCGGATATATTTGTTTCATGTTAAATTGTATCTGAGGTAACGCACGTAACATAGTTTTGTTGAATTTCAAGGTTGAATAAACAGTCCAAACCAGGATAAGTCTTTTAATTTTTTTTTTTTATTTTAATTTAATTACATTATCGTTAGCATCTATAGACATCACCCTACTTGTGAATTTGGTGTGGCTAGTTTTGAATACAATTACTAGACAATAATAACAGCTGTTTTTTAAACAAGTTATTCAGCCAGAATACACTTTGGATGATTAATTTTGATCTTGAAATTCAAGTTTGGACCACTCAGATAAGTTGCAGTCTTAGGCCGGTGTAGTTTGTTCTGATTATCTCACTACTAGTATATGTATTGTGCAAGATTCAACCACAGAAATTATGATGCACGTGTTATTGAAAATGCAGTCATTTATATTCTTCAAAAACACTTAAATCTTTTGAAGAATGAGTTATTCAAAGAAATAATATAGAAAATCTTCTTTTCTAAGTAGAAACAATGCAAAATTATCACTTTGATTTGAACATGTAACGCACGTAACATTTTTTTATAAAGCTGCAAAATCATTCCTATCACAAATACTTTTTTTTTATTTCATAGAATTGATTTCCCTGACCTCAAAAGATAATTATTCTTCCACAATCCATGATTACTGTCATAAGTTGGCACTTTGAGAATTCAGAGAGAAATCCATTCAAAGACACATGGTCCCAAAAAATGCATTTCTGTGATGTAACGTATGTAACAAAAAGTGCCAGGCGATATCTGATAGCTTTTATGGGTGGGTTCCTCGACACAAATCAAATATGTTTTAACCCGTAGCCAAAGATATAGTAATTTAGGAGTATTAATTCGGATTATGTATCTCTAATTCCGCTATAGAAGAGTAATGCAACCGTACTTTGACATAAACCAGTATCATCCCTATCGATTTCACTAGCTGGTTTATGTTGAAGTAAACTTGGATTAGCCTACTCTCAGGTGCCTAATAATAGTGTCAATATGATTATTAATTTTGGAGAAAATTCCCAATGATCACTATTGTTTGGCATTCAGACAGTTTATTTTACGCCCGTTTGAAAAAACAGTCGTATTATGTAAATGGGACGATAGCCGTACGTCGTCCGTCCGTCCGCTTTTGGTTTCCGGATGATAACATTAGATTGAATCGAGTGAACTGAACCAAATTTCGTATGTTAGTTTACCACACCAAAATACAGATCAATTTAGAATATGGGTTTCGTACGCATGATTTTGACTGAGTTATGCCCCTTTTTCGACTTAGATTTTACCTGATAATTTGCTGTTTCCAGATGATAACTTTCTCATATCAACCCAGTACAGAAGCTTTATGTCCCTTTGACATTTAATATTAAATTCCTGATTAATTCAACTTTTAATTTCATATAGTTTATTCATTTTAATATAGGCCAGTACCTTGGATAGTTCTTCCTTGTTTTCTATCAATATCTTATTCTCCAGAGCATGGAATCGATTCCTGTCTTTCTCCTCATTGATCCTCGATTTGTATTCTTCAAGGTTATCAACTCTGTTGAAAAACAATTACTATAATTTTATTTTATATCTGGCTGCAAAATCATTATAAAATATTATTCAGACAAATGAAAGAAAACATCTGCCAAAAGTTCACTTATAATCAGTATCTTCAAGGGAAAGAAATCTCCAATGTAGAAATATACTTATGCCAAAATATTACTGTACCGGTATATGTTCATCTCCAATGTAGAAATATACTTATACCAAAATATTACTGTACCGGTATATGTTCAGCTTATTTTGTCAATTTGGCTTTTAAAAAAGAAAAAACTTGCATTCTCAGTTTTCATCCCAGTATATATTCTAAGTCTTATAATGGTTTAGTGCTGAAGATGTCGGCGAATTTTAGCACCAACGATTTGATTATTACGAGTGCATACGGGTGCAAGGGCAATCACTCCCGTCTCCTGGGAAGGACTGATAAAGCCAGTTAGGTCTTTAAAAACTGACACTATTGCCGTATTCGTCTTTTCTGGTTATAAATACACTCTGTATAATATTCTCCTGTTCTTGTTGCAGCAAATCTATGCATATTTTTTGCAATACCTTCTTAATTGCAATTTCGAGAATTTGGATTTCGTCAGAATCAGCCATTGTTTTCACACAGCCGCACTTTCATTTATCACTTCCGCCTTCCGCAATACTTATTTTTTAGAAATATTGGGCAGGGCTGGTATGAGTAAATATTATTAAGTGCATAATGTGAATAGTTATTGGTTTTGCAGGAAGGTATTGATTTGTCAAGCAATGCACTCTTTGATGCGCATTGGTTGGATTTCTCCCATTTGAAATAATTTATTCCATGAGAGTCTCAAAACCGTAAGTTGAAAGTAATGAAAATTAGGTCTAGTTCTAATAAGACTGACTCTTAGCACGTTGTTTGAAAAAATTGAAAAAAGCAATACATTTTTTGTAACAGAAGCTTTGGTTTTACTGGTTTCTCCAACTAAAAGTTAATATTTTATTCCTCTAAGTACTCACAGTGTACATATTTTGCGCTTCAAAGTAAGATTATCTTTGGCGAGTGCATCAATCTGATTCCTGTCTTTACAAATGGATACCTCCGGAGGAGAAATACTGCCATTGGATGAAGACAATGACCTGTAAAGAGTAGATAAAAACACATTATTTAATACAATTACACAAATGAAAGTCTAGATTAACTTGGAGACTGTATAATGTCATTACACTACAGTCAATGGAGTGAAAAGAAATGCGGAAAGTTGAAATGTTTATGTAATACTAGAGGGCAGCCCGGAGAGCCATATAAAGTTGAAGTCAATCAGATAAAAAATGTTGGTTGCAGGGCTTGCCAAAGGATTTAGTCAACTGTCATGGAAAGAGTAAAATCCAAGATGGCTGCCAGTGGCCATATTTTTGAAGAAAAAAAATGTAAAAATTTGATAGGTCTCTTCAAAAGAAAACTGTAAAGATCCATTTAAAGATTATGATCGATGAGATAAAACACATTGGCTGCAAGGTGTGCCGAAGGATTTAATAATACAAAGAGTAAAATCCAAGAAGGCTGCCAGCATCCATGTGTTTTTTTGAAAATCAGTCAAATTCGATAGCTCCCACGAAGAGCTGATCCTAAACATGCCTGTAAAATTTCTAAACAATTCTCCAAACAATTTGGGCTGCAGGGTGTGGCAATGAATTTAAATATGAAATCCAAGATGGCTACTGGCGGTCATGTTTTTTATCAAATTGCGAGAGGTCAACCCATAGATCCATATGAAGTTCGGTGAAGATAATCAGATGTGGCCTGTAGGATGTGCTGAAATAAATTGCTGACAGAAGCACACATGGACAGGCGCCAACCCATGGCAATAGCACAAACTTGACTTAAAGTTGAGCTAAAAATGTAAAAAACACCTGAACATATAAATGTATTCACATGTATTTTATATTTCAAAAAGATTCTAAATGGAAAAAGCGGTCGCACAACAATTTTACTATATAATCATAGACGTTTCAGCGACCAATTTCACAATTCAGTTGTTTGAAAACAATGGTGCAGTGGCATTCTAACGAATCAGCGACTGCTATGGAAGAGAATGTTATTTATTCACAGAAACAAATATTTCAAGAAATACAGACAGTTATGTACTGTATATTATATTTCTATTGGTACGGCAATCTTCCATTTGATAATCTGTCAAGAGTTCAGCACTACATGTTTATCACAACAATACATAATCCTTGACACAAATAGACCAGTTGTTTATGGTTTTCCACATAACACTGCATGAAATTCCTCTTTAGCATTGAGAAAATCTATATAATTTGTTATTATATTGATTGGAAACCAAATATCAACGTAGCCATTGGGCTTTGAGTGATTTTTCACAACTAATTCTCACCTCAGTTTTGTGATTGATAGCCATACTTGGGAGGGGTATCATTGCACTCAGTTTTGTGATTGATAGCCATACTTGGGAGGGGTATCATTGCACTCAGTTTTGTGATTGATAGCCATACTTGGAAGGGGTATCATTGCACTCAGTTGACAATTGATGCTGATTATGTGACTGTGTCAAAGATGATTATGTGACCAGCAATTGAAATTTCATCCACTTGCGTTCCCAAGAAGGCGTTTTGTAATGAAAGTCATGCTCGCTAGACATTCACAGAAGAATCTCTTGTTGTTAAGTCTGTCTAGCATATATGCATAGGAATCCTACATTTATGCATATCAAAGCTTTCTTTGGATGTTAATTTTCGCACTGTTAATGCCCCTATTAACCCATAAAATAGCTATTTGCGATCAGTTCCCGGTTTGATCTGATGGGCCGATTTGACCCAGTTGATTGTGACTCATCTCCGTAAGTATTCTGCGAGTCAACCTGGTGGACTTGCAAAAAGTCTATGCTTTATAATTAATACAAAAAGAACCCCACTTTTATCGTACCAATTCAGTATAAAGCCCTTCTATCTAAGTTTGTCATAACATATCATGTTCAATACGGTCGCTGAATCGTTACAATGCCACTGCACCATTGTTGTCAAGCCACTTAATCGGGAAATTGGTTGCTGTATCGTCTGAATGGTTGTGATGTGTAATAATGTCAACCGACTGACATAACCTCTAAAAACCTTTGTATTTTAGCCTATTTCCTGAACTTGTAAATCCCTTTCTTTAATAGTCTATTATATAGATAATGAATGGCTTGGAGTTGACTATGCCAAAACAGTGGTCCGAGAGGAGGAATAGTCCACGAGCCGCAGGCATAGTCAATGACAAGACTTTCATCATTTATTATATTATATCGAACATTTGTGTCAATTCTCTCACAATTTCTGTATCTGATTTTGTCACATTTTTATTTACCGTGGAAATTGGTCTCAGATTTTACAATTTGACGATGGCAGGGGAGCATAACTATTGTCATTAGTTATATCAAACAGCATCTCTTCACGATTCATCATTTATATCTATAAATATGTCATTAGCAAAGACATTTTGGCTAACTTTTAGAAAACAGAATGGAAGTTATAAATAACGTCCACTGGCATTACAAAATTAGGACTGTTGCTTGCCATCTAAATGGACAAAATATTAAATACGTTGGATAGCTATGATCGGACATTTCTAAAATAATTACAATTCACCAATAAATCTAATGATATACTGATATTGCAACAAGTATCATACAAGGTATAGTTTCAGATTGGCTTTATCTTCAAGCAGCAACCGATTGCGAGAGATGAGTTTGTTACTATAAATAGAAAAAGAATAGTAGGCATGTAGGAATCCTGCTGGGGAACTATTGAAAAATAGTTTAGCAGTGTGCAGCCAATCAAAAAGCGAGAAAGTCACGTGAGATATAATCAAAATCGACATTTTCAGATGGATAGATAAAGTGAGTAAAGAATAATAATTGCAAAATGGCAAATACTCCATGGACATTTTTCACATCAATTTTTATTAAGGTCCAAAATTTTCCAGGAGTCCAGACTAGCATTTGAATCCTGTTCTAGTTAGCACAATAAAATATAAAAAAAATCCATAATTAGATACTTACTCTTTATCAAAGACAGAGTGCTGATCAAATGTAACATCAGCCTCATTTGACAAGCGTTTTGTATGTAGCTCACTCTCCCATTGATGGTAGTCCTCAGACATGGTTGTATTCTTGTCGGGACTAACTTCTTGTATGTCCTCCATGAATGTGATGCTCTTAGTTTGTTTTCGCTTCTTAAAAGTTATATTTCTCTGTGTTACGAGGATGCTTTCATCGAGGATGCTTTCCTCAGGATTTTCAGAAATGTCTGGAGGCTTCACCTGTGGTAACTCTGTAGTCTTCATGGATGCCTGCCTCATTTGAATAAGAGATGATGGCACTGCGAAGGTAGAATCATGATTTTATGAAGAAATAAAAATCATCAAGTGTTTTGTCTGGCAACTGGTTTGTGGATGCACCCTATATGTAATTAACCCTTTCTATACTAAATGAATCTCCCATTCAGTTATAAAGGTAAACATTGGAATGGTATATTATTCATCTGGAGAGAAGTTCAGGAAAAATAATATCATATATCAAACCTAATAAATATTCACCATAATATAATACGGGAGATTTGACATTGACAACTCTGAAAATTTGTTTTATTCCTGCCAAATAAAATGAAATCAGATTAAGATAACAAGAGAATCGCTAGTGCGTGGCAAAATACGCCCTTTAGCTATTCAACAAAATTTGAGCTAACAAAGAATATCTGATATACCCATAATTTCAATGCCAAAATGCAGTCAAATTCTAAGTCGAAAAAAGACCTTAACTCATGTGAAAATAATTGGACAGAACCCATATTCTTGGCCTGTAGCTTTAGCTGAGAAATACACATACCAACTTTGGTTCAGATCAAATAATCCAAACTGGTCAAACCAAAAATGTTAATGGAAGAATGATGGCCGGATTCCCATATATTTGGTCTTTAAGTGGTCTTTTATTGTTTTGGACAAATTTGACCACTTAAGACTACCACTTAACTCCTCAATTGTACGGAATAATGGGCATTAGGTGGTAGTTTGACATTAGTTGGTCGATTATGTCAAACTTCCTTTTGTCTTAGGCTCCTTCCCTGACCATCTAAAGCTCAAATGTGCAAATATCAATTATATCAATGATGTCAAAGTCAAATAATTTTTCCCAATAAATTTATGTCTGAAGAAAATTTCGTTGGCTGGAACGGTGACATTATCTATAAGTGTTAGCTGCAGCCAATGATGTTGGTAATATGCTTATTCGGTAAGGGTTACCAGTAGTCCAAGTTTCCATTGACTTAAAACAGCTTGTTATATATTGGATGGTATCAAGCCTGCAAATAATTTCTCAAATTTCCCCAGTGTGTGCCTGTCACTATGACAGCCACCAACTGATTTTTAATAATAAACTGAGCTAACTATACACTTTCAAAACCCCTGTACCCCTGTATAACATCAGTATTATTGTGTTCTGTTATCAATGTTATGGTTTTACCATCTCTGACCTTGTTTATAATTATAATGTAACATAATGTTTGTTTTTCTGTAATGAACAGCATGATCAAAAGCTTAGATAGATCATAGATCAGTCTCACTGTATTCCATGTAACAATGTCATATTGCCAAGCAATCACTAAGGAAGGAAACAACCAATGAAAATTATGAAATACTAAACATTAATGTGAAGTTTTGTTAAGGCATTAAGCAAGCAACAAATAATAATCAAAATCATGTGTTGTCCTAACTAGTGCACCAAATGATTAAAACTTCGATCCATTTATCAGCATGGTAAACCGTAAATGGCTAAGTCGTTATTAATCCATTTTTTTTACTGTTACGGTTTTAAGTTTACGCTGGGGTGGCGGCGCATTGTCGCTACTTTTTGTGTCACATTTTTCTTCTCTTTTTTTTTCATTGTCAACTCCGGCGCTTAAACCACTTTTTTCATTCTTTTTAACGAATAAATTTGTTATCATTTTGAAAATTGAATTGGGAATTCTCAGTTAACTAAAAATAGCAACGAACAATTCCGCATTATTATGTCGCCCGGAACGAAATGACTATTGCGTGCCCATTTTGTCACAAAATATTGCAGCTAACTCCCATCGACTGGCCATAATATATAGGGAGTCATATAGATGTCATACATCGTCTGTTCTTTAATTTGTTATAGGGAGTGGAGAAAATGTAACATCTTGCGATGGGTGTTTGACAAGTGGTCAACAGTATACATTCGTCTACCCACATCGATAGGCTCCGAGTTTTGACGAGTGCAGTATTAATACCAGTCATTCGGCAAACCTCGTCATATTCCGTCACCGCCCCCCGAGGCTCACGTCCGGTGACGGAAGATGCCGAATTAGAAGAGCATGCGCAGTCACGACTTGCTAAATTTAATTACGAAAATAAATAAACACACGTGGTTTAGTAACTTTAGTAGTTTGAAAACATTCAAAATATGCACGATTTTAAAACCAAGATCGCCAAGCAAGCACTGCCGGTCAAGATGACAGGCGCAAATTGATTTGTACCAGACATTTAGGTGTTTTGCGTCGGTCGATGACCGTGTCCGACCCGTTGTTTGCAGGCTTGGATGGTATAGTGCTAGTTCTATTGCTCGGTTACAACAGTCTTTACTCACAGATCCAGTGGTGTGATTTTTCGTCAATTTTAAATGACTTTATCTTACAAATAATTACAGAATGGTATATATCTTACATTCACAATGATGTAATATAATCTAACTGTTATGTTAAATAAGCACATGGCGATGATGAATATGACAGTAAAATCAAAAATAGACTTTTCTCAAAAGGTTACACCTAGTTTACAATATTACTATTAAGATATAAGTACATACATGGAAGGAGATTCTTCTTTCCTCCAAAATGCCATGTCTCCCGCCTTTTCTCTTTCTGAAAAAGAAAATTTAAATAAAGATTATTTGTCAATTTGAAAAAAGATCCAGGTTTTCTAAAAAATTCACTATCAGAATTAATTTAAAAGAATTCTATTTAAAACATTACTCCTAAGAAAACATTCCCGATGTTCATGATGTACATCTAGAATAACATTTGTTAGCATAAACATACTGTAATTTGCACCAAATATAACTAGTACACTCATTGGTTTAATAGTTGAATTTGATTAAATTTGGCAGGAAAAAAGGTTATTGTCTTGAAAACCATGAAGTGTCATTTTAGGAAGATTGGACAAACAGTATCTTTTCCAATAAAACAAATATATGCTTGTACTGGTTAAGGCCACACAAAAAAAGATATTTGATTCTCAAGAATTTTGTTTTTTAAATCAATGAGGGTTTTATTTATATTTAAAAAAAAATTCTGCCCAAAGTAAGCATGGGGTATTATACCTTCCCAGGTCCAGAAAATGTAGGTAGAACTTTGTAATGGATATAAACTAATTTAATCTGATATAAAGAATGACAAAGTAAGACATTATACTAACTGTACATGATATATATTGATATGATTTTAATATTGGCACAATAATTTTTAACACGCAGAACTACCGATTCATATCAAAATACAGAACGTAAATACAGTCGAAACGAAAAGATAAAGTGATCTTCCAAACTATCATAGAATGACTTGATTCACTTATTCTGCTGACTAATTAGAGACTTTATATGTACCACAATGGATGATAGACAATAAACTTCAAATAACCATCATAAACATGGCTAATATACATGTACACCACTTGTCAAACTGCTCAGGTTTTCGTTCCTTCCATCACAATAGCATAGCAAGGGGAAAAACTCTATCTTGCAGTGTTACTTACTTACTGTGGAAAGGTCACCAATGTCAGGTTGGCAGACGACTCATTCAATATCTAACTTCTTGCTTTTATTTAAATAAACCAATTGACCAATAAATTTGGGAGTTTCGACAGCCTGTTGTGACAATATACCTGATAGTTATCATTGCCTATGGTCTTTTGTTGAATACCCACCAAACACCGTTGTATTTAGCTCCTGTTCGATATAAAGAAACATAACTAATTTCCGTGTGACAGTTTCCTATTTTCATGTAACCAGTTTACAACAATGCCTATGCTGAAAATCCAAAATCGGAATAAAATGGTTCAACGCGGGCCATTTTTTTTATGCAGCGATGCCTGAGAACTAAAACCCTTTTTTTTGGCCTAAGCGCCCTAATTTTCAATGAATCCACCAGTATGAAAATGTTGCCTTGTTTGCATGGAAGAAACAGTTTTGGAAATATTAGCTATGGATACCAATACTGAAACAAGGCATCTCTGCAATACCTTGACAGTTTGATTTTACCGTTGAGTATCCAGTGTTGGTCTCGATGGCTGCCCTGGACAGAGCACTCCTGTATTTCTCGACCTCCAACCTTAATGCTTCCTTCTCTTCATCGGCTGAAGCTTTGAGCTGTAAAATAAAAAAATGTCATGTGGCTGATCATTCTGAGAGAGAAACCTTGAATTGTTGGAAGGACGGAGTGCTTCATCCTTCACCTTTCACAACAACTAGGTCAATTCATATGCAGAACTACATGAGTGTGTTAATGGGTTTGTTGATACAGCACAAGTGTTAGCGTGGAAAGATAAGATACAATGAGAGGTGCAACAAAGTACAACAAAAGTGTGTTAATGGGTTTGTTGATATGGCAAGAGTTTTAACGTGGAAGGATGTGCCTCTCGTTCCATCCACCCATGATGGCACAAGAGCAGTATTGACAAACCAATAAAACATGTGTCCTGTGTTTTTTACATGCCACTCGTCCCAGAATCCATATATATAAAAAACAGACTAACAAGTTTTATTAAGATACATACATGGCTTGTTTTATCATGTGTGATGCTGCTTTTATTTTATTTTATAGTTTTGGTTTCCTGGTTGAGGCAAACGTCATTTATGTTAGTGACATTAACGGTATAAATTAACCCTTTGATGATGGGAGCTCCGCTGGTTACACATTAAAGATCCTGTGCCAGTACATTCTCTTATATATGCGAGTCTCACATAATATATGAGAGAATGCACTGGCTTACAAGGTCAAGGTAAATATTGTTAGGCCACTGCATTCTCTTATATATATGCGAGTCTCCCATAAGAGAATGAATTGGCACAGGGTTTTTAGTGATGTTCCGATAATGAAAAAGCCCATCGGACCGATTTCCGATAACTGGAGGCACAATTGGCCGATTTCCGATTCCGATGTTTATATATATTGTGAGTTTGTTCCCATAATGGACCTATATACACTCATTGCACTCCCTATCTTGGTAGAGTTTCAAAGCCAAATACATCAAAGAAATATATACACACTGTAGCAAAAGTATTTCTGCCAACGTCAGTTGTGCACTGCCTTTGATGTATACCGGTAGTTGTTTGACAAAGAGATAAAAGGTGCCGACTCAGAGCAACGTTATGACCGTGTTGGGAACACTTGAATTGATTGAATACTTGTAAATAGAGACAATGTTTGGAATGGCGATGATTATTAATTAAATTTAGATTGAAGGATAATAATTGCTGTCTTATTTGTCTGAGATTTCCCAAATTCCTATTGGTCACACCTTTTGTTTTTTAACAACTGGGAAGCTTTTATAGTTCCGCCCACTCAAATTGTTTTGTCCGCCTACTAATTTTTTTTCTCGCGAGACTGCCTCCAAGTTCAAAGTGGAGCTAAGCATATTTCATTGCGTGCGCCGAAACTTGTAATGAGAGCATCACAAAAACAATGGCGACTCACGGAGCGAAAAAAAAACAAGTGCAATTTGGAACTACTTCACCATATTGTCCCCTACAGACAAAAAAGCCAAGTATGCCCCTCCTCACCTTGATTGTTATTGAAGACAGTCCTGATTGCGACTGTACTAATACATTCAGTGTGTGCTTCAAATTATTGACATAGCATGTGATGTCACAGCATGGCACTGCTCAACAGGAAACTATATTGTAATGAGGTTAGCTGTTTTAAGCTTTCTTTGAATCTATTTCGTGTCCACGCAATTGAACCAATAACTTCACATTACATGGGATATGTCGGGCAGGTGTATTGCCATGCTTATATATAATCATATCAGACTGTTTGGACAATGCCAATAGCTTCTTTTTAGGCTGTTACAACTGCGATTTACATTCAATACTATGGTTGTATTGCATACGTTTATTAAAGCCTGCATATTGCGCTTTGATACCTGTTGATACTAGAAAGTTTTTGTTTGTTTTGACAATCAGTAAAAGTCAATGTTCAACTGAGAGGTGCGATTAATATCCATTTCTGATTATCAGAACATCACTATTAAAGGGTTTTCATAAAATATCAGGAAGCTCCAGTCATGGAAGGGTTAAGAGGTATAAAATAATAACTTTTGTGTCAGAGAGACCAGTCGACAGGAGCTTATGTCAATAAGATATATAATGTTTTCCCCCAAATGTTCTCAATGAAAATATTATTGCAACAGAAAATGTGATTATATTTAGAACATTAATCCTTTCTATACTAATATACTGATTGATGAGTAGTTCCCTTAGGAAATATTCAGATAATAGGTTTGTTGTTGAACTTATTATCTGAACATTTCCCTTCAACGATATATGAATCCTTTTGCACTTCTATTATCTATTTGCCTGTTTGTCATCTGTTATTTTTTCCTGAACACCCCTCCAGATGAATAAAATTACCATTCCAATGTATACTTTTATAACTGAGTGGGAGAATCCATTCATTACAGAAAGTGTTAAAACTATTCAGATGTGATGTGTGTATCATATTCGATTGAAAATTCATCTGGAAAAGTGAAATATGTGTAATGTTCAAATGAAGTTTCTATTGTGTTTTACGGGCATAATACTGCATACGTGCCACGAGTGAAATGGTGATGGGAAGAGAAGGGCATCTTTGAATTGAAAAATATGCAGGTACAGAAGGGTGCAAATGCATTTCCACCTGTCTCTAGGAAAGGACTGATCTTATTCATTTCATTATGAAAATGTTCTCTGAATTCCAGGCATCAAGTAAACATGATTAAAAGAAGGCATCAGGCCTTGAAATAGGGTGTCTGTCATTTGCAGAATGAGGTCCCCAGAGGGTGAATTTAGTAATGCTACCCCGCATAGCGGGCTAGCATCACCAAATTCACCCTCTGGGAACCTCATTCTGCTGAGGTGTAAGCAGAATGAGGTCCCCAGAGGGTAAATTTGGTGATGCTAGCCCGCTATGCGGGGTAGAATCACTAAATTCACCCTCTGGGGACCTCATTCTGCAAATGACAGACACCCTATATTTCAAGCCTTGGAAGGCATCAAACTATTTGTAGTCTTTTGTGCAACATGAGCATACCTCATTATAAGACATCGTAAGCTTAGAAACTTCTGTCTTCATTCGCTTCAATAATGCTGTCTCAGACATAACTTCATTGACAGTTGGTTTGTTCTTGATGGTCTTGGCACTTAAGGCAAACTAGAAAGATACATATATATTATACACAAAAGTTACATCTGCATATAATGAAAACCATAGTTTTACTCTACCAATTTTGACAGTCATTTAATTTTTCAGTTCAATTTCTTAAAAGTATATTTTAAAATCAATCTTCTTCTGTGTGCAAAGTGCAGGCTACCAAAACCTAAGATTGAGAACAGGTTCTTGATGATTCAAACACTGAAAACTGACCCAGAAACACCATGATGGCTTTCACTCCCCGAAAAATAAGTGAGAATCCAATACGTTCATGGTCTGTGCTTGTAGGCTGGTCGTGAAACCCGAAACGAGGGGTCTGCCCAGATTAAAATTATAATTAAGGTTATTTATAGTTAACATATCCAAAATCCACTAAAATCCGTTTTGAACAAAAAAATTTACAGCCATTTTAAAAATTCACATTTTTTCGAACCATGGGAGTAGGTTTTTCGACAATATCCATTATCGGTGACATCAGAACGCCTTACTCCTCTATCTGTTTGTGTGTGAGAAATTGTGTATTTAAATTGAAAAGTGTATCGTGACAAAACAAGCCCAAAATATCCCATAGCACCCTTGGCAAAAGTTAACAGGAACAATTTCTCTTTATATTGAAACCCGATGATGTATTAAGTCAATCCTGCGGGAGTCCAAATGCGCCCAAAACATTACGCGTTCTTCTTTCCGAAACGTGTCAATGTAATTAAGAGGCTGCAGTTATGAGCTGTTGCGCGTTCACCGAGAAATAATTGCAATTAGCCACGTGGGCGCCGACCAATCGGAATGCTGGATTTACTGATCACACTTAGTATGTAAATATATATAATTGGATGTTCAAATGGCCAAGGTTTATATCTTTTATAATGCTATTGTTATGCGCAATTGACACAAATAGGTCAATAATATATGCCCAATGCCATATATACATAGATAAACTGGCAAACAGCACTGACAAATTGGTATAAAATTAAAATATGTATAAGAAGTCGAAAATCATAGAATCTTATGGCTGTCATTTTGTTTTGATAGTAACGGGAATTCCCATAATCGCTACATCAATGTCATGTGTTAAATCATGTGACCGCACCGACCGCTGATCATGTGACTTCAATCATGTAGACTTCGTCTACAACATAAGATCTTTGGCATTCTTCTAAAAAAAAATTGTTTTCGTTATAAACCAAATTACCGATCAAACACAAGATTATTTGGGCAAATTGGACATTTTAATGATATAATATATGTATATATTGAAAGAAAATACTAAAATAAATTCAGAATAATATTCCTTTAAGTTTAGAATTTATTGAAGATAGTCAATGGTACTCCTTAGTTTTTGTATATATTGCGTTTATAGTATACCACCATGGAATTGTGTGATAAACGAAAGATATTCGTGTTTCATCGCTTGACCTGGGCAAATATGACTACTATTTTAAGACACAGACAACAGTATCTACATATTTTACCCAATACTGTATGAGTAGCTCTCATACTGTTCTCTAGCAGTGAATTTCAACAGGTTTGATGTTGTAGATATCAAAATAAATGATGATCGGTCACATTTGTGAGACTGCTCAGAGTACATATATTTCTGCTTCTAGAAAAGGTTACAGAGTCAATACATCCCTACTAAATCCCATTTAACTATATCACAAGATTCAAGATAAACAGTACAGATAAATCTGCGTTATTTTTCTGTTTCTAGGCGACCAAAAAGTCCAGATTTAACGATTGTATGAGACACTGCTTTTGCTTGCTGTCTAGTGAAATACATTAGAGAGAATTTGTACAACTCTTATCAACAGTTTCCCTTATAATCTGCAATCCTTCTTCCTCGCATAAATAAAGCGCTTGTTCACTTTTTATACAACTAGCTACTCAGTTTTCCACAAATTGTAAATTTCATTCAATTTTGTCCATTTTGGGACAGACATTCTACAACTACCGGTAAGCATTGTTTGTGTATCTTTAGTGGATTTTGGATATGTGACTCAGGACATTTTCCCCAACAAATTGGGACCAAGAAACCTTCATTTTAAATTTATTCCGGGTCCAACCCTCTGACGCCCAGCCTATTGGCCTATTCTCAGTGTTCTGACACTGGTTCTTCGGTGGGAAATGTAGAGTTAAGTTCAACAATGGTCATTTGTTGAACTTATTATCTGAACATTTACTTTGGGAACTACTTGTCAATGAGTCCACCAATTTGATCCTCGACACCCGCCTATACCCCACAACCTCATCTCATCTAACTTCCAATCTATTCAGGGGATATATAGACAAATACAGCTTTGACTTTCATTATCCATAAAATAATTTATTTCAGATCATACATTCCGTGAAAAAATGACTGGACATTCATTCCTGTATCCTATACGTAGATAACTCTACATTTGCTGCTCGGGCTATTTCCGTATCAGTACGGGACAGGGAACGCCTCGTTATTTGACACCAGAATCTTTCTGCTGTTTATATATTTTCAAATAATAAATATCGCTACGTGATTATTTGCATCTATTATTTCGTTCATTATAATGAATTTATTATTTAGAAAACATATCTAGATCTTCCCAGGTGCAAGGAAATGAGGGTTTGCGGACATTAAATTAAAAAAATCACCTATGGCTAGCTAGCCAATCAATGGTTGGCCAGTCATATCCAATGGACTCAATATTTTTACCCCAACAGAAACCCTGGTATAGAAAGAGTTAACAATCAAAGGACATTTCTTATCAGATAGTGTCATCTTGTGTCGGTATTCATGAAGAAGTCGGCATAGGGAGTCTCGCAAATATAAGAGAATGCATTGGCCTAACAATATTTACCTTGACCTTGTAAGCCAGTGTATTCTCTTATATATATATGTGAGGCACATGGTCTTTAATGCTCCCATCATGACAGGGTTAAACTGTACCTGTAATGTAGATCTGGTCTCCTCCACAGAAGCTGGAGTAACAGTACAGATTATCACAGTCTTTGAGTTCCCACCAAGTGCATTCTGTAAAATTCTCGTCAACTTAGAGTCTCTGTAACCAACATATCCACTGAAATCAAGATAACATGCCAGTTGAATGTTCCTGACAGTGTTGGTTTCAATAATTTCATCTTTCAAGAAAATTTATTTTCAAACTTTTCGGGTTATAACTCATAACCTTAATCGAAACAAGAGTTATTTCTTATAATTTAATCAGTCATGTCACAAGAAAACCACCAAAAGTAGCAGTTGGAAGTGTAACGAGCATATAATATTGAGACTATTTCCGATGAAAAAGTTGAAAGAGACACCTGTCACTCAAAACTTGTGCTTATCGTTGATCACGTCGCATTGGCAATTTAACGTTTTTGATTGTCTTGTCGCAACTGACCCCGCTTCGCATGGCAACGGACAGCTGCAGGGGCACGTGGGATTGATAACGACCAAGTGGCACAAACCCTTGTTAATTTTAATTTCCGTGTTTCATTTCTTTGCAAATGTTCCATTTTGTTGATTTGTCTGGTTACTTGTGAACTGAATATTAGCATCCAGTACAGATATTGCCATTGTCAATACAGTCATACCAAAAGGAATTATGATGCAGCACCGAAATTTCATGTTAAATGGTAGGAAGCAACGAACAGTTTTCATGTTCATTTTTTAGGCAAGTGGTATAGGCATGGTCACTCAATGCTGCTGTAATTTCTGTAGCGGGAAAGTACCTCTCGATGGGTGCCTACCATTTTTTCACGAATTTTGTATAGAAAAAAAAAAGGACTGCCAGCAGCCATCTTGGATTTTACTCTTTGTATGACCAAATCCTTTAGCACACCTTAGAGGTCACATTTCTCATCCAATCGTCACCAAACTTCATATGGATCTTCGAAGTGACCTCTAGATGGGAGCCTCCATTTTTTTCCCCAAAATTTGTTTAAAACAAACATGGACGCCAGCAGCCATCATGGATTTCAAATGTCAATCCATCAGCATACCCTACAGCCCACATTTATTGGAGAATTGTTTTGAAACTGTACAGTCTTGTTGGTAAATAAAAAGTAGGAATTCATGATAAGGAACATTCATCGGATAAGATCGGGAAAACTGAGTAAAATAGTCATTCAAAGCAGTTTGGAGGGGGTGAGTCCCTATCCCAGAATCGGAAAAAAATAAAAATTAGGGGGTGGTGGGTACCCAGAGGGCGGAAAATATAAAAAAGCGCCTAGCGTCCAGAATTTTTTTTGGTAGATATAGGTATGTCAATGCTAGAAAAGCCTTTTTATTTCCGCTTATATATACCATATCTCCATAGAGATGTGAAATGTATATGCCATTATAAATTTAAATTGAACTTCATTTCATTTCTATTTTTTTTTTCTTCAAATTTTTGTCATGAAAACATGTGAAATTTGTCAGTCTGGATCAGAACAGAATCCCGTTATATTCATGATACTCGGGAACTTCTGACTCCTTTGCAGGCTTCAGTTGGTCTCACTCAATTATATCATTTATTTGCTGGCCATCCAAAACTCTCACTGTGCTCTTTGTGACGATAGCCGAACAATTTTTGACAATGACAGCTATCCAAACATTAGGCCATATAAACTTAATAGTTTGTTTCTCAGGGATTTTTTTTTTCAAAGTGATGAGGGAGGCAGTTATTTATATTTATTATTTTTTTCAAATTAATTTTGTGGTGAGGCAGGTATTTATATATATATATAATATTTATCGGAGTCCCATATTAAGGAATAATACTGGATATGAGGAATAATACTGGATATGGGCAATATACTGAAGCAGGGAAGCTGACCATCATATATCCCCTTAATAATCTAGATTTGTAATAAAGTTGTATAGAGGAAACAGTTTGAGTTATTCACTCATGGCAGAAGATGTGGAAACTACATCGGTGAAATTTGATGTAACTCAGAGTGACCACCAGCCAGATCAAGCTTTATTGGAAGGAGTTCCACTGGACTACACATGAATTGATAATATTAAATCACAACAATAATTTATGAAATAAAAGGTTTATTTTCTAATTAATCACAGACTTTCATAAAAATCTTGAAGTTTGGAATAGTGCTGATCCACAAACCAGAGTGCATTACATACAATAGCCACATATTGCCGACCCACACTGTCAACGCTAACCTTTCGGAAGCCCACTTTGTTTTCAACCAGTCAATGAATGAATTGCACAATTTGTTACGTTTGTTTTTCACATTTGTCTTACTGGGCAACACCACCTCCTTGCAACTTGTCATCAGCACCGAGAATACATCAACTACTTCTCCCGATTTATTCTCTGGTACATCTTCTTTGGTCACTCGAATTTGAAATTATCGTCCGAAAAATTGCGTGACTTCAGAAAACATGATCATGATGATGATGATGATTGATGATCATGATGTCTCCTGCAACTGTGTCAAAGTCCCCCGTTTTCGTTTTTGAAACAACCAGGTCAAAATCATCGTCAATGTCTTTCGTGGACATGAAATCATCAGCCATTTGAGGAACAGTTTTTGATCTGTTGTCTGATATAATTGTCCATTTGCCTTCCGACGCATTCTGCACGATACAAATGTTCACCAAAGTCGCCATTTTGTTATTATTTTGAACAGGAAGTTCGTCAGAATTATCCGCCCTTGTTTGTGAATGTAAAGTCCAGATAGATTTGCAGTCCGGATAGATTTGCAGTTTGCGTAAAGTTTCAAGACGAAGTTATCGGTCTGGGGCGGTTCGGGACATGCGGTATTTATATATTTATTATTTTATAGGTGCCAATAAATAAGGGGGAGGCGCAGGTTTTTGGGGGACGCGGCGATCCCTGAGAAACGAACTATTAAGTGTGTATGGCCTTAGCAGCAGGTCTATGCCATTTCGATTCACACATGGATGACTATCAGCTAAAAATATTATGCTGGAAAACCCAGAGAAAACTTTAGTCTATATCTAAAAATATACAGCAGAAAAGTCACAATTCTACGATTGGTGAAGAAATAACAAATAAAATATTTTCTACTCTTTTTTTTTCACAGCAGGAGTACATTGAGTATTGTCTGTGAATCTGTAAACCAACAAATCAAATGACTGTCGCCTTAGTAAAGAATGGGTTAATTTCTTGTGACAAACAAAATCAAGTACTAACTTTATGGAGTTGTTCTCACTCAGCCTTTTAATAACTCGACTCAGTGTAGACAAGCTTCTGTTAATGGAGCACCCCTCCTTAAATCGATCACCAACATTCTCTCCGGCCTTCTCAGAGCCCGCCAAATCAACAAAATTCTGAAATCAAGATACCAATGACATATATATAATGATAATCAAAACAATTCCAATACTGGAATCCCATTAGATATTGTTGATATGATAAGAAAACTTACTGCAATATCAGTAAACTTCAGACCCACATATATAATAGTATGTCTAATTACCTGCTGTAGAGTATCTTATTAAAGATATAGTATGGACTTGTTCGGGTGCGTGAAACTGATAAGTTAAAACTCGGGTGATATGCCAACTCGAGGAATGTAACAATCCACTAACATCGCCGAAAATCTCCAACAAATCGACCGTACCACTCCATAGAAAACAACAACCTACCCTCAATTATAAATATTTACATCTCGATTCACGACGCAACTATCAGCGGTAAACTAATGCAAACAATTTCGCCATCGAGAGTCACTGCATTTAATTAATATATAAAAATGACGATGTTTGTTTTTAACTTGGATATAATATTTGTACGAATAACTACTTTGAGCAAGATTATTCTCCATTTCTATTTGATCGCCTTACCGGAGTGTTTCACATCACTTTAAAAACCAAGGGGATTGTGAGACATAACACCAGTCAGAATTCACTCTAAGATGAAAGAATCCAAATGAAACAATTAACATAACATAACAAAGTTGTATGATTTTTGAGTATAAAATCCAATATAATTGCAAAACTGTAATCCCAAAAATTGTCAATGTAATAAGGAAAGTTAACGTAATACATTGTAGAGGTTAAACAAATTATGTCTGGACTTGGAATACAAAAAATTGATTTCAATCCAGCTTAAAGTTTTGTGCATTCAATCAAGCTTAAAAGTCACTAGGCAGTTTGCGCTCCAAAATAACCCATAATAATTTGGTCGATAGATGAATTACCTTGTACAAGCATTATATAACTCAGAAAACACATTGAACCCATAAAAACACAAATTTGACCATTTGACCACAATGTTTGGCTCCCAAAAAAAAACAGCCATTTGCACGGCATGGGACAGAAAAGAGCGCTCATTGTTAGTCTATTTCTGAAATTTTAGAAATAAAGAGAGTTTATTTCACTTCTGTGCAAACAATTTAAAACAGCTGGAAAATGGCTGTGACAATGGAAAGAATTTTTCAAAGCATATCAACCCGGCATATCAATATTTTGTGTATTTTTCAACCTATCACATACCTCCATCCAAATTACCTAGACAGAATTAGGAAGCTTGAAGTTTAAAGAAGATATATTGTATGCTTATTTCATTATTTTAAAATGATAGTTAAACACTCAAGACAATTTGTCCGCTTAACTCTTTCGATGCCAAGCTCGCATAAATGCGAGTTACCCAGTCGCTGCCAAATACGCATTTATGCGAGTTCGGGGGTGCACCTGGTTTACGGGTCGTAATTATATTGTTTTGTTGCATTACAACGGGGTTTCATTTATTTTATGTAGAGTGCTGGTGTGCGCTGACAATTTAGAAGAAAGGTCAGTCAAAGTCATGCTACTCCTGAAGTTCTATGAGTACAGTCCGAGCCAGAATATACCATTGACAAATTAACTTTTGGTGCATGGATGCGATATATGAGTGGAAAATAAACATCATAATTGACTTGGCGGCCTCCTTTCTGCTGATCAGTTTAGCGTCCAAAAATTCTGTCGGAATGAGGTCGGTGAAAAATACGGAATAGTAGCCGGAATATGATTAACTGGTGAAGCATTAATTAATGGGATAGAACAATAGAACAAAAAACAAACATTTAATCATATATGAATTGAAAAAAATTACCGAAAAACATAAATTAAAGCAAATCCAAGATGGCCGCCAATGGCACGTGACCCAAAGGCTTTGACATTGAATGGGTCTCCACGTCGGGGCAGGTGATAGGTCATTGTCATATATACCCACATGTGAAGTTTCAACTAAATACACCGATAATTACCCGATAGTCATTGCATTACCCACATATACATAAAATACTTGTATTTACACCCAGAATGCTTGGCACTGGGGAGTATGTCCGTGTGGCGGTGTGGCAGCGAAAGAGTTAAAGAATGTTAATTGTTATTACCAAATGAGACACTTTCACAGCTACATCTTCTTCAGCTTTTTCCTTACTTTCCAAAATCTATAAATAGAGGCATTTAAATGTATAAAGTTAGACCAATTAGACAGGAGTAGAGACTACACGAGAAAATAAATAAAACACAGATTAGGTGGCATCTGGAAACAAGCTTCAAAAGAAGTATAAACAAGAGCACGCCGTCGGGGTGTGGCATAATACGCCCATTTCTGGAGTAGAGTGGGGCAAGGTTTAATTCAACTTTAGACGAAATAATATTTGAACTTGATCTGTATACCAAATTTGGTTCAGTTCACTCCATTCAATCTAAAGTTATTTATCATCTGGAAACCGCATATAAAATCAGGTAAAATCTAAGTCGAAAAAAGGGCATAACTCAGTCAAAATAATGCGGATGAAACCCATATTTGAACTTGATCTGTATTTTGTAATAAACCAAATTTGATTCAGTTCACTTGATTCAATCTAAGGTTATCATCCGGAAACCGCAAATCAGGTAAAATCTAAGTCGAAAAAGGGACATAACTCAGTCAAAATCAAGCTGACAAACCCATATTTGAACTTGATCTGTATTTTGGTGTGGTAAACTAACATACTAACTTTGGTTCAATTTACTCGATTCAATCTAAAGATATCATCTGGAAACCAAAAGCAGACGACGGACGGATGATGGATGGACATTTACATAATACGACCGTTTTTTTCAAACGGGCGTATAAAAAACTACATAGCTCTGGACATTGATTAACCCGTTTCTTATGAAATGGATTCTCCCACCAAGTGATGAAAGTATATATTGGAATGGTCTATTATTCATTTGGAGGGTTGCTCAGGGAAAAGTTAGCAGACAAAAGGAAAAATCAAGTGTGCACACACATATTAATTCATATTCATTGGTGGGAAATGCTCAGAAATAAGTTTAACCCTTTGAGTGCCAGGTCCGATTTTTGTATCAACCCATATACCCTGTGCCAATGCATTCTCTTATATATGCGAGTCGACCATAGGTCGCCTCGCATATATAAGAGAATGCATTGGCTTAACAATTTTATTTTTTTTTACAATTTTTTACAATTTTAATATATTTTATTATAATCTTTAACAGACTTATTGTGTAGGTTTAGGGCCGATAATATCGGCCCCTGGCACTCAAAGGGTTAACAGGTTGTTTGTTGAACTCATTATCTGAACATTTCCTAAGGGAACTACTCGTCAACGAGTACTGAGTATATAGGAAGGATTAATTATATCTTTCCAATTCTGATATATCACAACTATACTCCTATTGAAGAATTCAATCATCTGTGCATATGAATTAGGTTCAATTTTTATATTATTGCTAGTAAGGACCCAGAATAAATCTATTGATTGAAGCCACATGGCAGTGTGAAGCTCCAAATTATACGTAGCAAAGCTTGATTGTCTCACTTCTGTAAGAAAAATTGTTGGAAAATTTGTATGACTTCGGTAAGTTTTATCAGAGTATAGAAGGTCTGGATACCAGTATTTCATGTATAAATTACAAAATTAAGTGCATATTAATTTAGGTTTAATTAAGCCATGTCTGTTTAACCCTTCCATGATTTGTCCAGATCTCCCATAGGGAGCCTCGCATATATAAGAGAATGCACTGGCTTAACAATAATTTACCTTGACCTTGTAAGCCAGTGCATTTTCTTATATATGCGAAGCTCCCTTTAGGAGTAAAACAGGTAGCAATACCAATTTAATTAGTTTGTTTACCAACAGATTTTGTAAGACTTCTCACCAAATCACTCATTATAGCATACGAACATGAGAATAATTGAGATATTAAAGTGTTTGTTTTAGTTACATACATTTTTATCTGCAATAAATTATTTCAAGTGCATATAGGAGATTTACATTCACCAGTGATCATGTTGAATAATTGCCAATCGGTATGTCAGGATCTGGTTATTTTTCCTTCTCATCCATCAAGAGATTTTTTTCCCTGATGTTTGTAAACCACAACTAACAAAATTGTTGTAGCCTAAATAAATGCTTATCAATGTACATATTGATAACCTACCAAACGTATTATGCAGTGACTCCTAGATGACCTATCATTCTGTTTGGTTTCAGCTATATGGCGGCTCTCTGAAAATAACAAAAAATCAATGACACTACAGATCAAATTGAAACAGACAAGACACTGTGGTTTGCCAATAAATTATGCAGAAATTAACGGCAAACTATTTCAATCATATTCCTATGATAAGAGGGCAGCCCTTTTAATTCAGAATGTTTGGCTTCGGCAATCTGCTATGGCAACCATTTACTGTGGCCCAATTTGCTTCAGCAAACGGCTTCGGCATTGCCGATTGCCATAGCCAATTATGAGGGCTGAGAGGGAATGAGCCATGTGGTTCGCTTGCATTCATTACATCACATTGCATAAATTATTTACATTTAATTTGGGACCCCATACAAAATTAGGTGAAAAAAAGATATAATTTTATTTCAAAATATTAAAATTAAAAAAAAATCATAATCGTACCTTATTATTGAAGCTAACATCATAGAAAGCATTTTTATTACAAACATATAGCTATCTTTCAGCCATATACGTTACTTCAGCCTTTGTGGTAATTTCAACCAAATGCACTATCTATCTAGAGCATTTCCGATAGTAAAGGATGTCATGCCCACCAGCAATACAACAATAATTAAATGTTGAATTATGTTGAATAGATGACTTACCAACATGTAAACCAAACAAACAATTATTTGATACTAAAGAATGACTGCTGGTGAGAAACACAGGATAGCATATAGTCCAGGAGATATTGGTCGACCTCTGCACCCCACCCCCCCCCCCCCCCCAGGACTTAACTTCACCCCACTAATTTTCTTTCTTAATGTCTCCTCTATTTTTTTTAACAAGAATAAAAAGTGGCCGCAGAAACTCCAGACAAGATGGCGTCCATCATGGCAGCCATTTTTTAAAAATGCACCAGGTCTCTTTGATCGCCATTATAGTAAAGATGATAGCACATGCGGTCTTGTTTTCCGCTCGATTCGTTATGCTAATATACAACCCTTACAAATTAGCCAAAAATTCAACACCAGAATCCAATATGGCAGCCAAGATGGCCGCCGAAAAGTGAAAATATGCTATTTTTCTGACATGTTACCACCTTTCGTTTGTCTCTGTGGGAAAATGCAAGAATTTTTGCGTCATGTTATACATTTATCGTATAGAGGAGTCATTGGCGAACACATGGGGACCATAATATGCATCCATTGCGGGATATTTTTGTCCGATATTTTTGTCGGTCAAAGCCGAATCTCCGTTAATATCGCGATGTTATGTTTCAAATCAATGAATGTTATTGCTATTATAACAACACCCATGCATATATATTTGCAGGAGATACTCGAGCTAGGATTCCTCTTATACCTGAGTTGAGGAATATTTACCCAAATCAAAGATGGCAGCCAAAATGGCCACCAGAATTTAAAAAATCGCCGAAAATCACCAATTTTAACATCAGTGAGCATTATTGTCATGACAACTCCACACCTGCTTACTATTGTAAGTTGGGAACACTTAGGCGAAGAACTTTCCTTGTACCATATCCAAATAAAAGTCCCCCAAATCCAAAATGGCGCCCACAATGGCGGACAGATTTTGAAAAATCACTGAATTTCCTCATATTCACATCATTGGGCATTATTGTCGAGACAACTCCATTCATGCGTACAGTTGAGTTGGAAATACTGAGGTGAAATAATTACCTTACATCTCATGCAAGAAATGGTTTTCCAAATCGAAGATGGTGGCCAAAATGGCGACCAAAATTTGAAAACACGCCTACATTCCTTTACTTTCTTAGGATGGGCGTAAATTGTTTCGCGATTTCTACCCACCATTACATGTTGATATGTATGAATTATTCATTAGGGTTTGGCAAGTGATACTCAGTCAATATGGCGGCCAAACTGGCGGGCAGAAATTGAAAAGAAGCCGATATTATCACTTACTAATTTCAACTTTTTGTCATAATATTGATTTGTATAAACGAAACGGTACATAATATAAGCCATCTATTAGTTCCAATGTAAGTCGTAGCCTTTTGGAAGAATGAAAACCCACAATCGCGATGTGGCATTTCAAAATCCATTCTCGACTGGGGGCTCATACTGGCCGTAACCGTATATAGGTCCGCCGAATAGTCATATTATGACTTCCAAGAATCAAAACAACAGTACCTGAGCTTATTCTGAATTGCCACATTCAGCATTATCTAGACTCGTTTCCGTCTCTTCGTCAGATTAATCTATCTCACTCACAACAACAGTTCACTACTCTTCTTTGTAGAAGGGTGCCACTAATCGGAATGTTTCAAACAATACACATGCCGGTGTCCAGCTCACGTGTTTGTTTCGAAAGCTTGGAATTCTTAGCGAGCTTCAATCGTGGTATAGCTTATGGTATAATTCAGATGCTACATATGGGGTATATGCGTCATCTTGTGCGATACACTATAAAGGTATTCGGTCGATGCGTATACTAGCTTTCAGAAGGACCTATCTATCTGCGTATTGTCAGCTTTGGTGACCTAATTGGTGATCTTCCCAAACAGCCACTTCTCAATATATGGTTCATCAATTCACATACTCATCTAATGCACTGACGTACCCAGACAACTTCTGTATATGGCTTCGAATGTTGAAAGCCCGACATTTGACGGATGCATTTCTGCTAAGGCGTAGAAGACTATAATGCATAATATACCCAAACTCCTTGAACATGATCATAAGAACAAGCTTGTTGGCATCCAGCAATCGTCTCACCGAACAGATCCAAGCAGATGATAACAATACACACGGTGCTAGTTTGTGGGTATGTGTCATGATAGTGGAAATGAAATTGGACCATGACTGCACCGCCCCTTATTTTGTTATGTTTTAGATTCAGACAGGATCTCATGTGTGGCTTTGCTTTCCTTGTATGCTAAGATTGTATGTTCCCATCCGTTTGGAAGCCATTCTTAAACAACTGGACCAGGAGTATGCCATTGGCTACTGCTGTATAAGCCCCACCAAGACTGGGGTGTTGTCTTAAAGGCGATACCTTTGATGGTTGATATGTCATACTCACGCGGGGTGGTATGGTTCAAGAAAGTACAAATGCCATCAACAAAAGGGTGAAATGTTCAACGCGAAGAACATCCAGAGGAATGTTACGTTGATGAGCTCTTGCATTCAGTTCAACAAACGTTGGTACACCAAGTGATTTCTTGGTAACATCACCATTGCGACCATTTTCCTGCATGAGACATTAACTACTATATTCTAAAGTTATATATATAAAGCTATATGATCATAAAGGTCGCATTCCCGAACGTCCACAGCCATTGCCATCGAGACTGTAAATTGTTCTTTAAATACAGAGTGAAATAAATGCACCACAGTTCCTGACATTTTCTTGAATAATACCGCCCGCCTACTGACAGTAACCCCGAGAGAGGATAACAAAACACGCATACATTCATGCTATAAAGACATTATCCTTTAGTCCATCCGACTGTTTTGAGGGAGGCTAGATTAGTATTATCCAGACAAAAGTGTACGTAGTTGAATCAGAAAGGCTTCGAAACGGATGTGAAAATACAATCTTACCACACCAAATAAAACCGACACGCATGACATTCGATAACTTAAACATGCACCAGGCGTAGGGGTGGTGTATACAGTGGCCCATTTCATTCCCACTATCATGGCGCATGTCCACAAACTAGCACCGCAAGCATTGTTCTTCTCTGCTGGGAGATATTCGACGAGACAACTGCGGGGCGTCACAGTTTGCTTCGGATAATGGTCAAGAAGTGTGGGTAGTCTGTACACTAGGGTCTTCTCCTTAGCAGATAGACATCTGTCCAAGGGAATGAGACAGCTAGCAACCTTCGAAACACTGTCGAAGTTGTCCACATATGCTAGAGCTGGGACGGTTATGCGGTTAACCGGTTAACCACCAACTATGGCCGTGACCGGTGACGGATTTGCCGTGGTCGGTTAACCGTAACATCACTATAATAGTGTATGATCACTGTGATGGTCAGCTATAACTGGCTATAAGAGGGTTAATCTGTCTCCGTCAATTAAAATGAATCCGAGATTGACGGAACAACATCAAACGCGGTGTGTCGGCTCTTTGAAGGCTACATTTAACAGCCTGCCGACGTCAAAACGAAACATCAAAGGGTCAGCACACGTGTGATCTTACAACATTGTCACATCGCATGACTCGTATTCAGTGCCACGCCGGCATCGATGGCATGTCGTTTTCACTTTGATATGAAGCCGACGGAGTTGTCTGCTTGGGACTCACGGCCCTTCAATACATTCCCCCCCCAATAAATGAACACAACACAGCCTCACAGGGGAATGACATTGTATATTTATTTTATTCAGTAATAAATTGAAGATGTGTACCAGGGCTGGCGATCTAGAAAATCCAGGAGGGCTATTAATAGCCCTCCTAGATATGCCTAGGAGGGCTATAGCCCTCCTCAACTTTTAAAGTTATGATTTATTTTATCTGAGTTACTAATGCCGTTAGTTTGTCTATTTTTGATGTTGTATAACTCCATCTAAATTAATTTTTTTTATGTGGAAACAAAGTGTCCACAGAGTTGTGAATGTCAAAATCCCCCACAGTAATTATGGTATGGTGAATATTTAACTATGTTTTATATGTTATGATAATTTATATGAACAAGAAACAAAATGTAAGAGTGTTTGTACTCAACAATTTGTCAGTCGGTGTAAAAACCCATGCAACGGAATTGGGTGAGTTTGTCCACGTTAAAAGCATTCTCCATGAAAGTGTAATTTTACATAAAATACACAATCAAGAACAATATTAAATCCAGTATATTTGCACTTGAATATTGACTGCTTTTTCTCTCAATGTAATTCATATTCCATTGCGATCGCAGACTGCTGCTTGCAGCAGTCAAGTCGCTATCTATAGATTTACTGGGTGTTTGCAATTGGGGACATAGAAAATAGTTTCTGAACTTTAATAATTGAATAACAGTGTAAACTAGAATACGTGGATATATTTAGCTAATTATATTAAAATATTGTCAATCGAAGCGATAAAAGACGGCTGCAAGCTAAATACAATTTTCACTGATAGGAACCGGAAACGGAACGAAAGGTTGAACTTAATTGGGACAGTGACATTTGGTTCTCACTATCCACAAACATGTGTTCATTTTATCCAGTGAAATATATTGTAAGCTCAATCTTATGAAGAGAAATAATTTATTTTGGTCATAAAATGTGTGAGAATCGATCAAAAGATCAGATTTACGAAACAGTTCGTTCCGGAATTTACTGATTCCGCTATAATTCCCATTTGACATTACCGTCAGGTCACGCATGCGCACAGTCCCCACACTGTACAATATAATTACGATTTCGATGCAGTATTTTACTCATTAAACACAATAAAATAACTAAATAATAAATGTCCTATCGTAGACGAGGCGGGCTATAAAAAGCCCGCCTTGGAAAATTCTAGGCGGGCTGTAGGCGGGCAGCCCGCCAGCCCGCCTTGAGATTTCCAGGCCTGGTGTACTTAATTAGATATGTGATTATGTGTGTCATCGGTGACAACTTCTTTGTATAATGGGCGGGAGCCGTTCTCAAACTTACCATGTCAGTGAGCATCACAATCATCGCCGTTCTGCATACTGGGCTTACCCACCCATAATAGTACCTATAATATGTGGTTAACCGGTTAATCGCGGTTTTTTGCCGTTCATAACCGGTCACGAAAAACCCATAACCGTCCCAGCTCTAACATATGCCAATGCGTTCGCTGAGTTTGTGAGTTGACAAACCATCTATTGAGAAGTGACTAGCTAACTGGTTCGCCAGGTGTACATGTTGTTATCCTATGGGGTATGAGACACATACATAGAGATGACCTTCTGTAAGCTTGTATACTCATCGGCCATATGCCTTCAAGATGACGCACAAATATCATATTTAGCAAATATTTAAAATCGTAAGCTAGACACCGGAAAATGAATTGTTTGAAACGTTATGATTAAAGGGACCCTACTCCCAGGGAGTGGTGAATACTTTGTCGGTGTGAGCGACCTAGATTTATCAGACAAAGAAATGGAAGCTGGTCCAGATAATTATGGATGTGACGTGGCAAATCAGAATCTGTTATCAGGTAATTGTTCTGATATAACTATTCGGCGCACCTACGCTAAGTGGAGACTGGATTTCGAAATGCCACATCGCGATATTAATTGTCATTTTTCATCTTTCCAGAAGAATACGAGCTATGTTATGCGTTTTGATACCTTTAAGTTGAACTAGTAGATGGTTTATGTACAGTTTCATCCATACATACCGATATTATGACAAAAAGTTGAAATTAATATGTGAAAATATCAATTTCTTTTCAATTTCTAGCCGCCAATTTAGCAGTGATCTTGGCTGTGAGTATCAATTGCCAAACCCTAATGAATACTTCATGTCACTATTCCATATCAACATGTAATGGTGGATAGAAATCGTGAAACAATAACGCCCATCCTAAGAAAGTAAAGGAATGTAGACTTGTTTTCAAATTTTGGTCGCCATTTTGGCCACCATCTTCGATTTGGAAAACAATTTCTTGCATGAGATGTAATGTAATTACTTCACCTCAGTATTTCCAACTCAATTGTAAGCATGGGTGGAGTTGTCTTGACAATAATGCCCAATGATGTGAATATGAGGGAATTTCGGCGATTTTTCAAAATCTGTCCGCCATTGTGGGTGCCATTTTGGATTTGGGGGACTTTTATTTGGATATGGTACAAGGAAAGTTCTTCGCCTAAGTGTACCCAACTCACAATAGTAAGCAGGTGTGGAGTTTTCATGACAATAATGTTCACTGATGTTAAAATCGGCGATTTTCGGCGATTTTTTATTTCTGGTGGCCATTTTGGCCGCCATCTTGGATTTGGGTAAATATTCCTCAACTTAGGTATAAGAGGAATCCAAACTTGAATATCTCCTGTACATATATATGCATGGGTGTTGTTATAATAGCAATAACATTCATTGATTCAAAACATTACATCGCTTTATTAACGTAGATTTTGACCTATTATACCGCTATTTGGGAAAACGTGATATCGGACAAAAATATCCCGCAATAAATGTATATTATGGACCCCATGTTGTCGCCAATGACGCCTCTATATGATAAATGTATAACATGACGCAAAGATGCCAACATTTTCCCACAGAGACAAACGATAGGGGGTAACATGTCAGAAAAATTGCATATTTTCACATTTCGGCGGCCATCTTGGCCGCCATATTGGATTCTGGTGTCAGATTTTTGGCTAATTTGTAAGGGTTGTATATTAGCATAACGAATCGAGCGGAAAACAAGACCGCATGTGCTATCATCTTTACTATAATGGCGATCAAAGAGACCTGGTGCATTTAAAAAAAATGGACGCCATCTTGTCTGGAGTCTCTGCGGCCACTTTTTTTTCTTGTTAACAAGTGAAAAAAATTAGTGGAGACCGTAAGGAAGAAAATTAGTGGGGTGAAGTTAAGTCCTGGGGGGGGGGGGGGGGGGGGTGCAGAGGTCGACCAATATCTCCTGGACTATATGCTGTCCTGTGTTTCTCACCAGCAGTCATTCTTTAGTATCAAATAATTGTTTGTTTGGTTTACATGTTGGTAAGTCATCTATTCAACATAATTCAACATTTAATTATTGTTGTATTGCTGGTGGGCATGACAAAAAAATTAGAGGAGACCTTAAGGAAGAAAATTAGTGGGGTGAAGTTAAGTCCTGGGGGGGGGGGTGCAGAGGTCGACCAATATCTCCTGAACTAATAGCCATGTGGATGATGTTTGTTAATATGCTGTAAGTTACAAGTTGAGCCTGATGTATCTCATAACATTGCACCACAACTTGTGCATTCATGGCATTCACATGACTGTGTGGCTCTATCTATGTAAGTACTTCAAAAATATCAAGTAAACGCAGTTATCAAGGCAAACAGAAAATTTAATCAACATCTATGTAAAGATAAACTTAAGAAAGAAAAAACACAATATGAACACTCTTTTGACACCCATCCTATTAAAGATGCATAATCTGAATTAACACTTCCTTGGCTTGGGGAGGGAAAATATTTGATTTGAGTCGAGGAACCCACCCATGGAATCAAAGCTCAGAGTCATCAGATATCGATGTTTGAAATCTATTATTTTTCACCACCGATAATTTTAAGTGGTAGAGTAAACAGTTGACGAGAAGACTTTCTCTGACCATATTGCTGATGAAGATGGATAACTCTAAAATCAGATGTGTTTTTTTTTATATCAGATATTAGACAAACCGGCAAATGAAAAAATGTTGATAAATAACAGGTTTTGGGCAATTTAATACCCGGTACTATCTTTGGTTACTACTGTGGTTAGCATTATTTTTTAGCATTTACTAGTATTCGATTCTGATAACTGAAGAGGCATTTAAAAAAATGTTGTTGTTGGAATCTGATGATATGGGGTCCATCAAATTGGATTGAGTGCCTTTAAGCCAGCCTGTGTCAAATTCTATTGAAATAACCTATGGTTGAATTGTGGATGCTTTTATAACAATAACTCAATCATTTTAAATGATAGCTCTTCTCTGATTCTTTGACTAAAATGATCACTCACTATCGCCTCTTTTCAAGAGTCCAAAGATCTCATCACAGTTAGATACAACTTCTTCTTTCAATCCTGATACAATAACTTGTTTTTCCTGTAAAATATTTCACGGGGGTCATTCACAAATAACATATTTCTAAAAACTGAGATAGTGATCAATTTCTAGTAAGTACACTGTCTAGTGCTGAAATGGATAGCCGGATATCTGGTTGACAACCAGTTATTGTTGGCAACCGGTTGAATTATTGTCAACCGATTAACCGCAATGCTATTATTATAAACAACCATGGTACCAAAGGAAAATTCTTATGTATTCAGGTCCTCATCAGTGTTGTTGGTGTAAAATATCAATTCCGTTACAAACTTCGTCACTCAAATACCAATAGGAGGTACACAATCACATCAAGCGTACTCAAAGTCAGAATGATCTGCAGTATCAAAAGTCTTCCAAAAAATTGAAAGTTACAAAGTGCGGCTTTGGCGGTCCAACATCAAAGATGCCAGATGTCTTCTTTGATCTTCCGATGTCCGGTTAAACACATGCACATGCCGTCGAAAAAGATCCAACATAATCCTTTTAATGAAATGATCAGTGTGTTCCCATGCAAACAAATACTAGGCTACTAAATACTTCTATTTCTAAATATTCTCCCTATGGGAGACTCATATATACACAGAACGACACAATGTGTAAATGGGTTTGTCGATACGGCACGAGTGCTGTCGCAGAAAGATAGAACGAGAGGCGCTTGCGCCTCGAGTTCTATCCTTCCGCGACAGCACAAGTGCCGTATCGACAAACCCATTTACACATCGTGTCGTTCTGTGTTTATTACAAGCTTCGCGTCCTAGAATACGTGCATTAAAAATACAGGATTAGAAGGTTTATTTAGGCTCATACAGGGCATGTTTGTCATGTGTGATGATTCTTTTATTTAAATAGTTCCAGTTTCATGGTTGAGGCGAACGTCATGTACGTCATTTTACGTCAACGAGATGCGTATGGAACGTATGTTCCATCCGAATTTGTAAATATGGAACAGCAATAACACTGTACTTATAGGAACAAGCGTGTAATAAATATAAGAGAATTCATTGGCACAGGGTTTTTCGCAAAATTTCAAGAAGCTCCAGTCATGGAAGGGTTAACATTGAGTTTAGAACAAGAAAGTCAGACAATTTTAGGAATTTTACCATATCTTCTCTCAAAGGTAAACTTTTTTCTTCATCACTTAGCAGATCAGATATCTTCTCATTGTAGATCTCTAGATAAGAAATTCTCAGAAGATGCTCACGATCATTAACCTAAAATAAACCAATAACAACTAAATTTCCACCTTTTTTTTTTAACAAATAACAGATAGATAATTCTATGCACTACAGTCAATTTCAGTTAATTGCATATCGTTTAAATGCATATTTCGGCTATCTGCATAAAATATGCATGCACCAAACCATTTTCTCATAAAAAGACTATTTTTTAATCGTTTATTTGCATAAGGGTCGGACTCTATTCCGTTTTTATGCATACGAAAATCGCCAAAAATGTTGATGAGAAGGGGTAAAAAGTCACCTGATGGTGTCGAAATTATAGCAATTTGTAAAATTATTTACCTTGAAAAACGTTTTTTATGGGAAAACTTAATGCAAAGTTGTTGAAGATGACCATCGCGAGAGCGAAGACGGCAATTTTCAATTTCATAACACACGTGGTTTTCTATCTCTTCTCAGTAACATGCTTCTGTTGGCACACATTTCCTGTATGTTTACATATTTATTTGTGAATTGTATGATTTATTAAAATTTGAATATTTATTTGGTTGTTTGTTGAGTTTGTAAACACCTGAAGTTCCAGTTGCAATTCTGAGAATTCAATGTGAAAGGAAGATTCCCGGGAATTCCCCAACAAGGAAGTGAACTAAACCGAAACCGAAACTGAAAGTGCATTTCTATTTCTTCTAACATGCTTCTGTTCACAAACATTTCCTGTATGTTTCCTTATTTCTGTGTGAATTATATGAATTATTAAAGCTTGTATATTTGTTTTGTGTAAAAATAAAAACGATTGTAAACACTTGCAGTTAGAATTCCTAAAATCCTATTGAATGTGAAAGGACGCTTCCGCGAATTCTATCAATAAAGTGTCAAGGTCGCCGACACAAAAAGAAGGCCAACACAGTGATCTCTTTGTTTCTGAGCCGAAAATAATTTAATGAATAGAAACATGTTTACATAGTGATGGCTTGTCATTCACTGAACAGCTGGTTGACATCACTGTTTCCCCAAGTTAGACACAAAGACTAAAACAACACTGTCTTTGTTTCTCATCCCGACACACATGGTGTCGTGTTTTTACAATGATTTCAACTCATTAGTGTAACAATGGTTCACTATGATTTATTGTCGGGTTTTATCATAACATTTCTCAGTATAAAGGAAGGTCATCGACATGATTGATACAGACACCAACTCAACAGCCAGTCAAATAACGAAGACTATCGACCTCCTGGAATCTATGCACATGCTGAATCGATGTTGGTCAGACGTGAAGCAGGAGACGATAGCCAATTGCTTCAGGAAGGGCGGCTTCCGAAAATCGGAAGACGACAACCCGACAACCGTTGAAGACAAAGATCCATTGGAGGACATCACCATCCCCGATGGATATTCAAAAGAAGACATCCAGGAATTCATCACGACCGATGAAGAGGTAGATTGTTTCGGCAGCCCGACCGATGAAGAGATAGCAAGTGAAATCCGACCCGCAGCTCCCGAATCTGACGACGATGACGCTGAATATACCGTTCCGATAATACCCATGCAGATGACCGAGGGAATCAGTAACATGAGACAGTTTTTTGAAGAAAACGACGATGACGACACAATGGACTGGAATGCGCTGTACTATTTGCAGAAACGTTTCCAGAAAATAGTTAGCAAGAGGCGACGACAGTGTGCTATAACCGAATTTGTAAACTGGTTTCCGTAAATGTGATTTATTAATGTTGTTGTTGTTGTAATTGTTGTTTTTGCTGTTTTTATCATGTTCGTTTAAATTAAAATAAAGTATTAACCACAATTGCGTACTCAATACATATCCATTCTGTAATGGAAATAACAAGGAATGTGTTTGGTCTGGCCTCCCATACATATCCATTCTGTAATGGAAATAACAAGGAATGTGTTTGGTCTGGCACATTCACAAAATGGGTTTTTTTCTTAATGTTTTTTTGTGTGTGATAATGATGGTATGTAATCATTTTATACATGTAACAACAAATAAAGATGTTAATGAATCAGTTTATTGACATAATAGTAATTTACAACAAGGTATGAGATGAAATTTGAAATTGATAGACAGCAACATAATGATTTCACTATTTCGCCATTTCGTGGTACTACGGAACAAACTAACTTTTTAAGAACCTGAAATGGGTTGATGGGGTGATTTCGGCTTTATGCATATTCGGTTAATTGCATGAGAAAGGCCATGCACCGACGCTATGCAATAAAGCGAAATTGACTGTATACATATATATGATAGATCAATTCACAAACATCCTACTAGTATGATCCAAGATTTTAGCAAAATATTAAGTTTCCCATTATTTAATTGATCAAATCTAACCTAAATGGGGCCAGGGCTGTCATGATAAATTAACTATCGTTCCACATGAAATTCTGACAGTTAGAAAAATGTGGTTGAACCACGGGTGTTCGCGCATCCCCATGGTGTCAATCTGAAACATGGGAACAACAGAACCTAAATTTTAAAACAAATAAAAGTAAAATGCAGTTCATTTTACTTCATTGAAAGCCCTTATGATGGTAAACATCCACATCCTATAAAATTCTATAAAATATTGACTTTTACAGATAAACAAAGAACAATACGGAAATAAAACCACTAAACAGTCCTCTGAAAGCACTTTTGATGGTTAACATCCATACCATTTTATAACATATTGTTGAGAACCGACAACCAGTTATGGTGCAGAATTATGGTTGAGTTATCTAGAAAACATTAAATTCAGATAAACAAAAGGATATCTCTAGAATGGAAAATACAAACACTCCTGACGGCAAAAGGTAATTAAAAAATTTCATGTTGAGATCTGATAATCCATAGCTGAGATATCTGTGCGGATGGGCAGAACACTGTTATTTTAAGAAAAACAAAGGAGGATATCTCAAGAACGCGAACCGCAAACAACATCCTTGTGCCATTTTTAGAAAGCGCTCCTTATGGCGAACCTCCATACCAAATTCCAATGAGATCCAAAAAACCATGACTTTCATATCGGTGTGGACGGACTGATTATTTCCAGATAAACAAATAAACTCTATCAACAGATATTAAAACTCACTTTATCAATTCTCTCAAATATATCCATTAAGGCCATCTGTATAATTCCAGGTTGACCTCTGAACCCTGTCATGGTGGTTGTTTTTCCAGATGAGCTCTGACCATAGGCAAACACAGTACCTGGATTTAAAAAGGGAGAATATTGGAAACATCAAAATATTCACTGAATTGAATCACAAATATCTAAATAGGGAAGGAGAAGAGGGAAAATATAATGATATTCATTATAACCGTTAAAACAAAACACAACTGAACGGCCCTGTGCCAATGCATTCTCTTATATATGCGAGTCGACCATAGGTCGCCTCGCATATATAAGAGAATGCATTGGCTTAACATATTTTTAGGCCAATGCATTCTCTGATATATGCGAGGCGACCTATGGTCGACTCGCATATATAAGAGAATGCATTGGCACAGGGCATAACTGTAACCATCACAATGTTGTTAATGAACCGGTTCCAATGATATCCATATTTGTATGGTGTTGTTGAGACAGACCGAAGATATTTTAGGCTGTTGAAGGCTTGAAGCTTTATTTGGGCGTTTTTGGCCGTTTTGTTGGGTAAAGGGTTAAAACAAAACACAACTGTGGATCATAAATTCACAATAACTCCTAAAATATTTAACTTTTTTATGTCCAACTTTATGTCTATCAATTTTTTCTTTTTTTCTTTTAAGATGTGATGCATGCTCTGAAAAAACTAATGTCTAATTCATTCAAATCAATATAATATTGCTATACAGCGTAAATTTGCAAATACAAAATGTAAGTCAAACCAATCTACGATGTCATTGAACTGCCATTTCCTCTTCAGTTATTAATCTGATATATCAGATTACTTAATCTGATATATATCAGATGTGGCCTGTAGGGTGTGCCGAAGAATTTAGTCATGCAAAGAGTAAAATCCAAGATTGCTGCTGGCAGCCATGTTGTTCAACGATTATCGAAAAAAATTGATGGCTCCCATCTAGATGTCACCCCAAAGTTCCAAACGAAGTTAGGTGGCGATCAGATGAGGAATGTGGTTTGTAGGGTGTGCCGCCAAAGGAAATTGTTCACAGACAGACAGCAATAGCTCAAACTTGACTTGACAAGTTGAGCTAAAAATCGCCCTTGCTAATAAAGTAAAAGTAGTAATATATATTACGAGTTGTTAATTGAGCATAATTCATCAATTAATTTTGGCTCTGTTCCTATCCAAATCCAATCAATTGGGCATAGCATGGTCAATTGAGAATTGTACAAGATGACCCACCTGAGTATCATTGAATGAGATGATGAGAATTCAACAAGCGGGAGAACCAAGAATAATGAGATCCAAGCAATACTGTTCACGATATGGCCTGAACAGACATTGGACAGACCAAAAAAGCCAACATTTCCAGATAAACAGAGATGAATAAATCTATAACGAAAAACCGAAACAAAACGATTGCAAACACCATTGAATGTCCTCATAGTACTGAACAACCATACTAAATTTCATTGAGATCCGAGCACAACTGTACAAGTTTTGACAAGAACAAACATCGGATAGACCAAAAAGCCAACATTTCCAGATAAACAAAGATGAATAACTCGAGAATGGAAAATTCAAACAAAATGACGGAACCCTCAATTGAATGTCCTCATAGTAGTGAACATTCAAACCAAATTTCATTCAGATCCGAGCACTACTGTTGAAGTAATGGCCTGAACAGACATCGGACGGACGGCTACACACGCAGAAGAATGGACAGACCTGTGCAAAACAGTATACCCCACTTTAAAAAATTTTTTTTTTTAAAGGGGTATAAAACACAAAAAGAAATAATAACCAGTGGTTCAGCATATAGATCTCCAGTAACCATGATCATGATTTCCAAGTCATGTTAAACTCATTTAAACAGACACAAAAACTATTCAAAATGTTATAGTTTGGCTATTATGGAACAGGTGTTGTGGATCGGTAACAATGCACTGTCCGCATAGAACATAATGAAACAAACAATAAATATTTACGATTTTACTGGACTGAAAACTCAAGATCACTAAAATGATCACTCAAAAACACAAATGTCAACCCCAAACTTTATCCCGGAAAAAGTTAGGGTGGGAATTCAGGTCATATGGATGAGGCTCCAAAGGGAGTATTAATGCCACATTGGATCTTTTATCTCAATGTGTTCATCTCCATCGGGAAGGCAATATTGTGATAAAATAATAAAGACAAAGAATTATGGATCAGATTGAAATTACATAAGTTTCCCAATGGCAACTAATTTTACTACAATGATTGACTCTATCTCTGACTGACAACATGACACAGTTACCTCAAAAGAGAATTATGTCAGCATTATTCTGGTTAGGAATTAGGCATGCGTGACACACAGACTTTGTAGAAATCAACGTAATTGCTAAACTGTAACAAATCTCTAGCCAATGATTGATAGAATGATTACTGGTTGTCACTCTGCAATATTTCCTTTCATTCTGAATCAATGACGGGTGCCACTGCTTTGTCTTTAACTCTCCAAAAACTTAAAACACACATAGGTTCACAGAATTCATGCCGAAAAAAAAATGCTTATAAATTGTTGCACGGGCAGTACTCGAGAGTCGAGTGATGAAACCACCTGTACCAGATCTCCAGACCTGCTGGCGAGTGTCATCATAATGACAACATTGAATATATCTGTATATATACCGTGAAATCCTTCGAGTCCACCTTGTACAATTGGCTGGCATATTTCTTTGTATATGGTCTCAGTTTGGGTATCTGTGTCATATATATGATCTGCAAATAAAATATTATATCAATTTAAATTAACACATAATTATTTTACTCCAAATAATGTACCGTGACATTTATCAAAACGATTTGCAGAATATGAAATGCACCGAGACAAATTAATTATGTAATATACGGTAGCATGGAATTTCCGACCATGAGTGGTTTCATACACGGAAATCCCGTGCCCAAAAATCACCCTACTCCCCAATTTCAAAATTTTACATTGGTTGGAGGACCCCAAATCCGTACAATGTCTAGTTCTTAAATCATAAGTGATCATGTTCTGATAGGATACTCTTGTTAGTGCATTAAAATACCGTATAATAATGCCCTAAGTAATCGACTCCTTAACCACAGCAGAATTATGGGTAACTTTTCAGGATTTAGTCGGAAATATGGTTTGTTGCCATTCATCGGAAAGCTCTCGGGGAGCTGTATATATGTATATATACAGTATACAGTATATATACAGTATATATACAGTAATGCCCTAAGTAATCGACTCCTTAATCACAGCAGAATTATGGGTAACTTTTCAGGATTTAGTCGGAAATATGGCTTGTTGCCATTCATCGGAAAGCTCTCGGGGAGCTGTATAATATATATGTATATATGGCTTGTTGCCATTCATCGGAAAGCTCTGGAGGAGCTGTATATATATACAGTATACATACAGTATATATACAGTAATGCCCTAAGTAATCGACTCCTTAACCACAGCAGAATTATGGGTAACTTTTCAGGATTTAGTCGGAAATATGGCTTGTTGCCATTCATCGGAAAGCTCTCCCCGAGATATATCAAAGACATAATATTGGGTGAAATAGATATTGTTTTTGGTGACCAACTAGAGCAGTTGGTAACTGGAATGACAAGTAAAATTTATAGAATCCAATAGGATGTCTGATGTTGCCACAGCAACATAATTTGAGACTTGTCCATGCTCCCCCATGGATACACCTTCCATAATAAATGACAAAAACAAAGTGTCACATGATATCAGCTGATAATATGACCCAAAAAGAAAACTTTTTAGATTTTGACCCATGTATATATTTTCTGATAGCCTGGAAAATCTAAATTCTATGGAAAACAAGGCTTTGTTTATTTATAAATCTCGTTGCTTCAAATAACATTCAACGGACCTATGATATACCCTTGTTTGATATCATCATGCTTGGGAAAGGCTGCCCTCTATGTTCATACACGCAATTTAATGCAAAGCATCCATTTGATCCTGTCCGAAGACATACTGTCGGGCAAGACCGTTCCCGCCAACGATAATGGGCATAAAGTCTGTTATACTTATAGAACACTAATGGGGCAGGACCAAAAAAAACAGTATCAACCCAACCGATATCCCAAGCTGTTGTGGACCGAAAATACTTGGTCGAATAGAAAGGTAGTTTAGGTAAAAAAAAAAAGGGTTATTGACCTATTTTTATATTGGGAAAATTTAAAAAAGCAAATATTATATTAGGTATATTTTGGTGTGCAAACCACCATGTGGCTTTAACTCTTTTGATGCCAAAAGGGCATTTATGCAAATTATCCATACGACACCAATTAAGCATATTTGTGAAATTGGAGAGTGTACTGGTCTAGGATATGTAGGTCAAGGTCATTTGTGTTCTGTGAAGTCAGTCAGTACAGTCAGAGCCAGAACAATGTGCTATTTATACTTGGTGTAATTTGGTGTTGTTGATGGGAAACATCACATTGGTTGAGTTTTAATGTATAATTGAGTGCTACAGTAATGCCCTAAGTAATCGACCTCTTAACCAAAGCAGAATTATGGGTAACTTTTCAGGATTTAGTCGGAAATATGGCTTGTTGCCATTCATTGGAAAGCTTTCGGTGAGAGCTTTCCAATGAATGGCAACAAGCCATATTTCCGACTAAATCCTGAAAAGTTACCCATAATTCTGCTTTGGTTAACAGGTCGATTACTTAGGGCATTACGGTATTTATTGTAATAGAATAAAGGGATGAATTCTAGGGTGGATAGTTTGAAGTCATACCACTTCAAACAAGATTATTTCTTTGGTCGTGGAATTACTCTGTATTCGCCTGTTGGTTTTCTGAGAGAACAAAATTGTTCCAATAGGTAGGGTCAGGAGACCAGAAATAGAACTATTTTTTTAAGCCCAAGTCATAACACTAGGCTGTTTTCAATAGGTCTGAAATTTGAGAGTTCACATAGCTATTTTGTTGAACTTTTAATGAATTATATTGCACGAGTATTAGTACTTTACCATAATGGAACTCCTGTACTGTTTGTGGTTTTTCTTTCTCCCATATTGTATTGTTCTGGATAATCCACTTCTTTGATTCTCCTGAATTATTTTCCCTGGAACAAATTATGACAACAAATTAAGATAATTCCAAGTGTCTTTACCATTCCATGACTGGAGCTTCCTGAAAATTTGCGAAAACCTTGTGCCTAACAATATTAACATTGACCTTGTAAACCAGTGCATTCTCTTATATATGCGAGGCTCCCTATGGGAGACTTGCATATATATATATAAGAGAATGCACTGGTACAGAATCTTAAAGCTGCACCTGTGCAGCTCCAGTCATGAAAGGGTTAAAATCAACAAATATTTACTCAATTGTGAATTTTGACAAGTGGTTTCTAAAGCAAACACATCAACCAGCTACAATCAGTCTACACATCATTGTAGTCATTATCATGTATTGGAACATATCACTCACCTGTCTATGAGAGGCCGCACTCGTATAGCAACTTTTATATTATCCATCTGAAATGAAAGGAATGTAACATAGTAAGATTGTTTATATGTTTTTTTTGTCACTGGCACCATTGCACCTACAGGTACTGCTATTCTCAAAGTAATTGACCTGAAAAACAGGGTTATACCGCAGTAATGACCACAATATTACCGGCAGTATGATATCCACTGCGGAACTGTGTTGAGACCATCAATGTGATGATGGAGCTACGGTACCGTGCGGTTATGATACAGTGGTCTATTAGTGGTCATCACACTGAAAGTTGAAAAAAAAATACGTTCAAAATAACTTGGAATAAATATCAAAAGATTTTGCTACATCTCTGATGTGACTCTTGTTGAAAATATAGGATAAAATCTTATTTTGAATCAAACCGGAATACCAAATAATTCATATCCAGTTGACTCTTCAATACGAGTAGGACACATGTGACTTTTTCCATTAAGACTTCCATTTATGGTCTTTATGAAATAATGAAAGAAATGATATTGCGGTAACAGGAGTGACTTACAATTAACCTACTCGCCACATTTCTTCATTAATGTGCTCCGGTCTGCATAAATGATTTCAAATCACCATTATTTCGTCTTTTGTTGGGATTACCTATTTGGTGACATTCCATCTGGTGGCAGATTTCTCGAGAAGGCTACTTTACACCCTCGTATAATTCCATATTATACTCTTGGTAACAGGAGTGACACAGAAATTGGTAACAGGGGCAATGAGATCGATATTTTCAAGTTTGAATGAAGAAAGTCCATTTTCCAGTTATAGTCGTTTTGTTCAAGTTTCATGGACTCAAAGAGGATTGAAAATGTGAGATTTATCTGATCTCTTTCAAGAGGAAAAAATATAGTCTATTCTGTTCAATGTAGAAAAGAAACATTCAGAAATTTCATTACATGGTCTCATGTTGGCTCAGTAAAAATCCAAAAGCTCAGACTTTGGTTAAGTTTTTTGCCTGAATATCATCCTAAGTGAACGTTCAGACGACCACGATTCAATCGTACGTGGAGGATCATGGATAGTTTGTTCACACGATTGCAATGCCGATATCATAGGTTGTTCAAGGATACGCCACAATTTTGAATCTGAAATCAAACAGTGCTTGATATTATTTTTTGACTTGCGATTTTGACATGAGCATGCGCAGTCTAACTGCCGGTTACTTCTGATGACGAAAATCCTTCCACTTATGATTGAATCGTGGTCGTCTGAACATTCACTAAGTATCATGGTACCTAGAAAAAAATATTATTTGTTTTTTTTTCCTGTTGCACACACTTCTGTAATTATACGACCAATGGTCGTAACATAAAATTGTACACTTTCAGATATACCGGTACACCTCTTTATCAGTTCTGGAAATAGTCATCCGGCGCTGCTCAAACGCAATTTGATTAGTGCTCTAAAATTATTAAATAGTTGAAAAGGGGGACATGATCTATAGCCCGAGATTAACTGAGCGAGCACAACTCACCACTTTAGCTTACCCCACACTATCTGTATAATACCGTTACAAACAGATAGCGATATCGCTCACAACCCGTTAGTGGTGTGTGAGTTCTGAAATTTCTGGGTGGGGGGGGGGGGGGGGGGGCACCTTTGTCATTGTGATCCACACTCTGGAAGTTTGCTGAAACTTATAGTTTCCGTAACATTAGATTCCTTTTTTTAGGAACCGTCGGCGGTCCGTCATGCATTCCTACTTTTATATTGTTTGTATGTTTGGCTATTCATAACACTGAAATTAATGGCTATGTTCGTTCTAATGAACCCACAATTATTATAACGATGACATTGTTGAGAAATGTGCTGGTATTGAATACATTGTGCTCATTAGTCATTACCGGTGGTTTATAGGGCAAATTATTAACGTAAAAATTACATCAGCCAAGTTTTTTAACCAACACCCAGCCAATAGGCCATATTACGGAATACTTCCACTGTTATTGATATTAGGTACGATTAATCGATTATAATCAATTTTTGACGACCGATTATCGATTATCAAAATCAATAATCGTGGCACCTCTTATCATTTTTATTACTTATTTTGGGGGATTTCCTTAATTTTTTGTTAGATACTGATTCAACATTGATCTGTCTCGTTCGTGGCGACTGCTGCTTACTTACGCCGATGTGGTCATTGTCACAAGGCTCCGGTCACATTCGTAGCCAGCTTTTTAAATGGATCACAAATGTAGCCAGCTTTTTTCATCGGCGATCACATTCGTAGCCAGCTTTTGTAATTCCATGCTTTATATGGCGTGAAATATGACGTCATCACGTTCGTGACTAAAATGTCGACATCATGCTCCAAAACTGACTTCGTTTATCAACTTATATTGGAATATAATTTGAGCTCTCGGGTTATTATATCAACTAATATCAAAACAAAATTCAAGTTGTTGTTCATCCATCAATTCAGAAAAATGAGATTAACCTGATCGTGTTCATTGAGACAAGTCTGAATATGAAAAGCTGGCTACAAATGTGATCGCCATAGAAAAGCTGGCTACATTTGTGATCGATATAAAAAGCTGGCTACAAATGTGATCAATGCCTTGTGACAATGACCCCATCAGCCTTACTTACCTGAATAGGTAATAACAACATGCAATTTGTGTATCGAGATATGTATCGTTTGAACACCCGTATCGATGACTGTATCGCCAGTGCTGTATCGCAGTCGCATCGATACATTGAAGTATTGTTACACCCCTAGACTCTTGGCGGCAGTGTTGCATAAAAGTTACCAGCCAGAGCCTAGAGTATAATATATAGCTGAATTAAGCTAGGATAGCTGATATCGGTTGATTTTGTCAGGCCTGATCAGGCTGGTGATTTTCATGATTCAAGTTTTTTTCTACAAGTTCAAGTTTCATTTCAATTCAGTGGTTCTGTTGAGTTCACAGGCCTTCTAAACAGTGACTGAGATATTAATAAATTAAAAATATTTAAATACTCTATAATCACTGAACATTTAGAAGCTAGGCCTATGGTTGAGAACAGTTCAATTGCCACTGCCAGCAGAGATACTATTTTCTGAGAACAAAGGAGAACAAGTCTAAAATTAATAATTAAGTCACAATAATGTTCAATTATAGTGTATATATCATTCTTAAGTGAATATTATACCAAGTTTTAAATTACATATATGTAGTTATTATGGGTACCGATAGACCAATAACTTGAAATATCGCAGCCGCCGTGTTCTCGATTGGTGGTATATCACAAAGGCATGAATAATTAACTACTAGCATGATGGGTCTGTTTGGTGATCAAAATACATTGAGTTGTGTATACAAAGAGGTGTTTCTTCTTAAATCATCAAGTTAAAGTGAATCGAACATTTGATGAGACAGCGCATAGAACTAGGTGATATACTTACGCAAAACACATGATATTTAACCAATTAATTCTTGCCAAGATTAGACTAAAATATTTGATGCTCCAAAGCAAAATAAAAACATACCAAAATGTTGGACAAATAGCAATTGCGAGTCCATGAACAACGTCATTAAATTATCGACAGACTAGAAAATTTAAAAACTGCCAGATTTAACAGATAGAAGTTTCGATATTGTATAAAGCATCAGCTGAGAGATATCAGAAGTGCACCGCACTCCATATGTGTGGTAAAATTTACCGAGAACAAGTTGTAATTTAAAATGTCAATTATGCATTAAATAACATGTTATATTTTCATTAAAATGTTTACTTAATGCATTTAACTGACATATTCTTAACCAATTGTAATCATTTTACCTAGTGGAAATCTTGTTTTTTTTTAACTAAGCTTGTTCTCGGTTTGTAGTGTCTTCTTGGTTTGACAAGAGTGTGAACACGTTTTTAAATAAGCTTGCTAATTTGCCATATGTAATAGATTTTAATGGAAAAGAAAACTCCCATCAGCTTTTTTCCGGGCTTTTCCAATAGTCTGGCAGCTTTAAAGTGTTTTTTGTCTATAGTCAGAGGGCCTAGACATTGCCCACATATAAAGTAGAGTGGCTTTGATAGAAAAAGTCATCTAGTTTTCGAGGTACCCTGATTTAGTGACTCGTCTCGACTGGTCACACTTATATAACTCTTTTGGCTAATCCATAAGAAATAGTTAAAATAAATCAAAACATTAATTTCAAATTTATGAATTATACCGATATATGCAAAGCAGTGATCGTCGCATTTTTAAGTTTTCTGAGGAGATGGCTCTAAATTAAATGATTTACTTTAAATTTTTCCACACATGGATGGAGCTAATCAAAATCACCAGTGCAGTGCACTTCTGATATCTCTTAAAGTTGGTCGTTTACAACATCTTGTCTGTTAGATTTGGCAATTTTAAAAATTGTTCAGTCCATTGATAACTTAATGAGGTTGTTAATGGACTCGCAAAAGTTTGGTACCGGTATGTTTTTATTTTTCTTTTGAGCGTCAAAATACTCAAATTTATATGGTTCTATAAGACTATATATCTCATAATACAGAGTCATATGCAAGGATTTAAATGTTTGATCTACATTCACTTGCTTGGATCTTCCTAATACTTCAGACATTAACACCTTAATTGGTAGACAATTTAGACAAAAGCACAAAAATAAATATGTATTTATAAAGGTGGTATGCAACTTCATTAGGACCACTGACGTTAGCATTTAAAACTATCACAGGTCAACTCAAATGACGCACACACAATCAACTATGATAACAGGGGATGTATGATGAAATTACCATACCATGATCTGGACAGCCTTTGTGGGATTCCTTCTTTTTTCTAACCACTTTTGTACTTTCTGTGAAGGAATTCAATGAACAGGGGTGTGCATCTATTTACCCCTCATTCTAATTTTTATACTCAACAGTACTTTTCCTTAAATTCAACTACTTTGTCAATGAAATCCTACTGCTGCATAGTATAAAACAAGAAAACCATAGTCAGAAATGGTAACGCCACCAAGATCATATTATTAGCCATAAATATAAATTATAATATTATAATATAAACTAGCTTTCAAATTCCATGTGGGAAATTTGGATACTTCCATATATCAAGTTTTTCCGTTTCTCATGTTATACATTAAATTCTTCAAGCTGTCTTTTTTATTACACTAGCTAGTGGGCCCGACTTTGTCCGGGCGCGATTTGACCTTGAATTGACTATTTTGAAAGTAAAGCCTAAAGGTCAGGTCGGGGTTATGATTTGACCTGTCCAAAACACTCCCCGGAGAAAAGTACCCCTAGGTATCAAATTTCGTCGAAATCCGTCCGTTTTACCTGATTTGACCAGATTTGACCTTGAATTGACCATTTTGAAGGTCAAGGTCAGGTCGGGGTCACGATTTGACCCGTCCAAAACACTCCCTGGATAAAAGTAGCCCTAGGTATCAAATTTCGTCAAAATCCATCCGTTTTACCCGATTTGACCTTTGATTGACCATATTGAAGGTCAAGGTCTCGCCGGGGTCACGATTTGACCGGTCCAAAACACTCCCCGGATAAAAGTAGCCCTAGGTATCAAATTTCGTCAAAATCGATCTTTGATTACCACACGATCGCATGCTTTCCAAAGGGTGTGGTAATATCAATATCAGCACATGTGCTAATCTGTGTCGGACTATTTTATTAGCGGGGTACAGCTTTTACATCGACCTAATTACCCATAATCCAATCCCCCATTGGACCAGGTGTTATTATTTTTTCTCGCACAGATTACACCGGTGGTGTTAATGAATAAGATCTGGACAGCCTTTATATGGTTCCTTCAACTTTCGAAACCACTGTTGCAGTGTCCTTGAAGGAGTCAAACTAACAGGGGTGTTCTCGCATCTTTTGAACCATATCATCCTAATTTCCATGCATCACAGTACTTTTCCTAAAACTAAACTGTTTTAATATCATTTCCTGATATTACTTGGTTAAAACTGGACAAGAAGGCAATAGTTATTTATTATATTGCAGTTCAACTTCATATGTGTTGTACGGCTGGATTTAACGTAGATATAGTAAGTCCAACAGACAAATTAAAGGGTTAATAAAGCGTATTTAAAATCATAAAGGCATTGACATAATCATCATATCACACGCAGCTAATATTAAAACCATTAAAGATAGTCCATAAAATCTGCACTTCATGATATATCTAAAATTGGTAATCCCATATACTGAGTCTGACCATTTCAAAAACGAATTAATGACTGACCCCCAGACCGCGCTAATTTTCCCGCCAGTAACAGGTGAGTCCAAATCAGAGTGCAGGTGACACTATCGTTCATACTTGCTCTCACGCGCATACACACTGACACATATTTCAGTTAACCCATTATGCCATAAAAGGCTGAAATAACAAAGCAGGACGCACACGAGTATCATGATACATAAAAGATTATACATGTATACAAGAGCGGTGTGTTAAAACAGATAGAAATGACACCAATAACATATGAAGCACAGAGGACAGCATCTAGTGTTTAACATACCAAGGGTCAAGCAAATTATTACAGCACCAGGGACCTTGAATCAATGAAAGAGTGATCACAGAACACAACAACAACAAATCATTTGCTGTTTTCAAGAAAGTAACACCTATTTACACAACTACCCCTTAGTATTTACACAACTCAATGAATTTGATCACCAAACAGACCCATCATGCAGCTAGGCTGGGCTCATGCCTTTGTCTTACCGCCAACCGAGAACATTCACGGTGGCTGCAAATGCGATGTTTCAAGTTCCCAGTATACAGGGCGGGCACAGATACTAGTAGTTCATTTGAGCTAACGTAGCTAGTGTTGAAACGATTAGTGGTTTTGAGGAATCGACTAGTCGCCAGAGGGAATCGACTACTAGTCGGACCCCTTCCGAAACTTACCGTTTTGTGCTCATATACGTATATAATTTGCCATTTGTTTTGAGTACCAGTAACCAACTTTGCATTTTCGAACGCAAAGCAAGACGTGATTTAACACTATTTGCCGTGATTATTTGGCTTAAAATCACTGAAGGTTAATAGGTTATTAATTTGTCCCAGGTATATGATGTTTTATGACAATAAAATTACCATCCAGTTGATGTATGTATCTAGACGGTGGTGAAAAACACCTGATCGATCGCGGAAACGCTACGGATTGCTGAGTGGAAGCGCGTGCAACAATCAGAAACCGGTGCATTATTCTACATGTTTTGTTTAAAAATGTTCCTTTAAAATTGATATGGTATGGTCTACCGGGCCATACCGTTCTTACATACAATCGAACATCGTTGTTTTCGAACTTGGCCAGTGTGCTTGTCACCGATTGACTTCACAAACGGGCGTACATGAAGAAATGCAAGATATTTTGAGAAACGAACTTCATCTCCGACAGAGTCAAACAAAAGTTACAAAATAAATGTTATAACAGCTGTAGTGCGTACAAGCCTTTTATGCTTGCAGATGTCATGTACATATATCGGACACGGAATGTGGTAAAGTTCCCTGTATATATATAGAGTCCGCATATATTAAAAATGGGCCATGCATTGCGTACATAATGTTGTTCCTTGTATGCATTGCAAGGTCACGATATGACATAGCTTAATCACGGACAGTCATTTTCCCGCCAAAACGCACGTGTTTTCACTGTTTGATTTGATCGCGTACATAATTGTCTCTCGTGCATGGTACATTGTAAATATATATACAATATATACAATTTTACTCGCGAGTCCCCGAATACACAATCGATCGTGTCAGTTTCAGAAATAAAACTGCGCAGACCGGCGATGTTAATAGTACATTTCAATGCGATGTTGTAAGTTCTATATTTAGCCCGATTCCAGGAATTTGCGTCATCCAGATTACGTTTCTGGGAACAGCTTTGTCACTGCCCAATTCGGCAAAGGATTTAAGTTTGAGGTGCTAAAATACATTGTAATTTTTCACAAACACAGCCCATAAACGACGTAGGATTTCCGAAGTGACTCGCCAGTTTAGTTCGAAATATGCGACGCTATTCGATGCATAGCATGGCCGACCGCGGGTTGGCCTTATATTTATATCTATAATAAAATATATCTAGAACGTGCCATCGTATACGCTCACCCATGCGTCAGTTGATGCATGTGGTGGTTGTAAAAAATATCACACAATTTTACAAATAAACTTTAAAGGTATACTGACATAGTGCTTCAATAAACTGGTGGTGGGTGTGTTCCGACTAGTCGACAAGCCGATTTCGGAATCGACTAATTTAATAATCGCGTCAATTTCGATTAGTCGATTAATCGTTTCAACAGTAAACGTAGCTAAATCGAGCTAAATTTTTAATGTGATTTCAGTCTGTTCCTTCAGTTCAATACCTGACGCGAAATATCGCGCTGTCAATTTAATTTTACTGGATCAACATAACATTGAGCTTCACAAAAATACCTTGCGCTCATCTACTCAACAGTCTTGATATAATTTAAGTGAAATTTGCTTAATGATTTACCCATGTTTTTATTAAAATTCGGAAGAGAAAATAGTTTTTAGTTGACTTTTCATTCGGTAATTCGTGCCGTGTCAGCTTCGCCACGCCATCTTTGATCTTATCCCAAGATAAAATGAAACAAACATTTTGATTGGCTCCTCAAAACTGTCCTGTTTATAAGTAGGATTTCAATTGAATTTCATCGGTTAGAAAGTATGGAAAGCCACGTGTTTAATAACCATATCAACAAAATAGAAAACACAGTAAAGCGGTGTGTACAATTATACAGAAGAAAAAAAATTTATTGACCGCTCGTGCTTCTGAATGTGTATTTCTTCCTCTCCTAATGGGAGTCCAGTCACTTTGGGAAAAATATTTCTCGTAAATGGATGCCAGCGGTTTATCCAATCGGACAAGACATTGTAACCTTGTGTCCTTCATATTCAGAACTACAGAAACATTCAGAAAGTAAATTCATATGCATAAGCAGCAGTTGTATATACACAATTCATAAGTTCGATAAAAAGTTTAATCTATCTCATAAAAGTGTTAATCAAATTGCCTTTGATCGCACCGCGGCTGTTTTAATTAGTTGTCCTACAGAAGGTGTTTCTGTGAAGCTTCAAGTGCTTCACAACTAATGAAATTAAAATCGCATTGAGATATTTCGCGTTAGGTGTTGAACTGAAGGAACAGACTGAAATCACATTAAAAATTTAGCTACGTGAGCTCAAAATTGTCAAATGAGCTATTTAGCTCATTTGGCACCTGTGCCCGACCTGGTATACCCAATACCCATACTAGTACCTAGGCCTAATAGTAATAACTACATTAATGTCATTTAAAAGGTCAAATATTCACTTATGTCACGATTGATATATACTGGCTACACTATAATTGAACATTTTTGTGACTTATTTATTAATTTAAATTTGTTCTCGGTAAATAGAAGTCATGAAGTCGGTATCGTACTGGTCTCTCAATGCTATCGGACTGGGAATCGCAACCTGGTCAGGGTATTCTCAGAATTCTGACAAAAATCAGAACTCGGACCTGAAGTAGTGAAGATCTATACTAAAGACTATACCAAGTTTGTCAGGCTGAAAAGTCTCATTCGAGATCACTGAATAAAGATCAGAATGCAAAATACCGAATTCCCCCCATTACAACACTTGTCCATGCAGGTATGTTGTCATGGGTGCAGTACACGGTCCGATCAGGCATGGACATTAATGGGCATTATGGCTGACCTGTGTACAAACTACAATACGTATGCCTTGGGCTTGGTGTGTGCACGTTAAAGAATGCTACTGCGGTACTGGACTCTGGACAGGTCAGGGAGAACCGAAAATCGATGTACTAAACCTCGATTTGTGTGAAAAACCTCGATCGAGGTTCTTCGAGACCATGTGATCACTGGTCAAAACATACACCCATCATATAAGGGGAAAAACTCTAAACCAAATATGATACTAATGGAAGTAATATAGTGTAAGTGATATAGTGTGGAGTATTTCATCTTACACCTATGGGAGGCCAAATTCACATTTAATAATTAATTGTGCTTAAGCGCAATCAAGATTCAAGCACAATTAATTATTGAGGTTCTTCGAGACCATGTGATCACTGGTCAAAACATACACCCATGATATAAGGGGAAAAACTCTAAACCAAATATGATACTAATGGAAGTAATATAGTGTAAGTGATATAGTGTGGAGTATTTCATCTTACACCTATGGGAGGCCAAATTCACATTTAATAATTAATTGTGCTTAAGCGCAATCAAGATTCAAGCACAATTAATTATTAAATGTGAATTTGGCCTCCCATAGGTATAAGATGAAATACTCCACACTATATCAACACTGACACCAGTGGTGACATGGTCTCGAAGAACCTCGATGGAGGTTTTTTACACAAATCGAGGTTTAGGACATCGATTTTGGGTTCTCCCTGACCTGCTGGAGTCACCACAGGGTTATAAAGTTACTCGGCCGTGGTAGCACCTGGACCTCCACATAAACCTCAGCATAGGGCTGGGCGATATTCAATATATTGGCTATAGTCGGTTTGGAAAAGAAAAACAGTATTGAAACCGTGTGTAAAATAAAAATTCAATATATCGCAACTGCAATTTTATCACCTCAAAAGACGGTTTCAAATTACAATCCAATACTGAGTTGAATACTTTAGCGGACCGCTGATTGAAAGCAGCCTTTATCGGTCGCTCCCAATTTAAGTCTTCATTGTCTTTTATTGTAACCAATGACGCTACGGTTGTATTTTGGGCTACAGTAGAGCGATGGAGTATCTTCTTCCGAATCCAACCTAGTAGCGGTGTAAAGTCACGAGCGATACTTTGTCCAAACTTTCTAACTCATGACTCGGCGGTATTTGTCGTTCAATTATATCTTAAAACTTGACGCAGGAAAGGAACATGTCTCAAAGTTCTATCAATCCTAGAGTTGACACGTTAGTGTTTCTCGCCAAGAATTTGGACAAATAAACACACGAACTGCAATATTGTTCATTGATTAATTATGATTATCTTTCCCCGTGTTCAAAAGTTAATTAAAAATGTTCTGTAATTCATAGTGTATGATAAACTGCAGACAACCCAGAATCACCATCTTAGCCCAATTCTACTAGGTCCTCAATCAACCTATGAGCACGTGCTTAGCTATGACGTAACGGGAATGTGCATCGCGTGCCGATATGTAAACAATGGAGTAATCAGGATAACTTGAGCCTGTAATTCACTCAATGTTGTTGCGTATTCCAGAAGGCAGGAACTTTATAGAATGGGCACATGCCATTCTGAGAATAGTTTATCATTTACTGCCTGGTGATAGTGTGTACAATTTTATATCCCTCATAACAAAAAAACGGAGTGTTATATCTCTCGTTTAAAATTTGATTTTACATGGTATTTTTGAAAAGTAAAATAATATTCAATAAAACCGTAAATAAACATATCGCGGTGTTATTTTGGAAAAATCGCGGTATTTAAAAACATCAATACCGCCCAACCCTACCTCAGCACATTGAGGGCGATGGAGTATCAAGTATATGTAGATGTATATAATAGAATAAACAGGTCAGGCACATCCTGAATTCCACTATTATAGCGATATTCCACTATTATAGTGGTATTTGACCATTAGGGCAATTCCACGTGACTGACATTACATTCAAAGAACTTTTTCTAGAATCATTGTGGTGATACCAGCAACATGTATAAATATATAATCTTATTTCTCTGTGTGATGTTGGTTTGTGCCAGGGTGCACCCAAAAATGTGCATTATTCTGAATTTAGTCAAGCGATGATAAAATGGCATCGTTCAATGTTAGCGTGACTGACATTACATGAAAATATCAAGGCACCTTGCCAATTTGTTTTCAAATTAAATTTGTCTTAAATTTACAGAAACTCATATGTTTTTCATTGTTAATTTTTCATGGTAGATATTTCAAGATAATGTAAAAGCAAAATTTAAGCTTAGAACTATAATAAAATATTTTTTGTTGTCCAAATTATGCGTGACTGACATTACACTAATTTCGTGACTGACATTACGCTATGAAATATATCAAGTATTTCCAACAGTTTCTGATCCAAATGAGTAATTAGTACCCTAAAATCATATTTTATGGGGTTCAAATTCATTTAATATATTTTATTACCATATACAGCACATGAACATGACATTGGCTAATGTAAGCGTGACTGACATTACACAAAATTATCCAAGATACATCGTAACTGGATTTCAAATCTATGTTGTTTTACATTCAAATAATTTAATATGAACACCTTTTTCAATTATTATAGTTGGAATTTCATAAAAATATTATGGATAGACTTAGTAATGTCTGTGACTGATATTATTTGATTAAATTTGTGCAAAACATTTAATAGCCTACGGTATGAACAAATTCTCAATTACCTTTTGCACAAGTTTTTCAGACAATAGCATTCGGAGACCGGGAAAATGGGAGGTGATTTGCGTATGTTGTCTTATACTTTGGCAAACATTTTCAACAAATATTTCATGCATATGACATTTCAGTTGGATATTTCACATCAAATCTGTTGAAATCTATGTTGAAATTTCCCAGGTACAGTTTGTTTACCAGTATTTAGTGCGATATATTTTGTTTTTATACAAGTTGAATAAATAAATAAGTGGATAAGAATCGTCATTGTATGGCAGCCTCCAGAAAAATATGATAACATAATACTGGGACTTTCTCGTAGAAGTTGAACAACTCATTACCACAACAAAAGTCTGAGCACACTGTTTATTATACCTGGGAACATGAATTTCTGAATATATAACCTGGCTGATAATTTTCAGCCCACTTGTAGTTAGGGCTGTAACAATGCGGAAGTTCACGTTGCAATGCACATCCCAATGTTTATGCTTCGATGGGGTTTGAACCACGATGCACAATTGCTAGTTGTCACTACATGTATATCTATGAATTAATTCAGCCTCGTTCAGGCTCATTGTAGGGATCAAGTTGCTCATTGCCCAAATGGTAACCAATCTGATTCATGCAATTAGGAAGGGTAAATTGCCTACTAACTTTCTCTTTCTCATTGATGAAATTGATGTCACTCTTGGAAATAAATGTTGAGAAACTGAATTCTTGAGTGTTGTTAGAAAGCATTTGATGAGTTTTTATTCAAAAGTGTGCCTTTCATAAATCGTGATTTATCACTTCAGATATTTACGATGCGATGCATTGACTAAATTGCGATGCATTGAAATCATGATGAATCGTTGCAGCCCCATTTGTACTTTTTTTTTTTCATGCAAACAGGATTTTATTGGAAATATTAGGGAAGTTTAGATTGAAAAACTTCTAACTTTACACGTCAAACAATTTGTCGCATATTTTCCACCACATCCATAGCTAAGTTAAGTTTATCAATGCTAGAAGGGAGAAGTTAGAAGTTTCTCAATAAACATCCCTATTGTGATAAGAAGTTAGTGTATGTAGTTACTGTGATAGATATTGGGGCGTTAAAAGACACACGGTTGCCTATTGACACCAAATATATACCGGTTAGCAGCTCAGACTTTGCATACCGGTACTTCTTTTTAGAATAGACCAATGGTGAATTATATTCACAATTGTGTACCAATGATCACGACATTGAATTTTATTGATAGTTTGTTTATTTGGAGATAAGAACATTAAATCAATCACTGAATATATAGTACTGCCAATTAAGAATCAGAGCTCTGTAATATCACAGTACATCCATTCGCACTAAATAATATTGAACAAAGAACTGCTCTGTGTCATCATCTACATCATCTATACCATGCATTTAACTATTTGCTGGTAAATCTAGGAAATCAAAATTCCCACGTGAATTAACAACAACTGGGCCATTCAGTTTCTTGCATATGTCTTCTCGTTGATATATAAGCTTGTCTTCATGTGAAGGCCACTTCCACAACTTCCCAGCACTGACCATAACAGAAACTTCATATGTTAAAATCGCAAAAACACATCTCAGGAGGTAAGTACGACGTGTACGACTTACTCACTCGCCATCTATGTTCTGAACATTTCTTATTATATTAAATACCGCTACACATACCGTACATTCAATGCTCACATACATGTACATCATGAGAACAATATTCAAAATTACTAGTAGTAGATGCACTTATATGGAACTGCATATGTTTACAAATCCAATTAAAACATGTAGTATGTTTTCTTACAAGATTTTTATGTCATCTACCAGAATAGGAACAAATTGCAAAACGTGACTGACATTACATGCCGTGACTGACATTACGCGTGACTGACATTACATATTTCAACTCTTGCTAGCGGTCAACTTAGACATCGAATGGTGCTTATTTTGAACACAGACATTGAGGCTCAGGTATATTGAGCGTCTCTAAGATATGGTTGTTATATTGTCATGCAATATTGTTTTATACAAATAAAGGTAGTATTTTCGTGACTGACATTACATATAGTATGTAGATTTCTGAAAAATATTTGTCCCCAAATGGACATCAGTCACAGAAATATAAACCAAGATGTGTTATAGCGTGCATCGACCTATTTAAATACTACGGGCCAATCTTAAATAATTGTTACTATTTGCTCAATTACTTACAAGCCACTTTTGGCAAAAATTTTAGTAGCACATGTGGGTTAACAATGGCATGAGCTTTCAGCACTAAAATGATGAATATGAGAGAGAGAAAAACTTTTTTCAATAACTTGAAATGAATACCATAACTATCAGATTTTCAAACTGTTTAGTCAATATTCAAGATTTAATTTATTCACAAATTTCATTCTCCGTCGTGGAATAGCCCGTTACCGTTTTGTTAATTTGATAAAAGAGGGATAATCCAAAATCATATTTCCCGCAAATATTATTCAAAATCAGATCGCACCAACTCGATACCATGCATATACATGTAGTTTGTCCAGGAGAATTATTAATCATGACGGCACACGATAAGCAACTCAATTAGCCTGTGTAGTTGAAATAGGGAACGGGACTACCCGCCCCCGAGACAACCCGCCCCTATGCTATTTTGGGGGCGGGTTGTCCCGATAAATGAGGGCGGGTTGTCCCGAAATTGTTAATAGTGATTATGTTCTTTTATGTTCTTTGATGATATATTATTAATGATTTTGATCAACAAAACATGTGTTTATTCATTAATTATGTCAATGCGTGGACTGAGATAAAGAATGACACGATGTTTTGACAACTGAACGGCACTTAAGGTAAGTGAAGACTAATTAAAAGGGGTGCTTTCAAAACAAACGTTTTATGCAAATGGTTCATTATCACAGTGTGTTATCACAACACATGTCCGATCCACCGAGGTTAACAACAGCCAGCTTTCTGAAGATGTGCTCAAACGTCTACGCAACGAAGAAGAGACCGGCACAGTGCAGACAGACAACAGCAGCAGCAGCGACAGCTTCAAATTAATCATTGTTCGTTAAACTTATTAAATTGTGTTTTTAATCTTCGTTCATATTCATTCGTTCCGTTTTTAAATTTCGTTCATTAAACTTCGTAATAAATAAACATATTATCGTTGATGCATTTTTGTGTTCATAAGTTATATTATATTACATGTGTATTTATTGTGGTCTATGTTGTTAAATCAAATAAAAATCTATAAAAAAACAACCCAGTTTCGTTAAACAAACTTCTTGTAATCCCGTCACACCCTCCTAATTGGATCCGGGCCCACTCGCCCCAGGGCCAGCTCGCCCCAGGCCGTTTTTGGGGCGAGCTGGCCCACCTTTCAGGGGCGAGCTGGCCCGGGTATTACATTTGTATTAAAGTTGTAAATAAGTTAATATATATTAATATATTAATTTCTTAAGTTCAGATTATGATATATTTCAGAGTTATGTCCATAAATTTTGACATTTAGATTACTTTAGCCACGTTTGTTAGCAAAGATAATAGCCATGCAGTTTATCACACTAGTTGGTTTGAACGACGAACCGGCGAATTCATAAATAACAATAATGAACTGTTTTCACATTCTGGATATTAAAGTTTCTCTTATTCTCTGAGTTCATCTCACTATCTCTGGAGTTTGGGAAACCATTAGAAGCCGTTAGTATATCCCCATTCATATGATATCCTATCAAAACAATAGAAGCAGGTTGTTTACACAGTAACCAATCGACTAATCACACTTCACAGGATGAGATGGCTTCAGTGTGATAGATAATCACTTTCATATGCCGACCACATACCGTATATAAGCAGTGCAATATTTATCTGACATCATAACCACAAATATGTTCCGTTGTATCTGCGACTATATACAACGGCAGTGGCTCGACTCAAGTCATTTTCGATCGAGGAATGGAGTATATTCCGACATGACGTTCGGACAAATAATGATCTCGAATGTTTGTATATTTAATTCAACATTCCAAATTCAATGATACACATCTTGGGTCTCAGTTGACCGATTTGGGTATCACTTTGTATGGTATCACTTGACTCGGGTATCACTTGACTGTAAGTCAGAGAAAGCAAGCAAAACAACCCCAAAACGACAACTTAAATAAGACATTATCGCTTGGGGCGAGCTGGCCCGGGGCGAGCTGGCTCGGGGCGAGCTGGCCCAGGTCGACTGAGGCGAGCTGGCCCTGGGGCGAGTGGGCCCGTTTCCTCCTAATTACTAAATTAGCGGCTTTAGCCACTGATTACCGCTAATTGATTTTTGGGGGCGGGTTGTCTCAGAGTGAACGGGGGCGGGTTGTCTCGGGGGCAGGTAGTCACGGACCCGTTGAAATATTGTTATGAAGGAGCGATTGAGTCATCCTGCTATTGTCATTTAGAACGGGATATATTAGTAATACTAATACTAATAGTATAATATTATTGAATATCAAAGCTGGCGCAAAAGATTGCACGACGAATTTTGTCAGAAGACTGTTCATTCGCTGCGATATTGTTATGAGTGACATTTATGATTTGGCTGTGCACTGGTATGCGCCGTCTTCTATTCCAGACACAAATAAAGGAAACATGAATATGTTATACTTATACTATAGACGTAGTATAGTCAAATACCACTGAAATGATTGAGAATCATTCATATTTTGGGCAATGAAACGACATAAATTAAGGTTTTTTCGCCAGTTTAGACAACGTATGACACTTGGCAATAATCATATCGATCACTACGTTGTTGCTATCAAATTTTAAATGATTTTAAGCTATAAAACACATATTTTACCTTGAACCAACAAATATAAGGGAATATTTAAAAATTGAAAATTGCGACAAACTGCCTAGCGATCTGATTGGATGATGCATATCATTTCCGTTTCCGTTGTTCTGACATATAAGTATGGTTCATTCGGCAAACCTCGTCAGATTCCGTCACCGTTTCAGCTTGAGGTCATAGGTCGAGGAGTCCAGAATGTTTTACATATCCGATTTCTGTGCACCAGATCTTCATGCATGCAATAATAATTATTTTCATATTATTGTCTCAAAACAAGATTTGATGGCATATTCTGCATATATAATTCCATTTGTAACATGTATATATTTGTAACGGGAATTTATAGACTTGCTGCATGAGTCCGCATTAATTTATAAATAATTATACGGATTTTATCTGACAAATAAGTAGGCCTATAGTATATGTTGTCAAATATTATTAAGGGTCGGTTGTCATTAGGGTTAGGCCATAGATGTTAATTAGCCTGTCAATTCACAACTGTTTATATATCTGCAACTTTGTTTAATACTTAAAGACACGGGCGGTGTTCGTTGCAGAAATATTCATATTTGTTCAAATCGCCATCAACAGAAGAAATATTAATATATATCTATTATATATTTTGGGAAATCTGTCTGTCTGTCTGTTCGCGATGGACTCGAAAACGGCCGATTTCGATGAAACTTGGTATGTGGGGTTACTTTCGGCCGTGGAGTGGCATGGTCCTGTTAATTTGCCCGTGCGATGTGACCTTGACCTTGACATCGGGTCATTTCAAGGTCAAACGCCCGAGTATCACGGGATTTCGATGAAAATTAGTGTCTGGGGATACTTTCGTACAGGTCGTAAATGAAATCAGGATAGAGGGGTTAGACTGTTATTTAAAATCGGCCACAAATTTCCCCCACATATATTCTGGAATGATTATGAACACATTATATGATATCTATTATATATTTTGGAAGATCTGTCTGTGTGTCTGTGTGTGTGTCTGTCTGTTTCCAATGGACTCAAAAACGGCCGAGCCGATTTCGATGAAACTTGCTATGTGGGGGTATTTTCGGCCGGGGAGTGACATAGGCCTATTAATTTGCCCGTGCGACGTGACCTTGACATTGAAATTGGGTCATTTCAATGTCAAACGCACGAATATCACGGGATTTTGATGAAACTTGGTATGTGGGGATGCTTTCGTATGGGGAGTCTCAAAAGCCTATTCATTTGCCCGTGCGACGTGACCTTGACCTTGAAGTCGGTCAATTCAAGGTCAAATCTCGAATTTTGATGGGATTTCGACGAAATTTGATACATTGTGTTACTTTTGTCCACTGAAGGTATTGGACGGGTCGAGTCGTGACCCCGACCTGACCTTGACCTTCAAAATGATCAATTCGAGGTCAAATCGGGTAAAACCGGATGGATTTGGACGGGTACTTTTGTCGGGTACTTTTGTCCGGGCACTGTTTTGGACGGGTCAAATCGTGACCCCACCTCACCTTGACCTTCAAAATGGACAATTCAATGTCAAATCGCGCAATTCGCCGAAAAGCAGAGGGAAAACAGCCCGGACGAAGTCGGGTCCACCTGCTAATATATATATAGTTTTGTTCATATGCCAATCATAATCAGCGCGTAAATAGTATATTGTCAAGACGTATACGATGGTGTACGTAAACAAGAACCTGCTCGTGTTACAGAAGTTGTGCTTCTGCTTACATAACACAGCGCAATTCTATTGGTTAATCACACGCAAATGATATAAACGCTCTTTATTATTTCCATATCAGGAAACAGTAACAAATAACGCTCTTTATGTTTACCATATCCGGATCTAAACAAAAGCCCGGTAACGTAACGTTTTTTGCTTTTGTTTACATAACAAAGGGGAAAAAATTTACAATAACATACTGTTTATGCCATATTTCTGATTGGTATAAGAAGAAAGTCTGTCTATATTTTACTATTCTTTCTGTTAATGGCGGTTTTTGACGGAGGTGAATATTTTAACAGCATACCCACTGCCAACCTAGTCTTGATTGACAGCCGTCTTGAGCTTGGAGTCAGGAATGCCCTGGTTATGCCCTGGTTAGGATGACGATTATCCGGGAAAGGTTAAAGCGAGATCTATTTTTCATATGCATATATGTCAGAACACCGGAAGGGAATGTCGTAAAATAACCCAATTCACTTTTCGGCACATGGGTATCGCCCCACCGGCTTACGACCAATGAACGAAGAGCTTTTGATGGAACTTTGGTCAGCTTTGGTCGGTATTTATGAGAAAATATTCAATTTTTACGGATTCTTCTTCTTCATCAACAATAATAATATGATTACGTCAGTACGTATGGACAACCCAAAAACACGTACGTCCATCTATAAAATGAAAAATGTATGTTTCATAGGAGTGCCTGTATTTCTGGCCAACTTGGGATTAGTCCAAAATTGACTATACATTGAATGTATAGTCCAACTTTCCCCATCGCTGGTAACGGAGCTTTTTCTTCAAGTCCGGAAAGGAAGAATATGACGCAAGATACGACCAAACCGCGATGTTTCCCGGGTAATACATGTGCTACTGCATCACCCTGACATACATTTCATCTTCCTTTTCCAAAAAAGAGACATTTATCGAGCATTTTGTGGCGAGGAGGCGGCCAATTTCAAACATGGTTGTGTTCGATCGAACGTCCGGTCACACCACACGGCGCTATCGTGGGAACAAGTCATTTCGTATCCTGACCAGCTCGTACCCTCCGAAAAAAGTCAACTCGTACCCTATTCTGAGTCAACTAAAGCGTGCGTTCAGTTTCTCATCTAATAACTTTGCTTATCTTATTTTTTCACCGGATTTGAACGTACTATGGAACCCACAGTGATCTCCTGGACGTAAAAGATGCATAAATAGAACAGAAACATGCCTACATATACATACAAATAAAATAAAATAAACATACTTACCTGTTTTCAATCGTCGAATTCCATCACGATGCGCCGTGTCGTAATCCAGTTTCTCATCTAATAACGTTATAAATTTGTCCACCCTGTTGTAAGGAATGGGTCCTGGGTCTTTACCATTGGAAAACAAATTGCGCCATAGAGGTTTACACTCTGTAATGGCTATGGCGATTATAGAACGGAGAGCTGTCAGTGTGCAGATAGTGTAATCAAATGCTGTTATGTAAATTAAGTATGAAGACTTGAAAATCTTGTAAATGGAAGGGACAGATCTATTTTTCTTCTTTTCCGTGAATTTGGGAAATGGGAATGGACAGTTTTCTTACAACTGTATGCTTTCCCTATTCGCCCAAATGGACTGTAATCGTTCGATACCAAGTGTAGCCATCAAGTGTATAATACAAAAATATTATCAGAAAAACACAAAAACATGTGTAAAACTGAGTTTTTATTTCTTCTTCTTTCGTGGTTTGCGAGCCACCACCGCCTCCTCAAATCAAGCCTCTCAGACATATGTGCCAATATGTTTGCTACTAGTTTGAAGGACAAACAGCTAGATGTCAAGTGGAGAAGATGTGTGTCATTCTTGCCCACTGGTTACGGGAAATCAATGTGTTATATTTTGTCGCCATTAATTTTGAATAAGGTTGGTATGAGTTATCCAATTGGGCACCTTAGTATCTTCCGTCAATTCCGCGAAATTGGGTGGCTTTATTGTCATGGATGGGTGTATTTGTATACATGTGTTGGCTGGATGTATGATCTTGTGTGGGGTGTATGGATAATTAAGGAGTGGTTGTGTGCTTATGTGTATTATAATATATGTGTAAATGGAATGGCTTATTGCCACGATTGATGAAGTTGGTATGTGTATGTATGTAGGCATGTTTCTGTTCTATTTATGCATCTTTTACGTCCAGGAGATCACTGTGGGTTCCATAGTACGTTCAAATCCGGTGAAAAAATAAGATAAGCAAAGTTATTTTACAACAGGGTGGACAAATTTATAACGTTATTAGATGAGAAACTGGATTACGACACGGCGCATCGTGATGTACAGGGGCGTAGTGGGCATTTATGGACAATTGGGCACAATTAATATATCACCCGAGACACGAGCTGGGGGCGCCACACAGGGGGTGCTTGGCCAAAAAATTGCTCTACGAAAGTTCATGTACACTGCCACAATGATACTATGTGAACCCAATCATAATGTATACTAGGTCTATGATATATTAGTAATTCACGTTTCATCATTCAATCATGCATTGGCAATCAGTTAAATTCACGAGTAAGAAAACAACTTGTTTTCAAATGCTTTGTCTTATAATAGTTTATAAATACAATAAAGTCATTCAAAACAATTGTGGCAACAAACATCACTTATAGTACGTGTTAATTTATTCTATATTCATATCAGAATTTCAGAGATGGAAATACGCGAGTTCTTGTCGCTATGATAGCTTTTGGTATGGGGATGGACATCCCTGATATCGACATTGTTGTTCATTGGGGTGCACCTGCAACTGCTGCAGTTTCTGTTTTAGGGAATGTATGTGCGATTGGCAAACGCGTGAGCCTGTGGTGAATATTATATATGAACATATTCTTCCTTTTGTTTTGGTTGGTCATAATTATGTATAATATTGTTTTGATGTTTTTATTGGAAATATAATATACATCACAGTATTTGATTACACTATCTTCACACTGACAACTTTCCATATTATAATCGTTATGGGTCATAGACATTACCAATTAAGTGTAAACCTCTATGACGCAATTTGTTTCCCAATGGTAAAGACCCAGGACCCATTCCCTAAAGCAGGGTGGACTAATTTATGTTATTAGATGAGAGACTGGATTACGACACGGCACATCGTGATGGAATACGACGATTGAAAACAGGTAAGTGTGTTTATTTTATTTTATTTGTATGTATATATATATAGGCATGTTTCTGTTCCACTTCTGTATCTTTTACATCCAAGAGATCATGCATGTTTCTGTTCTATTTATGTATCTTTTACGTCCAGGAGATCACTGTGGGTTCCATAGTATGTTCAATCAATGTGAAAAATAAGATAAGCAAAGTTATTAGATGAGAAACTGAACGCACGCCTTAGTTGACTCAGAATAGGGTACGAGTTGACTTTTTTCGGAGGGTACGAGCTGGTCAGGATACGAAATGACTTGTTCCCACGATAGTGCGTGTGGTGTGACCGGACGTTCGATCGAACACAACCATGTTTGAAATTGGCCGCCTCCTCGCCACAAAATGCTCGATAAATGTCTCTTTTTTGGAAAAGGAAGATGAAAGGTATGTCACGGTGATGCAGTAGCACATGTATTACCCGGGAAACATCGCGGTTTGGTCGTATCTTGTGTCATATTCTTCCTTTCCGGACTTGAAGAAAAAGCTCCGTTGCCAGGCATGGGGGAAATTTCGACGGGATATCTTTAGTATCCCGTAGATTTTTGACTAACTTGGGATATATACGATAACGCCAGTACGTATGGACCGTATAGGACGGCGACATGTCACTCTGTGTCCAAAGGTTCGCTAATCCCAAGGTTCATTATACCGAAGTTTCGCCATTCCCAAGGTTCTCTATATTCCTCGATATTCAGAAGGTTTTTATAACTTTTATTTTGAAGTTTCATTCTATATTCTAAAGTTTTGAGAGGTTTCTTTATCATAAGACTCTTTTTATGAAGGAAATAACTTAAAAGTTAAAGGTACTCAATCCGATAAGACGCTGCTAAATTACTCCTTCCTTGGTTTCGGTGGGGAAAAAAAATATTTGATTAGTGTCGAGGAACCCACCCATCAAAGCTCAGAGTAATTAGATATCAATCTTTGCAGTTTGCTATTTTTATTGTTTCTGGGCCTGATCGTGCCAGAAGGACGAGGTCAAATATGCGGTCTTCCAGATAAAGATGGATAACTGTAAAATCGTGGTAATAATAACTACTTGGTATTAGAGTTGTCCATCTTTTCTGGTTAAATACGCCCAGAATAGCAAACCTTCAGAATAGCGAACCTTCGATGTCTGAATAAGAACATTTGGAATAGCGAATATGGAACCTTCGAAATAATGAACGCGATCCTGTATGAAGAGCCCATGACACGTCCATCAATAAATGTATACATGTTTCATGGGACTGTTTATATATACATATATAAGACTGGAGTAAAGTTGAGACCAACATGTCTTTGTTAATTTTGGTGCCCAGATTTCAACGAAATTTGGTGTGGTGACCCAGGGTGCCCTGGCAGAATGTATAATGGCGTTAGTTTTTCTAAATTTTGATTTAAACAAATTTAAATGAATAAAAAAAATATGAACATATGTGAATATTCAGGTACAAATAAACCTATTTGCACGAGAATATGTTGCAGCACCAGATATAGAGGAATGTGGGCCACAGTTAGACATGGGTCAGAGTGAGATATTGCCTCTAACATTTCTCTAATTTCCAGACCAATATCCATGGCGCCAGTCAAGCGATATTAGCCATATAGCACATTTTACTATATTTCTTCAAAATGCAATCATCAGGTGAAGGTTGAATCTGGCCAAGCGACCAATTTTCAAGGAAAAATTATTTTAATTTAATTTTTGCAATTTTAAAGGTACTCAATCCAAATTAACCCTCGCAGATTATTATTTCCTTGACTTCGGAGGTGAAAAATATTTGATTCAAGTCGAGGAACCCACAACATCAAAGCTCATAGTGATCAGATACCGATTTTTAAAATCTATCATTTAAATTTTTTAGTGGACCAGCAAACAGCAGACGAGAATACTTTTTCTGACCAAATTGCAGATGAAGATGGATAATTCTAAAATCAACTGTTTTTTTGTGTGTGTGTCAGATGTTTGACAAATCAGCAATATTCGTTGAGCAAAAAGTTGATAAATTGCAAGTTTTTTTTAAATTTTATGCTATAATTGACTGCAGTTTTTTTTTAGCAATTAATCGATTCTGTCAACTGAAGCGGCATTTCAAAAAATCTTCTTGTTGTTGGAATCTGATGATATGGGGACTATTGATTCGGATTGAGGACCTTTAAGGGAAAAATATCTTTATTGGATAAATTTACATATAATACTGAATACATTTTTATGAAAACGGGTTACGTGGATGGGGCACAATGACTCAATGAGACATAATTTATGGCCTGTGGTAGGATCCAACTTCAGTAGATGATAGGCACTTCAAAAATGAATGAGGTAATTTGCCAAATGACTATTGTTTTGGGGCTGGAGTGGATAAATATTTTAGATCAAACAAACTGATGTCATTGTGCAATAGTGATATGTTTGGTGTATTTCCTATATGGTTACTACTTTAATAGGGGTAACCCCTTCTGTGAAGTAGATGATAAGAAACAAGTATTAAGGGTGGTCCCAGCTCGAGATTGCATGCTTGTTCGTGACTTTTGTGAGCTTTTATCGTACTCTCAGATGTCTAATCATTGTGATGGTCAACAATAGTGATAGCGGAGACCTAGACTGAAATTAACAATATTGATGGAAATTTAATTCTATTTAATTCTATTTCAATTTAATTCTATATATGTCTCTTTGCCAAAAATCTTAATGATCGTTGAGAATTTAATCTAAAATTACTAATCATGCGACACATGCTGACACTATTGGTTAATAGGCATCTGATAGTATATGAACATTTTAATAATTGCCCGGGAGGAATGGCATAGATACATAGATGTTCATGGCATGGTCTGAGAAAATGCTACTAGATTAAACATTTATATGATTGCCTCATTACTACATTACTAGTAGTCATGTACATGTATAACTAGAAGGTCGTGACAGTTCAACTAAGTTGGCCTGGAATTATTATGTTTAGCATACATATTATTCCAATCCCAATGTGTCAAGTCGACAATAGCAAATACGCAGGGCTATATTTAATAATTTTTCCACAAATAGCCAGTTAGCCACTAGTTAATATATATATGTTAGCCATGCTGATCAAGCTTCCGCTTTATGCTTAAGGTTTAAATCGAGAACACAGTGTTAAAATCATGAATTATTTAATATGTGAGAATGCTAAAACTAATCACCGTGCAATATAATTATTAAATTTAACTTGATGTGTCCATCACAGGAAACAGAATTCATACACACAGATGGAAAGTTGGCCCGGAAGCATATCCTCTCACCCGTCACTGCATTAACTATGCAGTGTGCCGAGACCAAGTGGGATTGGGAGATGTTCTTCTTTTCCTTCACTCAACAAGAAGATAAATGACTCACTTTGTTAGTCACCAATTCACTGGGCTTCACATGTTTGTTACATCTGTGTGTCGAGTCTGTCGACTGTAGATGGCTAGAATTGTATTTTGACCTGAGTCACATTCACAGTGAGTGGCTGAAGTCGTTGATAACTAAATTTAGTAATCTGTAATCACTAAATTGACTAATACAATCCTAATATTATTAGATTAGTAAGCCACATGAACGCTTTCACCGATTACTGCGTCCACAAGTTCCAGCTACGCGCTACGTTCAACGGTTCATGACTGAACTATACTAGTACTGTGTATAGTAAATCAGTCAGCTCTAAAATGTCCATTTTCTGATTTCCTTGACCCAAGTTGAGGTTTGACATGACAGTGTTAGATATTAACAATTAAATTTACTATTTAGAGAAGTAGTTAGTAGATTGAACGATTTGCCGCTTGCAGTTGAAACTCTAAGTCTAAGTTCTAACCACTAAACCAGTCCAGGTGAAAACAGACTTAAAATTGAACAATAACAGAACAAGTCAAATCGCCGTGGTGAGCAGTCTGCACAGACCAGTCCACATTCCATTCCAGTGACCTTCATTTTCATATTTTTTTCAGTCACAGATTCGTCATTGAGTTTCTTTCCGACTGACTGATTTTCACTTTGAACACAGTTCACTTCAACTTCAAAACAACTTAACATTAATAACAAGTTCAGAAGTTGTTGACATGTTGTTGTTATTCTTCTTCTTCTTTTGACTGCTTTGACTCTAAAGTCATTCCAGTAATTGGCTCGTAGTGCTATCTTCGCTTGTGCTTTCTCGTTTGTTCTCAACGCTTACGTGCTGTGATACCGTTGTACATTTAAAATACGAGCGATAACAATAACAAGCAATTCCATTTCCAATTTGGAGAAGACTGACGGACACGAGAGCGCCACCATTTTGTAACGAAATTACGTCATCATTTCCAACGTTGCTATGGCCTGCCAGGGGACGTAATATTCTAACTGTAACGGTGCGGAATCTGGCGATGTTTGCCGAATGCTATGCGCCCGCGTCAGCTAAATCCACATTATGCATTTAATTTTGAATAAGGTTGATTTTGTTTTTCAAATTTAATAGTGTTGCTATAGGGAGGCTGATCGAAGAAGAAAAATAAATTCGTTTTATTAATTTGACAATTCTATTCCAACATGGCGGCCACCATAGGGCCCATAGGTCTGAATCGCCCGGATGTAAAAACAATTTTTTCATGTTGATAGGGTATAGAAATTACTGACGTCACATACGTAATACCGTAAAACAACCCTTTTGGGTTGTGATGATTACGTCAGTACGTATGGACAACCCAAAACACGTACGTCCATCTATAAAATGATAAATGTATGTTTCATAGGAGTGCCTGTATTTCTGGCCAACTTGGGATATACGATCATGCCAGTGCTTATGGGCCGTAGGACGGGGACATGTCACTCTAATAGTCTCTATGTCCAAAGGTTCGCTATTCCCAAGGTTCATTATACCGAAGTTTCGCTATTCACAAGGTTCTCTATATTCCTCAATCCGATAAGACGCTGCTAAATTACTCTTTCTTTGGCTTCGGTGGGAAAAAAATATTTGATTAGTGTCGAACCCACCCATCAAAGCTCAGAGTAATTAGATATCGATCTTTGCAGTTTGCTATTTTTATTGTTCTGGGCCTAATCGTGCCAGGACGAGGTCAAAACGGGCGGTCTTCCAGATAAAGATGGATAACTGTAAAATCGTGGTAATAATAACTACTTGGTATTAGAGTTGTCCATCTTTTCTGGTTAAATACGCCCAGAATAGCATACCTTCAGAATAGCGAACCTTCTTAATAAGAACCTTTGGGATAGCGACCCTTCGGAATATGGAACCTTCGGAATAATGAACCTGATCCTGTATGAAGAGCCCATGACACGTCCATCAATAAATGTATACATGTTTCATGGTACTGTTTATATATACATATATAATAATATAAGACTGGAGTAAAGTTGAGACCAACATGTCTTTGTTAATATTGGTGCTCAGATTTCAGCGAAATTTGGTGTGGTGACTCGGGGTGCCCTGGCAGAGTGAATAATGCCGTTAGTTTTTCTAAATTTTTATTTAAACAAATTTAAATAAATAAAAAAAATATGAACATATGTGAATATTTAGGTACAAATAAACCTATTTGCACGAGAATATGTTGCAGCCCCAGATATAGAGGAATGTGGGCCACAGTTAGACATGGGTCAGAGTGAGGTATTGCCTCTAACATTTCGCTAATTTCCAGACCAATATCCATGGCGCCAGTCAAGAGATATTAGCCATATAGCACATGTTACTATATTTCTTCAAAATGCAATCGGCAGGTGAAGGTTGAATCTGGCCAAGCAACCAATTTTCAAGGCAAAATTATTTAATTTAATTTTTGCAATTTTAAAGGTACTCAATCCGAATTAACCCTCGCAGATTACTATTTCCTTGACTTCAGAGGTGAAAAATATTTGATTCAAGTCGAGGAACCCACAACATCAAAGCTCAGAGTGATCAGATACTGATTTTTAAAATCTATCATTTTAATTTTACGTGGCCCAGCAAACAGCAGACAAGAATACTTTCTCTGACCAAATTGCAGATGGAGATGGATAACTCTAAAATCAACTGAGTTTTTTTTGTGTGTGTCAGATGTTTGACAAACCAGCTATATTCGTTGAGCAAAAAGTTGATAAATTACAGGTTTTTGTCAATTTTATGCCATAATTGACTGCAGTTAGCATTATTTTCGAGCAATTGATTCTGTCAACTGAAGCGGCATTTCAAAAAAAATTCTTGTTGTTGGAATCTGATGATATGGGGACTATTGATTCGGATTGAGGACCTTCAAGGGAAAAATATCTTTATTGGATAAATTTACATATAATACTGAATACATTTTTATGAAAACGGGGATTTAATGCATATTTCACATAGCCACATCTGATTTATTTATAGAGGTAACGTTTATGTATGCTTGACTTTCAGCGATTTACATGGATGGGACACAATGACTCAATGAGACATAATTTATGGCCCTGGTAGGATCCAACTTCAGTAGATGACAGGCACTTCGAAAAGGAATGAGATAATTTGCCAAATGACTATTGTTTTGGGGCTAAATAATTTAGATCAAACAAACTGATGTCATAGTGGTATGTTCGGTGTGTTTCCTATACGGTTACTACTTAGGGGTGACCCCTTCTGTGAAGTAGATGATGAGAAACAAGTATTAAGGGTGGTCCCAGCTCGAGATTGCATGCTTGTTCATGACTTTTGTGAGCTTATATCGTACTCTCAGATGTCTAAGCATTGTGATGGTCAATAATAGTGATAGCGGAGACCTAGACTGAAATTAACAATATTGATTGAAATTTAATTCTATTTAAATTTAAAGACACGGTTGGCCTTGGCGGTGGGTATCCTGTGAAAATATTTCCACCCGTCAAAAACCGCCACAAACAGAAAGAACATCAAAATGTAGATAGACTTTGTCCGTATACAAATAAGAAATATCGCATAAACAGTATGTTATGGTCATTTGTTTGACCATTGTTATGTAAACAAAAGCATAAAAGTTACCTTTCTGGTGTTTGTTTATATTATGATGGTAAACATAAAGAGCGTTCTTTGTTGGTGAATACCTGATATGGAACTAATAAAGAGCGTTTATGCCATTTGTGTGTGATTAGCCAGTAGCATTGTGCTGTCTTCTGTAACACAATCAGACTCTTGCTTATGTCAAATATAGTAGGTCTTTATTATAACATGCTGTTTACGCGATGGTCATGGTATATATGAACGGAACTGTATGCGTTTTAATGTTTTTCTGTTTACGGTGTTTGGAACAAATATGAATATTTTCGACAATTAAGGCCGCACGTGCCTTTAATTCTATATCTATATGTCTCTATGCGAAAAAACTTAATGATCGTTGAGAATTTTATCTGAAATTACTAATCATGCGGCACATGCTGACACTATTGTTAGGCATCTGATAGTATATAAACATTTTAATAATTGCCCAGGAGGAATGACATTAGTATGAGGGACGCAAAGGAAAATCCACCACAAAGTCATTTAAATCTTGCCATTTCAAAGTTGGATCTTCACATTCTATGACACACATTATTAATGAAAGGTACTTCATAATTTATTAACTGTACTAGTTACTTCCCTATCGCAACAGCAAAAACTTTGTACTGGTGGAATATATCATTCTTGATGGGCATAGATACATAGATATTCATGGCATGGTCTGAGAAAATGCTACTAGATTAAACATTTATACGATTGCCTCATTAGTCATGTACATGTATAACAAGAAGGTCGTGACAGTTCAACTAAGTTGGCCTGGAATTATTATATTTAATAGCATACATATTATTCCAATCCCAATGTGTCAAGTCGACAATAGAAAGTACGCAGGGCTACATGTATATTTAATAATTTTTCCACAAATAGCCACTCGTTAATATATATGCTAGCCATGCTGGTCAAGCTCCCGCTTAATGCTTAAAGGTACTCAACCAGATAAAACTCCTCTCAATTACTATTTCAATGTCTTCGGGGGTCAAAAATATTTGATTCGAGTCGAGGAAGTCACCCATCAAAGCTCAGATTTGTTAGATATCGATTTTAGAAATCTATTATTTTTCATTATCGGGAATACTATCTGGCCCAGAACTCAGTCAAAATTGCGTTAAAATTACCACTTGATTTTAGAGTTATCCATCCTTGTCTGTTTGAATAGGTTTGGAGAACACATCCAGAGCAGATTACGGCAGTTAGTAGTACTGATCTCGAGTTTATAACAAATTTCAAAAATCAATATCTAATAACTCTGAGCTTTGTTTGATGGGTTCCTCGACTCGAATCAAATATTTTTTACCCCCAAAGCCAAAGAAATAGTAATATAGGACCCTCCGATCGGATTGTTGTTGTTGGAATCTGTTGAGATGGGTACCTTTAAGGTTTAAATCGAGAACACAGTGTTAAAATCATGAATTATTTAATATGTGAGAATGCTAAAACTAATCACCATGCATTATAATTATTATATTTAACTTGATGTGTCCATCACATGAAACAGAATTCATACACACAGATGGAAAGTTGGCCCAGAAGCATATCCTCTCACCAGTCACTGCATGAACTCTGCAGTGTGCCGAGACCAAGTGGGATTGGGAGATGTTCTTCTTTTCCTTCACTCAACAAGAAGATAAACGACTCACTTTGTTAGTCACCAATTCACTGGGCTTTACATGTTTGTTACATCTGTGTGTTGACTGCTCTGTAGATGGCTAGAATTGAATTTTGACCTGAGTCACATTCACAGTGAGTGGGTGAGGCTGAGCCTGAAGTCGTTGATAACTAAATTGACTAATCTGTAATTACTAAATTGACTAATACAATCCTAATATTATTAGATTAGAAGGCCACATGACCGCTTTCACTGGATACTGCTTCCACAAGTTCCAGCTACGTGCTACGTTCAACGGTTCATGACTGAAATATTACTATACTGTCTATACTGAGTAAATGAGTAAATCAGTCAGCTCTAAAATGTCCATTTTCTGATTTCCTTGACCCAAGTTGAGGCTTGACCTGACAGTGTTTGATATATTAACAATTAAATTTACTATTTAGAGAAGTAGTTAGTTAGTAGACTGAACAATTTGCCGCTTGCAGTTGCAACTTTTAAACTTTAAGTCTAAGTCTAACCAGTCCAGGTGAAAACAGACTTAAAATTGAACAATAACAGAATAAGTCAAATCGCCGTGGTGATCAGTCTGCACAGACCAGTCCACATTTCACCCCAGTGACCTTCATTTTCATATTTTTGTCAGTCACAGATTCGTCATTGAGTTTCTTTCCGAATGACTGATTTTCACTTAAACTTCCAAGTTCAAAACAAGTTCTAGTGAAGACTGAAGACGTGAACTTGAAGTAGTGTTGTTGTTGTTCTTCTTCTTCTTTTGACTGCTTTGACTCTAAAGTCATTCCAGTAATGGGCTCGTTGTGCTATCTTCGCTTGTGCTTTATCGTTTGTTCTTAACGCTTACGTGCTGTGATACCGTTGTACATTTAAAATACGAGCGATAACAATAACAAGCAATTCAATTTCAAATTTCGCAAATAAGAGAGCGCCACCATTTTGTAAAGAAATTACGTCATCATTTCCAACGTTGCTATGGCCTGCCAGGTGACGTAATATTCAAACTTTAACGGTACGGAATCTGGCGAGGTTTGCCGAATGGTATGCGCCCGTGTCAGCTAAATCCACATTAAGCATTTAATTTTGAATAAGGTTGATTTTGTGTTTCAAATTTAATAGTGTTGCTATGGGGAGGCTGATCGAAGAAGAAAAATAAATTCGTTTTATTAATTTGTCAATTCTATTCCAACATGGCGGCCACCATAGGGCCCCATAGGTCTGAATCGCCCGGATGTAAAAACAATTTTTTCATGTTGATGGGATATAGAAATTACTGACGTCACATACGCAATACCGTAAAACAACCCTTTTGGGTTGTGAATAATAACATCATCAAATAGTTTGCTTTGTGTGACGGATGGACACACCATAAAAGACATAGTATGGAATACGACAGCGCCGAATCATGTTTTTACTTTTAAGTTTTATCATTCCGATGTCACTTTTTTTGTTGAAAATGAAACATTGAATTTGAAAGTGAAACTAGCTCCAGGGAAGCTCTTCAGATGTATATCATGTATTTGACTCATTTGGGTCTAAAGTGAAAAAGGCCTTACAAGTTATGGCCAATATGGGGGGATGTCTCACTCAGTGGCAATCTCACACGACTTCCCCGTCAAGTAAATTTTGGGCTGAAATTTGTTTTAAAGTGCCGCCAACCTCCCCCAAGCCCACCCACCCTACAAGTGTTTTTTCCTATATACTAGTGTGTTTGAAACGCGTCTATTTGTTGTGTCATTCTTTTGGTGTGCGCGTTATTTAGTAAAGGTAAGATTTTACTAAATAACGGGAATATTAGAGTTATGTTTCTTTGAAAAACTCAAAACATTGGGTGACGACAGGGAAGTCGTATGATATTGCCCACTCAGTCACTCATTGTCTGCAAAAAATATTTTCAGACACTATGATCATTTTTTTATTGTGACAATTTTTGAGACGCACCCATCCCAGACAGCACAACGACGTCGGCCCGACGTCGGGTTCCAGACGTCGGCCCAACCGTCGGTATGTCCGTCGGGGCGACGTCGGCCCGACGTCGTTGTGAAATAGAGATGGTCGGCAACAGGTCGGCACCCGACGTTCACTAGATCTCGCCAGAACTGGAGGTCGACATATGGTCGCTTGCCGACGGGAAACTGACCAGTGATAAATAAATCGCGGAATATTTATATATCACGTACCATATTGATGCCCGAAGTCGTATATTAATCTTTGCTACATAAATTCCACCCTTGAAGGTTTATTGCACGTTCCATGCTTGTATAGTAGTTTTTGAATTGATTGTTGTTTTCATACATTGGTCGGTAACACGTCGGTTGCTGACGGATTGCCGACCGAAAACGTCATTGTCGCTAATATGACGTCGTTGTACGTCTCGTCTGCTGCGTCAATTTGAAAGCTTCGGTCACATTATTTTCGACTTTAAATTCGTTGCTGATTGGAGCCTAACATTATTATTTCTTCTCTGATGTGGAAAATTAATCACAATCGGTGTTAATGATTACGCAGAGGACCATGCGTGCATGGATACATTTGTAGGGCGGAATAATAAAGGTAAGTTTAATATTTATCCAAAATATATTGCACATTCATGGAAATCATCCGAAGTTCCGGGCTTGATTGGTACCCCTAAATAAAACAGCTTAATATATATAGCCACATTTGTCTCTATTGTATAGAGTTTCTCATTGTATCAAACAGATTGTTACGTTTTAGACTTTTAGTATGTTAACACGCCAACATTTATTTAATGTTGGTCTATTGTCAGCGCAGTCGGCAACCCGACGTTGGTCCGACGTCGGCAATCGACGGTGTCGTATTTATTAATTATTATCTATTGTCAGGTACATACTTACATGTACCGGTATGTAATGTCTCATATGTACTTGAATGTCAATTGAAGGTCCAAATTATGTTCTATTTTGTTACATCGCGGCCCAGTTCTGGAGGGATCAACCAATTAGGTCTACACATTATGCTTAACATTAACGTTATATTCGGCCTCTTTATGCCACAGCAAGATTAATATTAGTGATATAATTGAGAACGTTTGGGCCCAGAACTTTCTTCGGCATTGATCAATGAAGAGTTTCTTCAATTTCCTTGTTACGATCTAGTCTTCACATCGTACATGTATAAATAAAGGGCACACATGTGCGAAAATTCAATGTAGATTGAACCTAGTTCTGACATTAACAGGATAGTCCATGCCATATGCAGTAACTGTTGATATGGCGTATGGATCAACATAGTGTCACCTTCTTCCAAATCACGTCAACAAAGTTAACGTTAAAAGTTCTAATGAGCCATGTCCGTTTAAATTGTTGTAATGTATTCTATTTATATAACCGTTACATGCATATTCCTGGATTGGATATTAGGGCAACAGTCTCTTTTGTTAAAAAAAAATGCATGTTAAAATTTAATATATGCATGATGAAAGCGAAGAGCATTTAGCAAGCGCTATTATATGAATTGCACGAATATACTATTGGCAAAAACAATTGTTCTATTGACATGCCACATCGGTCCTCCCGCCCGTCTGTCCCAAGAAATAACTCGGCCATATATTAGTATTATAGGTCATCAGATATCTTTAAACATTGAAAGGTATGTTGGTCAGAATTGGGGTCGATCGGGTACTTTCAAGTGTGCAAGTGTGTTTAGTATTTCCCTCTATATCTTTACAGGACCACTGTTGGATATGGTAATAACAGCGTATAACGCCCGTGAATGGAGATGTTGGTGTGTGCATGGGACATCGATGTAAATGGTTGTCTCAAGGGAGCAATGTCGGTCGTCTTAAAACTTGCTGCATGATGGTGACAAATTAATTGTATGTTAGAAGCAGGATACATGTATCAGAGAATTAAATGGAGACACGGACCCAGTGTATATGAGTGTTAATGATTGCTTCAAATGCGCTTGCTTCAGTGAGTGAACACATTCTCATTTCTTATCGACATGGCTATGCATGTATCGATCGTAATGGCACATTGAGATGTCCCTCAACTCGGACCAACCTTGAAAATCGGTCCCGATTTTCGCATATATCGGGGTTCAAATCGTGACAACCTAATCTAGCCCAGATTGCGATGATCTAGGAATCGTTCACGATACATATGGGAGATTTCCGTGTGCTGCATGGTGTTTATCATTCTGTACGTTGTTCCCCGAAGAGGAGTATATCACATTACGTATACGTATGTGACATGAGGTGTGAATCCAGAGTCCCTACATGCATGTGAAAAATCCCACCATGCAGACTGAACTCTCGGTCGAACCAGTATATATGCGTAGATATATATGATGTGAACTGGACAGTTTATCGGAATTTCGGAGTATTGGAGCTTCGTTTTACAGAGTTTTGGACCTTCAGGCAATCGAACCCAAGAAGATTAGGCCGGAAAAATCTTAGTACAGGAAACTCTGGGATATAAAATTTCAATTTCAAAATTCCAGACGTTATGTCTAAAGCAAGTCTGACGAATTTCACAGAGAACTATATACATGCGGGCTGATTTATTAGAGACAAGTTAAGCACCATTTCGGACACCGTTGTGTAAATATTTAACACTACTGATCGATCCACTATGAGTATATACATAATAAATACCGTTATACGTGTTTTTGCGTTGATTGTTAACATTATAAATTGTTGGCAGCTATTTGCGGTCTGGGTCGTATATACGCAATCCTATAATTTTCCACTTGAATTATATATATCCCTATCAATATCAGTAGCTTTGTTTGATTTGTAATGTATAATTATATCAACACGATTAAACATTGACAATTAGCCATTTTTCTTCTGGCATTTATAACCGTTTCAAAATTTGTTTTGTGACTTGTTGGTTAACCGGAAATTCACAGAGAATTGCAATCGTTTTAGTCTTGTTAGTTTAGTTTGCAATTATAGTAAATAGAGCTCAGTAATTCACATGACCACGAACTGGATCACGCCACAATTATTTACTCCATATCTACTAGTATGCCCGTGCCGTAGCTATTGAGTAGATATTCATGCATGGCATGATCAAGACCACGAAAGGCCTTCGTGCCGACTGTGGTCGGCATGGCGTCGGCTGCCAGCCATTTGCCAACGTCGGCTGCCGACGTCGGGCCGACGTCATAGCCGACGGTCGGGCCGACGTCGGCAAATGACATCGAACCGACGTTGGTCGGCATGACGTCGACTGCCAACCATATGACGACGTCTACTGCCGACGTCGGACCGACGTCATAGCCGACGGCCACGCCGACCGTCGGGCCGACCGTCGGCAGCCAACGTCGGGCCGCCGTCGCTGCCGACGTCGGCCCGACGTTGGGCCGACGTCGGGTGGCTATCTGGGATGCACCCCTTGAATCCAGTGTTGCTTTCCTGGGGGAACGCGGGGGAACGCCGTTCCCCTACTTTTTTTCTGAAGGGGAACGCTGTTCCCCCCACATTTTTAGCTTCAATTACTTTAAATATCTTCACATTTTTAGTTATCATAATAAAAACATAAACAGAAACGTCGTTTTGGAGTGTATAAGCTTTTCCCGCTCCATACTATATGTATAATGCAAGTTATAAATAACGTGTGACGTCGTTCAAAGTTAAGCGCGCATTAATTTTGTTTTGTAAACATTCAAAATGTCTAACATGGCTCGACAGTCTCGCGATTCAAAAGAACCAAAACAGGGAAATTTCTACATTTTTCAAAACTAAGTCTTGCAACACGCCGACGAAAGATAACATTAACACTAGAAGCCCCTATAGTGGAGGAAATTTGATGAAAGGAAGAGTGATTGTTGTGAATCTCGGCTGCTGATCATCTGATGTGATCGCGGCCACCTCACGCAAAACTGACATTAACCCTAATAGTACAAGTGACACTGACAATTTGAGTCAAAATAAACCTGGCATTGTCGACAACTGTGCCTGGCCCGACGTATGGTCCTCTGAAGTCTGGGCAGGTAAACAGGAGGCGTATCCATGGATATTTTGTGGTGGAGGGAAATTGGGCTGTCGTATCTGTAAGGAAATTATGTCAGGCGGATTAGCGATATTATTGACGATATCAAATTTAAAACCGGGTATACCCGATATATCGTCATACCGCCCAGCACTAATTTTTATTGCACTATTTTTACGATGGTTGAGAAAACTGATAATTTATTTAATCGTTCACACTGTGAGTGACTGTGTGTGTATGTGCTAATAGATATGTCACTTTCCCCAACCATCGCCAAAATATAGCAATAACTGCGTGTGTCTTTCAAACAAAAATATAAATTGGGAAGTTTTCTATTTCAGACCCAAATTGCCACTTTATCAGCCTAATATATACCTTGATACGATTCCTGAATTGAAAGCAGGAAATCACTCAGAATGCTACGTTTAGCAGCATAATCTCTAAATTTTCCCGGGGGAGTACCCCCGGACCCCACTCCTTCGCTAGGGGGGCACCCCCTCTCGAGGCGACGCCTACGCCGTCGGTCATCGCTTCGCGATGAATGTGCGTACCCCTACTATATAAATCGGGAGAGCAACACTGCTTGACTCCAAATTCCAATGTTTTTTTTGCAATTTTTCTCTAGCATTTTTTTTTTTTACACCCACCTCTTGCAAGTTACAAGTTACATATACATGTAATATAGTGGGCGTGTTATAAATATATAATTTTAGTCTTTATTAGAAGGCCAATAACTTCTCTACTTGAGAGGTCTAGTCTCTAGATCTCTCTTGGACACAGCCGTTAAATGCTTTGTTATGGGAGGCCAAATTCACATTTAATAATGAATTGCGCTTAAGCACAATTGATTGCGCTTAAGTGCAATTGATTGAGCTTAAGCGCAAATAATTACGCAAGCGCAAATACCACATAGACCTCTCAAATACTGCAAATAGGGCATTTACGCTTAAGCGTAACGAATTACGCTTAAGCGCAATTAATTGCGCTTAAGCGTAATTGTAACTACTATATATCTAACCTACCCATAAACTATTGGCATAACCTGGTGTATCACCTAGCAACACAAGAGGAGCATTGGGCTAATTTTAACCTGTTTTAATTAGCCTGAGTACTAGTACTCAACAGTCAACTGTGACTATGTGTTCAACAATGATAATCCCTAATTACATATTATCAGCATCCCTATATCCATAGAATTGATGTCTCCTTCCCAGAACTCTAGTAATTTTGTATATAATGTATATTTGCACAGATTTGGGCCATTACTATGGTCATATACCATAGCATACATGTGGTGTCACTGCATGAGGGCTTGCTTAATACCTCATATGGTTTACCTATTGACTTAAATCAGGGAAAAAACCCTATTTTCATATTATCAGCATCGCTGTCCCAAAAATGCTATCGCGAGTAGTCCCAACTAATATGTACAGAAGATAATATAATGCTAGATTATCATGAGTCGCTCCAACCAATACAGAAGGTAATACTTTTTGAGTCAGCCATTTTGATAAAGAAGTCAGGGTAGCTCCCTACCCATCTAAACCAATGAAAACAAGAGGTGATATGTCAATAGGAGTGAAGGTTAAGTTATGGATAAATCTATTTATTACCAGGGGTGTTTAGTTTAATACATATAACCATGAATTGCGCTTTAATGACTACTTGGTCACAGTCGTTAGATGCTTTGTGCGAACACTGAAGTTAAGCAATGTCGAGCTCGGTTAGTGCTTGAATGGGTGACCGGCTAGGGATTCCGGGTGCTGGAACTTTCGGTGCAAATCCTGCACATCTCTCTCTCATTCTGTTAAACATAACATAAACATCATGAAATATTTTAAGCTTCAACTCATTTAATTCTTCTGGTGCTTTAAATGGTATGAATTTTGAAAGATAAACAGAATTCCTGTATTAATTAATATTGTATGATTTTCATCATTGGGTAGATGGGACCTTCGATTACTGGGACCTACCGATATAATGAAAAGCTGAGTAATATTACAAAACATGTTGAGTATTCATCTTTGAGATGATAACATTTTATTTCGGGATTACTGTTTCTGCCACATGGGCCTCTAATGCGCACCATTGCCCACCATCTCCAAACCTGCTCTACAGTTATTCACCATCCCTATATGCATGTTATATACATCATAGTAGTATGTATACATGTACTACAATGCTGTAAAGCAGGAACATATATTAGTAGGTATGTTGCATTAGGTCTTTGTAGGGGTGGATAGGTAAATGCGCCGTATACCGTAGGTACTGCATATACGGGTGGTGCAGTTGGGTGTGTGTTTCTGCCATTTGCAAAGAATACATATGTATTTTTTCAGTGTGTTCTTAAATTACTTGTTATTGGTTAATGGAACAGACTGCAGCTGGATAATTGTTTAATTAATACGGAGATTGGGTGATAATTTAGTCATCTAGCTGGGGCTAGTCACAACATGAGAGAATACGCTGCATACACATTTCATTTGGATGGTTATTTAAACATTTCACACCCTCTATAGATCTGCCTTATCCTGCTATTCTCACTATTTTTCATCAAACTTTGGGGATGGGTCCCCCAATTGCCCTTGGAAAACTTGTTTTGGAGGGATGGGTGTCCGAGATGGGAAAGGAAAAAACTTGCTTTCCAGGGTTGATGGGTCCCAACATTGAAAAAAACTAAAATTTCAACATTGTATCCTGGAGTTTTTTCTGACCCCACCCTCTCCCAGAATATGTGTATATTCCTTATTTCTATTGAATTGGCAAGGTTCTATATTTTGATTTATATCTGTATCTATATTGCTGCATCCAAAGAGCCATATGTACAGCAGATTATTGTTGTAAATAACTATGGAATGAACCATAATATATGTATTACTCAAACATACTGATCAACACATTGTGTCAAGTGAGGGCCCTGCAAATCTTATAATTTGGTTCATTTTGCATTTTGCTCTGAAGCTACACAAAATTAGGCACCTGTTGAATTGGCTGGTAGTCACCAAGGTTCATGCTGCCACTTCTCTTCATTGGTAAAAAATAAAATTCAGTTGGCAATTGGGTATTAAATTGTTTTCAATGGCTTTGGTAAGACCAACAAATAATAAGTGTCTGGTTTGAGTTACGTCAGAAAAAATAGGTTGGTACATTTAAGCTTGAAATTGAATTTTTTAACTCATTTTAGTTTTATATATTTTGACATATTCTTACATGGCTTTTCACATCTTCTGCAAGATTTCGATAACACTAATTATGACTTTCTTTGTATAAATACAATGCTTTGACAGAAAATAACCCATTCTGAGACATTCAAAATAATTTATTGTTATATTAATTTATAACAAAATTCGTAAAAGATTTAGCGTAGGGGGTTTAAAATAGAGTAGACTATATCGAAACCCAAACCACAAATATTTTTACTTTGCCCTAATAATAAAATTGTATGTACAGTTAATCCCCTTTATCTGGTCTCGACATATTGTATTCCATGTCTTTATGATGGTTAGTGTTTTATGAATGGCCGATATAAGACAATAGTTTAATCAGCCAAAAGTGAATCATGACAGAATTATTTGAGACTCTATTGTTTCCATTACTGGCACTGTCGAAATAATATGTGTTCTTTAATGACAGATACTAATAATTTGAAATCAGTGTGCCAACATTAAACATAGTTTCCGTTTGTCACATACAGATTTATTACAGCATTGTTGCTTTGATATATATTAATAATCCAGCTTGTCGAAATAATTTATTTTGCATCTATATGTGGATACACTCTATCTTAAAATGAGAATTTCCCCAATTAGACTCTATGTTCAATCTGACAAGTCCTTTTGGATTTGGCAAAATATTTTCATTTGGCAAGAGATAATTTTAGTTCAGTACCAACCCTGGCGTTCACTATCATCTCAGGTTGTGGTATTCTATAAATTAGCTTTATTTATCTATAATTTAAAATTGAAATAAACAAAATGTTTTGTTTATAAATTATACTAACTTTCGGTCATCCGTGTTTTTAAGAATTGGTTCTAGCTCCGCAACTAATCAAATCAGTTTCTGGTTGAGTCAGTCGCAAAAATTGTGAATAGTGTGTTTTTGTGATTCAACTCAGCCATATTTAAATTTGATGAATGTGTGAATGGGGAGGTGTGTTTTTGTGCAATTTTTTGCTATATATTGATATGTTCTCATTCTCTCCACAGGTGAACAGAACAATGATTTGAATCTTAAAAGAAACATATAGGTGGAAACCAGTACCGGTATTTACCAGAAATAATGGAAGACAGTAGTCGTCGTTCTTGGATAACAAAAGGTGAGAATGGCAAACATCTCATATACACCTATTATTTATCCAAAAACTTTTATCAGCATTCAAGGAGGAACATGTATTATTAATTCAAAGGGGCCTCCTTTCCAGATTTACAACTGGGTATAATTTTTCAGATGATCCGAAGCTGGTGTCAACAAAACATAAAGATGTGTTTGAGGATATGATGTATGATCGTCACCACACCAGTGATTTCCGATACTGCACCCGCAAAAGGGATGAACTGTTCTACAAGAATAACAAACCACGAACTCCTGCAGATGTGAAGAAATGCGTCTTAGAGAGTGACAGAGTGAGATATGCCGTCGGTAAGGTGAGTGAATCACATGGTACATATTTATTACTATGACTGAATATTTATCAAGCTAATATATAATTTATCACAAACCCTTTGCTGTATTCTAAGTTACAGCATGGGTGGTAATTTTGTTATGCTCTTTTTATATGTCTGGGCATCCACCCATCTGTCCGTCCGTCCATCCGGCCATTAACATTTTTGGTTTCTGATCGATAACTCTTGTTTGGATTATTTGATCTGAACCAAAGTCGGTATTGTGTATTTCCCAGCTAAAAATACAGGCCAAGTTCAAATATGGATTCCGTTCAATTAATTTTACATGAGTTACGGCCCTTTTTTTTACTTAGAAATTGACTAATTTCATAACATTTTTGTTTCTGACCAATAACTCTCTGTTTGGATTATTTGATTTTAACCAAAGCTGGTATGTGTGTTTCCCAGCTAAAACAGCTGGCCAAGTTCGAATATGGGTTCTGTCAAATTATTTTCACATAAGTTACGGCCATTTTGCGACTTAGAATATGACCGTATTTTGTCATTGAAATTAGCGGTATATCATATATTCTTGGTAGGCTCAAATTATTATTTTATTTTGCGGTAGTATCATAAATTGAAATGGCTATATGGCATATTTTGCCATGTCCTAACGACGCTCTTGTTTACACTTGGCTCTAGGAACGAGAATTTTAGATTTTATGATGTGATATTTTAGTATGGAAACTACAGGTCATGCGATTGTAAGTATGAAAATAGTACACTTCGTAGTTCAGGTTGTTACACACCACTTTGGATGACTTACATTATCAATGATTCAGTGTGTCAAATTAGGTCTACATATGTTTAGTTGCTAAATCGAAACATTCCAGAAATCATAGAATCATAGTAAAAAGTTTGTTGATAGATTCTGTGCGATTTATTTCGTCAAAAATCGCCCAATCAAGAATGAGTTGACCAACACATTTTTTAATTGAGATTGCTTCATTGTTAACAAATGTTTAAACATAGTTATCAATGTCAGTAATGAATCAGAGATCTGAAGTGTGAAGTGTGTCTTTGATCTCAATTCCAAAATTGTTTGTATGCTAATATACCACAATTATATTGATGTAAACATATTTTATTCCAATCCAGTTATATTGTACCAATTAAAACTTTCCCTGGCAGATTGAACGAAGCTAAAAAGTATTATGTATTGAGTTGAGTTATATTAACCTGTGTTAACCCTTTGAGTGCCAGGGGCCGATCTCATCAGCCCTAAACCTACAAAATAAGTCTGTTAAAGAATATAAGAATAAATTATTAAAATTGTAAAAAAAAAAAAAAAAAAAAAAAAAAAAGGCCAATGCATTCTCTTATATATGCGAGGCGACCTATGGTCGACTCGCATATATAAGAGAATGCATTGGCACAGGGTATATGGGTTTATACAAAAATTGACCTGGCACTCAAAGGGTTAATGCAATTATCAATGAGATTGTACACCATTAGAGACCAATCCTTTTTTATCCATTTTGACCAAGTCAGGCCTTTTTAGCTCGGGTTGATGTCTGCCATCCATACGTCCATCAACAATTTCCCTTAGCACCACCTACAGTTAATATCTCTCATCTGATCATCACCAAGCTTCATATGGATCTCCTGGGTGACTTCCAGATGGAGCCATTGATTCTTTTCCGAAATTCATTAAAAAACATGGCCACCAGCAGCCATCTTAGATTTAAAATTAAAATCGACACACCTTGCAGCCCGCATTTATTGGAAAATTGTTTTGAAATTTACAGGCATATTTAGAATCAGATCTAGATGGGAGCTATCAAATTTGAACAAATTTCGATGAAAAACATGGTCATTAGAAAACATCTTGTATTTTACTGTATATATATATCTTTTCATGTTGACATCTAGTATTACTTAGACATTTCAACTTTCCGCAAACTTAGACATTTCAACTTTCCGCATTCCTAATCGATCCATTGACTGTAACACATGAAATTATCCCCCTTCCAAGTTGAGCTCCAATGTCATTGACACTTTCATTTGGATGGTATTTACATCCCTCATGATGAAATCAGCCTTAAAACTCACTCCTAAATATTTGTTGTAGAAGTGAATTCTCGGGGCTGACCCTACAGTAAGTCAAACTTAGGCTAGCTATCATTGTGATGATGGTGTCCACGTGGCTATGGAACAGCCCCAAAAAATGTTGACTTTCACCTAGGGTCTATGCAATCAATGAGAACACGGGTTTGAATCCTTCGCATCAAATGGGAACAGCTCATATTGCTAATGTTATGTATGTTGTATTTTTATGTTTACTCATACCAGATTGACCACTCATCATTCGTCCGTCTATCTGTCCGTCCGTCTGTCTGTCTGTCCATATGTCTGTCCATAGACATTTTATGCATGGTGTGATAACTCAAACATTTTCTGTCAGATCGGAACCAAATTTTCTACAAAAAAAAAAAATTTAGATTGAATTCCTTGCTCATTTTAAAACAAAAAAAATGTTTTTAACACGTTGAGTGCCGGAAATCAATTAGTAATCTCGCTAGTTTGCCAAACCGTGGCAAGATAGATACCCTTAGTAGACCATAATTTGGCTTCAAAAAAGCAAAAATTGGATGACGTCGCGACTTTAGATGACAGAAAAGGCGATTGATAGTACTACGAGATAACTCGTAGCTGGCATTGGCGGGAGGAATTTGGGTATTCCCACCACCAGTGCCAACTACGAGTTATCTCGTAGACTCAATTGGACACATTTGAGCAACAAATATGAAGTAGAATGTAACCCAAACAAGTTATTTTGGTGTTAAGCATATTTATGGAGGTGTGGGAGTCCTTGTAGTGGTTATAGCTCGTTATATAGTTAAATTGTGGCTGATGCACGGCGGAGCAAATTAATTATATATATGAGTATGCATGCTACAGACGGCGAATCCGAAGTGGAATCGGGTGAACTTGTTTCATGTGAGGATGAGTTTATTTCGTCCATACAGTAATGACTACGAGCATGCATCTTCTGTTGTTTCGGGTATTGTAAGTTATCTCCCATTTAGCCTGATTTAGGGTTATGCTATAGGGTTCCAAAGTACAGCCCAAAATAATAGTGTTGGAAGAATTGTCAGCACAAAATTAAAACAACCATGCATCAGTAGCCAAATAGATCCCTGCACATTCAGGAGTGTGCTACATGTAACTATTCCATATAATCCATCCGTCTGGAAGTAAGTCACCTTTTACTGTAAACTTCTATGCTACACAAAACCATTTATCCGTACCTACAAAAGTAGAACAGTTCGATAAACTGCATGACGACTAAAGTACTGTAATTGCTATGCTTTCCATTGTCCAACACGTTCGGATGTGGGTAAAATGTAGTTTTGGGGAATAATTGTTCCCCTTTACTTTTAATAAAATACCTAGCTCCCAAATGGAGCCACAGTGTATACAAAAACAACTGCTGTGTTCCCTAATAATGAGATAATGGTAGCATCAACACTCATGGATTATCCGCTTATCTTGTGTTGGATGTGTCCACTCGCACATGAGTGAGAGGGAACAGATTTGACAGGCCTGTGTGACGTGTGTGGGTTGTTGTGCGAAGTTTCAAGTGTTGAAACACAACGATGTAACCATTCCTCGAAACTGCCTTCACATGTTTGTACATTGTGAACATTGTCAGTCTATTGAATACCAAAACCCAGTCTAATTGCCCACACACGACTGCCTCTGGTGGTCACTCAGTGAGACAGTGTCAGCTGTATTCACTCACAACTGGACCATTTTGAGTAGAATATATGTGCTGATGGGGCTCACTTCAGTTGAACGTTGTAAGGGGAGCCACACTATTTATTTGATTAAATCACTGTTCTGATGTTCCGAGGCGGGTTTTCGTGGTGTATCGACCTATTCCACTGCTTCCGTTTGTCAGTTACACGACATGGAAACCACTACGAGATAACTCGTAGTGGCAACCTGCGAAGGTTGCGAACTACGAGATAACTCGTAGTGGCACTCAACGTGTTAAATAATTTAATTTTTTTTTTATAAATTTAATTTAAATTGAACTCCTTGCTCAATTGAATTTGTTTTTTTAAAGTTAACAAAATTTGAAAAACTAACACCATTATAACTCTGCCAAGGGTACCCCGAGTCACCACACCAGATTTGGTTTAAATCGGTTTAACTCTTGTGTTATGTACTGTTAAATTTGTTTGGAGTGATATTAAACCCAATTCACCAATTCCATCCCATGCTTTGGACTACTTAGATATTAACATGGCTATAAAATTTTCTGATGTCTCTTATGCCAATGTGCAGATAAAGAAAGCTATGGTATCTAATTTAAAAAAAAATGTTTCAACAACATACACTTGACATGCTATTAACAATAGACTAGAACATCTTTGCTGCATTGCACAGCTGACTATATCACTCGACAGATGGTCTGAGATCATTATAAATGTTATAGGTTTAATAGAGATGCCAAGGTTCAGAATAAACAATGCCAGTGATTAATTGACAGCTCTCCTATATAATTGATATTAATGGGGCCGCAGTGGGGTGGCTTATCTTAATGGCTGTTTTGTTGGTAGAATTTGATACATTATCATTGTGAACTTAAATTTGACTATATTTACTCCGTGTCACCTTTTCACATTTAATCCAAGGCTGTGCTGGTGCAGCATTACAGATCCTATGCCAGTGCATTCTCTTATAAATGCGAGTGACCCATAAATTCCAATAATTTGTGTTATGTACATTTGTCTATTATAGTACATAACAGTATACTCTATAATGCAACATCAAAACTCAAATTTTTTATTTTGATCATAGGTTATACATCTGCCAATCGTGATCGGCCTCTCACAATCAACCTCTCATTAATACTTTGTTTCACATGCGGGTCTGAGAAACGTGAAATTGACTTTGTGTAATCTGAATCAAAGTTGTATGAAATGGTGGGAGTCACTTCACAGCTCAGGTCAGATGCCATTCGGCAATCCCCGTCATTCTCTGTACTGTATAATGACCTGGCCATTGTGCATGGACATGATTGGTTCAAAATGTATCACAGTATTTTTAGTTGGGTCAAGGACTGGTGCGCCCTTTGAATTTTGTTGTATTCCGTCAATTCATGGGCATGAAAACATTCACTTTTATCTTCGAATTAAGCATGATATAAGTTTTGTTTTGCAACAGTCATATAGAATGGTCTCTAAAATATCTATATGAAATTACTGCATGGCCTAAAATGACTTTAGTAGACCAGTCAAATAGCACAATTGTGTTGCAAAGTGATACTATGGTATTATTTGCCATTTTCGAAGCAGACCATATATGAACAGACAACATGAATCAGTGCTATCAATGGCATTCAAATCAGTTAGCTGACTCATGTTTCCGGATGTTTGGTGATTAAAGAACATTAACCATACACAATTATTCTAGCGAACAAGTCGACAAATAACAATACAAGTAAGCCGACTATTTTGCACGGAATGTCAGCGATAGAGAGGTGACACATTCCTTCCAGATCTCGATAGAAGCATCCGCGAAAATGAGTTCTATTTATATCAGAAGCAACTTGCCATAAGGTAAAGTGTCTAGGAGTTCAGAATGGTGAGATGCATTACTATTGTCATCCATGATGAGGCTTGGTGCTATCCATGATCTGAAAGCGCTTAGCCGTTTCCACATGTATTGAAGGAAAAAGACGCTAATTGTAAGATAAAAATCAATTCCATTTTGTATTTGAATTCATGCAGATGATGGAGTATTTATTTATTGATGTTCAACCTAGAATAAGATTTGGCAAGTTAAGAGTTTGTAAATGTCTGTCTGAACATAATTGGTCACGGAGCATTAGCTCATCAATCAATCACTCGGACAAGCTTGGCTATGTTATAGCCATCCTACACTCAGGTTTACCCCCTACCTTCTTGCATGTTACCTTACTGGGAATTAATCTTTTCACCATCTGGTTGAACGTTGACGTTGTTTCATTTGTTCATTGCATTGTGAAGTTTCCATATATATACATTGAATGTATACTATGATATAGGCCAGCCCAGGCCGACCTGAGTCGTTTTTCCTTTAACCCATTACCCAACAGAAGGGCCCTGTGCCAATGCATTCTCTTATTTATGCGAGTCGACCATAGGTCGCCTCGCATATATAAGAGAATGCATTGGCTTTATACATTAAAAATTATAAAATTGTTAAAGAATATAAGAAAAAGTGTTAAATTTTTTATTTTTTTTAGGCCAATGCATTCTCTTATATATGCGAGGTGACCTATGGTCGACTCACATATATAAGAGAATGCATTGGCACAGGGCATAACTGTAACTATCACAATGTGGTCAAGGAGCCGGTTCCAATGATATCCATATTTGTATGGTTCTATTGATACAGACCGAAGATATTTTAGGCTGTTGAAGCTTTATTTGGCTGGTTTTGGCCAGTTTGTTGGGTAAAGGGTTAATAAAACATATCAAATCTCAGTTGTAGTTGTTATTCAGTAAATCTTTTATGTTCGTTCGAGCAAACCGAGTTAGAATATAAACTATTTTTCGCTCAGTTTTAATTTAACACACTGTGATGAAAACTTACAAAACTTATTTCCATATAAGCCCAGTTTTTTCATGACAGTTTGATTTCTTTATCATTACTGAAGGTACATGTAGGTATAAATATCAACACAATACAGTAATGCCCTAAATAATCGACTCCTTTACCACAGCAGAATTATGGGTAATTTTTCAGAATTTAGTCGGAAATGTGGCTTGTTGCCATTCATCGGTAAAGGAGTTGATTATTTAAGGGCATTACGGTATATAAATGTATAGTGAGTAAATAATATTAAACTGTTAATTATTTTATTGTGATGATGGGCTATTTCTACTATTCTGATTCTATAATGTAGAATTATGGGCTGCATCTTTCTATTGCTGATGCGGTCATTGTCACAAGGCATCGATCACAATCGTAGTTTGCTTTTCAAATCGGTCGCAGGGTAGCTAGATTTTCAATGGCGAACACATTCGTCGCCAGCTTTTTTTATTCATACGGGCCTAAATAATTAGACTTGTTTGGCTAATCATGTTGAGTAGATGAAAGAAAAACAACTTACATAAGGGAATAAATAAATCAAATATTAATTGTTAATTTCTATACCTAAGGCTTTCGATCAATGCATGAAATTACTTGAGTTATGTTCTTACAACTTAGTAAATTTATCCAGTTAAAATTGGAGTATGACGTTGCCATTATAGTTGCAAGTTTACGCGATTAAGTCGTATATCGAGTCATAAAATGATGGAATTTGAAAAGCTAGCTACAAATATATGATCACCTGTGAAAAGCTGGCTATGCTTGTGATCGATTTGAAAAGCTGGATGTGGCTACGAATGTGATTATGCCTTGCGACAATGACCTCACCGACCTTTGTATTGACATGAAATAGAACAAAAGATCAAAATAACCAACGGCTATCCAAATAGGCTGCTGACTTCAGAAAAGTCATCAAGTAGTTGATACTTGAGTAATACATACAACCTCTTACCCATAAACTCTATTTTTCCCATGGATTCTCTAAACTTTCGTGGTATGTTCCATTGTTTTAAATTTACTGACATATATGTGCAATTCATGCACATATACAGTAATGCCCTAAATAATTGACTCCTTAACCACAGCAGAAATATGGGTAATTTTTCAGGATTTAGTTGGAAATATGGCTTGTTGCCATGCATTGGAAACCTCAGTGAGAGCTTTCCAATGAATGGCAACAAGCCATATTTCCGACTTAAGGAGTCGATTATTTAGGGCATTACTGTAGGTACATTAAAAATATTAAAGCACTCGTTTAAATACGAGTAAGGTATATATTTGTTATTTCCAGGTGGTAGAAGAAACGGGCATGCCAGTTAAGGAAGTTTATCATGAGGCAAATGAAATTCTTGAAGAGATGTCACATAATCTTCGACTACCAGCCGTCAGGAGTTTTGCTTTCTTCATAATTAAGGTCTTCAAAAAACTCTTCAGACGAATTTATGTTAACGAAGATCAAATACAGAATGTAAGTGGGTATGTTTGTTACTCCGCAGGTTGTAGAGGAGACTGGTCAATCTAACAGCATCGTGTGCCGTCAAGCACATGAAATACTAGATGAGATGATGCACAAATTATGGATGCCTGCTCTCAGGTCGTTTGCATATTTATTGGCTAAAGTCTTCAAAAAGCTCTTTAGATGCATTTATATCAATGAAGCTCAAATAGAGAGTGTAAGTTCCTTTTTAACATTTTGAAACCTGATGCTTCAGCTACAAACATACAGTGCTATTTTCCTGCAATTTTCCTGGTTGCTTTATGACATCAAAGGGGCTGGCCTAGTTTTAGTTTGTATGTGTTAACCCTTTCTTTACTCAATGGATTATCCCATTCAGTTATAAAAGTATACATCGGAATGGTCTATTATTCATCTGGAGGTGTTTTCAGGACAAATATGGTAAGCAGACAACAGATAATACAAGTACAGAAGGAGTCCTATTTATTTGAGGGAAATGTTTAGATAATAAGTATGATCGTTTTTTGAACATTTATCTGAACATTTCCTTAGGGAACTAATCATCAATGATTATTTAGTGAAAAAAAAGGTTAACATTTTAATTTGTAACGGATTTTCATTTTAAGTTCGAAAAGATACCATGTAATTAAATGTTTCCACAGCTGTCAATCAAATAATTACTACCCAATATGAGACGGTCGTTAGCTGATATTGGAAATTCGGCGCCATCTTGGTTCACACTAGTTTACGGTACTTATCTGGGCATACTTTCAGTGTTAAATTGGCTGTTTTCAGACAACGTTTTTATTATCAAATCTTAAAGTTCTTAACTTTCGACTTCTGCTCTCATGTTGGAATTTTATCCATAACTATAACAATATCTTTGTTTTGTATGAAACTCATTATATTTTTCACTTTTAAAGAATAGAACAAGGAATGTTCTTGTGAATGTGAGCCAGCCTAAGCATAGGCTATACAATCAATTAATGCATTTTGCAGAAGAATCGTCTCTTAGCAACCACCATGCGCTGCCCATTAAAATTCACTGAAATCATCCATTATACAGTTTATACAATAACTAGAATACACTCATAGAGATGCTGACTTGTGCAAAGCTACACTATGAATTAAAAGGTATATGGGGTTTGTATACACAATGAGTGGGTATAGTGGGTGGGGGTAATAGGCTACAGAGAATAACATTTTTGAAAATTCCAGTATCATGCTCATACTCCCTACCTCTAATGTTTGATGTGTCACCATAATTTGACCAAGTAGACTTTCATACACTGGCAAGTTTGCAGGGCATTTTTTGCAGGCATTTTCTCATAGAAAACAATATGGTGCCAGAATATGAATGCAACATGCATATAAAATGCATATTTACCACAGATAATGACACGAGAAGTAAATTTTTGGCAGTTACTCATGTAACGGTGCTACTAACACATTGCCTTAAAGATATGGGCGACCATCGTATAGGGTATTGCTGTTAAAATAGTCACATCAGCTAAAACCGCCATAAACAATAGGAATATTATATATTAAATACTTAAAAGACAGTTTTTGTTCTTATAGCAATCATAAAATTTAAAATTGTTAGGATAGGATAGGATATGATATTTTATTTCAATATACACATATATCATAAATTACATAATACATTTCACAGTTATATTATTGGATATTCGAGGGGGTGACATAGTCAAACTATACTGTCATGACCCCAAGTGATTTCATAGTATGCTATTTTCCGCAACTTTATTTGGCGCTGACTGCAACTCCATTGATACGGACTGTATTAAACCCTGAGACACATTGATGTTTACATTGTAGCAATTTTACGTCATTCCCAAACTCTCCCAATGTCATTTTCGTTCAAGTAACTTTTAGATAACTGCTATGCGTGTCAATAATATACATGTGTTGTAGTACGGTACATTGTTTTGAACATTCATTTCCATTTTTATTCATGAAATCTCGCTTGTTAGTTTTTATTATGGTATTTTCTGGTTTCACTATGTCATCACTGGTCACACGGAGAGTGCATGTGCACCTGCAGATGTAAACAAGACATGAAATATCAAAGACATATGAATTTCCAACAACCTCTAAGTGGCCATTTTTCATTAAAAGTTACTTGAACAATAACGCATGCACATTCTGTAGTTTTTGTACTTTGGTATCATGTCACATGTCGCGGAAGGACAGATAAATGGAGAAACAGATCCGGACAGATCAAAAACATTACTTGCGTCCAGCTGTCCCTAGTAATAATTACAGTAATGCCCTAAATAATCGTCTCCTTAACCACAGCAGAATTATGGTAATTTTTCAGGATTTATCCGAAATATGACTTGTTGCCATTCATGAGCTTTCCGGTGAATGGAAACAAGCAATATTTCCGACTAAATCCTGAAAAATTACCCATAATTCTGCTGTGGTTAAGGAGTTGATTATTTAAGGCATTAGTGTACATCCACTTCATTCTCTATATAGTATTTTGTCATTGGTTTCCTAATTGCTGATGTAAGATAATTATATTTGGCAGAATTGAACATTGACGGCAGAAATTTGTTCACGGCAAAACAATGATGTTCCTCACTGTAAAGTTCCCAATATTCAAAGATATCTTCTGCTCAAAATGCACTTTCAGGGTCATATTTTGCACTGAGATGCAATTATAAATAATAACATAATAAACTACATGTATTTCATATAATAATATTGTGAATTACTTTGCGATTTATAAGTTTGTGATTCAGTATGATGCCTTTAAACTGTAATTACTGTTATTAGGAAACCAAGATTATTCCTTTTATATGTTGATATTTACTTATGGCATACACAATCATAAATAATCATCCATGATGCCATGCTTAGTTAGTGTTTAAGATAGTTTTAAAGATGATATTCTAAGTATCTTTTCCCAGCACCACTTCCAGCAACAACAACAACATTTCTATGAGACTTGTTGTGAAGCACTATTTCCTAAAAGCACCAAGAAAATAATTCCTATTAATCCAATGTCCTGAAGTCACCATCCTTTCACAAAGAGCACAATGCACATGAGAGCGGTTTGATTACACCATTACACCTCAAGATTGTTAAAGATTTTTTGGTATTTAAACAGACATCAACCATACGTTTAGGACCACATGTGGCTCAGTTGTTAAGCTGCACAGCACATTTGGCCAACATAAGCCATCCAGCGATGGCAGGGAAGGATCCGGAGCTGTTTTTAATGGTTTAATGACTGGAGCTTATTGAAATTTTGCAAAAACCCTGTGCCAATGCATTCTCTTACATTATTGTTATTATTAAAAAATGCATTTCAAAGGCATTCCGCAATCAATTAGTTACAATGCGCGTGTATAATAGAAACATCCTACACAAAATGCAAAATATCATTTTGTCCTTGCAGCCTGCTAGGCGCTAAGACGTAACGATATTGTATGTACAAAATAGTAAAATCCTACAAAAAAACATATAAAATACAACAATACAACAATTAAAGTCTATGATTTTCACCACACCACATAAAACTGGCTATACCTCAAAACTTAATTTGAAGAGCATTATGTATCCAGAGTAATCAGTCTGCAGGATCCGCGTCGAGTTTTCAGTTGTTTCGCAGAGTCAACTATAATGTGATAAAAGGCAACAAGCCATATTTCCGACGAAATCCTGAAAAGTTACCCATAATTCTGCTGTGGTTAAGGAGTCGATTATTTAGGGCATTACTGTACATGGTCTAAAACTGTTCCGATTAAAATAGCAGACTGATGATTAAATAGTGAGATTGATGAAATAACAAGTGTTTACCAGGGACCACCCAAGAGGTTTTAAATTGGGAGAAGTCACTTCTCCCTGTTTGGTTATTAGGGATAAGTGGACTGTAATCAGGGAGAAATAACAACGACTGAAGTTCAGTTTACACCCTAACATCACCCTTCTATCAAGCCTTGAAATAGTATGCCTGTCATTTTCAGAATGAGGTCCCCAGAGGGTGAATTTAGTGATGCTACCCCGCATAGTGGGCTAGCATCACCAAATTCACCCTCTGGGGACCTCATTCTGCTTACACCTCAGCAGAATGAGGTTCCCAGAGGGTGAATTTGGTGATGCTAGCCCGCTATGCGGGGTTGCATCACTAAATTCACCCTCTGGGAACCTCATTCTGCTAATGACAGACACACTATTTCAAGGCTGGCCTTCTATGATCCAATAAGTATCATGCAACACAGGAGCCCAGTTTTAAAAACGTTATTGTAATTAACAACACCATTATAATCAGTATATATACTTTAGTGTCAAGTCTCCCAAGTCGCCCTCCAGGCTGGTCACTGAGTGTGATAAAAGGATAACAATTTCTTGTCTTTCTTTGCCACTTCTGCACCAAAGTGCTTGTCAAAAAAATATGTTTTCAGGTGCTGCAAGAAATAGTCGACAGATAGTTCTGCCGTCATCTATGCCATAAAAAATATTTTCATGCTTTATATATCATGCTTGTAGCTGAGAGAGATGATGAAAGAATATCCGATATTACTAGTGCCTTCACATCGCAGTTACTTTGATTTTCTGCTTGTCTCCTATGTGTTCTTCAATTACGACTTGCCGCTGCCAATTATTGCTGCTGCTATGGGTGAGTATAGTGACCCCTTTGTCCCATTCAGTTGTAAAAGTATACATTTGAATGGTCAACTATTCATTTTGGAGAGATGTTTAGGAAATATAAGCAGACGACAGACAGATGAACGCATAATACAAGTGCTGACAGATTCCTTAGTCATTGGTGGGAAATGTTTACATAATTTAACACCTATTAATGTGATACATGTAATTAACTTATTTTTTCTTCTCCTGGATGTTTTTGTCACTATTTAGTTAAGAGTTTCATAAGCTATTCCAACTATATTTGCAATAAACCTTATGAAGACAAATAACTTCAAGGTAGATTCTCAATCCACCTTGGGCATGATTTGTGTATGTATGAAAATTATTGTAGATAGCATTATTGTGTAGTTGAGTCATTTTAAACTTGGCCAATGTAAAAGCGACCTATAGCCTGCAAAATAATTGAACACATGTATAGTCCATTTCAAACGAGGCTATCCATTCAGCATATTTAAATGACAGTCTGCTCTTTGAGCCTCATTGAATTAATTCACACGCTGATCTATTTTACTGAAAGTACCGCATGTGGTTTATTTCCCTAGATTTCATGGGAATGAAATTCTTTGGTTGGCTGCTGCGGAACTCGGGAGCATTCTATATAAGGAGAACCTTCGGTGATGATCAGCTGTACTGGGCTGTTTTCACGGAGTATGTTCAGACACAGCTGAGCAATGGAGATGCTCCGATAGAATTCTATGTGGAAGGCACTAGGAGCCGCACCTCAAAGTCATACTATCCTCGGTTTGGTAAGATATTATTTTTTTTACTACCTTTTTTCCCCATACCAGACCAACAACTCATACTTATAAATATATGTGCTTTATACTTATTTTACATGAATAAACAGTAGTATAAAACAACAGAATGTTCAGCCGTTCTTCTGTTCAGTACTTTTTGTTGACCTCTGGAAAGCCAAAATATCTCATTTCGGTTACCAGTGGACTAATTTGTACTGCTTTGTTTCTGGCAGTCCGGAGAGCCAGTTTCGCAGGCCCCTCTGATGATTTCAGCAAGTTCGCTTATAACTGAATGGGAGGTTATTTGTCAGATCATGGCATGACTCTCTTCTCTGGCTAAAGCCTGTAGAGATCATATTCCACCAGTACAAAACCTTGGAAAGTTTTGACAGGGAACCTTATAAAGTCGAAACAATAACGCGGTGAATAGATTTCTTAGTTATTATCTGTTCTTAATAATGTACTTCACTGTAGGCGAAGGTCCCAACTCGAAATTTCACGACTTTAGTGAATATATGAGCGATTTTGCTTTGTGTCGCTTACAATTATGGAATTTATCCTGGGTAATTAATTTAGTATTTAATGCGATATCAGCTCACAAAAGTCAGAGATAAACATGCAATTTTGAGTTGGGACATTCACCTACAGTGAAGTACATTATTAAGGAACAGATAACAACTAAAAATTATATTCCCTGCATTACTTTTTCGACTTTACAAGGTTCCCTGTCAAAACTTCAAAAAGTTCCAAGGTTTTGTACTTGTGGAATATGATCTCATCGGGCGTTAGCCAGAGCAGAGATTCATAGCATGATCTAGTCATTTGTGTGATCAAAAGTTATATTCAATAGAAGAATATAATTTACAACCACATTCTGAAGTCGGTCAGTTAGTAGATCTACTTATGTCTACAAAAGCTATATATGGACTATTTATATCCCAACACATGTACTTGTTTACAAATTCCTTTGTCATATTTTTTAATCCCCGTAGGCTTAATAGCAAACTTTATAAACAAAACGATCCCCCGAGATATTTTTGACCAACCAGAGGTTGAATTGAATGCACGACATGACATTACGAACCCTATCATTTCACAAAAATATTAACCCCATCCACCCATTCCATGAACACACTATCCAATTTGATAACTCAAATATATTGCACCCAATCACTCACATGACTCACATCCACATTAATAATGACAAACTCTACACCTGTATAGAGTTTGGTATTTAATTATCTTGTTTTGAAAATATTAACCCTACCTCTAACCATGACATGAACACGTGCTATCCAAATCAATACTTGGTCTAATCAGTCCCATATTTATACATATCCAAGCTAATGTTGAAAGACCCCTAATGTAACTTTCAAATCATCTCCACATCATGTGTACAGGCATATATTCAGTTCTAGATCGCTGATTTTTTGTCGGTATGGTTGAAGATATGGGCTAAACATTTGGCAATCGTGATCGGCCTCTCATTTAACTTAGCTGGAGAATCCAGTCATTAAAGAAAGAGTTAATATGGAAGATTATCATCAAAGGGACTGTAAACAAATGTATGAAACAGTACATATTTTGTTTGTAGGTATGTTGTCTGCTGCGCTGGAGCCCTATTTCAAAGCTCACATACCAGATATAATGATCGTCCCAATCAGCATCAGTTACGACCGAATTCTCGAGGAGACCCTGTATGCCTACGAGTTGCTCGGTATTCCTAAGCCTAAGGAGTCAACATCTGTAAGTATTCATTCCAGCATTAAAGAGACTCAAGGCATTCGAAGAGCATTCATGCAAAATATAATTAGTATAAGTCTGTAACACAACTCTCATCACCAATTACAACAAAAAATTATTGACTTTGTTCTTATTTTCATTATTAATAACTCTCCAACAATGAGATTTCGCGTATTATCAAAATCAATGTTATGTAAGCAGTGGATTATCGATAAAAAGTCTAATTAGGCCAATTATTTACAATATTTACCTTGTAAGCCAGTGCATTATTTTATATAATCGAGGCTCCCTATGGAAAATGCAATGACACAGGATCTTTAATGCTGCACTAGCGCAGCTCCCGTCATGAAAGGGCTCGTAGGTCACTTTTGAATAATTTTTAGAATACTCAATAGGCAGCATGGGGGTACAATATCCACATGCAAAAGTTGTGTATATTAATTTCTTTTGAAGTTATAGCCCTCAGAAAATTAATAAAACTTAGCAAATATACACCTTTGCCAGGGATGCACAGTGCAGTGCACTTGTTAACCCTTCCATGACTGGAGCTTACTGAAATTTAACAAAAAACCCTGTGCCAATGCATTCTCTTATATATGCGAGACTCCCGTAGGGAGCCTCACATATATAAGAGAACATATTGGCCTAACAATATTTACCTTGATCTTGAAAACCATTGCATTCTCTTATATATGTGAGGCTCCCTATGGGACAGTTGCATATATAAGAGAAAGCACTGGCACATAATCTTTAATGCTGCACCACGCAGCTCCCATCATGAATGGGTTAAAGCTATGGAAGGCTTTCGCATTGGGTGCAGCTAAAATTGATACATAGTTTGTTAACCTTTTCTAAACGTAATGGATTCTCCCACTCAGCTATAAAAGTGTACTTGGGAATTGTCCATGGTCATTTGTTGGAACTTATTATCTGAATATTCCTGAGGGAACAAATTTTTTCTTATTTCCATTATCAAAAATAAATGAGATTCCATATGTTGAAACCCTTGTAAACATTCTACTGTAACAGCAGCCAATAATTATGTTTTTCGTAAAAAATCGATAACTCTTAAATTACAGACAACATAGATAATGGCCAGATACGAGTCGGTGTATTTCATCATGAAACCAATCTTTGTAAACATTATACTGTAACAGCAGCCAATAATTATGTTTTTCTCAACGAACAATAACTCTAAAATACAGACAACATAGATGATGGTCAGATACTCGTCGTTGTGTATCTCATCATCAACTTTTTTGCAGCAGCAATGGCAACTTGCAAGTCAATCATTATATTGTTTGCATTAAAAACAAAAGAAGACATTATTTGTAGCACTTTGCATAATGTTCTGGCAAATACTGCAATTGGTAAAACTTTAACATCTTGAGACGAAAATATGTTTTTACTTGATCTACGCTAATATGGTGGTACTCAGACATGTTGATATTTTTATTTGATCAGCAGAATTCAATGACATTCTAATCATTTTGTGAGTGCTTTGATAATAATAATAATGACAGTTTTTATATACCGGTAGTGCTTAACCAATTATATTTAATAGTTCTAAGATGCTAATGATAATTATTACACTGATGAGCCTTAACACCATCTACTGCTCCCCAGGGACAGGGGGAGGCACAGCCTCAATGTGGTTAGCATACAAACAAGGTGTTTCACTGCACATAATCATGTGCCCTTTTCAATGCATGAGTGGTGCGAAACAGACAAAGTATGAGTGATCTTGCTCAACAGTCACAAATTGCCAGGAAATTTGAATAGCGTACAATACATCAATTGCACGCCAATAAAATTTGGCCAAGCCACTGCTCTGTGAAACTCACATTAGACCAGCGATGGGCTGCGAACTACTCTAGCTGTGTCTGACGCACTAACCGCTGGACCAATGAGGTCCACATGATGATATCATTCAGCCTTACTTTCTCTGATTGATATAGATAATGAATTTGTTTTAGGGATTACTGAAAGCAAGAAAGGTACTGGATGAAGATTTCGGGAATGTCCACGTGTTCTTTGGGGAGGCGATATCAATACGCCAGTATGCAGTTGGCAAAGTAGATCGATCCGTACACAGTCTTGCACCCAGGTAAGTATAAAAATAGGAAATGGTTTAAGGCCCATGCCCAGGGTTTGCACTGCTAGGGGTCATTGGGGCCATTTGCCTGACTAAATATGAAATTGTCTGAAAAATATTGCCAATGGCCCAAAAAATCTCCCATGGCATTTTCTACAGACAATTGAGTACATATCCGCTTATGCTGTTGAGACACACAGAGCAGATGGGAAGTCACCAAAGTAATTAAACACAGTACTCAGATTAACTGTAGGAACAAAGAACTCACGCATTGCTTACATTGACCAGTGCAGGCTTCAATATTTTTTAATGCGTGCATCTGGGATTTCAATAGTTTCACAGATTTATCCATCAGTAAACAATACAAGCACATGTTGTCTCAAGTAAATGAGAGTTGCATAAGTCATAAGCTGTTTTTCTGTCTGTCATCCACTTTTATTACCTGAACATACCTTCAATTTAATTATAGACTGTTCCAATGTATACTTTTATAACTGAATGGGAGAATCCATTCAGTATAGAAAGGGTTAATTGCTAGTGCTGTTCCGATAATCGGAATCGGCCATCGGCCACTAATAGCTCATCGGATATTAATCATACCTCACAGTTGAACATCGGCTTTTACCAATTGTCAAAACAAACAAAATGTTCTAGTATCAAAGCACAATGTGCATGCTTTAATAAACGTATGCAATACAACTGTGGTGTTGAATGTAAAACGCAGTTGTAACAGCCTAAAAAGAAGCTAATGTCATCATCCAAAAGTCTGATTTGATTATATAGAAGCATGGCAATACACCTGCCCGACATATCCCATGTAATATGAAGTTATTGGTTCAATCGCGTGGACACGAAATAGATTCAAAGATAGCTTTAAACAGCTGACCTCATTACACTATATTTACCTGTTGAGCATGTGCCATGCGTTGACGTCACATACTATATCAATAATTTGAAGCACACGCTGAATGAATTAGTACAGTCGTGATCAGAACTGTCTTCAATAATGATCAACGTGAGGAGGGGCATAATTGGCTTTTTCGTCTGTAGGGGACAATATGGTGAAGTTGTTCCAAATTTCACTTGTTTTTTCGCTCCGCGTGTCGCCATTGTTAAAGTGATGCTCTCATTATAAGTTACGGCGTACGCAATCAATTATGCTTAGCTCCACTTTGAACTTGGAGGCGGTCTCGCAAAATAAAAATTGAGTAGGCGGAGCTATAAAAGCTTCCCAGTTGTTAAAAGACAAAATGTGTGACCAATGGGAATTTGGGAAATCTCAGACAAATATGACAGCAATTATTATCCATCAATCTAAATTTAATTAATAATCATCACCATTCCATATATTGTCGCAACTTACAAGTATTCAATCAAGACTTTTATACTGTGTTCAAGTATTCCCCACACGGTCAGAACGTTACTCTGAGTTGGCACCTTTGATCTCTTTGTCAAACAACTATCAGTATATATCAAAGGCAGCGCACAACTGACGTCGGCGAAAATACTTTTGCGACAGTGTGTATGTATTTTTTTGATGTATTTGGCTTTGAAACTATACCGAGATAGGGAGAGCAATTAGTGTATATAGGACCATTATGGGAAAAACGCACAATATATATAAACATCGGAATCGGAAATTGGCCAATTGTGCCTCCGGTTATCGGATATTGGTCCGATGGGCTTTTTCATTATCGAAACATCACTATTAATTGTCTCAGCTCAACAGAGAGAAGATGGGTGTTTGTTATATGCTATCTATCTCTCAAAGATATGTAAACCCAGAATTCTGCATCTCCTTGTGAAACTTTAAATCCATTCTCAGGACAGCATTTCAATACATATTGGCTTCTTGTGAAAAGGCATTTATGGGAGACTTGCACACATAAGAGAATGCACTGGCACATGATTTCTAATGCTGCACCAGTGCAGCTCCCGTCATGAAAGGGTAAAATTATTATTTTATAACCTTCAATCTATATAGAGAAGAGATAGATGTACACCATCTTTAACTGGTATTTTTCTTTTAACAGGTATATAGCTAGTTTGACTGATGAGGAGAACAAATTAATTCAGATGCTGGGCCACCAGATAATAGTTCTACAGCAGCGTTCCATGGTTATTTCCCCTTGGTCACTAATTGCCGTGGTACTGGTGCAGAATCGAGATGGGATTCCAATGCGGCAACTCATTAAAGAGGTGGAATGGCTAAAACGACAAGCTACAAACCTTGGGGCGTATATCGACTGGTTAGGTAATTTGATTGGTATTTTTTTGAATATCAATTGTATAGATAGTTCTTGATAGTGGTTCTGATGCAATATTTATTGTATTATGCATCGTAAATTTTACACATAGTTAGTTTTCCTACCCCCCAACATGGTGAACTATTAAAATCAGCATATTTGTTCACCTATAATTATGTCTGTACTTTAACTACTTTTCAATGTGAAATAACTTGATAAATCTAATTTGTTGATGTGAAATATCATGATCTACATGTGATGTCTGTCTGTTTATTTTTACCAGAGTTTGTATGACTTAGAATATGCAATTCCAGATTGGTTGAGGATATGTACAGATTCACTTTTTAGCTCACCTGAGACGAAGTCTCCGGTGGAGCTATAGTCATCACTCCTCGTCCGTCGTCCGTCCATCCGTCCATCGTCCGTCCGTCCGTCAACAATTCTTTGAACATCTTCTCCTCTGGAACCGTAAGACCAAATTGGTTCATATTTGGTGTGGATGTTCCCTAGGTGTCTCTCATTCAGATTTGTTCAAATGAGGTCACTGGATCAAATAGTTGCGAAGCCAGGGCCATAACTCTGTAATTCTTACAACAACTTCTTCTCAAATTTCATTGGGTTCATATTTGGTACAAAGGCTCTTTGGGGGACTGTTATTCAGATTTGTTCAAATGAGGTCACTGGGTCGAATGTGGGCGGAGCCAGTGACATAACTCAAAAAAAAAAAAAAAAAATGTTAAATTCAGATTTTTTGAATTTTCACCTTACTCAATTTAACAAAAAATAAATATTTTTTAAGCATGTTATAAAATTTGAAAAAGTGACACCATTATAACATCTGCAGAGTTATGAAACTTGAATCTTTAATCTTATGAAATTACAGAAATATTCCATTACCCATCCCCCTTCCACATGGCCCAATTGCAGTGGCCTACACCCAACCAACATTAATACCTGTTCTATTAAAGTTGCAGATATCTCTTTGTGGATAGACAGAGAGAAACACAGGTCATTAATCTAGATTAGAATAAAATGTCACTGACAGCTTGTATAAACATACTGCTAGCAATTTTAAACAAACTTCCTGAATTTAGTGTGTCTGACATTTGCAGGTCAGAGAATCATTAATAAGAGGCACAATCTATCATGTTCAACAGGGCAAATAGGATGTCTGTCATTTGCAGACTGAGGTCCCCAGAGGGTGAATTTAGTGATGCTATCCCACACAGCGGGCTAGCATCACCAAATTCACCCTCTGGAGACCTCATTCTGCTTAGGCTTCATCTTCTTGGAAGTATCTATAGTATCAAATTAACATTGTTGTTAGTTATATTTCCCTTCTAGGAAGTTTCTATATCCCCTAATTTGCAGAAGATAAAATTCATAATTGAGGTGTCCAATGGGTGAACATCAACTTCAACTGGGGAACTTCAATCTTATCCTGGTCTGCCATAGCAGTTGAGGGCCTTAGCAGAATGAGGTCCCCAGAGGGTGAATTTAGTGATGCTAGCCCACTGTGCAGGATAGCGTCACTAAAGTCACCCTCTGGGGGACCTCATTCCGCAAATGACAGACACACTATCACACTATTTCAAGGCTTGATTGTATAATACATTGTGTTGCTTGAGGCCAGGCACATACAATGTAGGAATAGGCACACTATTTGCAGGCTTGCTCCTTTGGTGATTGTGGTTCAGATTTGTTCAATCAGGGTCACCAGGTCAAGTAGGTGCAAGGCCAGCTACATTACTCTTTCTCTACATAGTAATTCATGATGTGTCTTCTATGCAAGAATCAAATGGCATATTTTGCTTATATTTGGTATGAAATTACCTTGGGTGACAGATTTGTGAAAATGGGATCACAAAGTCAAATAAGGGCAGAGCCAGAGACATAACTATTTCACTACATAGTAATTCTTAAAATATGTTTGCAAGAACTAGTTGGCTTATTTAGCATGGAATGTTCTTCCTTGACTGCAATTCAGATTTTTTTATTGGGGTCACTTGGTCAAATAGAGGCCAAACGAAGGACAGTTTCCCTCTTAATATGCTTCCTTCACAAGGACCATCAGGTCTATTTTACTGATATTTATCATATGTATGAAGCTTTGAAGGGTTCTTTGGTGTCTGGGATTCAAATTTATTCAGATGGGGTCACCAGGTTAAATAGGGTGGGACCAGGGACATAACTATATGTCAGATTATGTCTCTATAGTAATTCTTAAAATGTCTTCTCAAGAGAGGTTGGACTATTTAGCTTACATATAGTATGGAGCAATCATGAGGATCCTTAAGTGACTGAGATTCAGATTTGTTAAAATGAGGTCAAATTGTCAAGAAATGGTGGAGCTATGGGGAGTTAACACTTTTGTGTCTAATAAAATCATTGAAATACCAAATTCATTAAAACATCTACCTTGGAACCACCTGACTGATTAATCTGACATACATGTATTGTGTTTTGGGTCCATGGATAAATTGGGCTTCAAACATGTCTAAATGGTTTTGGAAAAAGGCTCTTGTGAGATTGGAAATTTCCAACAATTGAGAAAGTTTGAGGTGTCAGTTGTGAAATTCCCACCTGCGACTTGGGAGTCTGTAGCCCGGTCAAAGGGGACTTGTTGAGCTGGAGGAGGAGGGGGTGATCAGTACTGTACAGTTGGTAATTTCAAGGTGGATTTTCACCAATCTACATATGTGAAGTCTCTCTAGCCACATATCCTGTTTAGAGGTATTTCTTTTAAAGTGATTATGAAAAGTTCTGACTGTTGTAGTCTCCAGAATCCCAGTCTTATCAGTCTTTGCAGTCTGGTGAGCGACCCCACAGTCATTGACTGTCTTGTTACCTGAGTTGTGGCCCTTAGTTCTGAGATATGGTTATTTAGTTCGTCCATTTTTAGCTCGACTTGATAGTCAAGTTTGAGCTATTGCCATGGGTTGGTGATCGTCATCGGTCCATCTGTGGGGGTGCTTGTGTCAGTGCGTCCATCAACAATTTCATTAGCACACCCTACAGGTCACATCTTTCATTCGATCGTCACCAAACTACATATGGATCTTCGGGGTGACCTCTAGATGGGAGCCATAAATTTTTTCCGAAATTTGTTAAAAAACATTTTGGATTTCAAATTTGAATCCATCAGCCCATCCTGCAGCCTGCATTTATTAGAGAATTGTTTTGAAAATTACTGGTATGTTTAGGAAGACCTCTAGATGGGAGCTATCAAATTTGAACAATTTTCGATGAAAAACATGGCCGTCAGCAGCCATCTTGGATTTTACTCTTTGCATGTCTAAATCCTTTGGCACACCCAACAGACCACATCCCTCATTTGATCATCACCAAACTTGGATCTTTTGAGTGACCCCAAGATGGGAACCATCCAGTTTTTCCAAATTTCGTTAAAAAAACATGGCCACAAGCGACCATCTTGGATTTTACGCTTGTTTGTATGACAAATTCCTTTGACACACCCTACAACCGACATCCCTCATCCGATCATCACTAAACTTCGTACTGATCTTCGGGATGACCACTAGATGGGAGTCATAAAATTTTTCCAAATTTTATTAAAAAACACATGGCCACTGGCAGCCATCTTGGATTTTACTCTTTGTGTGACTAAATCCTTTTGCACACCATACAGACCTCATCCATCATCCGATTGTCACCAAAACTATGTTTGGATCTTCGGAGTGGCCATAACATTTTTCAAATTATGTTGAAAAACTTGGCCTCCAGCCAGCGGTCATCTTGGATTATACTCTTTGTAGATCGTCCGATCTTCATATGGATCTTCAGGGTGACCACTTGATTTAAAAGTATTGAGCCATCAAATTTTTAATTTGTTTTTTTTTGGGCCATGTTTGATGTTAATTTATATATATCTCTTCATGTTGACATCAGGTATTACTTAGACATTTCAACTTTCCGCATTCCTGTTCGCACCATTAACTGTAACACATGAATTTATCCTCTCTCCAAGTTGAGCTACAGTGTCATTGACACTTTAATTAGTGATTCTCAGTCGAACAGCCATCTTTGAGCGCAACCAGAATTGTTTACTTTGAAAATCAGAAATAGGGAGATTCACCTTCATAAATAGGGAGATTTGGATAAAAATAGGGAGATTTTATCTTCGATGGTAAATTACTAAAACATCACGTATAGAAAGGAATTTATGGGCTACTATAAATAAAGAATAAGTTATTATGATTATATATGATTTTATTCTATATATAAACTTAAAAACCAATAACAATATATTACAACATTAACAAAATTAATTAACAATGTTCATCACATTCACAGCTTACTTCTCACATTCTGAAGAATGCTCTTTCACATAAGATTTGAGGGCTGATTTTGAAAGTTTTAGCACATCCTGCGATGGCTGGTAATTAAAGCAATCACCATTGTTGTTTATCTTACAGGCTAGCAGAGCACACAATGTATCGTTGTTTAACTCTGATCTAAAGCTTGTCTGTATCTTTTTACAAATTGAGAAAACACGTTCGCTGTCAGCATTACTGTTTGGAATAGATAACACAGTTTTAACAACTAGTCCTAGGTGTGGAAATCTCAACTGTCCTGTGCTAGTAACTTTGGTCAATATATTCATCCAATACTCGTCGCATCGTTGATCTTCATGGTTGAACTTTGGAAGATTTACTGCAGTTTTGAGTTGATTAATTCGTCTGCGAGATCGTCGAATTGCTCACCTGTCTGAATTAGCCCAAAGCGTTTTGACAAACTAATCAACGATGATTCCGTAACATTGTCTCTGGCTTCTTCCTTTGGATTAAGAATTTTCAAATTCTCAAATATGTGTTCATCAAAGGGAAATTTCTGAATCATTTTGTCAACAATTGCCTGATAGAACGTACGCGCACTGTCATAAAATGTTTTCACTTCTCTGGGGCTTATTTGCCCTTTGACCTCCTCGATGTATGCGCGCGCTGTCATGCCAACTGCGAGACTAGTATCCGGAAGTTGATTTTCTGTTAACTCATATCGTACCGACCTGATAGTGTCACTGGCTTTTATCACGATGCTTTTCACAAACTTTCCTAAGAATTTCCTTAACAACCTTTCCATCTCAGTCTGCATAAATCCCAGCATGGTTTCGTCTGATTGAAATAGCGTATTAAATTCATTCATTGGGTGAAGAATGTAGTTTAAGAAGAGGAATGTTACCTTCATTTGGTGGTCGTGCAAATGTTCGTTGATTCTTTGTACTTTGCCCCCGCTCTCAACATCGCTGTGATTCTCGAAATAACTAATGAGGGCTGGCCATTGTTGGATAATTGTTTCTGGATTTTTGTTGTATCGATATCGGCGAATTCAACAAACTTTTTGTACTCCTCTTTCCGCTTTGAACTTTTATTGAAATGGGAATAGAATTCACATAGTAAATCCTCCACTGGAACGGTGAGAGATTTCACTGCCTTCACGATACACAAGTTAGCAAGATGACATATGCATCCCATATTAATAATATTCGGCTGAACCTCTTTTATTCTTGACATCACAGAGTTGTGTTTTCCCAACATCACGCTACAGTTGTCACTGGTAAACGAAACAACAGAATTCCAACTTATATTACGGGTCTTCAATGCAAGGTCTAATGCTTTAAATATTGAATTAGCATCGCCGATATTGCATATTGGCATGTCCAGGAAACGAGTCACAGAACGATCAACCTTTTCGTCTGCATACCGAACTAGAATGACCAGCTGCTTTTCTGAACCATAGTCATTTGATTCGTCGATCAGAAGAGAAAACTTCTCATTTCGGCAATGTTCGACAACACCCTGGATCAACGTTGGAGCGAGTGCTGCTTTGTAATCATAGTTGATTTAAGTCTTCCACATGCATATTTGTCGGCAATTTTACTATCAGGAAACATCTTTTTACAAAGTTTTGTTAAGTGGTCGGCAACAGAGAAATTAGTGAACATCAATTCCGCACATATTGTTTGTTGCTTGATATCTTCTCTGGCAGATGTGAAAAAACTTTTGACGGTCTGGTTGGTTTTGTTGACTTTTAACTGACTTTCGTGTTGTGTTGTCTTACTATGCTTGAGTAGATCGTTTCTCCCGCACTGGATCTCACCCATGGCATTTCAACTTTCCAGACGTCACAGAACTTTGAATCATATTTGCGTTTTTTACTTGGCGTATCGGACGAATCTAACTTGCGCTTTTTGGTCGGAGTTTCAGACATTGTAAACAGAGAGATTTAGACGTAAATGGTAGTAAATAAGTGATTTTTGTTATGACGAAAGAAAAATGTGTTTCGTTATATAGTCACACAAGCTTGTAAGGAAATCCGCCGTTTATGATATTGACAAATACAGCTCAGTTTCCACTTACTCTTTCGTCACTTTCACAAAAGAATCAAAGCCGACATGAATACCAGTGTCGCTGGTAGGATTAGTCTAAATTGATTTATTGCACCCGCATGGCTTCATTGCGTGTGGTCAGCCGCTAGCTAATTGATTTTTGCGCATGTGTTAATCGCCACAGGGACAGCCTATTAATCACTGTACATTATTTTTTTATTCTGGTATAGACATTTGAAATTGGGAGATTCTGTTTCTGGATCGGGAGCGCGGGAAAAGACGGTTAAAATCGGGAGTCTCCTGCGAAAATCGGGAGGGTAAACAAGTCTGAGCGCAACCCTTCTTTGTGACTTCTGAGCAAAATTATTGGATGACTTAATTTGTTTTCAGCTGTCACTTGAATTCATCTGGAGTCACTACCGCCCTCAGTTATATAGGTAGCCATTCCCAGTATATTTTCCTCCAGATGTTGAGTCGAGTAACTTCACTACCGCCCTCAGTTCAATAGGTAGCCATTCCCAATATATTTTTCCCCCAGGTGTTGAGTCTGCTGATACTATTATAAGGGCGGATATAAGCTTACACAAAAATCTGGCTCGAGTAACATCGGATGATATCGTAGAGCTGGTTCCAGTATCGCCCGAATCATTGCGGGGCACCGATGGCCTGCTGCATTCAGCAGCACAGTTTCTTAATCTAGCTATGTATCGCAATCAACTGCTGCATGTTTTCATCAGGGTTGCCATGGTAACAACTGCCATAAATGCTTGTGATCAAGACACCTTGTCATTAGGTAAGCACAATCAAATATTTCATCTACTCAGATATGTCTTGCTCATACAGATGTCAATCAAATTGCAATTATTTTTTACCAATCAGAAACTTGCTGCATTGAGATTTCCTTGCTCTCCCTGATATTAATATTTGCACATACTTTCAGTGTTAAATTGCCTATTTAAAAAAAAGAAAATTGTAAAATGTTATTAAACAATGATTTTGACATGTGAAATCTCATTATTGGAGAGTTATTAATGATGAAAATAAGAACAAAGTCAATCTATTTTTTCATGTACTTTTTAATGATAGTTTTTTTACAGACTTTTATGTTATTTTTAATGAACCCACTTCGAAGGTCTTGAGTCCATTTGAATAAACTTATTGAATTAAAACTTGTGGAAATTAATTATTATATACTTTAAACCAATTGTAATGAAATTTGGTGAGTTTTGGCAGATTAAGTTCAATTATGGTCATGGTCTGTTAATTTCTGCTAGAGTTTTCAATATTTTTGCACTTGAATATGCATTTTTTTTTATTGTCGAGATCTTCTTGGTGTCAAGTTATTATTATGTTCCTTTTAATTCCTTAAAATTTATTTATATCTATTAATTTCTTTTGTAGAAGAGTTATACCAAAAATACACATTTCTGGAGACCATCTTCAGTCGAGATTTCATCTTCATACCAGGAAACACAAAGCAGGTAAGTAACTGTGTTGAAATACACATCTATCATAGATCTGCAAATGTCAAAGTTATTGACAGATATGGACAAGTCTACAAGATATTTTAACTCGTCATAAATATAATGTTTTCCGTATCCAAATAGACCGCTTCCAAATATAAATTCACAATTTTCAGATTGGACACCAGACTTTCAGCAGATTGCTAACAGACAGTTTTTGTTTTTTTGGTCAAATCATGCTATCATTAGTATAACTATAAAGTTATTATACAATGTTGTGTACAGTATGTGTTTTTCACCACAACCTGGACAAGTACAACAAAACACATACTGAACACAACACTGTATAATGACATTTGTATGTTATCCAGAGCTTCTGCTTTGATTAGAATTACTTTGTGATATCACCCAGAGTCCCAATAACTTTTATAAAAGTCATATTTCCGCTAAAGGAAGCCGTTCACACTGAACTATATGGATAGATGTCCTGCGTTTGTAAAACCATAGTAGAAAAGGGGTTAACTTTTTGTGTGTGGTCGCCTACGGTACCTCGCGGTCTTGCTCGGATTAGTCACGCATGCGCAGTCCCAATATAACCGACTGAATCCGCCAGTTTATTTTCTGCTACCAAAGAGAGAAGTCTAAAGGGAGTATTGTTCCGAATTTGTCGTTTAACAACTAGACAACAAATTCAATTTATCGATACAATAATTACTGGTCGCCTACGCGTTAGTTTTTAGAATTATTGTTTCGAATTCACGGACCGTTTCGCTTCAAAACATACAATTGTTCCGTGTTTTCGAATAGGCGGCGGACTTAATATTTTTCGAATCTGAAAATCGACATTTCGCCATAATCAGCCGCCATTTCAAGGCCTTACGAGGCGCATAGACTATTGTGAACAATTCATCTATGTAATTATTATAGAACCTATAAGGTATGATATAATTTGTCAGATATAAAAAATGCCACGTGTTTGTTACCGGAAGACTCCTAATTTCGTGGGAATTTATTTACGCGTGGACATTTATTTAGCAATAATTACCATCGCTACTGACGCTATTTATCATAATGTTATGAACTACATTCTTTCTCATAATACTTTGTTGTTTTATGGCTCAATACAACTGATCCAGATGTGTTGGTCACATTTGAACTTAAAAGTTGATTACAATTTACATCTGGGTTTATCAATTCAATGTAAAAACAGTAGTGTCATTATTACTATAATAAATTGACAGAGATTGATATTGGACAAGTGTTATAATTATGTTCATGGTTTGATTCTCGTAACGGAGCATCACCTTCAATGTAACAATCTCAGCCATGTGCTAGCGGACCGGGGATTGCACCCTGGTCAGGGTATTCTGACAGAAATCAGAACTCGGTCCGATACCAAGTTTGTCAGGCTAACAAGTCCCATTTGAGATTACTGAATAAAATCCGAATGCAAATGCCGATTTTCCCCATTACAACACTTGTTCAGGTATGTTGTCGTGGGTGCACTACGCTGGACATGTACACACCTAGGTGTGTGCATGTTACAGAACACTACTGGAGTCGCTAGATCTCATCTAAACAACATGCTTTCACAAAATACTTTGTGTTTTCTGTTTTAATACTGTCACACATGTCTCCTATGATTTAGATGTGTTGGTCGACGCTTGAATTTATCAGACTACAGTTTATCAATATCAGAAAAATAATGACTGTTGTCGTACTAAGATTCGTTAGTGTCATTAATTTCAGACAGGGATTGACATCTGACAGGAGTCAGAATTCTGTTGAGTACATGATTCGATTCTCGTACAGTGCTTCAACTTCACTGTCAAAATTTATAACTGCTAGCATTTAATGATTGCAAGCATGACACTAAAATTAATCGTGATGACAGTTTCACTATTGTCTCAATTCCAGATTTTAAGATTTTAGTTATTCTGAATTGTATCCAAAAATTAACCCATCCTTTCAAAATTGCTGGGTTGTATCTCGACAAAATGGTGTCTCCTTCCGGAATACAAACATAATTGCTTTCCTTCCTGTGTAGGTTTACGAAAAAAAGCGGGGGGGGGGGGGGGGGGGGGGGGGGGGGGGGGGGCCTTGATTACTACGATTCTGGATATGGCTCTAATTGGGACACAAAATTACAAATCATGGGTGCTCCGGTTTGCATTCTCTAGAGTAAGGCAAGAGGCTTATCGTCACTCTGACGGTGTTTACTCATGGTTTCACTATCTAAAAATATATTTGAAGATACTTTGGTTTGAACAACCTTTCCCCTTCTTGATTCAATTATGTGAATGATTCCAGCCTGACAGGTATTTAGAGTCGTGGTGACTTGACCCCTCCAGGTAACTGGCAATAACTGGCGACCGTGGCCTGGATGACGTTCCCCAATGAATAACGATATAATAGCAGTGGTATTCCAAGACGAGGAAGGTGGGGGGAGACATTATTTATGACAAGTAACCATATAAAATGTGAGCTTGGTACAAGAACAGGCTGTACATCCAATACAGCATGTATTGTTCATAAAGGGCATGGTAGCTATTTTGAAGGTATTCATGGACTAGTTGGAGTCTCAATGAATTTTAAAATATATACGTGTCCCGACATTTCATACCGTTGATATGGCGAATATACTTCACACACGAATGAAGCATATTTACATGGAAAGCATTTATATTGCCATGTGTCCCACGACCACTGCCAATAGCCTTTCCGACAAGAGGCCATCAGCATGGCTCTTCATACTTCTATTGCCCATATCAATTTGATTATCTGGCACATAGACAATAAAACAGGCAAAGACGTTTGCGCTGTCCAGCTAAGCTTTCGAGGAAGCTCATTGACCAGCATTACCGACCTTTCCTAAGACGCAGGCAGGGGACCACCCCGTTCGAGTGGCATCCCATCCCCATGGCACAGATGCCCGATCATAAGGGCCTGAAGCCATGCTGCCAACTGCGCATTTCGGTCTATGCTGTCCTCTCTTCCTTAAACATGCCATAAGCGGGACCACTTAGGTCGGGGGAGGTTCCTCTCTATCTTGGCTCTTCAAATTAAAATAAAACAACATTATAAAGGGATGTGTATCCTTTACTAGGAGGATGATAATTTCCTTCCTAGGGGAGCCATTTTTAGAGCGGGTCTTCCCCTAGTTTGCTGCATGCTTCACACTAACCGACCTATCACACACCTAGGTCGTTCTGCTGCATGTTTGGGGGGGCAGAGGCTCAGACCTGAATATTCCGTATGGTGACCGTGAAAATTTACCTGTGTTCATCATCTGACTACATTTTACATCATTTGAACTGATTTCGGTTGTAGAAGGTGCACCTTCATTTCTTAGAATCGGATCGCGGTGGGTATTCCGCTGAGAACCGCGGACTGCTCTCAGGTGCCTAGTGGTCGTGATGGCCTAATAATAGTAATGTGTGTGGATTTAGGCTGAACATAATCATCGGATGCTCTGGTCACCTGCGGTGTTCGGCCATGTTCTCTTAGGGGCTATATATATATCTTTAATGATACATTGGATTGTGCCAGGGATCTCTGCTCTGGCTCCGACCATTGGATTGTTGGGCGCAGCTTTAGTAGGGTCTTCTGACATGATCTCATGATGACTTATATATCACCATGATATATCTATTATATCATTTTATATATCTATATATGCGAAAGATTTGTGTCACCGGGTTTCTGCAATGATATCTTGTGAAACGGTGATACATAGGTACCTCAGAGACATGAGACATGTTCTCTGTGGGGTTGTATATCTATATTTAGTGATACGTTGGATCATGACAGGGAGCTGTGATCTGGCTCCGCCCATTAGATTGATGGGCGCAGCTTTGGAAGGGCCTTCTGACATGATCTCATGAGGAAAACTTAATATGTATATCCCCCGGATATATATATTATATCATTTTATATATATATATACGCAATGTGTATATTGTGATACATAGGTACCTCAGGGACATGTGAACGTGTGATAACTGTTCTAAGGGCAGGACCAGTTCACGCTCCTCCGGTGACGTATCAATTCGTTGGTTCAACCAATTCGTGGGGATACGTCTGGTGGAGCTGCAGGGGTACTTGGGACCTCCAGGCCATTTGGCCCCCACCAGACGCTAGCGGTTCTGGGCGCTAAAGCTGCCAAATAATCGAGTGCGTACATATCGACACCGGCTGGATGGCCTTAGGCAGCTTAAGCGTAGGGCAGGGGCCGTACCCATGAGGTAAAGCGCCGAGTCCCCCTGGTCACGATCGAATTAACGACACGGCCTTGCCTGCCACTCCTCCGTGAAGGGATCGGAGAAAAATGACCTCTCCCCACCCTCCAGCTTGGCCAGGATATTAGCTTGGGCATGACCACCTGCAGCATGCGATGGTGGGGGCTCCCTCTGATCCGATGGCTTGACTCGCTTATAGTTGTATAACCCATTGGGGCTGGTGGGCTCTCCATTTGATACCTGTACCATAGATTGGGCATCAGGTTATCTGCCATTTGCATTGGTGAACAGCAGTTAGTTAAACTCTTAATGTTGGTTGTCTTGCCATCTTTGGAGTGGGCCTCCTCCAGTGCAGGTCGTTATGTCGCTAAGGCGGAGAGGGAGTTAGTCTCCTCGAATCTCAAAATCGGCTGGATTCTTAGAACTGACGGATGAAGAACAGAGAATTGCTCGGTTCGCTCGCAATTCTGAATTGAATGGCACCACCTGGGATGTTGCTTCCAAAAACAAGGGGGGGAGGTACATGTTTGGGCAATATAGCACTCTAATTATATGAGTTATTTCACGTACCTAATCATAACAGATTCATTAAAGAGTTCATATTTAGGTACAATCTGTTTTAGAAGAGTGCATTCCCTCCAAAATTTGGCTATTAACTTTATTGCTCGTGCCTCCTCCTGGGCTTGCATTCTAATCCATATAGTTCAGTGTGAACGGCTTCCTTTAGCGGAAATATGATATTTTTTAAAATATAATATATATTTCCTTAAAGAAAGCCTGAACACTGAACTATCATAGGGCCCTCCCATGGCGGTGCCATTCCCAAGCCCGCAACTCGCCAATCTCCTGATTGAGTTGAAAATAAACTGGCGGATTCAGTCGGTTATATTGGGACTGCGCATGCGTGACTAATCCGAGCAAGACCGCTAGGTACCGTAGGCGACCACACACAAAAAGTTAACCCCTTTTCTACTATGGTTTTACAAACGCAGGACATCTATCCATATAGTTCAGTGTTCAGGCTTTCTTTAAGGAAATATATATTATATTTTTAAAAATATCATATTGGACTCGTTTCGAGTCCAATATGACTTTCGGGACTCCTGTGATGTCAGTTAGTATATTCTTGACACTTTCGGAGTCCAGTATGACTTTTTCCCGGATTATCATGTGAAGGCTTTTGCCCAATCAGAAAGAGTGTTAGAAAAGGGATGGATAATAATACAATATATTTTATGCTCCTTCAGGACTTTGACCATGCCATGTTGGTACTGTCTCATACATGTGGACTCACAATGGAACAGGACCAAATCATTATCAAGAAATCCACCAACAAATATACATTGTTCTTCAGTCAGATGTTTGAACCATTTCTGCAGGCATATTGGGTGAGTAACACATATCTTGTCGTGGCATATGTCCTGTTTTAGTTTTGTCCTGTAACATGTTTACAACCAGAGGCTTAGGTCAAAACAAAAAAATTCTTTTTCCAATTTCATGGATTATGGTGGATCAATGTGTATTGAAAATGAGCCAAGCATTGGATGAAAACATGCTGTCCCTTGAATTCATTCACTCAGCGGTAAGATCTCTACTAACGTTGAGCTTAATAATTGACTTATTTTTGATTTTGGGATTGGTGAAAAAACAATAAATATTCACATTGACACTCTAACAGGTAACTATTGACTAGCCTTCTGGAGAAAATTGAAACAAAAATTGAGGCCGGCAAGAAAATCTGAGGCAGGCAGGGCATCGGAAACAAAGATTTTTTTTTTTGGCCTTAGCCAGCTACAGTAGATATCAAGTTTATATGAACCAAGCACTTGCAAGCTTCTGACTCTTTCAAACTGCTTTAACCCTTTGAGTGCCAGGTCCGATTTTTTGTATCAACCCATATACCCTGTGCCAATGCATTCTCTTATATATGCGAGTCGACCATAGGTCGCCTCGCATATATAAGAGAATGCATTGGCCCAGTCTGGGTGAACGTCGACTCTATATTTGAAATATAGAGTCTGGAGCTAATGTCGCCAAAACCATTTCTATTCAGCGAAGAGCTTCCCCAAAATGACGTCACGGATTTTTTAAAAATACATCGATGATTGACAGGTGTCCCCACGTGTTATTTGTTGTGCTTCGCCGACTCATCAACCCACAGAAGGCCTGTGTCGCGACATAAACTTACAGAAGATAATATTTGTCGTGTGTGCGACTATTATTTTTCGGGAGATGAACTCGCTGCATCAACGGGAAAGCTGCATCCGAGAGCAAAAAATAAGGTCGTCATCAAAAATGATGCTTTAGAACTATTTAAAAGCATAAAATTAAGTCATTTCCTCGGTGTTTGACTTTCAGATGACTTTTTTACGGCAAATAATTTGATTTGCAAACCACAATAAAGTAAATCAAATACACGGACATGAGTAAAGTTCTATTTATATTTATGGGAGGCCAAGTTGGTACCATACGCAGGCCTATCTATCAGGTCCAGCACATCCTTCAAATTAATCGGAATCGTACCGAATATATAATTTCGAAGCCATTTTTTCTGTCTCTGTTGTATTTGCAAGCCTCGAAATTCCGCTCTGTTACTATATTTAGAGGTGACATTATGGGAGTCTCCGCCCACTAACACTTGTTTATTAACCCATACGGTTTCATTGGACGGAAAATAATTTACGCAATCAATCAGATTACGGAATCCCGAGGACTTGGAAATGAGATAGCGATGTTATCCGTCAGACCTAATATTCAATGTTGTAATGAATATTTAGGTATGAGTTTACTCAGACTGGCATTGGCCTAACAATTTTTCATCATTTGTTATTATTTTTTACAATTTTAATAATTGTTTCTTATATTCTTTAACAGGCTTATTTTGTAGGTTTAGGGCCAGGGAATCTTACGTTTTTCATGGGCATCAAAATTATTACTATGAATACTTGGTGATAGTTTTGAATTATAACATGCCCTATAGCATGCTTAAGCATACTCAAAAAAAATTCAACCCAAAAAAAAAAAAAAAACATTTATTATTATTTTTTTTAGGGCCGATTTTACAGAACGTAAATTAGGGCCGATGAGATCGGCCGGTGGCACTCAAAGGGTTAACCTTTTCCATACTAAATACCCATGCATGAGTAGTTATCCCTCAGGAAATGTCCAGCTAATAGTAGTAGTTTATTCTAATAAATAGGACTCCTTCTGTAATTTTATTATTTGTTGTCTGCTTATTTTTCCTGAACACCCCTCCAAATGAATAACAGACCATTCCAATATATACTTTTATAACTGAGTGGGAGATTCCATTTAGTAAAGGAAGGGCTAAGGTCTGTTAGATGTGGTGACAAGGGACACAAAATCTCGAAACTCATGTTTGGTTGCATATGAAAAAAAATTTCAGCAAATTTTAGGACAAACATGCTGAGTAGTGCTTAGAACTCATTAACCCTTTCATGATGGGAGCTGCGCTGGTGCAGCATTAAAGTTCCTTTGCCAGTGCATTCTCTTATATATGCGAGTCTCCCATAGGGAGCCTCACATATAGAAGAGAATGCACTGGCTTACAAGGTAAAGGTAAAAATTGTTAGGACAATGTATTCTCTTATATATGCAAGGCTTCTTCTGGGTGACTCTCATATATAATAGAATTGGCCCAGGGTTTTTGCAATATTTCAGGATGATCCATTCATGGAACGGTGAAAAACTGATAATGCTCGAAAAATTTCAGTGTATTTAAAAAAAACTATCAACTTCCTATTTCGAAACCGACCATGTGCTCCATTTTGGACAAAGTTTCACATGGATAATATATGCACAAAAATATATATAACTCATATTTAATGTGCATGTTCCTTCGTGTACCATAGAAAAGTTGGGCAAAATTTAGCTAATACTCAGCCTACAGTTTAGTGGACCGGACCGGACCACCTTGGGTGGTCCGGTCCACTGCCAAGGCGGTCCAGTCCGGTCCGGTCCAGGCCATTCCGGTCCGGTACACATGCCTGGACCGGTCCACATATAATAGGCTATATGTTAATGAATTCTCTGTTTTCCCAAAGTTTTTACTCTGTATAGTACAAACTATAAGTTATAGAGTTCAGTGCATTGCAATGAGTCCATATATGTTAAAACTGACATTGTTTGCCGATTGTATGCATCATTGTCTGTCTCTGGCGGGATATTCTGGGAACGATGCATGATAATAGTATTTCTAGTAATGCGAACATGTACTAATTAAATGTATTGGACAGATAAAAAGCTAGGGCCAGAATGTGTCATAACCAATCTAACATGGCACTCAACTGATCGTATGCATGATTCGTATCATACTTATTTTCATTAAATTGAAATTTAAACGAAATAACTATACTGATGACAATTATACTAATGTGTACTAATATGACTACTACATTAATATTGGAGTCTTGGAGATTGTGGTGGCTGATTGTATAATCTGACAATTACAGTTATATACCTAAGTACAACTACTATTTGATTAATGTGACTGTCTTGTCTTTCATTATATGGAAATTGACATGTACAAAGTTCATCTATACATTGTTTTCGTGGCATCAAACGTTTAATAGATATTAACCACTTGAATGCGTCAATACATCGTTGCTAATTGATAGGACGACAAATACGCAATAATATTCGCGATAGTTTATTATAACTGAAGTAAAATAGTGGACCGGACCGGAGAGTACCGGACCGGCGGCAAAAAGCGGTCCGGTCTGGTCCAGTGACACCCGGTTCGGACCGGACCGCGGTCCATCCCTGGACCGCGGACCGGACCGGTCCAAAGCGGTCCGGTCCACATCACTACTACAGTTGGCCTTTGATTTCTGACTTGGCGGCCTCCTTTTAGCTGATCAGTTTAGCATCCAAAACGAGTCACAAACTTCTGGCGATTTGCCACCTCTGCGGACAACACAGAGCTACTAAGCATCTCCAACTATAACATGCTGTCATAAATCGAAATATAACAGTGATAAATTGTTTGTATATTCAAGTTTTATATCAAAATCTTGATCACAACAAAAACAAATTAATTTTTCTTCGACTTTTTTCAATAACCGGAATAACCGGAAGTTACAACGGATAATATACCACCCGAAGTGATCGATAACATGACTCTTGCAACTTGAAACTACTATGTGGTTATACAATTACAATCTATTAAGTAATAATATCGGTTTCATAAGGTGATTACAAACTTAAATGTATCATACAAAGTTATACACTTATAAATCACAAAATTTAGAACTGGTACCTAGTGCTTTCAAACTATTTAAATGTTTCAACTTATGATCATAACCATAAACCCCTGTGATTGTAAATGTCAGAACAATCTCAACCTATTTTCACTCTGAAATGTGCAACTGATGTTCCAGACATGAACATTTGCAAAATTGTTCCGATGCCCCCTGCCGCCACATCCTTGCCCAGAAAGTGATTAAAACCAGCCATATATAAAGCGACATGGACTGGCAAAAAACAATCCTTTTCATTCCTATATGTTGAAAACACATATTTTTCAATTATTTGTTTGATTTTGTTCGAACCCCCTTCTATTCCGGCATCGAAGTCGAAGTAAGTATTCCGGCTAATATTCCATATTTTTCACCGACCTCAATCCGGCAGCTTTCGGTTAGTTTGTGCGACTCGTTTTGGATGCTAAACTGATCAGCTGAAAGGAGGTCACCAAGCCAGAAATCAGAGACCAACTTTAGGCTGAGTATTAGCTAAGCAAAATTGAGACATTTAAGTCTTATATTGGCATATCTGGCTGTTGCATATATAATTCTTGTCACCACCAGACCTGTTTAATCTCCCGGATCGTGCAGGAGACTACCGGTTTGAGGCCTCATCTCCCGCACTCCCGGATTAAGCTTGTAATCTCACGGTTTCAATCAAATCAACAACAACAAAAAATTCAATGTCAAAATTCTCAGAACGCGGAAGTGTTTTCAATTGAAACCACGTGTGAACGAGATTTGCCGAGATCAGGTGTGCTCCATTGATAACCGGAGTAGACACTGGCCTTCCTCTTGTGTTTATTACACTGTTTCTTTGTCACGACTAATGACTCGCACTTTCAAAAGAACTTAATTGAATGCATGGCAGTTTGTTATGCCCCCAACTTGAAGTCGGCAGGTATATAGTCGACGTCTCCGTCCGTCCGTCCGTCCGTACAAACATTTTGCATTATTGTTCAGCAACCGCTAGGCAGATTTAGCTGATATTTGGTATGGTGATAGAGCAGCATGGGGGAACAGCTACATGCATAGCGCGGGTTTCGTCCACCCATTTTCACCAGAGTTATGGCCCTTTTTTTACTTGGAAAATTCAATTTTTCTCTTGTTTTTTTTGGTTTCCAGATGATAGCGTGAGCTTTGGTGGTACGATTGCAAATCCCATATTTTTGTGGATCAGTTATAAGAAAATACATGTCAAGTGCGAATTTGGGTATGATCTGATTATTTTTGCCAGAGTAATGGCCCTTTTTTCAACTTAGAATATTTGAATTTTGTCTGTCCGTACAAACATTTTGCATTATTGTTCAGCAACCGCTGGGCAGATTTAGCTGATATTTGGTATGGTGATATAGCAGCATGGGAGAACAGCTACATGCATAGCGCGGGTTTCGTCCACCCATTTTCACCAGAGTTATGGCCCTTTTTTTACTTAGAAAATTCAATTTTTCTCTTGTTTTTTGGGTTTCCAGATGATAGCGTGAGCTTTGGTGGTACGATTGCAAATCCCGTATTTTTGTGGATCAGTTATATGAAAAAACATGTCAAGAGCGAATTTGGGTATGATCTGATGATTTTTTCCAGAGTTATGGCCCTTTTTTCAACTTAGAAAATTTGAATTTTCGCTTGTTTTTGGGTTTCTGGATCGCTTGTTTTGGGGTTTTTAGTCAACATTTCTGTACGAACTTCTTTTGGAATGGTCATATAGACCTCCTCGGATATCCGCAGTTTCGTCCATGCTTAATCCGAATTGCTACGGTCGGGGGCAAATGCCACGCGACAGCGTACCTGTTTCCTTTGGGGATCAATAATTACTATAAGCACCCAAACATGGCGTGTTAGTAAATAAATGCACATGCTATATATACTGGGGTTGGGTTTATTACCGCAATAAATCATTATAGTTTACTAGTTCTGGTGTTAAATTTAGAAATGTCTGGTGTTTTAATTCTGCGAAATGCTACCGAAATGATAGTCGAAAATCTACGGGATACTAAAGATATACATTCAATGTATAGTCAATTTTGGACTACCGAAATTACAGTAACGAAGTTGTTGATAGTCCATCGAAACTACGCCGATATGACTCCAAGTATATGGATTCGTGGGCCGAAGAATTTTCTTGGTTTTAAATGTTATAACGCTATACATTGATATTATGAAATAAATAATCAAAGAAAAAATATTAAATTTTTTTTATTTTTTATTTTTTTTATTGATCAGAAATGTGCATTTACATTAATTCATCCTTTGAAAAGAAGATTAATTACATTTAACTACTTTAAAATCACTACCCACCATTTTTCAAAGGAAGATATAGTGAAAATGTTACTTTTTGGCTGCATTTGTTATCTCCCTGACAAGACCCAAATCTCCCTGACTGAAGGGGCAGAATCTCACTGACAGATTTTTAGGCATTAAACAGGTCTGGTCACCACATCCAATAGACCGTAACTTTTTAATAGTCAATAGTCAACACAATAGTCAACACAATTTTAACAAGGAATTTTGAAAGGTCTATTACTATATGGTAGTTTTGTGGCACAAATGCATGTTATTTGTACTTGTCTCCTAGACATGCCGAGTGTTGCCCTTTGTACATTATTACATGCCTGGGACTGGGGACTATATAACCGATTTGTGTGCCACCAAATTCATTCTCTGGGGACCTTATTCTGCATGGCCTCATCTGTTATGGGAGACCTGAACACAGATTTAAGTTCCCAGATGGTGAAGATGGTCATGTGCACACATTGGGCACCTCGATAATGCATTGTGTCATTTGCCAATTTGAGGATACATGTATAGAGAAATGAACTAAAAAAGAAAAAAAATTCTAAAAAATAAAAATAAATTAATTGTTAAACTTGTTTATTTGATAATAAAGATACTTTCCAGAGAAGATGAGGCCTAAGCAGAATGAAGTCCCCAGATGGTGAATTTAGTTATCCTAGCCTGCTGTGCGGGGTAGAGTGACTTAAGTTCACCTTCTGGGGGACCTCATTCTGCAAATTTCCAGTACCATATTTTGAGGCCTGGACAACTTGCTTCCGTCAAAGTCATGACCTTCAAACACTGATTTACAGAGTTATACTACGTAAATAACCTTGTGATTGATTTGTAATTGTTATCACAATTGTACAACTGTTAGGAAATTTGTTATTACTCAAAGTAAACTTATTTATTTACCTGACCTATCTCATCCAATTTTAATACGTTGACTATTTCAATCATCTCATTGAATATTGTAACAGAATGATGTGCGCCCATGCCTGTGCCACATCCCTGGCTGCACTTTTGCATCAGAAATTATTTCATCATACGATGCACGAAAAATAGGCATGATTTGTTATTCGGACAGTCATACTGCAGTCAAACCAATGCAGTGATATAAAGTTTATAGATTGTTTTGGTACACTGCACTGGTCATGATATATGAAAACTACCTTTAGTGACGAGCCGTTGACAACCTGGCCAGTAACATTGTCACATGATTTTGGAAAAGCAGCTCACCATTTTCCAATATAAGTGATGAGCGTTTTTCTCTCATCATTCAGTCGTCTAAGTTCCAATATGATTCCGATAACTTAACTGATTCCAAAGAAAGAAGACCTGAGAAGCCAGCACCGGCTGTCAAGTACTGCCTAGCGAAGTTATGTTCAAATAAAGAAATCAACAGATCTATGGTTCCATGAGTTGTCATGACCAAACAATAAGTACTCAATGTGAAGTCCGGAGGACCTATCACCAACGTAGGTTCTGCCACAATATCGCTCACATGAAATTTTGAGGGTAATAATTTTTCTTCAAACAAGAACACTGCAACAGCACTATCCTGAGTTTAGTGTGCCTTTCATTTGCAGAATGACCTAGGTCCCCAGAGGGTGAATTTAGTGATGCTATCACCCAAGGCTCTTCTTATATGCATTTACATTATACTAATAATTACACTTATCAGTAATGTTTTATAGCTGTGAATAAACATTAAAATATTAAATTGTATTGTCTTACTGTTGTTTACATATTTAGCATGAAGAAAGTTATACACACTACACAAGTTACACAGGTGAAACTGATTTGTACACTACTATACATGTAATATTGTCATGTTTTATAGCATGTGTATATTCCCAATATCTCTGGAATTTATGTGGTGATTTAACCCTTTTGTGACAGGGGCTGTGCTGGTGTAGCATTAAAGAGCCCATGCCAGTGCATTCTCTTATATATGCGAGTCTCCCATAGGGAGCGTCACATATATAATAGAATGCACCGGCTTACACAGACAATGAATATTTTTTTTAGGCCAATGCATTCTCTTTTATATGCGAGGCTCTCTATGGGATACTCTCATATCAAAGAGAATGCATTAGCACAGGGTTTTTGCAAAATTTCAGGAAGCTCCGGTCATGGAAGGATTTTAAAGACATCACTTACATTTGCAAAGATAATTTAAATTGCAACAGAACTACATGTATATTTGAATTTGAGTGTGGGAGGATTATAAGTACATAAAAATAAATAAATCTGAGGCATGCTGATATATTGAGGTGGGGGGTGATGATAATCAAGGTAATTACTTGTTATGACCTAATCAGTATAGAATAATCTCTGGGCCCATATTTATACAAGTTTTTTTATATAACAATTGTGTTTGTAGTAGATTTGCTGCAATGTAAGACATCGGGAAATAGAGTTACTCCCCCTTGAATAGTTTCCTGTTACATATTGATTCTGAACATTCATTTCCTGAATGCCTTTATGACAATATATAAAAACAAGAAAACCTCAATGAACTGTGGCATTATATCCTTTGCAGCTAAATTGTGGGGGGGGGGGGGGGGGGGGGGGTTATTGGAAACAGCTGGTCCGTCCATCCATATGTCTGTCCATCGATCAACTAACTCAGCCGGAGATTATCTGAGCTGAATACAATTTGGTAAGGATATTGGCCACCAGGAGGGCTTTCAGAGAGGTATTCAATGATGTTGTTCCCATTTTCAATTCTAGATTTATTCCTCTTTGCTCATCCTGAAATGCCCACACCAGACGGCTACACTGCAGTAAAAAATCTGGAATGATCGGGCAATGAAACCATATGCAATTATGGTTATTATTATGTTAATCGTGAACACTGCTAAAATCTCTGTAATTAACAATTAGCACTGTGTATTGTTTTGTGCTGACAAAAAGTCGAGACCTCAATTTTCTAAATTATATGACTTGAATAGTTCTTATCGTGGCATGTAAAAATCGTAGAGCATGTCATGAATCTCTACTCTGGCAGCAGTCATGGAGATCATACTCCGCCAGTTCAAAACCTGGGAACTATTTTATGTTTTGACAGAAGTTTCTATCACTGAAAGAAAAACAGTAATAACTCGAGATTGTATGATTTTGGGAAACTTTGTTAGCCGATTTTGATTTACATCGCTTATAATCATAGAATTTCTCGCAGGAAATTTATTGTGATATCGACTCACAAAAGGAAAACAAAGCCAACAATCTTGAGCTGGAACAGCCTCCTACTGTGAAATAGATTATTAATGAATTGGTATTAACCCATTCCCTGCATTGTCTGTTCAATGATATAAAGTTCCCCGTCAGAACATCAAAAAAGTTTCCATGTTTTGAACTGGTTGAATGTGATATCTACAGGTCTAAGGAGGGTAATCCGTAATCCAATTGGCACCATAGCAGCTAGAGAATTAATTAATTTTTCCATGACTGGAGCTTCCTGAAATTTTTTGAAACCAATGCATTCTCGTATATATGTGAGTCTCCCATAGAGAGACCCTCTCGCATATATAAGAGGATACATTGACATAAAAATATTTACCTTGACCTTGTAAGCGAGGCTCCCTATGGAATGGATATATAAGAGAATGCACTGGCACAGTATCTTTAATGCTGCCCCAGCGTAGCTCCTATCATGAAAGGGTTAACGACACATTTGGATTTGTTTATTGCCACTGCAAATAAATTTAGGAGATGTCAGCGATGTCTGTGTTATATTATTCGGGTTCACCTGTGTAATTTGTGTTTAACTTTCCCCATTTAGACTCTTACATGTGTGTATAGAACGACAAGACAATAATAATATAATAATAGCACTCTTCTTTTCTTTTTTTTAAAAGGGGGTATATACTGCTTTGAATCTGTCCGTCTGTGTGTCGGGGCATGTGTCAGTACAATGTCTGTTCCGGTTGTAACTTGGAACAGTAGTGCTCAGAACTCAATGAAATTTGGTAGGGATGTTCACTGCCATGGGACCATTCAATGGATTGTTCAATCGTTTTGTTTGGGTTTTCCATTCTAGAGTTATTCATCTTTGTTTATTTGGAAATGTTGGTTTTTTTTCCTTCCGAGCAGATATCTCAACTATAGGCTGTTGAATCTTCATGAAATTTGTTAATTATGTTCATCACATGAGGACATTCAATGGAGTGTTCAATCATTTTGTTCATGTTTTCGTTCTAGAGTTATTCATCTTTATTTATCTGAAAATGATTTTTAGTTCTAGAGTTATTCATCTTTGTTTATCTGAAAATGATTTTGGTCCGTCTGGCTGAGAATCTCAGTCATAGGTTATAGGTATGCCCACATTGCACCAGACGACAGTCCATCTCTTGTTGGTTAATAGTTTGCAGCTATGACACGTCACTGACATATATGTAATTATTAGTACAATGTAAGCCTTTATGTGTAGAGAAGGAATGTTATTATTCGATGAATGAGGCACGGAAAAATGAATAATACAAAATAAAATCCTTCCTCGCACTTCAATTTTCCAGGAAAGTCTTATGATAATCTGGGTATTTATGATGCCCCCGACCCTGTAGGAGGTTCGGGGCATACAGCTGTGGGCTCCGTCTGTCTGTCCATCCATCTCTCTGTCCGATTATATCACCTTGTAACTAGGGTGTTGATTATCATATTTGGTTGTTCTTTGGCATGGTGATAGCAGATGTTGAGGGAAAGGATACCCACATACTATGGGTTTTGTCCATTATTTTTTACCAGAGTTGTAGCCCTTGTTTGATTTAGAAATTTGTGAATTTTGTGTCTTTCCAAACATATCACCGTGTATCTCGGGGTGTTAATTATCGGATTTTGTTGTCGTCTGGCATGGTGATAGCACAGCTCAGGGGAAGGATATCATTATACTATAGGTTCCATTATAGTCCATTCATTTTGACTTGAACATTTTTGAAGCCCTTTTTATGTGTACCCATACCATAGTATGGTACACATAGTGTCGACGTCCGGATTGACCACTTGTCGTTCGTCCGTGCTTCTTTCCGTGCGTCTGTCTGTCCATCCGTAGACACTTTACGCATAATGCGATAAATTAAACATTTTCTCTATGATTGGAACCAAATTTTGTATATGGGTTTCTCAGCCCAAAATACAAATCGAGTTCGTATATGGGTTTACGGAGTTACAGTCCTTTTTCGACTTAGAATTCACCGATGCTACGATAACTAAAAAAAATTTATCTGATCAGAACCAAATTTGGTATGTGAGTTTCTCCACCAAAAATACAGTTCGAGTTCGAATTTGGGTTGATCAGATTATTTTTAATGAAGTTTTCATCTGATAGGGACCAAATTTGGTATGTGAGTTTCTCAACTCAAAATACAGATCGAGTTTGAATATGGGTTAGATCCTGTTTTTTTATACAGAGTTATGGCCCATTTTTAACTAAGAATTGAACAGATTTGAGATTTTTATGCTTACAATATATAACCATAGCAGCTTCCAATTAATTACCTGTGATATAAGAGAGAGAGACTTCAGTAAACCTGTATTATTGGAATTAGAGTTATTTTTAGCCATCATATGTTCAGCACAGCAGTGAAAGGTGTGACCCATTCATGAATCAATGGATTCTCCCATTCAGTTCTAAATGTATAAATTGGAATAATCTACTGTTCATTTGTAGGGATTTTCTCAGAATTTGAGCAGACAGAGAGAACCGCATTTAGTAGCACTATTTTTTATAAAGTTACACAGTGAGGGTGAGCCCCCCCCCCCCCCCCCCCCCCCCACCCAAGCACTATCTCTAAAGTTACACAGTCCTATAATGATATCTGATGCTCACTCCAGCACATATAAAATGACTTTAATAGCCATCTGTTGTTTATTGCATCCATAGTGTGTGGACAGTGTTGTCCCAGGGTTTATCAACTCCCACATAGCTCTCTGGTTTATCCTATCAATGCAGTGTTCAAGTGACATACCTGATACAGTCCCCTAATTTTATAGAGTTAAAATTGTTAACCCTGGTCATCAATGTTATGCTTTTGTATATTTTTCATGTAATCATTCTCCTATTATATCCCCTTCACTTGTATGGATTTTTGTAGTTAAAATGAACCCTTCTCAACATTCCTGATAATTAGTAGAAATACCTTTCATCTGATATTTCTCATTTTATTGAGATGTATGTAAATTTGGTATGTGAGTTTCTCAGCCCAAAATACAGATAGAGTTCGAATTTGGGTTTGATCCATTTTTTTCAAACGGAGTTATGGCTTATGGATTTTCGCGTCCATACTGAAAATAGCTGATCACTATCGCCAAGGTATGGGTTAAACATCTGCCGATCGTGATCGGCCTCTTGTTAACTTGGGAATTTCTTAATTTTGTATCCGTATGAACATTTCAGCTTGTAATATGGGTATGGATCATTGGATTTGGTTGTGCTTTGTTGTATTGATAGCACATTTGAGGAGAAAGCATACCCACTTCTTGGGTTTAGAAAATATAAACAATTCTCCATCAATATAACTATTTAGTATTGCCTACTCTCATACTGTGACAGCATGTCATAAGTAAGTATCAGAGCATGTTCTGATACAACAAGAGCAGCAGATGTACAAAGGCTGTGGCCGGGTTCCTTGGTTGATGTGTACAAAGGAATGGGATAATAGCGTAATGTTTAAAAGTGTCTTAGAACAGGTACTTGGTTAACCACTGGTATTGTGTTAAGCGCTATATAAAACCATCATTATTATACAAAATCTCATTAACATTATTACTACTTTTGGTCAGTACTGTAGAAGAAGTCGTATTCATGTCAAAATCCACTACTAAGTAACAGTGTGTTGGTTATTTTCCTTGTATAACATACAAGTGCCACTTTTGTGCAAGAGGAGTGAAAATGCAAACAAGTTGTTCAGATCATCCTTGTAAAGGTGCTTTAGAGACTTTAGTGTTATACGGACCCTTTCAAATACGATACCCGGCCAATTCTTAATGAATTTAAAATTCTCAAGACCCCTCCTTATATGAAATATACAATGACGTCAACACTCACATGCCCTTAATAGGAACATCCTATAAATCTATAGAGTTTTGCCGCTTTGAATAAGTAAACAGTCTTTGTCTGCGTGAGTGTTTTTGTCTAGTACCCTTTAGTATATTATCCGATAAATATTGTCTCATAGTTTGGGACATTCATGGACATTTTTCAAAGGACGCATTCACTTTCGCTTATAATTAAAGACGCTATTCAAGCATGTACAAACTTTCACACCACTACCCATAGACAATTTGTAAGCTTTGCATATAGCTTTGTTGAGCATTCTTTGATAAATCAATTAGGTTTATTAGGAAATTTATATAAAGGCGCAGCTAATTAATAATTAATCTTGCCGTTTATTCTTGCCACATAATTAGGTCTAAGTCTCAAGATGTGTACTGTTCTCTCCGAATGAATCAATTTTCTACAATAGTACAATAAATGCAATAGTAACCCTTTTCACAACAAATTATTAAAGTTAGTTTACCTCTAAAGTAATGCCCTAAATAATCAACTCCTTAACCTAGATCTACCTTAACCACAGGAGAATTATGGGTAATTTTTCAGGATTTAGTCAGAAATATGACTTGTTGCCATACATCGAAAAAGCTCTCAGTGAGAGCTTTTCGATGAATGGCAACAAGCCATATTCTCCTGTGATTAAGGAGTCGATTATTTAGGGCACTACTGTAGTACTCTGAAATTTCTGTATAGATTTGGGGTGTAAAATAATATTTTTGAGTCTGAGAGACCAGTCAATAGAAGCTTCGGTCACTGGGAAATCATTTTTTATCCAATTATTTTCTATGAACTGGGACAGAAAATGTGGCTATTTTTAGAACATTACTACATTTTTATTGAAATTTATCTTTTAAAGGTACTCAATCCTATCAGACGCTCATAAATTACCATTTCTTTGGCTTCGGGGCTAAAAAATATTTGATTTGAGTCGAGGAACCCACCCATCAAAGCTCAGAGTGATCAGACATTGATTTTTGAAGTTTTTTATTTCTCGAGATATGTAATAATATGTGGCCCAGAAACAGGTGGTCAAACGGTCTCAGACAAAATTGCAGATGAAGATGGAGAACTCTAATATCAAGTGGTAATACGGTCAAATTTTGGGATACTTCAGGGATAATACGGCCATATTTTGTTGAACAAAATGTTGATAAATAACAAGTTTTGTGAAATTTGATACCCCAGTGGTTAGCATTATTTTGTTGCAATAAATCGATTCTGATAACTAAAGCGTATTTTGAAGAAATGTTGTTGTTGATTGGGTTGAGTACCTTTAATCCTTTCTATACGAAATACTCATTGACGAGTAGTTACCTTAGGAAATGTTCTGATAAAAAGTTCAACTAACGACCATAGTGAACTATAAGTGGTTAGCATTATTTTGTTGCAATAAATCGATTCTGATAACTAAAGCGTATTTTGAAGAAATGTTGTTGTTGATTGGGTTGAGTACCTTTAATCCTTTCTATACGAAATACTCATTGACGAGTAGTTCCCTTAGGAAATGTTCTGATAAAAAGTTCAACTAACGACCATAGTGAACTATAAGTCATTTGTTGAACTTGTTATCTGAACATTTCGCACCAAATGCACATGAATCCTTCTGCTCTTGGTATTATCAATTCATCTGTCTGTCGTCTGCATACATTTCCTGAACACCCCTCCTAATAATAGATCAGTCCAATGTATACTTTTATAAGTGATGGGAGAATCCATTTTGTAATGAAAGGGTTAAAACTCTTGTTTGTGAAATATTTCTAACACCAGATGTCTCTTTTGTGTTTATTTGGGAACCAGTCTTTGTAAACATACACTCAGATTCATACAGATACTGAGTCTATTGAATTCCTGCCAACTGTTCATTTTTGGAAGTTTGCGGTATTCCTCTGAATTACATCGAGTGTAATCAATTGGTTCCGAGAATTACGTTAAATAATTCATGAGAGGCGAGAGGCAAGAGACGTTGGTAAGAAACGAGTGCGCGTTAGCGCACAAGTTTCTTACCTAAACATCTCTCACCTGGAGTCAATTATTGAACGTTATTCTCGGGAACTAATTCATTAATCTATTTATTACACTTCTGCATCAATTTGGTTCACCAAATATGATTAAAACACATAGAATTAATGCATGAAAGTCCCGATGTGGAGTAAGATCAACCATCGAAAATTCAGTCTAGATCAGTATAAAGCGACATAATGTCAGTGACGTCATGGGAAATGACATAATTCACTAGTGACATTACCATTTTTAATTAACAGCATTTTCAATAGAAATCGCGCATAGGAGTGTAATAAATCACATTAATTGTGCCACGTTAATCGTTCGATAGGACTACTTTATCTTGGTGCTTATAGACATAAGTTATAGTAGTGAGTTCTGAATGGCACTACTAATGTGGAATACCTGGGATGGGAAATGAAAACTCTGAAGGGTTATCAGACCCACTATTTTAGATGTGGGTATGTAGTTTACTCCAGACTGTTTGGGAACTACATTGGAATAGTCTATTATTCATTATGAGGCGTGTCCAGATAAAATGAGCAGATGACAGACATACGAAGAAAATAATACACTGTGCAGAAGGATTCATATTCATTGCTGGAAAATGTTCAGATAATAAGTTCAACAAATGACCTATAACATTTCCTAAGGGAACTACTCATCAATGAGTATTGAGTATAGAAAGGATTGAAATTAGCTGTTCTGAGCTATGTGTTATAAATGTCCCCTGCAATGATTAATGGTAGTGACTGGTGCGAGTACGATGTATCATAATACCAACGGTCATTAACGCGTTGAGTGCCACTACGAGTTATCTCGTAGTACGCAACCTTCGCAGATTGCCACTACGAGTTATCTCGTAGTGGTTTCCATGTCGTGTAACTGACAAACGGAAGCAGTGGAATAGGTCGATGCACCACGAACACCCGCATCGGGACATCAGAACAGTGATTTTATCAAATAAATAGTGTGGCTCTCCTTGCATTGTTCAACAGAGGTGAGCACCATGAGCACATATATTCTACTCAAAATGATCCAGTTGTGAGTGAATACAGCTGACACTGTCTCACTGAGGCTAATGGGGTCGTTGTTGTAACATTTTATATATAAATGCACACCGTGTGCATTTATATGCACACCAGTCTCAGTCGGCGCGAGATTGAAACGTTACCGTAAATAATTGCCGTCTGCTTCAATTCATAACTATTTTTGTTCCGAAGTTCTGATAAAGGCATTCTTTTATCACAATTATCGAAACTGCAATAAGATTGGTCATCGGTCGCATATTTTTCTTAGTATTAAACAGGGACGGAAAGAGCTGCATGGTTGTTTGGTCGATGAACGGAAGAAAATAAACTTACAAAAAATATCAAAATGTGTGCATTTATGTAGAAAACACTACGACAATGACCCCTGTCACATGACACTACGCGAGACTGGTGTGCATTTATGTATACATAAATGCACACGGTGTGCATCTATGTATAAAACATTACGACAACGACCCCATTAGCCTCACGCTGAGTGACCACCAGAGGCAGTCGTGTGTGGGCAATTGGACTGGGTGTTTGGTATTCAATAGACTGATAATGTGCATGCAAGCTTGCAAACACAGTCAGGGGGGGGGGGGGGGGGGGTGGATATTCACAATGTACAAACATGCGAAGGCAGTTTCAAGGAATGATGGTTACATCGTTGTGTTTCAACACATTGAAACTTCGCACAACCACGGTTGAACCACCCACACACGTCACACAGGCCTGCCAAATATGTTCCCTCGCACGCATGTGCGATGGACGCATTCCAATACAAGACAAGCGGATAATCCATGACGTTACGCACGCTGATGCTACCATTATCTCATTATTAGGGAACACAGCTCAGTTGTTTTTGGAATACACTGTGCAGCTCCATTTGGGGGCTAGGTATTTTATTATTTATAATTCAAGTAAAGCGGAACAATTATTCCCAAAGCTACATTGTACCCTCTTCCGAACGTGTTGGACAATGGATAGCATAACAATTACCGTACTCTAGACGTCATGCAGTTCATCGAACTGTTCCACATGTATGTACGGATAAATGGTTTTGTGTAGCATAGAGGTTTGGGGTAAGGGTAACTTATTTCCAGACGGATGGATTATATGGAATCGTTATATGTAGCACACTCCTGAATGTACAGGGATTTATTTGGCTACTGTTGCATCGTTGCTTTAATTTTGTGCTGACAAATCTTCCTACACTATTATTTTGGGCTGTACTTTGGAACCCTAGCATAGGCCTAAATCAGGCTATATGGGAGATAACTTACAATGCCCGAAACAACAGAAGATGCATGCTCGTAGATATGCATGCTCGTAGTCATGGATGAAATAAACTCATCCTCACAGGAAACAAGTTCACCCGATTCCACGTCGGATTCACCGTCTTGAGCCATGCATGCTCATATAAGTAATTTGCTCCAGTGTGCATCAGCCATAATATAACTATATAACGAGCTATAACCACCACAAGGACACACACACACCTCCATAAATATGCTGACCACCAAAATAACTTGTTTGGGTTACATTCTACTTCATATTTGTTGCTCAAACGTGTCCAATTGTGTCTACGAGATAACTCGTAGTTGGCACTGTTGGTGGGAATACCCAAATTCCTTCCGCCATTGCCGGCTACGAGTTATCTCGTAGTACTATCAATCGCCGTTTCTGTCATCTAAAGTCGCGACGTCATCCAATTCTTGCTTCATTGAAGCCAAATTATGGTCTACTACGGGTATCTATCTTGCCACGATTTGGCAAACTGGCGAGATTACTAATTGATTTCCGGCACTCAACGTGTTAAGAACTCACTCATATATACTTGAGTGCGAACTCCGACACTGTCGAGTGATGATTTCAGACATCATGGAGAGTTTACAAACCGGCCTTGAGATGTAAAAGAAGACAGAAGAGGCACTGAAAATTTGCCATATTAACATCAACGGCCCAGCACACAAAGTCATAACGTCATTAGCTGTGAAAAGGTTAAAGATGGTGTTGTCTCTTCTCAGAACTTTCTGTGATATAATGTGATGCCCTAAATAATCGACTCCTTAACCACAGCAGAATTATGGGTAATTTTTCAGGATTTAGTCGGAAATATGGCTTGTTGCCATTCATCGGACTAAATCCTGAAAAATTACCCATAATTCTGCTGTGGTTAAGGACTCGATTATTTAGGGCATTACTGTATTTGGGGAATAAAATTATAATTTTGAGCCAAAGACCAGTTAACAGGAGTTCAATTTGTTTCTATGAATCAAGCCTGAGTTTAATGTACCTGTCATTTGCAGAATGAGGTCCTCAGAGAGTGAATTTAGTGCCGGTACCATGCACAGCGGCATAGCATCACTAAATTCACCCTGTGGGGGCCTCATCCTGCCAAAGATAGGTACACTAAACTCAGGCTTGCTATAAATCATGACAGAAAATGTGGCAATTTTTAGTACATTACATTTATTCTTGGAAATATATCTTTTAACCCCTTTCATGACTGGAGCTGCGCTGGTGCAGAATTACAGATCCTGTGCCAGTGCATTTTCTCCCTGTAGGAGACTCACATATTGTCACAGGTTTTTTAGAAATTTCAGGAAGCTCCAGTCATATGAAAGGTTTAAAACATTTTTAACCTCTTCTCTGCAAAATTACATTACGACGTCGTGTGCTGGTCTGTTAACATTATTGCCATTTCCAATGAAAAAAAAGAACCATGAAACTGACTTAGTTGAAAGGCTATTATCATTCATAATCACTGTTTGAAACTTCATGATACACTTATTCTAATTCACCAATCTCTGAGTTCCAGTTATGAATAATGGCCTACTGCTAATGTGCTGAAATAGGTCCATAGGTACTACGGACCATATAGCACATGGCATGCACTTCTATGTCCGTAATAGTTACGGACGTCATAGCAGCAAAGAGGTTGTATAATGCGCTACATGTTTCTCATGTGTGTTTATGTTTTGATAATAATAAATGAAATATGCCTTAAAAAAGAATTCCATAGAAATGTTGTTGTTGTTGCTGCTGTTGTTGTTGTGGTTAGAATGCTGACGGGAGGAGATAATTTTGGAAGTACTGCTCGCTGGGAAGAGATAGATTATCTATAAAATTCACCGTTCTAAGCTACGTGTTATAGAAGTCTCCTGTAATGATTCACCATTGTGAGTGGTCCGAGTACGATGTTGTAATACTTTGAAGAATACTCGCAATGGTCAGTGAGAACTCACTCATATATACTTGAGTGCACACTTCGACACCGTAGAGTGATGATTTCAAACATTGTGGAGAGTTCACAAACCCGGCTTGAGATGTAAATGAGGTCAGAAGAGGTACTTCCGACTCCGTGCCGTATTAAGACGAGGCTTGGTAAGATTCATCCGAGACCTGAGAGACCAAACTCCAATAATCCAGGCGAGATGTGTTTATTCAATACCATTAAGAGAAATGCATATATGACAATGGGGCATTAACACAGAAACATTCACTTTGTGTTATTCCCTCTTGAAGCTTACAGGAATTCTGTCAGGCACTTCATGTACGCCGCATCAATACGCAAGCAAGTTTTACTGAAGTCGAAACAAAAGGAGAGCATAATAGTAGAAAACAAAATCGAATAACATTGCTGGATTGTTTGTCTTCTTTTAACCCCATTCTGTTTAACCCTTCTCTCTCGGCTACCAGCCTATAAGAATATAATTTCTTGTTGAAAGTGGAGGGTGTTAATGGGGCATACTCGCAGTGGGTAACTGACAAATCTAAAATGTTTGTAAAACCAGCGATCACAAAGAAGAACATGGGAAAATTAAATAAATTTTGATCTTATTGTTATTATTGATAACTCTCCAGCGAGAGCTTTCCGATGAATGGCAACAAGCCATATTTCCGACTAAATCCTGAAAAGTTACCCATAATTCTGCTGTGGTTAAGGAGTCGATTATTTAGGGCATTACTCTATCTCATCCCTTCTTTCTAATCATGTAGACATACTACCCCCATGGTGGTTTGAGGCCTGAAATTTTTCTCACTTTCGTTACATTCCGGGCCTATTTTATACCTCTGTCCGATGTACCTTGGATTAATTTGAGAGCCATGTCGTTTAATGCTTTCATAACTGAAGCTGTGCTGGTGTAGCATTAAAGATCCTTTGCCAATGCATTCTCTTAAATATGTGAGTCTCCCATAGGGAGTCTCACATATAAAAGAGAACGCATTGGCCTAACAATATTTACCTTGACCTTGTAAGCCAGTGCATTCTCTTATATATGGGAGACTCGAACATATGAGAGAATGCATTGGCACAGGATCTTTAATGCTGCACCAGTGCAGCTCTTGTCATGAAATTGTTAAACAAGTTGCCAGTTCTCAATGTTATCAAATTATGTAACCATTTAATATTATAGATTCTTTGCCGATATCTGACTACACTGAATGGCGGAGCCCATGGAAAACCAGTTGCCAAGCCTCCGAAAAAACTGGTTCAAGAAGCACAGCTAGTCGGGCGACACCTCCTCAGGGACGGACTAATAAAACATTATGACGTGCTCTCCCTCGACCTGCTGAATAATGGGTTATTAGCTCTACATAACATGAATGTCGTGCTGAAAGAGAAAAGGTAAGAATTGACAAAATAAGCATAAGCTTTTTGGTTTGATTAATGAACGATAACTCGAACAAATGTGATTTGATTTTGACCAAATTTGGATCATGGTATCTACTTGCCCTAATTTCTTTTTAGGTATTCAACTCCTTTATTGTTTATTTTGCCCCAAAAAAAAATTGGGGGGGGGGGGTACAGAAATTGGAGGTGTCCATTTGTCCCAGATGATTTCCAGATGATAACTCTCGTTATAGTTATCTGATTGTTTTGAAATTTCATATGTGGATTACCCACATGAAAATACAGGTCAAGTTCCAATTTGGGTTCAGTCTGCCCATTTTTGCCAGAGTTATATTCCTTGTCGACTTAGAATTTGCTGATTATTTTGATTTCTCGATGATAACTTTAGATTTAGTTATCTGATTGTTTTCAAATTTTGTATGTGCATCAGCTACCACATAATCAAGTTTGTATTTGGGTTCCTTTCACCTATTTTTACTGAAGTTATGGGTCCTTTTTAAATTATAATTTGATGATTATTTTTGTTCCGGATGATAGCTTTATAGTTATATTTATCTATATCTATCTGTTTGTTAAAATTTCAAATATGGTATGTGGATTACTCATATGAAAATACAGATCAAGTTCAAATTTAGGTTGCTGTCTGCCCATTTTTACCACTGTTATGGTCCTTTTTTACTTATAATTTGATAATCTGGGCCCAGATCTAATCTGGGCTATGTCAGATGAATTCAGTAAATAAAGGGACAGACTTTTTGCATTATTCATAGCCTTTATTGGATTTGAATATGAGAAATTTTTCGTTCCTGGATGTCTGAGTTGGCTGGCATTGGCAACTAATGATAGCAATCTGCATCTTCGATGAGTACCAATTGTTAACCTGTATTGAAACTAACATTTAACCTTACTTGTGTCTTAGAAAAATAGATCATACATGTACAACTTAGTGGAACATGCATTGAATGTGCCATCATTTTCCGGGGGATATCTGCCTGTCTTATCAAAATAAATCCCTGTTAAATGTTGATTTTGGTTCGGGAATCTGTTCAGGTAGTATAACTTTATTAGTTGAAGCCAGGATGTCCCAGCCCAGATTATTATGAGCAAACAACGGGCACATTAAGCCACGCACCAACAGTGCACTTTTTTACTACACAACCAGGTACAACTGCCTTTAATCCTTTCTATGCTAAATACTCATTTATTAGTAGCTCCCTTAGAAAATGTTCACATAATAAGTTCAACAAACAACCTGTTGAACTTATTTCTGAACATTTCCCACCAAAGAATATGAATCCTTCTGCACTTGTATTTTCTTTTCATCATACTTTTGTCTGCTCATTTTTCCTGAACATCCCTCCAAATGAATAATAGACCATTTCAATATGTACTTTTGTAACTGAGTGGGAGAATCTATTTAGTATAGAACAGGTTAAGTTCATCTCTATGACTCATAAAGTAGCAGCATTTTAAAACTAGGCTCTGTCAGAACTTTGTGAAAGGAGATATATTATGTCCGAATAAGAGCCTGTTTGTGTAAGCCCTCCACAAGTCTAGTCTATAATCATATTTTGTTTCATTTTGTTTCAGGGATGAGAAGACATACATGTATCCAAGCCCTATACGACTCGCCAGCATTATGGATGAAATTGGTATGGATATCCATATCATATTGTATCACTCATTTCTTATATAGTGCACATGTCACCGAAGTTTCAGCTTGACAAACATATTAAATCAGATAACAAGTTAACGCGGCGGGTAGTGTGACATTTATGTCGCCATACGGTTGCCGGGTTGAACAACATTTTAATTTTATGTCATTTACAGTAGTTCTAGGTTAATATGTAACTGACAGTAACTGTGCAAATAACTTTGAAAAATTGTCTCATAAGTGGGAACTTTTCATATATATCATGTGGATGGATATTATTTCTATGCCCCGAAAACAAATTGGGAACATATAGTGTCCATCCATCTGTCTAGCCATCTGTCCATCCATCCATTCGTCCTTCTGTCCATCCCTGTTTGACCATAAGATTTCTCGTGTTCGCTCCATAACATCGCTTTATTGGATTCTGTTGAAACTTCCAATGTTTGTTCCTAATGCGGAGACAATATTTCGGTGCAAATCTGTGTTCCAAATTGTTGAAGGTCGTAATCTCAATTAAGGCACCAGGCACTACCCTCCGTGTCAGCTCCATAACTTTTGTGTACATCACATGATTTCAACGAAACATGGTGTGATGGTTAACCAATTGGTGACTGTGTGTCACGATATGTGTGCATTGTGGTTTGTAAAAGGTCAAGGTCACAGGGTGCTTTCAATCTTAGACTTCATCCGCACCAGTCTTATTTTCTTGCACCCTTCGTGTCTGCTGCATAACATTCGTTGCGGGGGGGGGTGTACTGGAATCAGCTTGTCCATCCGTCCTCCGTCTGTCCGTCCGTCTGTCGTCCGTGGACACAAATTTGTCCGGAGTTTTTCTCAGTCGTTTTTTTTATCATTTTCCATGAAACTTGGTACAGACATCAGCCACAATGGGAACCTGTGCACCTGCGATTATGACGTCTGTCAGACTTTTTTTTTGGTCGAGTTATCCCCCTTTTTCAACTTAGAAAATGTTCACAACATGTATAATTTTGTCCGAGCTTTTATTCCTACATTTTTAGGTCAATGTTTTTAAACTTGGCACAGATAGTACCATGGGAACCTGTGCACCTGCAATTATGACATCTGTCCAAATTTTGTGTGTGGAGTTATTCCCCTTTTTCGACTTAGAACATTTTCGCAACATGCATAATTTTGTCCTAGCTTTTATTCCCACATTTTTCAGTCAATAGGTTTAAGATTAGGGTTAGGTCTTAGGGTTGTGCACCTGCAATGGGAATCTGTTATTTTATTATTTTATCTAAATGTTTACTGACATGTGAAACATCTTAGTGTTTTAAAAACAGGGGGGGGGGGGGGGGGTATCCTTAGTCCCATTTGGATAGTCACACCACTTGTTGGATTCTGATGAAATTTGGTATAGTTCCTAATGAGGAGACAATGTGTCGCGCACAAATTTTGTTTCCAATTGTTGAAGGTCAAGGTCACAGGACAAGGTCGTTCTCTCGATTAAGTTACCACACATTACCCTTCGTGTCCACTCCATAACTCCATGTACATCACATGATTTCAACGAAACAAGGCGTGATGGTTAACCTAATGGTAACGGTGTGTCGCGATGTGTGATTGTGGTTTGTCAAGGTCAAGGTCAGATTGGTATTATATTAAAAAATACTTCATGGAATGCAACATTACAAATTATTTGAGGTCAGGGTATAAATTCGCTCATGAGTTGCTTAATTACGGGGGCATAGTCACTTTCGGGTGACATTTCTTGTTATTATTTACATTGTTTCGTGCTTTTAATATAATGTTTGTATGATTTATTTTCACAAATTAATCTAAATAATATTCATCCGCATGATATCTATGAAAATTTCTAATTTAGGAGATGATTTTTGGAATTTTTGGAACATGATATTACCCTAGAACTACCGTAAACAACATAAATGTCGTTCCACCCACCAAAGGGTTAAGTTACAGTTGAAGCATGCAGACTGCTTAGAAACTTGTTCATCAGTTGATCGCCCAAATGATTAATATTTGTTTTCAAAAGACCTTTGTCCTCATCATTTTCAGGATATTTGTGGGTGTTCAATGGCAGAGAATCCCAAATAAATGGCAATGGAAAACGATATGTCCCCAAAACTACTATCAACCTTTGGATACTCTAGGAGCACTAAGTCCTCAGAAATGAGACTTCTCAGGCAGTACATTATCCATCAATCTATTTAATATTTTTCCAAGCCTGCAAATGGTGTGTCTGTCATTTGCAGAATGAGGTCCCCAGAGGGTGAATTTAGTAATGATATCGTCACCAAATTCACCCTCTGTGGACCTCATTCTGCTTTGGCCTAATCTTCTAGGAAGTATCTATAGTTTCAAATTAACATTGTTTGTAGTTACTTTTCCCCTTCTCTTAAGTTTCTATATCATTTAATTTGCAGAAGATAAAATGCCAAATCGAGGTGACTAATGGGTGAACATCACCAACATCAACTGGGGAAGTTCAATCTAATTCTAGGTCTCCCATAATAGTCGAGGCCTAAGCAGAATGAGGTTCCCAGAGGGTGAATTTGGTGATGCTAGCCTGCCATGCAAATGCTAGAAACACCTCAATAGTTATTTTGTTCATTTTGCAGTAAAAAAATTAATATTCTGTCTTATTTATAGGTATAGTGTTTATTAAACGGGACAGTTCTTAGAATTACAGTGTTCCTACCATGCCATATTTACAAATCTGTATGGAACATGTGTTCAATATGCATTCCGTTGATGTCAAATGATGTTCATGATGTTCGCCTCAACCAAGAAACCGGAATTAATAAATAAAAGCATCATAACACATGGCAAAATAAGCCCTGTATGTGCCTGAATAAACCTTGTAAGTCTGTATGACGGATGGTGTGTAATAAACACAGAATGACATGTGTGTTAATGGGTTGTTGATTCACCAACTGTGCCAGTGTGGAAGGATAGAACTTGAGGCTGACTCATTCAATCCTTCCGCGTTAGCACTCATGCCATGACAACAAGCCCATGTCATTCTGTGTGTGTATATATGTCGAAACTCATTTAAAAAAATGTTCTCAGCGAAACAAACCCTCAAAACAGTGTCAGATTAGATTGTTGTTGTTGTTGTTGTAACTGGAGGACTGGTACTCTGGATATTTTCATCTTTAAATAGGATTTTGTTCTTGTTTTCTGTATCACATTAATTATTTATTTTTATTTTAGGTAAACTGATTGATGTCCCATCCATACCAGAGTCACGATTACAGATAGAGACAAAAACAGTTGTCATTAATGCAAAATTATAAGTCACAGTTGCAGAGACAGTCAAAAACAGTTGTCATTAATGCAAAACTATAAGTCACTGATACAAATAGAGACAAAAACGGTTGTCATTAATGCAAATTTATAAGTCATGGTTACAGATACAGTCAAAAACAGTTGTCATTAATGCAAAACTATAAGTCACTGATACAGATAGAGACGAGAACAGTTGTTGTTATTTTTGGGAAATTATAAGTCACGTTTACGGATACAGACAAAAACGGTTGTCATCAACGCGAAATTATCAGCAGATTGTGGTCCTATAACATCAGCTGATTAAAGGCACTCACAGTGGGTACATGTGAAAAATCAAAAAGATTTGTAACATCACTAAGAGGATCATGGAAAAATAGATGGACTTTGTTCATATTTTTATTATTAGGGAACATTCGCAGGGATGTGGAGATGCAATTTGTTATGTTAACATTGTATCAAATTCTATTTGAAATTTGTTGATGTGTACAGTGGCAGCATATATTTTTGGCTGACAAATTAACCTCACTGATGCTGACTTCATCTGAAAGCTAAAGGATTAAATTGAGAAGTCAAGAAGTTTTATAGAGTTTAAATTATGTTATTAAATGTGTACAGTCAGAATAGCTGCTTTAGATCAAAACTTGCATCACATCATATTTATATCATGTTTATAAATGAAACTTTTATGAAGGTGTGCTAATAAATTTGCATTTGGATGTCGTCGTATAAGTGATGTCCATAACTTTAACACATCAAGTCTTAGGGTATGAGAATGAGTTTCATAACAATTTGTCATTGGGCTAAAAACAATTTAAAAATTTATAATTTTGTGCCATAAAATTGCCTCTCAGCAAGCCTGCATACAGTGTGTCTGTCATTTGCAGAATGAGGTCCCCAAAGGATGAATTTAGTGACGCTATCTGGCACAGTGGGCTAGCATTAACAAATTCAGCCTCTGAGGACCTCATTCTGCTTAGGCCTCTTCTTCTGGGAAGTATCTAAAGTCTCAAATTAACATTGTTTTTAGTTACTTTTTCCTGTCTGGGAAGTTTCTATATCCCCTACTTTGCAGAAAATAGAATGCATATTTGAGGTGACTAATGTGTGAACTACTGAACATCACCAACTTCAACTGGGGAACTTCAATCTGATCCTAGGTCTCCCATATCAGTTGAGGCCTAAACAGAATGAGGTTCCCAGAGGGTGAATTTGGTGATGCTAGCCCCCATGTGGGATAGCGTCACTAAATTCCCCTTCTGGGGAACTCATTCTACAAATGAAGACACGCTATTTTCAGGCTTGCCTCTCAGCCTTTTTCCTAACATTAAAATTGTGCGTATGAATCCTGAGTACCGCTGAGTATCAGTTAACTGATTCTTTACTAAATACTCATTGATGAGTAGTTCCCTTAGGAAATGTTCAGATTATAAGTTCAACAAAAATCGCTTGTTGAACTTATTATTTAAACATTTCCCACCAATGAATATTAATTCTTCTGCACTTGTATTATAATTTCATCTGGGTCGTCCTTACCATCACTCCAAATGAATAATAGACCATTCCAATGTATAGTTTTATAACTGAGTTGAAGTATCCATTTAGCATAGAAAAAGGTATGAATCATGCATACCTCTAAAAAATCACCTGAATCCCATTTATCAGAAAAAAGTGAGGTTGGGGATAACACTATCACACTGCAGCCCCCACCATGTGTCAACCATTGTTACGGAGAGCACAATTTTAGTGTCAATCAGTATTTTGAATATTTCCATGTAAAAATGGATAATTGCTCAAAATGTATGTTTTTTGAAGACTTACATACTGTATTAGAAATGAGTCTCAGAAAAGGTTCCATATAGACAAAATATGGATGATTTTTATCTAAATAGATACTGTATCTTCATTCAGATTTGAGTGCATGTGATTAATTTATGATATAAAATGATTTTTCGTTTTATCGATAAAAGTTGCTCACATCACGAATAATCTGATGTCTTTTCAAAGTCTGCTAATAATGCATTCTATAGTGATAATGATAATAAATTGAATTTATACAGCACATGTCAGTATCACAATGAACGCGCAAGTGCTTTGAAATATCACACACACAATCGCCATGTAATAATTAATGTGCATATCAAAAAGTCATAACACGTGGTATGCAGTAATATATCCATATCAGGATGAGTCCAAATAATTTTTGCAGTGTTTTTTTCATTTTGAGAGCAGCCAACATTAAATAGGTTATTGATGAAATTATGCTGGCTGCACAGTCAAGCTTAGTTAAGTTTCCTTCCACATAAACCAGCTGGTGAAATCGGTTGAGATAATGCTGTTTTACGTCGAAGTCCCGTGCATATATCTCTCCATTTCGGGGTTTAATATTGTTGACTCGCTCACCTAAAATACCCAATGTTGTTGACTCGCTCACCTAAAATACCCAATGTTGTTGACTCGCTCACCTAAAATACCCAACGTTGTTGACTCGCTCACCTAAAATACCCAATAAATACTAAAATGTCACAATTGTGACAGTAAACCGGTTTATTCCATAGACAATATTATATTTTTCTGAACTCCATAAGAATAATGTCAACTGAAAGTAGTATCGTAATGTAAAAAATATATTGTCGCGAAGTGACAGTGTGTATTAAATGTAAACAAACAGAGATTACTGTATTTATGCAACATATTCGATATGCAATTTAACATGAAAGTTATATTATAATTCATCATTATGATATTTCTGATATACATGTATACAACATCATGTATTGATTTGTAGGGTAAAATTGAATAAAACTTGACTAAAAATCCTGCCACTGGATCTGATAAAAAAGTCTGCCATAGAAATGTATATAAATGGAACTACAACATAAAACAGCATTATCCTAGCCGATTTCACTAGCTGGTTATGCCAGAGGAAACTTGGGACTAAGTCAACTGCATGGACGGTGCATATACAAATGAAAGCATTTTGACAGTCACAACCTGCGAGATAACAAACGGTGCAATAAGTAGGTCAAAGAAGGGTTCTTTACCAGATTTAATCTTGTCAAACGACTCAATCAATTCTGGTAAAGAACTCTGCTTATGCTATAACATTTACTAATAACATTGTAAATTATTTGTTCGTTTTGTTTTACAAATCGCGCAATTTTACAATGGTTAACCTCCAAACTGTTCTGAATAAATATAAAAATATTTTAATTATGTTGAATCTCTTCCTTTTAATTGTGTGTAAATTCAGGAATATTAAAGGCACAAATGGCCTTCGTTATCTATGTATATATAAAGAGTAGGATCTGTCTGTCGATCTGTCTGTTTGGATTTTTCTCCCAGACTGCTGGTCCGATTTCAACCAAATTTGGTGTGGTGACTCGGGGGTACCCTGGCAGAGGTTATCACGGCATTAGTTTCTAAAAAAAATTATCTAAAAAATTTATTTAAAAAAATACACACAAAAAATAAGCTCACTATGGGCCTATTTCAGAATAAATGTGAATATTTAGGTTCAATATGAATCTATTTGCAGACCAAATGTACGCTATTTATATTATGTGTTTTCACTGTGGCCTGTGCCATCCAACAGAATTACTGGTATAAGTCCACTATGGACTTATTCAGAACCCAATTAAGCCCAATATGAACCAATGTCAATGATTATGTCCAATATGAACCTATTTACACGACGATATATTGAAGTAGCATAATAAATATTATCTATATATATAAAATAGTAGGATATGTGTAGCACACATAGGCCGCAGGCACCTCCGACGCAGTTGCCAAATTATGAAAATTTCCTCAAGAATATACTACTAGTATAGTATAATTTATAGTATGAATGCGATATAACCGACAAAACACACTTAGAGTGAGCCGAGCATATATAAGAGAATGCATTGGCACATGGTTTTCATAAAATTTCAGGATGCTGCAGTCATGGAAGGGATAACACTTCTGAGAGAGATGTTTCTTCTGCAGTCTTTTTTTTTTATTCTTCTGGGTATAATAATGTAAAGGTGCCCTTAAAATGAGTTTCATAGATTTTTTTTTTATCGAAAGAGTTAACAGGAAGAGATACTAGTTGAGCACCTTAAATTGTTTGTTGTTTAGTTTAATAATGAGCAAACTTTCTGTAATGATTAGCAATATGTAAATGTCTTGAAATCATTATTTATTCATCTCTATCATTATAATTTATTTATATTTGTTATGATGCTGATCTATGTGCTTTTATTAGTATGTTATATTTGATAACTTTCTACAAATTTCAATCTAATAAATTGATCATTTGAAGTGGTAGTAATTTTCTCTTCCCTTCAATTCATGCCCAGTCATCCGTAAGGACATGACTGTCACAACAAAATGTGTCTCTCGTACCACAATTAGTCAGGTCTGGTACTTTCTAAATTCATCGATTATAGCTGTATTCAACTATAATAAATAGTACATGTATGGATAATGCCATTTTGTGGATTCAGTACAAGGGGCATAATCTTTGTATTGATGTTGTGCGAAGATATAGCAAGAACACATTGCGCATCTTAATCGAGAAATTTTATTGAATGAGTTGCAGACGGCACAGTGATATAATTCACGAAAGCTGAGCTTGAGTGAAATATTAATATGTGCCATCTGTTTGATAAAATATTCAAGATTATGATGCAAGTTGTGTTCTGTGTTTATTCCACACACTTGTGTCGGATAAGTTTAATCCATGACTGACTACAATTAAAACTATAACTACCTTTATTGACCTTTAAGTGTGATTAAAATCCAGCAATTATGTGTGCACCACCAGATCGTTGATGTTAAGTATGTCATCGCTCTTGGCAATGTCAACTTGAGGTAGTTTCAGCTTGTATTCCACTTGTGGTATACAGCAATATGTTTTCAATGGCTGGAGTTCCATTGAATAAACGGGTGTTAAATAAGAACTAATATTATTTTTTTAAATGCCGTCACAAGAAAGAACATGTGTCTACAGTAATGCCCAAAGTATCAGACCCTTTTACCACAGCAGAATCATGGGAAATTTTTCAGGATTTAGTCGGAAATATGGCTTTCCGCCATTCATCTGAAAGCTCTCGGTGGTTTTGGGTTGATTATTTAGGACATTACTGTATGAATTATGGTCGATTATGAAAATTTATTGTCTTGTAAATTACACATATATAACTTCGACCCTAGAAGTCATATTCACCGGCCACATTTATTTTATAAACCATGTGGTGTATTTCGCAGCGGCTCAACAGTCAGGGTATCTGTGATATTTGCTATCGTTTACAGTGTCACATGTCTACCAGATCCAAGCCTGCAAATAATGTGTGTCATTTACAGAATGAGGTCCCCAGATGGTGAATTTAGTGGGCTAGCATCACCAAATTCACCCTCTGGGAACCTCATTCTGCTTAGGACTCATCAAGTCTTAAATTAATGTTTTTTAGTTACTTTTTCCCTTCTGCGAAGTTTCTATATCCCCTAATTTGCAGAAGATAAAATGCATAATTGAGGTGACTAATGGGTGAACATCACCAACTTCAACTGGGGAAATTCAATCTGATAGTAGGTCTCCCATAGCAGTTGAGGCCTAAGCAGAATGAGGTTCCGAGAGGGTGAATTTGGTGACGCTAGCCCCTGTGCAGGATAGCGTCACTAAATTCACCATCTGGTGACCTCATTCTGCAAATGACAGCACACTATTTGCAAGCTTGATCCGATCGACGACTGCAGTTATAATGGTTATTCAGCCTCAGCCTGCAGTCTTTTTTCACCAGTTAAGTTTATGATTATTATATACCATGCAAAACTCGCCAACCAGGATATCTGTTATCGATGATCGCGTTAACAAAAAGTAGTAATTAAGCTCATCTGTTCACGGTTGAACATGCATGTCATTACCACGGCCAACGAGGATGCAGCCAATATATACCTCTATCAAGAAAACCACCTGGTTTATATAATAAACCATGCTAATGAATATGACTGCAGGTGTACATCTATATGTTGTCTAACAAGATTTTTTCGCAGTAAATTTGTACCAAGTAACCGATGTGTCATTCCAAGCTTCTGTTTCCATGAAGAATGTTAAACCCAATTAGAGAACAAAAAGTGAAGTTTCATGTCTTTGTGTGGTATTTTGCTGAGTAAACGGATTTCTGTTACCAGACCTGCACTTACAATCATTAGTCGTGTTAGTTTTGATACAGTATGTATCCCTTAACAAGTGGCGGGTGAACACCCAGCCAAAAAATCAACAATCTGATCTAAATGCGTCTTAAGAGGAGAAAGTGTGCAATGCTATCCACTCCAAACCATTATGTTACAGAACACGAAAAGGGATGTGGTTGTGTTTCTCTTTGTTGGTTGTAGACTGTGAGGGGGGTATTCATGAATATGCCCAGGGTTCAATACTATAAAATTTCTACACTTGTAATTTACAAGACGGTAAATTATACACAACGCATGTGTTTTCTTATGATGAGATACATAGTATTACTTTTTATTACATGATCGTACCCTTATTCCATTCAATAAACCCATTATATAAATTGTGATATGTAACAAACTTTACATAACAGGAAATAGTTCCAGTTGACCTTAGACTTCTGGTTTGTTGCCACGGTCTGTTTACATTCTGTATCAAAATACTGTGAGTGCCAATATTTTTCCAACAAACTCTAATGAATGAAGAGTTTGAAAAGTTATCTCATTGAATATACACCATTAAAACACTAAAGAGTCTGGGAATATTCTCATCCCCCGTTTACAGCAGCCTGAAACTGAAAAAAAAGGGTGGGTGTCCAAAATTGCCTGGAAAAAAAGGCCAGAAACGGAAGAAATTGGGTGGGTGGGTCCTCTGTGGCCGGAAAAAATTAAAATGATCATACGTGCCTGGAAATTTTTTCTGACCCCCCCCCCCCCCTGTTTACAGCGGAATTTACAAAACTCATCCAGTAAATTAGGTCTGGATTCGTTTTGTAAATTCCGCTATAAATTGGGTACTCGTTGCAGATCCTCTATTTATTATATGATCCAAAACCTTGATAAAACATACTTAAATCAACAATGGCTCGTGAAACTAACATAGGCTTCTAAGGCCTGCGATTGCGTTTCATGTAACCAGCTGCCATCTTTGATTTTAAATGTGAATCCATCAGCATACCCTGCAGCCCATATTTATTGTAGAATTGTTTTGAAACTTAACAGGCTTGTTTAGGATCACCTCTAGATGGGAGTTATTGACCGATTTCAATAATTCTTTTATGACAGATCCACTCTTTCAGACAAAAAACTTGACGAGAGCCATCTTCCGATGCGCACCCCTTGTTATATATTGTATTGCGACTGAAATATTGAAAACAAGTATTTCATAACAGTGATGCTAGAAGCACCAATGGCAAGGGTGGGTTTTTTTTATAAATATTTGTATCTATAACTAAAGTTGTAATGAAATAGAGACTCCTATGAGATTTAATATCCAGCCACTCACCACCAAAAATCGTTAACCCCTCTCCATAAGAGAACTACTTGAGTTGTCGAGTTCAAATTTGATACTGGTACATAGATTCCCATGATTATAGTTTTTATGTTTTATCAGGTATTCTTATATATGTATATGTATAGGATGTTAACCCTTTCCGTCTATGCTAATGAGATATGTGTATATTTATTACTGTGATACACTATCAAGGAAGAATTAGTAGCATTGCCATGCTGATTAACCTTTCTCTAAAGTTCATTGCTGCACTTGAGGAACATGGTACCAATGAATTAACTTCAAATCCTAAAACATATGCTCATAAATCACTAGACCATATGTGTTATACTGGGGTTGACTGGTCAGGGAAAGTCAGTGCTAGGGGACTTATCACTTGTCTGTCTACTGAAATCACTGATATTAAATTCATTAAAACATCTTTTCTGGAACCATCTGACTGATTATAATTTGACATTTGGTGTGAATGGTCCATGGATAGTTGGTATTAAAATATGTCTAAGTTGGGTGGGCCAGTAAAAAGGGTCAGAGTTGGACTTAACACTCTACACTTGATTGACGTCATTGAAACGCCATACAACTTATTATTACTTAAGTTATTAGAAACCATGCAGATTGCCGAAAGAAGCACTAAGTGAATTGGGAGTCAAATTGTCTTGAATATGACCAGCTTGACTGAAAGGTGATGTTTCCATCCAAATGTTCTATTAAAACTTTTCTTTCATAAGATACATGACACTAATGGATCAAACTGTTTATTTAGGTTCTGATAGCAAAACAGATTTCATACCGTATGTTGTGAGACGAAATTTTTAATTGCAAATGATTTTGTTCTGTATTCATGTTATTTAATTAAAAATAATGTATTTTAGAGTCAACATCATTTCAATCATCTATTCTGGCATTTTGGCAATATTATTTTTATATTGAAATTATTCTCATAATTTAATTTTCCAACCAGGATTTAGCGGAAATTTTGTTGTTTTCAGACAAAAATTTGCATATCTTACTTTTGGTCAAACTGTTGGCCACATAATTTGGAAAATTTACAACTTTAATGAGGATTAAATCAGTTTGTATTTTTACAACAGCAAGATTGCTTGGGCTATCAACTGGTGTGCAATGTTCAATGTGGACCCCCCCCCCCCCCCCCTGCACAACGGACACCATCGAGCAACATCCCTGTTTATAACTACTTGTTTTAAGTGATTTTGGCAAGTTTTGACTGTCGTGGTCTTCAGAGTCCCAATCATATAAATTTTACTGTCAGGTGAACGACTCCATTATCATTGACTGTCTGGTTACTTGCAATGTCATGTTGGTGCTTCAATAGACCTACACCATCATAGGGATGTGATGTTATCTTACAGAACATGAGACTGGAAATGGTCATATTTATCTTGGGTGTATACATCGATGGGCATGAGAAAGAAACTTGTGATATTTCTCTCATTGCAGACATCGATCGATGGTTTGGGGGAAGGGACTGGTCATGTATCTCTTTGTTCACACAGTTTGGTGTAGACATCGATGTTTTGGGAGAAGGGGACTGATCATGTATCGCTTTACTGTAAACATCGATGGTTTCTGGGAGAAGTGGACTGACCATGTATCGCTTTACTGTAGACATCGATGTTTTTTGGGAGAAGTGGACTGATAGTGTATCGCTTTCCTGTAGACATCAATGGTTTTTGGGAGAAGGGGACTGATCGTGTACCGCTTTACTCTAGACATCGATTGTTTCTGGGAGAAGGCGACTGATCATGTATCGCTTTACTGTAGACATTGATTGTTTCTGGGAGAAGGCGACTGATCATGTATCGCTTTACTGTAGACATCGATGGTTTCTGGGAGAAGTGGACTGACCATGTATCGCTTTACTGTTAGACATCGATGGTTTCTGGGAGAAGGCGACTGATCATGTATCGCTTTACTGTAGACATCGATTGTTTCTGGGAGAAGGCGACTGATCATGTATCGCTTTACTGTAGACATTGATTGTTTCTGGGAGAAGGCGACTGATCATGTATCGCTTTACTGTAGACATCGATGGTTTTTGGGAGAAGTGGACTGACCATGTATCGCTTTACTGTTAGACATCGATGTTTTGGGAGAAGGGGACTGATCGTGTATCGCTTTACTGTAGACATCGATGGTTTTTGGGAGAAGTGGACTGACCATGTATCGCTTTACTGTTAGACATCGATGGTTTTATGGAGAAGGGGACTGATCGTGTATCGCTTTACTGTAGACATCGATGTTTTTTGGGAGAAGTGGACTGACCATGTATCGCTTTACTGTAGACATCGATGTTTTGGGAGAAGGGGACTGATAGTGTATCGCTTTACTGTAGACATCGATGGTTTCTGGGAGAAGTGGACTGACCATGTATCGCTTTACTGTAGACATCGATGGTTTCTGGGAGAAGTGGACTGACCATGTATCGCTTTACTGTAGACATCGGTGGTTTTTTGGGAGAAGGGGACTGATCGTGTATCGCTTTACTGTAGACATCGATTGTTTCTGGGAGAAGGCGACTGATCATGTACCGCTTTACTGTTAGACATCGATGGTTTCTGGGAGAAGTGGACTGACCATGTATCGCTTTACTGTAGACATCGGTGGTTTTTGGGAGAAGGGGACTGATCGTGTATCGCTTTACTGTAGACATCGATTGTTTCTGGGAGAAGGCGACTGATCATGTACCGCTTTACTGTTAGACATCGATGGTTTCTGGGAGAAGTGGACTGACCATGTATCGCTTTACTGTAGACATCGATGGTTTTTGGGAGAAGTGGACTGATAGTGTATCGCTTTACTGTAGACATCGATGTTTTGGGAGAAGGGGACTGATCGTGTATCGCTTTACTGTAGACATCAATGGTTTTTGGGAGGAGGGGAATGATCGTGTATCGCTTTACTGTAGACATCGATTGTTTCTGGGAGAAGGCGACTGATCATGTATCGCTTTACTGTAGACATCGATGGTTTTTGGGAGAAGTGGACTGATAGTGTATCGCTTTACTGTAGACATCGATGTTTTGGGAGAAGGGGACTGATCGTGTATCGCTTTACTGTAGACATCAATGGTTTTTGGGAGAAGGGGACTGATCGTGTATCGCTTTACTGTAGACATCGATTGTTTCTGGGAGAAGGCGACTGATCATGTATCGCTTTACTGTAGACATCAATGGTTTTTGGGAGAAGGGGACTGATCGTGTATCGCTTTACTGTAGACATCGATGTTATGGGAGAAGGGGACTGATCATGTATCGCTTTACTGTAGACATCGATTGTTTCTGGGAGAAGGCGACTGATCGTGTACCGCTTTACTGTAGACATCGATGGTTTTATGGAGAAGGGGACTGATCATGTATCGCTTTACTGTTAGACATCGATGGTTTCTGGGAGAAGGGGACTGATCATGTATCGCTTTACTGTAGACATCGATGGTTTTATGGAGAAGGGGACTGATCATGTATCGCTTTACTGTTAGACATCGATGGTTTTATGGAGAAGGGGACTGATCGTGTATCGCTTTACTGTAGACATCGATGTTTTGGGAGAAGGGGACTGATCATGTACCGCTTTACTGTAAACATCGATGGTTTATGGGAGAAGTGGACTGACCATGTATCGCTTTACTGTAGACATCAATGGTTTTTGGGAGAAGGGGACTGATCGTGTATCGCTTTACTGTAGACATCGATTGTTTCTGGGAGAAGGCGACTGATCATGTATCGCTTTACTGTAGACATCGATGTTTTTATGAAGAAGGGGACTGACCATGTACCGCTTTACTGTAGACATCGATGGTTTTTGGGAGAAGTGGACTGATAGTGTATCGCTTTACTGTAGACATCGATGTTTTGGGAGAAGGGGACTGATCGTGTATCGCTTTACTGTAAACATCAATGGTTTTTGGGAGAAGGGGACTGATCGTGTATCGCTTTACTGTAGACATCGATTGTTTCTGGGAGAAGGCGACTGATCATGTATCGCTTTACTGTAGACATCAATGGTTTTTGGGAGAAGGGGACTGATCGTGTATCGCTTTACTGTAGACATCGATGTTATGGGAGAAGGGGACTGATCATGTATCGCTTTATTGTAGACATCGATTGTTTCTGGGAGAAGGCGACTGATCATGTATCGCTTTACTGTAGACATCAATGGTTTTTGGGAGAAGGGGACTGATCGTGTATCGCTTTACTGTAGACATCGATGTTATGGGAGAAGGGGACTGATCATGTATCGCTTTACTGTAGACATCGATTGTTTCTGGGAGAAGGCGACTGATCGTGTACCGCTTTACTGTAGACATCGATGGTTTTATGGAGAAGGGGACTGATCATGTATCGCTTTACTGTTAGACATCGATGGTTTTATGGAGAAGGGGACTGATCGTGTATCGCTTTACTGTAGACATCGATGTTTTGGGAGAAGGGGACTGATCATGTACCGCTTTACTGTAAACATCGATGGTTTATGGGAGAAGTGGACTGACCATGTATCGCTTTACTGTTAGACATCGATGTTTTGGGAGAAGGGGACTGATCGTGTATCGCTTTACTGTAGACATCGATTGTTTCTGGGAGAAGGCGACTGATCATGTATCGCTTTACTGTAGACATCGATGGTTTTTGGGAGAAGTGGACTGATAGTGTATCGCTTTACTGTAGACATCGATGTTTTGGGAGAAGGGGACTGATCGTGTATCGCTTTACTGTAGACATCAATGGTTTTTGGGAGAAGGGGACTGATCGTGTATCGCTTTACTGTAGACATCGATTGTTTCTGGGAGAAGGCGACTGATCATGTATCGCTTTACTGTAGACATCAATGGTTTTTGGGAGAAGGGGACTGATCGTGTATCGCTTTACTGTAGACATCGATGTTATGGGAGAAGGGGACTGATCATGTATCGCTTTACTGTAGACATCGATTGTTTCTGGGAGAAGGCGACTGATCGTGTACCGCTTTACTGTAGACATCGATGGTTTTATGGAGAAGGGGACTGATCATGTATCGCTTTACTGTTAGACATCGATGGTTTCTGGGAGAAGGGGACTGATCATGTATCGCTTTACTGTAGACATCGATGGTTTTATGGAGAAGGGGACTGATCATGTATCGCTTTACTGTTAGACATCGATGGTTTTATGGAGAAGGGGACTGATCGTGTATCGCTTTACTGTAGACATCGATGTTTTGGGAGAAGGGGACTGATCATGTACCGCTTTACTGTAAACATCGATGGTTTATGGGAGAAGTGGACTGACCATGTATCGCTTTACTGTAGACATCAATGGTTTTTGGGAGAAGGGGACTGATCGTGTATCGCTTTACTGTAGACATCGATTGTTTCTGGGAGAAGGCGACTGATCATGTATCGCTTTACTGTAGACATCGATGTTTTTATGAAGAAGGGGACTGACCATGTACCGCTTTACTGTAGACATCGATGGTTTTTGGGAGAAGTGGACTGATAGTGTATCGCTTTACTGTAGACATCGATGTTTTGGGAGAAGGGGACTGATCGTGTATCGCTTTACTGTAGACATCAATGGTTTTTGGGAGAAGGGGACTGATCGTGTATCGCTTTACTGTAGACATCGATTGTTTCTGGGAGAAGGCGACTGATCATGTATCGCTTTACTGTAGACATCAATGGTTTTTGGGAGAAGGGGACTGATCGTGTATCGCTTTACTGTAGACATCGATGTTATGGGAGAAGGGGACTGATCATGTATCGCTTTACTGTAGACATCGATTGTTTCTGGGAGAAGGCGACTGATCATGTATCGCTTTACTGTAGACATCAATGGTTTTTGGGAGAAGGGGACTGATCGTGTATCGCTTTACTGTAGACATCGATGTTATGGGAGAAGGGGACTGATCATGTATCGCTTTACTGTAGACATCGATTGTTTCTGGGAGAAGACGACTGATCGTGTACCGCTTTACTGTAGACATCGATGGTTTTATGGAGAAGGGGACTGATCATGTATCGCTTTACTGTTAGACATCGATGGTTTCTGGGAGAAGGGGACTGATCATGTATCGCTTTACTGTAGACATCGATGGTTTTATGGAGAAGGGGACTGATCATGTATCGCTTTACTGTTAGACATCGATGGTTTTATGGAGAAGGGGACTGATCGTGTATCGCTTTACTGTAGACATCGATGTTTTGGGAGAAGGGGACTGATCATGTACCGCTTTACTGTAAACATCGATGGTTTCTGGGAGAAGTGGACTGACCATGTATCGCTTTACTGTTAGACATCGATGGTTTTATGGAGAAGTGGACTGATAGTGTATCGCTTTACTGTAGACATCGATGGTTTCTGGGAGAAGTGGACTGACCATGTATCGCTTTAATGTAGACATCGATATTATGGGAGAAGGGGACTGATCGTGTATCGCTTTACTGTAGACATCGATGTTTTGGGAGAAGGGGACTGATCATGTACCGCTTTACTGTAAACATCGATGGTTTATGGGAGAAGTGGACTGATAGTGTATCGCTTTACTGTATGCATCGATGGGTTTTTTGGGGGAAGGGGACTGATCATGTATCGCTTTACTCTAGACATCGATTGTTTCTGGGAGAAGGCGACTGATCGTGTATCGCTTTGCTGTAGACAATGACGGTTTTGTGGGAGAAGGGGACTGATCGTGTATCGCTTTACTGTAGACATCGATGGTTTTGAAGACTGATCATATTTAGGTGTATACATCGATGGGTAGGAGAAAGGAACTTGTGATATTTCTATCAGTGCAGCCGATTGTTTGGGAATGGACTGGTCGCGTGTATCCCTTTGGACACACAGTTTGTGGCCGTCGATGGTTTGGGAGAAGGGGACCGGATGGTTTTGGAAGAAGGGGATTGATCATGTTTATCTTAAGTTCATAAATATGGCATAGTCTGGACATCGCCCCAGGCACCCATGCCACTATATGTTTTCACTGCATTGATGTTATTTCATGACATGAAAATAAATTTGATTTTCGGCATTTTTAAGTTTTAATTTACTTTGTCAATCCCCACCGTCATCCAATATAGCACAACTGCTGTATGATGACAAAAAGTCATGAACAGATCATGTATCACTTATTTTGGTTTATATAATCAAGAAACTGCGAGAATTCCATTTTTATAGGAAAAATTGTTTTAGTTTGTTGAGAAATGTTCACCACAAAACAGCCTACATATGACAAAATCATAGCATCTAATTATTTTCGCGCTTATTTTGTTCATATAATCATGAAATTGCGAGAAATGTATTAATTCCTTTTTAGAAAAAGTTGTTTGGTCAAAGGCATTGTTTCAGTCCAGTATGATAGGAGAAGATAATATTTTCAGGCTTCCCACCAAACTTTTTTTGGACATAATTAAAAACAGCTGTATGTCAAGTTATAAGACCATATCCACAGACCTATATATATATCGCGTTCTCAGATAGGGAATGTTTTGAATCTTCATTTCGTACACATTGATATTTTGTTTATTTGTGATCTCTAGACTGTTTTTATTTCCGGCTTGCTGGATCAAATATTACCAAACATTCACATCGTGGTATTGTTCTGGGACAACAGCTGGTGGGTTGGGTGATGGTTCTCAAATTGACTTTCTTGGGTGGTTGTTTGTCCCGGTAGTTCTATGCAATCATAGCACGCTGTTTTCAAATGGCGCAAAAATCTACTCGCCGATATGTGAATACACATTGGGCCAATTAGCGCACGGGAGAACTTTTCTTACACGTGTAGCGTTTCTACCCACGCGGTTCGTTTAAAAATGCCCCATCCGATTTGACAGCATGAAGATTTTTATTTATTTTGTGTCAAATTGGAATTTGCATCTTTAAAGCTGTTTCATCCATTTGACACCAAATTAGTCAAGATTCCCTATATAAGCCAAATTTTCACTTGCATAATGTACGAGGAACTTGTTTAATCCGTCTTGTGCCTGTGGAACCACCCGGGAAGCTAGACGCAGAACACTTCTCGATACACCACCCCTTGTATAATCAAACAAACGAACTAAACTCATTTACTCGTGAGCTCGCTTCTCGAAAAGTTCTTTTGCTTGGTGACATAACGGATATTTTGTTCTACTTGAATTAAGCAACCCTGAAATTAATAAAATGACCCAGGAGATTCTCATCATGAAATCGGTACATTTTCTATGAGCTTACTACAACAAAATCCCTATACACGTATTATAGTGCCATATCGTTTCAAACGTTCAAGTGCCATTCTCCGAAACTGAAATTAATTTGCAATTAGTTAACCTCTCCCAATTGTTAATTTAGGTAAGCCTGAACATACTAAACCCCATCACTATTCGTATGTAAAATATCTCCCTGAATATACTATGTACCCTCTCACAGAATACACACCATCTTCTTCGAGAATTGTCTATTGACCTCCATCATATAGGAGAGTATATATGCACATTATTTTAAGTATTTTATATCCATCATAGGAGAGTATGTGTACGTTATTTCAAGTATTTTACGTTTTTTACAACACGCGGTAATAATACATACTCTACTTGAACCGAGTGGAGTGGAGATTCGGGTAAGTTTCAAGAACTTGTCCTACAATTCTCCAATAGTTGTATTATATTTTATCACATTATTAGGCTATTAGCCCCTAAATCCGGCCTAATATTTTTTAGTAAGACACACGTGTATTTTCGGCACACGCAGTGACGTAGGATCTTATAGCGCAATTATATCGATCAATGTTATTTTTTATATTAATTAGAATATAATTATGATATTAAATTTGTGTTGGGTTATTTAGCGTTGAATGTGAGATAAACAGGATGATAAGGGTGCTTGAACAATGTTGTCAACATGAAAATATACATTTAAAATGAAACTATATTTTTTCTTGAAGGTGTCTTTACTTCCTCTTTGGTTGTGATAAGGAAATTAATATGATTGTTTTGTTTAACCTCAACCGTATCGAGATCGTTTTTCCTTGCTGAAATGTGATTATGTGATAAAACGAATCTCAAATTCGTCGCAATTCTATAGCTCGGCTCGAATCGAAATTAATGCACTCGGTTAAATTTCGTATAGACTTGCGACTCATAAGAGATCATCTATATACGACAAATAAATTTAAAGATGCCCTGTCCTATTTGGCACCAAATTAGTCAAATTTTGCAGTAAGTTAATGTTCAGCTTACTTGGAAACGAAAAGTACTTACAATCACCATCTTTCGTATTCATGGCAAAAACATCGCGAAAATACACACGTTTAAACACGAGTGCAAACGATCATCGAGAACGCCCTTTATCCCTAAAGAGATATGCTGAGAATGTCCTCGAAATGTTTACAAACGTAGACTAATAAACCATTTCCAAAAGCATGTATTGTCTGAACCATACATGTGATAACCCTTTTTAACTGCAAAATGAAATAAATAGATACCTAATTACTCCCACAATGACAATATAATATCCCTTATAGAAACCATGGCATCATTCATCAATTATTTTATCACTAAATCCCTTATTCACTATTTTATGTCTTGATGAATCCTTCAAAAAATTACATCCACACATCTATTCACCAACACAAATCCTACTTAATATTAACATAGTAAACATTGAGGACAATATGGCTATATGCAGGGACCCGGGCTAGGTTTGATAATTCGGTGGTTATTGACCCGGGCGATGCCAGGAAGACGATCCGGAGGCCATGGCATCGCCCGGATAACACTTATTTATAACATTTATTACACATGTGTATGTTTTATTTGTTATCCAATAAACACGTAGTAGTAGTAGTAGAAGTAGTAGTAGTAGTAGTAGTAGTAGTAGTAGTAGTAGCGTAGTAGTAGCGTAGTAGTAGCGTAGTAGTATTAGTAGTGTAGTAGTAGTAGCAGCGTAGTAGTAGTAGTAGCAATAGTAGTAGTACTTAGTAGTAGTAGTAGTAGTAGTAGCGTATTAGTAGAGTAGTAGTAGTGGTGTAGTAATAGTAGTAGTAGTCGTAGTAGCAGCGTAGCAGTAGTAGTAGTAGTAGTAGCAGCAGCGTAGTAGTAGTAGTAGTAGTAGTAGTAGTAGTAGTAGTAGTAGCAGTAGTAATAGTAGTAGTAGTAGTAGTAGTAGTATCTTAAATTTTTAAATATTATTTTACTATATACTCATTATTATAATTATGTTGAGATTCTAGATGTTTAAATACGTCATGTGCTACCTAAATGTATTATGTGTGCTTTTCACGTTGTTGCACGGACATGGCTCATTCGAGATTCCATATTAGGTCCACTTAATTCGGAAGGAGGTATAAGTCGTTGGACATGTGGTAGCTGAAAAATGTTGTTCAATGTGGAAATTCGTTCGTAAACTTCATCGCCGCGTATCAATGCTGCTGCTTTCATCTTCTCTTTGCCATTATCGATAGAAGACAGATGTGTATTTTGGTCATTCGTCTGGCAGATGATACACAGATCTGGTCGTATGCCCTTCTCCTTAATTTTCTTCAAACGTGTGCATGTCTCCTCGATAGAATCCCCTGTGGCATTCTGCTAATCAAAAAATCTAAATTAACCTTAAATAATAACTCCGTGGAAGCTGTTGATATAACAATAGGCTAATCGAGAAAATGGCTATTCAAGTGGAAATAAGCGGGAAAATGTGTCAAAAGAACATGAATATGACAACGTTGACGGGTATCGTATCATTTCTCCGTGTGAAGGGTGAACACGAAGCAAATTGTTTGTATATATCACCAGTGAGGTATGCCGAGTTTGAGTTCAGATATATGCATGTTATATTAACTAAAATGAGATTGGAACAATTCGGGGTACTCATTCACATCGGAATTACCTGAAATTATCATTATGATGAAACTGGGCTAACACGCGAGACTGGTGACATGTCTATGTCTTTTAGAAAAATCTCATCTAACACTGTATAAGTATAGCAAGAGCTGCAATTTCATCTCGTGTGTGCATACTGATATGGCCGTATGGCGTATGCCTACCCATTGGCATTTTTTGCTTTCTTTATGTGGAAATAACAAATTACCATGTGATCTATGCCATGCATTTCGAAGGGATGGAACATCGATTCTCTCTTTCGGCTATCTCTCCCAGTTGCGGCATTATCTCCTGTTGCATCTACGTTGTGCATCCTTGTCGATTGTTTGTCACCAATACATGGAACCTGCAAAAACAATTCAAACGGCACTTTGTCTTAAAATGGCATATCTCCCTGTAAACACGTTTTATATAGTTTCAGGGGTATAACATATTAGATATGAATCGAAGACCCCTGTCCGGAAATGCTTCTATCAATTAATATTGATTATATTTCGAATATTTCTGGTATAAACATGGGTGATTGTTTAGCTAACGACCAATACTGCTAACATATACCATTTTATTGTATGATGTTGACAAATAAACGTTAATTATACTCATTACCGCTCGTAACTATAGAATATAACGATACAAACAATCAATCTGAGACACTTGGTCGTCGGTGCGTAGCAATGGGAGCACCCTAATAATATCTATAGCTATCTGATAACGCCTGGACGTTCATGAAATAAAATAAATTCCCTTTTAATCATCTCATTTTACCTGACTATCTATTTAAAGGACGATCTATTTAAAGGACGATCAGTAGATTTACTCTGGAAAATAATAATTTGAACACACAGTTTGGAAAAATATCAAACAATGGTACATGTACATTAAAATGAGAAATATGCTAGGTCTGAATTAGATCATGCCATGAATCTCTACTCTGGCTAACGCCCGTAGAGATCATATTCCACCAGTACAAAACCTGGGAACTTTTTGAAGTTTTGACAGGGAACCTTATAAAGTCAAAAAATAACAAGGGGAATATATTTCTTAGTGATTATCTGTTCCTTAATCGTGTATGTCGCTATATGTGAAGGTCCCAACTCGAAATTGCATATTTCACATAAATCGTGAAATCCCAAGGCGCTGGGGGTAAGATACTTACCCCATCCAAACACCATAAATACAAATTATTAAATGAAAATCGGACAGCACTTCCCCTCCCAAGGCGCTGGGCAGATACTTGCCCCACCCGAACCCCATAAACACATATTATAAAATGAAAATCGGACAGCACTCCCCCCCCCCCCCCCCAAGGCGCTGGCCAGATACTTACCCCACCGAACACCATAATCACGTATAAAATGAAAATCGTACAGCACTTCCCCTCCCAATGCGCTGGCCAGATACTTACCCCACCGACGCTCTGCTCTGTTCGCCGTCATGACGGCGTGCATAGTGTAACGACGTAGCCTCATAGAGCCAGCGTAGTCCAGTCCCCATGAGGAACACACCAAAAAGATAATGCTCTTTATTTTCTCGTGCCGAAGAATAAGATTTGGTTTTGTTTGGTGTATTTTGGGTCACTGTAGCTGGAGGGTTCAGCTTACTACGTTTTCAGGTGTTTTCAGTTGTGGACCAGGAACCGGTCTATTAATTCAACAAGAGACATTAATTGCGCGCAAATTAACAGACATGAGAGTCTTAGAAACAATGACAGACGACATCTAGATATAATCATTTTATGTTATTAAAATGTACTTTTACTTCCACAAAATAGAAACTTATTAACGCCCCTCTGGTGTATACTGTGGTACAAATTTTAGAAAGCTGTGGTTCGCTGGGCATTTTATAAATAGATAATGGGGTTTTCGGGTTGTGACAATTCGCAGTAGGTCTATTTGCGGACGTCTATTTACGGAAGTCCGGTTCAAGTCCCCGAATTCGCGAAGGTCCCCTAAAATTGTCGAAATATGTTGATTTTAATTAGGGAACGGGTGCGTATATGTCAATTGATACGTATTTGAAACAAATAGCGACACGATCATCATAATAGTGGTTTGATCTATCAATCATATCATAATCATCATCATCATCATCATCATCATAATACGTAACAAGTCTTGCGACTTTTCGTCCCAATAACATTATTTGCAATGCTTGTTTACAAATATATGTATCGTCATTCGATATTTACTTGTGAGTCACTTGAACATATTACTTGTCGTCGAACTCGTATTTTATATAATAGAAGAATGAGTCTTTGTATATTTTGAATTGATCGAGTGTTGGAGCCTCAACAGCGAAGTCTGGCAGAGAGTTCCAGTTATTTACCACCCTCTGCGTGAAGAAATATTTTCCTATGGCCTTGTTAACAATGGGCATCTGTAGCTTTTTATTATGTCCTCTTGTTCTTCCTGATGAATGTCTTTCGAATACGTCACAGGCATTGATATTGCAATGACCATTCAACAGTTTATATACCTCGATTAGATCTCCTCTAAATATTCGACATTTTAAAGACATCAGATTGAGTCTTATCATTCGGTCTCGGTAGCATAGAGTTTTGATTTGGCGAACTAGTTTCGTTGCTTTTCTTTGTATTTCTCTAACACAACGCTTTGATATTTGTGGATGTGGGCTCCGTGTAGAGTTACAGTATTCGATGATAGGTCTGACCATACTTAGGTAGAGCGATTAGAAAGTGTCGATGTCCAAGTTCGTGAAAGTTCTGTTGAATATGCCGATGATTGAGAAGCTTTATTGTTTTAGGATATTGTAGGAAGGCTAATCTGGCCGTGTCAAATTGAGCTATAGCGATGGGATTTCTCGCAGAACAACACATTTCGGGTTTTCGTGGGGTGTGTATTCGCTGGATGTCTTATAGTTGCCGTATGTAACTATTATGACCGCGTTAATTGCTTTCGATGTTTAGGCATGAACAATGGCTGGGCCATGCGCTCTTGGCGGGAACACAATGCCTCCGATTTTTGATCCGCATTTAGAAGCTTTCTGGTGTGGTGAATGAGAAACCTGCAGTAATAAGCCGTAGTTTTTTGTAACAATTTGAAGGATTAGTTGTTTTAACTGAATTCTGAGTTCATGTCACCAATATATTTTATATTATAATTTATATTTATGGCTAATAATATGATCTTGAGGGCGTTACCATTTCTGATTATGGTTTTCTTGTTGACAATTGTTTTCGAATTTCACACATTAGACTGGTTCTTGTCCCAACCGATCCGGCCACTCGATTCGTAATAACCATCCTCTGGTCCTGCGGGTGTCTATCGAGATGCTGGCAACAAATTAAGGTCGACATAGGAACTCGTCTAAAACGTTTCGCTTCCCGTTAAACTTTCCAGCTCTTAATGATTTCCGATTAAACTCGACGTGGAATCGCCAAAGGATGGCCAAAGTAGGATCTAAATACTAAACAATTCGTCGAGAAAACGATAGTGTAGCAAACACCACCCGTGTTGGTTTCCCTGAAAGTGAATTAGCATTGAATGCGCTTCCGTCAACAAATAGTTGCCTGTGTGTCCTAACCCCCTCGAGTATTACGAGGAACAATAGGGAGTTGAAAGTCAGTGGGTTTCCTGTGGGCACGAAGAGCTAATGAATGTGGTGGCAAATCCACCCCAATAGAGGCGGAAGTATCCCGTATCGTCGGGTGTTGTCGTCAGTCGGGTGGATTTTTACACCTAGGGCGGCTGATTAACACCTGGAATAAGGAGACCTCATACCTTCTTATGACACCACACCTGCGAATTTTCTCGCCTCATTATAAGCCGATTTTATGGTCCGTTTATATCTTGTCAATATACGAACAGTAAATTTGGGAATACAGTAAATGCGTAAATGATCCAATAAACGGAACGCAGATAATCATATACTAAGGTGTTTGTTTGGAGAAGGCTCCTATATGTATTGAATGTTTACATTAGGTTGGCTGGCGATTTCTCGTCCAATATGATCGTGACACGAAATTAGCAGATTTCACTTGCAAACTTTCCACTAACCAGGTAAAAAGGTACATGAAAATTAATTGCTGGATGTTCTGTGGTTTTATGTCCTGACGGTGTCAGTAAGAAGACACCTTAATGTTTTAATTGAAATTGTGTTACTATGTAATATGTTATGCAATAAACAATTAGTAATTTCCATAGGAGACAAAATAAACACGAAAAAAACTTGCAATTATATTGCATCATTCATATCACACAACATCACGAAAATCGTCCATAACACCGAAGACGAGTTTACAAAAACAGCCGAAAAGCCCTTAATTGAGAACGCTCTTTATTAACTGCAACTTTGGACAAGAAACGCACGGACGCTCTTTATCAGGACGATAATTTAACCCTTCGCTCGCCCGACGAACGGTGAAAAGGTTACAACTTCCTTTTTAAAATCGACATTTGACCAATAAAACATTAATGAGCTCATAGTTACGTGTTATTTTCTGGTATATAAAAACGTGCCAATGGTAGTTATTTTGGTGTCAAATCGGGGAATTTTTAAAATGATAAAGAACAATCCGCTGACGCCTGTTCAGAGTGGAACAGTAAATAAATTATTTTTATATCGAAATAGGCCACAAACAGCGTCATTGTTATAAATAGTCCGGTCGATGGGGCGTGTGACCTGTACTAAATTGGTAACAATGCGGTTTTGGTGTTATTCTGTGCGGATGGCACTGTAGCAAAACATATCCATAATCTGTTAAAATTCTATTTTGGGAAAATTCACAATTCAACATGGCGTTCATGGTGGTCGTCACGAGCGAAAAAATATGGAATATTCCCAATAGACGGTATATTTTGCACGATTATAGACTAAAGCAACATATATAAAATATATATAAATTAGCCGATGAGCCCGACGTTGTCCGGGCTATTCAAAAACAAAATTTCAAGTCGATAGCTCTACCCAGCCCGACGTTGTCCTATTCAAAAAACAAATTTCAAGTCGATAGCTCTACCCGTTTCCGAGATCTGGTCTGCGCATGCGCGAAGCTGGCGTCGCACGGGCTCGGCGACCCGATAAAATTCGTATCCGGGGCAAGATACATTCACATACCAAACTTCAAGTCGATAGCTCCACCCTTCACATACCAAACTTCAAGTCGATAGCTCCACCCGTTTCGGAGATCTCGTCTGCGCATGCGCGAAGCTGGCGTCGCACGGGTTCGGCGACCCGATAAAATTCGTATCCGGGGCAAGATACATTCACATAGCAAATTTCAAGTCGATAGCTCCACCCGTTTCCGAGATCGCGTCTGTGCATGCGCGAAGCGGGCGCCACACGGGCTCGCCAATACGACAACGTCCACCGCCTGGTCAAACTACACACACGTACCAAGTTTCGTCCCGATCGGTCGAGAATCGTAGATTTGTATTAATGACAAACATACAGACAAACATACAAACATACAGACAAACACACAGACAGAGGTCTTCAAAATATATATGAGATGATACACACTGATAGGACATAGTTGAACAATAAACCTTCTTAAATTGCCATCATATGGCCGAAATCAATTGAAATTCACATTTTGTGTTATATTCCATAGTGTTCTATAATGATATGTATGTGCTCGGAATTGCAACAAATAATAGTTGCAGCGCATTCGCGAAACTTATATTCGAAGAACCATGAATCTACTTCGAGGAATTGTCCGAGATAACCGTTCGAATGTGTACTCATAAAGATCGACAGTTCGACACAACCAGACCTATATATAGACGTGCACCGTTATAGGCATTTATGGTAGAGACTCATCTTGTTTTCGGTGATCTTAGTGAATCCCGTATCTCACACTATTACAACTTTACAATCATTTTGTTCGATCATGTGCTGACGGATGTGGAGTTTTCGCTTTTGTCCTAGAAAGGCATCGTATTAGATTATGACGACAATGTATTAAAACACGAATTAGTATCATTACCAATTTCAGTCCATTCATTACAAAATGTCAAAGATAGCCGATATAAAAGATGGTAAGCGAAAAATATATTCAGCAATAGTCACCAAGGTCACATACAGATACGCGAGTTTAAGAACGTTATCCAACAACCGCGCCATGGTGTTTGCTTGTGCTTCCAAATATTGCATATATATGCCGTACACACAACTGTAAATGGAGACAACGGCAGCCGGTGCAAGTGTGAATTAAGGAGTTTCTAATTCGGGCATCAACTATTCATTGTAACTTTATAAATTATAGATCTGAGTCGTTATCGTGAAGAAAGGTGGCATATATGAACATTGTGCAATGTTTTATACCAAGATCCAACTGTCCACCACGAAATGAAAGATATATGAACCATATGACAAAATGAGAAACTGGCATACTGAACGATTGAAATATAGCTGTAAGTAAAATACCAAGTTGACCATTGGCTGGCCCTGGTGACCGTGGTCACAACAAGGACTTACAGGCCCGCCAAATATATCACCCTATAATGCTTAGATGAAACAAACCTATTGTTATATATGCACGTACGACCAGGGTGACTGTGTACATATTTTGTATATTCCTATGAATAATTCCTTCTCACTAAAGGGCACGACTTTCATAATTCACACAATCCAATTCAATGTCATCAAGTAATGTGGTTACTCTGGATGAGGTCAGGGACTCGGACGCTTATGATTTCGCCGCAAAATGGGCCAATATAGAAGAAAATAACGCGGATACGTATTTAGAGCCTAGCATTCTACCCGATAATGATTGTCAGTATTTCTCCCCAACACAGGCCCATGACTACTTGAATAAGAAAACAAAATTTTCCATTTTTAACTTGAATTGTAGAAGCTTAAATGCAAATTTCGAATCGATGTGTAACGTACTATGCGACTTGAAACCCACCGATGCATTTGACATAATTGCCCTAACAGAAACTTTTAAAATTAATCAATCATCCGATCACCAAATTCCGGGTTATCATCCTATGGAATTTAGATGTCGGTTAGACGACGACGATGGCAGGGGAGGTGTATGCTTATTTGTTAAAGACAACATTCCATACAAAATTAGACCTGATCTTACTGAATTCATTCCGCATGTAATCGAAACTGTATTTATAGAAATAAACCCAGGAAAGCATAACTCCCATATTGTCGGTTGTGTTTACAGGCCGAATACAGCACCAAAAGCTGATATCGATAAATTCATGGCGAAATTTGATGGCATTTTAGAAAAAATCAAAAATCACAAGTCCTACATAGCAGGAGACTTCAACATAGACTTACTTAATTTTAAAACGCATTCCAAAACAAATGAATTTATTAACAACATTTTCACCAGAGGATTCGTGCCCACGATAACCAAGCCAACTCGAATGACAGACCACTCAGCTACTCTGATCGACAACATTTACACAAACAATATTCGCAATGAACATAGCGCAGGCATAATTACATGTGACGTATCTGACCATTTTGGCATATTCTATAGCGAACCGCATAAACAAATACACGCATCTCACACCCTCGACACAGGCCCAAATACCAAACAAAGATCTTTTAGCGCTGAAAATATCAGTAAATTCAAATCTGTTTTACAAACATGCAAATTTGAATCTGTACTACAATGTAATTCAATTGATCGTGCATACGATAATTTCCTTGAAATATATTTGAATGCCTACGAATTGGCATTTCCACCCAAGAATCGTAAAATACCCAAGAAATTTATAAAACGCGAGCCCTGGATGACACGAGGTCTGATTAAATCAAGTATCGTAAAGCAAGAATTATACACCAAGAAACTTAAATCAGCATCCGATCGAGCTACAAATACATATTTAAATTATCGTCAATTATATAATAAACTTCTCAGAAAGAGCAAACAATTATATTACTCACGAATTCTTGATGAAAACAAGAACGATCTGAAGAAAACTTGGACAATATTGAAGGGTGCACTAAAGATGGAAGGGGGCACTGTTAATCACCCTAAGGTCCTTTTCGATAACGGGACTGAAATCACTTGTCCCAGCCTTATGGCTGATAAATTTAATACGTACTTCTCGAGCATTGGGCGTAAAACCAGTCAACTTGTTGCGAATGAACACAACGCAGATTTTTCTGATTATCTCCGCAATAGAATAGACGACCTTGACATCTTTGATGTTACCCCAACCACAATCCAAGAAATTATTTTAACCTGCTTATCAATGAAAGGTGAATCTAGTATGGATTTTAAAGGGATAACCACTAAACTCATGAAGGAAACAATTGAAACCATAGCTCCGGCATTGAAACATATATTTAACCTCTCATTTGAACAAGGAATTGTCCCAGAAAAGATGAAAATAGCAAAGGTTGTTCCAATACCAAAAAATAACAATGCACACGAAATTTCCAACTACAGATCAATCAGCATCCTACCTACTTCTTCCAAGCTGTTAGAACGAATAATGCAAAAACGTCTAATAGATTTTTTAAATGAGCACGATATTTTGTACAAGCACCAATATGGCTTCCGTCCAAACCACTCTACTTTTCATCCAATCGTACATCTTCTCGACCAAATAGCCAATAACAATGATAAAACAACCAGGGATTCAACAATAGCACTATTCCTAGACCTCTCTAAAGCATTTGACACTATAAATCATGATATATTAATTTCAAAATTATATCATCACGGGATAAGGGGTACTGCCCTATCTTGGTTCCAAAGCTATCTAGACAACAGACGACAATATGTTGAACTACAGGGAAATAAATCCAAACTAATGGACATAACGTGCGGGGTCCCTCAAGGCTCAATACTCGGCCCCATAATTTTTTTAATCTACGCTAACGATATGTCAAACGCGACAAGCCTGAATATATTGTCTTACGCAGATGATACCACCTTAATGACTAGCGGGGATAACGGTACTCAAATTGAAAGCTATGTGAACAATGAACTACGTAATATATACACCTGGTGTTGCTGCAATAAGCTTTCTATAAACTCAGAAAAGAGCAATTATATGCTCATGCACCCGGAAAATAACGACACCAAATGGAGCACTATGAAAATTCTCTTAAATAACACAGAATTGAAACGTATTGGAAATCGTGAGCACGAAACCTCAACGAAATATTTAGGCATTCACATAGATGAAAATCTATCATTTAAGAAACACATATCATCAGCCTGCTCCAAATTAGCGCACGCCATATATCATATAAACAAAGTCAAAAACCTTTTCCCAGGCAGCGCCCTTAAAACGTTATATTATGCCCTAATCCAAAGTCACTTGGTATATGGAATCCAGATATGGGGCCATGTTCCAGAGGTAAAACGAGTTTTTTTACTACAAAAAAGAGCAATACGAATTGTGTGTAATAAAAAATACAGGAGCCATACCGAACCTTTGTTTAAAAAAGAGAATATCTTGAAAGTATACGACCTTCACAAAGTCCATACTACCCTATTCATGCATGACTGGTATTACAACCGCCTGCCTGAATCCTTTTCCCAATTGTTCACTAAACGTATTGCCGGACCAGATACTAGACAACAGCGCCCATTATTCCTCAAAACCCCGAGAACCTCCTTTTCTGAACAGCTACCATTTCATGCATTCCCAACCTCATGGAACAACTTAGATAACACTATGACTAAAAATCAAAGTAGGCATGTATTCAAAAAACACATCACAGAGAAAATAATAAGCGCATATTCTAACGATATCAAATGCAAGAATCGAGGATGCCCAGACTGCCCCCAGAACGTACCCCGTTAAGTATACAATACATATAACACGTTCAACGTCAATATATACGAATCAGTAGTCCCTGTAACCTCATCCGCCAAACATACTACCCGATCGTCTGAATTTGAACCATATACATGGTATTGAACATCCCTCGGGTAGTATCCATTTTCACACACTCTTACACTAAGCCCTAAACTCATAAATTACATATACACAATATGTGCACGGCTCACACAAGGCCATCTTACTATTAGTTATTACTTTCTATATTTACCATACTGGGGATGGCAGGAAGACAGTCTTGCCAGATTATGCCATCCCCCACAATATACGACAGAATTATCTATAATTGTTATCATTATTATGTAATATGTATGTGTATTGAAATAAATATCCTATCCTATCCTATCCTTAAATTTCACGACTTAAACCTATGTCTTGTCCAATAAAATAAAGATGACAGCAAACTGGGTGGTTCGTTATCATGGGAGCTGTAGAATATAAGATCCCGAAAGTATATGTGAATTTCATAAAGAAATAGTGTGCACTTTCGATTGTGCGTTAGATTAAACAAATTCTGGTCATGTTCGATGAAATTGATGCGGAGTGCAAAGCGACGCATGCATCTGTGAATTCCATGCATTAAATTACCATGCTCGACCGAATCGCAGATGTATTTAAAGCCAAAATCATACTTTAAAACATCCGGGGCTTTTTCGTGTTGCCGATATAAGCAATTAAATCTTTGAGATGGATATATGTGAATGACGTTTCTATCCTTAAGGGGCAGAAGTTAATATCCAGTTCGTTCTTATTTACGAACTCAGTTGAATATTCATGCCTTTTCTACTATTGTAAAATTTCATTAGATTCCGGCCATTTTGATAGCCATTTTGGCAGCCATTTCTGAGCTTGCCAAATTGTTGTTTGCTTTACACCAACCTATTACTTCAACTTCTCATGTTACATACAGTTGAACGCCAATGCGCCATTTCCATATATATATATATATATATATATATATATATATATATATATATATATATATATATATATATATGTGTTGTACGGCTGGATTTAACGTAGATATAGTAACTCCAACAACAAATTAAAGGGTTAATAAAGTGTATTTAAAATAAAGGCATCAACTTAATCATATCACAGCAGTCAGTATTAAAAACCATTAAAGATACTCCATAAAATGAAATCTGCATTTCATTATATATATCTAGAATTGGTGATCCAAAATAGTACGTCCGACCATTTCAAATATTAATTACTGAGTGCCCCCCAGACCACGCTAATTTTCCCGCCAGTCCCAGGTGAGTGCTAATCAGTGTGCAGGTGACACAATCATTCATGCTCGCTCTCACGCGCACACACACTGACACACATTTCAGTTAACCCACAAAAGGCTGAAATAACAAAGCAGGATGATATATAGAAGATTATATACAACCGCGCAGTGTACTAAAACAGATAAAAACGGCACCTATAACATATGTTCATGTTATGCTCGTATCTAGTACAAAATGAGGTATCAAGAACCATGCCGGATGCATGTTGAATTATAAAAGTTCTCCAAAGCGGAGTTTGGATATGTTGTTACGTGGATATTTTGCGCATGTTTTGACACCAAATTCGCATTGTTATCAATGCATGTGTTTTAAGATGACACTGTATTTTTTTTTTACCTCGACGACCAGACTGTAAACGGATTCGATGTCAGTTTGATTCACTGAAATAAGTATATAAAAAGTATTAACCGGTCGTAACCATACCAAGTGAAATAAAGGAAAACCCGGTGCAGCGAGGCATGCAGGGATTCCAGTCCCCTCGCCATTTGCCCACAGGCAAACGCAGAAAATACATCATTTCGCGTCAAAATGTTATGTCCGTGGTATATGATGGACACAAGTTGCATAATACAAGATGCTAACTCCCTCTTGAAAAGTTCTTCTTAGCGGCCACCAACAAAACAGACCTATGTTTCCGGGGTACCACTAGATGTCAGATATATTACAGAAGTGGTGTCATTCGCGATTCTCTTTGTAAGGAGATAGAGTATTAGCTCTCTACACGCTGTGGTAGATCCAAGCTAACGGTATGAAGTACGACAGTCGAGAACTCTCCAAGTTTTGTCACCTGTAAAAATTTGATTTTATATATAGAGATTAAATGTTCTTCAGTTGGCCTAATTACAGGTGTGGCAGGGCCCTTCAATTACGACCGATTTGACAATTCACAACGCCGAGCAGTATAATCCACACAAATGATGCTTATTGTGGTACCAGCTCAATTGCCTTTCTGTTAGCTTTTAAATCTCTGTCATTAGGGTCACATATTGTTGACTTACGTAAGTGTTTGGTTCTCAATTGACTGATTCGCGATTTAGACATTACAATACGTGTCAAGTCCAACCTAACTCATTAGATCCAACTCGGAAACTACATCCGTTTGAAAACACCCACTGGGCCACAGTATGCATACGATGACTACTCGCTTTTATCGGAGCGAAAAACATATGTATGATCTGTCAAAAATTATCATTTGTCTACCATTCAGAATTCTTTTTATAATGAATTTATTTACATACATTCGACACATTTTGGACAAGAAGTGCCACCCGGAAGACACTATCTTGTTTGATATTGATCTGTCATTAATTTATTTCGTGTAGTTTAGACATTTTAGAGGGAGATCAATAATTGTTTTGTGAAGTTTTCAATAACAAAATAATACTCTTTCGTATTTGTAGATCTAGTTCATGTCATAATTATTTTTTCGAAATCTTTTCAACATATCAAAGCAGAAAACGTCGTGGAATTAGTTTGTTTATGTTTTATGGATAACTGGAGAATATAGTCTGGACACCTGAATACATATTTAATTTTGTTTATAAAAAAAAACAAACAATACAGTAATACCCAAAGTAATTGACCACTTAACCACAGCAGAATTATGGGTAATTTTTCAGGATTTAGTCGAAAATATGGCTTGTTGCCATTCATCGGAAAGCTCTCGGGGCGAGAGCTTTCCGATGAATGGCAACAAGCCATATTTCCGACTAAATCCTGAAAAATTACCCATAATTCTGCTGTGGTTAAGTGGTCAATTACTTTGGACATTACTGTATGTCATTCTCTGTAATTAGGGTCACATATCGTTGTCTTCCGTAAGTGATTGACTCTCAATTGACTGACTCGCGTTTTCGACATCACAATACGTGTCAAGTCGAACTCAGATTCTACATCAGTCTGAAAACACATCGTGGATCACATCGTGAATACGATGAACACCCAGGGACGTACAATCAATTCAGTTTATTCTGGTCGTCAGTATAGACATTACAGAGGTGAATACATAAATACAATATATAGATATGATAATTACAGGTGTACATGTATGTGTATGCCATAAAATAGAAATGGGGTGGTCGATATTCGTTTAACTACACTGTTTCAGTTCGACTATGTGACTATACTCAATATACAGGGTCTTCATTTCGGGGATAGGGCAGTTACATGGTCATTGTAATTAATTACAATTACCTTGCATATTGTCAATTACAATTACATGGAAACATCAAAGTAATTAATTACAATTACCTGGGAAAGTAATTAATTACTTTTCAATTATCATTGGGGATACTAACAGGAGGTGGTTGTGTTTACTGATCTTTATTGATGATAATAGAACATTAATATAAACAACATAATATGAATAACAATAGTCACATAAGTTCCTTTGGTGTCCAACTTGGAATTTCCAACTGCACATCCCACTGAACCAGACCGAAATCACCCCTCCCCCGTTTGGGCTGGAATTTCCCACCAGCTAGTACATCAATCTGTTCAATTCTAGCAAATTTCTATCCTCACGGTATAACACCTATAGGCGATTGGATTCCCCCCCCCCCCCCTGAAATGGAAGTACATTTTATTTATCTATTTATATATCTAAAATTTAAAGATAGCTTATTTCTTCCTTGAACTTCCTGTATTGATTCACGCCATTTTTCGACTTATAATTATTTTGTTGTCCGGATGTTAACTTGACTAGTGTCTAACAGAACTTGATGTAACGTGGTATGTGGCCTTCATATGAAAAAGTCCCGACAAGTTCAAATTTATGGCGGATTAATGCCATTTTTTTACTAAGAATTTGCTGACTTTTATGTTGTCCTGGTGATAACTCAGTTATGATTATCGGATAGCTTTCAATTTTAATGCATGTATGTTGATTAATCACATGAAAATATAATTCAAGTTTCTGGCGGAGTAATGCCCCTATTTCGACTGAGAATTTGCCGATTAGCATTATGATTATTAATCAAATTTGATTCAATGAATGTTTACAGAATCAAATTTTTCATTTCTAAAAAAGCTACTGTCAAATAAAGCCATCTTATACGGTCATTGTGTAACCTGGCGGCCTATTATTCAACTTAGAAATAACACGATTGGATAACATTTTGGTTCCGACAGATAACTCCATTTTTGATTATTTGATCGGAACCAAAGTTAATGTGTATGTTTCTTAGCCAACAATACAGTTCAAATATGCGTCTGGTCCAATGACTTTTTCACGAGTTAACACTGGGGGTTACGGCACTGTTTCGACTTTGAAATTACATGATTTGATAACATTTTGGTTTCCGACCAATAACTCCATATTGGGTTATTTGCTCGGAGCTGGAGTTGGTATATTTGTTTCTCTACCAAAACAATACAGATCAAGTTATAAATATATGGGTTTGGTCCAAATATTTTGTATGAGTTACGGCCCTTTATCAACAAACGGGCGTGTTTAGACACGCCACAGCGGTACTATTGTTTTGTGTGTGTTAATATTAATGTAATCTTGTTTGAAAAAGAGTTTTATAAAGATGTTTGTTGTTGGATGCTTTGACAGGAAAAGTTAGGGCACCTTTAAATAAAATATATGTGGCTGTTTCTGGGATAAATCGACATTCACATCTTATTTGGCGTCTTGCTGTAGGACCTGGTTATGCTGCGTGGTGTGACTACCGAGCGCAGGTACCCGTGTACTGCATATGACATGATCTCTTGCCATTTCGGGTCGAAAGTTCTACACATCAACACGATAAGTAGGCCTCGGTTATCTAAAATACTTCTTGACATTGCATTACCGAGTTTTCGGTCCATACTTCAGTAGTAATTGTATGGCCCTTGTGATGCCCTGTCTGTCTTTATATTGGGCGAACATGCAGAGTGATGCTATTCAAAATATGTGGGCATGCAGTCATGAATGTCGTGCACTATTCATGTTCGATCTTGGATTGATATGTGATACCCTAAATTGTGAGTGACGCTAAAATATGGTCACACATCTCAATAAATAGTTTATATAGCTTGGGTGCACTGAGAAAAAAATCAGATCAATATGACTAACTTATGGTTAGTCATACGCATTTGGGGTAACTTTGACTAACACACACCTTTCAGTGAGTCAATGTGACTAACTCTGGTGTTAGTCATAGTGACTAAGTTACAAAAAGAATAACTTTAATTGCAACACTGCCCTGAATTATGCTTAATATTCATTGCAATTTCCATTTTATCGCAGTTTTATTGGATCTATAGTCGAACGAATGTGATGGGAGGGTACAATGTCATCTATCTCAGAAATTCCCTCGCACACCAAATTGTACACTATTAGGATGAAAGTTTCTTATTCCATGACACCACAGACATCTCCGAAAAATGAACCAGTTAAACAGACATATACCACAAACTATTTTTATACCTCACAATAGACCATGCAGTACTTAAACCTGTGTTTTATATAATGGATTGCAAGTTTGTCCTGCTTTCAATTCGTTCTCTGATTCTGGATAATATATCATCTGGTTCACCTTCTCAGTGACTCAGACAAATTAGTCATTATGACTCAATCCTGGTCATTTTGACTAACGCAATTGCAGTCTAATGGCACAATTAGTCGTTTGGACTAACCATTCCTTTGTCTTTATGACTAACATCACCGTCATTGTGACTATGTTTCTGCCTTAGTGATTATGACTAAGCTAAGTTAGCCACCATATGTACAAACAGTTGACTAAGCTAAGTTAGCCATATTGACAATATTTTTTACTTCAGTGTGAGAAACTAACCGGCGAACTTGTTCTTTATCTCTTATCATAGTTCGAATTCACCATGGTGGTCTATGTTTCCCGAACCCACATGTACAGGAATGAATTATTTCTATACTAAATGAGTTATCCCACTCAGTTATATAAGTATACATTGGAATGGTCTTTTCTTCATTAGGAGGGGTGTTCATAACAAATAGGCAGACGACTGATAATAAGTGTGCAGAATTAGTCCTATTTATTGGAGGGAAATGTTCAGATAATAAGTTAAACAAACGACCTATGGTCGTTTATTGAACTTATTATCTGAATATTTCCTGTGGAATAACTACACGTCAATGATGCTTTAGTATATATAGGGGATTAACGTGCGTTTTATGACTATCTGCCAGACAATTTTGCCAGCTGCGTGAACGTATAATTATGTTAAGACACAGAATCTGAACTTAACATGCAGAAGGTTGTGCACATGACCAAAAGTGACATCGCGCGCTATAGTCAGCTGACACCCGACACACTTTCAGAGCCACACACGCCAGACTTGAACAAATGAAGAGTTGTTACGATCGTTCGACCTCTCTGTAAACACCGTGCTAGATTCGAGAGCACACACAACCAAGTCGTTGACTATCTATAATTGATAGCCATGAAACTGATATTGTTATGTGACAAATAGCGATAGCATTATCCGAGTCTTCGAGAGTTTTGATTCTATCTGTAGAGCAGGCACTCTGTGCGAATGAGAGTGGACTCTACACAAAGCGCCGACTTCTTCCGACACAAATAACCCCTTATAACACACCCTCTAATAAGCTAAAGTTATTCTTCGAATTAAAAAATAATAATAAAAAAAACTTTATATCCCGAAGGCCGGGTGTGAAACTTTGAATGTAATGGTAAAGACTTTCTGAATGAATGACAGTATATTCCGTCCCAAATGCCGCGGTCTATCATATCTCCTATACATTATACAAGGGAAGAGCTGTGTGCTAAGGACCCTTCATGACTCGGGAGAGTTTCTATAAGCTATTCAATGTCAGTACCTCGCCACAACTGTCATATTGACTATTCAGAATCAATACGTATTTGGACAAAACCTGTAAACTTTTGGAATACAAAGAAGTGACACTCCATGTGTCTTGGCTTTTAGAGGACCACAAAGACCTATTAATCGGGACTGGGTTGTCGCTGCGTGAGTGCTTTAGTTTCCTCCATTGTTCGCGTCTCGTTAGCGGGGGAGCTGGCGAATCTCACACCGTATCATCATTCAATATCTCATATTTATTTTTTATTGTCCAATTAAACCGTTATTATTCAATACGTTTTTTTGAGGTTTGACACCAGTTTGGATTAAACCTCTATTATGTTAAGTTTGATTCATAGATATACATGTATAGCAATGACTATAATGTAGCTCACCCCCAACCGTGGTTAAATTTTCAATAATTGGACACTTCAGATAAAAAACAAGTTGAAATTGAATCAGTCTTTCATTATAAATTTGTTGTTTTTTAACAAATTTTAATCCCAAAGTCGAATATTTTCCTAATTGCGGCGATAATTATATGACTGAAATGGTCAGAGCTTGAAATGGTCATCAGAGCTTGAAATGGTCATCAGAGCTTGAATTTGTCACCAGAGCTTGAAATGGTCACCAGAGCTTGATTTCAATGGTCATCAGAGCTCGAACTGGTCATCAGAGCTTGAAATTGTCACCAGCACAATTTTGGTCTGATTCAAGAGGTGTAGTTGGAAATTATAATGTGTGTGGTCACCTCCCAAACGGAGAGCCTTCCGCCATGTCCCTAAATATTATGATCCCTGTCACACTACCTTCATGATTCGCATCGGAATCAACCAGTGATTAAATCAGCAAGATGGTAGCTCAGTCGTGAGATGCATAGCTCATTATGCCTTCCAGCAATGACACATGAGCTGGTTCGATTCCATGCAGACTGGGTTATCTCTGTGTGAGTGCTCAGCCTGTATTCGTGAAAATAAGCACATAACGGGCGTATTTGGCATTATTTAACATCCTATATACGCTCTATATATGAACATAAAACGACTTTTGAAAAAAAAAACCAGTCCAATATAGGACTATTACCATACGAAATACGCCCATATTGCCATTATTTTAATCTACCATTTTTCATCGACACGACTTACCAGATTCACTCCCTTTATTACGTGTTTTTACTGCGGCCCAAGCCATTCAACAGAATAACGGGTATGCGCCCACCGTGGCTTGATTTCAGAATCAAATCCGTCCAATATGAACTTATGTGAATATTTACGTCCAATATGAACCTGTTTGCATGAGGATATATGTGACCCGCCATATCAAATCCAGTCGTAAGTCGGGATTTTTTTACCCTGTGCCAATGCATTCTCTTATATATGCGAGTCGACCATAGGTCGCCTCGCATATATAAGATAATGCATTGGCCTAACAATTTTTTATCATTTTTTTTAAATAAATGTTTCTTACAATTTTTAGGACATAAAATAAAAAAAACATCCATTACCCTGCAGGGAGCCCCACACATATATAAGCATATAGAAGAGTGTCGTCTGCTCATGTTTGTCTGGGGCTCTGTATGGGTGAAATTATAAAATTGTTAAAGAATACAAGAACAAATTATTAAAATTGTAAAAAATTGTTAGGCCAATGCATTCTCTTATATATGCGAGGCGACCTATGGTCGACTCGCATATATAAGAGAATGCATTGGCACAGGGTAAAAAAAATCCCGACTTACGACTGGATTTGATATGGCGGGTCACACATTGGAGTGCTTTAGTTTCTTCCATTGTTCGCGTCTCGTTAGCGTGGGAGCTGGCGAATCTCACGCCGTATCAACATTCAATATCTCATATTTATATGTTCATTGTCCAATTAAACCGTTAGTATTCAATACGTTTTTCGAGGTTTGGCACCAAGAGTTTGTATTATATCTCCATGTTTTGTTCGATTCATGCATGTACATGTAGATATAAATCAATACGTGTATAATGATATACAAATGAATAGCTCACCCCCAACTTTGGTTAAAATTTTAAATAGTTGGAAATTTCATGCCTTGCACAACACCCGTTTTTTAAATTTCAGATAAAAATAGTTTGATTTGATAGTTGGATTTTCCAACCAGTATTGAATGCGAAATTTTAAACCCAAATTCGAAGATTTTCCAACTTGTGGCCAAAAAGGCGACGAAAATCCTTGCCGGAATGTGAATTTTGCTGTTGCAGTGCTCACATGCAGAGGCGCCAGATATCGTAAATGGTCGTAATGGAAAACACACGCTTGCATAAGTGACATTTGGGGAAAACGGTCTATCTCAGGTTTTACTTGACTAATATGCATCAAACTTGGCACATCGTATTTTATAAGATACACCCTAGTGTCGCTCTATGTATAGATATATTAATCGAGTCAGGGTTGTCGCAGCTTGGATTCTACCATTGTATAACACGTTTTTTAGGGTTGACACAAGCGGAGATGGCAGTTTGGTTTATACCTCATTTTTGTTCGATTCATGCATGTAATAATAAGATGCGTAGCCTAAACCATTTTCCAAGACAACTATGTTACAGAACCGTATATCTCAAGATACGATTACCAGAAGCAAGAGAAATGTACGCCCGACAATGTGTTAGCAAACATATTTTAGTTATAGAATAACATAACAAAAAACGCCTAATGATGATAATTTCATTTTCTTTCAATGAAGAATGCGGACAAACCTATACTCAATTTCGTGTGCAACATGATCCGGTTATCCTTTAAAAAAAAAAGACAAAATGGACATACATGTGGATGAGGAAATATATATATATGTATACATTCAGATTTGTTGAAATTTTACTAAGAATTATATATATAGTGTATATATAGGACATGTTATACATGTATTATATAATAATTTATTTTAATTTATAACTTATGTATTAATTATTACTACAACTGCCTGTATTGGTGTATAGCAATAAGCAATCATATCTTATCTTATGTTATGAACTCAATTTTGGAATATTATGTTACCGATGGTGTATAGAATTTTTTTTTTTTGACCCGGCCGTGTCGGACATTCATACCGACCCAATACCTATTGCCTATCCGTTCCGCACAGAGGGTATCTGAGTATGCGACACTCTATATAAGGAAAGGACCTGAATACAAAAATCAAGATGTATACAGAGGTAGGCAGATTGGTCGCAACCATTCTAAAGTTATGTGAGGAACATCTGACGAAGTGTCATCAAGATACTTCAACTTGATGATGCGACTACTTTGCCTCATTGAATTGAAGGCGTCATAATGTTTAAATTCATTTACAATCTACGTAGAACTATGCGAATAATTTCACACTGTTGTCGTTAGCTTATATTAGTTTTTCAATTTTGAAATTCGCTTCTGTCATTCCAATCACTTGTCATTAACACTTTCATTGCCAAGTCGGATTTTTGTATCAACCCATATTTCCTTGATCATTTTTCAAATTTATTGATTACAATAATGTGATACATTGATGGAAAGAGCTCTGGCACTGAAAGGGTTAAACGGACATGGCTTATTTGAACTTCCAAATTATATCTCCGTAATTTGGGAGTTCAATATAGGTCGATAAAAGTAAGAAATACACACAGACTTCAATTACTCCGAAAAAAGTGTCGAAATCATAGCAAAAATAATTTTCAAGTTGTTTTAGATTTTTCGAGCAGAAATGAGACAAAGTTCGTATATAAGTGTATTTATCGACACATTTTGATCCACGAAAGGTGACCGGGATGTAGCAGGAGGATCATAATTCAGACATGCGGGGCGTCGATTAATATTGTCTCGATCTCAACTGTTTCCAGACTAATTATTCAAAAGGCAGCCCGTACATTCCTGACCTATTATATATAGGGGCCGGGAACCTATACGTCATCATTTGCTCGAAAAATGGCGGCTATATGTCACGCTTGGCAATTTCAACATTTGTTTGTTTTAGATTTTCCAAAGATATCAGTAACCTATTAGAATAATGAGATATCCAAAACAACTCATCTCGGTAACAGCAAAAACCGGGTATGGAACAACAGAACAGAAGGAGATTTTGTCGTTCAAATTTCAAAACTTCCATGGAGTTACTGTTCAAATTGATAATACTCGAAAATTCGCCGATCGTCGCATGTTCAAATTGGAAATAGAATCGGAAGTATCATCAAGGATCAGCATTATTCTGCTATTTCCGAATCAACTATGCGACAAATGCGCATGTGCGGAAATGAAAACAAGGACAAATTTTCTCGTCCGCAAAATGCAAATAACTCAAATTTCGCTATCAAATCAGGAACAACATACTGATTATTATTCCACCAAGATAATTTTTCATACGTTATATGTGCTTAATGTTGTGATTAAAATGTATTTTATATGTCACCATGGGCGACGCCATATTGGTTGTCAGTATATGCAACCGACCGCTTCTTCAACCAAATGTCTAGACTGAAACTGAGAAAGTTCACCAAAAAGACGACATACCACAAATGGAAGATTACACATTAGTACAGCCTACATTATATCAGATAGCAAATTACTCTAAAAAAACAAATAACATCTCGTTCTAAACAATCACTTGTCTGGCAGTCTACATCTACAAAGACAGAAGAGAGAATTCCAGAAGCTAACAAAAATCTTTGATCTTGTCGCTTCTTTCCCGGAGTACACATTTAAGTAACTATATGGAGGTTCCGTCAGACTCCACCAAACTGTTAAATGGGCCGAGAGGCCACACCAATCGAGTGTTGTTCGACGAGGAAGACTATACACGTATAATACATCCCTCGTAAAGTGCCGAAACCAAGAGATTAGAATATTAAACACTAGAAACAGGACACATTCACCCAATTGTTCCAACGACATCTATGTCAGATCCACCAACAAATGCAAGGTGACTCGACGCTATTATAAGTTATAATTATACAAGAAAACTAAGATGCATGCATCAGGTCGGCCGTGAACTATCTACCATAGAATTGTTGTAGCTATCGATTATACATTTTGGAACACCTGTCTGTATGTATGTGTGTATGCATGAATGCATGTGTGTATGTGTTATAGACTCTAACACTGCTCGACTGATCCGACTCGGATTTGGTATTTAACGTGTCAACTTGACCTCGCTCATAGGCATGTTTCTGGACCTTGACCGATCCGACTAAAAATTTGTGTGTAGGACTACTTCGATCCCGGGAGCAATATTGACGGGTCCAATTTCACGTGGGACCATGTTCTCGAACGTGCTGATGTAGGCATGTTTCTGGACTATTTGGACGGGTCAAATCTTGATCCCGACCTGACTTTGACATTCAAAAAGATCAATTCAAGGTCAAATCTGGTAAAACGAAGTATTTCAACGAAATATAATACCTACTGTTACTTTTGTCCCAGGAGTGTTTCGGGTGGGTCAAATTATGACCCTGACCTGATCTTGACATTCAAAATTGTCAATTCAAGGTCAAATCGGGTAAAGCCGGGCGGATTTCGACGGGTACTTTTGTCGTGACTTTTGTCCGGGGAGTGTTTTGGGCGGGTCAAATCGTGACCCGACATGACGTTCACCTTTAAAATGGTCAATTCAAGGTTAAATCGCGCAATTCTCCGAAAATCAGAGGGGAACATCCCGGACGAAGTAGGGTCCACCAGCTACTATTATATATTTCTAGATTTAGTTACAAACTAAATACCTGTATATTGTACAAAGAAATGTTTGACAAATATATCTGTATCAATATTACCATACGGGTCATTAAAATAGATACGACGAAACAAATTTTGAAGGGTGCATGGTATCAGGTAAATTTTTATATTTCAAATGATGACAGGAATGCGGAAAGTTGAAGTACCTACGTAATACTGGCTATCCGAATGAAGAGATATACATGTATATAAAAACCAAAATAGAAGATGACTGCTGGCGACAATGTTTTCCAAAAAAATTCAAAGCATTCGATAGCTCCCATCTAGTTGTCAGCCCGAAGATCAATATAAAGTGTGGTGACTATCAGATGAGGGATATGACTGTACAGTTGCTAAACAATTCAGTCACGCAAAAGAGGATCAAACAGTAAGATACCAAATTGCTGCCTGTGGTAATGTTTTTTAACGAAATTCGGGAAAATTAGATTACTCTCCCCCTGGTTATCCAGAAGATCATTGTGGAAACTGGTGACGATCGGACAAGGGGTGTCGTCTGTAGGATCAACCAAATTATTTAGCCATAAAAATAGTAAAATTCAAGATCACCGCTGGCAGTGATGTCTTCACAAGGACAGCTTGAGAACAAAACATGGCTCACATCTAGCGGTGACCCAAACTATCCACATGAGAAAAAGTTCTCCAATAAAAGCTGGCTGCAGGGTGCGCCAATTGATTCAAATTCGAAATTTAACAGGGTGTACTGCTTGTGGCCATGTTTTCCCCGCAAATTTGATAGACTGATGGACAAAACCACTGAATCCGTTGAATCAATATACATGTATACATGGATTAATGTATATGCATTGTTATACACAGTACTGGTATATAAAGGTACTGAAAATAACAATATTACTAGTATACACAAAATAAACCATATATCATGGCTATGGGTTCTAATATCCGAATATGACAGCTGATAACTTGGTGTGAATTGAAGAGTGGTGGTGTCTCACGCATATCTAACCCTCCATGTTAGAAACATGCCATTAAATGTCATAAGTATAATCTAGCTTGAGGACAGAAGTTATCCACAAAAATCCCCCTTAATTCAACCAGGTCCTCGCGCGATGTATGGTCGATCACATGATGATCTAGGGGGGATTATAATTGTTGTATAAAAACAGCACTGCATGTAAATATAAAATAAAATAGTGCTACATCTTATTACAGATTATTGCCATATATAATCAGTGACTATACAGACAGTCTGACAAAATAAAGTTTCAGTGACACTCTATCCGAAGAGGGGAATAATTCCATCTGTTACAGTCAATGGAGCAATTATGAATCTGGAAAGGTGAAATTTCTAAGTAATACTAGATATCGACATGACGCGATAACATATAACGTAAATGCAATATGGCCGCTGGCGACCATTTTTTCCTATAAAATTAAAAAAATATTTGAGAGCTCTCATCTGATAGATCAATATCAAGATAAATATGAAGTTTAGTGATGATCGGATGAGTGAAGTGGACTGTGCTAAACGGTTTAGTAATGCTTAAAAAGATTTTTACCTTAATATTTTTATGTTCACTTTATAAACTTCACTGAGTCATCTTTGTCATGTATTGAGTTTGATATCTGTTGTTAACAGTTTATAAATCATGTATGTCTCATGTTTGTTATTTTAATTTATGTGTTTATTATCATTAAATAATGTTGAATTCCTTAAAAAGATTCTTACCTCAATGTTTTTATGTTCACTTTATAAACTCCACTGAGTCATCTTTGTCATGTATTGAATTTGATATCTTTTGTTAACAGTTCATAAATTATGTATGTCTCGTGTTCGTTATTATATTATATACACTTTATAGTTTGTTTCAGAACGAAAACAAAATGAATAAAATCAACAAATTTGTAAATTTAAAAACAATTCAAACGTTGTTGTATTCCATGTCCCAGCCCGGACATATACACCAAATTTCAATAATATTCATTGAGAAACAACGGACCAAACGCCATATAACACCCCGTATGCATCTTTTATTCCGAGTTGGCCTTTTATTCCGAGTTGGCACGCGCCGATTGGGCGAGTTAGCCCATGGGGCGAGTACGCCGATTCCGACACCTTTTCTATTTGCAGCAGGTTAAGTTTACGCGTAATTTAATTTACAAAGTTCCCCAATCGGTATCGTAAATAGAGCGACCTTATTTGACAGAGAATGCCTCTGTTATTGATTATAAAGTTGCTATACATTAAAAACGACAATTCACATGCTCGTTCAAGCGCAGTAGTCTATTTTCCCCACGTTAAAGGACATCCACAAATACTAAATAACGCTAACTTACTGCCGAATGTTTTACACGACAACTGTTAACATATTTGGGCTGAATTCATCTGACGCGGTATTATTCCTCAAAATAAACAACAAAACCATCGTTACTTGGAAATGTAGTTTGGGCTAACATTTACATAAATCCTCCATATCATTATTCCGACACACACGTCAGATGAAAAACTCACATGAAGTAACCGGCCAAATTGGCCGAAATAATGTATAACTACGCGTTATATACAGCAGACATACATCCCGACAAACTATAACGAAAGCCTGGCTGCGGCGCTTATATAAAACGAAAGTAACTGCTGCCGATGCCACACTGAGCACTACAAAAAGTCCTTTTTGCCCTCGGCGATAGCTGATTGGAACAAAATCCCAACTGAAATGACCGACGTTGTCCCTTTTCTGACTTCAAATTCAATTTACGACTCGTATACCAACCCCCAAACCCCGTGAGCCCTCACTTCTATTCAGGTCTCAGACGATATAATATGATACATTTCCGAATTCGAAACGGGTGCAGTGATCTTCGTGCTGATATGTATCAAAACTACATAGCCGAAAGTCCTGCTTGCAGTTGTGGGAACCCTTTGGAAGATGCATACCATTTCTTTTTTATGTGCCCTTTATATCAAAATGAACGGTTGGAACTTGACGATAAGTTAAACCGCGAACGCTTCATTATAACCGACATCGATCAGTTTCTTTTCGGGATATCGTACATCTCAATTCCGGAGAATATAAGGTTTTTTCCAAATAGTGCAACAGTATATTGCTGCGACAAAACGCTTCGATTCATGAACGTCTGGCTGCGTTGACATATAGCCACAATCCAATGTCAACCACAAATCGCTCAATATACACCAAATACAAACATTGCTAGACACCCCTCCCTCATTCGGATTGCCACATCCATGCACCATTTGTATACACATCGATAATTTCTTCCAGCGTAACTGTCAAGGGCGTCATCTGGCGAATCGCCAAATTCACTACTATACAAATTTAGCTTAACCTTACAGTCAAATGTTTGATACATACATACATAGCCTTGAAATCTATATTTACATCTTCCTTAAATATCACAATAGATATAGATATGCACATATTTATGCTCGTTCTAATTGGTAATCCATAAACATACACTGAAAGATGTTATTCGACATAATGCAAATTCAAATTGTATTCTCACCATTTACAAACGTTTCTGTTATCGCCTCTTTGTCATCTTATAACAATGTATTGTCAATTTTGTACCGGAGAGGGACTACCTAAGTTGAAATAACTTGTGCCCCGATCCCTTTTGTATATTTATATACGAATAACATATGTTTAAAGTAAAAAGTAAAGTAACTGCTGGACCTTCTATACCACCATGCAGGGCAAGGTAAGGTCGGAGTCGTGATTTGACCCGTCCAAAACACTCCCCCGACAAAAGTACCCATAGGTATCAAATTTCGTCGAAATCCATCCGTTTTATCCGATTTGACATTTGGTTGACCACATTGAAGGTCAAGGTCAGGCCGAGGTCACAATTTGACCCGTTCAAAATTCTCCCAGGACAAAAGTATCCCTAGGTATCAAATTTCTCCGAAATTTGTCCGTTTTACCCAAATTGACCTTGCATTGACAGTTTTAAAGGTCAGGTCGGGGTCACGATTTGACCCGTCCAAAACACTTCCCGGACACAAATACCCATAAGTATAAAATTACGTTGAAATCTATGGAAAGCCGAAGAGGACATGTTGGTTGCTAATTGCTAGATATACGACGCGGTATTTTAAAGGTGTTTCAAACTAGGAGATAGAAGTATTCTGCGTTTCAAATGGTGATGAATTATAGTATTTTATTCAAATTTTATGGCATAAATTGTTATTAAAACCGTATATACTATAACAAAAAATGAATGACTCGAAAATTAAGTGGGCCTTTAAACAAAGTCACAATTGCAGTTAGGCTCATCTCATACTCGTTCATTCAGCGATATTCTGCTGCGCAGTTTGTTATAGACTCCAGTATTCATTGAGCGTTATAGCCCCAACTGTTATAATTCGCCTTTAGCAGGCGTACTCTTGTCTCAGATTATTGAGATATTAGGTCACACGTAATCACATTAAATCGCATGGAAACATAGCAATTGTGTGGGCTGCTTGGCGTGAATATGTAATGAGAAATAAGGTCATACGTAATGACATTAAACTCAAGAAAACCCGCGAAAACAAAACAAAATCACATTTAATGTTTTAAGTTATTTCCTTCATAAAAAGAATCTTCGTGATAATGAACCCTCTCAATACTTTAGAATATAGAATTAACCTTAAAATAACAAAAAACCTTCGGAACACAGAACCTTCGGAATAACGAACCTTCGGATTGGTGAACCTTCGGAATAGCGAACATTCAGAGAAATTTCGGAATAGTGGACCTTCGGGATAGAGAACCTTCGGAATAGAGACATGCCCCCCAATATTCATATTATATGCCCAGAGTTCAAAGGTATGGACCCATAAAATTCTAAACTTGGCCCTTAAAATATTGAACTCCAAATTGGAGCCCACACATAACATCACTTAAGTCAACTGTATCTGTGTCATGTCCCAATGCGGGAGGGTCCATATATACCACAACATTCATATTATATGCCAAGAATTCAACGGTATGGGCCCACGTAATGACATTAAATCTCAAGAAAACCCGCGAAAACAAAACAAAATCACATTTAATGTTCTAAGTTAAGTTATTTCCTCCTGTATCTGTATCGGTATGCGCGCAGGATCAGTTCGGGTGTGAGCGCACACTCCATAAAAAGAATCTTTGTGAAAATGAACCCTCTCAAATTAGTCTCAATACTTTAGAATATAAAATTAACCTAAAAATAACAAAAACCTTCGGAATAGAGAACCTTCGGAATAGCGGACCTTCGGGATAGCGAACCTTCATAATAGAAACATATCCCCACAATTACACCGGTGACGTAAACACATGTGCTAATCTTTGTCGTACTATCGTAACTATCGGTACGATTTATACTCTAGTACGAAATAAACAATACAATCGCCCAGTGGATTATCGATCGACCACACAATATGAAAAACTCCACACCAGTGTACACCACTGTGTGGCATAATGAGTAGAATCTACCAGCAGCTACCAATTTCGAGAACAACCTACGAAAAATCCAACACCCCATCGCGTTCATTCGGACATCGTGGACTTGTCCCAGGCTATGCCGAATGAACGCGAACAGTACATCCCCAGAGTTGTGATACAGCCTGTTCCTATATTAACCCACCTTGCTATTTCTAACTACATACCTTACCTCTAATAATCAAAAACATGGTACCACCAAAAGCTATCAGAAAACCTTTTGACAATTAGACCAAAATCTATGTTCGTCTTGACATTGATGTTCGCATGGGGCAATGCTTAGTTTCTGAGTTTTCTGCGACGGATGTAGCATTTGGTACGATCGCCCATGCATTGCTATACCAACAGGAGAATACAGCAACCTGCACAATTGACAGACTGAGTGGAATTACATAAACACAAAGATTAAAGACGTATTGGAGCAAAAAACGGCGAAGCCTTTTTGAACTGGGGGAGGGAGGCTGCGACGTACGTAAGAAATGGTTCGCGTCGGATAAATGCTACGGTGCCCATTCGCGAAGCTCTGGTGCAATTCCGGCACGAAACAAGACCTCAGATTGCTTACTACGTGTGATTCCCATGTATATTTCTTTAAAATCCTTTTGTAATTCAAATAAGTTCATCTATCGGGAAATATGATGACAATTTAGAATGAAATGATCCCCCGGCGTATAGTCTGGTCGTTGAGACTCGATTTTGAGGTGAACCTTGAACAAGTTGTTTATAAGTTGTTTTTATTTGGTGTCATTTTAACGGGCAGAATCTGGGGAGCAGCATATCCAAAATTCGCTAAAAAACCGCTTTAGGGGAAAAATTCTACAGCTCTTTGAAATAGGGTCCTATTTATGCCTTGTGTCAATTTCGCTGTTCCTGATTAGTCCAGTCAATCTGATGGAAAGAAACACCCAACCGTGAACGAAAATATTTGCCAGAAACTTACCATACGGAACCAACTGAAACTAAATTAGTGAGATTACTCACGAGTGCTGACCCAAATATTCTAAAGCAATTTGCAATATTTGTGAAGTTGGGTTGTAAGATTATCGATAGGAACGAACTAATTGACAGCGGCAATTTATAACTATATCTGCTTACGACGATTGCGGTGGTGACATATATTACGACAGATATAGCGATGGTGATTGATGATAACAAAGATGATTGCAACGATGATAGTGAAAACTATCTTTATGGTGATGACAATGACTATGTTTGTGGAATGTGAAGATGGTGATGACTATGCCGCTGATGATAACGATATTACGATGACGGTGACGACGAATACGGCAGATGACGACATCACGACGTTTAGACGCTGATGACGACGAGGATAATGATGACGAAGCCGAGGTATGGAGTATGACGATAACTGTGGTGGCGGTGATAATGATTATAATGTTTCGAATGGTGATGATGATGATGATGCTGTTGATTATGATAACGATGCCGATTATGATGATGATGATGTTGATGATGATGCCGAAAATGACTATGATGGCGAAGATGATTAGTATGGCGATGATGTCTGATGATCACGATGATGGTGATGGTGATGGTGACGATGATAGTTGTGATGGTGCTCGGATGGCGATGATGATAATGATGACGACGACGATGACAATGACGACGATGATGATGACGACGACTATGATGATTATTTTGATCATGCTAACGATGATGATCACGGTGATTATGACGATGATGAAGATGATGATGATTACGATGATGATGATGATGATGATGATGATGACGGTGGTTGTGGCGACGACGATGATGACGATGACTATGCTGATGTTGATGATAATGGCGATGATGTTGATGATGATGATGATAGTGCAACTATACACTTATGCCATATGAAAATGGCAAGCCAGACAACAGTGCCCCCCTTTCGTAAATATATGTAAAAATGTTAAATTAGTACTCTGTATTCGCCACTTAATTGTGGCGTTGAGTTAAATAAACAAGCAATCAATCAAACAAACAAATTGCTATGCAATGTCTTTTTGAATGTGATTGTACCATATAATAACATATCCAAAATCCCCATGAATTCCAGGATGGGAATGTCTTCATGTTTGGGTCAAAAGAGAGGAATATGTAAACAAAATGGTGAAAATTTGATTTTTTTTTGACAAAACAAATCTGCCGACCACAACCACTCAGTCGAGTTCACTGACTGATAAATGTGACAAAATAATACATTGATACTAGTTTTGTTCATTTGGACAGTCATCTCATGGCATATAGGACAATTTGCTATAAATGATAGTCGATATGAGAAAATTTAGTTACAAATCAATGACAAAAAATGGAGTATCAATCGCCATTTCCACCGTCATTTAAGGATACCGAAGGGACAAATTCTCGGATTATATAGCTGATTATTATCGGATTAGGATTGGACATCAGTTGATGCAACTAGCCAATTACATCAATATTTTTCTTCTATATGGAAACAATTGGTGAACTTTAGCGAATATTGCCCAATTTTACTACTTTCGGTAGCCATTGTGTCCCTATTTTTGGGAAGCGATAAGTCTCAGTTCGGCTAAAATGGGCACGAGTGGTTCATATCTGACATCTAATTAGTATTCAATATACTGGTGTTCGATTCCGGATAATCTGGGCATTAAAATGCTAATACGATTTTTCTTGAATTTAGTACATCTATTTCGAGTTTGAGGGACACCGAAGGGCCCAAATCCTCGTTATATGGCTCACAATTATCAGATATTGACATAAAATGGTAAATATTGGCATAAATGAGCATTTAAATCTCTAGTTATCTTATAAATGGAAAGGATCTGTTGAAATTTAGCGAAAACTGTCAAATTATAACACTTTCGGTCGCCATATTGTCCGCCATTTTAAATTTTGACAATAGAATTGCACACGAAATGACATATGTCTGTCATGACAACAATCATAATTTGTTTAATTTGCATGTTTCTGTCATCTTTATAAAAATTGGCAAATTGGACATTAAATCATAAATAGTACCTTTTTTCAAAGAGCTCTTGACATTTCCCCCGAAGTGGATTTTTGATATGTTGTTCCCCAGATTCTGCCCGACAAAAATGCAACAAAACAGCTATGCAAATAATTTGTTCTGGATTGAATGCTTCAACGACCAGACCAAATGTGCAGTTTCAATGCAGGTTATGCTTCCGGAAGCAATACCATTCCCAGGAAGTGTATTTCTACCATGATCAGGTGTGGGTCCAAATCGGTACACGCCTTTGTTGTGTTTGCCTGATGAATGGAACATTGTTTTTTTTTATAATTTGATTGATTTTGTGTCAAATCGAACGAGACATCTTCGAGACTTTTTTTTAGAGCAAGAATGTTTCAAGGGCACCCTCTCTGCACTTCTTTAGAACCAAAAGCAGAGAAGCATGTTTGCCACCTTTGGGTTGATTGGGATGACATGCATGGTGCTTAAATTACCTCAACTCATTATGATGTTGCGTGCATAACATATCTGATGGTTATTGAAACTTGTGAAATCAGCTAAATTGTAGTTTAGTTTAACATATTTTATTTATGAAAATATTATAAAAGGGATTGATTCAAAACTTATCTAGACAATCTACCGATTAACACTCATTTCATACACATTTTTGACAAAATGGAGAATAACAAGAGCATTTAACATTATAATACATTGCCACAATGTGAGTAAAGTGATAGTGTTGTTGTGGAAGGTGTCGAATGCTTGATTTCTATATATATTTAATGTTCGTGACCGATTTGAATAATATATGATGGATATCCGGATTGATTTGGTATGCTATGCTAAATGCTGTTGGATAAATCAGGTACGTACGGTATATCCCAGATCAATTTGATGTTTTCCGAGTCATGGACAGAAGGGTTCTTCAATGTGCATCGGCTAAGCTTTGTCGCTTGTTATGCTATATCAACGAATGCTGTTACCCCAAGGCGTTCCATGTTCACGCATGTCTGCGAATTGTGTCCAATTTTTCGAGGTTAAATTCCCGGAAGCGATAACATTCACAGGAATGCGTATTTCCACCATGGCCAGGTGTGGGTTCGCGAACGACCGACACAAATCGTCAATAATATTCAATCTGTGTTTGCAGGCCAAAGGCGATGCCGAAGATTGGACAAAGCGGCGGTAAAATATTTGTCAATACGCACGGCGGGATGGCAAAAGAGTCAATACGCTTTAAATGGAAGAACCGAGGAAAACTTTCTCTGGGTTTTCATTCAGCAAATAGCGTGGTGGGGAAAGATTTGAGAGTTTTAATGGAACAGAACAACACCCGCGTAATAGTACTTATTTAGTATGAAAGAAATTTGACTGACAAGCACAGGTGCGAACCGTAACACTAATCCCACATTGTGTTGTCTTTTCATTAGGGCGAATCGTGTCAAACACAACTCTATTGTGTCGTTGGTAAATCGACATTTACATAGTGAATATCTAGGGTTTGGGGGTTTACTTATTCTTAATTTCCCCGGTTCATTGTTTGCCGATATATCTTGAACGTTTAAACATTTTAACTGCGATTAACATTGCCCCTGAAAGCCTGTTGAGCAAGGCTTCAAGGGTTGGTTCGTGACATAGACTTCTGTGCATTGAAAAGGGTTCGCCGTGGTGGTCAATTTGGTCGACATTTTTTTCAATGGTTTGCTGGTAGTTTAATTGCACTGAAGTGTTTTCTTTTGCACCTTGAGAACTATTAGCACATCAAACACGATACTATTTTGTGTTGTGTTGCACACATTATATCGAACAAACTGAATTGGTGCGATGATGCATGTAGTAATCGAGAGAATATGCATACGAACATTTTCCGTAAACAAATTGTTTCGAGTTATTAAAGATGCGCGGTCAGATCTATCCCAATTGTTTTGACACCCACCCCACAAAATTTCGCTAAATTTAGTCTAAAACCTCATAAAAACTATACTGATATCACTCATATGACTGGGGAATTATCTCCTTTAGTTCAAATGACAGTTTAACCTGTTTCGGAAAATGTTTTAATTGAAAAAATTGAAACTTGTTAAAACTTCCCCTTTGAAAGTCGATATATGGCATCAAAATCTTCTACTAATGGGCTAATGGGTAGGATCTTATTAATTTCCTGATATAAGAAACGTACCAATGGTGGCTGTATTGTGTTAAATAGGATGGGGCTTCTTTAAACATGTTAACTGCATGCGATTAACATTGTCCCTGAAAGCTTGTCGAGCAAGGCTACAAGAGTTGGTTCGTGACATGGGTGTCCATGCATTGAAAAGCTTTGGCCGTGGTGGTCAATTTGGTCGACATCTTCTTTCAATGGCCTGCTGGTAGTTTAATTGAATTAGAGTATTTTATTTTTGCATATTAAAATATATTATGAATTGAAAAGCTTGAGCACTTAACTAGTGTATGCATTGGTTAATTTTACCGAGAAGATACCGTTAGTGAAATTTGATTGATTTTCAAGACAAAACAATTTTCCTTCCAAAATGAATTCATTTAAACTAATAAACTAGTATATATCTTGTGCACGATGCTATTTTTGTTTGATCTGGTCCGGTTCCCTGAATGAAAATAGATAAAAAAAAATAAAGTATGGGAAATACTTTAGTATGGACTTGATACGCCACAAAGAAGGCTTATTAAAATCATAGAATTTAGAAGAATTCGGCTCCTGGCTGTTAGTCTATTCCTGATACGGTAAAAACAAAGGGCATTTGTCTCACGTGTACTTCTGTGTGAATAATTTAAAACAGCTGGAAATGTATGTGACTTTGGCAAGTGTGTAAAGCCTGCATGTATACCGATATCTCGAGTTGATATCGACCAATCTATAACCATTCTTCCAAAATTTATACGTAGACATAATTTGGAGATTCAAATGCGATGTCTGTTTAACGAGGTACTGTACACTAAATCAGACCATCTATGGGACCATCTTTTATACTTAACAGAATATAGGCAACAATTTGAACCATGGATTAGTGCAAAAAATAAACTCGTGTGCTATATGAACGATGCAAACAACATGGTCATTATAACGTAAATGAATTTATGACTCCAGTCATAAATTCAATTCTATTATAGTTACCATGTTGTTTGCATAGAGCACACGGTGTATTTTACACTAATCCAGGGCTCAAATTCATTCATTTGTTGGATATATTATGTTGAGTATAATAGGAGATGGCCCCAAAAATGGCCGAATTTAGTGTACAGTACTCCTTTAATCGAAAGAAAATATGCGTATATACTGGCATTGCCCCAAACAATTTGAGTAAATGGTTTCGAGATATTAAGACTGTCAAGTTATCTTATACTGATCAACGTTAGGTTGGAGAAATGCGAACCATTTTACGACTACAATGTGTAGTCATGTTAAATCTACTACACATTAGATTTTAACTATGTGTTGTGCTCCGCTGTCGGGTCAATTGTTCCTAGAAGAAATTATAACAAGTAATAACATGTGTGTCGATCATTTTCAAGGACATGATGGTCTGAAAGGAAACAAACAAGATCAAGTGTTGCAATGTGACAGGTTTTATATCCATAAACATGTTGTTTGGGCACACGTCCCTCGAAAGGGTGGCTTTTGCTATTGGTATATTTTTAGAGAGAGAAAAAATTAATTCTGGCAAACATCATTGCATCAAACTTCGATTCCAACTTGAATTGTATATATTGTAAAGACACATTTTTGTATTTGATTGAAGGCAATCTGATAACTAATGTAGCACTATAAGGTTAAACTATTTGGACGCCAACGTAAGCAGTAAATATAAATAACAATGGGGCACATATATCTCTGTCAGAAATGATGAAGGTGGGGGAACTGCACACTGCACTTCGACCATCCTACCCGGCCTGCATCCAGAAATAAATCAACTACTGTCAGAAATGATCTGGCCAGACCCAAATCCGAACTGGGTCTAAAGTTTCATGTAAGTAATCTACATATACGACGTTTGAAAGCCATCCAATAATTCTAGGTAAAGCGTTATCTGGACATCTGTATAATCAGAGACATTTTCATGCAGATGAAAATTGGCATAACTCCATAAAAATTAAATGATAAAACCGGACCAAACTTGACCTTAAAGTTATGTGAAACACACTGAGATTTAATTTGGGTCATGAAGCTTATGCATCGCTGTAAGGTGAACACGTTGACGGGAGAGGGTTAGTGTCTATATATGCCAGGGATACGTAAATTAATATATTCATGTACTCCGTTATAAACATATTCCCCTTTATATCATACAACATATATGTAACAATACATAAATACAGAGCGTTCTTTGTTACTTTCCCCTGATTATATTTAAATTATCTGTGGAATTCTGAAAACAACTATTACATATATAATTCTTCTGTCACTTTTTGCAGGGAATATATAGGATCTGAACAAAGACTGTTATTTTTATACCACCCCGCAACGAGTTGTGATGGGTATACTGGAATCAGCTCGTCCGTCCATCCGTTTGTGCGTTTGGGACATCCGTGGACACAATTTTGTTCGAGCTTTTATTCCTACATTTTTCGGTAATTTGTTTTAACTTGGCACATATATTTAGTACTAAGGGAACCTGTGCACCTGCGATTGTGAGGTCCGTCTGACTTTGTTGTGTTAAGTTACCGCCCTATTTCGACTTTATATATCCGTGGACACACTTTTGTCCGGAAGTTTTCTCTGAATATTCTTGTTCAATTTTAATCAACTTTGCTACAGTGGTCAATCATCGTGTTCACCTGCGATCTGGACATCGGTCGGACTCATATTGGCCGAGTTATTCAAACTTTTTTGACTTTGAATATTCCGATATACATTCCCACTTGTCCGGACGTTTTCTCAGAATGTTCTTGTTCAATCACCTGTTATTTGCCTGAGTTATGACCGTTTTTTCGACTTGGGATTCTCCAAATTTCGTCCGGACGTTTGCTCATAATTGTCTTGTTCAATTTGAATCAAATTTGATACAGGGGTCAATCACCGTGTGAACATATGAACCTGCAATTTGGAGTTCAGTCGGACTCATATTTTTGGCCGAATACGGGGATATATATACATTAGCCCCACACGGGACAGGCTCATCTCTAGTTATATTTGTATTTATATACCCACATCGATTATATTCATTATATATAATTAATTTGAGGCATAAATATTGCCGTTTTTAGGTGAAATTGTAGATGGGACAGGGTTAGTGCCTATAGTTCCCTATATCAGATAACAGTAAGTTAACCGCCCATCTGACCTTACATCGAATTTGCAGGCATTTCCAAAACCAGGGACACGCATAGGTACGTGTTCACCGGGCGAGTACACGAGTACTTTTATACTGCGGGATAGATCGGCAAGGTTAAGTTGACATTTGAAGATCATCTTATTTTTAATTGTACATAAGGCCTGATAACGATAAAACACAGGGTAACCTCAGTATAATTACACAGATATATATCTGGCGATGCCCCGAAATTTCGCTTGTATCTATATTGGCCTCGAACAGTCTAGTCATATATAGGATACAAATCTTGAGTCTGCATTTTTTCGCTGGAGAATGCTGATTACATAAAATGAAAATAAAATAGAATATAACATAACCCCGTCTATATGCTGCCGACCACGACAATACCACAGAGATCAAGAGCTCCATACCGGTAAATTTGAATTTGACTTGACTCCCAGATGACAAGACCACCATCATTAATCAATTATGATAAACTGCATGCTTGCACATAGAAGCCAGAATTCCAAATTGGTAATATCAACTTTATTATACTGTATTAAACAGTATCGGATCTTCAATGGTTTTTCTTCGTAAGTGCGGGTTTTCTGCTCAGTCCATGTTGAATTTTAGTGCCCAAAATCGCAGAAATAGTAACTACTTGGACATCAGCCAATGTACAGTTATTTTATTCTGTTCACCAAAGACCAAACGTGACCGCTGGTGTTCAGTGAAACTAACATGTTCAAATCATGTATGATGTATGTTCCACGCCATTCTGATAGGACTACATAGAAATAACTAGAGGTGTGACTGTCCCAATGGGACTAAGGATACCCCCCCTGTTTTTAAAATACTAAGATGTTTCACATGTCAGTAAACATTTAGTTAAAATAATAAAATAATAGTTCCCATTGCAGGTGCACAAACCTAACCGTAATCTTAAACCTATTGACCGAAAAATGTAGGAATAAAAGCTCGGACAAAATTATGCATTTTGCAAAAATGTTCTAAGTCGAAAAAGGGGAATAACTCCACAAAAAAAGTCGTACAGACATCATAATCGCAGATGCACAGGTTCTCATGGTACTAAATATCAGTGCCAAGATTAAAAAACATTGACCTAAAAATGTAGAAATAAAAGCTCGGACAAAATTAGGCATGTTGCAAACAAATTCTAAGTCAACAAAGGGGGATAACTCCACCAAACAATGCCAGACAGACGTCATAATCGCAGGTGCACAGGTTCCCATGTTACTAAATATCTGTGCCAAGTTAAAAAAAAATTGACCTAAAAATGTAGGAATAAAAGCTCGGACAAAATTATACATGTTGCAAAAAATTTCTAAGTTGAAAAAGGGGAAATAACTCCACCAAAAAAAGTCGGACAGACGTCATAATCGCAGGTGCACAGGTTCCCATGGTGGTTGATGCCTGTGGCAAGTTTCACGGAAATTGATCAAAAAACGACTGAGAAAAACTCCGGACAAATTTGTGTCCACGGACGGACGACGGACGACGACGACGGACGGACGGACGGACAAGCTGACTCCAGTATACCCCCCCCTAACTTCGTTGCGGGGGGGGGGGGTATAAATACTTAATCGGAGGGGTGATTATATAGTGTTTCATATCTAATCCCAACCACAGGGGACACACGTGCAGGATCACTATATTAAATCAATATATACTAAGATTTATCTGCCCTCAGCTAACTGCACTCATAACGAAACAGAACACAATTAAATTGCACGACCCCTTCGATACAAATAACAGAAAGATGGTAGTAAATCTGTCAATATATCTAAATGAAAGTGTCAATGACACTGTAGCTCAACTTGGGGAGGCGTTAATAATTTTATGCTGAGCCGTCAACAGAATGATAAAGAAGGAAAGTAAACAAGTTTCAGTAAATGGATTGTATTGTGTAAATGAAATTAATTTCATTACAAACATTTGCATGGACTGCGTGTTGTGCCGATGGGTTCAAATGTGAAATAAAAGATGGCTCTAGGCGCCATGTTTAAAAAAAACGGAAAATATCGCTGGCTCCCATCTAGAGGTCACACCAAAGAGCCATGTGAAGTTTGGATGAGGGATTAGGGATGTTGCATGTAGGATGTGCCAAAGTATTTTAGTCATGAAAAGAGTAAAATCCAAGATGTTCGCTGGCGACCATATTTACGGAAAATATCATTGGTTCACATATAGAGGTCACCCTGAAGATCCGTATGAAGTATGGTGACGATCGGATGAGGGATGTGGCCTGCATGTTGTTCGGAAGGATTTAGTCACGCAAAGAGTACAATCCACGAAGGCCGCTGGCAGACGTGTTTTAAAAGAATTTCGGAAAACATCGTGGACTCCCATCTAGAGGTCACCACGAAGATCCTTTTGAAATTTTGTGACGATCGGATGAGGGGTGTGGACTGTAGGTTGTGCCGAACGATTTAGTCATGCACAAAATAAAATCCAAGATGGACGCTGGCAGCCACGTTTTTCAACGAATTTCGGAAAAAAGCGATGGCTTCCATCTAGAGGTCACACTGAAGATGCATATAAGGCTTGGCGATGATCGGACGACGGATGTGATCTGTATATATGGTGTGCCAAAGGATTTAGTCATCCAAAAAGTTAAATAAAAGATGCTGCCGGCAGCCATGTTTTTAATCGAAAATCGCTAAAATTCAATAGCTCCCATCTAGAGTGATCCTAAACTTGCCTCTAAATTTTCAAAACATTTCTCCAATAAATGCGGTCTGCGGGGTGTGCTGATGGATTCAAATTTAAAATCCAAATGGCTGCTGGCGGCCATGTTTTTAACGAATTTCGGAAATAAAACCGATGGCTCCCATCTGGAGGTCACACCGAAGATCCATATGAAGTTTGGTGATAATCGGATGAGGGATGCGGCCTGTAGGGTGGGCCAAAGGCATTGTTGATGGACGGACAGACGGACAACACACGGCAATAGCTCAAACTTTACAAAGTAAAGTTAAGCTAAAAAAAAGCCCAAAGACTAATGATCTACCCCTGAGGCTCAACGACAAATACCCAACCTCATACATCATATGAATTGTCCCACATACATCATGTTCCACTAATACTTATACCATAGTATTATCATACACATATTTATATTCATATGAACGTCCACATACACATGTACAGGTACACCCCCTCAATTATATTCACATTTATATTAATGTACATGTAATACTTTCTTCTGTATTTTCCGCCACATTTGATATGTTTATTCTCTCATCTGTAAATGAGGTACTTAATTATGAATGTCAACTTAGAAGAAGAGTTTATAATAAATTGAATTTAATAGGATTAATCCAGGATTAATATTGACCAAAAAACGGTGATATCTGAAGAAGTGATTTTAATGATTTCGAATTCCATATATGGTGATGATCGAAATGGAATTCCCCAGCACATGACATCACAACTGTAAGTCAACATATAGTTACACGTGTAATCGGCATTGTCGATATTCATGAATAAAATATGATTACTGAATCGGGTATAAGTACACATATGTATCCGCAAGGCAACTGCAACAAGATATTGTCAATTTCATTTACGTCGTCTTTTATCCTCCCGGACTCTCGTTACGTACGGCGTCCGCACATTTCCGTATATATTTCCGGTTAAATTTTTGTTAGGCTGACAAATATTCGAAGTGCAGAAAATAAATTTATTTTAAAAATCGAAATATAATAACTCGGAGCTTTGAATGGTTGGTTCCTCGACTTAAATAAACTATATTTGTTTAACCCACGGAACCACAGAAATAGTAAATTATGGGTCTTAAATCGGTAAATTATTATCATCAATTTTACCAGGAACACCCTAACCACACAATCACGCACGTCACTCTGTCACCCGATCATTGGAAAATCGAGGAAGCGATTCGTCTTAATTATTGCCAGTTTTACTGTCGTTTCAACATATTGTCATTAAATGCCACAAGACTGATTGCTATCACCTTTTTGCAGACGAAGCGTGCACACTTATCCAGCGAAAATTCACCTGATACCCGACTTAGGGGACAATCTCAGGTGACGTACCGGTACTAATCGCCTGGCAGATATATAGGTAAGTTATGAAAGATGTTCAATACTCTTAAACTGGATGTACACGACACAGACTCGACTTATTGAAGTCATAGAATTTAATAAAGTCCGGTCTAATATTTCTTCATCGGAAAAGAGCGTTCCTTTTTAGTTACCTCATGATATGGCAAAATAAAGAGCGTTTATCTCATATATAAAATGAAAACAAATGGACCTATATATGATCCCTTTTTCCAAATTACGTAGACATAATTTGGAGGTTCAATGAGACATGCATGCCCTCGCTTTAAAAACTATAGCGTTTCTGTATAGTATATCGTTAGGGAATTCCATAAAATGTACGATTTTTTTAGGAACACACAGACGAGAAATACTCTAGTCCCACAACAATCGGAAAAACGGAGACACATTTCGCGATTTTCGTCTAGTTTTACGGTCGTTTCAACATCTTGTCGTTAGATGTCACACACCTATTGCTATCTCCTAACGAAAATTCACCTGATATCCCAATTAGGGGCAATCTCAGGTAACGTACTAATCACCTGGCAGGTATATAGGTAAGTTATTGTCCAATAAACAGACATCGCCATCGAGTGGGCAAACGTCGGCTTATCTCGAATGGATTTATGGATTAATAAAATAAGCGTGTAAATCTCACTTGATTCGTTTATTGGATGGCAGACGACATAACTTTCCCTCGAATTTTGCACAAACGCCAACTACCAGTATTAGTCTAGCTAGCGAAAATGGCATCCATTTTTAAATAATTCGAATGCTAAGGCGTTAGGATATTTGCTTCTGATGTTTTATACGACCTTTACAAATATTGTGCCGAAAATTTGAACTAGAATTATTGAAAGATACGCCCACTCGAGGCCGATGTCAAAACAGTTACATAAATAAAATGTGATTATAAGTATAGTAACATAAATATACTAATTTTCAATGTTTGGTGATTCACACCGTTTATGTAATGTATGTACAAAAAATTGTATGATGTCTTTGAAATATTTTAAGATCGCGATTTTCGTTCGATTTTTACAAACAAAACACTGAAAAAAGACTCCAAAATTTGCTTCTTGAGAAAATTATTCAATAGTAGATATCTGTTTATGATATATCCAAAATTGCCACTTTTGTCCGGCCTGTCGTGATTCGACCCTTCCCTGTCACTAACGGACTGTAGACTATACGACCCAGTATACGTTGATGGTGTGGGTGGGGTGCATGGGGTCTATAATGTGTTTTATCAACGAATGCTATTAGTTTGAAGATGCAGCTTATTTGTGGATGATTTAGTTTTTGAAACATTGGCTATCTAAGGTTATGAATGCTAAAACAGACCACCTTAAATATCGCAATTTCGTATGTGCCTGCATGGTCTAAAGGAATAACCAGATATATTAAGAAGCTACCACCTTGCAAAAAAACGAAACATTCCAATAGCAATTCACGACCACCAATGAAAATTTCTGGCGCAAAACTAATTTCACGGACTTTTTATACTTGTTCTAAGTTGAGGGACATTTCAATGTACCATTTCTATGGATGTATACATGACCATTTATTCATTTCGATAAGAAATGAGAATTTGTTCACGCATATTGAAGCAACGAACACTCATAAACTTTATACATGCAGTGGAGTGATATATCAGAGAAAACAACCCTCTGTGCATGCGTCTTACCCCACAATTAAAGCTGACAACATTGTGGTATGGCTCAGCGACTGAGTGACGATAAAATCTAATAAAGCAAACTATACTCTAAGTTAAAAAAGTGCATAATTATGCCATATACATTATCACAATGACGTATATATGTGCCTGGTCAAAGAATGGCCAGACATTTCTAGAAGCTACCACCGTGCAAAACGAAGCATTCCCATCGCAAGTCATGATAGTGACCACCAACAATACAACATGCTGACAGGAAACTAACTTCTTTATATACAGAAATGGACTGCATGAGATTTCTTTTAGATTAATTGCCTGGAGACTGGGATGACAGTAAAGGATATATATAGGCCTTATTTCCACTGTGGTCACATGCATGTGTTTTTGTTTACAATTTTGCCGGTCCGTGCGTGGATCGCTAGCCCATGGCACATAGGGTTATTTTACGTGCACATAATACCTCGAGTATGAGTAGTACATGGGACAGCCATTAATGTCGGCACCCGATGCGACGGCGACACCATATATGTCACGGACCTGCACACAACATTATAGATGGGAGGTATTCCCATGCACGATGGTGGTCTATTTTTTATATCCATGGTGGATTAGAATATCACACCCATCACCCAAACCTACAACGTATTGATATTGCTATAGCTACTGAAACGACGATAAATCTCAGAAAACCAAACCACGTCACTTAAATCAGGTTACGAAGTCGCTTGTCGAAGTCGACCAACGCAATGTATTGTCCAATATGGCAGCAAGAGGGGCTCGAATTATAGGCATCTTTATGCCATGCATGGCGTTGCAAGTCGGGCATGTACGCTAACCACTGGACAACATGCAACTCCACCATTGGCAATGCTATTCGAGCATGGCCCAACGATTGCAAAATTCTGGCACGAAACTATCTTCAGAGATATACAGACATGGATAAGCATTGATATGTTCTTGCATTTAGACAAGAACATCTTTATAGCGTATGTCCCAAGTTAATGTTGTCTGTGTAAACGGCCCGACGCAAAAGGTAAATGTGCGGGCACAGTGCAAACGCGGCATTAGGAAGAATCGTGTTTGTTGAAGGTTTCTCTTTAAACATAGGGGTGGGACCATACTCGTTATGAGAACGCATCCATTTCGGTGTTGAATTCTGGGTAAACAATTAAAATTTGTGAACAGTGTGGGTCTATGTAATATTAGGAAAACTAAGTCAACAACCGGAAAATGAACCACTCTATTAACGAAATAGTCCGTCACAATGCCCAGTGCTTATTATTTGTCGAGCTCGCGAGCTCTCCATGAAACGATTCTAAAAAAATATTTTCTTACCAATGTCTACGCTGGCGCGCGTATTGTGTGAAGATGGGCAGATCTCCGAGGAGAAATATTTTCTTCTGATTTGCAAGACTATGTCGTTTATTTGCGGAGCCCGAAATGTGAATTGTTGGTGGTGACCCTGGATGCCTTCGATGCATGGAGATGGACATGACGGAACACGGACGGCTGCCGCCTCCATGCAGCTTACAACCTTTACAGAGCATAACATAACTCCTATATATAGTTAGACGTATATAGTACACATTTAAGATTAAAAATTGACAAGTGCATATAGTGATGCATTAGAAGACAGTTATTTTTTAATTGAACCGGACATGGCGTACTCCATGCACGCATGCTGCAGAAAAATATACGCCGTGGGAAAAGTCCCCGTACTCAACGTATAGTTTTCGACGCATATTTCTCCTCACACAGAAATGGCGCCTTCTGATTGGTCGAGAGGTGTCATATGTGGTGTAGTGTTGTGCTATATGGTGTAGTGCTGTGCTAAATTTAGCACGCAACTATACTTGTACAGTATCGTGCTAAATTTAGCACACTACTATACCAAATTCGCATACAAAATTAAATGAAGTGCAACAATCTCGAGAATAGATATACATAAATGTGTCCTTTACTAATTAAAATATTACTGTGAAAAAAAATATGTTCACAAGAATGACGTCAACTTGCGAAGTTTAATTTACCTTGTGGTACAGTTCGGATGTTCGTGTATTCAGAACAAAACCTGAATACTGCGCTTTTCGGTTTATTGAACTATAGATTTCAACACATTCGTGTGAAGATTGTGTATCTCTTAAACTGGTAAGTGGACAATCATATTTGTGCTCTGTAAAACGAGTTGTATATGATTTCTATGAAGGGAACTTAAATAGTCCAGCATTTGGTGTTGGTATGATATATATGCAAGTTCGAATTATCCGGTGAAATACAATAAATAGATCATGTCTTGTCGTTGACTATATGTGCGAGTATAGTTCCCAGTGGTATGGGTATAGTTCGCAACGCGAAGTCAATTCGGAGTCATGCTCTATTTATTAAATAGTTTGATCGAGCCGGACCGGATGTAACACGGACGGGCATAATTTCAGCTTGATATATGCCGCAGACAACCTTTTTCTTCAGCATGAGCATTCCTAATTATGGTAAAAAATAAAGAGCGTGTATGTCATTTCTGTGTTGGAAATTTCTATAACTTGGCCAAACTGCAAGGCAGAGTTCAGTCCCCTGCTACGCTCGACTGAACACCACCATCTCGTTCACAGAATGAGAGGAAATCACTCTGTTTTATTTAAGACTATTGTCGGTTACAATTCAGTCTGCATTATTCTGAGAAACCGAACTGCATATTCATTGGAAAGTTGGCTAGATCAAGCCATAATGTTGAGCATTGAATATAATAATAAAGAAGAAGGAAAGTCAAAAAGTTACAGTATAGGGTTTGTATATATGCCAATGGATTTTGAATCCAAATTTGACATCCAAGTTGCCTGCTGGCTTGCGGTCATGGTTTTTAACGATTAAAAAAAAATAGTCGATGGCTCCCATCTATAGAGGTCATGCGGAAGATCCATATGAAGATTGGTGACGATTGAATGAGGGATGCGGCCTGTAGGGTGTGCCAAGGGAAACTGTTGACGGACAACGGACGCCAACCCATGACAATAGCTCAAACTTGACTTCGTCAAGTTGAGTTAAAAATGTTAGATTTAAATACGAAAATATACACGATGACAGCGATCAGACCAGCTTAGCGAGGGGACTGAACTCTGTCTTACATATTGTGACTTTGGATATGACTTGTCACACTATAAACATCATGTATAGGCACATATTATGTGTAGTTATAGACCTAGTGTACGTTCACAAAGCTGAACAAAGTTCCTGGCAAATTTTCATTAATTTCTTCATAGTGGTCTATCTATGGCCCACTTTCGAGTGATCCATTTGGTCGGTATGGTTCAAGAATGTAGGAATGCCATCAACACAAGGGTGACCAGAGGAATGTTGGCAGTGAAATAAATGCAGCACAGTTCCTGCTATTTTAGAATGACCGAATATGTATAATTGTGTATTCGATTGCAAGCCTGGAAATAATGTCTCTGACATTTGCAGAATGAGGCCCCCAGTGGGTGAATTTAGTGATGCTATAGCGTTAGCTCACTCTTCTTAGGCCTCATCTTCTGGGAAGTCACAAATTAACATTGTTTTACGTAACTTTTTCGCTTCTGTTCAGTTTCTATATCCACTAATTTGTAGAAGATAAAATGCATAATCGAGGCGAATAATGGGTGAACGTCACCAACTTCAACTGTGGAACTTCAAAATCTGACTCTAGATCTCCCATAGCAGAGGGTGAATTTGGTGAAATTTGCCCACCATGTGCCCCATATAGCGTCACTAAATTCACCCTTTGGGGATCTCATTCTGCAAATGTCAGACACAGTATTTCCAGGATTGATCGATTGTTTATTGTTGATTGGGGCGATGAAATGTGACATATAATTGCACAATTGATTCTTGTCATATAATTGAAGGCTAATTTCGGGAAAACGCCCGTAGAGATCGTATTGCACCTGTACAAGACCTTGGAACTTTTTGAAGTTTTGACAGGAAAAAAATAACTCGAGGAATATATTTCTTAGTTAGTATATGTTCCTTAATAATGTCCTCCATTGTAGGTGAATATCCCAACTCGAAATTGTATGCTTTTCTGTGACTTTTATGAGCCGATATCGCAATAAACATTGAATTAATTACCCAGGAGAAATTCTATAATTGTAAGAGACGCAAAGCAAATCGCTCACAAAGTCACTTAAATCGTGAAATTTCCAGTTGAGACCGTCACAAACAGTGAAGTACATTATTAAGAAACAGATAATAACTAATAAATATATTACCCGCATTATTTTTTCAACTTTATAAGGTTCCCTGTCAGTATTTGTACTGGTGGAATATGATCTCTACGGGCGTTAAGCCAGAGTACAGATTCCTGGCATGGTCTACATTTTATAAGTAGTTTGTCGTACACATTCCTGTACACAACATCCCTCTACGACGAATTGTTTGTAAACATTTCCAGCGCGTAGTCGTGTTCTTATTATATCGGTCATTCCAGATTTCTTCGACATAATTTGGAGATTTAAATGAGCCATGTCCATTTAATTTGATAGGGATAATCGCACACTCGTGTTGTGTCTTCGTTTAGACAGGCGATAGGATAATCCTCTCTCCTGGATACTCTAGCAATTTGAAGGACTCTTGAGATTATCTCTCGATCTCAATGGCTTATCACATCGAAACTAGCGAGGAATCATGCCGGGATATAGAAAATTAATATGGCTACTTAAGAAGGTGTTAGAAGTTACACGTAGAGTGCGAAGCGCGTCTTGGACTCTTTGTTGTTTAATCGGATCACGGGTGAAAATGATCTACTATGTCGCAGCTTGACTGCACATATAAATCACAGCATGACGTACCTATACTTTCTTATCAATGCGGAAAGTAGCCCAACGTATACTAAAACTCTTTGAGATGCACGGACCTTTTAGACACAAAATTGGTCAATACTAGCTGATGTGACCGACTTCGTCCGGACTATTTAGCGATTTCTTTGTGGTCGCCTCCGTCTGGGCAGGATAAAATTTACAATTAATTGCACACAAGTTGACCCAACTGTGAAAGATGCAGAAAAAACATTGTAGATGGCAATTGTATAACAAAAACAACAAATTTACCTAGAAAATTTTACAACAAATTTTTTGTAGGTGCTCTGACTAACGTTTCAAATAATTATCACACTTGCTATTCTTCGACAAAAATTATTACTCATTGAGCAAATAAAAGTGACGATAAGTTAAGTGAAAATAAAAATACATATTTTGCAGCAAATAATTTCAAGTTGCCTATTCTCATTGTAAACATGTGGATCTGGTCATGTCAAGTGAGGTTCCCTGATCCTGAAGTCAGCAGTGTGTGGTTATTTTTAAGTTTTAGCTATCGCCCTACTTCATGTCAGTACCAACCACAAAAAAACTGTTTAATTTTTTTATTTGAACAAGTGTCCATTTACATAATAATGGTCTTTATATATATTCTACATTCATGGACGATTAAGAGCCGAAATTGCAATCAGATATACATGCTTTTGTAGATATACTTTTGTCAGTTCCGAAACCAAGGTGCGCGAATTTAGACAAACGCGAAAAATAGTACTGCGCGAATTTAAATACGAGTAATGTATACAAATGCAGATCTCCAATTTTTGCATCTTCATGCATATCCTTTTAGGAAGAACTGTGACTCACTTGCCCTCTTCACAACATTCACAATGACGCATAATGTTAGGGTGAAAATCATACCGCTAAAGCTGCAAAACTATGATATTCATATAACGCGAAGATACCACTTATATGGTTTGAAATTATACCTTCCCCAGAAAAAGATAATTTTAGAGGGAATGCGCAATTAATGTGGTGTCGCGCTCTGATCGGAAAATAAACTCCTTTGCATTTGGAGCTAAATCAAGTGTAAAAATTACAACTCATGATCGCTTCTTTCCCACCTTAATAAATACATTGTGTTGTTTCATTCGCACCTGGATGAATGGGAGATCAATTTAGCGTGAATTTGTTGGCAAAACCCGTCGAGCAAAAAATCTGTTTTCAATGGCTTAATAGAGTGGGGTTGAGGTTTTCGCCCACCGCCCATACAATTACTATGAACACGTGTGTCCCTGTGTATAGAAATGCTATTTAGTTAAATTGTAAAAGCTTGCGGGAAAGCCTAGTAAAACTCGTCACACCTCTATACAGGACTTATAGGCGAATTCGTGTTAGTCTTATTGTTGTGCAGAACGTTTGTTAACCTTTCTAGGACTACAACATTACGGACAATCGTACTTTTTAGAGTGGTAAATATTGCTGGTGTTTTATCGCTTCTTTGTTTTGCGAATTGAACCTAAATGCATTATCATGCATACCACTTCCCAGTCAAATGCGTTTGAGCTGAAGTTTCTGAGAATATTTTAGCCTGTGATAGGCAGCCTATCTCCTGGACCATATAAGCCCAATATGTGCACCTATTTAGAGATCGAAATAGGTTCAATATGAACATATTTTAAAACTATGTAAGTCCAATATCGAACTATTCTATATGTTCCATACACGCCAATTTAGCGTGGCAATGTGTTTTGATTGTGGCCCGCGCCATTCAACGGAATAATGTGTATGAGTTCACTGTGTGCTTATTTCAGAATAAATAAGTCCAATATGAATCTATGTGAATATATAGTTCATTGTGAACCTATTTGCAAGAGAATATGTTGGTGATAGGAGTGGAAAGAGAAATGTCATCCGCACCACCCACCAACCCTGGCCAACCCAGCTAGGTATATTTCCATTTTGTTCCAGAAATGTGTCTGTATATGTGGTGTGAATCTTTTGATATTCCCATTAATTGAGTTCATCTTTAACGAAACAACGGACGCAGTTAGAGCTATATTTCTTTATAAAACTCTGGGCGACAACGAGTATTCGTATGATGTTGCCAGCTTAAAATATTTAATATAATCGGGTTTTCAAATAAATTTGCTTCCGCAAAAATTCATGCATTCAATGCGGGACCACATCACGTCGTTGTCAGTTTTACGCATGGAGGAAATAAATATACCGCGCAGTGGGTTAATTTCACTGAGAAATTATTACACTGAACGCAGAAGCCACCAACCCAGAAAACAGCTTCAAGTTGCACGCTTTCCATGGTTAAATTTCCATCAAACAAGAAATTATTGGAATTAGCCATACCGAAATGGAAATACTATTAGGACATCGAGGGTGCTTATGAAGAAACTAAAAGCGATACTTAACACACTTGGGTACCTAATATTTAGCATTCGACATCACGATCAGTTCTGGTTGTTCACAGCGAGTCACAAGAACCTATTATCATAGTTGCAGTTTTTAAAAGTAGGTACTTAAATACTTAATTTGAGACGGAAAAATGATCAACATCGTTCGACATAAGAAGCTCGCATGCTTCCTATCAACAAAATACTAAGATTGAAAAGAGGACTTAAACACTTGTTAAGTTGGTCCTCATTATTATATGAATATCGTTTTTATCTGCATATTCATAATAGATAAACATATCGAGCAAATAACATATGACTCGTTCAGTCAGTTAAGAGATTTTTCTCATAAGATGACGGATTATGTTTTATGAACAGACTACATAAGAGGAAAAAGAAAACAGCTTGAAGAAGTCTCGAAATTACTCCAGTATCAGTAGATACCACTCAAAATGAGTGAATGATTGATAGAAAGTACACACTACTGAACGCTCAAATTTAGCCTAAGCTTCTATATCTGTAATGTTAAGAATCATTGACTATTCTTCCAAGATCCGCCCATAACGGTGTGTCCTTTCGTGTGTATAGGGTCGATGACTCAATTATGACAAGGCATGCAACGACAATTCCGAACAATCAGCCAATCAGGGCGCTCGTTTCGCGAATAATAATGCGACGACACATCTCAAGCAGGTAGGAAAGTCAGTCCGGTAGTCTTATCGCGGATTAGCGCGTCGATCATTGAAATGATATGTCATCTTAATGAATGGGGTTTTATTTCGTGGGTGTGGCTAAGGAAAGTGCTTCTGTATTGACAGACGTTTGCGCCTGCGCAGGACAACACTCAGAAGCAATTTGTCCGAAAAGAACAGTATAGAGGATCCCTGGATGAGGTTTGAGGGTTCATATTGGCTCTTAACTTAACAAAGTGTGGTGCAAGTACCGGAGAAGAGGATTTCTAAGTGAGGGGGTTGTAGAGCGTTATGTCTCTTAGCCCCAAACATACAACTCCGTTTTCCGTCACAGATATTCTGAGTCCTATTGAAGAATCGTACAAGAAGACCATTGAAGCAGTTATTCCTCCTATTGCACCGTACCGAGTATCACAGAACGGATCAAACGGAATGGCGAGTATGTCAGGCATGGGTGCCATGTCGGTGCCCGTGACGAACCCTTATGCCAGTTATGTGAACCCGCTTTCACACCACACTGGATCGTTTCCTTCACAACATTGTAACGGAGCCGCTGAACTTTCCTATTATGCGGACCCCTCGAGGCATTCTTCATCAAGTTGGTATGGAGCTAACCCGGACCCCAGATTTGCCAGTAAGTACTTTGTGAGATAATTTTATTATCGGCGTGACGTCAGGTGGGCGCAGGTTCTAACCCCGAAATGGGCGAAAATCAGGACATATTTTCAAGCTTGATTTCAGTTAAAGGACATCTTAGTGTGACGTTCCGGTCGCTACATGGCCATTTAGACTCTGCGAGATTAGATTCGTCATCAGCGTGCGAAATAAATTCTACCATTTATATGTATAGCTGATATAATGTGCAAACATTGGGTCGTCCTACTCAAAATTTAAAACATTGTAGACTGGCGAATTTTATAAAATATCTTGAGTTATTAGTTTAAACATTTAAATACATGATATACGTTTATTGTCAGCACCAGGTGGGCATTGATTCAAGCTCCGAACTGAGCAAAAATCAGGACTGATTTTTAAGCATGGTCTTAGATATGGGACACGTCAGTGTGCCATTCTGATATCTACATGGCAATTTCGATAATAATTGAGAATATTTTCATACATATTGAATCCATGAACATTCATACTGAGGCATGCAGCACCTCCATAAATATATTATATCTAACATGATCTGTTCACGCACATTGAATGAATGAACACTCATATACTGCATGACGCATTGCCTCCAGCTTCCATCCATTCTGTGAAATAAAATTTAACACGGGCAGTGTTTTCCTTCCCCCAGCCCGCAAATAAATAAAAAAGAAGTAAAATAAAATAACAAGTTCGCAAAAAAAAATATCTCAGAATTTTCAAATAACATGTGGACAGATGTAGTTTCTGGTTTCTGAAGTATGTGAGATAGTTTTGTCACCAGCGCTCGATAAACTGCTGACATGCTTCTATAACTAATATACAATCAAATTCGTCCTGCTTACCCCCCAAAACAACGTCTCAAAGTTTTCAAAAATGACTGAGGAAGTTTATTTAAAACATCTCCGAATGGAGTGCGATTAGGTTACACATTGTGTTACCATACACAATTTGTAGTGACAAGCAGGAATTAGGGCACAACTGTTTACAACTTATAGATAAGAATGTTTTTTGTTAAATAGGTTTATTAATAAGCCCGTCTATATTCTATTATAAGTTTCCTCTACAAAAATTCTATACATGTGTTAAAAAATATTCGAAATCGCGTCAACGACGTTATGTATAAAATTCATATTAAAGATGATGGTCTCACTGTTACTTTGGCGCCCAACTTGTAGTAAAATATCGAAGCCTTCAAGGTCATAATTCATCAAGACCTTGAACTAAATATTCGGATGTTCGCAACACGAATTTCACCAGCGTAGAAGTGATGAACAAGTCATGGGAAGCTCGCTCAAATGCACGTATAATGTTTGAATTCATACATGCATGTGGATGGTCTTCGCTTAATTCTATGTTCAAACAATTACAAATTTAAAGCGCTCGCAATATTAAATTAATTTAGAGACACGAGCGTTATATGTCAGTACGAAGAGTATTAAAAATCAAATAGGAAAATAAATTTAAAAAATCAGAAATTAAATTTGAGATATTCATAAATTTTCTTTTTAAAACACAATTTGAGTTTGTCAACTGGCATTCATTTTGGACCTGGTTTTCAACTGATAACCTCCAATGTTGGTAGCACTTTAAATATGTATAATTACTCTGCGATTATTCACTTTAGCACATAGTACAGACCATTGAATTATTATTACTATTTGTAAAAATAACAGAGGAAACTGTCACCTTCTTTTTCACAAGAAAAAGAACCTTAATTAAAGCGCGACAACATTTAGTTATCTTCTTGTTTCACTCATCTATCATTGACTGATGCTTGCAAAGATATAATAATATTTTATAGCCTGGGGTTGACTATTTCCCGGACCTATATATGGTGTACTAATTATGAATATCTGAACATATTTGGTGTCGCGAATTTTGTTTTGGTGGAAAGTACTAGAAAAATTAAAAAGCAGAAATAAGATTTATAAATGATAAACCTGCAAATATTTAGTAAGATTTCAGCGTTAACGATACCTTAATGTTTAATGCAAAAATAATTCAACGAAAATATAATTTCCAAATATGTACCAATGTTCATGGTTGTAATATAACATATATATAGATATAGCCAGAACTGCTGCATGATAAACATATATATGGAAAATCCACCAAGATATATGATGACAGTACCATGCCAATGTAATGTAGTAAGTCGGTGTTGGCGAATGTTCCATCATAATTATGTCACCAAACCATGCATGCCAAAGCTTATATACCTTAATTTACGCTTGTAAAAGTTAACTGGCACATGCCTGCAGTGCTCCCGAAATACAGTTAATCTATTTATTCTAATTTCTTGCTGTATTTATTAATAATAATATCTTCAATCGCGGAACTAATATATCTTGATTTTGAAATGAAATGTTCAATTAAGGAATTATTGTTCTATTATAAGGGTGTGTTGAACTCCAAAAATTTAGATACATAATGACTGACTTGATATAAAAGTCCATTCGGAAACTAGTACATAAGATTGTATAGCTGATAGGCAATTAGAAGATTAATACTTATAATTATGTTAAACGCCTAGTAGTATTAGAGTTTTATAAGACTGGCAATATACTTAGAAAATCTGATATGCTCTTATCTTGCCCAAATTTCAATGAACTCATTGCATATTTAATATCTGCGAAAAAAACATAAAATCTCAAGTTGAAACATGAAGCATCTCAATATTCTATTTAAATTGGACAATAAATGTATGTTCTCAAAATTATCGAATTGGCATTTAGAAAGCTCTTTATAACTGGAAGATAGTAATTAGTCCGAATAGAATATTACTATCATATGGTGTTACAAATCAAGCCTAAAATTCAGGAAAATACTTCCGATAATTCATTTATATCGTAATTATCCGGTTAATGCTACAGCATCACAATGCTTTGACAAATCGCGAATCAATAATAATTTGTCTCGAAACAGCATGACTTATCATTGATTATGGATACAACTTTTAATTCTGGACCACCTAGAAATCGCCGCACACGCGTTGCCTCATTATATATCCAGGGGTCACTACCATACAACTTATAGACCTGTAAATTACAAGTTTACAGAAATGCTAGTCAATGGCTAAAACACAAAGACCGTTTCTAGTTATATTTTGCGAAGTTCAACTAACATTTATGAAAATCTCAAATCACATAAGAAGAAAGCACATTCGCCCGTGTTATTATTGCCTTCATCTATATACATAATTTTATAATATAATTTTAAAATCACTGCATGTCTGATAGTCAAACGTTGACAAACTACCGGGAATTTTCGTTAAAATCTACCTATTGGAAAGTGACAACATTGGCAGATGGTCATCAGAGATGTTGAATAATATTTACCAACATAATAACCAGTATGTAAAGTAATGAATGCAAGTTTTTTTCAAATCAGCTATATTATATACATTTTATTCCGAAAGTCTTCTAATGCCCAATCGTTACTCCGTTAATAAGTATTGAACTGAAGTCAACACTTTACATATATATATGTATTGTATAGAATGTAACAAATGCACCCTTGATCTAGATAAAATGCAGCATAAAAATGTATGCATTTTTGGATAATCGACTGAATATAGATAGCAGTTTATAAGCGAGAAAGCACATTCACTTGTATTTGTGAAAATATTTTGTAACATTATTTTGGCGTTCGGTTCCAATAACCGTGCAGATTATATAGAAATTCCATCGCGAGGCTATGAATTCAGACTGAAATTTTAATTCACAAGTTTTCTTTGCCTTGGATATGAAAACAAAACGCTATCAAATATCACATCTTTATCGTGTTTTACTCTGTACGGCACTTAACTACAGCAATTGCATTCACATCAAAAACTATGTGACACAATACTGCACCAGATTCGGCGAACGATAAAACTTAACACCAAGTGTAAGAATAAAATGCCCCTAAACACCTTATAAATCGGAAAATACCTGCTTCAGCAATTTACTAATTTGACCTTTCACAAAATGGAAATTCGGTCCGGGTTTTGTTGTAAAACTGTTAGTGTACACCCATTGTTATCCGTGTTTGAGCCTTTGAATAGGATATAATTTTAAGGTAGTCATCTTACACCACCATTTAATACTATTTTTATTTTGATAATAATTGGTAGGATCAGGTGTATTTCCCACGCACGCACCTAGCGGCCTCGAGTTTTTTTCTTGTCGGCGCAATGTTTAGATTTCTATTTCATCCACATAAAAAGAAGTAGGGATTCAATGTTCGAATTTGCGACAATGAATACAGTTTAGTTTGGGTGGAGTTTTACCTTATCTATATATATAAGAAAACTATTGAGATATCATCTTTGTTTATATTTCTACCTTATCGACATAAAAGTATTAGGGATTCCAGGTTCCATTTTGCGACAATTCATGCAGTTTCTATAGTTGGGGGGATTTTTCAGTTTTATATCTTATAGTATATTTTAGAAATATATTAAAATAATATCCCTGTAATGGTCCACTTCACCAATGGAGAATTCCAGCGCTGATCAAATGTATCCAATGTTCAACTTTGCGACAATGAATGTAATTTAATTTGGAGTGATGTTTACTTGTACATCATGCAGTATCTCTTAGTACAAAAATAAAAGATTATCCTTGTGATGATTACCTTCACCAATGGAGAATTCTAGAGCTGATATCTCCCCCGATGACTATTCTTGTATGCGAGCGATCGTGTAGACATCGCATGTGCATTATGAATGGTACTGACTTTTTTGAACAGTCAAAATTATGACTCGCGACAAACAAAATATCGGCATTTATGGCAAGTGCTTTCAAATTAAAGATCATCTTGATATGTCCATTTCATACACGGTTCCGTCACTCTTATATAATGAAGAGATGAGTTTATTGGATAAATTTCCAATTGACATTCCGATGGTGGGGGGGGGGGGGGGGATTAGCTTCGACTTTTAATGGCGCTTTTCACACAGTGATGGAATAACGTGGGCGACGTAATTTCAATTAAGTTAAGATTTTTTTGGATAAATCTGCATGAGTTCGGAACTTCACGTTCGTTATCACGAAAATGACAATATATCGCATGCCGATGCACAAATTCAAGAAATGCAAAAAGGTAGAAAAAATAACATCAATTCGAAAATGTTGGGGTATCGTTTTGAATGTTATATATAGTGGCGCTATTATACAGAGTTCGAATATGGTTATAGTAAAGGCACTTTCATATTAGTATCTTTATATGGAATAATTAATCTAGTATTTCTGAAGATAAACAGTTCAGATATAAGCATTCATGATTCGTTAGCCCATTTGGTCACCGCAATTATTATACGTCGCTATCAATTGGCACATAATTTAATATCTACACGCAGATCGAACTAGGAATGTCGTTTTCAATGACACCAAAATCGTATCAACTCTGAATGCAAACTGCTTATTCTCGAATCACCGGACATGTCCGGTGTGACAGAGTAGATGTGTGTAAACAATATATGCATGTTCCAGTAATTGTCAACAAGAAAATAACGAATACATGTTTCAATAATCACGTGCAATTGGGGTGGATGAGCGAATGTAAGTACCATCAGGTCTCAAATGGAGTCGTTGCATTCTGCCAATATCACTACATCTCAGGGGGGAAACATCTTGTACATAAGTAACATCAAGGGCAAAAAAGCTACAGGATTACCCTATAATCACCTGTACAATCAATGCTTGGAAATCCCCGGTGTCGCGAAACCCTGTCTTATCTCATTTCGGGTGCAGATAAATGACGCTTAATTCCGGAAACATAAACTGATCGAGATAATTTTGTTTACTCTGCAATCCAAAACGTGTTTAGAAGCTGCCGAAGGTTATTTGATCGACAATATTTTGTTTTTGATATTTGTCAGGTTGACCGCACCGAGTTTTATTTTGCAATCGAAGTTAAAATATATTACTATATGAATATAAATTGACCTCCCAACATCCCATATTATGACTATCTCATAAATACAATCCATTTGACGATGTTTCTTTTCTATTTGAAAACGGATGTGAAAGTAACCCTGTTTATTCCATAGAAATCTATAAATCTATAAAAATCTATAAAAGTTGAAATATAAGACTTACAAATCATCTTTTAAATTTCTTTTATTGGTAATTGACATAGATTGTCATGCACAACCAAAAATCAACATTATTGGCATAATAATGTAAAGGACAATAAACGAAATTGAAATTCCCAACTACACCTTTTACCGGACTCGGCCTCCTGGTCGCGCAGTTCGACTTTTAAACCGGAAAAACCAATTATCTATAAATAAAATGCCCATGGGACCACGGCTTTCAAGAAATTGCCGAACAGTATACACGCGGTGCACGCGCTAATAATACATTATTATAACCGTAAGATATCACTCGTCCCTATATAAATGTAGAATTTTGTATTGATATTGTATGATAAAGTTGATTCAAATTGACAAAAACTCCCGACGCTTGATCTGGAAATGATCCGCTACTGAAGAGTAAGGCAACCGGATTATGAGGACGATTCCCCATGCCAAAGTCGAAACAATGCAATAAGTGTATAACATACGTTATAAAATTGTAGAATTCAGTATCAAAAGAAAAGTAATTTGTTCACGGATTGTGAGTTTCATTCGTCGGCGAAATATATGTATATAAATTATATATATCCATGTTTCATATCCAATTCCCCCATATCACACCACCCAATATGTAGTATATGCTCAACAACATATAGAATAATTTCTCTCTTAAATATCAATATATGGTGTGCATGGTGATAATCATGTGAAATGTGCACGATGCTTGTTGTACATTAATTTGTTGGAACAAAATAAACGACAAATAATACAAATTTAGCCGTGACTCGAATCTTACGTTGTCTAAATATTAAGGGAGAGGGGCAAATGTAAGATGGAATAGTATGTTCCACATTCCTTTTTTTTAATATTCTTAATTACATTAACAGATGTTTGAATAACATGTAGACAGTGAAAAGTTATATTTTGCTTAATTGGGAGGGTCTGGTCGCGGATGATGTGCATGGGTCAGTGAATATTCGTCTTGAGGTCACAAACGGACAGCCTTTAGTACGACGAGTTCTAACTGTTTACATCTTGGTCATGCTATAACCAATGATCCCAACGACAGGGTATATCTACACAGCTTCGCCTCAAAGAAATTGGTTGGGACTGTTATTCAGTTCTCACGGATTCCCGCGGTGTTCTCGTTTTTCGCGAGACAATTGATCCGATTTCGTTTGTTCTTATATAATGGATCTGTGAAAAAACATGCAAGCAGGGGGTATTTGCAATTCAGGCAATTGAAAAGCGTTGTCGGGTATCTATCGATATGGGAAATTGTGTTTTCCAAATACAAAATGACAAGATAAAATCGGCTTCATTATATCTCAAATCTGTTTCAAACCGTTTAAACAACATAACCGAAAACGCCGTAACAGAAAGTATAAAAAGTTCTCATCCAACGAAGCGGGTAGTCTATGTTTCCTTCGACGTAAACCAGCTAGTGAAATCTGTAGTGATACTGGTATATACGTCGACGTACGATTGCCCCATGCACTCTTAAATCACCCGTTCGTCTGAAATAGCTCATTAATAAAATGTCACAATTGTGAAAGTAACCGGGTTTATTAATTAGAAAACATTAACTTTGTTCTGAACTCCGCAAGAGTTGTCAACTGAAAGTAGTAATAAAATGTGAAAAATATATATTTCAAATGAATACGAACTCATCTAATCTCGCGAACGTGGTAAGAGTTCGGGTCTTCTTTAGACCTAAACTATATATAACAGATCAAATGTGATGTTACTCCTAATTACACGACATATTCTTTGCGTGATTTAACACAGCAGTTAGATTATAAAACAAAATTATGACCCTACGATATCATTCATATTATTCGCATGTAGGGAAAAATGTCCAGGAAACACAAGCAGACAATAGAAAGTAAAGAAATTTCAACAACGTTTGTTGAACTTATTATTTCAACATTTCCTGACTCAAATGAGTATTTAGTTTACGAATGGTAAAAATTACCTAGTATGTGTATACAACCATAAATTGCCCACGTTGTCCGAAACGGTACTGTAAACAGAAGTTCAACTAAAGAGATAAGAACGTATATAAGAGAAACCTTAGTGTTATTTCTTAATAAATCGTGTTAGATTTCTGATTCAGAGATAATTATAGAGCTGCTTCTCTTGTGCTTTTTTGGGGGCTACGTAAAGGTAAAAACTGACAAAACCAGCTGACAAAACTGCTTATTTTCAAAACCGATATAGTAAAATGTAAATATTCCAAAGATAGGTTCCTTGATTTTGTCTCATTATTTTCTGACATAAAATGCACACATGGTATACCTGTTGTTTTATGGTATCACCTAGGATGGATATAATATAAACTTGCAACAATAGAAAGCTTGTATACGATTTACGAGGCATGTGGCACTAACCAAATGTGTTTTTGTATTTTCAGTATCTCGGCTCATGGGACAGGGATCATGTGCGATGTCACCAATGTCGTCCGGGATGAATCACATGAATATGGCCGCACTGGGCGGACTCGATCAGAACAAAGCGCACGGAATGCAGTTCCCCATAACACAGAGGCGTAAGAGGCGCATTCTTTTCTCACAAGCACAAGTTTATGAACTGGAAAGACGATTTAAACAACAGAAGTACCTCTCGGCCCCAGAACGCGAACATTTGGCTCAGATGATAAACTTGACACCAACACAGGTGAAAATTTGGTTTCAAAATCACAGATATAAGTGCAAACGCGCCCAGAAGGACAAAGACAAGCCTGACTTGTCGCAGAAGTCACCTTCATCTCAGACGAGCCAATCGTCGTCTGCAAGTTCGAGTCACAATCAGTCATCATCATCACAATCAACCAATCAGCAACCTTCACCCAGGAGGGTGCCCGTGCCCGTGCTGGTTAAGGACGGAAAACCGTGTTCTAGTGCGGTAAATGAATTACAATCAAACCATCATCATTCTCTGAACTCAAGTTCGAGTCAGCACTCAACTCCACAGCCCGCGCATGCGCGACAACCTTCAAACCAGTGCTCTATTAAGACTGAAGGGCACCCCAATATGAGCGGACTCGATCGGCTCACCGGACACAACGGAGTGTCTCAGAGTCATCTCAACAGCTCAATTCACGGAGTGTCGTCTGCGTATGACTATGCTGGACTCAATGGAAGTTCGTCGCCATATTTGACCAACGGAAGGATATGGTAACCTAAGTTCAAACTCTAGATATGATATTGAATTTCGTTGTCAAAGAACATACCAGTTTAGTGCTCTGACTTTTAACATAGAAGTGAAATGCTGATATTGTATTTTGACTCCGACTTTCCTGATGTGACGTATGAGCATATCAATAATGTATAATTATGATGCTACGCAAATACCAAAGATGACAATTCGTATTCTGTGGTTCCCGGAATAATATATATCACACTATTCTTGCCAATCTTATTCAAATATCTCACACTGAGGTAGCAGTGCACTATTTCCATAAAGTTTTCATGAAATGAAAAGAAATAATTTTTTGAAAGATAGGAATAGTCGGAGGAAACAACTGTCTGTACTTTGGTTTGTTCGTACCATTAGTCACTGGGTTGTTCCCTTTTGGTTGCATGCATAAAACACCCGATTTTAAAATTATTTTTACTACATATATTGACTATAAATTCACCATTTTCAACACCAAGGCGGACCTTGCCAGTGATTGTCAGTAAATAAGCATGGTTTAACATGATAAGGCTATATATGATAGAAACCAGAAATAATTGAAATAGAAAAAAAAGTCACTGTATATAAAAAGTTCTTACTTTTTGGATATTTCACAGCTTTGTAAAAATAATTAAACCACAAAACAAGTAGTTTCACATTTAACACAGGCTACACCGGCAGTCATGTCCCTATGAAATACCTATTTTTTTTACCCCCCCCCCCCCTCCCACAATTCAGTAAATCGTGTACTGCTACCTTAAAATAGTTAGACTTTGAATGCAAATTCCGTTTAATAACATCAGCAGGCCCAACTGATAAATCGGAAGGTTTCGATATGGCACTGCAGGTTTATCTTTAATTGTCATTACTTTGACAAACACTGTCTATTCTATATAGATTAAGCGAACCAGAAGGAAATGGTGACCTACATTGGTAGCAACTTATAGCAGTTCGCGACATTTCCAAATCAGTTACCTTTTATGGGTAAACACAAACGTGGTAGAAGTAAGATAAATCTGTGAGCGTATGTCAACTTTGCGAAGATATGACAAGACCATGAAACTATAATCTGATGTTTATTCGCCTGACGCTTTGGAGGCAGACGAACAAACTATCAGAAAGTAGGCCAGTTCCTGTCATAAGTCGAAAAACATTTGAAAATACAAGTTCAATCCGGGTAACCACATGTTTTCTAGTCAAAAAGATATTTTGAGATCTGCAGAAAAGTTCATTTGTTGTCTGTTATGGTTGTTTTAGATGTCGTTTTGGATTATAAATTTTGGTGTTAAAATGACCGGTCATCACGACGCAAACCACTTGACAGTTATGTCCACGACTGAAGATCATAGTCAAACATAGCACGAGTTGAACCCAGAACTATAAACTCGACGAACATTTTAACAGTATTTGGATATTCAAATTATCGATAGGGGAGAGTTATTTTACGACATTTTAATGTTAAATACATACAATAAATGGTGACTCGTCTGCGAAGAACGAACGAACTCTATGAGTTCAACAGTATGAGCTGAGTTGATCTGATATTCGTTTATTAGCAGTTATTATTCAAGGACATTTTGGTGAAGTGAACTTGTGGTATAGATATTGAGTTTATGTGTCATTTTTACCATCAAATTGTGAATATTTCATTACAATAAAATTAAACCAAAGAACATTCAGTCTTTCTACACTATACATTGACATTCCAACTCAAAGATTCCCGGTCCTATTCGAGATTTCTGATATTTTCTGATTACCATGCAGTCAAAAGAAAAATACCATCATTTGTATGCCAGTCATCGCGGAAATCCACAAAAAAAAAAACCCACACATATTAGTAATACGCTGAAACCCAGTGTAAATTATCATAACCGAGAACGCTCTTTGTTATCTACCGCTTTTGGGAAACGAACGCATGGGCGCTCTGTGTCGGGGATTATCATTGGAATTTTGGCTTCCCTGACCAAAAAATAAAAATGCGTTAAAAATTTCCCTTTTAAAAGTCGCTATCTGACTATACCATAACATTCTATTAATGGGCTCATGGATATATAATCGAATTATTATCTGGTGTATATATAGAAGACATATACCAATAGTAGTTTTGTGGTGTCAAATCCAATGCGGCATCTTTAATGCTGATTCTTTATGAAGTCCATCCCACCCACGTGTATAGTTCGCTTCTGTATGAAACCGCCCCTTCCGATTTGACACTCAAATATTATTAGTACTTTTTATATACAAATAAAATATAATGAGATCGAAACTGTTACACCGTTCGTTTGCTGGTTTGTTGGTCAGATTCACATGCATTGACTTTCAAAAGATAGAATTTTATCATATTTCGAAGTTTTGTGGGGCGCCCAAATTAAAAAAAATATTACCTTCGATAAAGAGCGTTTATGGTTTCATTGCTCCCCAATGAGAATATTAAAGAGAGTAGCTAAATATGTTTGTATGCTTATTCTCGTTTTATTATTGTTGGGTATTCTTCGTCACTTCGTGACACACGTGTGTTACAAATGTCGTAATCGATTACCATGACATTTCTTTATTTTTTATACTATAGTAAGCGGAATATTGGTTTAGTATATTTGTATTAGTTTGGTGTGAAATCGGACGTGGAATCAATTGATAGGATCTCTCTGCACATTTATAGTTTTCTTTTATATATTTTCCTTGCATTTTACCGAACACTAAGCTGTTCAGCAGTGATAAATATGTGGGGTTTCTCTTTGCCACTTTGGATATATCTCATATCAGAAACTTTTAGAGAAGAATATGTTTCTTAAATGTTTCTCGGGGTTACAAAGACAAACCTTGTCAACAAAAGTATCTTCATAAAATATATAAATTGTTGTTGGAAGTTGCGGGGAAGAGAGAAAACATCTGAAAAGATGCTCCATCTCTTCGCTGCTACAGTTCTAGCAACAATAAAACTTGTTTTGAATGCATGTTTGTATATTATTATTCCCAGGCAACATTAGTGAAAATCTTGTGCTAGTATATTTCTCTTAAAGGTCGTAAAAGATAGATTTTCGATCAAAAACATGTCAGCATCACAACTGTAATGTTCTAAAATTAGCAACAAAATCTGTCACAGTTCGTGCAAAATAGGGAAAAGGTTTTTGTTTTGTTGTTTACCAATGAAGCTTATTCATTAATTTATATTAAAGATACATTCAGTTTGTCAGCTAGTTTACCAGTCTACCTTTCACTTGGAATGTAGCGTATATTGTGACAAATTTGATTCAAGAAGTGTCAAATGCAAAATACTATATTAAAAAAAATATCACATACAAGTTAACCCAACCGAAACATGGCCAGTTCGGTAAAGGTACTCAATCCGTTTTGATGGTACACATATCATAAGAGTACAACAACAAAAAATAAAGCTAACCACTGTCAACTATAGTAATAAATAAGAATTTAAATTGTTTACAAACTTTGTGAGCCAATGACGTCAACATTTTACAAAAACCCTGTTCCGATGCATTCTCTTATATACACGCGAGCCTTCCATATATAGGAAAAGTCGCATATTAGAGAATACATTTGGGCATAAAACTTGCCAGATTTTTAAAGAGTTTTATAGAGACTCTCACGGATGCGAACCATCGTCATATCAATTGAGAGACTAACAGTCCATATGGAGGCAGCAACAAAGTCGAAGAAAAAATGTATTGCTTCTCTGTGACTCAACTGAACTGTTTTGCCATTTTAGTTTAGGTAACCATGCCGTCATCGCTATATTTAGAACTTTCTCAGCAAAGATGGCTTCGCTGTTTAAACGGACATGGCTCATTCGACCCTCCATATTTTGTCTACGATATTTGGAGGGACGGATCCTATATTATATAGGTCGATAAATACACGAAATATTGATATACCGGCTTCATATGCATTGAAAAACACTTGCCAATTTCCAGCAGTTCTAAATTTTTCGAAAGAAGTAAGATTAACGCTCTTTATTTCTACCATATCAGGGATACAATAACACGTGCTCTTTTCTGTTCCATGTCGTGTAAATGGCTGTTTTTTGTTTGGGACCCAAACACCGTGTTCAGAGTTTTTCCCCCCATTACTTCAATGCGCCTTTAATTCTGCATGGGACATATAATGCTCGTAGAAGGATTGCTCAGATATTTATCGACCTATTTCGATACCGGGAAAATTTAAAAGCGAATAAATATTAAGTGTATTTTGGAGCGCAAACAGCCATGTGGCTTTAAGTCATTCTAAGTGAAAGTGACTAAAACATTGGTCTTTAAAAACACTTCTTCAAATATTTCCGTTTTTATTTCGTCGAAAACACTTCTTCAAATATCTCCGTTTATTTAGTTAATAAAAATTAAATTAAATGATTAGCGTTAATGGTTCTTTCTAAATGGACAATCGACCACGCGTGCATGCATGCAACGATACACTCGCTATATAGCCACACATTGAGGCGACTTCGTTATTAAAACTATATATTGATTGCAGAGAAAATTCAGCAGTATATTCCCCTCGAATTTGCAATCAAATGCTAAGTCTTCACGACTATATTGTTACTTCTAGGAACAAGCCTCAAATGGCTACACCCTGTATTTATCGACCTATCTAACCATACCTTCCAAAATTATGTAGATATAGTTTGGAGATTTAAAGGGGTAATGTACGCCATTTTCATAAAATTTCCGGTGACAACAACGATCTAATATCGATAATATATAGAAACATAAGTAATTTGAGTCGAAGATGTATTCTGTAAACGCTCAGGTTAATAGGCTATCTTAAAATTTAATAATTTAAAAGTTAATAATTTGATATAAATTGAATTTATGACTGGAGCCATAAAATGGCGTCAATTAAATTACGAATTTCCGTAATCAAACAAAGTAATTGAGGGATACTGGATTGTTAAACCGATCACACACACGATCGCTTAAAATATTATGATGATATGGGGAGAACACTCAAGCCACTCACTGACTAGCGACGATACAATAACTTAAATGATTATATGGGACTAGTATGCCTATAATATAACTTTTATTTTATTCATTTGGTTGAAAACTGTACAAAAATTGCTCGACAACGACAATTTGTATTTTTGCATTCCGGTAAATTTGTCATCCGTAACACTACTTCGTACTCAACAGACTTTCAAATAATGATTGTTTTTTTTACCTTATTCTCCGACTCGGAGACTATAGAAACCAACAACAACATTTGGCGTACAGTACCCCTTTAAGGCCACATGGCGGTGTGCGCTACAAAATACACATAAATTTATTCGCTATTGAATTTTTCTCAGTATCGAAATAGGTCGATAAACATCTTAACTACCTTTCTACTAACATTATGTAACCCCAAAAGACGCATAGAAGTTGTGAAAAATACAACTGTGAATATACGGTGTTTGGGTCCCCCAAAAAAACCCCACCGTTTGCGCGACACGGAACAGAAAAGAGCGATATGTGGTTGTCTATTCCTGTTATGGTAGCAATAAAGAGCGTTTGTCTGATTCTGGCGAAAAGTTGAACACGGCTGAAAAATGGCTGTGACTTTGCAAGTGTTTTTCAGAGCATATATGATGCCGGTATATCAATGGTCCGTTTATTTATCGACCTATCGTATCCTTCCCGCCAAATTACGTAGAAGAAATTTGGAGGTTCGAATGAGCCATGTCCGTTTAACCCCTTCATTACTAAACAGCCATTGATGAGTAGTTACCTTAGGAAATGTTCAGATAATATGTTCATCAAATACACTGTTGCACATATTTTCTGAACCTTCCCCACCAAGGAAGAGTCTTCCTTCTGCAATTATATTATCAATTCGTTTATCTGTCATCTACTTATATTTCCTGAATATACCGCCGAAAGAATACTAGACTATTCCAATGTATACTTCTATAACTGAATGAGAGGTACAATGTAGTAAAGACAGGGTTACAATGTAAATGAACAATGCCATATAAGAAAATAGTACTCAGTGTGAGAAAAGAAGACACGTTTTAGTATATGGAAAAAACAACAACAACAACAACAAACATTCCACTGTATCCATGATTTTATTCAAGGAAGAGAACTATATTCGAACTATATTAAAGTGAGTAATTGCACAATATGTTTAAATTCTATGAACATTGGTAGTAATAATTACTGAAAATCACTTATCAAAATCGGGTCAATATGACTAACTTAAGGTTAGTCACACGCATTTGGGGTCACTTTGACTAGCCCACACCTTTCGACGAGTCACTATATATGACTGACTCTGGCTTTGGTCGTAGTATCTAAGTTACACGAAGAATAACTCTAATTTTAAAACTGCCACAAATGACGCATCGCATCATCTTTATATCTATAACCGAACGTATGTGACGGGAGGATATAATTCATGTACATCAGAACTTCACTCTCATTATATTTGGTTACAAGGTTCTTTCTTATTTCATAGATACCATAGACATGTAGGGGATTTTGAACCAGTAAAACAACCCCTACAGAAAACTATTGTTATACATCTCAACACACCTGCACTGCATGGAGTCTTTGTTTTATAGAACTTATTGAAATCTTGACCTGATTTCAACTCGGTCTCTGATTCTGGACAACATATCATCTGGTTGAGTATTGAAATTATTTGCACAAAAATTCCACCAAATTATATTTTCACCTTCCCATGCAGTAACTAAGAAAAGTTAGTCATTTGGATCAATCCTTGTAATTATTACTAACCAATTGTAGTCTAATGACCCAATTAGTCGTGTTGACTAACCATTCCTTGGTATAGTTATGACAAACATCACCCTAGTCCGTATGACTAATTGCCTACCTTGGTTTTAGTTAAGTTAGTCATCCTGTGGACAAACGATTGACTACCTAAGTTAGTAATATTTACTAACTTGTTTTCTTCAGTGCTTGGTCGAAATGGACCCGTCTTCGCATACGAGTGAAAGGGGTCGTTAGAAACTTAGAATTTTGTGAACATCTATGGAATGGTTGAGGTGCGTTTGATGTTCAACATCTGGACACAACCGATACGTAATTTCCTTCTAAATTTCAGTTATATATGAGTTTTTATCGATTACTGATTTTTGAATATGCATTTTTAATTTCCAAAGCACATTTATAAGTTTATCAGACACAAGTTTATATATATATTAAACAAATTTAAAATCAAAATCGCTTTGGGTTAGCGACTTGATTGGTGCCGTAGGTTCCTGGCCTTGTGCAAGAAACCAGATGTTTAGTTGTGTTGTATTGTATAGAAAAATATATAATGGTTTCGCTTCGTAGTTTCTCTTTATAATACAGATATAATAACTATAGTTAACGATGTTACATTTTCGACGTCCACGCTCGTGTAATATATACACGATCCACCAATACGCTCATGACGCGTGCATCGCCCAGTTAGGCCATTCAGTTTCCTATATGCGAAGTGTTCCACCAAGGCATCTTTGAGCTATCACTGATGGTTTATGCCAGTACTATTCAACTTTGATTTACTTTAGCCGGGAGACATCAACGGGTTTATCAATGTCTCGCTAATGAAACGCCAAATTAGGTGTCGGGTTTTATTGTCACGCGGACGTGGGCTTAACTGCGCAAACTGCCGGAAGCGGTTGTGCGGCTGAGTAATTGTACAAATATCAATTATCAAATAGAGCTCATGAGAATCGCTATGAAAGAAGTTTTCTCCCCATAATTCAATATAGCTCGTATCAAATCCTAAACTAAGTCGTCCGCCGGGCGAGGTTAATTAATCCGATTCAAGCGATTTTTCTACGAATGTTCCTTTCAGAAATTTCAATTTCTCCCACTCAAATAAAATGTTCGTAAAATAATTTCTAAACGATATAACCCTTGAATGTTGCAATAACCTGTTGCTATAAGGGTATATTCACACAACTGGCAAACTTACCGGATACTAAAAGTTGTTTTCGATTTGTCGCTTATTATAGAGCTAGTAAATGCATCGAGTTATTAAACGATTATTCTTGACAGATAATTCATTCAGTGAAGACTAATTTCGGGCAAAAGTATCACACTTTTAGAATCACTTACTCATATAGCAAACGGCGAGGCATGTGTATTTTATAAGTAGTTTGTTCGTCGTATCCCAACGCACTCTCTATAGGGCGAATTGTCTGAAAATATTCCAGAGGTTAAACCTACCCATATTTGTTCCTTCCGCTGAATGGGTCAAGATTCACCTGCCATGGTGATTGCCAACCGAAAACTTACCTACGCGTCTACGGCTTTGGCTACTTGGCGCCGTCATTTTGGAACAATGACGTCACGAATCACGGAACACGACCCCACGTGACGCCAAAACTATGTTACATCTTCCTGGATCCCTCACGGCCTATATATTGAATACATGATACTATATATGCGCAAAACATTTAATTATAAAAGATTCATTCGCTGATAACAAGTGCATGAAGTTTCCCGTCCTGTAGGTAATGTTTTGGGAAACGGATATATCCGTTTCCCGTCCTAAACGAGTTAATGGGTCTGTAGCTTAGACTGTTTCATATCCCACAGATTCATTTCTTATAAAATGCATAATCCCAACCGTTTACCAATCACCAAAACGACTAATTGGGTCATTAGACTACAATTGGTTAGTAATAATTACAAGGATTGATCCTAATGACTAACTTTTTTTAGTTACTGCATGTGAAGGTGAAAATATAATTTGGTGGAATTTTTGTGCAAATAATTTCAATACTCAACCAGATGATATGTTGTCCAGAATCAGAGACCGAGTTGAAATCAGGTCAAGATTTCAATAAGTTCTATAAAACAAAGACTCCATGCAGTGCAGGTGTGTTGAGATGTATAACAATAGTTTTCTGTAGGGATTGTTTTACTGGTTCAAAATCCCCTCACAATTCAATATTAGTAGCACCAAGATAAAGGTGTCCAAATCGAAACGATTAATAACGCAATGCCGCAAGCGTTCTGCATGGGAAATGAAAAGTTGGCGGGAATATATACGATAGACTCAGTATTAATATTACTTATAAAATGCACATGCAACGATTACTAGACAAGCAATGCGATTCATGTCATTTGTAAGTTTTATTTTACATATACATATACATTTGCCAGAGATTAGCCTTCAGCTTTCTTGGAAGAATCAAACATGTAAATGCTCTTGGCCTTCCATGCATTGAAATAAGACGCAGTAAACAATTTAAGCAACATTTTATGTAATTTCGACATTTATCACTCAAAACCGTGTATAATAGATAGCCATCTGTAAAGAAATGCACGAAATGAACAGCAGGATAAAGAAAATGGAATAAATAATTACGAAGCTCGAGAAAAACAAAATCAAACATTGAAGAAAAATTAGCATAACTGGAAACATATAAAAGAAACACCGACTACGTTATCAAGGAATTCAGACAGAAGCAAGACAAATCAATAGACAAAATAAGAAACGCAATTCAAGAAATACAGCAAAACCAGGAAAACGCACTGGAATATGTAATCAAACCACCAACGCAAAAGACTGATAATAAAACCATTGACACGAAAGATACCAATATAGTAATATGCACCATTCCCGAAATGTCTCGATATTCAGATGAATAAAACGAAAACGGTTGCAAGCAAATATCACGCACAATCAGGGAAATGACATAAAACATTCTAGATTCCGACGGCGTGTCATTCCACAGCCTGAGGTACAAAATACGAGAATAATTATCCAACCAGTAAAGATAATATATATTAAAGTCGAAATATGTAATAGACAAGGCGATAAAAGAAGCAAGTGTTTACAACTGAATGACCACCAGCTTGCCACCAATCGGACGATATACTTCAATAAATAATTAACAAGAACGGTAATGCAAAACAAAAACAAAACACTTTTGATCTTAGAACATTATAAAAGCAAAAACAACGAGATAACCATGGAAATGCCTATAGTTCAACTCTGACGTAGAAGCTTCATATAGAATGACATATACTTCATTTTGAGAATGAGTGTCAAACTTGTTTATTAAATAGGACGTCTGTATTCAAGATAAATGGCGGTTTGGGCGCCAAAATACACTTTTGAAGTTATCCCGGTATAGAAATAGCTGACCTGAACTACGAGCAATATATGTCACAGAAAGATGCTTCGAAGTTACAAAACATACAACTTTGGAACGCGATGATTGGATCTCAGCAGTAACAAACAGTAATTTTGGAAACAAATAATTGGACAAACCCGAAGAAATTGTGGGTATCGTTTCCCCCCAAGATGGGCTAAACCACACCAAACCACAACCAAATCCGACGAAACACTCGAGTTACGCGTGATGTACAAGGTGAAATATTCGTATACGGATATGCACAACTTTCCAAGTATATATATATAGGTATGTAACTCTGGTAAAACTAAATGGACGTAACCTGTATATATGTAGTATGTGAACGTGATTATCATTTCCCCTAAGCTGTGCTATCACCATACCAAAGGATAACGAAATCCGATAAACAACCGAGTTACAGTGTGATATGTCCGTAGGGACTGACGGAGGTCGGGGGCATAATAACTCAGATATACCAATTTAGCCAGTTGCCCTAAATCCGGTTTTGCGTTATATTTACACTGGGTGGTTCTTAAGTGGGTAATTGATATAATCTCTGTGTTTTCCAAACGCTTCTCTAACTTCAAAACTTTGAGATTTGTCAGATATACTATCGCATTATATAAAACAACATTTAGAGACTCACGGCGACTACGGGCAGATAATCTAATTAATGACACCACGATTTGCACGCCAACTCTCCAAAATTGGGTGCAATACAGTAAATGGTTTTCGCAAACGCACACCTCTTGACCTTGGCGAAGTTTGGGATCTGATATGGAGAAATGAAACTGAGAAATTGATATATAATTGGAACGTGTGGCATCATTACATTATCAAGACGCTCATCATGTAGGAGTCATCGGTAACATACGAACAATGCTATATGTAGACGCTAGTTTTGACGAATAAGGTTTCTTGTACACATCACTGTTCTGTGAATAAGCCTATATTTGGTCGGTACTTTGATTGCCAATCAGCTTCCCTGCTGATTTTGTTGTGTATTGATGGCTCTCAGTGACCTCGATCGAGCTATAATCTTCGAGATTAATGGTGTCGTGAAGTGAAAATCAGCCAGAATTCCATTCCTGCATTCATATCATTAACGCGAGGTTGTTAGAAAACTAAATGGATAACTTATACTTTTTATGGGTTATATATAATTTGTAAAACGACCGAGGTTGCCTAAAACTGTTTGCAATGCTCGTCCTAATTGGTCAGTAGTCTGTGTCCCCATGGATATGTCAACGTCGTTTTGTGGTACAACTCTTCAATGTACCACAATAAGTGCTATATTTACCATAGTATGACGGTTTCAAACTCACAGAATCCTCGCAATTCTAGCCACAGGCGAATTGAGTAAAATCATGCTATATTATATGATGAAAGAGAATGGAATGGCGACCTACCATGTGTAGTTATTATTTGAGATGTAACAAGAATAATCCATATAGACAACTGAACAGCATAGAGAAAAAAGACCACAGGTCCCTGACATAAAATACCTATACTTTTAGTGTCATGATAAATTTTGTGTCAGGGGCATGTTGAAGAGACCAATGCAGGTAGTCACATTGTAATATTGACGTAATTTTTTGACGTTACAGTTTGACGAGACGAGTATTCTGGTGGAAAACTATGCCACAAAAACTATTATAGTGGGTTTCTGAATTGGCATATCGGTCATTATACAATTTCAATAAAATCATATGCAGTCGAATTACAAATATAAATCGTCATACAATCTTACCTTACGTTACCTTACGTCTGTAGTGGACGCTGGCGGTCTGCCACTATATCCACCTCACATTGTGATATTTCACCGTATTCGCTGCATCTCTAGACATATTTGGGTTGTATGGTTGAAAATCAGTCACCAATTCCGCTTTATAGTCATATTTAATATCCTGATTCTTCCAATGATGATCTAGTCTGTTTTTGAATTGGTTAATATCTTCAGCATACACCACTTCGTCTGGTAGATTGTTCCAAGTTGTGACCACTCTCTGGCTGAATGTATATTTTCTAACGTCATAGTTAGATCTTTCCTTGTACAATGTATAGTTGTGGCCTCTGGTCCAAGATTCGGTGTTTCTTGTAAGAATGTTAGATACTTCCGGATCGTAGCAGTTGAATATCTTAAAGCATTCGATCATATCACCTCGGTGGCTTCTGTACATCAGGGTTGGTAGTTCCATTTTTCTTAGTCTATCCTCGTATCCCATATCTTTTAGTCCTGGTACTAGTTTTGTTGCTCTCTTTTGAACTTTTTCCATTGGAACTGTGTGTTTTTTTAGATATGGTCTCCAAGCAGATTGAGCATATTCGAGTAATGGTCTTACCAGTCCTTTATATAGTTTTGCCATTGTAGTATAGTCTAAGTAGGTGAATGATCTTCTGATGGCTCCAAGAACACTGTTGGCTTTCTGTATTTTCTCGTTTATGTGGTCCTCAAATGATAGGTTTCTGTATGTGGTTACTCCTATGTCCTTTTCTTTTTCCACCTGTTTTAATTTAGTTTCACTCCCATTCTTGTCTTTCAAGTTGTAATTTGGCTGAAACTCCTCTTTTCCCACATTCATGACAACACATTTTTCTGGATGGAATCTTAATAACCAGTTGTTTGACCACTTTTGGAGTTCATCAAGATCGCTTTGTAGTGTGTCCATATAATTTTTGTCTGTGATCTCCTTAAAAATCTTTGTATCGTCTGCAAACAGCATCACTTCTGATTTTACACAGTCTGGTAAGTCATTTATGTACAGGACAAACAGTAGTGGGCCAAGTACACCTCCTTGAGGGATACCGCTAATGACTGGATGTTGTTCTGATGATGTTCCATTTACTATGACTTGTTGTTTCCTTCCTGTAAGAAAATCTTGTATCCAGCCTAGGATGTTCCCTCCGATGTTGTAACTGCCAGTCTTCTTTATCAACCTCCTGTGTGGGACGGTATCAAAGGCTTTCATATAATCAGTTTCTTTGTGGTCAAATTCGACGATACATGTACATTTGCGTACACGTAATATTGCGGAATTTCCGAATCGGATGCAAGATAGTAATGGTTGTTGGAAACGCAAACATCGCGACATTGACTGACCAGGGATAGTATATAGTGAATGGAGACGGAGATATGTATATTTTTTCAATGTAAATTCATAGAGAGTGTCGTGACGACTGGTTCCTGCCTTGGAATGAACACGAAGCTATTCTCATTTTGCGCGAAGGGAAAGAAACGTAGAGGCGCCGTAAGCAACCATTAACAAGGGGCACACTTTTCAGACAGAGGAATTACCATAAATGCACGGAATAAAAAAAAAAATTGGTAATCATAAACAGTATTTTAAAACAGTTTTCAGAAACAAGTTCATATTATACGATACATACATTTTTCATCTTTTTGGGCATACTAACTATGTCGCTATAGCTGATACAATGAGGTGTTTATTATCATGGAGAATGATAGTACTGTTGTGCCCACTGCGCCCCGTTTATAGTGGAGGGCAATATTGGCAGTCACCCTCTGTCCCCTGATTATTGTGGGAGAGAGATAGAGACACATCTGAATGTATGAGGTACTACATGATCTCAGTATGGTGTACTCATTGCTTCGTATACTTCGTATATGTACATATGTGACAAATCATTAGAGAGAAGTAGTGAGAGGGTAATTGAGGAGAGAGAGATAGAGATAGAGAGAGAGAGAGAGAGAGAGAGGGAGAGGGGGAGGGGGGGGGATGCAGGTGAATAAGGTGATGTTGGTGATTGCGTTTATTGTGCACACACCTAGAAAATTAGGATCACAAATAATACTCGTGTGAGTGTCATATACTGAGTTATGTTTCAATTCATATTTATTTACCTCCAATACAGAAGAATATGTATATACAAGTGTATTATGCGTATGGCCACACATATTATATAGCCTATAATGTATGGTATGTGCATCGTTTCAAGATATATACATGTTTTACAAATTACAATTGAGGAACAGAATATAGAGATATCAGACTGTTCAGACGTCGAAGAACCGGCGATTATCCTAAATGTGTTATAATCAGCCACGAATGAAGCGCCACTCGCCCATAATTAACGCCCCTCGGGTGTATACTGTGGTACATATTTTAGAAAGCTGTGGTTCGCAGGGCATTTTATAAATAGATAATGGGGTTTTCCGGTTGTGACAATTCGCAGTAGGTCGCTATTTGCGGACGTCTATTTGCGGAAGTCCCCGAATTCGCGGAGGTCCCCTAAAATTGTCGAAATATGTTGATTTTAATTAGGGAACGGGTGCGTATATGTCAATTGATACGTATTTTAAACAAATAACGACACCATCATAATAATAGTGGTTTGTTCTAGCAATCATATCATAATAATCATCATCATCATCATAATTACACGGAACAAGTCTTGCGACTTTTCTCCCAATAACATTATTTGCAATGCTTGTTTACAAATATATGTATCGTCATTCGATATTTACTTGTGAGTCACTTGAACATATTACTTGTCGTCGAACTCGTATTTTATATAATAGAAGAATGAGTCTATGTCTATTTTGAATTGATCGAGTGTTGGATCCTGCAGCGAGTTCCAGCTATTTACCACACTCTGTGTTTTCCTATGGCCTTGTTAACAATGGGCATCTGTAGCTTTTTATTTTGTCATCTTGTTCTTCCTGATGTATGTCTTTCTAATAGGTCACAGGCATTGATATTGTAATGACCATTCAACAGTTTATATACCTCGATTAGATCTCCTCTAAATATTCGATATTTTAAAGACATCAGATTGAGTCTTATCATTCGGTCTCGGTAGCATAGAGTTTTGATTTGACGAACTAGTTTCGTTGCTTTTCTTTGTATTTCTCTAACACAATGCTTTGATATTTGTGATGTGGGCTCCATGCAGAGTTACATTATTCGATGATAGGTCTGACCATACTTAGGTAGAGCGATTAGAAAGTGTCGATGTCCAAGTTCGTGAAAGTTCTGTTGACTATGCCAATGATTTGAGAAGTTTTATTGTTTTAGGATATTGTAGGAAGGCTAATCTGGCCATGTCAAATTGAGCTATAGCGATGGGATTTCTCGCAGGACAACACATTTCGGGTTTTCGAGGGGTGTGTATTCGCTGGATGTCTTATAGTTGCAGTATGTACCTATTAGGACCGCGTTAATTGCTTTCGATTTTTAGGTATGAACAATGGCTGGGCCGTGCACTCCTGGCGGGAACACAATGCCTCCGACTTTTTATCCGCATTTAGAAGCTTTCTGGTGTGGTGAATGAGAAACCTGCAGTAATAAGCCGTAGTTTTTTGTAATAATTTGAAGGATTAGTTGTTTTAACGGAATTCTGAGGCGGTGCATTCATGTAACCAATATATTTTATATTATAATTTATATTTATGGCTAATAATATGATCTTGGGGGCGTTAACATTTCTGATTATGGTTTTCTTGGTTATCTTGGGCACGTGAAGAGGAATGATGCAGAAGCCAGAATGTCGCTCCACAAAACTCCGCGAAGAATTTGGCGACCAAATGCGGTAACGAGCAGGATCGGATGGAAGTGGTCGTGATACAAAAAGTCTAACGTGACGAACGCATCCGTGCCAAAACGGTCTATGATCATGCACCAGTAATGGTATCTTAGAGCATGCATGACATGTCCACATGCGGAAGAAACCACATCTGATTATTAAACTAGGTCGATAACTACACAAAATACATGTGAAATCGAATATTAATTTAATATTCAATTTATTTTTATTTATATAATTTAGTTACATTATATACAGAGATTGTCATACAAACGTACATGTATAGGCATAAATAAACTTTTTTTTAATTATTAATTATAGTCAGAACACAGGTGGGGTGGAGGTCATTCACTTTCCTTACACACCACATATATCGGTCAGCGTTTACAAATGGCATAACATAAAAAATACCTTCGGCTGTCAAAATTATGAAATTTCTCTATCCACACGTTTTGGTTTCTGGAACGCAACAAAAGCGACTGTTACTTGGTTTAATTTGGGACTTGAATGTTATATGTTTCTTTAAGTGTCTGAAAGTGTGAATTATTATTTAGCCGAGTGTGGATCTAAATATATCTCGCAGCAAATGAAAAAACGTCTTTTCTTGCAAGACATTCGATTACTAATGCAACATGAAAAAAATGGCGACGATCGTAAATACCAACAACGACAAGAACACTCAACGGGACAACTACCGTAAATACCAACAACCTGGAGTGCACTCGAAGAAAATATATCTGTGTCAAAGCACGATGGGATCAATGTATAACCAATCCAGTTTTACAATTAATAAGCTTTCCTCACAGTTGTGCAAATTAGCAGCTGAATAACGAACGGATGAATAACATTAACCAATAATATATAAGAGATTTCTTTACTGCGGGACTGTAGGGGTCGAGGCAACATGGCGGATGTGAAATAAAGCACTACTTAAATATCACAATTCCTAAGATGGCATCCCGGATTTCACGCAGTGTGCGTCATCGATTCAAATCAAATTAATTTCAGACGCAGTTGTAGTTGGTAAGATGTCGCAATTGTGTTCCATAGTTTACATTAGAACGCAACAAGACGTTAACAAAAAGAAAGTTCGATTTATTTGTGGATACAACCACGGACCTGTGGATTCGGGGTCCAATATGCATTATTCTCCACGTAGTGTAGCAGGGACGAAAACATAAGAAACAGTATGTCAAAACACCACAGTATCAGAATGATTTACTCACATATGTGACATTCATCACCTGTAATCTGAGGGGGATTAACCCATGTATCCACTGTGTCGTATCATGTTTTAGCATCATGCTTTTCTAGTAGTCAATTTCAAATACGATACTCTGCTTTACTAATCAAATGCTTTTTGATTACACCTGTTTCTTTGAGAAAAATATAATAAAGAAACTCATATTTTATTTTGTCATAAAGCAATGTAGTTAACCTGAACATTAAACCAACATATGGACGAGATACAACCAAAATAAGAAAGCAAACTCTATATTATCAGCAATGCATTCTATAGCCATTTATCCATTGACCCCTTTCAAATAGATGTTATAGCAGGACAAATGTAATCCTAGCTTCAAATTATATGATTACAAGTATACAACACGTTCACTTCTGAAATTCTTGACTACAAATACAATAAAAATACTTCACAACAATTTTAATCATTACAAATACAATACAAAATGCAGAATGCGACTTCCTCATCCCCGATTCACACTCTGTAACAATTTTAATGAGATTCGGTGAACGTCACGTTCTCATATTTTCAACGCTGCCGAATTTCAACACAAAATGGAGGGTATTTCAAAGTAATTTCATCATGTATTAGATATTCAGTCATATCGGTATCGATAGGAATATAGTAGATGTTGTGTTGTTATGAGAAAGGTGTAGCACAAAATTTAATATAAGTACACCTTTATACGAACTTTCTATTCGAACGCTGGAAAACGATTCATTCTATTTTTATATGTCGGCGTCATCGCAAGAGTTTTCGCCTTTTACACACTTTTTGTACACACGATTCAACACCAACGTATAACAGTGGCATGTGAAGAAGAATTAACGATTTATTTCAGTCAAAAAAAAAATTACAACTCCGGGATGGAATGTTCACAACAAATAAATGCTCAATTATACATGTTTGACGCCGAATTGTGCAAGCATGGTTAACGTCACGAATGCTCTTGCGCTGACGCCTATAAAAGAAAATGACTTTTTCTCGTGTTCGAATAGAAATTTCGTAGCGGTGTTTTTTTAGATATCTACGCTCCATTTCTATCGATAAGGATATGGCTGAATATCCGACCTGCGTATTGATCACATGAAGAAATAATATAATTACTTTGAAATACGCTTCATTTTGTGTTGAAATTCGGCCAGTGTTGAAAACTTGCACATCGAGAACGGGACATATAACTACCGAGAACGTGAAGTGACAAACCGAGCCGCATTCAAGTGGTTATAGAGTAGAGTGTGATGTTCATGTTCTGACTTTTTCTGTTAATAATGCAGTAATACTGTACACAATCTGTGACTCTATACTGTGTTTTTCTGTGAAAAATTGAGGTTATATAAATGATCAAATTCTTCAAAGACTCTTTAGTTTTATACTTTGTCACATGCAAGTAACCTTGTATATATGCAATGCTTGTTATTGAGGTGTTATGATAATGAACTGCTTCACGCGATGCGCTTCTGCATCTCCGATCATAACATCTATATACACGAGGAATGGTTACTTCGACCACCTACTCAATCACTATGCATGGGTTAACAACGTATACCTATATCTGGACACAATCTGTGACTCTATACTGTGTTTTTCTTCTTAGAACAGAAGTCACTATACCGCGGCCCGACGTCGCGCATCAAATGGAACATATTATTCTGAACTCATCAGTGATCATCCGCTTGCTTGTCATGTGTCGTATAATATGACTCGTATTCCTGGGAACTCAATTTCAGTTTAGTGTATCCAGTATAGTGTTGTCATACGTGTTCGCCACTATATATAGCGCCAATATCTCGCATAACGTGCTATACAGACACTCTCGCCTCACACGTACATGGCTTCTTTAATACAATATTATAGTTCTTTGTTGGTGTGCTTTCAGCGACAAGAATGTATATAACATATAGTAACATACATGTACATATTCTTCTCAACATAGTAGACACACAATAAATATAATAACACAGAAAGCTCTTTATTTTGGCACATTTTGTAGAATAAATGAGAGCTGTTTTGTATGTTTGGGGCAATATATTTTCAATTCAGTTCATCGGTATTTCCGAGACAAATAAAATATATAGTTTAAGGCTGACATGTGGTCAAACATTAAGGTATATGCTTTTAGTTGCCGACAAATGCTCCTTCGAGTTTATTTGCGAACTGCAAGTCATACAGAGTTCTGTCCCTTCCTACTCTGGTCTGAACATGGCCACCACGTATACAGAATGTACGGAAATCTTGCATTTTCTATCTGCGACTTGTGTTGGTTATAATTCATTATGCATTATTCTGAGAAACTGAGCTGTCAATGCATAATCATTTGGAAATTGACCAGATAAAATCAGAATGAATTTAACCGGGAAAAGTCTTAAATAAATAATGTTATATTTCCTTACATTCTGCATATATATACGCGATGGCAGTGTTCAGACCAGTAGAACGGGGGATTGAACTAGGCCATGCTGTTTGGTTCATTGGAACGGAAAGGTGGCCGTGACACGAACTGTCTGAAATGTTTCAATTTCACGGCCGCTTTTCCGTGTTAATGAACTACTAGTAATGGGGGTGTTTTGTATATCATGTTGTCGGCAACATAAATGCATACCTTAACTTTGTTTACCAAGTTTGATCCATATATGATTGCAACTGATGACCATTTCAGTCTAAACTTCTGACTGAAAGTTGGACAAATTTCGAATCTTGGTTTATATTAGCTATTGGATTGGAAATTCAAACTATCGAAACAATTTTACTCTGAAATTTCCAATATATCGTTGATTCAGTTCTCAACTGTTGAACATTTTTACCAACATGAGGGGATAACACACCCTCATACACCCCTGTAACCACGTCCCTGAGTATTGCCTAATAACGTTGTATTTGAATATGATCAACGTCTTCGCATTGTCCACAACTCCACAATGAAACGCGAATAAGAAACATCAGTGTCTGTGATATAAAATGGAACGATGTCTTGCTTGTTCAATTAACCATCATTCTCTATCAAATAAAACCGAAGGAAAACAGCTAGGATCCATTGATGTCCGAGTGACTATTGGTTGTGTCCATATGACGACAGAGCCACCGGGGAAAGCAGACGACCTTTTATTTTGTTTCCACCAGTCCAATACCTGCCCGGAAGCCGATCTGATACTTTTTTCGGCCAGAATAAAGTAAGTAATCTCGATCCGATGTCTTTTTGATTTGTACAATAAACAGAAGCCAGCGGCTGACAAATACGAACATTCTCCGAAGAAAAATAATATGTTTGCTGTACCGGGCTTGTAATTTCATACGGAAAATATAATATAAACACAATCGTTTGTCATAAATGACCTGGCATTATACATTCCAAGTTAGAATAATCCAACCTCCGTATTCCATTCTGCTACTATGTGTGGGCGCTTTATAGACACATGACACAATATCCGCCCCAGTGGCTCAGTCGGAAAGTGCGTAAATAGTGAAACATGAATTATTTAACGAAATTCCCTCTCGAGATTAGTAGTTAATGCGTATTCATTTTAGATCAAATCTCAACAGCTATAATAATGAATGACGTCACTGGCATTTCGCGAACTTACTATAGTATACAAGATACAAGATGTATATTGCAAGACTGGTGAGAAGCCGATAAGTTGAAACGGTAAATTTTCAATTTCCTATAAAGATGGGGACTCATTTTACCACTATATAGTACTCTTTTGAATGCTGATTATCATTTATAGTCATGCAGCTAACGAAGATATATATATGGTGTTAAAATATAAAATCAAAGTGTCCCATTTTTACTTATATAGAGTTTTTCTCCACCATGATAATGTAAATCGGTTTTGATTAAAACTTATTTTATTAGCATAACATGATACAGAGCCTATAGGGGATTGGAGGATAAGTTCTTAAAACACGGACGAACCTTCGATCCTCTCAAACGGATTTATATAACAACGTTTTGGAACAAGCACAATGAAATATAATCAATTTGGCACGACGGGTGGATGCATACTATATGAATTATATATGCTGAGTTTCAAAATGTGTTATCTGGTGCATGTTAATAGAAAATAGTGTGTGTTGGGTTTTGGAGTAGGTTCAAATTGGGGTGTATATTGGCGACATGTATTATTTATTAATTGAACGGGTGATATTTCATATTACGGGGCATTTCGTGTGTTCAGGGTGGCCTACATTGGTATTGGGGGGATTAACGTAGTTGTGTATCTATTCCTGGTAATGAGATATGTGCATGGACGTTGGAAACCAGTGGTATATATAATAAACTAGCAGGTGACCCGACTTCGTCCGGGCTTTGACCTTGAATTGATCATTTTGAAGGTCAAGGTCAGGTCGGAGTCACGATTTGACCAGTCCAAAACACTCCCGTGACAAAAGTATCCCTAGGTATCAAATTTCGTCGAAATCCGTCCATTTTACCCGATTTGACCTTGAATTCACCATTTTGAAGGCCAAGGTCAGGTCGGGGTAACGATTTGACCCGTCGAAAACACTCCCCGGACAAAAGTATCCCTAGGTTTAAAATTTCGTCGAAATCCGTCCGTTTTACCCGATTTGACCTTGAATTGACCATTTTGAAGGTCAAGGTCAGTTCGCGGTAACGGTTTTACCCGTCCAAAAAACTCCCCGAACAAAAGTCTCCCTAGGTATCAAATTTCGTCGAAATCCGTCCGTTTTACCCGATTTGACCTTGAATTGACCATTTTGAAGGTCAATGTCAGGTCGGGGTCACGATTTGACCCGTCCACTCTCCGGACAAAATTACTCCTAGGTATCAAATTTCGTCGAAATCCGTCCGGCAGTTTTCCCGGTCATAGCTAACAGACAAACAAACAGGCCGTTTCAATGTGAAGGTCACCTCGGGCGGAAAAACTGACCCGATGAAAATCTCCCCCATTCCTAGGAACCCCTAAGTACGAACACAGACATAAGAATCACACAACACGCTCATGTCTGGACACACACACAACACGCTCATGTCTGGACACAGACATGCTCTTTATCAACGACACTGCGGATACGAACGCTCTTTAACTATCACGCGATTAACCCATGAATTCCCATTGTGGTGGCGGGGAAGTGGAGAAGGAGTGCTCTGACGTTCTCTGAAGCGGTGCGATGACACTTCATCTGGGATTTTACCCTTAGATAGGAAGTTTGGGCTCAACCCGTCCGGCAGTTTTCCCGGTCATAGCTAACAGACAAACAGAAGTCCCAAAAATATATATTAGAAAATATATAATAATTCAAAATGTATAATATATATCTGGTTTCTAGTGCAGTGCAAAATAAGAACATAATTAATTTTATTGCATGCCGAGATCTTCCGGATAATTTTATGAATTTCAAGGTTGCTTCTATGGAACGAAATTATTATTGTCATTTAGCGTTCACGATGTCGCCAAGCAACATATCTTTATTCGAAGCAAGTTGATACGATCTCATGGTAAGAATAAGTTCAGTTCTTTTGGTTGAATATAAGTGTATCGAGAAGTGTTATGTATCTTCCTTGCGGCATGTGCTCAAGACAGTCATCAGCAATGAAGTTACTCACTTTATCGTGTTTTAAATCGCAACAACCGTTTCTCAGCCGACGGTGCAAAATGTTTGTTGGTCGATCACCTATTAGAATATTAGCCGGGATCTTCCAAATCGATCTAAAAACCTTGGCCGAACACCATGACTGCATGGCTTTAAATGGACGCAATACCTTCGCAGTGAATATAGACGTGAAAAACAATCAAACTCAGTAAAATGATCCTTAACAAGGAGAACATGAAAAAAGTTAGACTTTGTCCTTATTTAAATTAAATGTTACAGTTCCCATTTCAACAAATTAACGCACCAATTGAAATTGTGATTCGAATATTTAGTTCAAAATCTGTGTTTTGCAGAATATTGTTAGACATTTTTCGATGCTTTGGTCTTTCCTATATGTTCCTTTCATGATTTAGTTCTCTTATCTAAAAACGCTAGTGTTCTTCGCAGTAAGTATAGTGAAAACAGCCGCTAATATGTACATATCACTGGTTTCACCCGGCATCTCATTATCGGAAGATTATAGATGATGGTGAATAAGAATAAAGTATATATATTGTTTCACGTTCCTTCTTGATAATGACGGTATTACAGACCTTTATTTTATTTCGCATGTGCCCACTGTGAATAACCTATTTTATATCTCAATAATACATTCCGTATAGGTATATACATTTCGGTGGCAGTATGTTAAGTACTGTGTAGCTTTGAGACCCTTTAATATTCATCTTACTCCAGACGTTGAGGGACGAACGAACTCGAGATTGTTATTGACGTGCCAAACCATGCGCATGCGAGGCATGTGTTATCCTTGCTTTTTGTAGCGAATCAATATAGCATTTGACACGTCAGAATTACAAGTATTATATTAATCCCACATGTCTACGAACTTGACCTTAACACACCTGACCTTGAGTAATAACTTGTGGCACTAAAATGCCAATGCCAGCAGAAATTCTAAATTAGTCATGACATGCCCGAACCTGATCCTTATAATTCATTGCCAGAAAAGCTAAAATGAATGAATGTTTTGGGCATACCACTGTAAAATATGGAATCGAAATGCTGTGAATAGGCACCTGAAAGGGGCTTGTTTATAGGGGAGGGCCCGTGATTGTTATCGTGTTATTAGCGACACAGAACCATTCATTTACCTCCCACAAGAATTATATCACGAGTTATGTTTGCCCAACCAACGCTTGTTCTTCGAGTACCTCCGTCGTGAAAGATTCTTTGCAAAACCCAATATCTTCAGTTATACACGAGAGGCTAGCGTACTAAACAAAGTAGACGATAGTTTGTTTGCGACTTTCACTTGTATAAATTATTCAAGATTTGCCATCTTTCCTGGTGACACGCTCGTCAATGGGTGGGAAATAAGTAAACAAAAAGACATTTTCTGCACTCAACATTAATGGATGAATTTGAATTGAATAGAATATCCACTAACTATACAAATGGTAGCTAATTTACCCCATGCATACATCTGATCCGATTGTCCCAAGTGTGAAAGGCGGAGATTTTCTTTTTAAAACGTTCGGAGTAAAACAAACAGATCGCATGAATGGTTATATTTTATCTCGGTTTTATAATGTCATAACCGCGTTATAACCGCGGTCGATGTGTATTAAGTACAGACCAATCGACCCTGCATGTTATGCACACAGGGACTAAGGGCCGTGGAAAGCGTTGTATTTGGGCGGGGTTGTTGTCTGCTAAGTCTATGGACACAATTAAACACTAAACGGTCATGGCTCATTTGAACCTGCAAATTATCACTATTTATACATTCCGATGTGTGATTTACCTTGATTTCTGGAGTGATTATAAACGATAATTTAATTAGTGGATTGTGTCACTTTATCGAGCGCGTTAAGTATTCATACGCGCTATCGAAATATATGCGTCATGTTTATACTGGCGGTTTTATTCGGATTTCTGGTAAATCAGATGTATATATATAGTGCAATATAATAAACAGAATAATCACTTGATTGAAATGGTGACTTGAACTAATTCATTCGAGGCAGGGACTATATTTTGTAAAACACTCGAGCGCAATGCGCTCTCGTGTTTGTACACGCCCCTGCCTCTCATGAATTATTTCACGTCACCAGTTCAATCGTAATAATTTTTGGAAGGAATGGTTAAATTGGATAATTACATTTATATCGATCTACAGGCTTTATATACATTGACGTCACAGTGACCTGAGTATATATATGTAAGGTAACAGAGGTATGGTTATGGTTTCAAGTTAACACACAGTTTCAATAGTTTGTAAATGTAATGCCTGACACAACATTAAGACGAATTTTCTAATAGAAAGTAGGTTGAATTTATCCTGATACATGTAGTTTGATATTTAAATCAGTATTTAGTGTGTAATGTGTTACTTTTAGACAAAAAAAACTATACTTTCCTGCATTCGGTAAATTATCTGGACTGAAATAGCAATCAGTTGGAACTTGAAACTTCATGCATCAATTGGACAATTTTAACCGAACCTTATTGGGGGGTGCTGTGGGTGGGTGTGCAACTGGAATTTCTCCGACTTGGGACATTTCGGTCCGCTTCAACGGAGTGCTGTTGGAGTTTTTTAATATGGACCCCCCCCCCCCACCAAAGGAGTCACTGTATGAAATATACACCACGTCGTGATGTCTGGCTGAATGGCTTCCTCATTATGTTTTCTCCGTCCTGTCAACAAACACTTGATATAGATTCGCCGCAATATATAGAACGCCGACATCATTATAGCGAGCAGCCGCCATTTTTCAAGTGTCCGGATGAGGCCATCTTTTCTCGGTAGTCATAAAACCATAACCCGGGGCTGGAAACATACTTATGTATCGCGGTCTAATGAGTGGAAATTCAGTCTATGACACGGCAAACTCCCAATTAATTTCGTTTCTCTATCCCTAGTAACTTTATGAGGTGTGGAGGCGAAGTTTAGATTAACAGTGATTCTTTGCGTGTAAATTTCATGCAAGGCTGAATCCAACTTCGCCTGTGAGCAAAATTGGGATTCTGAAGTGGATCCTAATTTTTCTACATCAATCGAAATCTCCTGTTCGGCTCTTATGGCTGTATGGAACAGTTCTTCACTCGTGAGATTCAGAGTGCTTTAAATTAAGACAGCTCGGTATCGCGAAGACATTGATGGCGTGGTGAGAGAATTATGACAAGTGTGAGCCAGGGGCGACAATACGAAGCCGGGCGCCGCCAGGGACACTAGAAATGATTACTTTTAGAGTCGTGTTCTCAATAAATGAGGAATCGCTTTGTAATTTGGTTCATCATTATTGTCTAATTAGCATGAAATCTGTTGTTCTTTATATCTGTATTCGCTAACCAATGGTCGTGCGGATCTTTTACTTTCTGTCGGTTGCTTTATTGGGGGTTTATCGTCGTTTCAGTCGTTAAATATATATCATATCATATACGTTTTCAGTATATTACGGGCGAACGGGACTGCACAGAAAGTTAATTGCATCGGGAGATCGCTCCGCTGTACGTAGAACCTAGATCATGCCATGAATCTCTACTCTTGCTAACGCCCGTGGAGATCATATTCCACAAGTACAAAAGCTTAAAACTTTTTTGACAGGGAACCTTATAAAGTCGAAAAATAATTGCAGGGAATAGATTTCTTAGTTATCATATGTTCCTTAATAATGTACTTCACTGTAGGTGAAGGTTCAAACTCAAAATATCACGATTTAAGTGACTTTGTGAACGATTTTCCTTTACAATTATGCAATTTCTCCTGGTAATTAATTCAATGTTTATTTCGATATCGGCTCAGAAAAGTCACAAAAAGCATGCAATTTCGAGTTGGGACTTCACATTCAGTGAAGTACATTATCAAGGAACAGATAATAACTAAGAAATATATTCCCTGCGCACTACAGTAATTATCTGTTCGTTGCCACACTCGTACTATATTCATGTATTTATATATATACCTATTTATCTATACCATAATGTTGTGTTTACAATCATGCATCTATACGGTTTCCGCCATAAACCTATGCATATACACATACGTACATTATAATTGACATTGCTTGCATAATTGATGCCCAAATGGCCCGCAACCGGCAACACAACTATTTTCATAATCGAAACTTGATTTAAAACGGGCCATTTGAATGTGCACGAGATAGCATTTTCCATACACGCATACTCACTTTAACCTGATATGTTTTTTTTAGAAGAAAATAGCTAAATTACCTTATCTTCTTCTTTTTTTTATTATCAATGACATCTATAATTGACTATCTCGTCCAGAATATTTTATTTTCCGCACGTACTACAGAGGTATATAATGATAACCGGTTACGTGCGATATTTCATCAAACCACTGTAGTAATGCAGTGTTCGGTGCAAATTATCGTACTCTATGTATAATATTCATGTATCTATTACATTTTTATACCATGCTGTTGTGTTTATAATCATATATCTTGCTTGTAAATACTTGAAATAATGTACATATACGCTCCCATGATGGAGGTCAATAATCAACCTCTTCAGTATATTACGGATAATGATCTCGGTTGGTTCAGACCATGGGCGGTTAGGACCTCGGCTGGTTCGGACCATGGGCGATTAGGACCTCGGTTGGTTCGGACCATGGGCGGTTAGGACCTTGGCTGGTTCGGACCATGGACGATTAGGATCTCGGTTGGTTCAGACCATGGGCGATTTGCACTCCAGCTGATTCGAACCTTGGACGATTCTGTCCTAGTTGATTCGAAGCTTCCAAAATGTATTTACATCGGTTAATGGGAAAATGTACGCCGATTTCAATAAATTCCCGGTAAAACAACGATCTAATATCGATAAATATCGATAATAAATAGAAAAATTAAATTACGTTGAGTCGAAGATGTTTTCTGTAAATGTCCAAGTTATATTATATACTTGTTTGGGTGAGTCAAACTGATAAGTTAGTATTCAGGCGCTTTGCCAACTGGAGGAATTTAGCATTCTACAAAATAACATAGCCGAAAATCTCAAGCAAATCAACCATACCACTCCATAGACAACGTCGTCTGAACTACGCAATTGTAAATTACTTCTCGATTCGGGACACAACTATATCGGCGATAAACTAACGAAAACGATTTCGCCATCAATAATCATTTAATTAATATATAAGAAAGAAGATAAGACAAGATAAGATGATTTATTGCAATACACCAATGGAAGCAGTTACATATAAGTTAATACATGAAAAGTTACACATTAAAATAAAACGCATGTAATAGGCATATGTACGATATATAATCCTCAGTATTATAAGTTAATGATAGAATGACGGTGTGTGTTGTCGATTTGGATATAATATTTGTAAAAATAACTACTTTGAGAAAGATTATTCTCCATTAAAATCTTGCTTGTAACTACTTGAAATAATGTACATATACGCTCCCATGATGGAGGTCAATAATCAACCTCTTCAGTATATTACGGATAATGATCTCGGTTGGTTCAGACCATGGGCGGTTAGGACCTCGGCTGGTTCTGGACCATGGGCGGTTAGGACCTCGGCTGGTTCGGACCATGGGCGATTAGGACCTCGGTTGGTTCGGACCATGGGCGGTTAGGACCTTGGCTGGTTCGGACCATGGACGATTGGGATCTCGGTTGGTTCAGACCATGGGCGATTTGCACTTCAGCTGATTCGAACTTTGGACGATTCGGTCCTAGTTGATTCGAAGCTTCCAAAATGTATTTATATCGGAATCGGAGTTTTCTGTGAGAGACGGTTAATGGAAAAATGTACGCCGATTTCAATAAATTCCCGGTAAAATAACGATCTAATGTCGATAATAAATAGAAAAATAAAATTACGTTGAGTCGAAGATGTTTTCTGTAAATGTTCAAGTTATATTATATACTTGTTTGGGTGAGTCAAACTGATAAGTTAGTATTCAGGCGCTTTGCCAACTGGAGGAATTTAGCATTCTACAAAATAACATTGCCGAAAATCTCAAGCAAATCAACCATACCACTCCATAGACAACATCGTCTGAACTACGAAACTGTAAATTTCTTCTCGATTCGGGACACAACCATATCGGCGATAAACTAACGAAAACGATTTCGCCATCAATAACCATTTAATTAACATATAAGAAGATAAGACAAGATAAAATGGCAGATTTTGGTTGACTAACATGTTTTACTCCAGAGTGATGTCCATTTCATTGGTAATTCACAGAGGGCATGTCGGTATAGTTTTTGCTATTACTTCAGGCTAAACAAATTCCTCAAATACAGGAAATATCAGTACAGCCCCCTGTAATATCGTGGTCTTTCATTTGACACATTTTAATAGTAATTATCAGAATAATGACCATGTTCGTTTCTGATATTATTAGGAAATTATTGAACTTGGTGAATTATTTGACACATGCACGTTTGGAATCATTTGCGAGTCCTGAGAGTTTCTGTGCAACCAATCAACAATTACATGCAGAATTGGGTGGATGTGGACAAAACGAAACGAAATAAAGCAAATGGATGGTTCAATCTCAGACATATCATTACTCGAGACCAGACTTTAGTTTTCGATGCGAACATGTTGGTTATCAAAGGCGCGAGACACAATACGACACTTACCCCGATGGAATTGTTTTCTTTTACTCTAAAGTAGAACTCCTGATCTGCGTTAACATGGCGTTTTGAATCATGTTTTAAATAAAACAAAATAGCCACGGAAAATGGAAAGTAAGAAATATTAAACGATATTTTGATTATATTTGTAAAATAAAAACTTACTTTGTGTTATATTATGACCACAGATTATGAAATATATGGCTCAATTTAAGAGATAAATATTGGACTTCTTTTTTAGATTATCTCATTATTACTGTATTATATGTTATTAATTGGTTGTTTCCACATTGGCCGAGTTATGAGGCCGATGTCTGTCGTATTGGCCTGAGGCCGCAGACCGAAGGCTAATACGATAGACCAAGGCCTCATAACTCGGTCAATGTGGAAACAACCAATTAATAAGTATTTTATTAATTAGCAACAATGTAATAATGGTTTCACAGGATGAATATATTAACATATATATAGGCCTACCACTGTGTGTTTTATTAAATTAACAATTATTCCAGCAATTTTTATTCTTGTGAACTTTGTGAAGAACTTGCAGCATTATATCTGTTATTCATCTTGTTTAAACATTTGTGTAAATATTGTCGGGAGAGGGGCCACCTTAAGTTGTTATAACTTGTCCCCCAATCCCTTGTAAACTGAGTTACAATAAATATGTTTAAACCAACTTGCAGCGATTTCACAGTACCGTCAGTTTCCATGGGAATGATATTGATACGGATACATGTAGTTCGTCCACGTACATATATATTTACTCCCAAAAACAGTGACTGTCCGTAATTCATCCGAAATGAAATGCAATCTATCTTCCGTCGACCCAATATTCTTTGCCGATCGAGCTAATTACGTATGACGTCATTTACGTCACCTTGACTTATTGGCCGCGTTATCTACTTATTGACCGACTTTTTGTTACTTGTTGGCCGCGTTTTCTACTTATTGGCCGACTTTTTGTTACTTATGACGCGGGCAGCGTTCTACTTATTGCCGTTAACCTATAGTTAATTAATAAATAAACTAATAAACCACATACCAAATTTAATACCGACTTACTATAGGTAAAATTTCCAAAATACAAACTGCTGTTTCGATTTCATTCCGGAGTAATTCGAATTAAAAAACATGCCAGAAGTAAATAAAAGTCGCTGATCCAAATGTCACCCGACGAAGGTGGTAGGCTTTACGGAATTATTGGTTTCAGATCCCTATACTACTAACTGTAGGAGGATTTTGATTACACCAATGTGATACAAAGTGCATATTCACAAAATATGTTGCACATCTTCAATGTGTCGAGAAAGGGCCTGATAACTTTAAAATAAAAAAAACATAAAACATTTCTATATCGAAAATGGCAATAAATCCGTCAAAATGACTCCGACTTAACTAAAATCACAGGCGCACCGGTTACCATGCTGTTTGACATCTGTGCCAAGTTTAAAAAAATGACGGAATACAGGCTCTCAAAAACGATGCGTCCCTGGATGTACGATTCTATGTCGAAAAATGGCAACAACTCCGTCAAAATGAGTCCAACCGAACACAAAATAGCAGGTGCGCAGGTTCCCATGCTGATTGACATATGTGCCAAGTTAAACAAAATAACTGGAAAATGACGGAATATAGGCTCGGACAAAAGTTGCGTCCCTGGATGCCCAATTCTATGTTGAAAAAGAGCAATAACTCCGTCAAAATGAGACCAACCAAACGCAAATTCGCAATTGCACAGGTTCCCATGGTGGTTGATATATCAGCCAAGTTTTTAAAAAAATCACCAGAAAATGACAGAATACAGGCTCGGACAAAGTTGCGGACGGATGCATGAACGGACGGAGCACACACACGGACGAGGGCCATTATACTATAGTAGGGACAAATGTGTACTTCACCATGCATGCTGGAATAAAATTTACATTCGCATGGCATGATCTTCAGCGCTGGAATAACAGTTTCACCAGGAAGAGGGTATCTGGTGGTATCTATTAATCGACGCGTGCCTACAGATGGTGTTTGATTCAGTCCGTTTGGGGCGGATGTGTCCACCTTGGAATTTCCAAACGCACCCCATGATTCGAATTTCCAAGTCCGAGAAGATTCATTTGCAACCATTCCAGCCGGTACCTCAAACTTTCCATCTGTTAGAAATTTCCAACCAAAACACCCCACGGTTTGAATTTTCCAATTTATTGCTATTTTAGTTAATAAATTTGACCGAAAGTAGGACAATATTCAACTTTTGGTATAAAAACAACAAATGTCATACTAAATTCTGGATGGAAAATGGAACCATTAAACCAACTTCAATTAATCTACCTTTGATCTTAAATGTCCAGCTAATCAGTCATGGCATTTCCAACTGTTCAATATTTTGACCAAAGTTGAGGGGGGTGAGACACCCAAACCCATGTATCCATATCTCTGAAAATAAAAAATAATAAAACGATATATTTCAGTTTGAACCGAAGCCAAGCGACAGCTTTTCCATTGGTCTGTTATTTCACTTATATGTCCTGGCATTTATAATGCGCACCTAAATAGTTTGGGGATTTGAAACTCCATAATTCCACGAAACTTGCCCTGGCGTCGTCGGCACACAATGCTATTGTATGGTTGAAGTTGGAACCCAACTGGATTCATTTGAGTATTTGGACGTCAGTATAATTCTTAAACTATCATATGTTATTCCGTTTCTGGTGATCTATATAGACCAACTGGTATCATGTCCGCTTCCTAAATATTCACCGTTGAAGGCATAGTCCGGTTATTTTCAAAAAGCATACAATTTACACATTTTATAGAGTCAAAGGACTTTCACTATTGTGAACCATCGTCCATTCAGTTGAGAGAGTACAACTTCGTGGATTCAGCATACGAAAGTCCAGCATTATATTTCTTCTTTTCAACTCGACTGAACGTTTCTGCCATGTATTTTTATGTCTTTAAGCATGCCACATCAAGTCTAGACCCTACTTGGCTCCATTGCTGAAAGCGTACTTCAACAAAGATGGATTCACCGTGAAGGGCACTCTTCGTGAAAGTGACTCCTCAAAAGTGGGCAACTTTATGCCACATTAAAATAACAGCACTGTGATTTAACTGCATAGTTTAAAGAATTTGGACTAATAATTTCGATTATTTTCACTATAATGAGAATCCATCCAATTGAATAAATTGACGAGGATAAAAATTTGATTGGATGGGATTCTGTCGCTCTGGACATAATTAATTTACCTCTCATCATTTGAATATTGACATTAATTTTATCCAAATCCATTTCAGTTGGTACATCACCAGAAGAAAACCCAGCACAACCAGAGACTGGAACCATTACAGTACATGTGGGATTCCAAAATACATGTTCAGCTATATCGACTGTTTGACCAATATGGCGGACAGACCTCAGATACATGCACTAAACTTCGCTGAGTCTTTCTTCCAAAACGGGACAAATTCTAATGGTTTCCAAAACTTAATTACTTGTCAACCAGATTCAGTACACTACAATGCACACTATTAGGAATTTGTCGGCGATCAACACTAAAATAAAGTGAGTTTATCAGCGATTTTCTCGACCGATAACTGTATATTGACAAGATCGCGGATGTTACTGAAATTCGATAAAACTCAGGCCAACAACAGGATTCTCAAATCAATGGATTCAACACACATTAAAGTCCAAATGGTGAAATTGAACCGACACGGCAAACTATGGATTTTGAGGCACAGTGTGGACAAAATTCAGTTTCAACCCAAGACACAGTATCTGAAACAATAAACCTAGTTGAAAATGAACAGTACACCCCTTCGAGCCAATAAATTATCCAATAAGTTCCCAAGCTAGTTTCCTCCAAGTGTTTGACACCACATCACTGAGACTTCAAACCCCGAGGAGAAGCAACTCAAAGAAAAGAAATATAGATGACCATTCTCACAGCCAAACAACTAGGAGGAAAACCGGTCTTTGATGAAAGCACCGAAGAACTAATAAATAACTCAACAAAAGAACAAATGTGTAAGTCATTAAAAGTGCTTGGTCTTATTAAGGATTAGCTAACTAGCCAACTAACAACCATGTTTAGCAGCTTAAATGTCACTGTTGATGAAGCAGTGGATAAAGGTGTGAATAAAAGCACAGCTGAAACAAAACAGGAGGTCCAAGGTAAAGGCTGAAATAAAAGATGTCAGATCTGAATTCATCTCATTAAAGGCAGAAATGAAGAATCTAACGGAGGAGGATAATGAGCTGAAGAAGCAGGTACAAAAAGTACACACACAATTAACACTATACTTGATGATATTCTTGAGCTGATAGAAACAAAACTTAAGGAAGCCAATGATTACACCGACACACAAATAACAGAGCAATATAGTAGGAGAGACTGCCTACGATTCCATAATGTACTCATTCCAGACAACACTAATGTTAATGGGTTTAAGTAATTTGACTGGATTGGTTTGGTTACAAACCTGATAAATACAAATATGGGACTAAAGCTGCACTCATCAGATATAAGCAGAGCACACCCTTTGGGAAGAATCGGCAATATCGCGGGTATCTCAACACAGCTCTGTTATTTTTCAATGTCGTGTGATGAGCAACCAACACTGGTGCTTGTGCAATAGATGGTAACTGCAACAGCGCATCATATTGAACTTTCTTTGAACATTCAGCCAGGAGAGGGCCACACTGATTACTGGCCCAGTCCTGAATTGTTTGACATATTTCAAAATGTCGAGTAATACTTTGAAGTGCCTTTTAGATGACACATACAAATGGTGTTTTATTATTCGGTTCGAAGATAAGCTACGTTGTTTTTGAATTGCCACAAGAAATGCAAATAATAGACAACTAGCACAGCAGCCGCTTCGGATCCCCTTTCGAATTATGGTCGGACCTAAGACTGGTACATAGCTGAGGCGATGATCCGTTTAGCAACTCTACATATCAGCCTACTGTTATCTCCAGACATCGAGGCAGGCGTGAATAGTAATAGATTAAAACATTTAACAAGCATCAAGACAAAATTCAAAGAGACATGATACGACAGAAAAAGCATACATGATAAACAGAAAACACAACATCAGACAACAAGAAAAACAATACAACAGATGACAGAAATTTAATCTGAAACAATGTGGAGAGGCGTGACCAACCGATTGATTGAGCCGGTTAACTCTACTACCACGTCTTGAAGAGAATCAGGACCAAAGTGGAACAGAAGCTAAGCAGTATCCACAGATTCGTGCCTCAAGAGATACGGCCGCAATGTACATCCAGGACTCCTACACCACACCTCATGGGGTGCACCCCATGGCAAACAGGGTGCCACATTAGGGATTCTTATCCATCGCAGTAGGGCGATAGGCATATTATACATCGGGTCCACACTGGGACTATCGTGTGACATATATACAGTACAACGCTGGAATAATTTCGAGACACTAATTGTCCGAATCGGCATCTCCAGTTTAGACCTAGTTTAAACTACCAGTTTAAACTGGTTTTAGTAGTAAAACCAAGTTTTTCTCCACCGCTGGGACGACATAGATTTGGTCGGTTGGGTTACCTGTGGGCCACACTTGTCCAAATGCAAGAATAGGAGGCGTGGTCTGCCTGTTTATTATCGCTACTTGTCAACGCATTGTCCGGTCATGCGAACTGTTGTCGCTATATAATCTCTTAATCAGGGGAATAACCCGTGCGCTTTGAGAAATCACGACGATTGCACGGTCTGTTGTATAGCGGTTAGATATGATCTAATATCATGGACGAACATGACTTTTGGAACTCAAAAATATCTCTTAAGGGCATATGTGGGGGCCCGCCACAAATACCCCATAGAAACACCACCACCCGGGGGTACCATCCGGACGGGTGAAAATGGGGTATGGACCATTTTTGAGAACGGGAAGGATTTCGGCGAATTTGACGGCATGAATGGGTGGCTCGCCCAAAATACCCGATAGAAACATCACCCTCACCCGGGATAACAGGGGTATGGACCATATTCGAGAACGGTAAAGGATTTAGGCTAATTAATTTGGCAGCAGGAGTGGGTGGCACGATCAAAATAAACCATAGAACCACCCCATACCCACCCCTCACCAGGGGGTGGGTGCCACCCGAGGAGGTGGAAATTGGGTACGCCCAAATACCGAATAGAAACACCCCAACCCTCACTCCCGGGGAAGGGTACCTCAAATAACCCATATAAACACCCCACCCCTGACATCCGGGCGGGGGTGGGTGGGGTGGGTTACCACCCGAGGGGTGGAGATGGGATATGAACCATGTTCGAGAACGGTAAGGATTTCGGCCAATTTCACGACATGGGTGTGTGGCCCGCTTCAAATATCCCCTATAGACACCATACCCTCATCCCTGGAGGGTACCAACCTGCTGGGGTGAAAATGAGGTATGGAGCATTTTATTCATTATTCGCAAAAACATGCCTCTGCTGGTCAATATTACGGCATGTGTAGGTGGCCCGCCCCAAATACCCCATAGAATCACCCACCCCTCACCCGGGTGTCGGAATGGGGTATGGACCGTTATCGAGAACGGTAAGGTTTTCGGCCAATATGACGTCATTGGTGGGAGGCCCGTCCTCAAATATAGTCCATATAAACACCCCCACCCTCACCGCGAGTGGTTCTACCCGAGCTGGTGAAAATTGTGTCCGGGTGGGGGTTGGGGTGTTTCTATGGGGGGGGGGGCATTTGGGATGTGCCACCCACCGTTCTCGAAAATGGTCCATACACCATTTCACCCCCCTCGGGGTGGTACCCCCGTGTGAGAGTGTTTCTATGGGGTAGTCGGAGCGGGCTACCCACACTGCTGACGTCAAATTGACCGAAATCCTTACCGTTCTCGAAAATGGTCCATACCCCATTTTCACCTCCTGGGGTGGTTCCCCCAGCGTTCAGGGTGGGCTGTTTCTATGGGACATTTGAGCGGGCCATCCATCCATGTCGTCAATTGGCCGAAATCCTTACCAGTCTCGAAAATGGCCCATATCCCACGTTCACCCCATCGGATGGTACCCCCCCCCCCCCGGATGTGAGGGGTGGGGTGTTTCTATGGGTTATTTGGGGCGAGCCACCCACCCATACCATCAAATTGGCCGAAATCCTTACAGTTCTCCAAAATAGTCCATACTCCACCCCATCAGGGTGGCCGTTACCCTCCCCGGGTGAAGGCTGGGGTGTCTCTGATGGGTATTTGGGCGGGCCACCAACCCATGCGTCAAATTGACCGAAAGAGACATTTTTGTGAATAAGGATCAGTTTCATAAGTCATGTTCGTGTCTAACGTGTCAATCTGATCAGTCCGATCCCGCCATGCTCTCAGCCGCAAACCGACATCCGAACGAGCGAATTGCAAACAGACATATATAGCAAGAAATCATCCATCACACTGGCACATATTTTGTTACCGACATCGCCTCCCCGAATTCCACTAAGACTCTTCTGCATGTACATTGAATGACAAACTCCCGCGCATAAACGCCTCCCCCAATTCAAAATAAACACTCCCATATACGCGAAGAAACAACATCAATACTGGGCGGAAAAAATCGGCCGAATAATTAAACCAAAAAAACTAGGTTTTAGTAAAACCTGGGGTAGGGTGGTTTAACTTTGATGTTTTTTCAAAGTATATTTAAAGGTATAGTTTCGATACGAGACGTATGGTACGTATAAATCATATATACCGAAGCTTATACTGATACTTATATAGCCAATTCACCACTAACAATTAGTAATATTACTATATCTTTATCACGTCAATAAAACCTAGTTTCAATTGAGATCGAATTCCACAAACTTAAACTGAGTTTATCACAAAACTGGGTTTAACTACACTAAAACCCAGTTTCACTCCCACAAAACCTAGTTTATATCCTACTTAAACCTAGTTTAAACTGGAGTTAAACCTGGTCTAGAATAAAACCTAGTCTAAACCAGAGATGCCGATTCTGACCTTAGATTTCGAACAATACACAACTGGACACCCACTGTTTATCTGCGGCAGTTTTTAGAAGCAGACAATGTCAATGGCTATAATTGATTTTATTCCAAGTTGTGGCTGACAGTTTGTTTGTAATGATGCTACACCAGGTAGACACTACTTGTAGAGTACATTATTAAAAATACCAAGCTAGTTTCCTCCAAGTTTTTGACACCACATCACTGAGACTTCAAACCCCGAGGAGAAGCAACTCAAAGAAAAGAAATATAGATGACCATTCTCCAAGCCGAACAACTAGGAGGAAAACCGGTCTTTGATGAAAGCACCGAAGAACTAATAAATAACTCAATAAAAGAACAAATGTGTAAATCATTAAAAGTGCTTGGTTTTATTAAGGATTAGCTAACTAGCCAACTTACAACTATGTTTAGCAGCTTTAATGTCACTGTTGATGAAGCAGTGGATAAAGGTGTGAATAAAAGCACAGCTGAAACAAAAAAGGAGGTCCAAGGTAAAGGCTGAAATAAAAGATGTCAGATCTGAATTCATCTCATTAAAGGCAGAAGTGAAGAATCTAACGGAGGATAATGAGCTGAAAAAGCAGGTACAATGATTACACCGACATAACAAGGAACAGAGCAATATAGTAGGAGAGACCGCATGCCTACGATTCCATAATGTACTCATTCCAGACAACACTAATGTTAATGGGTTTAAGTAATTTGACTGGATTGGTTTGGTTACAAACCTGATAAATACAGATATGGGACTAAAGCTTCACTCATCAGATATAAGCAGAGCACACCCTTTGGGAAGAATCGGCAACATCGCGGGTATCTCAACACAGCTCTGTTACTTTTCATTGTCGTGTGATGAGCAACCAACACTGGTGCTTGTGCAATAGATGTTAACTGCAACAGCGCATCATATTGAACTTTCTTTGAACATTCAGCCAGGAGAGAGCCACACTGATTACTGGCCCAGTCCTGAATTGTTTGACATATTTCAAAATGTCCAGCAATACTTTGAAGTGCCTTTTATATGACACATACAAATGGTGTTTTATTATTCGGTTCGAAGATAAGCTACGTTGTTTTTGAATTGCCACAAGAAATGCAAATAATAGACAACTAGCACAGCAGCCGCTTCGGATCACCTTTCGAATTATGGTCGGACCTAAGACTGGTACATAGCTGAGGCGATGATCCGTTTAGCAACTCTACATATCAGCCTACTGTTATCTCCAGACAGTGTGGCAGGCGTGAATAGTAATATATTAAAACATTTAACAAGCATCAAGACGAAATTCGAAGAGACATGATACGACAGAAAAAGCATACATGATAAACATAAAACACAACATCAGACAACAAGAAAAACAATACAACAGATGACAGAAATTTAATCTGAAACAACGTGGAGAGGCGTGACCAGCCGATTGATTGAGCCGGTTAACTCTACCACCCGTCTTGAAGAGAATCAGGACCAAAGTGGTACAGAAGCTAAGCAGTATCCACAGGTTCGTGCCTCAAGAGATACGGCCGCAATGTATATCCAGGACTCCTACACCACACCTCATGGGGTGCACCCCATGGCAAACAGGGTGCCACATTAGGGATTCTTATCCCTCGCAGTAGGGCGATAGGCATATTATACATTGGGTCCACGCTGGGACTATCGTGTGACTTATATATACAGTACAACGCTGGAATAATTTCGAGACACTATGATTTCGAACAATACACAACTGGCACCCACTGTTTATCTGCGGCAGTTTTTAGAAGCAGACAATGTCAATGGCTATAATTGATTTTATTCCAAGTTGTGGCTGACAGTTTGTTTGTAGTGATGCTACACCAGGTAGACACTACTTGTAGAGTACATTATTAAAAATACACATCACTAAAGCTAGCCGGCATACAGTGCTTTCATAGACTCTTTGTACTGTGGTTAGTTATCACAATAGTGTTACTACACAGAACACCATTGTAAATTAACTATGGTTTATTTCACTATGGTTATCAAACAAGATGATTTATGCCATAGTTTTACCACACAAAACACCGTTTTAATTTGGTGGCAAAAGATGGTAATCAACATGGTAATGACCATAGTGAAACAAATCATAGTCAATATACAGCGGTCTTCTTGGGTGGTAAAATTATGGTAATAACCATAGTAAAATAAACCACTGTTAATTTACAACGGGTTTTTGTTGTTGATAGAACAACTATGGCAAATTGGTAATTACCATGGAGGCATGGTAATAATTAGGGTAAAATAAACCATAATAATCTACAACGGTCTTTTTGGGTGGTAAATTTACTATGCTTAAAAACATTGATTAAACCATAGAAATTTGCAACGGTCTTTTGTGTGGTAAATTCACCGGCACTGCAGTCTGAGCTAGACATCAGAATGCGCTCCCGATATGAGCTATTGGTAAATATGTTGTTATTATTTATTTTTACTAAGAAAACAACGGTAAAAAAAGATGAGATAGACAGACACAAGACACACATATTAGAGTCAAGATACATTTCACTATTGAATATTCTTACTACAATGTTTAATCTCTGATCAAAAATATATCGAGAAGCACAAAGAGAAGATACATACAGCAGATTGAGTATGTGACAGTGTATGTACTTCATTCTGCAAGTATAGTCAAAACCATCACTATACATAGCAATATCATGATCATAATCATCGTCATCAGTAGCAGCATAATCATCATCGTCGTCATCGTGGTATTCGTCGCCATCATCCTCGTCTTCAGCATCGTCACCAATATATTTAGTAGCATCATCGTCGTAACATGAAACTGAGTAAAGTCGGCATGGTTGACGTATTCTTCCCCCTCCTTCTCATCATGGTCGCCGTACATCACATTTGCACAATCTTAAGTGATAATTACCTATGTCGCATCACGGAATGGTTAGAACTCGATTAAACTGTAGTGTAGTCTTTATGAAGGTTTTACAACTCAATAATAGTGCAAACTGTGCAATGACTACGTTTAGCTGTTCGTAGTCGTAAAATTCACGGAGGACCAAAAATAATTCGTTTCGCAAAAATAACGACGACGATTAGGATTACTGCATACGAAAATGTTATGGATAATCGGGTTATACACAGATACATTTTCGGTGACGCTGTTTTCCATTTTCTTTCCTGTTTTTCTTCGTCGACGAAGGGTTATTTTTAAGTTCACAATTCAGCCGTCTTAGTCTGGTCATGGGTTGGAATCCCGACATTCATGGATGAACTTCGGGATTTATTTTGAAAATGAAACTTGAAACGAAAACATTACTTAATGGTTCTCACGACTTATCTTTGAATGAAAATATCTAAATATTTTCACAAGTCCAAAAGTTTATAATTATTACAAATATATTTCCCAACTAATTCTAGGCAGAATGTACCTTCACTACATACATTGTTCACGAATACAGCATTACATGGTATCATTATACAAATGGTGTAACCGAAGCCCTAATCATCACCAACGTCAAGAGGGACCGGGACTGGGGGATCAGACACACATGCTATCATATATGCATAGTTAAGCAGCAACAACAATGATTTGAATCTCACAAGTACATTATCATCATATATAATGTCATATAATCATTCATAATTATGTCGGAAATTGCCAAAATAAGCATTCGCTTACTCCCAAATCCACTTTCTCACATGTGATATTTATATATATAACTTATTATATATGAAATATATATATTAAGAGGAATAAAATATGTTTGCACTAAATTCGGGATCTATTTTCAGACTTGGACCCGAAGACTCCGTGCAGCATTGCGCAACGTCATCCTTCATACCATTCGCGAGCCAACCAATTATCCATCCAATCTGAGGTGCCCCCTAACTCATCTACACTGCATACTGCGCAATCATTATGTCCACCATGGTGCGCTCCCGTAACGAGCTACGAATAAACACACATTCCACGTAAAAGAATGGTTAATACTCAGTGAAACGATTGTTATCCTAATTGTAGATAATGACTCGACAATGTCAGCAACGATATAAACGTTTGTCTTTATAATTACATCTCTTCTGGTAACTCATCGTCTCAAGTTGAGGACGCCTACTGTACTAAATGCACCGATTGAGCGCTGAAGAGTTCTCCAGCCTCTTTCGAGTTGGTCTCGCGAGGACACAAGTAGCAATTCCAGATCTGGACCCATCGTCAGAAGTATATCCGATTTCCAGTCTTGAAGTCATTGTACCAGTCTCGAAATATTATCCCTATACTTCTAATGCTGTGTCGAGAACAACTTAAGTTGTGGCGATGGGACTTTGATAACAATTTCGAGTTTTCTTGCTTGTTGAATGTGGGTAAACACCCGGAGCCTAATGCGGTGCTTGAGTGTCTTGGAGAACCTATTCGATATCCGAGAAACCGATATCACAGTTTGCATCAACAGGAATAGATTTACCCTCCAGGCAGAAAGATTTATTGCTTATTCGAACAGACTGTGCTTATTGCATACGACAACAGTCGTTTCTACGGAATAGGCAAACATTTTCAGCCTCATTCTACTTCTATTCCAGTTCATTGTATTCAGCATGTTCTGTGTAACTTTATTTTTGTTCTGTTTCTCCGGGCAGATTGCCTTACTCTTTATTTGTTTTTTATTGTTTTTTTTGGAGAGGGGCGTTGATAAATTAGAAATAACTTGTGCCCCAATCCAATTAGCGAGTTTCTAATAAAATATGCTTAAAGCAACGTTTTAAGTACACTTTATGAGCCTCCAGACATCAATTGTTTTCAAAACTAATCAAGCGATATTCAATGCTAATTTCTATCTTATGTTATGTTTTTGTTGGTTTGTTCGTTCGTTCAAGTTTGTATGTTGCCTTCTCCCATTGAGATGGACTGGCCTACTGTTTTAACATTTCCCCCCTCCCCGTATGCATTCGAGTTTCTGTCTCTAACTCTCTCTATCGAGATAAAATAACTCGTGTCTGTCGAATGCTGGTATACCCCGCGATGCCAAATTGAAACATGGGTTGGGCGGAACACGTATTTAAAATAAACAATAGAAGAGAAATCTAGTACGGAATATATAAACAACGTAATTGAAACAACTCATTTGAAAGCACTCCTCGTGGCGAACATCCATGCGAAATTTCATTGCGATGCAAAGAAACATAGCTGAAACATCTGCGCAGTTGGACATAAACCAAGATTTCAAAATAGACAAAAAGGATAACTCAAGAATGGAAAACGCGAACAACGTGTATTTGCCATCCTTTGAAAGCAATTATGATGGCGAACCTCGATACCAAAATTCATTGAGAATCGGCAACCCATGGCCGATACATATGCCACAAAAGCATGTCGTTTCTTATCGTTTCTGTGCAAACCGTTTTCTTGGAGAACAATATTCGATCCTGACAAACCGATAGCGCATTTTGCATCAACATGAATATAGATTTACCATGTAGGAAGAAAGATTTATTACTTATACGAATACATTGTTCTTATTGCAAGCATCAATAATGGTTTCTACGGAATTGGCAAACATTTCAACCCACATTATGAGCCATCCAACGTCATCCATTTATATAAAGGTTTCCTCAAAATCATCAATCGGTATGTCAAACAAGCATACTATAAGTTGACTCAAGTTAAACATAAAAATCAGCAACTCAAAGAATTCAGAGCAAGATATGTCCTTTATGAAATTACTCTACATAAGCTCCCACAATTAGCTCATCTGTTTGAGGCGATCGTAGAACAGTTATTTGAACAACAGAGTTTGATATCGACACCATTAAAAACAAATGGACGACAATGGTATCCTAAGTGTGCGACCATTCTGTGGGTGCTAGCGGTCGCCCTGTTAATGATGGGTTCATTATACGAATTTTTCAATCAGTGTTACAGTTGACACCCAGCCTTTCTTACAACCATATTGTCTCCTGCCAATTAGCTAAACGTCGACCGCTTCTCGCTAAATACGTTAGAGCTTTTCTAAGGATCGCGGCGCGGTGGGGCCCCTGGTCGACACAATGGGCCCGCTAAACTGTTTATAGAACCCTAACAAATACTGACATTTAGAGGAAGATTTGTCAGTATTGAGCTCGGCTTTGTAAATCGAATTAATTACGCGAGGTCCACATCGACGAGGAACGAATTCTCAACAATGAACATTTATATGATTTGAAATTATTGTTGGAACTAGTTATTGTGAGCAGTGGAAATTGAATTGGTGTTCCTAAACGAATTCACACCTGCTCGAATAGCGGACCTCACGTTGTTAGAGGAATTTCAAAATGCAACACACGTGCGAATTAAGTGTCCCCAATTCGTTTGATCAGCGCATCTCAAAACGCACTCAATTTCGGGATTGTCAATTGGAGGAGGATGTAGTGTCGTGATGAATTTATATTCCTTCCTGACGGGATGCCAAGACATCCGGTGTAACGATATGTGGAGACTATGTTGTCGATGGAATTGAACAAAATAAAAATAGAAACAAATATCCACCGTCTGCACACCAAATTAGCCACTTTTCTGAGGTAATTTTCAGCTTGTACATGCCAACATATCTTCGTGTAAATAGGTTCATATTGGACCTACATATTTACCTATCTTCATATTGGACTGATTTAATTATTTTGAAATAAGCCAATATTGATCAAATACCCGTTATTCCGTTATAAATGACGCGGGCCGCAGTGAATACACGTTATCAAGAGCACGAATCTTGTATGGACTTATTTAAAAACCGCATTTTAAGTTCTTATAGAGCTTAATTCAGATTCAAAGAATACCGATATGGTCTTATTTGTGTTTGAAATAACTTCAGTATGAACTTATTTTCAGGAAAACAGGCTGACCAGGAAAAAGAAAAGAAAAAAGTACTTGCCATCACTGTCGTTTGTATGGCATATAGAGGCATCGCGAAAATACAACAAAACATCCACCAGTTTTACGTTGAAAACGAATCAAAAAGATTATAATTAAAAAAGCTCATTATTATCTACTGCTTTTTGAAAAAAACGAGAGGACGGTCAGTGGAATTTGTGCTACCCGGACATGGTTCATTCGAGCTTCCAAATTTTGTCTACGTAATCTGGAAGGGGTATACGATAGGTTGAAAAATACACTAACTATTGATATACCGGCTTCATGTGCTCTGAAAAATACTTGCCATGGTCACAGCCATTTTCCCGCTGTTTTCATTTTTCTCACAGATGTGAAATGAACGCTCTTTATTTCTACCATACCAGGAATAGAATAACACGGAACGCTCTTTTCTGTTCCATACCCGTGCACATGGGAATCAAACGCCGTGTTAAAAGTTAGATTTTTTATGTGTGTCTTTATGTGACATAGTATGCCCGTAGCAATGTAGTTTAAGTATTTATCGACCTATTTCGATAACGGTAAAAATTCAAAAGCGAATAATATTTGGCGTATTTTGGAGCCCTAACCGCCACGTGGCTTTAAAACATTTTCAAAAATTTCCTTGTGAAAGTCGATACCTGAACATCAGAATCTCTGATTCATATGCTCATTGCCAGTATCTAATTATTGTCAGGTATTTTTGTCTGAATAATATAAAATGGATAAGGCCTAAGGCCGAACGCTTTTGAAGAGCGATTTCTTTTATTTATCAACGTGACGCGTCCCGCATCTTCTGGACCAGTTATATTGTACCATTGTAGTTTTATGATGTCAAATCGAATCGGTGATGTTACAAATATAAGTAAATGGTTATTAAAGGAGGTAACGCGCTCCATTTCGGCATTGACAATATCCAATGGAGGATGTAGTATAGTAAGGGATTTATAGTTCTTCCTGGCTGTATGCCAATCCATCCATTGTAATGATATGTGGGGACAAAATGTCATATACAAATATTTTATTGAAAATCCAACTTATATACACTAAAACAGAAAACATATTATAAAAAAATGAAAAGATGAACAAAAGGGTTGTTGAATTTTCCTGTCCCCCAAAAATTCTTGAAATTACTGCCGAAAGAAATACAATAGGATAGAGCACTATTCTATCATATATAGTCAGTTCCATTGCCACGTATTATATGCATAATGCATCATGTGTTATTTAATTTCTTGCAATAAATAGACCCACAGCGGGAACCAACCTTCCAATCTGGTGGCTCGGGCCTAGCACGTGCAGGCATTTGACCCCGACCGCATCACTGCGTGGAATTCTTACACACGCACAGCTAGTTGACAGGCATGTTGAAAATGAGTCTCATAAATTGACAGTTACGATGAATATCCAACACATTTTCATATAATTGACAATTTGTCTATGCGAAATTAACGACTATTCTGTAGCTATTAAATCCGCCGATGTGTCGAGCTATTGTTAGGAGACCCATAATTTGTTCAACAGTAAATTAAGCATATTGATATTAATCAGCACCTTGTTGTGTTCAACGGAATATATGCTAATAACTAGTAATTTCCAACAACTCTATTATTTTGTCACTCTCGAGAGCAATTGACAATATTATGTATCAAGAACCCGTAGGATCCTAAGTAGATGTTTTGACCGCCATGTCAAGTTCTTTTCTTGAATTCCAACAACGCGTATCTTCCGCGCGGCTGACTCGTGGTTCAGTCTGATATAGGCTTTGTTTTGCTTTACCAACGCTACTTTCGCCTTCAACATACAGTCGCAGCTGTCGAGTTGGATGCCGCCGAAGACGAAACTCCACGTCGTACCAATCGTGTCATTTCTTTAAAGGGATGCTGTACATAAAATCGAGTCATAAACTCATTTTCATTAAAATGTCCATGTTGTTTGAATTGTTCATAGAGCACACGAGTGTATTTTGCACTAATCCCTGTCTCAAATTCATTCATTTGTTGCTTATATTATGTTGAGTATATATAAAAGGAGATGGTCCCATAAATGACCAGATTTAGTATACAGTTCCCATTTAAGAATATGCTATTTTAGTGTAATTAATTTACAGTGATATTGGGAACATGTTTTCACAACGTACATATGTTCCTCTTCCCAAATTCAAATGATGTTTAGATTATCCTAAAATCTAATGATAAACTTAAGTCTCAACCCACCAGAAGCTAAGAGACCTCTAACCTAAATATATATATCATCTTTAGAAGAGTCACGGAATGTGTCTAGAGTTCCAGCCAAGTCCTTATACAATTTTCATCATTTGGAAAATCTAAATTATATTAATATTTATCGTATAGTTCAGCAAGGTCCGGTCTGTATTCATAATACCATTAAGAGATTTGGTCTATTAATCGGCTCCTTGATATTTTACCTTAAATACAAGCTAATAGCTATTAATTTCCAATAATAGACAATATTTTGCATCGACAATCTCTGTATTCCGACTATGCGTATGCGCCGCGCCCGTACATAGCCATACGGGCGCCCGAAATTATTTGGGGGGGGGGGGGGGGTTGAGACCTGTTTTGTACAATATACCATGTATATACACATAAATATAACAGAAATAGATTCAAATTACCTTAAATATGTATAATTTGGGCAGAAATGCGGAAAACATTGTAATTTCACCCAATTTCCTCCTGAAATATCGAATTTGACAGAAAATATCTCTAATTTGCTCGAAAATTTTGAGCTTTCAAAACGTTTGAGCCATCTGCCCCGTAAGATTATGGTCCCGTGTGCTGTCGTTGCTGATTCCTGGTTTAGCATGTTTTGGTCTTCGCCAACGTTCCATTCGCCTTCGACATGACATTCAGTCACATCTGTCGTGATTGATATTGTTTAAGACAAACTCACATCATGCGTCACTCTCAATCAATGCTTTATTCCCAACCACCAGCAGTACAGGGACAAGTGACATACATGTATGTACAATAGGCGTGGTGGACTCATGTTCTGGGCCTACAAGATATTCAAGCTTTATCTGAGTTGAGGGACATCTCAATGTGCCACTACGATCAATACATTGTCATTTTGATAAGAAATGAGAATTTGTCCACACACATTGAAGCAATGCACACTCACACTGAACTAGGTCCTACATAATTCTAATACATATAAAGAATATGCACAAAAGTATTTACCACATGTATCATAGACTGAATGTATGAGACACTGGCTCAGTGGGCGTCCAATGCTTCGTATGAGACTGAACAACTTATCATTTCTCGTCGAAATGACCTTGTTGTGATAGAAATGGCACATTGTGATGTCCCTCAACTTCGATTAACCTTTAAATGAGCTATACCAACAACTCGTCTCGGATACTGCAAAAAACAATACATTGAATAGATTTGATTTTAATATATGGAGATTTTTGCGTTCAAATTTCACAACCTAAAAAATGGTGACCGAAGTCACTTGAACACTTATATCTTCTCAACAGTCTTATTTATATGAGCCAGCAAACATCGACACATACAGTAATGCTCTATGTAATCGACTTCTTAACCACAGCATAATTATGGGTAACTTTTCAGGATTTCAGGAGTTCGGAAATATGGCTTGTTGCCATTCATCGGAAAGCTCTCGGGGAGAGCTTTCCGATGAATGGCAACAAGCCATATTTCCGACTAAATCCTGAAAAGTTACCCATAATTCTGCTGTGGTTAAGAAGTCGATTACTTAGAGCATTACTGTAGCTCATTCGCTATTTTGTATTGGTGAAGCAGACGATGAATAGTCACTTCGTTGTGAGACATGCCGCCAATTTCGAGCAAATTATGGCAGATGTTCCAGAACCTGGCACAGAGATGGCTTGTTTCAGCATCTGTAGCCATGCTAGTTTTTTTTCCAAAAACAAAATCTTCCATAAACAAAGCTAAATCTTCAAACCAGATGATTCATTGAAAAGCCAGAGCAATCAACTTGCGAACAAATTGGTTTATTTTGTCAGATAACATACCATTTCTGAAATTTTGCACAAATCCTCCAAAAAAATGAATCTAGTTTAACTAATAAACCAATGAGTAGACTAGACAATAGTATCGTGTTTCAGTTTTTGTGATTCTATAAGGTTTCATCCCCTGAAAACATGCCACCTATTTCTGGGTCATGAATGGTTTTCCTTTGATGATGACATGACTTATAGATCACAATTAAGATATTTCAACTGTAATGAATTGAGATTTCTGTGAGGTTGAATGAATATGACACATTGATACCATCTTTAAAGGAGTACTGTATACTAAACCCGGCCATTTATGGGACCATCTCCTTTTATAATCAACAGAATATATGCAACATTTGAATGAATTTGAGCCATGGATGAGTGCAAAATACACTAATGTGTTCTACGAACGATGCAAACAACATGGTAATTATAATGAACATGAATTTATGACCAATCGGTGGTTCAAATTCATTCATTTGTTGCATAGTATATTCTGTTGAGTAAAAAAGGAGATGGTCCCATAAATGGCCGAATTTAGTATACAGTACTCTTAGCGAAATTACGTGTTTTATCGACGAAGTTCCGTCTCGTGCCAATCAAGCAATACTTTACGCCCAAACCTTAGCACACAGAGAAGTGACACACATGTATGTACAACTATATTATACATACAATGGGTAATCATTTGCGATTATGTTTCAGAATGTATGAGACACTGGTTCGATATAATTTGTTCGTTGTTTCGCATTAGCATGATCATTTGTCATCGACTGAAATGGCCCTGTTACGACAGGAATGGACCACAGATCCTTGTGCAAAATAGGTTCAGATTGGACCTAAATATTCACATAGTTCATATTGGACTTATTTGGTTATGAAATAAGCCCATAGGAAGCTAACACCCATTATTCTGTTGAATGGCGCGGGACGCAGTGAAAATACATTATAAAGTGTGTGTATATATCTGGTAACTCGTGTCGATGAAAAAAGAAGGATTAAATAATTCCAACATTGGCTTATTTTGTATGTAGATAGGCCCATGTTGGACGGTTTTAACAACCGCGATTTAGGTCCATATAGAGTGTATATTGACGTTAAATAATGTCAATATGAGGTTATTTCGCTCATCAAAATAAGCCCGGCATGGGCTTATTTTCACGAGAAGGTTTTGAAGGAGTTAGACAAGGTGAAAACTTATCTCCCCTTCTGTTTTCATTATATGTTAATGACCTGCAACAATTCCTTGAAAAAGATAACCTGATTGGTTTACGAAAAGTGAACAACTAAATTGAAAGTAGATTAGATTGCTACTTGAACATCTTTTTGATTCTTTATGCCGATGATACAGTTATCATGGCAGATACCCCTAAATCACTATAATCACAATTAGATCAGTTTGAAAAATATTGCGACAAATGGAAACTAACAGTCAATGTGGAAAAAACCAAAATTCTTAACATGCCAAAGAGCAGTCTCTCGAAGAAAACGAAATTTATATTCAAAGGACAAAAACTAGATGTAGTAACCAACTTTAACTATCTGTGCATAACGTTTACCAAATCTGGCTCTTTTATGCTCGCGAAAAAAATGTTAAAGCTGATAAAGCCACAAGGGCCATGTATTCCATCATTGAAAAATCCCGCAAACATTGCCACTCAATAAGAAATCAACTTGACTTATTATTCGACACACACGTTGTACCAATACTTCTATATGGCTGTGAGGTATGGGGATACGGTGATAACGATTTATTGGAGAGCATTCAACGAAAATGTTTAAAGCACATACTTCGACTACGACCATCAACCCCAAATTGTATGATATATGGCGAAAGTGGGAAATTGCCTTTAAGTATATTGATTAAAACTAGAATGTTTAAATACTGGTGCAAAGTCACAAATAGCGAACCTGAAAGATTTCCAAAAATGTTACTGATTCTAACGCAGTCAATGTTATGCGATGCCAGAACAGATGAAAACATTTCCCCCTGGTTGAGTTGTATTCACGAGTTGATAGACAAATGTAATCTGTCGCATATATTGTGTGCAGGTCATGCCACCAACGTAAATCAGCTAGTATCATATCTAAACTGTTGCCTTATTTCCGAACAAAAAGATTCTTGGGAACGTGATATGAACAACACAAGTCGTGGTAAAATATACTGAATTTTCAAACACGACTTTGATTTTGAACCCAATCTTGATGTACTTAGCGATCATAACCGAACATTGTTATGCAAATTCCGAACTAGCAACCATAAGCTACCAATGGAAACGGGGCGGTGGAACAATACCGAACGTAATGACCGCACTTGCGGGTTATGCGATACAAGGTTAATTGGTGACGAATTTCACTACCTTCTCGTATGTAAAAAAAATGACCACGCCCGGCGCAGATTGTTACCAATGTTAACTGGCCGACGTCCTAATACAATATTGATGAATGATTTACTCAATGACGACAATGTAACACATCTCCGCAAGTTGTGCGAATTTATTAAGCTTGTAAATCGAGAAATGACCGAATAACTCAACTAGACAATAAGTCGAACAAGAAATATCATAATTTGTGCAAGAACAGTACCGATACATACACATAGTTATCTACTATATATTTTGAAACTTCTGTCTGTTTGTTTGTTGTTTGTTTGTTAGCTATGGCCGGGAAAACGGCTGGACCGATTGAGCTTAAACTTCCAATCTAAGGTTAAAAACTCACGGACAGTGTTTACCGCCGTTTTGGAGAAGCTCAGAAATTACCGCCATTGGCACGGTGGGTTTAATCGCGTTGATCGTTAAAGAGCGTTCGAATTCGTTGATAAGGAGCGTATGTGTGTAATGTGATCTTACGTCTGGGTCCACACGTGAGCGTGACTATCCAGACATGAGCGTGTTGTGTGATTCTTACGTAATTAGGGCTAGCTAAGTTTTTCCTCCCGAGGTGATCTTCACCTTGAAACGGGTACCCACAAACGTACCTCTTTTAGGGACGGGTACCATCACGGGACGGGTACCATCATTTCTCTTGATTAAAAAGGCAGAATTAACTCATGGATTTCGACGAAATTTGATACCTATGGATACTTTTGTCGGGGGAGTGTTTTGGACGGGTCAAATCGTTACCCCGACCTGACCTTGACCTTCAAAATGTTCAATTCAAGGTCAAAGCCCGGACGAAGTCGGGTCACCTGCTAGTCTAATATATATGTTGGGACTTTTGTCTGTCTGTGTTAGCTATGGCCGGGGAAACTGCCAGACGGATTTTGACGAAATTTGATACCTACGGATAATTGTGTCCGGGGAGTGTTTTGGACGGGTCAAATCGTGACCCCGACCTGGACTTGACATTCAAAAAGGTGAATTCAAGGTCAAATCGGGTAAAATGAGACGGATTTAAACGAAATTTGATACCTAGAGGTACTTTTGTCCAGGGAGTCTTTTGGACGGGTCAAATCGTTACCCCGACCTGACATTGACCTTCAAAAAGGTCAATTCAAGGTCAAATGGGTTACTTTTATCGGGGGAGTGTTTTGGGCGGGTCAAAGCGTGCCCCCGACCTGACCTTCAAAATTGTCAATTCAAGGTCAAATCGCGAATTTTGACGGGATTTCAACGAAATTTGATACCTAGGGTTACTTTTGTCCGAGGAGTGTTTTCGACAGGTCAAATCGTGACCACAACCTGACCTTGACCTTCAAAATGGTCAATTCAAGGTCAAATCTGGTAAAACCGGACGGATTTCGACGGGTATTTTTTTTCGGGTACTTTTGTCCGGGGAGTGTTTTGGACGGGTGTACTTGTGACACCGACCTGACTTTGACCTAAAAAATTGTCAATTCAAGGTCAAATCGCGCAATTCGCCGAAAGCAGAGGGGAAACAGCTTTGACGGGATTTCGACGAAATTTGATACCTAGGGTTACTTTTGTCTGACGAGTGTTTTGGACGGGTCGAATCGTTACCCCGACCTGATCTTGACCTTCAAAGTGGTCAATTCAAGGTCAAATAGCGCATTTCGCCAAGCAGAGGGGAAACAGCCCGGACGAAGTCGGGTCCACCAGCTAGTTAATATATAATTATGAATATGTATATGTAAGCATATACAATAAATTTATTTAGTTGTATATGCTTATATATATTTACAATATTCATATACATGTCACAGTATTATACATATATGTAGCGATGAATGTTATGTAATGTAATCCATATAAACAACATTTGTCACACGGAAGTTCACATGTCTATGTACATATTGTATATATTTTAATTGTTATTATCTCCATAGCTATGTATGTATAGGTTCGTGAGAAATAAACTGATTGACTGATTGAACCGGCTGGAATGGCACATTGCTATGTCCCTCAACTTGGAAGAAGCTTGATTTTTTATGGGATAAACTAATCTTTGCAGCCAAGAAACATAACCATACCCAGTTCATAACATATCATGTATTAGTATAAAACACCATGTTAGGCACTATGCAACACAAAACGATAATGAGTACAACAAGTAATATGACGCCAAAATGACTGTTTTTCTCGAATAAAGGCTAAACTATGAGGGGTCAAGGAAAGGGCCTTTCGATCCTTTCGACAACCCGGGTGTTAGCCCCCCTTCCATTAACTCTGTCCACAATGTCATACATGTATGAGGCTGGAATTGAGCTCCAACCGGAAGTTCGGAACCAACAAGCGAACACGTAACCTAAAGCAATACCACCGACGTCGACCTGGTGAACTTGGACAGGTGTTCCTTGTGGATCTACACATAATAAATTAATGAGATAAAACCAAATTAACAATCGTATGTCAAATAAGGAAACATGCCCATAGGTAAGGACTAGGTAATATACACCCCAAATTATGATCTTCGCCAACAAGGCCAATTAGTATAGTTATACCTATACCGTCACAGTAGCGGTTGTTTTATTTCATCATTCGCGTGGGATCTGTCATCCGGTGTAGTATACGCTCTTAGTGATGTTTTTCTAATTGGCTTCGTTTAAACACCTATTACCCGTGTTATATGAGACGCACAGTTAGCTGTTTCCAGGTGGATGATAATGATATGGTGCATAACATGAACTTCTAACATTTATTATATATAACATAAAACACTGTTACATTGCGATATAAGTCATTAAAATTAAGCGATTATCAACTACCGATGTATAGCTGTGATCACATATGATATTGGGACAAGAATGTATCATAATACATATATAGGAAGACATCAGACGAACAGGTACAGGTATACAACTCCTTGGTGCTTTACGTCGGTTGAGCCAAGCATGATATCAAACTCAACTTATCTATCAAATCTGAATTCATATTTCAGGTGCGATATGAACGTTACAGCATGCTGATCTTCAAATTCAGAACATTGGTTTGGTTTCCAGTCCCGTGATCAAGACGAAAGAAAAACTCAAATAATATATATATATACTTTCTTTGTTCCGGCAATATGTTTGTCTGTTACCATATCATTGACACTAATAGCATCGATGTTCTTATTGGAGGTCTTCGCTGTTGTCTGAGTTGAGGCAGCCCAAGACATCACTGGCGAGAATAAATTTGTCTTCTTCTATGTTTTTGTCAAAATAAAAGCTGTATCGTATTTCAGACTAACATGCTCATTGTTGTCATCATCCAGACACCCACGGTCCATCAAAATTATTGAAGTTTAAAGTTTGAAGAACTAACATTCTCATTATTGTCATCATCCAGGCACCCACGGTCCATCAAAATGATTCAAACTTTGAATTTAACGTTTGAAGAACGACTCAATCGCAAACCGTCTAGCCGACGGAAAATATAAACCATATTGGCTTACAGTCGAATCCGTCTAGTCATGTGAGTTATGGGCGAAAACTTAGGAATCTAAATGAACTAATATTTTTTGCTGATGCGCAATTCACATCTTTATGAAATGCATATATCAGGTAACCGTTGGTGCAAGTTATTAACAATAATTGTATTAGTTGAAACGCAAATTATTTCCAATATGCCGATTCGGTAGAATTACTCTTAATAAAATGAGCGAAAGATACATCTATGCCGTCTGTTCGCTAAACATTTTAATCGTATACGATTAAAATGTTTAGCGAACAGACGGCACAAAATAAAGGGGTAATAATATTAGGCGATATACATGTAAATTAGGAAGTGACATGTCAGGTCAGTGGCATATGGCTGATCATTGATGTATCGTTACTAATGCTTATAGCGATGCCCATAACTATTGAAATTCCATAATTATACCTTGTTTTTTACGAATATATTTTTTTGTTTTGAAATCTTACATTTGGGTGCGAGAATTCAAAGAGCGCGAATTTAAAACTCAGCGAAAATTAATATTCCGCAAATTTAAGGTATCTGGAAAAGACAATGATAGCCCATACTATAAATCGGGATGGACTCTTTCACGGTTTACGCTGTCGATGGCGAAATTAGCCAATGGGAAATTATTTTCGAAAATGGCCAAAGAAAAGTTCATTTGGCTAAAATGTTTTAATGCTGTTTTGCCATCACCGCTTTGACTATCATCATATCCATAAAATCATGAATTCGTTGACATTTAAGCAGAAGTGATGATAAACCGCTAGAACGGTGTCCTTTCTTAAAGGGGAACTTTACTTAAATGTCCAGTATTTGAGTGACTTGTTTAGCCTGAAGTTATATCAAGAACTTTACCATTATGTCAAGTGTGAGTACCAATGGAAATGGACAACGTTCTGGAATTATATGTTAGACTAGCAAAATCTCCCAACTTCCATTGTCTACTGCATGAGTACGATCCGACGGGAATAAACATATCAAACTCCAGGCAGAGTTATCTCCCATCGCTCCGCTAAGATACCTCTGCCATAGGGACATTTGGTAAGGATTTCTTACGTGTTCTCAGTTCTTATGTTTTAAGATTAAAATTGTCTATATCTGGCTCAGTCTATATTGTTCTTATCAATACCGAAATAATTACCATTATTGCAATCTTTTGATGGCCAAAATAAGATAATAGGTGACTAAATATAGTTCCGACGATGAGTAAAAATAGACGTCTCGGTCCGCAAAGTACCATCCTTGTGGCAGTGCTATATCGTAGTGTAGATGGCGCTGCATGGAGTTTGAGAGATATTCTCTTACAACTTTCAGGCAAATGTATAAAATAAAATGTTACATTATATGCATACTTCTCCCAGAAATGTATTCAAAGTTAATCTATAGTCAGCAGGTGTCTTGAGTTGTCTCGACATATATTTGTACATGATTTGGACTAATGGTTACCCAATCCATATCCGTTATTTAATTGTGGTTACGTCGCGTATACGGAACTTCTCGCAGGACGTAACCTAATAAATACTATTTTTAGGTATAATTATCATATTAATATGATTACGTCAGAACGTATGGACAACACAAAACACGTACATGTACGTCCATGTATAAAATGATAAATGTATGTTTCGTGGACGGTGGGAGCTCTAGCTACTAGTGGCTGTATTTCCAGCCAACTTGGGATATATGATCACGTCAGTATGTATGGACGACATGTCTCTATTCCGAAGATTTGCTATTCCGAAGGTTCACTTTTCCGAACGTTTTTGTTATTTTGATAATACACTTTGCAAAACAAAACCAGGTGAAACTTTAGCACACAAACACATCGGCAACTCTGCAAAAACATTTTCACAGTTTATTACATACAATGTTAGAGAGCTTCCTATTTCAAATGCATGGTATATACTATGGCATATATTTTATATATGTGATATGGGGGTTCGAAAATTAAGTGGGCCTTTAATGCTGATGTTTCTTACATGTAGCTTATTTCAGTCATGCATGCAGTCATGGTGTTTTCAACTTTCCATAATAAACGATAAACTGATACTGTCTTCTTGCTATTAATAACCGACATCTGGGACAATTTGGGAATTAGAATGGTGTGTATAAATGTACTATATGTGAATACTAGCTTAATAGTATTTTTCATTCCTCGTGTGGTTTTCGTGTGGGTGTGGGTGCAAATTTTAATTACTTTCTGCGAACCTTCGGAATAACGAACCTTTCGTATAGCAAACCTTCGGAAAAATTTGAATCTTCGGAATAATGTAATGAACCCGATCCTGTATGAACAGCCCAAGACACGTCCATCAATAAATGTATACATGTTCATGGGGCTGTTTATGGAGTGAAGTTGAGACCAATACGTCTTTGATAATTTTAATGCCCGGATTTCAACGAAATTTGGTGTGGTGACTCATGGTGCCCTGGTAGAGTGTATAATGGCGTTCGTTTTCCTAAATTTTGATTTAAACAAATTTAAATGAATAAAAAATAGGAACCTATGTGAATATATATTTAGGTACAATATAAACCTATTTGCAAGAGCGTATGTTGCAGCACCAGATATAGGAGAATATGGGCCACACCGCCACAGTTAGACATGGGTCAGAGTGAGACATAGACACTAACATTTTTTTCTAATTTCCAGACCGTATTTGTTCAAAATGCTATCATCAGGTGAAGGTTGAATCTGGCCCAGCAACCAATTTTCAAGGCAAAATTAATTAATTTAATTTTTCAATTTTAAGGGACAAATATCTTATTGGATGAATTTACATATTTATAATACTGAATACATTTTTGGGATGTGGAAAACAGGGATTTATTGCATATTTCATATAGCCACATCCAGATTGCATGGTTGTTTGTGACGTTTGTTAGCTTATATCGTACTCTCAGCTGTCGAATCATTGTGATGATCAATAATAGTGATAGTGGAGACTTAGAGTGAAATTAATAATAGTGATGGAAATTCGATTCTATTTTAATTTAATTCTATATATGTCTCTATGCCAAATAATTTAATGATTGTTGAGAATTTTATCCAAAATTACTAATCATGCGGCATATGCTGACACTATTGTTAGGCACTATTAAGGAACAGGTATTTCATAATTTACTACCTGTAGGCCTACTGTTTTTTATTGTTACAAACTTCCCTATCGCAACAGCAAAAACTTTGTACTGGTGGAATATATCATTCTCGACGAGCATAGATACATAGAGATCATGGCATAGTCTAATAAAATTAAATGCCAGAAGATTAAACATATGACCATCTGCGATTGCCTCATGAGTCATGTAGAACTACATGTAGAAGGTGATGACAGTTCGACCAGCTTGATCTGGAATTATTATGTTTAGCATACAGATTATTCCAATCCCAAATGTGTCAAGTCGACAATAGCAAGTACGCATGGCTATCTTTAATAATTTTTCCACAAATAGCCACTATATAATATGATAGCCATGCTGACCGAGCTCCCGCTTAATGCTTTATGTTTAAATCGAGAACACAGTGTTAAAATCATGATTTATTTAATATGTGAGAAACAAATCACCGTGCATTATGATTATTATATTTAACTTGATCTGTCCATCACAGGAAACAGAATTCAATTTCATACTCATAGATGGAAAGTTGGCCCGGAAGCATATCCTCTCACCAGTCACTGCATGAACCCTGCAGTGTGCCGAGACCAAATGGGATTTGTCAGTCACCAATTCACTGAGCTTCACATGTTTGTTGCATCTGTATTCTGTGTGCCGACTGCTCTGTAGATGGCTAGAATTGTATTTTGACCTGAGTCACAATCACAGTGAGTGGGTGAGGCTGAGCCCGAAGTCATTGAAAACTATATTTAATAATATGTAATCACTGAATTGACCAATACAATCCTAATAGTATTAGACTAGTAGGTCAACATGACCGCTTCCACAGATTACTACTTCCACAAGTTCCATCTATTCTGCACACTACGAGTCAACGTTTAACTGTTCATGACCAGTGATGACTGAACTTTACTGTCTATAGTATACTGTAGTACTAGTGGTAAATGAGTAAATCAGTCTGCTCTAAAATGTCCATTTTCTGATTTCCTTGACCTGACAGTGTCAGATTTAAATTTAGAGAAGTAGACGGAACAATTTGCCGCTTGCAACTCTAACCAGTCCAGGTGAAAACAGACTTAAATAAGTTAAAATTTAACATAACAAGTCAAATCGCCGTGGTGACCTGTCTGCACAGACCAGTCCAACGTCCACAGTCCACTCCAGCGACCTTCATTTTCATATTGTTTTCAGTCACAGATTCGTCATTGAGTTTCTTTCCGACTGACTGATTTTCACTATTAAACTTCAAAAGTCTGGAAGATCCACAACTGGCACAAGCAATTCAAATTTCGCCAAAAACAGAGCGCCACCATTTTGTAACAAAAATTACGTCATCATTTCCAAAGTTGCTATGCATATTGCTATGGGCCAGGGGACGTAATGTCAAACTTCAACGGTACGGAATCTGGCGAGGTTTGCCGAATGCTATGCGCCAATGTCAACTAAATCCACATTAATCATTTAATTTTGAATAAAGGTGCTTGTGTTCTTAAAATTTAATAGTGCTATGGGGAGGCTAATCGAAGAAGGAAAATAAATTCGTTTTGTTAATTTGTCAATTCTATTCCAACATGGCGACCACCACTGTGGACTAGACGCTGGCTCTATGAGGCTACGTCGTTACACTATGCACGCCGTCATGACGGCGAACAGAGCAAAGCGTCGGAGCGTCATAGAGCCAGTGTCTAGTCCACCACCACTGGGGCCCATAGGTGCGAATCGCCCGGATGTAAAAAACAAATTTTGAACTTGATAGAGTATAGAAATTAGTGACGTCACAACTATACTTGCGTCGCTTACGAACCGTAAAACAACCCTTTGGGTTGTGATTATCTGCAGTTATTTATATATGCTTGTGCATTTAGCATACATCCTCGAATCAAATAAATGCATTTGCTGCATATTTACCGTTGAATATATTAAAGTGCAGGGTTGGATTTAGATACAGTTCCCCTTTAATTGAGTAACAAATTTTACTGCTCTGTTGTTTCAAAATAAGACCATGTAAGCAAAACAGTGCTTTTGATATACATACTCGGTGGACCTGTTTTAGTTTTTGCGGTTCCAGTCCGTAAACATTTTTATTGCCATACATGTGTGTTCAAATCTAAATACATGTATATCAGACATTTGTGTGTGTGTTTTATATTTTTGTTTTTGTTTCGGTTTCCTCAATGGTTCCATATTTTGGTTTTTAAATTTGGACACAGTTTATGAAAATTTTTCGAAATGCATGGCCATGGAATTGGCGATTCAAGACCTCAGTATCCGTATTGGTGCTTCTCTTTCTGTCGAGATTTTACCGCAATGCAAACACGGTAGGGTCTTCGATCAGGCACATATCGACCCACAATCCTTTCCCAGCTGTACACACCGGTCAAATACTCTTATTCCGCACTCTAAGTCTCAGCCTTCTTTAGAGTTTGGTGATTCAGAAACTGGAGAAAATTATAATATAGCAATTTGTGGCAAAGAAGATCGTAATGAAGGCAATTGGCGAAGGGATGCGAGAAGATAAGATGCACTCACGAGTGGATAATGGCCACCGAAGAAAGTCGTCTTCTCCGAGTGCCAGTAAAAATCAAGTGCCATTTGTAATTATACACGCAGTTCAGGTACGCGGCCATCGATTTGTCTACCACATTAATCCCAGAATAGGATTGTGGGAAACGAGATTGTTTGAGTCTATATATACCATCTGACCTAGAAGATAGGACTGACGAGGAGAGGGGGAATAATTTGTCAGAGGAACATACACATCAATTAAAAAAAAAAACAGAAAAAAAACTACTAAACAAAACAAAAATACAAAAGCAAAAAAAAAAAATAAACAAAGAAATAAAAAACATAATAAAAAAACATAGGCAGGTGGTTCGAAATATATATTGTCATGTATTGCGATATCTTTAGTAGAGAAACTTCCAGGGTAAATTCACACGCTGGTAATTTAGTCACATAATTGTTCTATAAACAGACCAGCTATGGTAAAGAGCAGTTGTTGGCCCCTTGCCCACAACAATATTAAAGAGCATTAGTAAAACATGCTTCTATTTTTTATGCGAGTATTATTTTTGGGAGTTCACGTGTCATTATGATGATTGTATCTTACGAATTACATCGACTGCAATCAATTATTGAAAATATGACTAATATGGTGACAAATCAGACGGGTTTTAACATTAATTTTCAACTAGTTTGAAGTGGAATAGACTGCTCAACGTTAAGTTTATCTAAAGCAGTCCAACATGACCTCCCGGGACATGTTTGCCAAATTAAAAAAAAAATAACATGGAAGTATAAAAAACGTCACAAAATTCACAGAAAACAACCAACAATATATCATATTTAGTAAACAACACTATATTGTAGAATGTTTTCAAATAGATAGCACTTAATTACCAACCACAATATAACTTTGTGCGCACATACAAACACAAAAGTCATGTTATTTACATAAATGAAAGTTTATCTTGATTCAGGAGAACTTCATGATACGAATTGTTTTGTACTAAACCGTATTTAATATCAGTTTTCCATAGGTATGAGTTATGAATCAACATCAGCAGAAAGTAAACAGCTGTGTTTGACACTGATTGCAGTCATATGCTCAATTAAAAAAAATTGCTGTCGGTAGAACGCGGCGGTCACCATTGGGCAAGTTTGATTATTTAGCTCCACCATAGATACACTACTGCTAAACAATGTGGCTCGCTGGACCACTTTTACACCAACGATGACGAATCTGTCGCAAACACCATCGGTTTAAACCACGGATTTAGCTGTCAAACGGCGGGTTGAACCCAGATGTTTACGAAGACCAGGTTTACACCGGAGATCACGAATCCGGCCTTAGTGGCCATATCGGATAATAGGAAAGAAAACACAAGTCGAATATTAATCTTATTAGCTATAAAAAGATAAAAGTCCAGTATCGATTTATTTATTGGGGTTTAACGTCTCTTTCAGCAACCAGGGCTATATAATGACGTTGCCAGTTTTATTGGTGGAAGGAAAGTCCGTGCACTAAGGTAAATATAGCAGTGATTTCATTGGCTGGAAGAATGACCCATTGTGCCCGGCAAATCCACGGACCATAGGCGAGTAATTGGCAACTCCACCAGATAGTGATATGGGATACACTGTCAGCGATGCCTCCACCGGGAATTGAAACCATGTCACTAGATCGAGTCGGCCTGGAGCGCCCCTTACCGACCGAGCCCCCGTCCAGTATCAAACCAGATGAACTGCCTTGGTATTGCTGAGATTTTACAGGCCCATCAGGGACCATCCCACTTTCATTCGTGTTTGTTCCGCACTGTTTTAGTATTTTATAAGTACATGAGACATCCTTTGTGTAATGACAGTCCCATTGAGTAAACATTTCTTATACTTTATATTGCACTCGTCAAATATTATGGGGACACGCATCATTAGGTGTGTTTGAAAACACATAAAAGGTTAATGTTGACACTGCCCAACCATTTGGTGGCCTGTCAGTGAAAATGGACGCATAAGAAATGTTCTACATAATCTCACATTGTTCTACATAATCTCTCGTTGCTCTACATCGGATTATTGCAAATGAAGGTCTCTTAGTGTTCTACATAATCTCGCATTGTTCTACATTGGCCTATCAATGCAATCGGTGCATGTTTATCGTTCTGCATCTCATTCATTGTTCTACAGCTGGCTCTCAGTTCAAATTGAGGTCTCATTGTGTTCTACATAATCTGCCATTGTTCTACATCGGCCTCATTACAAAGTATCTCGTTGTTCTATACGTCTGTCTCTCAGTTCAAATGGAGGCCTCTACGTAGTCTCTCGTTGTTATACATCGGCCTCTGAGTGGAAATAGAGGCATATTGTCGTTCTACATAATCTCTCGTTGTTCTACATCGGTGTCTCGGTACAAATGGAGCCCTCACAGTGTTCTATATAATCTACCATTGTTCTACATCGACCTCATTGCAAATAGAGACCTCTTATTGTTCCACGTTGTTGCTCTTTGTTTTACATCGGCCTCTCATTGCAAATGGTGACATCTCTGTGTTTTCCATTGTTCTACATCGGCATCTGAGTACACTGGCGGCCTATTTGAGTTCTACATAAACTCACATTGTTCTACACCTGCATCCCAATAGGTCTCATAGTGTTCACCACATGACTCTCATTGTTCTACATAATCTCTCAGTGTTCTACATAATCTCACATTCAACATAATCTATCATTGTTCTACATCGGCATCTCATTAAAAATCAATTCCTGACGAAACATAAATATATCCTTACGTTTTGTTATAAAATTGTTACGCGAAGGAGTATATCAACGGTTTTGCATTTCTCATTGTTCTACATCGGTCTCTCATTGAAAATGGAGACATCTCTGTGTTAAATGTAGTTTTACATTGTTCTACATCGGCATCTGAGTACACTGGTGGCCTATTTTTGTTCTGCACAAACTCACATTGTTCTACACCTGCATCTCAATAGGTCTCATAGTGTTCACCACATGACTCTCATTGTTCTACATAATCTCTCAGTGTTCTACATAATCTCTCATTGTTCTACATTGGCATCTCATTAAAAATCGACTCCTGACGAAACATAAACATAAATATATCCTTACGTTTTGTAATACAATTGTTACGCGACGGAGAATATCAACGGTTTTGCATTTATCTGTAAAAGTCGCCAGACGATGCCCACTTAGTCTTGGGGTAATGTTACTTTTGCTTAAAATTTATAGCAGAAAATAGCATACACCAATGCATAGGAATATATCGTATTTCCCCACACAGACATACTGCTGTGGTTTCAGTCCATTTAGGCCAACGTTGTAGTATTTTCGATTTTATTTCATTGCCGATACACTCCACCGAGTTCAAAAATAAATTCTACAAATTATGTCTGGGATTGGCGTAAAATACACCAGAATACATATAGTGAGAACAATTGATCCACCCCTGTGAGTTGGTGCACGCTATTTTTCTATTTAAACGCGTCAGATTTCCCCCCAGGTAGTCTGGGCATCGCCAGATGATCCATCTAGCAGATAAATTAAAAAACGTTGATACATTCCTTCGCATAACAATTGTATTTCGAAGAGTAAGGACCTATATTGATGTTTATATTCTGTAAAAAGCCACTTCGCACCGAGTTACATGTAGATACATATTGATATATGTACACCAACTATAGAGGCTTATGTAGAAGACTGAGTGGCCTCAATTTGCAATGATATACTGCCAATCGGTTGGACAATGTGATGGTTGCAATGTATCCTACTATACCCAACATGGGGAAAATGGCCAGGCTATGATATCGTTACAGTGTTGACCCTTTAAAGGGACCAATAAACTCGCGGTGGGTAAATGTGCACAAAATATTAAAGTCTGTAAAGACATCACCATCAAGAAGAACATGAAGAAATATATAAACAAAATTGTTACATTGATTGGTCAACAAACATCGCTAATCGCGTAGTAAGTTCAAATATTTTAGTCTGAATACAATTTCAGAATAGTTTTCAATGCTTTGACATTTTCCAATGTTTACCGTTAAGTTTTGATTAAACGTTTGTAGTATATTGGACTTGTATAAGTGTGTAACTCCACTGTAAAAATAATGATGTTTACACAACAAATGTTTTAAAACGCGATGTCTCGTCACTGAAGAGTTATAAATAATAAAAATAATTTATACATATTTTCCATGTTCTTCATAGTGATGATGGTTGTATCATGATTTTTTTTTCCACATTTACCCACTGTGGATGCCTTATATCCATTTAACCAAAGACTGGCTTTAAGCTGGATTATTGTGCAGGAGAGTGCACGTTGGGGCCCAGTCATAGCAACACTTTCGGGTCTAGTTTCACATTGATTTGTTAGCATTTAAATTATTTTTAAATTGGTTTTGGACTGTAAAGCAGAAATATCAACATGAAAATAATTCACATGCATGGCCATAGAAATAAAACATGTTTTTTCCCCGTACTTTAGAAAAAAAATGATGTCACCTATATTTGAACCTCGATTGTTTCGATTAACCAAAGTTTGGCAATCTTCGATATATCGGAATAGTCTTTCCCTTATATCAGAGTATATGCACTCGATAACAAATTCAGTTTCGACACGTGCCCCATCGCACATTGTACAAAGTCTGATTTTAACTAGAGTTTTCGACTGTTTAATGTTTATGCACACTTTATCTTTTCCCACGGTGAAAAGTATGCTTGGGCTGTATAGGTTGATATATTGAATTCCAAATGTTGAAGAGAAAAAGACAGGACAGATGTTTCTGCTGCATTTATATTTCGGATAAAAATTGTTCGCACGTTGTATGCTTTAGTATAAAGTAATAGCTACGTGAATGGGACTAAACGAACCAGTATAGACACCGCACGGAACCCAAACCCACACAGGGAAGGTTTGGTACCACAATTAATATTGCTGGGGACGTCAATTATCTCGCCAATGGCTTGTTTTTGTGTATTATGGATTCGCGACGTGAAAACATCGAGACACACAATAACACAGTAAAGCTGTTACGTCGCGATGTTGCAGGCATTACTCGATTCTGGCGGATTCATCGATTGGGCCGTTTGATGCAGTCAGCTCCACTCAGAGATTCTTTGATTTAATCAAACTCAATTTCAAATTTCAATCAACACACGTTGAGAATTAATTAAGGGACTTGGTTAAGGATGTATACGAGGCTTACGTCGAATCGAGGACCTCTCTGAACCACTCCGAACCCACTCCTATAACGCGCCTCGAAAAGGCTCTGGCGAGAAAAGGGCCATATATGCAACGAAGCTTGCTGAGTCCCACCAAAGCCTTGGAATCGGTTGATTTCGTGTGAAATTCACCAGAGCTGAAACGGATCTGGGTGTTTATACAAAAGAAAACAACTATTATGGCACTATGGTGTGAATTTGCACCGAATAATTCCATTACTAACCATGTCTCAATGACTCAAATATGCTGCGACATCATGCAAACGCTGATATTCCAATGTTTAGTCTTTTTTTCTTGCATATGCTTTCGATATAAATTTAGTTATTAATACTCGAGTGATGCATGACACCACGGCCAATATGCATGTAAATAGGGAATTGCAACTGGAAGTAATAACCTATTCCAATTAAAACTGCAATACATGTTGATATTGACTATATTATTGCTAAGTTCAAACACTGGCAAATTTGTCTCGCAATTTGTCAGGCAATTCATCGCAGATGGCCAAAGTGTGTTTAGATATGAAAGAAAACGACTTATACAACTCATGCATTTGTGAGTTTATAATTTCATTTAAAAATGATTTTGGACATCTTTATACATTATAACAGGACATATGTCCAAAATTAGAAGAAAAACAACCCAAATTAAAAACTTGTTAAAACTTCGTCTTTTCAAAGTCGATATCTGGCCATCAACACCTCCTACCAATGGGATGATTGATCCGATCTAATTATATTTTCGTATAAAAACCTACATGTTGTGGTTTTATGGTGTGAAATCAGACAGGGCATTAGTTGTTATATATACGCGTCCTGATAGGACCTTTTCGTGTTTCATGATTTATTTTCATGAACTAATGTACGCATATATATAACCGAAAACCGAGAAACGGGCACCTCGGATGCCTAAATTATGTTATTTAATTTAAATTTACGAAAGCCTGTGGCGGTTTGAACTCTGATATTGTGTTCGCGTTTAGTACATGTACACCCCTGCGTGTCCGCTTCCGGGAATCAGAATATAGGACGAAAAGTGCGTCAAATACTTTTATGCAGAAAGATTCGTTCAAGCGATAGAATTTAGAAAATTCGGGTTCAAACTTTTCTTAACTTTGTAAAAATAGAGAGCGTTCTTTGTTATACTATTCCTGGTGTATCGAAAATAAAGAGGGTTCATCGCTCTGGTATGTTAAAAATAAATAAAACAAACTATCGCTTTTTCAAGGTTTTTCTCTCCAGAATATATGATGCGTGTGGGTCGTTATTTCACGTATGTATCGATCTATATCTTATACACCCTTCCAAATTACGTATGTAATTTTGTGGTTCAAATGAGCCATGTCAGTTAAAATTTTAAGAAATTATGAAATCGCAGGATATCCAAATCCGGGGCATGAACACACAAACAGGCTGTTCTCAAAAGTATAAAATAAATATGTGATATAATTCAAATCTATAAAATGAAGAGGTCCAAAAAAAAAACGGGACCCGTGTCATTGAACACGTGTACGCACCCATACAATGACATCACGAAATTCCATGGGAAAAAGAAATTGCGGTCCTGTTAGGGAGTGTGAACGGCATTGAACAGTTACAATCTTGCCAACAATGTGTCTTTATGAAATATTTATCGAGACCATGTTAAAAACCAACGCCTACAATGGCCTAATTTTCAAAAAATAAGTATTTGCCTTAGCCTGCGTCGTATGAGAAGGTTTGAGAAGCGATTTCAATAGATAAAGGTGTTGTTAAACGGCGGTTTTGTACAGCTTAAATGGATATTAAACTGCGTGCGATGGCAATCGACGAAGACGCCCAAGCGTGCAATTTGAAATCAGTGTTGTGTGTGATTGTGTATGTCTGTTTGGTAATAAGCCACAGGAGATAATCAGGGGTCGCAGCTGGGGGAGGAGACGTGGCGAATAAAGCATAACAATAGTATTCAAAAGGTAGGCGGACGAAAGCTTTTCGTCTTGCTACGTTAACATCATAAATCTTTCTTTTGAAAATAATATACCTCGGGGACTGATAATTGATACCTTGTCGAACGCCGATGCAATGTAATGTGCAGTTGGGGTCTGAAGAAATGTGTATTACGGGCTCTATAATTATAACCCTTATGATTAAACTGGCCCCGCAACGATGTTTCGAAAAACACTCAAGTCGTCTTAATATTATGCCCATTCAGCCCGCCGTGAGTAAATATATAAATGTGTGACAATAATCGTATGTAAAACGTGTTTAACTCGATGAACACTTCAACGTACTAAAGCTGCTACTCGAGGACTCTTGGTGAAAGTCACACCAAGTAAATAGCCGCAGAGATGGACCAGGAAACGCCGAAACAGGAAGGCTGACCAACGATATATATAGCATTAAACGTATATATATGGCTCATTCGAACCTCAAAATTTTGTCCACGTAATTTGGAGCGACGGATACGATAGGTCGATAAATACACGAAATATTAATTGATATACCGGCCTCACATGCTGTTGAATTGTGATATTGTGGTCGCATTTAGTACATGTACACCATGTTTTTTTATTTTTCGCCAGAAGTCAGACAAACGCTCCTTATTTCTAATAAATAAGGAATGGAGGAACACTGAACGGTCTTTTCTGTTTCGTGTCTTGCAAATGGTTGTATTTTTTGTTTGGGATCCAAACACCGTTTTCATAGTTGTAATGTTCATTACTCCAGTGTGGCTTTTTTGGTTACAGCATGCTCGTTGAAAGGTAGTTCCGATATTTATCGACCTATTTTGACACCGTGACAAATTCAAAAGCGAATAAATATATGTGTATTTTGGAGCGCAAACCACCAAGTGGCTTTAATTTGTGTTTATGGTGGCTCCGAGGTGACCAGATTTCAACTCCCAAATAAACTGAAAAAAGAAAGCTTATGAATTTCAATCCATATTTGTATATGAGAACACAGATGACGACACAAAATCCGACAGACACCCTCAACCCCGTCGGAGTTGTAGTTCAGATGCCGGCCCTACGAAAGCGGATTAGAGCCATCCGAAACAACGCGGCACCCACAAATACACAAAAACACAACTAGTCATAACGACTTCCCACAACTAATACGAGCTGTGAAAGTCGTTATAACGACTTATCGGAAGTCGTTATAACGACTCGTAGAAATAAAAACAAGTCGTTATATATAGTCTTTATAAGTTATAACCACTTGTAGAAAAAAATGCAAGTCGTTATAACTTGTTTTTAATTCTACAAACGACTTGCAAGTCGTTATAACGAGCAATGTATTTCCATATTTCAGGGTGCGGTGCATGGTGTTCGGGTGGCCATATAATGCACTTTCGTATGGCCCACAAACCAACTGAGATATTCGCTCATCAGTTGGCAATGAGTCATGCGACAATTCAGCGGATGATAATTTAGGTATAGTCAGTCCGAGAAGGAAATTCTCGACGACAACGTTATAATAAAATGAAGAAAAAAAATCCAGATGTTTGTGATAAACCGATATACTTAATTAGCGGATGAAACCTTCCATAATTGGATTCGTTTAGATGCATTTAATATGTCCGCTTCTTTCTATTTAGTATCGACAAAATCACCTGCATTTTGTTGCCTAACAAGCTTCTGGTTTTGTGCGCGCGCAGTTAATAATTATCGTCTGCGATCAGCTTATTAGCCAATCAGAAGACATCTGCTGTTGGATTCTCACGCCGTGATAATGGCAACTTCCGTCCTCTGATTTAAGGTTTGGAAAACCCCACAGAATAGTTGTTTCGTTATTAGCCGTAAACATTTATATGAGTTGTATCAAAATAATAATTAAAGTAATTCACACCTCCGGCGATTAGTTTCGACGCTGTTGAATCGTATGGATAGCTCAGTTGATTAATGGGCTACATATTCGAAACCGATGCATTATCCGAATTAACGCTACCAAATTACTATTTCTTTGGCTTCGGGGGGGGGGGGGGGGGGGGGTAACAATATTTGATTCGAGTCGAGGAATCAAGGCTCAGAGTGATCAGATATCGATTTTTGAAGTTTGTTATTTCTCGAGATGTGCAATTAATTGTGGCCCAGAAAACAGCCGTCAAACCGACGGTCTCGGACAAAATTGTGGATGAGGATGGATAACTCTAAAATCAAGTGGTAATACGGCCAAATTTCGTGATACTCCAGTGATAATCCGGCCATATTTCGTTGAACAAAATCATGATAAATAACACGTTTTGGGAAATTTGATACCATAGGTGACAGTGGTTAGCATTATTTTGTTGCAATTAATCGATTCTGATATATAAAACGTATTTTAAAGAAATGTTGTTGTTATTGTTGCTACCAAAATCACCTGGGATCAGAGTGGAAATAATATACTAGTTTGAGCCTTTACTGTGCTATCCCGAACATTGGGCCGAATAAACTCACTCACAATTTGATCACGAGAAATTCACAAAGAGTCCCTATGGCAACGTGAAGACACGCGAACAATCAGACGTGAGCTGCATGGGTTTGTGCTTGATTAGAAACTAAGATATATATGCGAGATGTCCCTGTGATCTGTCTACCAGTTAATGCCTAGACTCACGTTTTGCCTAGAATTCTTGATATATGTTAATATGTAGTATCTCAAAATCTGTCTGGAATGCATGTTTTTTTTTTAAATTTGTTATCAATATGAGCCACAATTTAAGAACCATCAAACAGTTGGAAATGCTAAGCCCATTTTCTATATTTTTATGACAACTCTTTGAAATTTCACTGTTTTCAGGTACCAAGAACTCCACATCGTATCCAAAGATCATGAGAATCAATTCATTTCAGAATTGCTCTCATTTAGAGAGAGAATTTTTTTTATATATTTTAAAATATAATTTTCAGATCATGTCTGCTAGTCAATGAAGAGTTGGGCTGAGATGAGTTCTAGGTTATATTATCTGACCACCATATATAATACTGTGGCCCTTTCCCTGCTGATTGATTACTTCCTAATTGCACCAACATGCACATAAACATTTTTGTTTATGCACATAAACATTTTTGTTTATTGGGCTGAAATAGATGTGGCTGCTTTATTCGTCATGTAATTTATTGGGGTAGGATGTTGTACATGTAATTACAATTAAACTCAACATTATACACAAATGATTCTCCCACTATATCTATAGCCAATTTGGCAATAAACTATATGGTGATTTGCTTGTTTCGTTTAAATGTTAATTATTCTAACTGATATCTAAGGCCTAAAGCGACAAAACGAAAATAATATTTTAACATTGAATATTTAAAAATGAAGCTCCTCTTATAGAGCCAAGTTTGGCAATGTGATACATGGTGATTTGCTTGTTTTGTTTAAGTGTTAATTATTCTAACAGTTCTTGGTACCTAAGCGACAAAACGAAAATAATAGTTTGACACCCCAAATGTTTTAAAGCCAATTGTTTTGAACTTCTCTTAATAACTGTTGATTCCAAATACAATGAAGATGATTTGTGGAATTCAAGAGTTTCGCAGGATGGATTCCGATTTTTTTTTTAATTAGTTGCTTGTAACATCCCACCCTGTATGTCGCTGCGTCCCTGGCAAGATATATCACAATACTTGCGAAGTTTCACTAGGTAGAACCAATGACATGGATAATAACATAGTAGCGATATGTTCACAACAGTTCATACCTAATTAATTTTGCCTCCGATTATAATCACTGAAATTACTTCATCATTTTATGTTGGTGGAAGCTATCCTGTGTTAAATTAGAAATTACTATATCTTCGCGCTACCCGATGTTAATCGTACAATCCTATAGATAATGGACATGCTCCGAGAGCAACAAGAAAACAGACTCGTCAAAAGTAATATTAAGCTACAGAAATAATTATATTTACTGTCAAATGCGCCATAGGTGCGCACCGAGCCGAACGAATCTACGGGCAGGGGTGGGGCAATTACACGGCAAGGGATGTCCAGATTCGATTCGTGATAGTCAATGTGTGAAGACAAAGTTAACCCTTTACATATTGATAAATTCCAACTTAATTAACTTAAAATAGTATACAATTGAGCAATTAAATTCTTGTCATTTAAAAATGTTTGTATTTTATATTTGAATGATGGAATATATTTATGTTGCCTCGAGCCAATGATGGTATCAATTATGCAGTGAACGGAATTTATATACATGCACGTGGGTCCGGTTGTTACGATAACTTTCACAGTCAGTTGTTCATATTCACACATACAGTGAAACTATTGTTTCATAATTTAAGCACATGGGGAAAACAACTAAATATTAAAGAGATTTGTATAGTAAAAGTTTCAGATCGATGTCGCATAACCCAAAAATGCGAAAAAAAGGGCTATGTTAGTATAGCATACTAACCCGTTGACTTTGATCAACAGTGGCTTATTTCAAATAGCATTTCAGAAAGATATTATAAGAACATTTAAATCAAAATATTATTAAGCTACAGATATAATTATATTTACTCTCAGCTGCGCCGTGCACACCGAGCTGAACGAATCTACGGGCATGTTGGGGCAATTACACGACAAGGGATGTTCAGATTCGATTTGTGATATAGCCAACGTGTAAAGACAAATCTAACCCTTATATATATGGTGGGATTGCATATTCCCAATGACGTAGGTTGGTATACTGATGAGTTGGAACTTAATTAACTTAAAATAGTCACATTTGAGCAATTAAAGACGTATGATATATGCTTATTTCAGTTAATGTGGTACTTTACACTAAATCCGGCCATTTATGGGTCCATATCCTTTTATATTCAACAGAATACATGCAACAAATGAATGAATTTGAGCCATGGGTTAGTGCAAAATACACTCGTGTGGTCTACACACGATGCAAAAAAAAACATGGTAATTAGAATGAAAATGAATTTATGTCTCCAGTCATAAATTCATTATAATTACCAAGTTGTTTTACATCGTTCAAAAAGAAAACGAGTGTATTTTGCCCTCATCTATGGCTCAAATTCATTCATGTGTTGCATATTTTCTGTTGAATATAAAAGGAGATGGTCCCATAAATGGCCGGATTCATTGTATAGTAAGTAACTCTTTAATCTAAATGAGGTTGTAATTAAAATTAGACTCTCGAACAAGCTACAGTAATGCCCTAATTAATCGACTCCGTAACCACAGCAGAATTATGGGTAACTTTTCGGATTTAGTCGGAAATATGGCTTGTTGCCATTCATCGGAAAGCTCTCACTCTTAGAGCTCTTTCCATCAATGTATCACATTATTATAATCAATACATTTGAAAAATGATCAAGGAAATATGGGTTGATACAAAAATCGGACTTGGCACTGAAATGGATTTAAGGGGTTTCCACACCTGAACTATGTCACGAAGTAGAAAGTTTAGAGGGAACTACACAGAAAACTACTTAATTGTTAAGCTAGTACTCCACATGAAGGAATCTATACAATCTGAAGACCACATCAAGCATATTATATAATAAAAATGTCAAAAAGATTACTTTAATCACAGATTTAGAAGAAAAATATTGTGAACAGGGTTCTCAGCAAATATACACATTGAGTGGAAATGAATAACTGCTATAAAAAGTACATGATCTGAACTAGTAAAAGCAGTCTGACATACACTGCCATATAATTGCCTCAGATCTATGGAGAAACACAGTGCTAGGCCATTAAAATTATTCCTTCCACAACACAGTTCCTGGGCATATACGCTATACTGAAAGGGTCAAATGGCAATTTAATTGAGTTCAATACTGCTTCAAGAATTTCAACATTATATTAGTTGCACGTGTGCTGAATATGGTGAACATCCAATTTGCAAGAAATGATATAAACCTTTGGGCTGAGATGAGTTTTAGTCTCACGTTTATAGGTCACTAGCTGGCTTTTATTATCAACTAGCTGGATGTGCCCGACTTCGTCCTGGCTATTTAGGGATTTCTTTGTGATCGTCTCCATCTGGGCAGAATATACAGCGTCTGGAAATAAAGAGCATTATTATTACGGGCAATAATATAAAGAGGGATTCCTTATTGAAGTCAAATTTGCGAAGAAACATGCCTATATATTTGAGTCGGATCGGTCGAGGTCCAGAAACATGCCTATATGAGCGTATACAAGCGAGGTCAAGGACACGGTCGCACTTGAAATTGGACCAGCCCATATTGTTCCGGGGATCAAATAAGCCTACATACCAAATTGGGGTCGGATCCGAGTCGGTCGAGAAGTTTTCGACAGACAGAAGCTCCAAAATATATAATAGACAAGTCCATAGCCAAATTCCCAGCTTACCAGATATATAACACTGTGGCCTCTTATTGTGGTCTTATTATTGTCTGATATAGGAAACTTAGTACTGTTATGGTGTAAAATCGGATGGGCTATCTCTAAATATAGGTTTTCGCAACTCAAAACACAGGGATGGGTCCATTACTTTGAAAAGAATACATTACCGTTGCCATTATTAGCCATTTTCTGCATTATAGTTACAATTACCATTACTTTAAACCTAAGAATTAATGCATTACCATTTTCTGAATTACATTTACTTTTAAAATTAGAAGTAATGCGTTACCATTACCATTACTTTAAAACTGATTGTTTTTATGTCATAAAAAATCGAAGTTTTCAAGTGCCATCTATGGAATAAGGTAATGGTAGAGGTAATTTCCCTTAAGCAATGCGAGACATTTTATAAGTAATATACTACTAGAAACAGGTGGCAAACAAGAACATTCGTACCTACGCAATTTCTTCCAGAATGTTACATTGTTTAAGATAAATGACGACAATTTAATATTTTTCCACAACGAACCGTTACTTATGATATTTATTGAGTCGAGTGTAATATTATTCGAGCGTTGAAATAATAAATTTTAAGCCGGGACGCAAACGACAATCCGATGGCCTTATAGGGTATGTCCCACACTCACAAGTTTGTGAGGTACGTTTTGCAGTCATTGCGTCGTAGAAAACCACATGGTGCTAGAATATGAACGGATGCGTGCATATAAAATGTATCTGTACCACAGCTAACTACGTCTTACGTGAGAAGTAAAATCTCTGTAGTTCCACCAAATTTGCCTGTAAATAGTATGCCATTATCTCGAAAGAATCAACCAATGCAGGTATTTGAAGTCAAATGTCAGTAACGTCGTTACACGTGGAACTACAACCACGACGAAATGCCTGCATGCAAAACGTACCGTGACAACTTGCGAGTGTGTGAGCGCACTATTAAGGTGGGTGGGTGTATCGCTTGTATTCAGCATGTTGTCCCGAACACCCGCACATTATCTGCTTATAAATTAGATAATCTGCTTTAAATTGCCCCATTTTGAGTCGATAATGTGCTAAAATGAGAGTATTTTAGTCACATTATCGTCTCACGATGATTCAATTCTAAGCAGATTATATGTGCGGACAATGACACAAATTAGCCAACCCACGACTTTTCAGGTGTAAGCTGTTTAACATGTGTTTTCACTGTGGCCCCCGCCATCAAACTAAATAACGGATATGTCTCCGTTATCTGCTTATTTCAAAAATCAAATAATCATATTATGTACCACCTATTAGGATATGTTGCCGTATTGATTCAGATGTATAAAATGACATTTTTGAGTCTGAATATTTTGCCGGGAAACGATCGACACACCGTCTTCATTTCCGAGGTTCTATACATCAGTGATGATTGATCATCGGTAACACTTTCCAACAAAATCAATTCTTTGAAACTTGTTTGGAGACATGTTTGTATTATTTTCCAGAACACCTAGATAAATATATAGTCTTGCACATAGCTCACTTAAAGGGTCTTTAGAAGAAAGATTTTACAGCGAAAAAGCTGTAATATTCAAAAAAATAGTAACATTCCTGTCAGTCCATGGAAACATATGAAAACATTTCTTAGTGACAAAGACTTCTGTTAACTGTCCTTTTCTCAAAATTGTGCTCATAAATGTGTACGGAAAGATCATATAAGAGATACACAATCCTTAATTGGCAAGAGATGAACATATCGCCTCTCACTCTATAATCCCGATGACAATGATATGAGGCCTATCATATACCATCAGCGCCCTTTAATTCCAATTTTACCCATATTCAAGGAACACATTCAACGCAATTAATAGCTTCAGACGACCATTAAATACTCATGTGCGTTAGGAAAACATGTTTCCCGAAGTTAAGTACGTCAGTAGTGGCAGATAAGCCTGTTCCCATGCAACACTTATACGTACTAGTCGGCAGAGTGCGCTCTACTGTCTACTTATGCATACTTGATTTCCCACAACCAGACGAGAGTGATTAACCAGCATAACCCAAGCAGCTAAAAATAGATTTATTTTATTTCAGTTTGATTGTAAATCGATAAGCTATCAACAATAATCGTCCATATATTTAGGAGCCATAAAAAGATGGAATAAAACTTTCACGATATTCTTTAACAATGTTTGCAAAAAAGTTGCAAGTGCACGGTATCGCATCAGCTGAATATTGTTTTGGGTTAATATTTACAATATTATAATTCCGATATGAAAGACTTCACTTTCTTTTCTATCACAAAACATGTTAACAACACCAAATTTGTCCATCATATTAAATTTGTGAAATAATGTTGATGTGGTACTTGTGTATAGAATACCCACTGTTCGAGTGATTGCTATTCGAAACTTATTATTATATATGCATTGTGTAGCTACTGGATCAGGCGGGGGGCTCTATTATGCTATCCCACAATTCCGTCGGACCAGCAGACGACAACAATGGATGGTCTTTCTCGTGGGTCTGGTGAGCGCTGTTCTATTGGTTGAGGAACAATTCCCGTTGTTCCGCTGCATAATTGTTTGGGAATATCACCCTCTCATCGGTGTCTTCAAAGCCCCTCTCGAACACACGTGAACACCGAGCTAGACTTAATCCCTTTAACTCTTCATTCAGCCGAGTCTGTCGTGAGTTGATAGTTGCAGTTGATACATGTACCATTAACGCATAGCCTGATAACTAAATGGACACTAATCCGTGTTTCCATTTCGTTTAAGCAAAAGAACAATTATTGGAAATATGCCCTAGAACTAATCTCAGCCAAAGTGTTGAGGAAATTGCTCACCGAGGGTTAATTTGACCGGAAAACCAGCCCACTGTACGTAAAATACAGCCCACTGTACACAGAAACCACCAACGCCGGAAGGCACATGTGAGATGTGAGCCTTTCTAATAACATCAAGTTGAAAGTCGGTGGATGGCGAAGCTGCCACCAAACTAAGCCTAAACCAACTTAATATGTTTTTGGGACTTTCACTGGTCTTTCAATCGTTTTTTTTCTGCCATCAAATATGGAACTTATCAATTTCATATACATGTACTGACATCTGCTTCTGTCATAGAGACTTAACGATTGTTGTCGAGTATAGCTGGCTCCTCTGGAACAGACACGATTGAAACTTTCATTCCCTGTAACACAGGTTCTGTAACTGAAGCAAGATCTTCTATCATTTGTATTGCGAGTTATACACTGACTACATAGGCATGACTCACCGTATGTGATGGCATCATTACATTATATTGTGGACTCTCGCAGAATATTCGCGATGCTCAACTGACGGTAGATGTCCATATACATAGTTAGGTTCTTAGTATCTGTATATGAAGTTGTTTCTCAGGTTTAAATTTTTTGTACTGAACATTTGTAGTCACAAGTGGAACATGGGCGATGCATTGCTGAGTGCACGGACACAGTTGTTTGAAGACTTCTTCTGTCCTGTGGGGTCAATGATTGTGTTCATGGCCTGGAACATAACATCATGGCGATTTCATGTTTTGCATCTTAAAATTGTCTTTGCCATGCCCATACGTTTGACATTTAAAACATCACAAAGGGGGTGGCACAAATATTGTCAGTAGGAGCTTCATGTATCCAACCTTTAAATTCGGTGACTGTTGTTCCTTAACATAAATGTTCAAAAGCACTCTCTGACCATCAATTGTATTTTGACGCTCTGTGCACACACATTTATTGTTACCTATGGTACCAGCTCAACATCTGCGACTCAGCTACATGCATATTGCTCAGGTCTCAACAATCCTAATAGTATTCAAGCTCTTGTCACTCTTCTGAGGCGTAACCAATAGTGGTGTTTGTGAAAGAGATGTTAACCGAAGAGCGCTATGCACTAGAACTTTCTTGGAACATTCAATATTACTGCCCCAGTTATGATTGTTTTGACAGATTGTACCTTCCATTATCTTGACACTGGAATCGAACCAAACACTGAGGACTTACGTCCGCGTCATGCATTGGGACTTAGCGATCCATCACAACTATATATTCAATACGTTGTTTTTGCATTTAATTGCCATACATGTATGAAAGACAAATATTCGGCGACTAATCCAGCAGCACTACAGGACCGACGTGTAAATGGGTTAAGCCATACCACAGATAGTTAATTTGATGCCTCGCGTGATGCGGCCGCCATAGTACCACCAGTGACTCCTACTACACCCCACCACGGTATGCACCTCGTGGCCCAGAGGGTGCCATATTAGGGGACACTTTCCCCTCACAGTTGGGGTGGCCATATTCTACACTTGACCCACCATAGCAGCTCTTTCCGTAATTTATTCCTATCTGATCAACAAGATTAATAATGAGAAACATGAAATGCCATTGACTTGCTCTTTTAAAATAGAAAATAATCTTGTGATGTTACTGTAAAATGCGTTGTGTCGATTATCCAACCCAAACCATCGTATTTGCAAGTGCGAATGCATATCCTACCTACACATTTTCATATTTTCCGCGGGCAGAACTAATTTTGATGTTGCCTTTTCTGATGCTTTTTGTTGTTGGTTCTTTTTAATTTTAAGGCCGTGCGATGAAAGCGTTTGAGTGCCCGCCCGAACGGCGGCCAGAGGATGGTGGTGGGCTCATCCGAGGATCTCCCTTACGCCCAGTCTTGAGTTTTCTTTTTGTTATTCTCTCACATCATGTCTTGTCCACTGGTCAGGTGAACGGGAGTTCTAGTTGCTGTTGTTGTTCTCTGTGTTCGTTTTGTCCGGTTTCTTTTTTTCTGTTCTTTTCTCCCTTTCTTTTGTTCTTCGTTGGTGAAGTAGGAGATGAAGTTGAAGATGAAGAATGCATCTCTATCCCTGCTTCTCACGACATCACCATTACTATAATTATAATATTTTCAATCCTTCCCATCCGAACCCCTCTACACTTAATGAAGAGCGGGCGCGAAACAAAGTGGGAGCAAACTTAACAAAAGCCGTTGGGCTTAATCCCCTTTAAATATGTTATTATGATTGGAATAAATATGTTTGCCCAAGAAAGTGGTGATATCGGTGGTGAATCCGGTATTCGGTCTTCTTTAGTCCTATATTTATGGGGTACCCTATATTATTAAATTGTCTAATGTGTTATTTATACCGGATGTTTCTTGATCGGTTGTTGTGGCAGATGAAGGCTCTGGCTCAATGTATTTCGGAGTCATCGGGACGAAGTCATGGTCCTCGTCCTCCTCGTCTGGTCGTGGAGGAGAGGGTAGTGGAAATTTCATCACCTGTCAGACTGGGTGGGGGTCTTGGCTGCATGGGAGGAGTCGTCTGGTGGGGTCTCAGTCGACTTCTTCTCTTTCCACGCAGCCAATCTTTCTGCATCTCTCTTCTTTCACGGTGGGATTTTATTTTTCTTTTGACGATGCTTCCGGGCTGATTTGGATGTCTGCATTCCCCTCCCGGTAGAGACCATGAAAAGGGCTGTGCCGGGCCGAATTGAAGTCCAAAATCAGCTGGTATCCGCCTTGGTGAGCATGGTTTAACCAGCTCACGCAAGGCGATACATGCATGGAGTCCAGCATTTTAATGATATCAATCGGAATTAACGGTGGCGTAGTCATCCTAAGAGGTGGCGATCCAAGCTATGTGGTGGTCCGACTGATGGTGAAAAAAAGAGGATTTTTTTTAATGCCGTGAATATGTATTCATGGCTCCATGTCAACTTTGTGAACCCTAGTGTATACCGTAATAAGATTCTAGTATATAAAATAACATATTTGAATGAGGAGTTCAACCATAAATACATTATCTTCTTAATATATAATTTTCTATTCATTTATGCCATATAGTTTCGATTTTAGAGTGACAGCAATAAATAACTATTTTGTCAATATTTCAAAAATAAAATATTACTTTGCTGTATGGCTATTGTTTATAGGTTACATTTGGATTACACAATTCTTTTTCAGGAAAACAAAACAATCGCTATTAAACAAGATTTTGTACTTTGTTATAACGTCCTCCTATTTAGGGCTCCTGTCATCCCGTCGGGAGCCCTGTCTACATCTTTAACTATTTCTTTGCTAAATGGACTATCCCGCTCAGTTATAAAAGTATCAATTGGAATGGTCTATTATTCATCTGGAGGGGTGTTCGTGAAAAGATTGTCAGACGACAAACAGACGAAAAGATAACACAAATGCATAAGATTCGTATTCAACAGTGAGATATGTTCAGACAATAAGTTGAACAACATTTCCTAAGGGGACTGCTCTATCGGTGGATATTTAGTAAAGAAAGTATTTAACAGACTAAGCAATTCTTACAGGGTCCATGTGTTCTATATAAGTATAGAGGGAACGGAAGCTATGATATATATCTTGATATAAAACCCACATGTACAGATCGGGGTGGTGAAAACGGACACACCGAAGTATGTTCAGGGTCTGTCTTGTCTCTTCATTGTTATCAACCCAACATCAGTTTTATTACTCATGATTTTTGTTCAGACGACTGAAAATAGATCTTGCGTTTACAAATATATCTTTATTATCCTACGATAGCGCTGAGTCTTTATACACATTTTATAACGAAGGAACATATATATATATACAGTGGAATAAAAGATAAATGCACCACATAAAGGTAATTAAATATCCACATATATTTATTTTCAGTAGTTCATCGGGAACACACAAACATGTACTTATGTGGACACACATAATCATACATATCCTCATGTATACAATTACACTCACTTCCGCATACATGCGCTCTCTCACACACAAACACGCACAAAACCCACGCACCACGCATACACTATACCCGATATATTTATTTATTGGGGTTTAACGTCACTTTAAGTAGCCAGGGCTATATCAAGACGTTGCCAGTTTTATTCGTGGAGGGAAGGTCCGTGCACTTAGGTAAATATAGCATTGAATTAATTGGCTGGAAGAATGACTCATTGTGCCCGGCGAAACCACCGGCCACCAGCGAGTAACTGGCAACTCCCCCAGATAGCGATATGCATGGGATACAAAGTCAGCGATTATTCCACTGGGAATTGAACCCACATCGTCAAGGCTGGAGAGCGATACGATCTGGAGCAGAGCCCCTTACCGACTGAGCCGTCGAGGTCCCCATACACTATCCCATACATGTATACAAACGTGCACATAACAATACATACATAAGCACAGATACACACATCCTCACACCCCAGAGACCGGAACGGTAAACACGTACACAACAAGTTTTGTTTATGCATTTTATTCATAACTTGAATGAATTGGACTCAACACTCCGACAACGCCTATTTTATTGGGTCCATACAGAAAATAAACTGAAATAAAAATTGGACACATACAATGGATCTGTTCTGATTTGCATATAACTTTAATTGTTCATTGTTATCAACTTCACAAATTACAATTCAAATATACACAATTCGACAAACTGTTATTACTCAGCATTTTTTTGTTCAGACGACTTCGCTGGAAATTGATTTTATATTTACAAAAGAAGCCCGCGCTTGTCTGAGAAAATTTTCTGTGGACAGAAAATTAATTTTTCGTGAAGAGGCTGCGACGCAATGTTCCGCCATGTGCCACTATTTCTGGGCCATATTCGAAGTGCCGTTGAAGAGGCCATGGACGCCGATGATTGACACGTTCCACGAGAACAATGAAACAATCAACTCAAACTCTATAAACTCCGTCCATAAGATGGCGTCTTATCAATGAATTGTGTGTATTGTTCTTCATTCCTTGCGATTGATTTTGCAGCATAGTATATAGGAAATCTCGAGCAGGACGGATTCTGAGCCTCCGATCCATCTTGCTTAAGAGTGCGAATCCCGATCTTTGCTGCGCGAGAGTTGCTTCGAAAACAAAGGCTAATCGCCTTTGTCTCCGATATCCTCATCATCGCTACTTAGGGGGGAATTTAAAATGCACTTGATTCAGCCCCCGAGTAAAGCCTAGTGTTGATGTGTGGCGTCACAATGAAGGCATTTTATTTAGGGGTTACTATCAACTATGTTCAATTGTTGTAGAACCACTTGGCCGGGCTCTTCAGAATGTTTTTCAGTTACGAGAAGTAGACTCAGTCCTTCCAAGAAACGCTCGCAACAATTAAAATGATCACGATGTAATTCGAAGGAAGGAACATAATGGTCGTTGAATTTGTTTTCTTCATTTTCGTATATTTCAAACCTACATCCGATCGATTGTTAGAGTGTGTATGTAAATGGGATGTATACGTTACCTAAGCAAGATCGAAGATTTAAGCTGACAATTGCCTGAAAGAGTGCACGATCGAAACCCGAGTCTTTCCTGACTGAGATAGCAGTGAATGAATTAACTTGGATATCAACCAATTGGACTTAGCCAGGTTAGATAAGGACAAAAGCTTTGTCGAGAAAATGCACTCAAAGAAAAACTGAGCAAAACAAACCAAAAACGAAAACAAAACAACAAACAAAAACAAGTCCCTGGTGCATGACACTACAATTTGTATGAACCCAACATGACTACTTTAGTCGTAGTAATGGGAGATTCCACAACTGTTTTTGGAACACAGCACGCATATAACAATTGTGTTGTGTAATTGTACTGAACATTCGTGTTCCAGTCTTTGAACAAACCGCGATTATTATCAACATTTAAGTAAATATATTTATGTCGTTTACGGTAGTTCTAGCGAAATATGATATATGTTACATCAACTTCGAAAAATCGTCTCCTAAACTTTTCATATGGATATCATGCGGATGGATACTATTATTATTTACATTGATTCGTGTTTTAATAATGTAGTTTGTATGACTTATTTACATTGATTCGTGTTTTAATAATGTAGTTTTTATGACTTATTTACATTGATTCGTGTTTAAATAATGTAGTTTGTATGACTTATTTCTTACAATAGAGCAATGTTACAATATTGCTCAGTATATTTGCAAAATATATTCACCTATGGAAATGACGTACTCTCTCGCCAAAGAGATAAACATCATACATTTCTACATTTACTCATCATCCTCAACTATCATCGTCGTCATCAGAACCCGCCATCAGTATGTTTTTACATCACCGTCATCAGCATTATCGTCATTATCATCGCCATCATCATCATCATCATCATCATCGATCATTATCACCACCATCATGCAGTCATCATCATCATCGTCATTTTCGCCGCCGTTACCAACATCGTCCTCAACTATCATCAAGATCATCGTCGTCATCAACACCCGCCATCAATAGGTCGATCGATCGTGCAGCCATCATCATCATCGCTATCATCAGCATCACCATCAACATCGTCATCATTATTATTACCACTATCATGCAGCCATCACCATCATCATCAGCAGCATCGTCATCGCCATATCATCATCATAGTCGTCATCATCATCATAGTCGTCATCATCATCATCATCATCATGCAATCATCATAATCATCAACGTACTCGCCATTTCACCATCGTCATGTGTCACCATGCATCGTCCTCATCCTCGTCATCACCATCATCATCATCGTCATTAGCATCATCAAATTTGTTATCATCATCATCATCATCATCATCATTATCATCATCATCTTTGTCATCGTCATTATTATCGTCATTGGCATTCGTATTTTTTCAGACGATGTTCAGTTGACCATATTTTCCTGCGAGTTACCCGAAGTGGTATTTAAGATGCGTAGTGTAGTGAACGTCGTTCCGATATATATATCGCCCGCTCGTTTCTGTAGGACCTGATATGAAGACGCCTATCGTTATTTCGCCATATGCACGTTGTACACATGAGAGCGCGCAGAATTTACTGAGAAACTTACCCGAGAAAATCTCCAAAATAAGCAACATTGCAGAACTATATGGAATATTTTATCTAGTGCCACAAAAACTATGAAAATATTTTACATCACAGCAATATAATGCTGCGACAAAGCGTTTCGACCCCAAGCTGTTTACGTTTATAATACTTTTGAATGCACTTACCTCCGACATTTCTATTACTCTTTGGTAAATACCTCCCAAAAGAACAAACCCCAACTCAAACATTTAATTCTGATTAATGATAGTACATGCGTGTTCGTTCCATGCGCATCTCGTTGAAGTCAAATGAGGTTCGCCTCAACCATGAAACCGGAACTATAAAATAAGAGCATTATCGCATAACAAAACGAGACCTATATATGTGCCTACATAAATATTGTAAGTCTGTAATTTTCAATGCACGGATTCTAGGACGGGTGACGTGTAATAAACACAGAACGACATGTGTGTTAACGGGTTTGTTGATACGGCACTTGTGCCATCGCTATGCCTCTCGTTCTATCCTTCCGCGCTAACACTCATGTCTTATCAACAAACCCATTGACACACTCATGTCGTGATGTGTGTATATGTAGTGTCTTACAGAGCACAACTCAAGATGTACATGTGCAGTTGTCTTCCAAATTTGCATACAACTAAGACTAATTAAACATTAACGCCAATCGTACCAAATATCGATCAAACGGTGTGTCATTCTTTAATAACAAATTCCCTCTCAACCGAGAAACACCCTCTCGACAGATAACCTCTGGAATGCCTTACAAATTATATATTTAAGAACCTATCACCATGTAAATAAGTTCACATCGACATCTTGATGTTTCAAGTCAAGACCTTCGATGCATACAAGTTCTCTGTGCAGTGAAATTCGAGATACACTTTCCTGATCGCATAAGATTTGCACGATCACTTGACGTATTTACCTTTTTCGAAGTATTATCTGGTCTGAAAGGATTAATGACATGAAGTCCCAGGTATGTTTGTAAACCGGTCATACAGAGGTCACTTCAGATGCAAACAAGGGCAATAACTCGGGTTGTAAAGTAATACTGCTGTCCAATTGGCGGCAGATTTATGACGTAGGATACGTATCGTGAGTGTATGTTATATTTTATTTCGAGGATCTAACACTCACATGACGAAAGATTTACAAGGCGATGGCGACTCGTGCGACAAATTGCTTGCTAGAATATGTTAAGCAATAATACAATTATGCTCAGTAAATCATTATTGTCCTGCTCGCACTCAACAACACCACGAATGGTTAGGCGTAACCCAGAACACCGGACGCGAATATAGCAATTTGGGCACTCTCGTTATCACAAAGAAACCACGAAACAGACAAATAGGTCAAGGTCGGACGAGACTAATGGTGTTCTGGGTCATTCCTGTTTATGGGAAGGTAAATGTCAATAGAGCTGTCATTATTTTCGGATTAAAGCAACATATAGCGGTTTGGAGATCGACACATACCTGAAATACTGTTATGCGGACTTGATTTGCCACAAAAATAGTTCTTCAAATTATATAGAAATTAGAAATGAAAAAACGGGTCCCAATTTCTCTACGGCATGAAACAATAAAGGGAATCCCTTGTTAGCCTATTTCTGATAGCATATAAAAATAAATGCTAAAAATAGACAAATTAAATAGGACAAACCTGTTTATCGAACTTGTGAAAGATCCATATACCAATATGACTGAAATTGGTGGACCTTTGATCAAGTTATCGCGCTAGCGGAAATAAAATGGCAATAAATAAAAACAATTGTCAAAGCTCTGATTAGAACGTTGGGCGGGCCGATGTTCTGTGTAGCGCTGTCGCACGTGAAAATAGACTCACATACAAAAATTTGTCAAAATCCATCAATAAAGGGCTAAATGGTATTTTAATTTAAGACCGCCCGTCCGGAAACCTCCCCTGGTCAAAGCATAAATCGAGTAGTAACGTAACAATCATCTCGTGTATAAGCGAACAGCCGAATGCTGTAACTAAAGAAAAAAACATTGTAATGGAGACTACAATTTTCTTTTATAAATCACGCCATTGCCAGTTGTATTGGCGGAGGAATGACCGCGCAAATTCATGGCTATTTCCGCTTAGTCATGCAAAGGATACAATCCAGATGGCTGCCGGTGGCCATGTTTAAAAAAATAATAAAAAATCATTCAAATTTGATAGCTGTCATCTAAAGATCACCTCGAAGATCAGTATGAAGTTTTGGATCAATCAGATGGAAAATGTTGGTTATATAGGATGTGCCGAAGGATTAAGTCATGCAAAGAGTAAAATCCAAGATGGCTGCCGGCGGTCATGTTTTTGTTCGAAAATCGTTCAAATTCGATAGTGATTCTAAGTTTGCATGTAAATTTTCAAAACATTTCTCCAATATATGTGGGCTGCAGGGTGTGCAAAAGATTCAAAGGTGATCTCCAAGATGACCACTGATGGCCAAGATTTTTAACATAATTCAGAAAAAATGATATCTCCCATCTAAAGGTCACCCCAAAGAACCATATGAAGTTTGGGATTAATCTTATGAAAACTGATAAGGTGTGCCATGAAAAAACATTCGAATTCGATAGATCCCATCCAGATATCACCCCAAGATCCATTTGAAGTTTAGGATCAATCGGATAAATAATGTTGTCCGTATTGTGTACCGAACGATTTAGACATGCACAGAGTAAAATGGAAGATGGCTGCCAGCAGCCATGTTTTTATTGAAAATTGTTCAAATTCGATAGCTTCCATCTACAGCACCCTAAACATAACTGTACATTTTTCAAAAACAGATATCAAATAAATTTGAGCTGCAATGTGTGCAGATGAATTCAAATTTGAAATGAATGCTTTTATACAGTCATGGTTTAACATATTATAACGTGGCCTGATGATCTCCATGGCGGTGGGGTGTCTACCTTGAAATTTTCAATCTGCACCCCGTTGGTTAGTTGTAAGTTTCCAACATGCATGACACCCCCTTAAGGTTGGACAATATCCAACTGATAACAATTTCAGACCAAAACGTTGACTATATATAGAAACAATTGCCACTGTTCGTCTAAAAACAACAAATTCTCCACTAATTATTGGGTGGAAAATCATATAATGAGAACAATATCAGCCTATATATAGCTTAAAGCTTCCAACTGTTGACCTAAGCTGGGGTGTAGTTTAAGTGGGCATACAGCAATTCAGTCAGGCTGCTGCGACGAACAGTACCCATAGTTTGGCATTAATACAGCCGCTGTATTGTCAGTGTCATACAAATTCTTTTTCACGGAAATAGCGTTCGTTGACAATCATGTCATTATCTGGTAACAATAAAGAGCGTTTGTCACACTTCTGCGGTTGAGTTCAGAAACTCGAAAACCTCGGCAAGTCTTTTATGGTATATAAAGTTCGTGTGAGTATTTATTGACATATTTTGATCACCAGTGTGTCTGAATAGTGATAAGTTATAAATTTTATCTTGATGCTTTTTTTCGATAAAATAGACAGAGTTAACTATTGATAGAGAGCGTTTATAAATGTGTTTCATGGCTATTAATAACGAACAGTATATAGGCCGTTCATAAACGATCCTACAACTAGTGTCTATGTTCGGCCTATTTTGATCGCCAGAGTGTCCCAAAATCGATAAGTTGCTAGCTATGCCAGGAGGCTACAGTGGGCATATAATAATTCAATGTCGCAGACCATGCAGGCTGTGATGAACAGTACCCAGAGTTTGACATTGATACAGCCACTGTATTGTCAGTGTCGCTTTGACAATTTTCACCTATTTTTGCAGACACAAAGGCACAGTTTGCGCTAGGATGCAACACAAAGACAAAATTAAACTGGAATCGTGGTCGCTCTCCTGAAGACTCTTACCAATTCTTTTTCACGGAAATTTGAGAATCTATACCACTAACGCAGTTTGCAATAATGCGGGGGTTTCTCGATGTGTTTCCTCGGTCTATTATCTTTTGCTATTATCCTCCCGGAGAATAAAAGATGCGATCCAAAATTGTGTACCCTTGTGAAGTAGAAAACGCGCGGGGGGTCCACCGCCCTATGAATGACGTCCCGTGTCGAGGGTCCTTCTGACGTTCCGCGCCGATTGGTCGCCCAGCGGGCAGGACATAAGTAAGAGGGTGAAACGCGGAAGGGAAGAATGATGAATTGATAGTACGAATTTTGCACAAAAACCTCCTTACTGATTCGGGTTTATATTCTCCAACGAAACACCTGCATAACGAATAAAGGGAAACCCCAGCCTTCTGTCGTGGCATCATGTCCCTCAGACGAAACAATTAGCTATATAGAATCACTGCCCATTGTTACGAGGAGAAACGTCCACTTGTTCTTAATCGCAAGAAACAAGAGCCGGTATGATGACTGAGAGCTATTTGCGCCTTGACACCATAATCCGGGCGCTATTATTTGAAATAAAGTTAAAGTGTAGAGCGCGGGGTTGTTCAGCGCCCTCTTGAAGACGTTGTAGTAGGGGAGAGAATCGCAGATGCCTCCTCCTTCTCGTCTGCTTTCCACTCAGATCCCTGTTAATTAGTTCTTCAGCGAAATGGGGCTTCTTGTCTATACTCCATCGCGGCATTAATGTCATCTTAGAATGCACAAAAACCCATTACGTATAATTTACAAATAAAACCTGTAAATATAAACCTTGTCTCGATAGAGTTCAATTCATATTTGACGTTAGTTGGTTCACGGTGCGCGGCACGCTTTCGGTCTCACCTTTCCATGATTTCTGAAAACTTCCATTTCGTGGGTTTAATGTCGGATAAAATCTCATGTTGCTGTTTCCGTGCAGTTTATTGTATCCTGGAATATTATGAAATCACTTGATCTCTGCTGGAAATTGGACCCGGATTCATGAATACCCTCTGTTGGATTTGCGCGGGTTGAGGTAAGATACATAATATAAATGTCATAAATTCATCAGAACCCACCAAAGGATGCATTGAGCATAATATCCGATAACCCCGAGCATTCTGTTGTGTTATGCTATGTATATACCATCCGCAAATAACTTATTTGGACCTAACAAATATGTATAAGTAACATGATAGTAGGGGCAATATATATAGATCAATACATACACGAACTGTGTTGCACATACTTTATATACTCTTGAGGGGGGGGGGGGGGGCGAAATGATATATGTTTTATCAGCCGTTTAACATTTGCCGTATAGGAGATAGATAAACGCTCTTTGTTTCCACTGTATCAGGAATATCTTTAACGTGAACGCTATTTATATATCGATCTAATTTGATCCCCGAAACCAGACTATTAATAAGCAAAGTTAAGCCGCTCCAAGTTAGTTTTTGTGAACAGAAATAGTGCATACCGTTTTTAAAATATGAAAGAATGTGCGACGATCACTCATACAGAAACCAAATCAGAAGAGGGTGTCGCCAAATTTTAATTAAATAAAATCAAAATAAATATTTGATGTTTTTATTGTGTTGACTTTAATCAACTGTAGTACACTGTTTCCATATATGGAAGATATGTTTACTCGCAGAGAATTCCGAGAAATAATGTCTTTCTTACACTAAATACGGGGTGAAGTAATGTAGTATGATTGCTTGTTTCACCAGAAAAAGATAGAAACCCTCAATTATCCTGGTTTATCATTTATAGGTAATGTGTTCTGGTAAAAAAAGAGTATATAATGAAGAATCATATTCATGTTTCAAGTGAACACAGTTTTATTTTTGTTTGTCATTTATTCCCAATGATTCCCATTGCGCAAAAAATAAGTAAAACGGATAAATAGTTTTCATAATATGAAATAATTATTTTAATACGGACGCGATATATATAGTCATTGATGACGTGAATTTCTTTTGAAGGAAATTGAGAAAATTAAATATCAATGATTTACTTATACGGAGAAAATATAATAAACAGAAATATAAACTAGCAGCTATGGTAATGTTTTGCAAAAGTAATTTGCGAACATGTTGTTTTATCTGATAAACTATAGGAAGGACGACTCTTATACTTCACATCTTAGAAATCATGACTGTCTAGATGATAAATAAAATACCATATGAGATGCAATATGCGGAAAATGTGCGACATTTGAGAACGTTTCTCAAATACTAATAGCATAGAATGACACCAAGATGACAAGCAATCCGTCCAGTTGTTGGCATTTATGTCAATAATATAACGTGTCAATGCGTTATTCATCATGTTACTCTTACATACGTAATCCTTCTTCGTGAAACAATGATATATAAATAATATATAATACATACCTCTACTGAAACGCGAGAAAGCCGAGTACGTTTTAGACTCATATCGTATTTTCCCGAGTTTTGTATTTTGCATACATGTAACATTCATATATATCTAAAATTTTGCGCCATAAGATAAAACCCGACACACAAATGGGCTAGCACATAATTTTACTGAAATACATGACAGATTATTTGTTCTGTTTCTATGCCGCACGTTTTTTTAAATTGAAAATGGATGAGAAAATCATATAACGAGTTGTTCGTTTCGAATAAAGAGGTTTCCTTTTTTAATATAAGAATGTATTCATTATATATATATCCTTTGCATTATTAGTTAGGCGGTTAACATTTTAATATACATGTATCAACAATTATACACATTACATTTTATAATATAAATAAGTTTGTTGGATTCTCCCTTATATTGTCAAAATGCACGCTGAAACAACTGTATTTCATAAAACACATTGGAGTTGAATAACTTGAGTTATTAACCAAAAACTACGATCACACCTTGGCATTGTAAATATTTGTATGTTCTTCAGAATCTAATTAACCCGATATATAAGGAAATGAGTGGGAGAGGTAGGCACTCCAAGGATAAGCTTTGTAAATATTTAAATGAGACATTTTTTCGCACCAAAATTATTCGTGTTCACAAAGTAATACAATTCAATTCGTTATTTCTCATCACCAATACTCAACACATATTTATGGAGATATGAAATATAATGCATTGTGTACAAATGACATCTCGATTTGTCATTTTCCTAATTCTTTGTACAATGATCAAATTTACTATTTTGCAAATGCGATTTATGGGCAAGATCGCTATTAAATTTCAGTATTTTCAGATGTAAAATTTTGCTTTCTCTGATAACTGCCAATATCTCAATATCGCACTTTAGATATCTGATATCAATTTCGCATTTTTAATATTTGATCTCCATATTGTATTTTTAGTCCAACTCCATGATATGCATTAAATTGGCGGATCCAAAAAATTAAATGAGTTAACAAAAACTAAGCAACAAACTTAAGAAAGCGTGAAGGAAGAAACATATCGGTATTTGAATGAAATATGAAAGTGAATAGTCTTCTATGATATTTTCATTGCAAAGGTTTTGTATGTGTGAAATTTATCCCACGCCCCAATCAAACTAGAATAAAGATATGCGATATGGGCAACTTTTAACCAATATACACCATGTTCATATTGTATACAATATATATATATATATATACAACCCAATTTGTAGTGGGCACCAAACCGCCAAAACACAAAAATGGGTTGTTTAATTCATTTGGGGAAATTCCATTTGAACATTTTATAAGATAGTTGGACCTGTATATGTTTTCAGAGGATTTCAAACTATTCGACGCCAAACTGAGTTATTAACCAGCAAATTATTAATAAAATAAACTGACTATATATATAAAAGGTCAGGATAAAAACATAACAGTTGTTAAATGGTCAAACAAATTGACCTTTTGCATTGAAAAAGAGGTCCCTGAGTCTTATTCTATTGCAACTGCATCAAATGCACTCAGGTACACGAATTTAGCTATATCTGATGCAAATTATTTATATAAGATTTATGGAGACACGGAATCATTATATATATGAAGGTTCATTGTTTCAGTGAGCGTGATCAAATTATCATCTCTTATCGAAATGTCCATGTGTCGATCGGAATGGCACATTAAGATGTTCTTCAACTCAGATCAAGCTTGAAAATCGGTCCCAATTTTCGCCCATGCCTGAGTTAGAACCCGCGCCAACCTCGTCCAACACATATAGTGTGGTGATCTTATGAATGTTATGCTTCCTCATATGGATGTTTATTATTCGGCGTCAGTGTGATACAAAAATCGAGTGTTCACATACACGCAAATTTTCCTGGCTTAAAGCTATAATGCGTCAAAAACGGAAACAAAATGCTTTAGTGGGGTAATGTACAATTAAATCCGGTCATTTATGGGACCATCCCCCTTTATACTGAGCAAAATATATGCAACAAATGAATGAATTTGAGCCAGGGATGAGTGCAAAATACACTCCTGTGCTATATGAATGATGTAAACAAATATGGTTATTATAATGAAAATTAATTTATGACTTCAGTCATTAATTCATTTTCATTATAATGATCATGTTTTTTGAGTAAGTGAGTGTATTTTGCACTCATCCATGGCTCAAATTCATTCATGTTTAGCATATATTCTGTTGAGTATATAAAAGGGGGTATTCCCATAAATTGTCGGATTTAATGTAGAGTACCCCTTAAACGTGCATATGCAGCAAATAATGAGAAATTAAAAAAATATGTAGTTCACCCGTAACGATGCTACCGACTATTGCCTTTATATAGCATTCAATTTTATCAAAATAATAAATTATACATGTATTTGAAGCAAATGTCAGTAGTATCGTTACACGAGGTACTACATGCATTCTACATGCATTCTGACGTCGTTAGCTTTCGTAAAGATGCATTTCATACGCATGTTGCCGTTCATAGCTTGGAGCCATATCGTTTGTGAACTTAGAGGGATTTATTTTTACAGACTTCGGTATTTGGTAATGAGCTAACAGATCTTTGTATAAATTTTCCAGCTGAGCGACATGGAAATCACATCGCAATGTGATAAATACTAATAATATTAGAACTATTGAATAATAATAACTGCAATAATAGTTTGTCATATATAGTTTTATATTAATACACAATATAGGATATTTCGAGATACAATTGTTACAGTACGTTTTCGATCAGAAAACTAATGGACGTTGTAGAAATATAATATAAATATCAGTTCGGAATTAAACAGAGGTACACAGGAAAACAAACTGCGTGATATTTGAATGGATGTTTCCAATTGACAGCTTAGTTTTGTTTATCTCAGTTTTATCTTATTTAGCCCGAGATGTAGACTCAATATTTTTATTACTTTTTCATGTTGTTCGAGATCATATCTAAATAGTTTTAGATATGGCCGCGATGTCCTGAGATAACTTCTTTGTTAACTGTTCCCAGTATGATCTCAATATTTCGGGAAAACTTCTCGAGTCACGAGTGGTTTGCATATATAGACAAGGAGAATATCTCGGAACTTATAAGTTGAAATCTGAAACTTTTCCTGGACGTTGGGAACACGACCAGATTATCTCAACCCCAATAGCGAATAAAGAAGTTTAGTATTTTTCACCATTTGAATTTTTTTATTTTTTTTTACCATTTACTTATGGCATCAGACAACATATGTGTAACTTCGTCAACTAAGTTACGTGTATGCTAGGGGGCAGATGCGAAAGTTATGACTTGTGATATTTGTGATTACAACCCAATGTAAATCAGTTATGCCATATACAGAGCGTTTGGTTTATACCTTTTATACAAAGTAACCGACAATATATGTGGGGAACTTATATGACAAATGTCACGCGTTGAGCCGTGTTCATATTCCCGAACTTATATTTGGAGTCTCAATGAGATCAGTCAACATCTAGTATTTCTATGGTATGATAACAAGTTACTGCATGAACTATAGGCTAACCGTGATCACTAATTTCACTATATCCGACCAACAAATTATATTTTAATCTCATTCTTAAAACAGTTTATATATAATACATCATGACATTGTGTGACATGTCACAACACATATACTCAACTACGATTAATAATTTCCATATACGTGCATTATACTTTTATCACGTGTTAAAATATTTACATAATTACAGGATAATCAGCGGTTTTCTGCCCTACTAAACTAATTTTGTAGACCCGTAGATATCAGAAAGATCCCATTTCGGTTAGCAGTTGACTCTTTATATTGGTTTATTTTCTGCCAATCCAGATAGTCGGAGTGGTGTTCGTGTACCCCGTCGTAAGTTATCAGATCCGAAAAACCCTTTGGTATATAATGGTATACAACACAAAACAACACGGCGGGTTTGAGATCATTTTCTGGGTCGAAAAAGTAATAAGTCTTAATTGTGCGTTGTGACATTGGAAAAGTTACTTCAATGACTCTCGTCTGGTCTACGTGGTGAAAATCACCATTCACCAGTGACATTAAGGGCGACACTAGCTCATGGCACTAGACTATATCATCCAAAAAAACAACACAATGCCTATTATGTGGCCCGGGAGGGTGACATTGGCGCCCAATATAAGTGGTTATGTGTAATAAGAGTGGGCTAATGGCTGTGTGTACTGAGTTCTGAGTCATCTGTGCCAGGTTGACTACAAGGAGGTGCCGGGAAATAATAAGTTTATATGGAGGAAATGATTTTTCTATAGAATATCCCTCACATAGAGGATCATAGAAATGCCATCGTGACCCTATTCTCGCAAGTATACAACAGCAAGCACGCATGCACAATCGAAGTTGGCACCCCATCATCTCGCATAATCCTTCCTCAAGTATCTGTTACAATCTCCGACCAGTCATACACCTTTCTCCCACATTCATTACATAATATATTATTGTAAAACATAATTGTCTGTATCAATGTATAGGAGGCTTCGTGTGCCACATAATTCATATGGTTTGCAAAAGTCAGGTCCGGATTTTTCTGAAGCATGGAACAATTTGAGTGGAACAACATTCATTATTAGTCTAGTCCTGATTGTGATAAAATAGAGAGCGTCTGCCTCCCTTCTGAATTAACCCTTTCATGGTATGAACTGCGCTGATGCAGCATTAAATGCCATGTGTCAGTGCATTATCTTATATACGCGAATCTCACACAGGAACTCTCGCGTATATAAGAGAATGCAGTGGCTTACAATGTCTAGGTAGGATAGGATATTTTATTTGCAATACACATACATATTACATAATAATGATGAAAATAATGAATAATTCTGTCGTATATTGTGGGGGGTGGCATAGTCTGGCAAGACTGTCTTCCTGCCATCCCCAGGTAAATATTGTTAGGTCAATGCATTCTCTAATATATGCGAGGCTCCTTATGGGAGAATCGCATATATAAGAGAATGCATTGGCACAGGTCGCAAAATTTCAAGAAGCTCCGACCAGTCATGGGAGTGTTAAAACAGCTGGAAATGGATTTCAGAAATATATGAATCGAATTTTGACAGATTTACTCGACAGATGCGAAACCATATCTATAGAGATGACAAAACCAATTTGCAAGGTTGCACACCATGAAAATTCTGACAAAATTTGCCAATTTACAGAACCTACTACAATAAAAATGATCCAACACTATTTCGGTCAAAAAGGTATATCGAAAAACAATATTTTTAGTGTATCGCCAATAACCCCTGGATGCGTCTTGAGAAAGTGCATAGCGACACAGCAGTAACATATAGAGATTTTTATCTTCGTGATAGTATGCATCTCTCTTAGATCCGAGGTGTTTGAGTCAATTAATAAGCGTCTGTTCCAAGCAACATTTCTCCAATAAAATTTACAAGTAATTGAGCGAACATATAATTTTCTTAGCGTGATGTCGTGTGATTCTCTGTCTATTTTGCCAGCGGGAAGAAATTGTTGACGCTGAATATGATGCTTGGCCACCGGTTATTGGTGATAATAACCACAATTACCGCGAAAATCACCCTAAACAGATAGAGGTAAACTGACCGTCAAATTCGCACGATTAATGTTTGCCGGGAAATGTAAACTACGCCGTGTAACTCCAATTTAGAGATTGCTTTTCTACTTTATAGCATAGGAATCTGGGCCAGCCTGAAGAACGTGTGGATAAACTAAATTAAGGAAATTGGTATGAGTTTCTGCTCTAAATTCTAATATGAATCGTACGTGACACGTAGTGGAGCAACCACACATGATGTGCCTCAAATTGCCTTTTTCGGCGACATAACGCAAAGAATAATTTATGTAATATCATGCAGTGGTCACGACGGAGACGACATGCCAAATTGACAAGACGTGTCGTGGATTGTAAAATATCGTCTGGATTATCGTCACGACTTCTTCATTTTTCGTTTCCATTAAGTTGACCAACGAAATTGGTCTAAATGAAATTAATAGACTTAAATCACATGTGAATTCTTCGTATGTTGTGAAGTATAGTTACTTTCATTTTTATCGCGATGCTTCATTTCCAATTCAATGTTTGTTTTTTTGCAATCTCCGCGATCTTGAAAAATCACTGATGTATATAGAAAAAAATATATGACGTCACACACCTGCCTTAGGTATAAGCACCCTTGGTGGTTGCTATTAGAAAGTGTCCGATATCACATTCAGAAAAATAACATATACACAGAAGAACGCTCTTTAGAACCACGTGACAATTTGAAGCCAAAAATGATGGTCCTGATTGTTACACGTCAGCCTGTTCTATACTGGGTCATAAGCTTCATACGAAAATATTTGATGGTCGCAATAGTTTCAATATGAACGTATTTCAAAACGAAATAACTCCAATATGGCACTATTTGAGCAATATAGCTTCTATACAAGCCTATATTTACTGTGGTAATGTGTTTTCACCGTGGACCGCGCCATTCAACGGAATAACAGGTCAGAATCAAATAAAGTCCATATGAACCTGTTTCAATATGGACCTATTTGGACAATATATTGCACAACTCGGTCTGGTTCGGGATAAAAACGAGTCGATAAATAAGTTAAACACCTTTATAAGGACTTTACTAGCCACAGAAAGACATTCTATTGATATAATTAAGGTCCCGACTTTTCGGCGGTATGGTCAGGGCAATTAAGAGCGTTCCTTGTTGGTGTGTTCGTGACATGGTACATTTAAAACATAGAACGCGTGTGTCACTTCTCTGAAAAATGCTGGGATATCGCTGACTCCGATCGGTATGTTTTTTTCTTCAGAGTATGTAATCTATGCAGATAGATATCGCGAGTAGAGTTGACATTGACCGCACAATTAGCCCCTAAATCCGGCCTCATATTTTTTAGTAGCACACACGTGTATTATCGGCACGCGCTGTGACGTAAGAGTTTAGCACAATGATATCGAAGTCAATGCCGGAACTTTACAATATTATGTTAATTAGAATATAATTATGATATTCAATTTGTGTTTGGGTTATTTTGTGTTGACTGAGATAAACATGTGCGATAAGGGTGGTTGAACAATTTTGTCAACACGAAAAGACACATTTGAAATGAAACTATATTTTTTCTTGAAGATGTCTTTACTTCCACTTTGGTTGTGATAAGGAAATCAACATTAATGTTTTTTTTTTAACCCCAGCCGTTTTTCCTTTCTAAAATATGATTTTGTCATCAAATTGATCTAAAATTCGCCACAATTCTATACGAAATGTGTTAACCTCGTCCACTAAATTCGATTAAATCATCATTAAAGCTCGGCTCGAATCGAAACTAGTGCACTCGGTTAATAAATTTCGTATATAATTGCGATAATTATAGATCCTCTACTTATCTTACCCATCCTTCTATGTTACGTAGGTATGATTCGGAGGTTCGTTTCAGTTAACGGGATCTCTGTCGGGTATAACGAAAGTACACGCAATGGGAAGAATTTATTGACGCTGAATATGACCGGTTGTTGTTGGTGATAATAACCACAGTTACCACGAAAATCACCAATTCAATTAAATTTTTTATTTGTCTTCAACAACTATCTGGAAAAAAAGACAACATATACATATAATATTCAGTATAGTTATGTATAACTACATTGTGCCAGTTTTATCTCGGACAGTCTGACCCTCAGTGTCAGGGACGTGGCGACAAGGGGGTGGGAAATTTCATGCCAGGCACTAAATCCAGCAATTTATGGGACCATCTCCTTTTATACTCAACGAAATATATGCAACAAATGAATGAATTTGAGCCATTTATTAGTGCAAAATACACTCGTGGGCTCCGTGGCTCAAATGCGTTCATTTGTTGCCTATATTCAGTTGAGTATAAAAGGAGATGGTCCCATAAATGGCCGCATTTAGTGTACAGTCCCCCTTTATGTATGCGGATCGAAATTACGTGTTTTATCGACATATTTAATTTCAACCTCCAACATAGTTTGGAGGTTCAAACGAGCCATGTCTGTTTTAACTGCGGTAGGTGGATAAACATGAGCCATATACGCAGATGCTTATAAAACACCCACACACCCACAGCGCTCTCCAGCCCTAGCCAACACGCCTTCTGTTTGAACAGGGAGACTCAAAAATCGAAGCAAATCGAAAGAGTCGTATTTTAGTCATTGTCATAACCAAATTGATTTATTTAGCTAAGTTTCTTACTTTTCTATAATATATTATTGGTGTCAGCAGTCAGCTTGGAGAGGGCTTTGTCATTTAGCTTGTAAAATTACTAATTATAAGTTTAACAATTTAACACATAATGGACGACAACGCTTTACCTTGTAAGCGAAACTAAGACGATATGAAAAGCGGATTTTGTTCGTCGGAAGTGGCTATGAATAGACATCGTTTCCACCACTGTTAAATCATTGTTATATATTTGCATCCGCTTTCATAATTTTGCCAATTATTAACACAAAGTTGAAGTTCTCTTTTTTGTGTGATTAAACTGAGCTTCTACTGACATAAACGCATTTTGTATGCCGTATATGAATGATCAAGCTCAAATATAATGACAGAGAATGAAACAAGGTCTGCGTTGATGATAGCTGCACATACAGTTCGTTCACTGTCCATAGACTGCATACAGACTATACCATTAGTGATATAATAGGGGTGGGGACAGTGTTCACGCGGGGCTGAAAAATATTTTGGCTTATTTTTTGGCCAATTCTGATTTTGTTTGGGCCAAATTAAAAACAATTTGGCCAAAATAAATCCTCATTTTCTGGTCTCACGATTAGTGAATAATTTAGTTTTATTGAACGTCCAACATTCTTTAATCACACCATTGTTACTGGACAATATACCACTACTCACCATCTATATATATATATATATACCATTCAGCCTTATGGTAGACGGGGGATTCATTAGTGTTAATCTTCATTACTATTTTATTGCATTTTGTGGTCCATTGTTTGATATATAGAACACTGCTATTAGTGCATTGCGTTACAGATTAAGCTCTATCAACTAATCAATTAGCAGATGATCGTACCATAAAACTGATCCTCATGTCGCTCCCGTTACAAAATAAATTTGGGTTTTTGAATTAGATTAGCCATTTTTTTGGGGGGAAAAAAACTTTAGCCAAATGAAATAAAAAAAATTATTGACCATTTTCGAAAAAAAGTGGCCATTGGCCATTATTCCAGCGTCAACCCTGGTGGGGTGTCGCCCGAGGCAAGGTTGGATTTATGCATTAGATCAACATAATTATGTCGTCGAGAAATGGCGAATCTGGTTTGAATCCAGATAAGCGCAGACTTGTGAACAATACCAGGAGCCTACGTCACTAATGTAATCTTAGTCCAAAGCGGTTTTGATTTTAAATGTGTCTAACGGGATGAACTAGAACATGAGCTGTGGAAATTCACAATGTACATTAAACAATGAGCAATCATTAAAAACTCATATTTACCACTGGAATTTACAAGGAAAATGGGAATCGATTGTGTCCCAATTTTTAACATAAAACACACCTCAACCATTTAATAAGTGTTCGTAAAATTCAATAGCCCCTTTCACTCGTAACTCTAATAACTCCGCAACAACTATATATCTAGCTCAACTACTACATTATATAGATTATAATATATAGTGACGTAGGTCCATGGTTCTGAATACGGTAAATCTGATTGGTATATCCCGACAAGTTTATCAGTTGCTTTCGTGCATTCGGTGGTTTCTACGTGCATTGGCGTGAGCTCCAAATTCCCCCGCCCATAACAATGACAACGTAATATGCCCTAGTGGCTGAAATGACGATAAACCCTGAATAGACCAAATCAAGACGATATAAAAAGCGGATTTAGTCCGTCGGAAGTGGGCGACGAATTAATATATAGGAATAGTTTTCCTACTATTAAATCGATGTTATATATTTTCATCAGCTTTCATAATATTGCGAATGTTATAAGGGAGGCGGCTGCACATGCCGTTCTTTCACTGTCCACAGACTGCATATATACTGTGACAGTGATTATGGTGAATCACCGGTGGCGCAGCATGCAAGGTGCATATAGTTCAGTGCCTTAAAGGATTACTCCGGTCTAGAGTTTTTTTATCGTTATCGATCGCCGCTAATCCACTGAGCACTGTGGATTGTGATAGGCCGCCTGTAACCGAAGTTATGGTGATTTAAAGTTCCATCATTGATTATGCAGCCGAATAGTTAATGTTCCCTCACGTGACGTCATGTTACCTCCCATCAAGTGTCAAGTGATGGCAAAATTGCCTCATATGCGCAAAGGGAGGGGAAACTTGATTCCTGTATCAGGGGCAGTTATATATATCGGTCGCTTCTACGTTAATTGGAGTGATGTTCCGTGAATTGACATCGTGTGTGATATTTCATCCAGTAAATATGGCGACGTGATACAGTACAACGTCGACGAAGATCAATATACTAAACAATTTATGTATTGTTTTTCCATCACGTTTAGCATATATGATCATTTTCACATGTATATGTTTGTTACACCGCGTGCATCTCTAGATAGACGAACGAACAATTTTGGCTATAAATTAATTGATCTATGTAGACACGCCGAGATTTTGATTGCTAATGGCAGATTAGGCTTCGACAAAGGGATTGGTCGTCTGACATGCAAGAATGCTAGCATAGTTGATTATCTGCTATTTAATTACACGATGATGACACATATTGTAAATGTTCAAGTGAGAGACCAAAATACGCTAACCAGTGATGTCCACTGTGCTCTGTATTTTGAACTCTTAATGGGAGATGGGCCAAAAAACTATCATCATATAAATCTAGAGAACAATATAAATGTTCCCAACGTATCTCATAGCATGTCTACAAATCGTGTATTTCCCATCAATAGCTGGAGCAGTGACAAGGAAATACACTTTGTACAAAACATAGATGAATCGCGCGTAACTCAGTTTGCCGAACACCTTGAGACACTGAAAGTCAAGGCTACTATAACTGAGAACGATATAACAGATGCCAATTGCAACCTGAAACAAATTTATCGAAATGCCGCAATTTCCGCGTTGGGTACCCGGCCAAGGAAACAAATCAAACCGAAAAACAAATCGAATACGAAACCGTGGTTCTCGAAAGATTGTAATAATATCAGAAAACAATATCGCACCAAACTGAAACGTTATCAGCGTAGCCGCACAGAAGCGAACAGAATAGATCTGACCAACATACGAAATGCATATCAAAATAAAATATGACATTGCAGGACAATATTTTAAATTTGAAACGCACGAACGCTCGCGACTACTGGAAATTAGTTGGAAAGAAGCGCGCAAATACTCAACCTGTGGAATCGCTCACAATTAACCAATTTTATGATCATTTTGCAGAAACAAATTCAACAAAAGTAGATCACAGTTATATATATGTCTCATCTGGACCGTGACATTGAACTCCAAGAGATCGATAACGCGCTACGCAGCTTGAAATTCGGTAAGGCCAGTGGAATAGATGAAATTAAAAATGAATACATTAAAATGGCTTCTGGAAAACTAAGGACTCATCTTCAGACATATTTTAACCTGATTCTAAAAAGCGGTATTGTACCAGACGACTGGGGAATTGGTATTATTCAGCCGATATTTAAATCAAATGATCCGAAAAAGCCAAATAACTATCGACCAACCACTCTAGTAAGTTGTATATCAAAGGTGCACAGTTCACATCTATTTTGAGCGAACGTATCCAAAGCTTCCTAGAAACCAACAAACTATTAGAAGAAAATCAAGCTGGATTTAGAAAAAATTATTCGACACTGGATCATATATTCTCATTAAATAGTCTTATTGACCTTGTTAAAGCCCGCAAGCGTAGCTTATATTGTGCTTTCATCGATTTATCGAAGGCTTTCGATCGGGTCTGGCGGGTAGGACTGTGGAGAAAACTCTTTCATATTGGAATAGAAGGTAGGATTCTAAACGTGATAATAAATATGTATAAGAACATAAAGTCTTGTGTTGCACATAATGGTGTTATATCAGCATTATTTCCATGCGAAACGGGCGTCCAACAGGGTGAAAATCTTTCCCCTCTCCTTTTTTCCATATACACAAACGACTTAGAAATGTATTTACGCAAAAACGAAAATTGCAGTATAGTTCTAACAGACGTGCCTTGTGGTTCGAGCCTCCATTACTTGAAATTTTTCTGCCTCCTGTATGCTGACGATACCGTTCTTTTATCGTATTCTGCGGAAGGGCTACAATGCATGTTAAATGACTATGCCGAATATTGCCGTATCTAGAAATTGGAAATCAATAATGCAAAAAGTAATGTAGTTATAATTGGAAACAAAAGGAAAAAAGATGGGCATTTTATGCTGAATAGTGAGCAGATTTAAGTAACGAAAACGTATAAGTACCTTGGAACGACATTTAGTAGTAACGGCTCTTTCGTCGAAGAAAAAAAAATACGATGTCAACAAGCAAAGCGCGCAATGTTCAGCCTTATATCAAAGATGCGAACCATGAATCTCCCTTTAAAATGCGTTCTCGAACTCTATCAAATATCGATTGTCCCGATATTGACTTATGGAGCTGAAGTTTGGGGTTTTGGGAACAACAATATTATACAGCGATTGGAATTATGGTTCCTTAAATATATACTCAAAGCAAAACGGTCCACGCCAAATGCTATGATATACGGTGAACTTGGGATATTCCCAGTCACGATGAAAATCAAACATCAGATGTTGAATTATTGGGGTCACTTAGTGAGCGGAAGTAGAAACAAGATCGCGTATACTCTATACTGGACACTGTGTAGTAGATACAACCAAAGGGACAGATATGTTAATAACAAATCCAAATGGATCAATTATATTTACTCTTTATTAAATGAACTTGGGCTCAGTGGCACATGGGCTACACACGCTCCCAATCCCCTGAAACTATTCCGCGAGGCTACAAAACAGCAACTTCAAGATCTTTATATTCAAAGTTGGTGGCAAACATTGTATTCTTCTGACAAGTATATTAGGTATCGATATATCAAAACAATCTACCGAGAAGAGGTATATTTTTCGAAATTGCATACAAACGATTCTATTTTAATTTTTAAATTCCGTACTCGAAATCATCGCTTACCAATAGAAACAGGAGACTGGATGAACTTACCCGATGATGAAAAAAACTGCAAATTGTGCGACAAAGACGCGCCAGGTAATGAACTACATACACTTACTTCTTGAATGCGATGCCTTGAACGATTTAAGGCGAAACTATATATAGCAAAATATTACTACACACACCCGAGTAACTGGAAATTAGCGCAACTATTTAACAACCCAAAAGCGAAGGTAATGCGTGGAATCTGCAAACTGATAACTCAAATAAACAAGCTGTACTATAATAAATAATATAAACACAATGAATATATATGAAATGAACCATAAATGAATACCTCTCCACCTCCTCCCACCGTAAACATACCCCCCCCAATACAATATCCCTTTTCAGATGTGTCAACTCCCACCGATTCAAACCAGGTCGAATAGGAGCAACAAACAGTTAATAAAGTAGTGTGTCCATATAATTGTTTAACAATACGTTATTACATATCACTTGGCATCGCACCAATAAAACCGCGCGTATTTGCATTGATTCAGGCGGATTAATACTATTTCGAAAAGCCACGCATGCCACCAACACCAGACAATGCAAAATGATTTATTTGTTCATTAAAGTTAAATGCTTGACCAACTTCGTTGCACTAACGAAAAAAGACACACAAAAATGAGGCAAATTGGGGAACTATATTTTCCGTCGCTAGCCCCAGAGCTCGCAATACTGTCGTATACGGTTGTGAAGAGTCTCAGCCAACGCTGTAAATATATGCATTTAGCAGCTTTTAAGGATTTTGATTGGTTAAAAATGCATAAAGCTCTAGACGTTTTCATGTGATATACAAGATCTTCAACTCGTTACGTTGTGATAATATAAGATTTTGCGAAACGAATTTGATTGATTTGATTCACAACTCCTTATGAATAAAATTTATCAAACTCGTTTCATAAAAGCTTATATCACAAAACAACTCATTGGAGATCCTCTATATCCATATGAATAATTTAGAGTCATGCCCATTTAAAGATACCTTAGACTTCAATGCAGGATCGACACTATACGCCAGCTTTGTGAAGTCCAGGCCCAAACAGAATGCAACACCGACGAAACACCTCACAATTCTTGCACATCAGAAGGCTTGCAATAATTTTTTTGCCAACTGCCCAACCCCGAAATAAACATGTTTTAACATGGACTCCCCCCTCCCAATAAAGTTATTTGATTTGATTTGATATGACCCCGTTGGGGCATGTATCATTGACGATTTGTGGATCCTCAGAGGAAACAAGAAAACATGTCGGTCTGGAACCTACCTTTGATGGGAAGCCGGTGAACTTACATTGCCTAAAATTTTGAGATGTGTGTATGTTCTGTGTCCCATTTTGGAGTATGATATTTGTACGTGTTAGCTTCGAAACATACATGTAGGCATACAAGTCAAATTCTCATTCATCTGCTGTGATAATTTCTTTTTGTTCTGAGCTTCAAATAGCGTGCATATAAGTTCCTCATATTGATCTTTAGACTAACCGGCATTTACCTGCCTGGCAAAGTGATGTGCGCCTCATCAATAGACCAGCCAATAATGATGCATGGTATCCGTAACCTAACCACGTTGGCATTGTGAGTTCAATGTGAAAACGGGTTTCAATGTTAAAAGGACGTTGTGCTTCGACGAAGTTGTCAAAGAACAGTCCAAACTTGTGCAATTTTGAACAAGTGGTCTGATTTGAAGAAAAAAATGGTTGTTTCTATTTGTTTGCTTTAGAGGACACACAAAAGGCACACTGTGTGTTTGCTTGTAAGTTTTGATCAGGGCTATTATACTTTACTTAATTCGTTTATTCAAGACAAGAATGACGACACCAAACAGCTCCATATAAAAGGAAATGTGCTTGTGAAATTTCCCATACTTAGACCGGAATATCAGAATACTTGTGAACTCAGCTTATTGTACTGCACCTATTAATTAATTAATACTCATATTACATTGGCAAAAAAAACAAACACACTTTATGCATGCTTTATATGATACTGGGGACTTTCGGTGGAACAACCAAGATCACCAGACAATAACGTTGTTATCAGGAACGTAGTTGAGTTCGAAGCATTTTTATAAAGTACGAAATTGAATGCCACTTGAGGAACTTCTCCGCACGCTATATGTAAAACTCACAAGAACAAATTATTACAGCAGATGCAGTTGATGCATGAGAATTTGACATGTATGCCATTGTCTCGAAAACAAACACATACATATCCCAGATTCCAAAATAAGCAACCGAACATACACACAGCTCAAACTTTTAGGTAATTTGGTCGGACCGGATTTCCCAACCAAAGGCAGGTTCCAGACAGTATGAAATCTTGTTTCTTCTATGGATCCACAAATTTTCTAAAATGCATGCCCTAACTTCAGTAAATTCAGAGATAATTCTGTCTTGATCCAAGATTTCTACGGTTTATTTCGGGGTTATATGGGAAGTAGGCAAGTCTTCTGGTATGTAATCATATGCAGGGATGCTTCACCGGGACGTCGCATTATATCTGGACATGAACTCCACAAAGCTGATTGATAGTGTCCAGCCTGCCTTGAATTTCCAGAAATAACAAATATTCCCAACACATACATATAATACGGACAGTCACCCAATGAGCATTGAGCCTGTTCTCCCAAGCAAAACAGCTGGAAACAAACAACTGTTTTCTTCATCAGACCACTTTAGAATTGTACACGCTTTAAAGGTACTCAATCCGATTAAGCACCCCTAAATTACTATTTCTTTGGCTTCGGGGGTAAAACATATTTTATTCGAGTCGAGGATTATTGTTAATAGTAACCACTTGATTTTCGAGTTATCCATCTTACAACCGCAAATTGTCCGTTTGAGCACGTGGTTCTGTCCCACATCTTCAAAAATTAACAAACTTCAAAAATAGATATCTGATCACTCTGAGCTTTTATGGGTGGGTTCCTCGACTCGAATCAAATATTATTTTTACCCCCAAAGCCAAAGAAATAGTAATTTAAGAGCGTCTAATCGGATTGAGTACATTATAACTGTACTTTGACCACTTCGGAAATTCAATAGAGCGAAACGACCTTTTAAAAGTAAGTGGTCGCTCTGTGTCATATTCGATCCCATGTGCAGCCTGAACTGTCAGTGGAATGGTTTTATTTAAATGATATCCTCATAGTCAATGTGGTTAGGACACAGACACCATGAATTATTACATTCTGATCTATTGACGAGGCGTTCATCACACCAAACCCAGGTTATGGTTGACAGTTGGGTTTTCAAACCTGATCCGCATTAACAGACTAAATCTACAAATCGGATCAAAGCACGTTTTATACGGTAAAAAATAATAAATTGTTCAACCGCATACTATGCCTGTATCCCATACTTTAATTTCAAATAGAAAATGCCATTTCTATTGCGGCAATGCCATATCCAACACGATGACAAATTACAGCAATTCACTGATAATCTAGTCATATCGTCAGTGCTTGGTCGGTAGTTATAATCTCGTATATATGTGGGGTCAGCATTTTTTCTGTTCAATGTCGCAATGTATACATTTGCCAAGTTTCCTGAATAAGAATTTTGTTTCAATTTCTTGAAAGCGATAGTATATTTGCAGACACTTCTCTTCCACGACAGTTATCCGTTATTTGTATGATCATACGATTTTGCCAAGCAGGTGAGAGTATTCAATTATACCATAGTAAAACCATAGTTTAATTAACTATTCAGTATGCATGATGGTCATGATGATACTCATATGGTTCTAATTTGGCCTTCGTGTATAAATTTACCATGATCTTTGTAGTAAAACCCATTCCAGTTCCCCCCACTTGGTCCCTGAACAGAACAATCAGCTCGCCGTCGCTGCACCACCCACCACCAGCGGAGACGACAGGGACGCCGATGTCACCCGGCCGTCCCTGCCGACTTCGTGGTGATGGAGACACCACATTCACTACCCCCGTCTCCACATCCCGATGCAGCGGACTTCAAGCCGCGGACACCGCGACCTCCGGTGTCCCCCGATTGCACAGCAGAAGAGGAGAACTACCACCCTGCTCCTACCGAAGATGAGGTCAACGTAGCTTCAGCTAAACCAGCCATCTACGGAGCAATAGACCGAGCATTTGTGGATAAATTCAACGAGCACTCGAAGACTACAAAAGAAGATATATAGAAGACGAAAAGAAAGAAAGGGAAAACAAGCAGGGACGACACATCACACCGCACCCCCCATCCTCGGGAGAGAAACACCACAACCCACTTAACAGGAGAAAGAAAAAATAAATAATTATTGTAAAATGTTATAAATTGTTTCTTTTTTTGTTAAATCTAATCAAAGGCAAAACATATGAGGGGCTAAGGAAAGGGCCTTTCGGCCCTTTCGACAATCCAGTGGTTACCCCCCCCCCCCCCAAATACATATTCAATAAAACCAACGGGGAGATGGGTTTTATAAGCAGAAAATACTGTTCTCGTCTCCTCTTCGCATTCTCTTCACTACCCCATTTTGCGTACAACTACGGGTAAAGTAGTGTCAGCGGTACATGTTTTGTCTAAAATATATGGGATACAATGAATAATGTTTAAAGCAGAATCATCATGTCCAGAACTAGTATAATAGAGCGGCATATTTTAATTGAGGTCCGTATGAGCCAGGGTCCGTATAAGCCGAGGGTCCGTATAAGCCAGGGTCCGTATCAGCCGGAGGTCCGTATGAGCCAGGGTCCGTATTTATAAGCCAGGGTCCGTATCAGCCGGTGGTCCGTAAAAGCCAGGGTCCGTAAGAGCCAGGGTCCGTAAGAGCCAGGGTCCGTATAAGCCGCATACCATTCTATGTACCCAACTCTAGTATTGTATAAGTGGTGTGACACGATCTCATAGAATTCGTGTGTTGCAACTGGTATTTAAAACGATAAATCGGCAAAAAAATCGGTGAATAATCTTCGTAAAAAGCGAGGTTTTCATTCACTAACAACGCCGGTATAAACCAGCTCAATCGGTGTCATAAATGACAATACGAAAACCGGTCATAAAGGTAAAATATTCCAACATAATTCACGCGAAAACATCGTTTAAAAGGCTTTTTGTAAGCAACCAAGCTCGTCTTTTAGTCTCTTCCATAAAAACATAGCCGACCTTGTCGCCAAACCTGACCAAAAGCCACTATCATCGTATTTCCCCTGTGCATCAGATCGAAGTTTATGCGACACTATTACATGTTCGCTTGTGGCCGCTACATAACAGCAGCAAATATGCGTTGTTATAGTACTGATGTGGATTTTTTTCAATAAGAAATTGATGTGTATAATGACGTTTATCGATACCACGAAAAAATGCGATCAACATTTGTGAGGACTACAATAGTCTATACCGGGTATTCATTGTGTTTGATGTTGTGATCTATTCAAATCAATTCAAATAATTTATCCTCAAACCAAATATAATGATGTTCAGAACCGTAGAGAATGTGACCCTATATCTGACAGTGCATACTAAAGAAGGTCTGAACGTGCGTTATGACAATGGTGGGGCTAACTGTCAATTTAGTGTAAGTTTTTGTGTGTAGGGTGACATTATTAACCCTCTTGTTTTTGGTAGTTAGTCATTCTAATGATAAATAATTGACAGTATGAAACTCAGAAATAGTGCAAAAACAATGGCCGACCACGATGACAATCAAAATGCCCTCATTGTCCCTCCAGTCCAGATGCCGTTCTGGACATCCTTCAGATGACAATCAGAGACGACTCAGACGAGGCCAGTCTAGTTAAAATTAGACCGTGTTTCACTTCAATCCGTCGAAAGTAATGAGGCGGAATCTGGATATTTATCATACTGAGATGAGGTGTAAATACTCGATCAAATTCAAAGCAGATTAACCTAACATTGGAAAAAATATATTGCAATGAAACTACAATGTGCAAAAAGAGACATTTCACTGCATTATGTAAACACTTGTGTTGGAATCGTAACATGTTGGTGACACATGCATGACTTATCCAGTAAATGGTTATGAATTGGATGGGGGTGGGTGGATCAGCGGTGAACCAAGCAGTGTATTTAGGGCTCGTAAATTCTCCTAATTTGTGAAGTTGTACAGCATTTTTGTATTAATGATTTGCCCTAGATTGTATAAATCTGGTGAATGAATAAGGGATAAAGTAAGAAACGTCGCCTCATTGATTCGGTTTTTCCACAATTAAACATTTAATGATATTCGTTCCCAGTTGCCGTCACATTGCATGCTGTACAGTAATATCTGGACCCATGGTCGTCTGTTGTTTTGGTGTAAACATATCTATTTCTCTAAATCATCCACATGGTTAATACAATTGTGCACTATATACATTTAAGACAATTATGTTAGAGAATGGGATTTGGCAGAAATCATGACGCTTATATTAGCCATATCCCCATCTTTGGCATACACATGTGATGTCTTTGTTGCTTATTCATAATGTTCTTTTCCCAATTCGGTTTTGCTTATATGTTCAATTGTTCTATATTTGTTATCATTTTCAGCCATCTGGGGCATAGCTTGTCAAACAGTAACCTATAATAATGAGTCACAGTTGGGCAGTCCATGCATCAGATGAACTGAATTGTTACTACCTGTTTGCGACCTGACCCTTGAACCCACTCCATCAGTTTCCAATAATAATAACTAGAGGTCAGATTCCATGGAATCAGATATACTTCCATGGTATCCCATTCCATGTGTGTTATGCGTATTCCTCTTCATGCAAATGCATATTGGTGCTTTGTGACCGGATGGTGGACTTCCATTGACATTTCTAAATAAGATATATATTCCAAAGGTTTATGTCATTTGGTTCGACCCAGCGTGGATGATTAATGAATCTAATGCATCATGGCCCTGACCAACTGAGCCACCATTCACCCCAGCCAATCAGTTCATTTTTATTCGGTAGGGATACATTTTAGGGCTAATTATAACCCCTCCCCAGGACGCCCAAATCCTGTTCAACGGTCACGAAATTTGGCGTGTCTGATCATATCGTAATCGACATGTAGATCAAAAGGGTGTAAAGCATATTAATGTACCATAACTCTATTATTTCGCATTTATTGGATAGTTCTTTCAGTTTCGGATTCAGAATCTTTTAGTTTTAATGGCGGAGGAAAGACTGCTTAGTTAATTAATTAGTATTTCATTGCGTCATCGCTACACTATAGTCATTAACGTCTTTGTAATAGAGTTAATTAACTGTAATCGAGAGATAACTATATCACAATCGATAATGTTAGCTGAGAGCTTACCCGTCCGCTCTAAAAACTAATGCTGTGCATATACACTACCAAATACTAGTCCAAGTCTTCTCGTACTAAAACTAGCTAAGATTTTGGGATGGAGATGCTAGTATTTAGTCCGAGTTCCAGGCCCATGCATTCCTATGACACGAGTTACGCCCAGGATCTGTGGCGGGAATCTGTGGTGTATTTTACTCGATTTACCTGACAAAGCAGTACATGATGCTATATACATCGGAAAGAGTGACATCTTATGGTCATAATGGTGTATAATAATCTAACTTTAATGTTAAATTACACATAGAATATTCCGGTTGATTGCCACAAACATCGTTGTTTTTTCTGTTTGTTTACTTAACTGAAAGCCGAACTCAGGTTCCGAAGAACTTCGGCATTGTCCGGTGTTTGTTTTGGCCGAGACGAATTTCGATACAAACAAAATGGCGGCCCCCATGATATTCTAATGCTCATTGTGTTTACACTGTTTTAAACTGTGAGATGGTTGTAATTCCCGTAATTTATTTATGTATTACATTTATATCTTCAATATGTATTTAATCTATGTATTTATTTATTTATTGTCACGTATAATTACGATTACAATGGAGAATTCATCGTGCGTGGTTGATTGAAAATCTACGGAATATTTTCACCGGAAAATGCCGAACGCAGTTCGCAAGGTCAACTGAGTTCGCATACTTTAAAAAATATGTAAACACTGCGGCAAATGTTTCTTTTCACATTAAATTACCGCTTTCAATTCACAACCGATGTGGGTTTCAGATCAAATAGCATGTCTTCTGCGGAAACTATCCGTTTATTGTAGCAATTGTGATATTTTATTTCATATAATTGTGGTTTTATTTGAGCGGGTCACTAACGCTTAAGTCGTGTCATAGGAATGCATGGGCCTGGAACTCGGACTAAATACTAGCATCTCCATCCCAAAATCTTAGCTAGTTTTAGTACGAGAAGACTTGGACTACCAAATACATGTAGTGTTCAAAATATAAAACACTATTTTCTATTTTTTCCCTTTTACGAGTTTCGGTGGAATTTGCCAAAGGCTTGAACCTCCCAGGGCGTACGCGCTCTCCGTCGGGCAGGTTGCTTCCATAGTAGTGCAGTGAATCTTTGGGGGCGTACCTATGGTATATCGTTGTACCTGCTCATGCATTAGCCTTGCTCCTTCATAAACCCGTTTGAATTTGGCGTCAAGAAAAGTGCGTTTGAATTAGTAATATATATCACCCGTTAACAACGTTACACGCTACAAGGAGTAAACGGTCAACTCTAAAACTTATACAATCATATTAAAGTTGCGCGTGGATACTGCTAACCACGTCCACTAGTTTTTATCTCAATGTTTGATTTTTGAAGTAATTTTCCGCTTTTGTTTTCGGTGGAATTTGCCAAGTCTGAACCCACCCCGACGCAAGCTCTCTGTTGAGCAGATTGCATTTATAGTAGAGTGGTAAACTTTTGGAGGCGTACCTACAGTATACCGACGTACATGCTCTTGCATTAAACTCGCTCATTCATTAGCCATTTAGATTTGGGGCTAAAAATAGGTTAGTGATAGACTACTTAAGTATACATATTTATATTATATAGCGTTGTCATGAGTAAACCGTTCCATCTGAAAATTCGAAAATCGCACTCTAGATGCGCCTGAACACTACCCATCACATTCACTAATCAAAATAATTGTATCTCGATGTTTGAATTCCCCCCTTTACGATTTCTGAGGAATTTTCCAAAAGTCACAACCCACCCCTAATCGCACTCTCCATTGGGCAGGTTGCTATTAGAGTACAGCAGTCAAATTTTGGGGGCGTACCTATAGTATGCCGACGTATCTGCTACGGCATTACCCTGCTCTTTCATTAGCCCGTTTGGATTTGGCGGGGGGAATAGGTGCAATTTTTCCGTTCCCCGTATAGTGCAAAGGCATGGGATAAAAAACGTTTAAGCGGCATATTCGGGTCCCAATCACTCTTCCAATTCGGAATATGTGATAAAAAAATTATAGCGCTGGACTTATACAAAAATAAATAAATAATAATAATCTCAGTTTATACATTCTTCGCGTTCCTATTGCAATTAGTTTCTGAGTATTTCAAAATAAACGGAAAACGACACCAATAGAAAAACAATATACTTCCTTGGTCACACCATGGAAGTAGAATAATAATAATATTTCATGATCTGTTGTTTTCCCCCATGAACCGTTTCAACCGGGAGGCGGTGGTTTCGACACCGAAAGCGAACACAATTTATGGTCTCGACATGGTCAACATCCTGTCCGAGTTCCTCTTATCTGAATGTTCTGAGTGCAAACTACTGGACGCTGATTATCCACCACACTAATCGGGTAGAATGAAAAGTCATTTAAAGGGACCCAAAGCGGCATTCGCAGTGGATAAATGTGCACAAATTATAAAAGGTTGTAAAACAGCGCCACGAAGAAGAAATGGAGAAATAGATAACTTTGTTCTTATATTCTTATTGCCAGTTCTCCTATAAGGAAATTTCGCTTGTTGAAACCATTGTTATGTTAAAAATCTGTTATATTACAGTTATTTGTTGACAATCATAGCTAATTGTGTAGTAAGTTGAAATAGTTTAGTCTGAATATCATTTTGAATTATTTGTCAATGCTTTGACCTTTTTCAACGTTTACCGTTATGTTTTTATAAAACTTTGGTATATTATTGGACTAATTGGACTATTATCTGTAATTCCCCCAGTGTAACATTAATGTTTACATAAATAAAAAAACGATTTGAAAAAGCGACGTCTCGTCACTGAAGAGTTATAAATAATAAAAACCTAGTTATCGTCTTACTGACGATGGTTGAACAAACCTTTATGATTTTTCAATCTTACCCACTGAGAGTGTCCTGTGTCCCTTTAAGTCAGCTTTTCTTATCGACTTTCCCATATTTGGGTGTTCTGAGTACAAACCCTACGGGCAGTCGATTATCCACCGCATCCGCCGGGTAGAATGACAAGTCATTTAAGTCAGCTTTTTACCGGCTGATGTTTCTAATAACTATCAACATAGAATCGTGATCAGATAAACCCCCATTAACATCTCGCGTTTCTCCTTCACTCGGTGTCGGAAGTATCACGACACTTACAGCCAATGTATAGGAAACATGAGTTACCTTGGCAAGAGCCCACAACCGTTAATGACAACAGGCATGGGGTTATCGGCATGGTATGAGTTTGACCGTATTTTGCGACACGTGTTTTGTCTTCTGTTTGTCTTTTTTTTTTAAATATAAATAAAGAAAACAAAAACAAAAACGTCTTGATATCCACACACACATTGGTCTTTGTTGTTAAAATGTTGTCCTTGAGTAATTATTGTCAATGATCCTTAATTTTTGGGGTTTTTTTTCAAATTGGCCAAAGGTCTGAAAAATGAACCAAAAAATCAGAAATAGCCAAAATATTTGCCAAAAGAATTCTTTGGTCAGCGCGAACTCTAATTATTATACATATCGGGAAAGAGAAGCAAATTACGGAAACATTTCCGCAATGACTTTCCCGGTTTCGAAGGAATCGAAGCTTTTATTTGCGATACACGACCTGGTTTTCGTCGCTTATTCTTTTTCACCGTCAGAAGAAAATATACATTCGTTAGACATATTGGAAATTGCTACATCAAACTATAGTTTAGTTAACGCAGTTTCAATCTCCTCAAATGGACATTATTAAATTATTGCCACGCCAAAATTAAGGTTTCCATGGTAACCAAGGTGCCTTTATGTCGGCCTCTCATTATATTCTGTTACCATCTGCCTAATCAAGGCTCGCATAGATTGGTCACTTGAACGGCCGGTCAACTGAACTATGGTCCCGGTTTCCTGTTAATTATATCTCTATTCGGTTCCGAATCCCGAAAATGTAATCATCGGGTACTCCAGACGGCTGCGATGGTCTAACGGCGTGAATATAATATTAATGTTCTCATTCCTATGTTATTATGGATGGAATATTACTTCCTGTATTTTCAAATATGGAATAGACGAATTGGCGTCGTTTCCATACGCAGGATCCACAATGGGGCCAAAGCAATGTCATTTATGGACGTATCGAACCATTCTGGTTTCACCGGAAATAATTGAACTATATATGTCTGCGCCACCATCGAGTTGGGTGTGCAGTCCTGGAGAGAGAACGAGAGGGGAGAGAGAGAGTGAGAGAGAGAGAGAGAGAGAGAGAGAGGAGAGAGAGAGAGAGAGAGAGAGAGAGAGAGGGGAGAGAGATAGAGAGAGATAGGGCGTGGCGTGGAGCGAGAGGTGGAGAGGGCGAGAAGGTTGTTTGTTTGGGATTTATCTTCTATTCAATTGTTAGATCATATCATGACGTTGTCATTTCACGCGTGGAGGAAAGACAGCACATGCAGAGTCCCGGAAAGTAACTGGCAACCTTGTCCTTGTAGATAAACAAATCGAGTTACCTCACCTGTTTACCATCGCTGGGTGGCTAATGTTGTCTAATGTCCTTATAAAAACAATATGGTAAACAATGGTTTACCACGTTCTACTCTGGTGAAATGTGGTAAAGTCAGATTAACCAGGGGGGGGGGGGGGGGGTAGTACAAAATTTGCAGGAAGGTATGCCGGGGTGGGTGGGTGGCCCGAGGGGCAAAACGTGTTCTTTACAACCTCATGCAAATATTTTACTAAAGACCTTTTATGCCCTTATTTGACATTTGTAACAGTTTAAAACATATTTAAGAATTTATAACTGCAAAAACACCATATTTATGTTACTGTGACCTCATATGGACCTTAGTGTGGATGACTTTAAGCTATGGCATGTTGAATATGGGGCGATGGGGTGAACAAATTCCTTTCCGACACCCTTTGGAAAGAAGCTTCGAGAAATGTAAAACTTAAATAAATAAACTTGTCTTGATGAACCTAACGCCTAGACCATTGGGTGCATGGAAAAAGAGCGAGCAACTGTCTCAAACATTAATGTGACTAATTATGGCTAGAATATAACTGTCATCACACTGTTCATCAGTGCATCAATCCAATCAGTGAAATATTTGCATGTCTATCAACTCATATGATCCGTTACTCTCACAACACCTAAAATATCAAAGTCTGGCATAGTGACTGTTTGTCATTAATTATAACAGAGGTTGCTCCAGTAGACTAACAAAAGTGTTAAGGCATAATGCTAGATAATGGGCTGGTTGATAGACTAATCGGGAAATGGTTAGAAATTATGGAATTGTGTGTATCCTGTACAATGATCTAAGTTTGAATATATAAGTAAACTTGTCCTGATGTAACTAATGCCTAGATCATTGTGTGCATGGAAAAAGAGCGAGTAATTGTCTCAAACATTAATGTGACTATCAATGGGTAGAAAATATCTGTCATCAGTGCATCAAGCCAATCAGTGAATTATTTGCATCTCTTTCAACTCAGATGATCTCTCAGAAGACCTAAAGTATGGTTTAGTGCTGTCATATATATATATATATATAAACGAGGAGGATCTGTCCAGATTTCTCTCTCAGACCCCTGTACAGAGTTCAACCAAATTTGTTGTGGTGACTCAGGGTACCCTGGCGGATGTTTTAATGGTATTAGTTTTTCAATTTTTTTAATAAAAAAAAAAACATTGGTTTTGTTAAATTGAGCAAGGAATTCAAACTTAAAAAAAATATATATTAAAACAATATATATAAATCAAAATGTTTCAATGACAAATGTGCTTGAAACGCACAAAGGGGCCGCCGCTAAATGAAGCCTCTGTCTAAGATCAAAATGTGTGCGAAGTCCCACACGTATCTTCGAAGCTGAATATAGGTTCCCAAAGGGAGCCTGTTTCAGCTAGTTTAGTATAATAGACGTAAGCTGCTCCAGTAGACTAACATGAGTGGTATGGAATATGTTAGATAATGGGCTCGTTGACAGACTAATCAGGAAATAGTAAAAATTATGATTTTTTTTTGCATTCTGCACAATGACCTAAGTTTACAGATGATCAGCAATTTATAAAACATTTTTTTCTCCAATTAATAGAGCATCTGAAACAGGTTAAACTGTTATTTGAACTAATTGAGATCATTCCCAGTCATATGAGTGATATCAGTTGAGTTTTATGCGATTTTAGACCAATTTTAGTGAAATTTGGGGGTGGGGGGGGGGGTTAAAAAAATTGGGACTAAAAAATAAAAAAAATTGCAGGTTTGGGGGTGGTGGGTCCCCAAAAATGCCAGATGCAAAAGCCATGTAAAAGTCACGTAAAATAGATATACCCTTGTAAATTCCAAGTAGATCATGGTAAAGTCAGGTTAATAATAAAATACTCTAGTAAAAGCCACGTAAAAGTCATGTAGAAATGGACATATCCTTTTAAATTCCAAATATATCATGGTAAAATCAGGTTAACAAAGTTAAACTGGTAATAGCCATGTACACCCATGTAAAAAAAAAAGACACACCCTTGTAAATTCCACGGCGTACTACATACTACTCTCGTAAAATGATGGTGATACAGGACATACACGTGTAAAACCCATGTAAATAAGAACATACTATAGAAAGTCACTTCTTCTGGAAAAACGCTCCATATAAACGCTCTTTAAATGTTTGTATTATTTTTTTTCATTTCTAAATACATCCTTTATTTAGTCAATATAGATTTATCCGAGGGAAAAAAGGTGCTCTTTAAAAAAACGCTTTACGCCAAAAGTCGACAGGTACCTCAACACATGGCGCTATATATATACAACAATAGTGGTTTTTGGGTTGGTTCCCAATCAGAGATGGATGTTGTGAATAACTGAGTTCAACATTCCCTAGTAATAATGTTATGTGGCAGCTGGACCATCCTATTTATTGTCTAAAGTTTTACCGAAAGTCTTTTACGATAGTATATCATTATCTATCTGACTTTCCCATATTTTACCAAGAGAGTAGAGACATATTAACCATGGTTTACCTGGCTTTACGAGAGTATATTTTACACGGATATGAGCGATAAATCTATTTCGCAATATCACATTTCTCAGCTGAGGTGTTTTGTGTCTCTTTCGTGAGAATAAAATAATATTTTGTTCGTTAATCAATGGAAAACAATTGTACCTGGTGTCAGATTCAAAAGTTAACAGAATTGGACAGTAATATTCATATAAATAAGTAGGCTAACTCCAGAAGAGTTAAACACCTTATATGGGACTCATACCATACAGCCGATCTGTTATCTCAAATGTTAAAGCTTCTGAAAGCGTACCTCGGTACTACGGTGTTAACTTTGCCCTAATATCGAGGTAAATTACCCTGGTAGAATTAATCTAGCGGAATACCACATGCACACTTACATTTCGATAAAATACTTGGTGAAATACATGGGTGGGAACATTTTACTAGAGTAAAAACACATGGGTGGGTCTACATGTGTGCGTGCCATATGGCGACTATTCACTAGATGAATTTTACCAGAGGAAAATAACACGGTTGTAAATCACCCTGGTAGAATATCACATAATACCAGAGTGTTTTACCAAGGTTTGCCAGAGTGTTTTTTTTATAAGGGATGGGCCATGCACCTAACCAAATAAGCCACCATGCAGGGCACTCGCTACCAACGAACTCGTGAATACATAACGGATTTGTGTCTCGCTGCCATTTGAGCTGGTATAAATTTCGTGCCGCAAACCGCAGAAGTTGCAAATTTTATACTGGAATTGGCCAGATTTTATACTCACATGCAGTATAAGTAATTTGGAAACGTTTGGAGCATATATAGAGGATGCTTAGATTTGGAGTTGACTTTGGTTTGCAGTATTTCGAATACTATGTTATATGTATATATTAAAGCCACGTGGCGGTTTGCGCTCCAAAATACACATAATAATATTCCATATTGACTTTTGCCGGTATCGGCATTATAGTAAAACGCATTGAAGTCATAAAAATACAACTTCGAAGTTCGAGCACAATGTACAGGCTCCGTACAAAAACGCTTAACATGAAACTATTAAAAATTAAATTCACTCGCGCCTTTCTATTCGTTTTAATCATCAAAATATGTAATACCATAAACGGTTCAGCGCTACGACAGATCGCGATTTTCTTCCCACGATCTGCAATTGCAATGTTTACGCGACCGTTGATTAAACAAATTGAACAGGCGCAAACGAACGATCTCAAATCTATCGAAAAATATAAGAAACAAAACATACATTTCAGCGATATACATCGACAAATTTGTTTTCGGAAATCTTCCGAAGTAGCTATCTTTTGCGATACCTCTTATCAAATTAGTTATACATATGTTTGGTGTTCGAACGAGGTTCAACAATCATAACGTCGTCTCACTGACTTATCGACACGCACGAGACAATACCCGCAGTTACAACATAGTCACAACCAGATGACCATATGCGTGTGACATATGGCAATCCAAACAAATAGTCTGGATACTGCTGACTCTTGAAAACATTCTCACAGTTGACAGAAACTCTTTGAGTTATTCCTAACAGCACATTCATCCAATTCGTGCCTCTACAATTATCTTTCTTTTCTGCTCTCTTTGACTCTATTTCTCCATTTCCGTTGCACAGTAACTATAATTATAGATATATTATTACTATATAATTGTAATGTCTGTGTGTGCAGACGACCTACTGCATGTACCACAATAATTATAAGCTTGATATGCTCATTACGTGATGTTGATAAACAAATAATGTCCGTTTAATGCTGTTGGTACAAAATGTAGAATGATTTCACTCAATTTCTTCCAGGATGCTGATGTTATTGGCGTACCGTCAGAAGAGAAAAGTGCGACGCGCTATACACCAGAAGAAATAGAACTTCATAGTTGATGCGCATGTAACATGCCATTCACCGATGTATTTTGTGTGGTTGCTGATATAATATCGGGAAAGAGCGGCAAAATAATGTGGGCAGAGTGTATGCACTTCAGTAAATATTTGACATTGTTTAGACATCTGAATCCTTACCAATCATGTTAGTAGGGCGGATAACTGTCAAAAAAGGCTGGAATTCTGCAAATGGTGATACAAGCATGAAAGTTGGCACGAATGATCAGTACCCATCACTGATCACATAAAAACTGGGGGCCACGCAAAAATCCAAAATGGCCGCCATTTTTCAAGATGGCCGCCAAAAGTCGCCGTCATAATTCAGGATTTCCACTTTACGCATCAATTTTGGGGTTTTAAATGGTCAAACACCACCAATTATACATATATAATATGCCACAATTGATAACTGCAGCATTTTAATGAATTATGAATATAAAATAGCTACAAATTTCCAAGTTTGTTGACAAAAGGGCCGCCAAAATACTTTTTTTTCCCATTATTTTCAGATATTTTTACTTTAATCATATATCAGCTTCCCATAATAGCATTTTAGCTAGAAATTCATGCAGCATGTGTTTATCAATAGTATATTATCCTATTAAGGTTGTGAAAAACGATGCAGTTGCAAACGTGCTGGCCTGCCATGCTCTCCATTGTGCAAACGCAATTGTAATGACATTCGCTCAAAGTCTGAACTCAATCGATCAGAATAGAAATTGAAGTATTGTATTTGATTTATAACATTTACATATAATGTTATATTTAAATACTAAAGGTCAAAAAACAGTTTTGATAAAGTCTTTTCTACGTATATTTTGGGGTTCTCTTTAGTTTTAAAATCTAAAAATACATAGCAAAATGAGCATAAAGACCAAAATAACACGAAACATATGTTATCATTGGTTGACGTTTAATGTGGGATAATCATGCTATGTTAATTTGATTACTTCTTGTAAGCTAATAATACCATAAATACTTCTGATAAACACATATTATTACCACTTTATAGGGCGTTCTCTAGGCCATTGATAATGTTTTTCGGGGCGTTAAAATAGCGTATTGTTACCAAAAACAGCGGGCCGCGGGCCGATAATGAGAAGCCTAGTTCAATATCGGCCCGCCGCCCGGAAACTATAGATCTCGTTTATTATCGCGAGAGTTACGTCCCTTCAACTTCCGATTATTATGGCGTGTTTATTTCAAGAAAATAATGGGAAGATGTATCCGATTTCCTCGACACAAAAGTGGTTTTATGATTGGAATTCACGCTATATGATTGAATTATTGTATCAAGCGTAAGTATGCATTGATACTTTTAGCTGTCAACCTCTCATTCGTCTCCAATGCTGGGGTTTCCCCTGTCCTATTTTCGAGACTCCGTCAGTCCGTGTCAGCTGACAAGTCAAATGATATCAAACTTAAATGTTCTTGAAAATATTTCTCTCTTAATCTACTTCATTATTCCACTAAATCCTCAAATGGGTCAAATGTCCAAAACTGTGGTAATAATAGTAATAACATGATTTCATCGGGCATTATGGTTTATTAACGGCCCTCTGGAATGATTAACAGCCCTCGGGCATATTAGCGTCCCTCGACTTCGTCTCGGGCCGCTAATAGGCCCTTGGGCTGTTAATCATTCCAGCCGGGCCGTTAATAAACCATAACGCCCTCAAAAATCATGTTATTGTTATATTATAGCAAGAAATATAATTTTGCAAAGTTGATATATGCAAAAAGTATAATATCTGAAAATAATGAAACAAATTGTATTTTGGCGGCCATTTTGTCAACAAACTTGGAAATTTATAGCTATTTTATATTCATAATTCATTAAAATGCTTCAGTTATCAATTGTGACACATTATATATGTATAATTGGTGGTGTTTGACCATTTAAAACCCCAATAGTGATGCGTAAAGTGGAAATCCTGAATTATGACGGCGACTTTTGGCGGCCATCTTGAAAAATGGCGGCCATTTTGGATTTTTGCGTGGCCCCCGATTTGTTTGTGATCAGTGATGGGTACTGATCATTCGTGCCAACTTTCATGCTTGTATCACCATTTGCAGAATTCCAGCCTTTTTTGACAGTTATCCGCCCTACTAACATGATTGGTAAGGATTCAGATGTCTAAACAATGTCAAATTTTGTATCACCATTTGCAGAATTTATGCAGTTATCCGCACTACTATATATGTATCATTGACAATTTAAAAGTGAGCTAAACTATTCAAGGCTTGGCGGAAATACTTGGAATATATACAGAACGGAGACAAATGACTGCATGTATATTCTTTCCCCGAACTCTCATACAGCATAAAGATACTTTACATCAAATACTAGTTCTTAGTTTAAAGTGATGTTTTCGATCCACGTAATAGGAAACTAGCGACTAGCAACAACCACCCAAAACTATACACGTATACGTCATACGTGTCACACAGCTTCATTTGTTTCCTTTAGTGTACAGGTATTACAGAGAGAAGTGTTATATAAGTAGTTCACACTTGTACTTCAACCCCCGCGACAAATCTATATGTATTTTATATACATAACATGATATGATAAATATATATGCTTAAACCAAACAAACGACGTTGTACCGTGATATGGAAAGATCCTCTACCAGGGTGTAAATATAACACCTGCTGAGAATGTTCACCAAAATATACTCATCATAAACAAAACAAAAACTCTCTCCTGTGCGTGAATTATTGTCCATGCAGGTTTAGCCGCACGTAGGTGTGTGTAACTTGCAATGTGTGTTACCATTGGCAACTGAAGCAACATGACTCACTAGACCATTCCATTCCGTCTGTGCGGTGATGTATTTGACGCGCGTTGTCACTCGCAACGTGCTCCATTGAAATGTGTTCACTCAGTAGCGGACGATGCTGGCGAATCGAAAACTAAAGTTAGCAGGTCTCGCCTAAACAGAATGCACGTCTTAGCGCAGATATTCAACTTAAATTACAATGTATAATTAGGCAATAGGTAATTTACACTCCTTTTCCGAAGGATATGGTCTATGGTTTCCATCCTGATATTTGACATTTGGTTAATCCAGTTAGAATATTTCCAACCATAGGGGGATGATACTTTGGAAATTTTCAACAGTTGGATATTTGAGGTACTATGACTGTGACTATAATTATTTATTCATAACTCATTCATATAATATATACAATTATCTATATACAATGCAATATTATAACATGCAATGAGCTATACCGGGGACAGCATAACCAAGATGGTTGTCTACTTGCCGTCCTCGTTGAACAGTAATATAGATATACATGTATGCTAATAATTTGATTTTATATAGGTTTTGTTCTTGTTAGATCTAAACATTGGTATATAAACGTTGGTTTCCTTAAATAATAGTAGAATTCGTTCGTCGTTCACCTTTCACCGTTCATCGCTCAGTTTGTGATGTGATTACCGCCGAACAGTAATATTGATATACATGTATGCTAATAATTTGATTTTATCTAGGTTTTGTCTTGTTAGATCTAAACATTGGTATATAAACATTTGTTTCTCTACATAGTATAGTAGAATTCGTTCGTCGTTCACCGTTCACCGTTCATCGCTCAGTTTGTGATGCGATATATAAAGTACAAACACGTGAACTGTGATTATGTGGGTGAGGCCAGCGGAGAACCATGAGAATTGTTTATCCAATTGGTCAAATAAGGTACTAGTTGGAACAATCTAACCCAATGGGTTGAGTGCAAATGGAACTTCCTCGACTTTAAAGTTCGGTCTGCTTTGGTTGGGGGCAGTTGGAAATTCCAAGTATGACACCCTCGTGGCTTATAGTGTTTTCCATCGATTTGTCTCTGTTCCGTATACATATGTTCTTCTTTTGAACTACCCTTTCTGTTTTATATGTCGACCTTTCTTAATATTTCAATTGGTCCGTTCGTTCAGTTCAGAGATGGGAGTTAAACAATGATTTCGTTGAGCTAACTCACTTATCGGGGCACGATTGGGACAAGTTGATTGCCATCGCGGCTTTCAATTGACATCCCGCCGAGCGATCTGATATTATTCCTCGCACAAGTCAGAGTATAGAATGCTTTAACGAGGAAATTAATTTCGAAGCGACATCTATGAATCAATACATGATAAAGGGAGACAAGATCATCGAGCCGACATTAATGGCCCGCCCAGACAAATCACTTCATGTTCCGTGTCCATCGTCCTATTTTATAAGTGCCCGTCTCTAAATGGCGGCCCATCTGCTCGTTAAGACGATTCAAATCACACACACCAGACGATAAAGATGTTAATTTCACGCTCGTTGTGAACTATGGTTAATTTCGGTGAAAATCGGATGATTTTTGAATCCACGCGAACACGATTTTTTGCTCTTAATTTTTAGAAATCATAGAAGACAGGATGCAAGGAAGAATATTACACGTGACAACTATTCGTGATGCCCAGAAGCATGTCTTCGGCTTCGAATGTCATTCCCCATGTTAAAGACGATATATGTACTTATATCTCTGAATTAAACTGTTATTTTATTATATTCAGCCACTATATCCACTTAAGAATATAACGTTATACATTACAGTATTGTTGACGAAAACTTCAACAGCGCTGATTATACCATTTCGAAAAAACACGACATTTGAACTTCGCAAACAAAAATGTAAAGATTTTGTCATGATTTAGCAACGAGAGTCACTACATGTATTCAAAAGTCATTTCACCCAAAGGTGCATGATCTATAAGTGCAGGGAATGTAGCCGTTAGCGTGCCAGCCAAAATAGTATGTGTGGCAGTTTACCATTATGAGCGAACGTTAGCCCAAAATACCTGTCAAATTACCGATGGTTTTGTTGCTTATTTGAAAGTAACCATACCGAATCACATCAAACGAGCTCACATATATTTACATGGTCCAGATGGGACACCATATACAGTGTAAGTCGAGGCCGGCCTCAAACAAATGTGTTTACAAGCGGGATGTTATGTCGAGTTTCTCCATTGTTTCTCAATGACAGTGAATGAAGTTTTGAATGTATATCTATATTTGTATATGGAATACAAAACCGTTCAGAATTTATATAATTAATAATTAATTATTTTATCAATCAAGTTTCAATTAAGTTTATTTGTACGTTACACCATGATGTATGGTCAAATGTACATTAACATATAGTATAAGAATACAAGAAAATGGACAGATAATATAGAACAAAATGAAGTAACAACATACATGTATATAAATGGCAATGCATGTATGTTAATTGATATTACATCATGGGCCAGCATCAAACCAGAATGGTGTCAAGTTGAGAGAACGTTGTTCCTTTTTTGTTGTACTCTATTAACCAGCTCGTCACTTAGTTGCCAAACGCCTTTCTTTTTCAGTCCACAGTGGACGAAGTATGTCAGTGCTTGGATAGCCTCTCGTTTGGCGGGGGGGGGGGGGGGGGGGTGGTTATGCGATTGGGTGTTAGTTTCCCGTGAATTAGAGCTCGTTTGTCTGACAGCGAGGTACAATGTAGGAGCAAGTGCTTCTCGTTATCAACTTGGTTGCAGGTTTCACATAATGCGGTCCGCTTAATAGAAATCGAACAACAACACGCCTGGCAAACAACAGTCAATTAATTCATATTATATAACACACCAAAAAAATTCCCCAAAAAATAAAGACTTCAATCATAGTTTTAGAAGGGGTATTTTGGTAAAAGCGTTCTCAGCAAGTATATATACAAAGTGGAAATGAATAACTGCCATAAAAAGTACATGGTCTGAAGTAGCAGATTAATTGAGTTCAATACTACTTCAAGAATCTCAACATTATGTTAGGTGTGTGCTGGAAAATTGTGAACATCCATTTTGTTGGGCTGTGATGAGTTTTAGCCTCACGTTCAGGTCATATGTCCATAGCCAAATTTCCCAGCTTACCAGCTATCTCTAACACTGTGGCCTATTGTTGAGTGCAGCCAGCTTGAGTGGACTGACCAGCATGCCAACGTTGGGCTAGTTCCTTGATGTAACAGTTCATGGTAATGGCTTCTCATAATTTTCTAGCACATGCACACCTAACATAATGTTGAGGTTCTTCTTTTGAAGCAGAATTGAAGTCAATTAACTGCCATTCGAGCATTTTACTAGTTTAGACCATGTACTTTTTATGACAGTTATTAATTTTCACTCAATTTGTATACTTTCTGAGAACGCCCTTCCCAAAATTTCCCATCTAAACGTATGATTAAAGCCATCTTTTTGACAGTTGAATTGTTATATAATATTCTTGATGTGGTCTTCAGATAATATAGATTCCTTCATGTTGGTGTAAAAGCTTAACAAATAAGTAGTTTTCTGTATAGATCCATCTAATCTTCCACATCCTGACATAGCTCAGGCGTAGAAACCCCTTTGTAAACCCTTCGGTGATTCCGAGAACATTACCATATACCATAATTTAAAAAGTTTATTATTTAGTGAGCGTTCATTCACTTGGACATTTTCTAACGCATGTTGTCAATAGAATTGAGGGACCAATACCAGCAGATGTTTTGACTGAATAATAACTGAAAGCGTATAAGTAGATAAAATTATCAGATGTTTCTCTTGGAAACAACAATGCAAACTTGCCTTCAAAACTAGTTTCTTAGAAAGTTTTTTGTTGTTGTTGTAATTGTCAGACCATTACTACATTCTTTGTGAGCGTGTAAACATATATGTGCATGTCTTGGAGTGAGTATACGACTATACGTTGGGTTATTTCTTGTTAATGATGTAATTTGTTATTGCAATGTATCATCTTGTAAATATGTTGACCGCCCTGTGTATATGTTCCCTATATATATATGTTATGTGATAAATAACTCTTTATTTATGGAGGACAATAAAGATATATAGAGAGTGTTGATGTTGTTGTAAGTGGTGTCATGAATATGCTTGTATATATGTGATGTTAAAGATAATGCATATATGTCACGGCCATCGCAAAGACCGCCATCGCTGGCGTCTCTCGTTGATCAACGGCTCGAAAAAACATCAGGAGTACTTCAGACTGGTGCATTCGCCACAACAAGATACTCAATCACACAGATGGTACTACTGCTCGGGATGAGTACCACCTAAGAAGAATCTACTAGATTCAAAAATATATTATTTTAATAGAGCGCTGCAAATAGTCTCTCAAATTAATACAACGCCGACTGAATAAAACTTAATAATCCCCTAATTTGTTTATCGGGAGGGTGAAATGACTAAGCCGACATAATTTTCATCCTCCATAATACGAGATAGTGCTTGAAGGGAGATTGTCTCGCGCCGAGGATTAAATAAATTTCGAATTACCGCCATATTGCCCTGCCGGCCCCAGGCCATTTCATTAGGATTATATTGGACGGAGAATAGCTTTGTCTTCATCGATAGAACAAGTTCCGCCGCAGGGTACGTCAATATAACCCGACGTCAAACGCGAGCGCGAGAAATCTCGCAGCAAACGTGACTTGTTAAACACCAAACCGTACAAATCCGGGCATCTGTGACTGATGGCTAATTTTTCGTGAGCCGGAACCTAATGCTAAATATGCTTGTGAAGGAATTCGAGCAGAATGGACGCTTTTCATCTAATTATACTAATTTGCAGTGAAACATGCGGTCACAGACTTGCTCTTGAGTCGCGTACCCCCCTTTAGGGACCATATTTAGGACTGATAATTTAATTCCTTGATTGGCCCAATTACACATAGCATCGTCCAACGATACGAAAAAGAAAAAAAAATGACTGTTTCATTCGGTCTAAATAAACTTTAATAGAGTAATAGTCACACACTGGAAATTTGTCCATTATTGTTTTGCAGGCATTTCGTCTTTAAAAAATCCATATATGGTGACAGAATATGAACGGCAACTTGTGTCTAAAATACATCTTTACCAAACAAAAATTTCTGTAGTTCCACATGTAACCGTGATATTTTCCTTCAAATACCTGTATTGATTCTTGCGAGATATTTGAAGTGCAATGTGCAGTGTAGCATCGTTACAGGTGAAACTATATAGAGTGTTTACTTTTCAGGTAGTTAGCTGTGGTATAGATGCATATATAAATTTTCTTATATGTTTAATCTCAACCGATATTAGGACCGATGCCTACATGCATGGCTGTAACTGCTTGACGAGTATAGAATTTGCCTATGTATGCCTATAGAACGTAGCCAACATATAATTTTAGCACCAGAAAGTTACACATAGTATTTAGAGATGGGGGTCTCTCTTCTTTGAACTTTATATACATATCAGAGTTGTGGAGGCGCAGACTCAACTATTCCACAAAACACACACGGGAAGCATATAGTATCACATTCCAGTTTGTGCAAAACTATTGAGCAGAAGAAAAAAACATATCTAGTGACATATGTTCTTGTTAATAGTAATCGTATGGTCACAGATGCAACTTCGGAGGAAGTGCATTGTGATGTTTCCAGAATGGTAGATCAAAAATTTCGAAGGTAGTGGGTTCTAACCCATGTTCAGACTGATAAGCTTCTTAACTCTCGATGAAAGGGATTGCTTTTCAAAGGATGTCCCCGTAACCGCCGTTAGGTCGTGGATACGATCATCACAATCTGGGCTAGACGAGGTTGGCGCGGGTTCGAACCCCGGCATGGATGAAACACCGATTTTCAAGCTTGATTTGGTTTGAGAAACATCTCAATGTACCATTCCGATCGACACATGGCCATTTCGATAAGAAATGAGAACTTGTTCACGCTCACTGAGTTAAACAAATATGAAGCAATGAACACTCATACTGAGTCCGCGCCTCCACAACTCTGACATATATATAAAAAGTTAAAAGAAGAGAGACCCCATCTCTAAATACTATGTGTAACTTTCTGGTGCTAAAATTCTATTTTGGCTACGTTCATATATAGGCATACATAGGCAAATGCTATACTCGTCAAGCAGTTACAGCCATGCATCGGTCCTAATATCGGTTGAGATTAAACATATAAGAAAATTCTCAAAGTTTTTTTTTGTTTCAGTGTTTAATGTTCAACTATTGTCGTTTCATGCTATATTATTTCCATACGCGACTATAATTTAAACAGAGACACTGATCGCTATATAACGAAATCTCTGTTATTCCCAAAATTATATAGCTGTTAAGCGGATTGAGACATTCGTCAGCATAGTATATACATAGTGTACACCAGATGCAAACACAAGTATTATTAACAATTTGGCAATGGCATGCATATGATTTTGGTATATAAATATATATTGCTGTGAGACTTAGTACTTTGTCCCCTGAAGATGGACAACTTTGCCACATGTAGGCATATGTCCATTGCCAAGAAAATGCTGCACCAGTCAAGTCTTTAACCCAAAGCGGTTTTTATTTTAAATTTATGGAAATTCACAATGCCTAATCAAAGAACAGTAATCGTTAAAAACTCATATTTGTAACTGAAATTTACAAGGAAAATAGGTATCGATTGTGCTCCGATTTTGAACATCAAACACACCTCAACAATAGATGTTCTTAAATGCACGTATTCTCTTATACATGTACTCGGATAAGTACAATAACTCCTGCAACAAATACCTATAGCTCATCCGCTGCATGAGTTCCAGATAGCAAGCAGATATCGGAACGTCTGAAGCGACGGTTTAGAGGTTACATTAGTGACGTATGTTCCTGGCCATGGTGTCGATAAACACGATCCTATTGGTGACACATTGGAAAGTCCTATAATTCGATTAAGATGCTGGAGAGGTCTCACATGGTGTTTTCCATGATGTGACACAAGGCTACAAGAATAATGGGGAAAGAACAACTGAACAAGCAGTAGCGGAGAAAACATAACAATCGGTTTGACTTCAGGGTTATTATATCCACAACGAGGAGTTAATCAAAAATAGTTCCCGCGGAAGAAAAAAATGTTAAGAAGATGAAACCGATGAATTTGTTGGCAGAAAATAATGATTCAAGTGTATAAGAATCCTGAAATAATATTCTTATTACACAAGCTATGCCAAATATATGAACTAAATAATGGTAGATTGGTGTCTCGTGATATAAAATCATAGGACAAAGCTAGGTTCATTCAGTTGGCAAATTTGCCTGGAAAATTACCCTAAACCTCTTCACAGATGACTGTCTATTGCACACTCTAAATTTAGAAAATACAGAGTATTTGTCTCTAACAATCAGTAACAATCAGAAAATATTAAAGTACTCAAAGTGTAAAGAAGGGAGGAGCCACTGTAAATTTAAAAATCGTTGAGATCCAGTTTTGTCCATGACGCAATGATCCCCGCTGGCCCAGTTGGTAAGGTACATGCGTATCAGGCCATTATGAGCCGTCTGGTGATGGCGGAGATGGTTCAAATCCCGATTGAAGCGAGGATGTGTGATCCCCACACTGGGGAGGTCACACAATTAGTATATCTTGTTATGTCTGTCTGTTGCTATCCGATGCATGGTCTGTGGTTTCTACATGCAGATGATCGTTTTCCCTGTGAACAAACCCTTTGTGTGGTCTTTCTTGATCCATATTGTAATATCAATGATATATTCCTTCACCAATAGGCAAGAAAATCGAACAATTAAGCAGTGATGGAAAAAAATAACTGACTTCATGGTTATTGTACCCATAACGAGAAGTTAATCAAAAATGGTTCCTGCAGAATAAAATACATGTTAGGAATACGAAACCGATAAATTTTTGGCAAAAAATAATGATTCAAGTGTATAAGAATCCTGAAATAATATTCCAATTACACACGCTGTGCTAAATATATGAAATATAATGGTGCTTCTCGTTGTATCACGTGATGCATAGTTTTGTACCTCGTTATATCAAATCCGATACATGTCATTCACGCGCGGGTGGGGTGTCCAACTTGGAATTGTTTCCATCTGCAACCCTTGAACCATGCAGACCCAAAATGTCCAAATCCGGGTAATACCATTTGCACTCCCTTGTTAGAATTTCCAACTGGTACATGAAGCTTGGAAATTTCCAGATTATCTATCAGCTGGAAAATTGCCAAATATAGGGTGTTTTATAAGTTAGAAATGTCGAACAGTTGGATGACTCGATGTATGTGAGAGGAATTTCCCGGATTTAGAAAGTTCGTCAAAGGCGAGGGTGGAAATTCCAAGTCGGACCCCAAACGGAAGCCTTTTATATGTAGCCACGTCCCTGTTCGATCGAAATAAAAAAAAGCATGCACATATATTGCGGTCGAATATCCGATACGTCCTGGCTATATAACGGTTTCTTCGATGTCTTCGATCGCCCGATGTCGTTGCCACATGGCGAATTATTTGTATGTCAGAGGTTTCAACGAACATTTGTTTGGAAAACGATCCACGACAATGGAAAGTACAAAAAGAAAAGACAGCACCTACTTGAAGATTTATCTCGAAAGTTTGCTAGACGTGTGTCAATACAAGACTGTGTATCTGCCTCATTATTTGTTTCGAAAATCGAAGGCAATTGGCAGATCCTTCATCTTTGGATGGGTACTTGATGTGAGGCGATTGGACTTCATAAATTAGATCAATCATCTGTCGATTGCTGTATTATAATCACGAGACTTTAGTATATATATGACATTTTCGCAAGTTTAAAGGTGCATACAATATTCAGATCTCAGTGCAAATGGAGGCCACGTAGTGTTAAACATATAATTGCTTTGTGCAATTTGTTTGTTGTTGTTTTTGTTGTTGCTTTTACGAAATATATACTTCAATATGTCCTCACATTTTACTGCATAATTATCATGGAAAGGAATATCAGTTAGATCGGTCATCTGGTAACGCCGAGCACGTCTTGGGCAGCCAACACGTACACGATTGAATAGCGAAATATACTTAATCGGGGATTGACGATTACATAGCGATTGCTAATAAATCGGAGTAACACGTGCCACGGGAGGTTGGGATTAGGATGTTCGGATTGACGAAATAACAAAAATATTCGAAAAGTGATTTCAAAGAGATACCCAAAACCCCCCAACAAGCTCACCCACCCAACAAGCTCACCCACCCAATAAGCTCACCCACCCAACAAGAACATTTTACTTATGTACGACTAAAGTTGATAACATGTGCATGGTGTTATAAACTATTTCATACACGTCTCCGTTATTTCGTCAAAGTACGCTCTATATAGAGTTATCACCCTTCCGATGAACTCAGGATACTCATTACGGAATAACAATCCGGACCTCGCGTGGCACGTGCTACGGTTCAAATGAATAACTCTATTAAATTAAATTATATATGTTGTTGTTTTAACTTGAGATCTGGAACCATGAATTCATCTTTATAGTATTTATCGGCATATCTTGAAACCCGGAACCGGACCGCGGGATGTAACAAAAGGGAGCATAACCCCAGGGTTGAAAGGTCAGAAGGAACTAAATAGGGTGGATTATGTCCCTTGTTAAATTTACAGGGTATCTCGAACCAGCATAAAAAGCACTATGTCTGCTGATTGGGTCATACTATGAGAAATAAATGTGTGGTGAAATAAAATCTAGTTTATAGTCTGTTAATTCATTTAACCGATGTTGATAAATCTGTCCATTCAGGTTGTCTGTAAAGCGTCTATAAATTTATTGTACCAGTACTATTTTGGTAGTGAACTTTTCTGCGAATCTGACGGTAGTATCAAAAGCGCCGATTTTAAACGAAAAAGCTGTGGCTTGAAATAAAGCCAACTGTGCATTAAGTTGTCTTAAGGAACGGTGTTTTTTTATTTTTGCAACGTAAGGTATGGGATCTCAATTATTTATCAAAAGTATCGATAAATGTTAGCATTGTCGCCTTTGGAAAACATTTAGTTCCTTCTAACCTGAAACGGGCTGTTATTCGATTCAATAAGCGGCACACGGATCTTGCATGTTTAGCCCCTTCTATGACACGGTGTGGGTCATATGGATCTTGGATGTTTAGCCCCTTCTATGACACGGTAGGCGTACGGGTTTACGCGACTGATCACCGTCGATTGTCTGATCGTTGCGCAACTCTACCGCAACAATGATTGATGTGTATGGGGATTATTTGGCATAGCGGAGTTCGTGTGATTCAGTGCAACGTTGTTATTTTTGCAGATAAGCTGATGGGAGAATTCCGTCATACCGTGATGGGATCAAAATTTTAAAGTGATTCATCTAACTAACGCTGCAGAGAAAATCCTCTTTGCTGAAATTGATACAATGACAATTGTGTCATTTGGCACAGCAAGGACTCAATTATCAATTAATTGAGAACAATAATGGGCATTAGGATCATGCAGATTGGCGGTCCACGAAACTTGATTCACTTCACGGTTATTATGTCATACCTGCACAAACTTGTGATTTAAATCAATAGTTATTATGTGGTCGTTTGTGGTGCAGACTGCAAAGTCATACAGTGGATCCGTGATACATTCGACAGGAGTATAAATCACACCTGGTTAAAGATGTCGTGTCTGATTTGACACCAGACGGAAAACTACCATTGGTACGGTTTCTATTCCAGAAAAATAATTGGGCCTATATCGTGAAACCATTAATATATGATGTTTTTGATGGCTAGATATCGATTTTCAAAAATAACATGCTTTGAGTTGTCAGTCCATGCTTCCGTCAACCAAAAGTGGTAATTAATAAAGAGCGTTCTCAATTATGGACGAATGTGCCATACAATGATGTTGATATCAAGTCATTTTCTTTTTTCTTTTGCATGGTAAGGTGAAAATTTACCAAGGAAACTTTTGTAAAATTTGGTGTCAAATCGGACCGCGGATCTTTAATTGAGAACGATAATGGGATTAGTACCATGCGAATCGGCGGTCCACGAACCTTAATGGCACGGATGGCCTTCGCGATGGACATTGCTGATAACTAGTCACATCTGTTAAAACCGCGATGAACAGAAAGTATATTAAAATATAGACAAATTTTGTTCTTATATATACCAATAATTAATGTCGCATAAGAAGTATGTTATTGTCCAGATCGTACGCCGTGTTGGTAAACAAAAACCGTATTATAATAATATAGTGCGATACACAAAATACTCAAAACCGAAGAGACCCCACTGTGTGAACTTTGGTTAAAATTGCCACCATATTGTTAACAACATACCGATATATATACTGCTCGCGAATCCTCGCCACTCAAGATTTTGGTGTTGAATTGGTCACCGTGAATTACTCTCTCAAATAAATCGCCATGGTGTTTATGAGATGTATATTAACAAATGTTCGGCTCGCACAAAGTGTGATTTGTGGAAAATATCGAATTCATTCTATTCATTCATAATATATTAGTGAGGAAATTCATAGTTTGGAAACTTTCATTTTAAAATTAAATTAAAATCAACAACCAATCATCCGTGCTTTTAATTAACTTCACAGTTATTATGACATACCTGCACAGACCTGTGATTTAAATCAATAGTTATTATGTGTTGTTTGGTGCAGAGTAGTCCAAGTCTCCTTCGAGGTAAACCAGCTTGTGGTATCGGTAGTGCTAGATGCTGGTTTACTTGGTGCAAAGTGATATGTTGGATGTCGTGGACATGTGACATGCTCAACGTTCTCGATGAGTATAATCATTCCTGGTTAAAGCGACGAAGATAATTATGGCTCGTTTCATCATTGATGGCCATGCAAATGCAAATTAAAACAAGAGCATCGCTAGGGCGTGGCAAAATACGCCCGTGGTAATTTCAACAAAGGACCATATTTTCAAACAAACAGATAACTGTAACTAAAGCTATCACCCAAAACCAAAGTAATCGTCAAATTATAAGTCAATAAGGACCATAACTCCTGTTAAAATAAGCGGATGGAAGCCAAATTCAAACGTGACCTGTATTTTCATATGAGTAATCCATATACAAAATTTCAAAAAAATCAGATAACTAAAACTTAAGTTATCACCCGGAAACCAAAATACTCGGCAAATTCTAAGTCGACAAGGACCATAACTCCGGCAAAATTTGGCGGACGGAATCCAAATTCGAACTTGACCTGTATTTTCATGTGGCTAATCTACATACATAATTTGAAAACAATCAGACAACTGCAAGTGCAAATTAAAATTCAGTATTTTGTCGGACGACATACTGTTTGTCCAATTTGGCATATTAAAAAAAAAACAATACTTCCTGGTTTTCAACACAAAAACAATTATTCCAACAAATAATGAATCTATTTAAACCAATAAGCCAGCGTGCATGTGTACTACAATATCAGGTTTCAGTTTCTATGATTTTAAATTTAATTTAGTTTTCAGAAATATTGGTCGATTATTTGAGGTCCTTAATGGACAATGGTGATCGGCGGTCTACACAACTTGATTCGCGACTATTATTTCATACCTGCACAAATATGTGACTTAAAGTCATTAGCTTCACTCCCGGTGGGCATATATTTGATGTCAGACAGAACTGTGCCCGATATGCCACAAGAAAGGTCATAAAAAACTAGAAAGAAAACCCCAATGTGGCATATTATTAGTGCGGTACTCGCCCTGTATTAAATTGTTGAAAACTGCGATCAGAGTAAGAAATCTTCTCAGATACTAACACATTTTCGGAGCGAATCAGCGCGCGGAGTCTCGTGGATATATTCGGAGGAAATCGGAACCACCCGAATAACGACGATCGGCTGGCACGCACGACTGGGAGAACAGCCAAAACAAAGGCCGGCATGTCGATAACGAAAGTAGATTCAACAAAAAGAGAAAAACAAAAACAAAATAATAGGGTGCCTATCATAGTTTTTGCATTCAAGTTTTCTAAGTAAAATGTCGACAATTATTTGGCAACTAACAACGTTTTCACACTCTGTATATATATTTATATATATATGGATTTTTGCAAATTTAGGAGAGAATGAGTACGTATTCACAGTGTGCAAAAGACGATTGACACACCTCCGAAATTATCCAGGTTCACCAATAATAAACAAATCTGGGAATTCTGCCTTCTAATCTAACGTCAACATATCTGGCCGAATACAAGGTGAAGTTATCTGCATGCGAATTATTGACTTCTGTAAATGAAAATTATAAGCCATATTTCAATAATATTTGACATAACAATAGACCAATCGTGCTGAGCTAGATCGATTGGTCTTCCTGACACTGTTGTAAGAGATTTCTTGAATATTGAAATTTTGTTTGCTTGAAGATTTGTTCAAATTTATGATGAATATACCAGGAAAAAATTATACATTGTCTTTCATTAGTTTCAAAATTGTCTTTCATTAGTTTCAAAATGAATCAGAATAATATTTTTACAAAAAAATGGTTGTAACTTGAAAGAACAATTTAGAGTAGGCCTACTCCCTTTATCCAAGATTCATGCTGGCTGTGAAAGACCGATGGGATTATTTTAGCACGATCGGTATATTTTAGTCCGATCGGGCTATTATTGATTGATCGGTGGTTCACCCAGACCTGTAGGATATGCGCACTATAGGATATAGATAAGGCGTTTTATGTATGGGAGGCCTATTTCACTTGAAAGAACAATTTATAGTAGGCCTACTCCCTTTATCCAAGATTCAGGCTGGCTGTGAAAGACTGATCAGTCTATTTTAGCCCGATCGGGCTATTATTGATTGATCGGTGGTTCACCCAGACATGTAGGGTATGCGCGCTATAGTATATAGATAAGGCGTTTCATGTATGGGAGGCCTATTTCTCTTGAAAGAACAATTTAGAGTAGGCCTACTCCCTTTATCCAAGATTCAAGCTGGCTGTGAAAGAACTATCGGTCTATTTTAGCCTGATCGGTCTACTTTAGCCCGATCGGGCTGTTATTGATTGATCGGTGGTTCACACAGACCTGTAGGATATACGCGCTATAGCATATAGATGCGGCATTTCATGTATGGGATACCCATTTCACATTTATTATTCATTTACAATCAAGCGCAAATATTTCGCAAAATAACATCTATCATTTGCGCTTCAGTGTAAATCATTTGCGCAAATAAAAATTAATATGCATTGATATCACCCCCCTGAATTAATTTTAAATGGAACAGACCCACCATATGAGGGAAGCACCCCCCCCCCAGTAACCACAATAACTCTTTTATGACCATGGAAATGGTAGAGATATGTGCAGGATATATCTCTTTTATAAAATATACTAGATCTCTGGGATGGAGACACAAATTCTTGGGGACAGGGATGCTGATAATATGAAAATTGGGGTTTCCCCCAATTTCAAGTCAATAAGTACACCATATGGGGGAAGCGAGTCCCCCAGTAACCCTGAATTCCATATTTATGGCCATGGAAATGGTATATATCTGTGTAGGAGATGTCCCTTTAATAAAATATACTAGAGCTGCTCTGGGAGTGAGGCACCAATTCTTGGGACACCAGGGACAGAGATGCTGATATATGCATATGGAAATATTTTTTCTTCAATGTTTCAGTATTATATGGGGCTACTACTATGGGTCCATGATAATATACTATGAGATGGACTCTATCATTCACAATCAGAGGGAAGTAAGGGAGTGTTAGGTATTTGCGCTTAAGCGCAAATATATTGATAGACATATACTTGCGCTTAAGCGCAAATGATTCATTTTCACATTTTATATTAACTAATTGCATTTAAGCGTAAATAATTTACGCTTAAGCATAAATCAGTTACGCTTAATGTAATCATTTACGCTTAAGCATAATTGACTTATGCGTTATCATAATACATTGGAATTATATTAAGAGCAATAATTTCATCGGCTGTCTTACCTTATATGTATATTTGTATAATCTGATGTATGTTAACTTACTGGCATTAGTAATGTGGTTGCATCCATTTCAGCTTGAGTATGTGGAGTTCAATGGGAGTGTATATGAATTACGGTTAAGCGCAACTCATTTACGCTTAAGTGGATTTCATTTACACTTAAGCGTAATTGAAATGAATTATGCTTAAGCAAATACATGTACCTATCTCCAACTGGTTTCCTCAGTCTGAATATCCATCTTAGTATGGGATCTGGGATTCTGGGTGGAGTCCTCACCTATGTTTGAGTAATGTTTTATGGCCTGAGTTAATTTGAGTTTAGACCAAATCACATGGGAGTCTTTTTTACATTTATTATTTATTTGCATACAAATATTTGCGCTTAAGCATAAAGCAATTGCGCTTATACTTAGTGCAAATACACAACACTTCTTTACTTCCATCCAATTCTAACTGTCAATGATTGAGTCCATCTTATGGTATATTTATTTGGGCCTATATAAACTCAAAAATTGAAGAAAACATAATTCCATATGGATATCTATATCACCATCGCTGTCCCAAACAAATACGGTCTGTACTAGAATAGTGAATAGCAATATGGCACACATGTAGCATTGCACAGGTAATTAAACAGTTTGAAATACACATGTAAGACAACTCTTTCTGCACGAGACTGTACCTGCTGTATATCGATCATAAAATCGGTCAACGATCTGCAACGATTACAAATTTCTATAAATAGTAACATTTTCAACTGTTACCGTTGTTCATTGCTCGATCATGACCACTTTGATTATAATTCCTTCATAACTCGGTCAATGTTCTTCCGTTGGTGATTTCAGGCAATAATTCCTTTTAAATCCCTCCCATTCGAATTGACTATACCGCTTGTTTTTCGTTTTATTAAGCTGATGTTACGCTATTCCAGCAAACGGCCTCCCTCCACGGAAGCTATTTTCTGAGAACGAAAGCCGACTCAATCCCGACCAAGTCGGAAGTGTTCGGGTGTTTCCGCGACTGCACACGACAACTCGTTAGTGTATTTATTTCGCGTTTACAGTGGAATTATTCGTCCCGATTGAGGGAAAGTAAATAGTTAGTTACGTGGCCGTATAATTAGTACAAACTGATATCTGGTTGGGGCATTTCGTGTATGGGGGTTATTTTATTCAGTCTTTCCACAGAATATCGCAGGGAACTCAATTGTGAGGTTCAATTTACGTTTCACATCACTTTAAAAGTTTGTTTTTTTATCCAATTTTATAATGATTTTTTTTGTCAACAAAGATCTAAGCTTTCATGTGCTATGAAATAATAAAGAAAAACAACCCTTACCTACTCTATTTCTTCCAAGATCATAGGCCTAAGATAATGACGACAATCGGCCACTGCCAACGGAAGTCACCTGATTCGCGTGACCATTTCGCTTACACGTACACGGATAAACCGTTTAGAAGTTTTGAGTCCAATGTGCAGCATGCGGAACTTGTAGCAAAGGGGTATAATCCAATCTTCTATAGAGCAATAAGCGCACACATTTCTCTACAACACGATGATTCGATATCATATATGTATACTTGCATGTTTTGAGGTCACAAATCACGTGATCTTCCCCACAATGCGTTACAGGTAAGTGTGGCTAAACATGTACTGTGTAAGAAATGTTACACCGGAAGTCATTCTATTGCCGGTTTTGTGATGGTCCGGGAAAGATTTCTTTTAATTATTTTGTGTTCTAGAACCGTAACATCAGGACAAATTCAAGCAAAGTTATAGATATCCTGAATGCAATAAATTTTCCTGAATGAAAAGAGGCCGCAGAAGTGCCGTTTTACCGAAAGCTGAACTTTAGATCACAATTAACTCGGAAATAGCGAGTTATCGTGTACTTATCAACAAGTAATCACTGAAAATCAAGCCATGGAAACACAATTTCTTTGTTTGTGGAGGAAAATATATAGTGTGAAACGCATTCTGATGGCGAAACACTGAGTATAAAGTATACCTGTTTTATTCTGCTGTAAAATAGCTGAGAAAATATCCCGATCGGGGTTGGCAATTTGGAGCGTTAGCCTCATAATCACAACTAGTGTGTGTTACGGATCTATTTCAAGCCAATCGTGTCTACGGTTCTATACAGGAGATTTATTCGAAAGATTTCTGCACGTTGGACCAAATATTGTCTTGTGTATCAAACGCTTTTAAACCCGATAATGACATACGCATACTAGTAGTCCAAACGGTATACTAAGAAATAAGAGTATATAGATATATATAGTAAAATAATATTTGTGACATCTTCACTTCGATTGGCAGAGACCAACTATTAAAAGTCCCGTGGGTTATACGATCATAATCATGCCCGCCCATATAATTGACCAATGAAACTAGAAATCTACTGTCATGAGATTATGAAATGTTCATTTTAGTTGATACGTGTCCGCTGTTGAAAGTTTCATGTGTGATGGTTCAATGCTATAGCACATCTAAAATATCATCGAGTGAAAGGTTAACGGCTCGTATTGGCTAAGCTGCCTATTTATAGATGATGCATTAATAGATCGTTTCCATTACGCTTAAACGTAATTTATGTACACTTAAGCGTAATTGTAATTACGCTTTCGTGTAATTAGCTAATGCATGTGAATTTCGCTTCCCATATTTTTTATAGATTTTACATAGAGGCCCGTGTAATATGTTTCGGGCCAAACAATATATATCACATTAGAGATTTGTCTACCCTTTACTAATACAAAATAACGATTTACGTCGGGTATCTTGTCCATCTGGTGGTTGGATATCATATCCTTATGGCTAAACCGACTACACCTCTCTGTGTATTCATGGACACTCGCATCCGTGTGCGTTATGATATATAATATAATATATAATTATAGATAAAAAATCAACGATTATCATTCATGTACCACACAGTATATATGGGAGACTTGGAAGACTCCACCAATCTTTGTATACATTTCCGCACAGCCCCGACACCACCAATATAATATGAGGAAATTCATAGGACAAAATGTGTTTTTAGCCGTTTTAATTTTCACTAATCTCTTTGTTTGACCATCTAAAACGCTTTTGTGTCAACCTGCCAGTGCATTACTCTGGTTTTTTTTCGGTAATTATCATTCTAGTGTGTTGGGTATGGTGTTCGCTTACCCTGGTAGTCGTGTTACCTGGTCAGACATCCACTTACATTTAATGGTTACAGATAAAAACCCTATCTGATTTAGACTGTGGGAGACATTCGACCACATGTGCAGCGTATTTAACGTCTTACCCCGTCGATTGGTTTATACACACTGAAAATAATGTGCGTTGGCAACACAATATATACAACAAAATGTATATTGCTATCTCGTGAAGTTGGATTATGTGCAGTGAATGTGAATGATGGATACTATTCCGATCCGCCAATTTATTTGGACATTACACAAACACTCCATAAAACAACAGCGTCATCACTAGGTATTCACCTATTCATTATGCTCACTGATAACAACTCTCATACATGTTTACATAGTCGGTGTCATCGACCGCGTATAAACAAAAATCCGCATATTTATTGGACCGTATACGCGCGGTACGATATTTCCGAAGTACTAAATACTTTCGTCGCCTAACTTCGCGTGGACTGCTTTTTAATTAGCTTTCCGTCTCCATTTGGGGTAAAAAAAAAATTGGTCAAATGAAATTTTTATTAGCCAAATTCGAAAAATATTGGCATTTGGCCAATTTGGTCACCGACAATGTGAACACTGAATTGTATAACATATTTACAAGTGCGTATAGTTCGTTGTAGTCTCACGATCCTTGGAACACATTCTTCCTAATTCCAGTTAGCTTACTGTTTAACAACTGTCATAAATGAGATACCTTCATGTAATTTGTTTTACTATTTGTATTATGCAGCGAGCGTCTTAATAAAACTGCATCTGGCTTTCCAGCGTGTGCGATATCTCGTATGTAATTTTGCAAACCTTTAAAGATATCTTAATAGTCGCGATTTTAAGGTTCGGGTCCCCAAATAAAAAATAAAATCTTAACTGAATTTATATTGAAACGCAGGAGATTATTGCGAAGTGTGATTCTTTCTTGAAAATGTATAGGTGGCATTCAAATTTTCATCCGACTTATATAGCCCCCGGGAGTCATTCGACCACAGGTGCAGCGTAAGGTCTTACCCCGTCGATTCTGACCGAAAGACGACAATAGAAAAATAATTTGCAGGTTGTTATTGTATATTCTTACAATAGGTAACAGTTATGTTTTAACGGACGAAAAACGCATGGCGGGGGACAGTGAAAGTTGGTGTTGAATAACAAACTCGGTGACTGTCAAATTTGCTGGTCTGTTGCTCGGCGGTAGCCGATCTCTCAATAGATCCCGCGGAGTCTGTTTTCTGGGTTGATGAGTTAAATGACAGGTTGATGCGAATGGATAATAGGCCTCGACTGGAAAATTACAGCGACTAAACTTGTAATTATATACGCCTTCAATTATGTTGTGAATTTGTACCAAATATTTAATGCATAATTGCAAACAACAAATGCCACGTAGAGCGGTTCTTGAAAACCAATACCCCGTGGACAACCTGTAACATACTGATTTCGGTACAACTGTCGGTGTTTCATCTTTCTTTCATTTCGACAATATCATGCAGCCCGGCCACCGGGACGGGTTTTGAATATGTGGCTATTGGCGTGGCCAAGGCGATCAATTGGGGAAATTTGAGAGGTGCTGTGCCATTTTGGTGCTAGCTAAATTGACAACTTTCTGAAAAGTTCATTTGCACCAGCGCCATTGTATCTTTTTCGAAATTGAAAACAGTTCGGCTGGTAATTACAATCTCACTTTATCCCCCAAGCCTGCAATGAAATTAACGGTTGGATTTAAAAAATATATATTTTTACTTGGAAATTGCTAAATGCGCATACAGTTCAAAATGGTGATTATTTCACAAGTTCGAGCACACATCTATTCATGTTTAAAGTCTTAAAATTCGTACGTAATAGGCTTTCCATCTTTTGAACGTTCGCGCCAAACCCTGGTAATGAGGTAGTGTTCTCGGATAAACAAAATCCACAACGCGTGGGGAAGTGGGGTAGTCCTTGATGGTGAAGTCAAATCACAATTGTTGAATCCAGACATCGAAATTTGATACAAAACCCAAATAATTAAAGGGACATAGACACTCCGCAGATAGTAAATTTGAAATATAATATTTTGTACAACAATCATAGCCAAGAAGAACATGGAAACATAGATACAAATTCTGTTCTTATTAATGTTAAAGTTACGGTTAGCGTAGGTGGTGGACATTGCTGTTAAAATAGTCACATCCGTTAAAACGCCATAAACAGAAAGAATTTTATATTATAGACAAACATTGTTCTTATAGCAATCATACATATCGCGTAAATTGCATGTTATTGTCACGATAGTACCATGCGTTATGTAAACAAACAAACAGTACGTAAATAGTATCCGATAAGCAAAACACTCAACACAGGGAGACCCCACAATACCACCAAGTGTGTATACGGTATACGGTGAACTGGGACGATACTCCCTCGATGTCACCATTAAGGTGAGGATAATTAGCTATTGGATCAAGCTTTTGAACGGATCAGTTAATTCTCTCGCCCAAAAACTATATCAAACTGCCCTCATGATATCCGAAACTGATGGATTTTACACACCCTGGCTGAGAAAAGTGAAGAGTATTTTAAATGATTGTGGGTTATCATATATGTGGATCGGACAGAACTCCGCCATAGATTTAAATATAACCATATCGCTGGTGAAACAGAAACTGACTGATCAATATATTCAACAATGGCATGAATCGTGTAAACGCTCCAGTCGAGGAGAAATATACAGGATATTAAAACCGGAATTTGGTCAGGAATATTACATCTCCGAGTTTCGTGATGACATAAAATTTACCCTAGCTCGATTCAGAACAAGCAACCACTCATTACCAATAGAAAAGGGTAGGTGGCATAGTACACCCCGTGATGATCGAATATGTACACTATGTTACAACGGCCAAATCGGTGACGAAATTCACTATATGTTTTACTGTCAATCATTATCAACAGAGCGAAAAATGCTGTTGCACAAGTCATATTGGAATTACCCAACTCCAATGAAACTAAGAATCTTGTTCTCCACGAGAAAACCATCGATAGCTAGGAGACTCTGTAAATTTATCAAGATTATGGAGGGTCGACTAGTTACTTGATGAGGTCAGGAAGAGGCCGCATACTATGCCTCCCCACGGCTGTGCCTTGGGGTGGTATGGTGTGGGGGTCCTCGTTGGTCTTATCCAGTGACTGGTTTACCCTGCCCCTGATAGATTACAGCCAGAACAATATATTTGTATTGAATTGATATATTCCTTATTCGCCCAACACTGCCTCTGATATTATGTATACATATGTAAACATGTTTTCTTTCAACCATTGATGTATGGTATAAGAAATAAATCTATCTATCTAGAAGTTGTTTACAACATAACGGTATAGCGTTTGCTAATCATCGCCTCTCAAGATTTCGGCGTTGAATGGGTCACCGTGAATCACTCTATAACCGCCTAGGTGTTGAATGTTTTGCTTATCACTCACTATTTCCGTGCTGTATATAAACAAAACGCCAGATTCACACAATGTATGTTTTGTATTTAATATTGCATTCGTGCTATCATTATAGTATATTCTTGAGGAAATTTTCAAAATATGGTAACTGTTATTTCTAAATTATAACCTATAACGAAGCCATCCGTGCCTTTAATTGTAACTATCCTGTGACGAGATGTCGCGTTAAAACCTCTGTTATTTAAACATTACTTTTACAGTACCAGCCATGTTATCAACAAACAGTTCAGTAAATTCTGATAAAAGTATGAATGTCTACATTACAAAAGGCCAGAACAATGAAAACTATTATAGAAAACACAGATTTTCACCTTAAAAAATTATCTATTTTAGTTGATAAAATGACTTGCTCTGTAACAGTAATGCTTACATAACAATTGTTTCCACATGTGACATCTCATCACTGGGTAGTTATCAATAATAAAAATAAAAACTATATATTTTCTTAGTGTTGATGGTTTACAAAACTTTTAGATTTGTTCATATTTTGCACCCAGAGTGCATTGGGTCGCTGTAAAAAAAAGACATGCTGGGAAAGCTACAAGTACATATTCTCGGGGTATCACTTCAACTCTAATTTTTTAAAGATATTTATGAATATCTTACCATCCATTCCGACAAGACTATCCTGTTCAATTGTATAATTGTCAGGTTTCATTCTGGAATAAATTCGGCATGGAGGTAGTTTTCCGAACTGGTTTCTTTACATTAAGTCGGTACACAAACATACATTTCATGTTTCTTCTCTGTCAACGAGAGAGAAAAATAATTCTATCTTCGCAATACGTTTTGTTTTGTGTATATTGACCACTCGTGCCCCTGCTTTGTTGCCATTTTTGTCTGAATCTCCGCTTTCCTGACAATAGTTATGTAAGCGAACGAGCACATCTGAATGTTTTTAACAAATATATGGGTATACGACCAATTTATTTTCATCGTTTTTTGGTATATAAAACGTACAAAACTTTTATGCGTCAAATCGAATGATATATCTTCAAACTCGAGCGAAAAAATAATATGATAACATTGTAAAATGACTAAGGTATAGTAAATAGAAATATATTCGCAGACCCAGTGTGCTATATTATATGTTCATGTTCTGATCTTCCCTGGTCATACCAACGCCCATGGAACACGGATCACATTTGCTTGCCTTCGGCGAAATTCTCGCAAATTATTTGATGAACTAATTTACTGTCAACTTAATGCAACTATCGGTGTGGGACAACGCAAGAGAATCAAAGAAGGACAATGCAGAAATTTCAATATTTATACTGCTAAAAATTCCATTCAATCGCGCTTAGCGCACTGTTAACAAATACCGCGAAACTGCATTAAATCTATCTAAAAATCAATGCAGGGGATGACGGGATGTGGTGAAGGGTACTTATATAACCTAACATCAGAAATGAATTAGCACAAGCAAGGACAGTAAACTGCTCCCCACTGTCTACAAAGTATCCCAAGATGGCTAATTTGACACACGACATGACGATAATAATGTAATATCGGATATTTCATGCAACACATAGCCGGGTTGAATATAAGGAAATGGCGTGTTAATTTCAAGGAAATTCCATTGTGACTTGGCTTTTATGAGCCCGATTTTAAGAGGTTCAACCTCAGATGTCGCGTATATGCCCCATGCTGATCGCTAGAAGTAGTCAGTCTCGAGCAAATACGCAGAATCGATCCCAACTTCCGGTTCGAAGCATTTTATCCAGTCACCCCAAGATCAATTTGAACGCTGAGTGAAAATTGGGTTCTTCCTTTACTGCGTCGTATGTGGGTGACAATTCACAGTTGATATCGTTTTCGAGTGCATTACAGAGTAGTCGAAGTTCCACTCGATGGTTCGCTAGTACCAAGATGTCCAAGTCTGAATGACAATCAAGGAAGCAAATTAATTTAAAGATACCTTGTATGTTCGGCAACACAAAACCACCATCTGTACGTTTTCTATATCAGACAACAGTTAGATCGGACCCATGAGCCCACTTAATATGCGGCTACATATCGACGATGCATGGACATTTGTTGTCATAGACGAGCATTAAATATTCCTCTTTTGAAAGTCAATATCTGACCATCAAAACCTCATATGTAGAGGATATAACTTGGTTTGTTTTATATTAGACACGATATCAGCCCGAGGTAACTTCATATCAGCCTGAGACCGAAGGCTGATATCAGGTCAATAATATCAACCAACCGGGGTAAGTAATACCAACCAACCAACCAACCAAGTAATATCCTATATATTAATTGGATCGCCTCTTAGTAACAATGAAATATCGACTAACTCTTTCAAACGAGTAACATCACAAAAATCTCTGTCCATACACATTATTTAGCAGTGAGATATGTAGAGTTACAGCATGTCGTAAAACCGTATTACTGGGATTTATGATGTCGTAAAATGATATTACTTCGGATTGGTGAAGTCGTCAAATTATATTACTCGGTCTATGGGCAAATTGAAGCGATATATTCACCTATAGTTCGATATCAAGCAGGTCTGGGCAAAAATTAATAATAAGTTATAAGTCATATTACCCAAGCTCTGATATGAGCGGACTCATTTGTGACATCTAATTATATTATGCTATATACATATAAAGAACCAATGTAGTTGTGTGATGTCAAATCGGATGGAGCATTTTGTATATGAATATAAACAGGCCATTATATATTGCTCATTATATTCTTACGAAATTTAATATAATCAAAACCTGCGAACGGCAGTCATCGCCAAAATCTGCAAAAGCATCTTGTCGGTTTTACGTTTAAAACGAGTACGAAATATAACAATTGATAAAGCTCTTTATTGCCTACCGATTTTGGGAAACGAAAGCATGACGCTCTTTAGCAGAAACTTTCAGTGAAATGTTTGTCGACTGACACATGCTGAAACTTTCGCTGAATTGGTCATTGTTGCATGGGTTCGCGCAAAAAGACAACCAGGATCTCTTAAACGTGCAAAAAGACATCCAGGATTTCCCAAATGTGCAAAAAGTCAAATTCTCATTAAAAATCGTCTTCCAAATAGTCGCATGCTAATTAATATTACAATAATTATTTGTTTGTTATTTTCGAGTGCAATTTCAACAGAATTTGATGGGTAGTCCATCCGCATTGGGTTTGACTGTCGCAGATGAACGAGACATTGAGATGCTGGTTGACTTTTTGCATAGTTGGGAGATCCTGGGTGTCTTTTGTATACGTTTGGGAGATCCTGGGTGTATTTTTGTATACGTTTGGGAGATCCTGGGTGTATTTCTGTATACTTTTGGGAGATCCTGGGTGTATTTTTTTGTATACGTTTGGGAGTTCCCGGGTGTATTTTTGTATACTTTTGGGAGATCCTGGTGTCTTTTTTCTATGTCTGAGAGACCCTGGTGTCTTTTTTTGTGTACGTTTTGGAGATCCTGGGTGTCTTTTTGTGTACGTTCGGGAGATCATGGGTGTCTTTTGTGTACGTTTGGGATATCCTGGGTGTCTTGTTTGTGTACGTTCGGGATATCCTGGGTATCATTTTGCACGACCAACTCCGCGGAACTTTCCAATTTGAAAGTCGATATCGTCCACATGCAAAGGTTCCTATAACGGACCCATGGGTTGGATTAGTTATTATCTGCTTTAGGAAAGGTACCAATGTATATGTAGATGCAAATGTTTATTTGTTCAATAAATAAGAATTTATAACAGAGCAGTGATACACGAATTAATAGTATTGTACCGGAACATCATGACCTACTGTCCGTCTTCCTGCTGCCCCTGAATAAATAATACAATTAGAACATATGATGGAGAATGATGGAGAATGCTGGTTGGTGTTTGGTGTTAACTTTAAATATACTATATTGATATGTTAATTGAAAATGATATAAATTGTGAACTTAACAGTAGAGATATTATATCATATTGGGTTTGATGGACAAGTTAGAAAAACTAAATCGAAATAATATTGTGAGGTCGCGACAGCCCATATATATATATATATATATATATATATATATATATATATATATTGTAGTTTTGTGGTATTAACTATTGTGCATCTTTTAGCCGGGAAGACACAGTTTTGTTTAGTATACCCCACTCATTAGAACTACGGCATGTAATATTTATCCACTGACAACCCAATTCTTCTGATAAAGTTTCATATGGACTGTACTGCAAAGTCTATTATTTTCAATGGAAGGAAATAAATATATCTTAGTTTTAATTCTGGGTGCGAAACGGGTGGAAATGTTTCTATGATTTCAGCTATTTTCTATTACTATATGGCACCTGAGATACAGACGTTCCAAATGGTGATGAATTATAGTATTTTAGCCACATTTTATGTCATAGACTGCTACTAAACCGTATATCAGGCACTACAAAATAATAATCGGTGACTCGGAAATTAAATGGGCATTTAAAGCACTAGTATTCTTCTCTTGATATTCATTTTATACCAGTGGTGTCGTCAGGATTTCTCCCGACGCAGGGGCTATGATCCCCGACATTGGGGCTATATGATCCCGGAAGCTATAAGGCTGACCATCGCATATTTCCTCGACGGGGAGGGGAGATACCCCCCACCGATGCAGCCCATGACCCCCATTCATATGTACGCGAACATGTTATTAAAGCTTAGCTTTAAATTAGAAGGTGCAGCAGGTGGTGTTTCTATATATGTCTTCATTTGGGAAAGGGGTTGTCTATAGAATCGAGTTCCCAACTACGATATTTTCCCTTTCTTGTGTTATATAGGTATAGGCAACATTTACAACTATGGAATATTTAAAGGGGTGCTGCACACTACATCCGGCCATTTATGGGGCCATCTCCTTTTATACTCAACATAAAATATCCAACAAATGAATTAATTTGAGCCATGATTTAGTGCAAAATAGACTCATGTGCTCTATATATATGAACGATTCAAACAACATACTTATAATGAAAATGAATTTATGACTTCATTTGGCATTTGTTATGTCGGAATTATATAGCTGTAGTGTTGCTTGTGTCTTTGGTACACGTATTATTTTCTATGTTGTTAAGTCAGTCATGTGTTGCACATCGTTTCATACATTACATATTCTATATAGGATCGAAGTCTGGTTTAATTCAATATCGCTCATCTATTCAGACGTTAAGGTCCAAAATGAATCCATTGATTGGACTAATTTTGGGATACCTTAATTGATGACAGAATCTCAGATAATATGGTCAAAACTCATCCATTGAGATAAAATATAATTATATATTGACATATATGTTTACATTAAAGGTACTCAATCCGACCAGACGCTCCTAAATTACTATTTCTTTGGCTTCGGGGGGTATAAAATATTTTATTCGAGTCGAGGAACACACCCATCAAAGCTCAGAGTGATCAGATATCGATTTTTGAAGTTTGTTATATCTCGAGATGTGTAACAATATGTGGCTAAGAAACACGTGGTCAAACGGCGGGTCTCGGACAAAATTGCGGATGAAGATGGATAACTCTAAAATAATCAAGTGGTAATACGGTAAAATTTCGTGATACTTTAGTGATAATACGGCAATATTTTTTTTAACAAAATGTTGATAAATAACAAGTTTTGGGAAATTTGATAACATAGTTGACAGTGGTTAGCAATATTTTGTTGCAATAAATCGATTCTGATAACTAAAGCGTATTTTGAAGAAATGTTGTTGTTGTTGTATCGTGATATTATGGGGACCGTCTGATCGGATTGAGTACCTTCAAACACAACATTTGGTTAACTATAATCCCAACGTTTGGTTAATTTAACCCAATTTTCGGTTACAAATTCAACCCAACAATCTAACCCAACGTTCAGTCGAATTCGGTTGACTAAACGTTGGGTTACACCTTTACAGTTTAACTAAACTTTAGTTATATAATTTTTTTTAGTTTACATATATATGACAACTTTGTGATGTAAAATAGGATGGGACATCTTCAAAATGAATAAACACAGACCACTACCGAGTCGCCCATAATATTTCTTATCAGCTGGAGAAGACAGTCTTCTATAATATGCCGCTCATTATTCTTACTAAATTTAATATATTCAAAACCTGCGAGCGTGTAAACACGTGAATGACGAGGCCATATGCCGTAACAATATGTCATCAGTCGTATGTGATAGATCGCCGGCAATCGTAATTGAGAAATATACAAGTTTGATTCAGGTGCTTTCATCTGGACGTTTATACCTGCACTCGAAATCTCAAGGATCCGACTGAATGACGTATAGATATAGATAAACACTGGAAGCAGGCGACGCTCCTGTCGGGTAGAATGTCTGCGTTTGAGGCAGGGACGCGGCGATATATCTCACCTGAACCTTGGACAAAATAGTTGAAAATTGCATGCAGTGTCTGGCCCGATTAGTAATCACCAGGCCTCCGCGTATAAACCCCTTATGGACGGAATACTCATTGACGAGTTTGTTAGTTCCCTTGGGATCTCATTCCTATGTCTTATACACGTAGATGGTGATCCTACATGTATATGTGTGTGCTTTCATCTGTACGCCTATAACATGAACGACAACGCTATCCACATGTAACATGTTTTGTCCATTCATTTCTTCTTATGTTATGTTCCTTAGAGTGTAAAATACGCACGTCCATATATGCCAGGGGGCACAATTTGCTCGTCAATGGTATCATCACACCTTGGGGACTGGATTCACAGTGAGCTAGCAACAAAATATATCCATAACTCATTCACTATTTTGTTTTGGTTGAGTTATTTATGAAGGCGAAGAAAACGACGACTAATCACTTCGATGGCCGGCTATCCTGGGATATCTGGCTAAAACGTTTATTTGTTGAGAGGCTGTGGGTTTCGCAACAGAAAAATAGAATGGACAGGTAGGAATAGTTATTAACGTTAACATTCACCCTATGTTGCGATATATACATATAATAGAATATACTATTTATTGCAATACACATGATAGATAGGCAGTTACAAGTTACTTAATGATTTAAAACTTAAAACATGTAAATACAAACGAACATAAATTGTGTTCAATATATAGTAAGGGCGAAAATGCAAGGGGTGTCCAGAAGAAGGTGAATATAATATATATTCAATATATGCGACTATGGTATTTTCTTATTGGCAAACTATTCTAGTTTCCGAATTTATTTGTTGCCTAAAAATTGCGTATCGCCAAATTCACTTTCCAATGGCATTTCCAAGGGTACCCACTCGATTTTTAGTGACCCGAATTGATATCTGACTTCAAATTAGACAGCAATCGTTAAGAAAGTAATTAAACGTCATGTCAGTGTACGTCCAACGATGACCTCGTAATAAATAATAAAAAGTCTCGTCGATTCACCAAAATTATGGTATTTCGATTGTATCAAAGGCCCTACATTTAGGAACTCACATATAAATTTAATATCTCCGTAAACTAGAGTGTATTGGCTATTCAATAAATGTGTAGTTGGGTCCGTGGGTTTTCGATTTACCGAGGGAAAAGTTAACCCAAAACTACCCAGCATGTCCACGAACAACCGCGATTCTAAAACTACCCAGCATGTCCACGAACAACCGCGATTCTAAAACTACCCAGCATGTCCACGAACAACCGCGATTCGTATAGCCATGCACATTGCAGATGATTATTAAACTATATATCTGAGAAAATATCATTTCTATAATTCACAAAAGATTTTGCTTTATACAACAGGGGGGGGGGTCTGGGAAAAAATTGCACATATAGGGCCCAAAAAGGTTTTTTCCGACCTCGAGGGACCCACCACCCCATTTTTGCAAAAAAAAAAAAAAAATTCCTCCAAAATTTTGGCGACCCACCCCCCGTTTCTCATGTTTTTATCAAAATTTCAGAGGGTTTTTTAGCCGTTCTTCAATAACTGTGTTAACTGCCTTACTAATTGGTAAACACAGATCAGAAAAACGAAAAATATACTGTATTTCCATGTGTTTCCTGGTGTTTTCAGTATCTAACAACAATATTAATTAAGCATTGTGTAGGTACACTATATGTCACAAATTGCCATAGACTCCATTATAGCCTTAATATATCGAGTGTGTTGTGTCTGACAGAGAACACTGGCCAGTGTAAATAGTGGTCAACAGGTCAGGGGTTCCACAATTATATGTGTATGATCAAAGAACTCTTTAGTCTTATCCAACGGGATGGGGTGGGGAGGGGAATTGTTTTTGGTTATGTATACACATAGATATATGGTTATTATACTGCCCGATATTAGTCGGCGGGTATATTAGTTGACGTCTCGAGCCGTCTGTCCGTACAAACATTTTGAATTTTAGCTCAAGAGTCAGTTGTCATATTTGATGCCCTATGGCATGGTGACGGACAAGAAATGGGGTACGAATATGCATAATATCGCGGGTTGTGACCACCAATGCCTACCAGAGTTATGGGCCCTGTTCGACTTTATGAAATTCAGTCCATACAAAGTTTTTGCAAAATAAGTTAAGTGTCGGTTGTCAAATTTTGATGTGGTTTGGTATGGTGATAGACCAGAATGAAGAATTGAATGTCATTTCTCAATGCATCTGAATGCATCACATTATTTCAGTTCATCTATTTGTAAGTGATAACAGTATACAATTAGTATTTTATTTTCGTCTTGTTGAGCAGTAAAGCTCCCAGATGAAGTTCGGAAATTCAATGAGAATAGCGTCACCTTCATTTGGGATTGTCTGAGCAGTAAACAGTAATGTCATTCATCATAACCAATTCAGTTTTATTTGGATAATTGTTGCAAATTAACATTACTTGCAATCATTCAAGATGAGAAATAACCAGAAGGAATGAATTTGATTACATGCCAGAACAAGACAGTATTTCAGACATTAGAAATTTATGAGATACCCTTTTCAATTTCATGTTATGCAGATATCATGTTAATGATATCTATTAGTAGTCATCATTGAGTATTCACCATGTAGTATCCAATTTGTGATAAGAGTTTTTTGTTTTATTACTTTTATTCAGATAATACAACTGGGTAATATATTAATTTTGTTACTAAATATTTCTTCCGTTGATCATAAGTTTCCTGAACGTTAATACGGTGGTCCACTGTGAAGTGGTCCGGGATACTGTGAAATCCAGAATGTTGCTAAATCTGAGGCTAAAGAGTCACTTTAGCTGCCTATATAGCCCTATACCAACACGCATGGTACTAACATGTTTACAAACAACATTACATGGTCAGTACTTGTAAATTGTTTGAAAAAAAACCATTTTGGAAATTTTTGCAGACCCCCCCCCCCCCTGTATACAAGAGAGTAAAATTGGCCAGTTTTTATCCAAGATGGCCGCCAAAATGATAATATAGTAACTCCATGTAAACATATTCACCACATTCATGATCATTCGGTAACTTCTTATACCAATACCCGATATACAGCCATTCATACAGTCCAGGCTTGCACTTACACCTCACTCATGACAATTCAGACACTCGATGTATACTCATGCACCACATTCATGGTCATACAGTCACTCATTGTTTACCAATTCACATCACCACTGGCCATACGGTCACTCACTGTAAACATATTGTCCACACCCGTGGTCATATATGCCCTTCTATATATACCAATACCCCGCACATCATACGGTCACTCCCTGCATATTGGCCCCATCCATCACCATATAGTCATCAAGGCATACACATACACCCAGTTCGTGACCATATAGTAACTGAAGGTATACATATACACATCAACCGTGGTCATATCATACAACTCTTCCATATATACCAATACCTGCACGCACGGCCATTCGTACACTCCTGGCTTGCATATACATCTCACCCATGACAATTCAGTCACTCGCTGCATACTCATACGCCACATTCATGACCATTCAGTCATTCGTTGTATACCTGTTCATCTCACCATTGGACTTACGGTCACTCCCTGTATACCTATTCGCCATAAACCATGCATGGCCATAGCCATACATCTACTAAATATCTACATATAAACCCCACCCATGACTATAGAGTCTCTCCAGGTATACATATATACACCACACCGACGGGGAAAACCAATACACGCACGGCCATTCGTAAACTCCATACTTGCATATACACCTCACCCATGACAATTCAGCCACCGGCTGAAAACTCGTACAACCCATCCATGATCTACAGTTACTCATGTATACCTTTAGTTTAAACATATTTTATCAGCAAAAATAGCTAACTGGATTGGGCACAAGTTATTGCAAACTTATTGACGCCCCTTTCCAACAAACAATTGACAATTAATAAAAAGAGTTAGGCTTCCTGCCTGCAATACATATAATACAAAGGTATACAAACAACACTTGTTTGATTAAAATATGATAATAAAGTGTGGATACACGACAAGATATCAAAGTGTCTGTTTGCGTCAGAATGGGGGTGTGGTTGTGGGCCTTCAATCGATGATGGGATATTTTGTTTCCTAATTTATATATTACTAGCAGGTTAGCCCGCCACTGGCGGCAATCGTCCCATGGCTTTGTTCGAAAAAGCAATTGCAACAGCTTCCGAGACACGTGTGCTGCATTTGCACCAAATTTCATTGAAATCACCAAGATTTACCCGATTTTTACCTTGAATTGACCATTTTGAAGGTCAATGTCAGGTCCTGGTCATGATTTGACCCGTCCAAAACGCTCCCGGACAAAAGTAGCCCTAGGTATAAAATTTCGTAGAAATCCGCCAGTTTTACCCCATTTGAGCTTGAATTGACCATTTTGAAGGTCACGGTAAGGTAGGGGTCACGATTTGACCCGTCCGTGACATTTCCCGGACAAAAGTACCCCTAAGTAGCAAGTTTGGGCTCAATCGGTTGACCCGTCCCGAGTTGACCATTTTGCTTCCCAGATAGAATTTTAGCAGTGTATCGAAGATAATAATTAACATAGGATTTGCCATTCAAATCGATTTATGTCGATAAAACTCTTATTTTTAAACATTTTAAGCTGAGACTTCGTGTGTCTGCGTGTAATACTTTTATATTCTTAAAATGACAGAGTCCAACACGTAATTATGTTTTTGATGAAAGAAATTAAATTTTTTCGATGCTAAATTTCGAGCGATAACGTTGCGTTGAATTGTAAACAAACGCTCTTTTATAGCGACGCGTCATATACAAACGCTCATTAAATTATCACGTGATTACCCCCCCCCCACATTGCCGTTTTTTTGTGACTGAGAGTGGAGAACGGGTGCTGTGAGCTTCTTCAAAACGCGGCGACGACCATTCCTGTGGGATTTTATCCTTGGAAGTTTGGGAAGATGGGAAGTTTGGTCTCGATCGGTGCAGCCGTTTTCGATTCTATAAAGTACACACATATATACGGAAGTCTCAAAATATATAGGAGACTAGCAGGTTAGCCCGCCACTGGCGGCATTCGTCTCATGACATTTTATAAATTTAACCAAATTTCAAGTCGATAGCTCCACCCGTTTTCGAGATCTGGTCTGCGCATGCGCGAAGCTTGCGTCGCACGGGCTCGGCGACCCGATAAAATTCGTATCCGGGGCAAGATACATTCACATAGCAAATTTCAAGTCGATAGCGCCACCCGTTTCCGATATCTCGTCTGCGCACGCGCTGCACGGGCGTCGCACGGGCTCGGCGACCCGATAAAATTCGTACCCGGGGCAAGATACATTCACACACCAAATTTCAAGTCGATAGCTCCACCCGTTTCCGAGATAACGAATTCTTTGTTTTTCAATGAGTTAATTCATGGTACCCGTCCTCCCCGTCCTAAACTTCAGAGCGGACAGTCAATTAATCCCGTCGTGAAAGTCGAGATAATTGCATTTCGGACGCATCCGCATTTCGGACGCATGGGGTCAGTCGTTTAGCCACGTCCATTGCAATAAAGAGCGTTAATTGTTAACACCTCCGTATAAGGTCAATATAAAGATCGTTAATGTCTTAACCACCGCAGTGCCGTTTTTGTGACTGAGATTGGAGAACGGGTGCTCTAAGCTTCTCCAAAACGCGACCACGGCGGTGTCGGTGGGATTTTACACTTACATAGGAAGTTTGAGCTCAATCTGTACACGCGTTTTCGATTCTATGAAGTACCCACACACATATATATATACACACATATATACGGAAGTCTCAAATTATATAGTAGACTAGCAGGTTAGCCCGCCACTGGCGGCATTCGTCCCATGGCTTTGTTTCAGAAACATGACATTTTTGAATATGAATTTAATGTTTTTTAAATTTAATATATTTTGTTTCTGAATTGTTTTTTTATTGTTAATTTTTTTTAATTTTAAATTGTTTTAATTAAATCTCTCTACGATAACATTGCATTGAATTTAAAACAAACGCTTCCCGTCGGGATATCTGTCTGCATAATATTTTGAGTCTGCCGTACCCGTCGTAATGTCGTGAAATCTCTCTGCATAATAGATAACATTGCATTGAATCTGTTGTTGGCATTCAGGGCTTCGGGTCGTTGTTGTTGGCATCACGGCTCCCCGAAAACTCTCACATTGACGAAAATGTGTATTTAGTAATATCGTTGTTGTTGATATTTACGGCTTGGGGGCTATTTTCTTATTTAGCAAGTTTGAGCTCAATCGGTTCGAGTCTATAAAGGACACACTCATATATATGACACTTCCCGTGGGTAGCAAGTTTGAGCTCAATCGGCATTCCCTGGAATTTCCCGTAGATTGGCAGATTCCAGTAGCTTTATAACGGTATATCTGGGGAGAAATCTGATGCTATATTCGTGATTATCTGGGATGATTTCGGTATATAACTATATACTGTAAAAACAAAGCGCGCCATCCGTGCTCGCAGGGTTGGTCAGAAACAAATGTTTTTTAAATTTAATGTATGTTCGTATATCTCTCTGCAGATGCAAATAACGTTGAATGGCAAACAGACGCTCTTTATAGAGATGCGTCAAAAACAAACGCTCATTAAATAATCACTTGATTAACCCACGCCGTGCCTTTGCGGTGATTTGAGATTGGAGAACGGGTGCTCTGAGGTTCTCTAAACCGCGACCACGGTCGTGTCGGTGGTATTTGACACTTACATAGGAAGTTTGAGCTCAATCTGTACACGCGTTTTGGATTCTATGAAGTACACACACACACACACATATATATACGAAGTCTCAAAATATATAGTACTAGCAGGTTAGCCCGCCACTGGCGGCATTCGTCTCATGGCTTTGTTTCAGAAACATGACATTTTTTTAATTTAACCAAATTTCAAGTCGATAGCTCCACCCGTTTCCGAGATCTGGTCTGCGCATGCGCGAAGCTTGCGTCGCACGGGCTCGGCGACCCGATAAAATTCGTACCCGGGGCAAGATACATTCACATACCAAATTTCAAGTCGATAGCTCCACCGGTTTCCGAGATCTCGTCTGCGCATGCGCGAAGCTGGCGTCGCACGGACTCGGTCACCCGATAAAATTTGTATCCGGGCAAGATACATTCACATAGCAAATTTCAAGTTGATAGCTCCACCCGTTTGCGAGATAACGCATTCTTTGTTTTGCAATGAGTTAATTCATGGTACCCGTCCTCCCCGTCCTAAACTTCAGAGCGGACAGTCAATTAATCCCGTCGTGAAATCCCTCTGCATAATATTTCGAGCTCTTAGATCAATTCTGCCTTTTTAGTTGCATTTCGTCCGCATCCGTATTTCGGACGCATGGGGTCAGTCGTTTAGCCACGTCCATTGGAATCCGCATCGGACGCATGGGGTATCGTTTAGCCACGTCCATTGCAATAAAGAGCGTTAATTGTTAAAACCTCCGTATAAGGTATAGATAAAGAGCGTTATTGCCTTAACCCCCCCCTTTGCCTTTGCGCTGATTTGGGAGTGGATAAAGGGTGCTCAGAGCTTCTCGAAAACACGACTACGGCGGTGTCGTTTGGATTTTACACTTACATACGAAATTTGATCTCAATCTGTACACGCGTTTTGGATTCTATGAAGTACACACACACACACATACACACATATATACGAAGTCTCAAAATATATAGTATAGACTAGCAGGTTAGCCCGCCACTGGCGGCATTCGTCCCATGGCTTTGTTTCAGAAACATGACATTTTTGTAATTATTTTGTTTTTATTTATTTTTGTTTTTTATTTTTGAATATGAATTTAATGTTTTTTAAATTTAATATATTTTGTTTCTGAATTGTTTTTTTATTGTTAATTTTTTTTAATTTTATATTGTTTTAATTAAATTGTAAATTGTTTTAATTAATTTTTTTGTTTCTGGCGGAAAAATTTACCCGTAGAAATCCCCCCTTCCTAGGAACGACAGACAACGCATTCTTTGTTTCGTGAAATCTCTCTACGATAACATTGCATTGAATTTAAAACAAACGCTTCCCGTCGGGAAATCTGTCTTCGGGTCGTTGTTGTTGGCATCACGGCTCCCCGAAAACTCTCACATTGCCGAAAACGTGTATTTAGTAATATCGTTGTTGTTGATATTTACGGCTTGGTGGCTATTTTCTTATTTAGCAAGTTTGAGCTCAATCGGTTAGAGTCTATAAAGGACACACTCATATATATGACACTCCCCGTAGGTAGCAAGTTTGAGCTCAATCGGCATTCCCTGGAATTTCCCGTAGATTGGCAGATTCCAGTAGCTTTATAACGATATATCTGGGGAGAAATCTGATGCTATATTCGTGATTATCTGGGATGATTTCGGTATATACCAAAGGTATATACTGTAAAAACAAAGCGCGCCATCCGTGCTCGCAGGGAATAAATTTCGAGCGATAACGTTTGCGTTCCCGTATAACTCTGCAGATGCGAATAACGTTGAATGGGAAACAGACGCTATTTATAGAGATGCGTCAAAAACAAACGCTCATTAAATAATCACTTGATTAACCCCCGCCGTGCCTTTGCGGTGATTTGAGATTGGAGAACGGGTGCTCTGAGGTTCTCTAAACCGCGACCACGGTCGTGTCGGTGCGATTTGACACTTACATAGGAAGTTTGAGCTCAATATGTACACGCGTTTTGGATTCTATGAAGTACACACACACACACACACATATACGAAGTCTCAAAATATATAGTATAGACTAGCAGGTTAGCCCGCCACTGGCGGCATTCGTCTCATAGCTTTGTTTCAGAAACATGACATTTTTTTAATTTAACCAAATTTCAAGTCGATAGCTCCACCCGTTTCCGAGATCTGGTCTGCGCATGCGCGAAGCCTGCGTCGCACGGGCTCGACGACCCGATAAAATTCGTACCCGGTGCAAGATACATTCACATACCAAATTTCAAGTCGATAGCTCCACCGGTTTCCGAGATCTCGTCTGCGCATGCGCGAAGATGGCGTCGCACGGACTCGGCGACCCGATAAAATTTGTATCCGGGGCAAGATACATTCACATAGCAAATTTCAAGTCGATAGCTCCACCCGTTTGCGAGATAACGCATTCTTTGTTTTTCAATGAGTTAATTCATGGTACCCGTCCTCCCCGTCCTAAACTTCAGAGCGGACAGTCAATTAATCCCGTCGGGAAATCCCTCTGCATAATATTTCGAGCTCTTAGATCAATTCTGCCTTTTTTAAGGACGACCAGCTGGGCGCAGCCCAGCCGCGCATATGTTGCACAGCAACATATGCGCAGGTCGTCCTTATACTAAGTTCGATTTCGAACATGGGCGCCGCCATTTTGAATTAGGTGCGCCGCCATCTTGGATTTGAGGGGCCGCCATCTTGAAACGTCATTGCAATTAAATTAAAACTACAAAATGTTACTTTTCATATAGCCAACATAACAGTATTCATTGCGTTAAGGCATTACATGGTTTATTCTTTGAACAATAATCATGACTTAAATCATAAATATTGTCGACCGGACTCGAGTTGCTATGCCATTCGGGAAATGTCGGAAATTTACGTAAAACTGCAAATTTTCCTTAGCCACCTCGCGAAAACAACATAATTCATATCGTAAATATCTTGAATGTTTATCATATAACTAAATAAACTTTTCTTTAGTTTAGTAAATTAGTAGAAACATGTTCACGTAAACTGTAAGGTTACGTCATATGTTGTATCCAAAGCGACGTCATATTGGCACGCGCATTTTCCCGCGAAAGTTATTGACGTTTTGACAGCGACGCGACATAGCACACAAAGCAGGCATTTTGACCAAATTCCAAGCTCCTGTGGGTTGACGTTGTTTCATAGTGCATGCATGGCTCCGAGTCCGCGCTGGTATAAATGTAGCTCCATGCAATTGTAATCAAACTGATCAAATCCCAACCTATAAAATCACTATAGAATTTGTACAGGTACAAACAAAACATGTTCTTGGAAATTGAATGTTCTTCCTTACTTATATTCTAATGATTTGGGTTGTGATTTGAAACAAACAAACAACCCAAATTATGAGGGGGTAAACCCAAGTTCTCACTCACATTAACCCCAATTTCCAACCAAGGCCAAGGGTTGTGGATGCGAGTACAACTAATATTTCATCCAAATTGAGAATTGGCATATGTGCCAGTCAAAAAAATGGTCCCGGGGAGCCACGATCAAAAGGCTGGAAGATACATGCATGTATGAGTACAATATGATAATTATGAGGTACAGACCCAATCCCCCTACCACAAGCAACCAACTTCGTGTACGTAATTGGTTATAAGAAATATTTATAGTTAATTAAATCTTGACGTTCATATAAGTCAACACATATATTAGTCTGAGTAGTGCAGGTCGTGACTGCAGGGTCGTCCTTTTTCACATGGATTTCAATGCCATAATTTCTTGTTAGTTGCATTTCGTCCGCATCCGTATTTCGGACGCATGGGGTCAGTCGTTTAGCCACGTCCATTGGAATCCGCATCGGACGCATGGGGTATCGTTTAGCCACGTCCATTGCAATAAAGAGCGTTAATTGTTAAAACCTCCGTATAAGGTATATATAAAGAGCGTTATTGCCTTAACCCCCCGCCGTGCCTTTGCGGTGATTTGGGAGTGGATAAAGGGTGCTCAGAGCTTCTCGAAAACACGACTACGGCGGTGTCGGTGGGATTTTACACTTACATACGAAATTTGATCTCAATCTGTACACGCGTTTTGGATTCTATGAAGTACACACACACACATATACGAAGTCTCAAAATATATAGTATAGACTAGCAGGTTAGCCCGCCACTGGCGGCATTCGTCCCATGGCATTGGTCGATCGATTAATTTTAGTTTTTCAATGTAACCCCGTACAGGACCGGGCTACTCAAAAACCAAATTTCAAGTCGATAGCTCCACCCGTTTCCGAGATCTGGTCTGCGCATACGCGAATCTGGCGTCGCACGGGCTCGGCGACCCGATAAAATTCGTATCCGGGGCAAGATACATTCACATACCAAATTTCAAGTCGATAGCTCCACCCGTTTCCGATATCTCGTCTGCGCATGCGCTGCACGGGCGTCGCACGGGCTCGCCAATACGACGGCGACGACCACCTGGTCAAACTACACTCACGTACCAAGTTTCGTCCCGATCGGTCGAGGTGTTGGTATCTGATGCAAAAGACGAAATTGTGAGTGTTGGTCAATAGTCCCCGCCGTGAACCTCATCGTCGCAAAGAGCGGACAGTCAATTAACCCCGTTGTGACCCTCAATCACCAACGCGACGTAAATTTGCGTTCTAAAAATAGGAAAGCACTTTCTCTCTGCATAATTCTGCAGATGCTAATAACGTTGCTCCCCGTAGGTAGCAACATCGTTGTTGTTGATATTTACGGCTTGGGGGCTATTTTCTTATTTAGCAAGTTTGAGCTCAATCGGTTAGAGTCTATAAAGGACACACTCATATATATGACACTTCCCGTAGGTAGCAAGTATGAGCTCAATCGGCATTCCCTGGAATTTCCCGTAGATTGGCAGATTCCAGTAGCTTTATAACCGTATATCTGGGGAGAAATCTGATGCTATATTCGTGATTATCTGGGATGATTTCGGTATATACCGAAGGTATATACTGTAAAAACAAAGCGCGCCATCCGTGCTCGCAGAGAATAAATTTCGAGCGATAACGTTTGCGTTCCCGTATAACTCTGCAGATGCGAATAACGTTGAATGGGAAACAGACGCTCTTTATAGAGATGCGTCAAAAACAAACGCTCATTAAATAATCACTTGATTAACCCCCGCCGTGCCTTTGCGGTGATTTGAGATTGGAGAACGGGTGCTCTGAGGTTCTCTAAACCGCGACCACGTTCGTGTCGGTGGTATTTGACACTTACATAGGAAGTTTGAGCTCAATCTTTACACGCGTTTTGGATTCTATGAAGTACACACACACACACACACACACACACACACACATATATATACGAAGTCTCAAAATATATAGTATAGATAGATAGATAGACTAGCAGGTTAGCCCGCCACTGGCGGCATTCGTCCCATGGCTTTGTTTCAGAAACATGACATTTTTGAATATGAATTTAATGTTTTTTAAATTTAATATATTTTGTTTCTGAATTGTTTTTTTATTGTTAATTTTTTTTAATTTTAAATTGTTTTAATTAAATTGTAAATTGTTTTAATTAATATTTTTGTTTCTGGCGGAAAAATTTACCCGTAGAAATCCCCCCTTCCTAGGAAGGAACGACAGACAACGCATTCTTTGTTTCGTGAAATCTCTCTACGATAACATTGCATTGAATTTAAAACAAACGCTTCCCGTCGGGATATCTGTCTGCATAATATTTTGAGTCTGCCGTACCCGTCGTAATGTCGTGAAATCTCTCTGCATAATAGATAACATTGCATTGAATCTGTTGTTGGCATTCAGGGCTTCGGGTCGTTGTTGTTGGCATCACGGCTCCCCGAAAACTCTCACATTGACGAAAACGTGTATTTAGTAATATCGTTGTTGTTGATATTTACGGCTTGGGGGCTATTTTCTTATTTAGCAAGTTTGAGCTAAATCGGTTCGAGTCTATAAAGGACACACTCATATATATGACACCTCCCGTGGGTAGCAAGTTTGAGCTCAATCGGCATTCCCTGGAATTTCCCGTAGATTGGCAGATTCCAGTAGCTTTATAACGGTATATCTGGGGAGAAATCTGATGCTATATTCGTGATTATCTGGGATGATTTCGGTATATAACTATATACTGTAAAAACAAAGCGCGCCATCCGTGCTCGCAGGGTTGGTCAGAAACAAATGTTTTTTAAATTTAATGTATGTTCGTATATCTCTCTGCAGATGCAAATAACGTTGAATGGCAAACAGACGCTCTTTATAGAGATGCGTCAAAAACAAACGCTCATTAAATAATCACTTGATTAACCCACACCGTGCCTTTGCGGTGATTTGAGATTGGAGAACGGGTGCTCTGAGGTTCTCTAAACCGCGACCACGGTCGTGTCGGTGGTATTTGACACTTACATAGGAAGTTTGAGCTCAATCTGTACACGCGTTTTGGATTCTATGAAGTACACACACACACACACACACATATATACGAAGTCTCAAAATATATAGTACTAGCAGGTTAGCCCGCCACCGGCGGCTTGTCCGAAACATGACATTTTTTTAATATTTGTTTTTAATTTTTAGCTCCACGCGTTTCAATAAGAAAAATTTGTACCCGGTAGCTCCACCCGTTTCCGAGATCTGGTCTGCGCATGCGCGAAGCTGGCGTCGCACGGACTCGGCGACCCGATCAAATTTGTACCCGGCGCAAGATACATTCACATAGCAAATTTCAAGTCGATAGCTCCACCCGTTTCCGAGATCTCGTCTGCGCATGCGCTGCACGGGCGTCGCATGGACTCGGCGACCCGATAAAATTTGTACCCGGTGCAAGATACATTCACATAGCAAATTTCAGGTCGATAGCTCCACCCGTTTCCGAGATCTGCCTTTCTGCATAATATTTCGAGCGATAACATTGCATTGAAATGTCAGACTCCCATCGTGAACCTCAACACGAAGTAAACACGTGTTTCGAGCGATAACATTGCATTGAAATGACTCCCATCGTGAACCTCAAGACGACGTAAAACACGTGTTGCGTTCTAGGAAATGCACTCAATGCAGATGCTAATAACGTTGACTTCGTATATATATATATAATGACGTTATTAACCCCGGCCGTGCCGTTTGAGCTGATTTTTATGACTGGGAGTGGAGTACGGGTGCTCGGAGCTTCTGGAAAACGCGTGGACGACATCGTACGTGATATTTTACCTTTAGATAGGAAGTTTGAGCTCAATCTGTCCAGCCGTTCCCGTCCTAATGTACTATTTCGAGCGATAACAATTGTCAGACTCCCATCGTGAACCTCAACACGAAGTAAACACGTGTTTCGAGCGATAACATTGCATTGAAGTCAGACTCCCATCGTGGACCCCCAAGACGACGTAAACACGTGTTTGTTCCGGTATAACTTTGGAGACTCTGACTTCATATATATATATAATGACGTTATTAACCCCGGCCGTGCCGTTTGAACTGATTTCGATGACTGGGAGTGGATAAAGGGTGCTCAGAGCTTCTCGAAAACACATCTACGGCGGTGTCGGTGGGATTTTACACTTACATACGAAATTTGATCTCAATCTGTACACGCGTTTTGGATTCTATGAAGTACACACATATATACATATATATATACGGAGTTTTCAAAATATATAGTACTAGCAGGTTAGCCCGCCACCGGCGGCTTGTCCGAAACATGACATTTTTTAAATATTTTTTTTTAATTTTTAGCTCCACGCGTTTCAATAAGAAAAATTTGTACCCGGTAGCTCCACCCGTTTCCGAGATCTGGTCTGCGCATGCGCGAAGCTGGCGTCGCACGGACTCGGCGACCCGATAAAATTTGTACCCGGCGCAAGATACATTCACATAGCAAATTTCAAGTCGATAGCTCCACCCGTTTCCGATATCTCGTCTGCGCATGCGCTGCACGGGTGTCGCACGGACTCGGCGACCCGATAAAATTTGTACCCGGCGCAAGATACATTCACATAGCAAATTTCAGGTCGATAGCTCCACCCGTTTCCGAGATCTGCCTTTCTGCATAATATTTCGAGCGATAACATTGCATTGAAATGTCAGACTCCCATCGTGAACCTCAACACGAAGTAAACACGTGTTTCGAGCGATAACATTGCATTGAAATGACTCCCATCGTGAACCTCAAGACGACGTAAAACACGTGTTGCGTTCTAGGAAATGCACTCAATGCAGATGCTAATAACGTTGACTTCGTATATATATATATAATGACGTTATTAACCCCGGCCGTGCCGTTTGAGCTGATTTTTATGACTGGGAGTGGAGTACGGGTGCTCGGAGCTTCTGGAAAACGCGTGGACGACATCGTACGTGGAATTTTACCTTTAGATAGGAAGTTTGAGCTCAATCTGTCCAGCCGTTCCCGTCCTAATGTACTATTTCGAGCGATAACAATTGTCAGACTCCCATCGTGAACCTCAACACGAAGTAAACACGTGTTTCGAGCGATAACATTGCATTGCAGTCAGACTCCCATCGTGGACCCCCAAGACGACGTAAACACGTGTTTGTTCCGGTATAACTTTGGAGACTCTGACTTCATATATATATATAATGACGTTATTAACCCCGGCTATGCCGTTTGAGCTGATTTCGATGACTGGGAGTGGATAAAGGGTGCTCAGAGCTTCTCGAAAACACGATTATGGCGGTGTCGGTGGGATTTTACACTTACATACGAAATTTGATCTCAATCTGTACACGCGTTTTGGATTCTATGAAGTACACACACACATATATACACACATATATACACACATATATACGAAGTCTCAAAATATATAGTATAGACTAGCAGGGTAGCCCGCCACCGGCGGCTTGTCCGAAACATGACATTTTTTGTTTTTCAATGAGTTAATTGTGACATTTGTTTATATTTTTTTTTTATTTTTAGCTCCACGCGTTTCAATAAGAAAAAATTGTACCCGGTAGCTCCACCCGTTTCCGAGATCTGGTCTGCGCATGCGCGAAGCTGGCGTCCGAAACATGACATTTTTTTAATATTTGTTTTTAATTTTTAGCTCCACGCGTTTCAATAAGAAAAATTTGTACCCGGTAGCTCCACCCGTTTCCGAGATCTGGTCTGCGCATGCGCGAAGCTGGCGTCGCACGGACTCGGCGACCCGATCAAATTTGTACCCGGCGCAAGATACATTCACATAGCAAATTTCAAGTCGATAGCTCCACCCGTTTCCGAGATCTCGTCTGCGCATGCGCTGCACGGGCGTCGCATGGACTCGGCGACCCGATAAAATTTGTACCCGGTGCAAGATACATTCACATAGCAAATTTCAGGTCGATAGCTCCACCCGTTTCCGAGATCTGCCTTTCTGCATAATATTTCGAGCGATAACATTGCATTGAAATGTCAGACTCCCATCGTGAACCTCAACACGAAGTAAACACGTGTTTCGAGCGATAACATTGCATTGAAATGACTCCCATCGTGAACCTCAAGACGACGTAAAACACGTGTTGCGTTCTAGGAAATGCACTCAATGCAGATGCTAATAACGTTGACTTCGTATATATATATATATAATGACGTTATTAACCCCGGCCGTGCCGTTTGAGCTGATTTTTATGACTGGGAGTGGAGTACGGGTGCTCGGAGCTTCTGGAAAACGCGTGGACGACATCGTACGTGGTATTTTACCTTTAGATAGGAAGTTTGAGCTCAATCTGTCCAGCCGTTCCCGTCCTAATGTACTATTTCGAGCGATAACAATTGTCAGACTCCCATCGTGAACCTCAACACGAAGTAAACACGTGTTTCGAGCGATAACATTGCATTGAAGTCAGACTCCCATCGTGGACCCCCAAGACGACGTAAACACGTGTTTGTTCCGGTATAACTTTGGAGACTCTGACTTCATATATATATATAATGACGTTATTAACCCCGGCCGTGCCGTTTGAACTGATTTCGATGACTGGGAGTGGATAAAGGGTGCTCAGAGCTTCTCGAAAACACATCTACGGCGGTGTCGGTGGGATTTTACACTTACATACGAAATTTGATCTCAATCTGTACACGCGTTTTGGATTCTATGAAGTACACACATATATACATATATATATACGGAGTTTTCAAAATATATAGTATAGATAGATAGATAGATATAGATAGACTAGCAGGTTAGCCCGCCACTGGCGGCATTCGTCCCATGGCTTTGTTTCAGAAACATGACATTTTTGAATATGAATTTAATGTTTTTTAAATTTAATATATTTTGTTTCTGAATTGTTTTTTTATTGTTAATTTTTTTTAATTTTAAATTGTTTTAATTAAATTGTAAATTGTTTTAATTAATATTTTTGTTTCTGGATTGTTTTTTTATTGTTAATTTTTTTTAATTTTAAATTGTTTTAATTAAATCTCTCTACGATAACATTGCATTGAATTTAAAACAAACGCTTCCCGTCGGGATATCTGTCTGCATAATATTTTGAGTCTGCCGTACCCGTCGTAATGTCGTGAAATCTCTCTGCATAATAGATAACATTGCATTGAATCTGTTGTTGGCATTCAGGGCTTCGGGTCGTTGTTGTTGGCATCACGGCTCCCCGAAAACTCTCACATTGACGAAAACGTGTATTTAGTAATATCGTTGTTGTTGATATTTACGGCTTGGGGGCTATTTTCTTATTTAGCAAGTTTGAGCTCAATCGGTTCGAGTCTATAAAGGACACACTCATATATATGACACTTCCCGTGGGTAGCAAGTTTGAGCTCAATCGGCATTCCCTGGAATTTCCCGTAGATTGGCAGATTCCAGTAGCTTTATAACGGTATATCTGGGGAGAAATCTGATGCTATATTCGTGATTATCTGGGATGATTTCGGTATATAACTATATACTGTAAAAACAAAGCGCGCCATCCGTGCTCGCAGGGTTGGTCAGAAACAAATGTTTTTTTAAATTTAATGTATGTTCGTATATCTCTCTGCAGATGCAAATAACGTTGAATGGCAAACAGACGCTCTTTATAGAGATGCGTCAAAAACAAACGCTCATTAAATAATCACTTGATTAACCCACGCCGTGCCTTTGCGGTGATTTGAGATTGGAGAACGGGTGCTCTGATGTTCTCTAAACCGCGACCACGGTCGTGTCGGTGGTATTTGACACTTACATAGGAAGTTTGAGCTCAATCTGTACACGCGTTTTGGATTCTATGAAGTACACACACACACACACACACATATATACGAAGTCTCAAAATATATAGTATAGATAGATAGATAGATAGACTATTTCCATTCGCTAGGTTTGGTATACTATTAATCATTAAATCGTTGTGTTTCTATAATATACTTTTGAGCAAAAATTAATAACTTGCAATTTATTTGCTCAGTCTCATGGGTGGAGCCGAAAAGTATGTTCCCAAATGGTCAAGTGTAGTATGCCCAGTTTAGATATACTATCTAAAAGTTTTAATCTTTCATAAATAAAGTAAGGAGATTCGAAGAAAAAGTGATATGCTGTTTCCTCTGGTGCACCGCAACAGCATTTCGGCGAATCGGCAATAATAATGATTGATATGTTTATCAAAATTAAGATTACTACAGTTATTTCGCAGTTTAGCGTGTAGTATGTTCCTCTCTCGGCTTCCAACTAGGTAGAAGGGAGGCGGTTTCAATACGACAAACATAGCAGCTATTTTTTCTCTATATTATCTTTATTTATTTTCTTCTTATTGACTTTATTGTCACTCTTCGTGAGGTCATCTAGGAATTTGTTCCACTGGATAATCATTGTAGGAAAGAACGATTTATTATAATATTCAGCCTTTCTAGATAAAGAGTTAAATCGGTAGGGATATCTGGAAGGATAATTTGTGTTGGCCCCGTAGCGCGCAGGTAATATATCAGTCAAATATTTCGGGGCATTTCCAGCTTGGATTTGGTTGAACATTTAAAATTTATGAAATTTTCTTCGCTCTTGCAGTGATTGCCAACCCAATTCTGTAAATAATGTTTGTATGGCACACGAGCGAGTTCAGCCCGATACAATTCGAGCCGTATCTATGTGTAATTTGTCTAGCGTAATTGGAAGGGAGTCGGGAGCACAGTCCCAGATAATATCTCCATATTCCATAAGAGGAAGAATGTAAGATGTGTACATTAGATTTAAGGATTTGCGACTAAGTTTATATTTAATTTTAAGTTTCTTCGAGTTGGGTGCCACCAAAAAGGATTGGGGGCAATGTTGGGGAGTCTTTTTGGGGAGATACTTGAAATCTTATCAGGGTAGTTTTTGTGGGGTTGAAATTGACAAGCCATTTTTTGGACCAATCGATGAGTTTGTCCATGTCATTGTTGACTTTAGTAACAAGAAGATCGGATCAGTTTCCGCTGTGGTGATGCATGTATCATCAGCATAGTGTCTAGTCAGGGATTCTAAATCTTGATGAAAATTCATTAACATATATAAGGAACAAAAAGGTCCGATTACTGAGCCCTGGTGGACTCCAGCTGAAAGTGTTCTGAAAGGGGATGCAGTGTTATTCAAAATTACCCTTTGCTCTCTGTCCATTAAATAGCTCTTGAGCCAAATTAAAAGATCGCCGGTAACCCCATACTTCCTAAGTTTGAGAAGTAGTCCTCTTTGCCACACTCTCTCGAATGCTTTAGAAACATCACAAAATACAGCACAAGTGTGCAAATGTCCTTAGAGGGATCGGCATATGTCATGGTGTAACTCTAGTAACGAGAATGTAGTGATATGTCCAGGAAGGAAGCCTGATTGGTGTTTATATATCAAAAATGTTGAGTTAAAGTTTTCAAGACTAATTTTTCAAGTATTTTCCCAACACAACACAAAAGAGATCTTGGGCGCTAATTACCTGGATCAGCAGGATCACATTTTATGAAAATTGGAATGACATTTGCTTGTTTCCATGTCATGGGGAATGTGCAAGTTCCATCGATGTTTTGTAAATTATATAAAGAGGTTCCACAATGGCATCAGCAGTCTCCTTCAGCATTCTGGCGCTTATTCCATCGTGACCATGGGCTTTATTAATCTTGAGAGACCTGATTTCTCGGAGAATGTTGTTTTTATCAATAGTCACCGATGATACGGTACTGTCACATTGTGTATCAAAATCAGGGAAACAGTAAGGTTCGTTGTCGATTTTCCCATTATTTATGAAAGTATAATTAATTAGGATGGCTTTATCTGTATCATTAATTATAACGGGTTCTTGATTCGTGTTGGAGTTGTTATCTTTATCATATATGGGAGGAATAGTAGAACATTTGTTTTTCCCCATCAAGTTGCTGGCTACTTTCCAGAAAAACTTCGGAGAGTTGGACCTTTCAATATTGTTTTGTAGGTTTGATTCAAATGAACTCTTTGCGTATTTTATCATGTTGTTAACTTTGTTTCTAATTCTCTTAAAGTTATCAAGATCTGAACATTTCTGACTTTTAATAAAAGTTCTCCTGGCACGATCTCTATGACGTAACTCTCTTCTGATATCAGAGTTAAACCATATTTTATCATTAGGTCTGATTGACACCTCACTGTTGGAGTAGTTTTTTTTAATTATATCCAAGAACAGTTCTGTGAAAGTTTTAACAGCATCATCAATTGAGAGCGGGTACAATAAGTCGTGCCACTCGACGACCTGGATCAAACTACGAGCATTATCAAAATTGCCCTTTTTATAATTCCAAACGGTTCGCTTGAATAAAGTATTTAATTCAAAATAAAATGATAAAACTGCATAAACCCCAAAGTGGTCAGAAATAGACAAGTCAATGGTATCAGCATCATGACAAACAACATTATCGCTGACTAGTATTGGGTCTAATAGAGTCTGAGCAGCATATTAGAATTAAATTCACCTACTAGTACCATTGGTTTGTTGGTTTCCAAATCTTTTTCAATTGAGCTTTCAAGAACATCCCAGTCGGTTAGACTGGCGAATTGTTCAGATCTATATGACAATCCAATTAAATAGCATGTTTTTTTTAGAAAAAATTTCGATCCATATACTATCGTCGGTTTCCAAGTCCACGCGACGTCTGAGGGACAGACTGGAAGAAATGTACATACATATCCACCCTCCGTATTGGTCCCTATCTTTCCGAATAGGCTCTGAGTATGCAAGGATTCGTTTAAGGATAAGATTCACATAAGTGAGTTTCAGAAAAACAAATAACGTCAAAATTTTCGCTTAAAATGTCATTAATTAGAGATAGTTTATATCTAATGCTTCTTATGTTGTTGTGGAATACCGATATAACGGACTGATTCGCGTTTGGTCCAGGGTGCTCATGAACATCACCCGAAAGAATAATCAATAAGCCAATAATGAGAAGAAAAAAACGAACATTAGGTAATCGTTGGAATAGAAATCGTCGCTTTTGATTCAAGTTTTGAGTGAACTTCTTTGTTTTTCCTAGCGAACAATTAAATTTTTCTATCCTAGCACGATAATCAACTAGTGTTATCCCCATGGGATCATATAATGTATTACATAAAAATATATAAGTGCCAGGATAGGAATCGAAAGGATAATCACATCATGAACAAAAGGACTGATCTCATTTGACGCAATAAAAGTTCGGAAGTACCAGAAACACTTCCGAACCTTTTTCAGGAGTAGATATAGTAATATCAGATATAGAGATTCTACATAAATATAAAGAAAAGAACAAGTGTGTTCGTATATATATGCACATTTATTAACATATATGAGAATATGGGAGGAAAAAGAATTGAGAATGCAAATTAACAAAATATGTAACATGTAGGTGGTTCCAAAATGTAATCTATGGGAAATGATACTTTAACACTTCCGTGGCTAGAGTTCCCTGAAAGAAAAAAAAAACCCGGTGCCAATGTACTCCCTCGCATATGCGAGTCCACCATATATAGGGAGGCCCGCATATGCAAGAGAATACATTCAGGAATCAAACTAGCCGAAATGTATAAGTCAAATGGGAGCGTGGTTCCCGTAGGAAGTGATCAAATTAAATTATAATCTGTATGTTCATGAATATGAAAATAAACAAATACTTATGGAGACCGGATAGCGACTTTAAAATCATATCGTCAAATGAACAAACCGTTATGTGGACGGACAGACATATTCGATCGGACATGTGGCTGAAATATCAGTGGCTGGTGAGTCAATTCTTTCATGAAGTTCAAATCACCAGCCACCAGACACCGACAACCTTACTGCCCATAGAAACCCTACTCACAAATTTAACAATCATCCAAATTGAACAATCATCCAAAAAGAAAGAAAAACAAACTGCACATGTATTGTCCGTCAATCGGGCGGACGGTGGTTTGTTGTGTCTACCTCGGCCTAGTGACCCACATACACGAGGTCAACAATACTTCTGTGCGATTATTTACTTGACCGAGTTTCAAAAGTTTAACTCCAACGCGTTGGTGTAATGTGGGGTGGGTGCATGCTTACAATTGATATTATAAATAATGGCAATATGCTATATGCGAAAGGAGCTGGTTATCACGTTTGAAATTATGCATGTGTATATGAATCAGAACATAGGAGAACAACAACTAGAATAAGTCAATATATAACGTAAAATAACAAAAGGTAGACCCGTCGGGTACCTCACCGCTAAACCGCTTCGCCCAGTTTCTTGTATGAGTCCACTGGTTAGTGCATGTGTGTACCTTCAACGGGGTCGGAGTTGGAATTGGAATTGGAATAACCATGTATACCGTTACACCCACAAATGACAATACCGCCACGGTAGAATATCAATCCCATATACACACATGGCCACAAGAGAACTTCCATGTCATTCCATGTACACATATATGCATTACCCATGAGCATACATCCACTTCCTATTTATCAATACCCCACACCCATGATCATACAACCGACACACACAAGACAAGACAATCACCCAATGTACACTTGCATGACAACGCAGTCACTCAACATATACATAAACAACACACGTGTGGCCATGTATTATGTAACTTCTCTCGGTATAGCCATACACCACTCCAATGGCCGTACATCTACTGCATGTATACATATTCACCTCACATATGACCATTTATACACTCCTTATATTCCTATGAATTTCACCATGCACACCCGCCCATGATAATATAGCCATTCCTTGTTTAAATATTCACATCATTCGTGATCATACAATAACCCCCTTTATGCCACACAGTCACTCCCTGACTGCCATTTTGACATATACCATGCATTACGTTGGTGAATTTCGATGCTAGTGATCCCGAATATGGTCCCTATTAATTCCGCTTCGAAGTTCTGATCATTTCCGTTCAAAAAACATGGCCAGAATCCCAAACAGACATTTGTCAAAATTCCATACATGTTGATCACTCATACACATGGCTTCGAGAGTCTTATAAATCGCATAGATGGTGCGAATTATGTCGCATGCTTGTGAGGGAAATCATAGGAAGCCATCGTTGACGCCAAAACACTGCGGGTGATACGAGGAAGGTGACACAAAGTGGATCACCACACCTTTTCCCAACGACATATCGGCGTTAAGTATCGATGACATATTTCCCCGGCGACCTATATGTGTGGGATGCGATGATGCTGTCTTCGATGCTGATTGCAGTGAAAAGTATTATGAATCAGCAGTGGTTCATAACAGCATGTGTTTCAACGAATATTAAATAATGTACCCAATATTCTAGGATAATTGTATTTTATTTTCAAATATGGAAGCCATTTTGGCGGCCATCATGGAAAACAAGTGGCAAATTATCCTCTCATATACAGTACACGGTCTTTGGTGAGCGATATAATTGATATTTGGTCACGTATATATAACTTAATAACCATCTTCAATGTGGCTACACGAAACGCGCTTTTCTTGGACACGCGGATTCGTTTTGAGGGAGGGTTTGTTTTTCATATCTAACAATCGACAATTTGAATACAACGGACGCACCTCCTAGTTCAAGTTATAACATATAAACTATAGCTTAAGTATCTGGGCGTATCTGTCAATAAATATATATATCTATCTATCTACATATAGAGAGACACGCACATTCGCATTTATATATTATATTTCAGTGTACATAACTTGTATCAGCTGTTATATGATTATATAAAATGTGCACGGTACCTCAATTAAGCCGCATACATATAAATATTATAATTTTATAATACCAATAATAATATCGGGATATTTTACGTTATGGTTTTATTTATCTATATTTGATTTACTTCATCTGCACATAGACCAGAAAATGTTATAGTGCTGATAGAGTTCTGCAGCCCTCATTGAATTTGTCTCAAATATAGTCTTCAACTTAATTAGTACTTCAGTTGGTGTTTTTCCTTTTTTTCATTCATAACATGATTTCTGCGGTTTTAGTTTGAGAACCGAAGATTATATACGCCACTTTGGCATATCATGCGTGTGAAATAATACCTAATGTCTGTGGCATATAATATAAGTATCTAAATACGTATAACTCACCACCTGCATATAAGATGTAAATTAGACGTATAGTTATATGCGTCGACAAAATTTGATGGAGCTTCACAGAACAAAATAAATAAGTTGAATCTATACCAACAAACATGCATGCAAGAATAATGTTTGTGCTCGTATAAAGTACACTGTGACGATGCGATATCTCAGAACACCAGACAATCCACTCTTTGATTCCTCTAACAATGCATACCGATCCGCCGTTACCTCAGAACATGCACAGTCGGAGTACAGGACCTTCGGATTTTCGGAGTAATCGGTTTCGGAGTATAAGGTATTCGGAGTATTAAACTTTCGGAGTATTGGGATTTCGGAGCATTAGACATTAGGACTATTGGACATTCGGAGTATTAAAAATTCGAATTAATGGGTCTCTGGGGTTTTAATCTTCGGAACACCGTGGACCGTCGTAGTATTGGGCCGTCGCAATATCGGACCTTCTGAGTATTGGGTCTTCGGAATAAAGGTATGAAACCCACCAATCCCCTCCCTTGTCCCTGTTCTATACAGCGTGTTGTGTTGTGCGTATAGCTGCCGCAGAATTGCTCGTGTCCTATTATCGGGGTTGGACTCCACGTAATGTGATGAATTATCGGCAAATATTTGGATCGTTTTTCATACTTAGAATATTTTATATTTTATGAAGTGCCTACACCTGGGCAAAACTCACAACAAGTACCTTACTGTTTCATTGAGTGCAAATTACCACCGTCGAGTGTCTGTAATGACATGCAATGAAGATTACGTGCGGCGAACGAAACATTGCGGAAAACTACGTCATAATTTGCTCGAAAATGGCAGCAATATATATCACGCCTGGCAGTTTCAATATTAGTTTTTATTCTATATTTTCCAAAGATGTCAGCAAGTTGTTAGACTAATGAGCTGTCCCAACAACTTATATCTGGGATATCAAATAGATTTATTTTAATGTGGTTTTGGAGTTCAAATTTCATGCCTCAGAAAATAGCTACGAAGTCACTTGAACAATTTAATTATATCTTCCCAATGTCTAAATGCATGGGGACGGGATTCATATTGAGCTAGTAAAAATTAATAGGTCGTTTGTTGAACTTATTATCTGAACGTATTATATGAATCATTCGGCTCTTGTATTATTTTTGTTTTCTGTCTGCCGTCTGCTTGTATTACCTCAAAAACCCTCCAAATGAATAATAGGCCATTCCAATGTACACTTTTATAACTGGGTGGGGAAATCTATTTAGTAAACCACGGCTTAATGCTTTGATTCTGGAATGGATTCACTCTTTCAGTTCTAAAAAGTTCAGGCCGGGAACCTATGCGTCATAATTTATATATCATGCACGCACGGCAAGTTCAACATTCGTTTTTTTCTGTTAGACTAATAAGCTATCCCAACAACTCATCTCAGATACTAAAAAAAACCAGGTATCGAACATAGTTATTTAATAGGAAATTTTGGCTTTCGAATTTCAGAACCTCGAAAAATTGTGACGAAGTCACTTGGAACACTTATATCTTCTCAACATTCATAGGTATAAATAGGGACGGGATTCATTGTGAGTTAGCAAAAATTGATACATAATTATATAGCTCATTCGCTACATCGTTATTGCATGGTTGAGTTATTTATAGGGGAAGAAAACGATGAATACCCGGACTTCGATATGAGACATCTGACTGAAAATTATACTGTAGGTTTCCCGCCCTTGAAACATTTCATACGTTGAATTCATCGCAGCAATTAAAGCTACTAATGATGTGTAGTCATAAATTTAAAGATGTCGGATTCAACTTGAAACCCTAAATAATAATTTCTTCGCTAAAGCATTGTGTTTTTTTTTCTCACAAGACCTTCTATGTCTTCTATATAAATGTCAAATCCACGACATATACAGAACAAATACCCCCAATTACTATTCGTGACCGGATTGCAAAGTGTATAGACATTAATGGCTGCGGACACACGTACCACAGCAGCGATGGCATTGTAGGTGTGACAATTTATTATGGTGCAGTTTGGTGACAATTGGTCGTCATATTTCTGTGCCATAGCTTGCCATGTTGCGCGCTGAGTTTCCGCACAATGAGTCGACTCGACCAATTAACCCATTACGTTTCACCATGCAAGGTTGATATCTATTCTCTACGATATATATAATTGCACGATCGATCGTCCAGAATTGTGTTTGATCGTGGCAATCCCTCATTCACTCACATATCATGCATGCAGTACGTTTTGTTGATATGATCTCAATTCATGTTTATCCACTTATATAAATTTCATGCGTATTAAGACAGTTCCCCATTTGCGGTTTTTATTTTGCGACGTTTAGTTTTCCGCATAATTCCGCTAATATTATCATGTGGGCCAATGAAGCTGTGTTGGAACTGTTGGAGGAAATGCAGCTGTGAGAAAGTATCTGGACTAAACAAAGCGAACTATACAAGGACCAAAAACAAGAATAAATGCTGATTATAACGAACATTGGAGGACTCATTGTGCGAATATGCAGCGGGCGACATAGCTAGCTATGGCATATTAATTTTGACAACCAATTGGCACCAAACTCCACCATATATAATTGTCACACCTACTATGCCATCGCTACTGTGATACGTGTGTCCGCAGCCACACACAGGCCAACTGCAACATGTTATATAAGAGTTATGAAAAGACAGAAAGAAGCAAGTGAAATATTAAACTACATGTAGGGTTTATCTTCCTTGATGACTCGATATACGACCAGATCAGAATGGACGGAAGTATAACTGCATGGTGCGCTCATAATGCTGTATTTATCTTAATCCATAGAACATGACAGGATATTGAGAACAGAGATCAGATACAACAGATCGTAGCATGAGAAGGAAAACACATAATTATGGTAACATACAACCATCTCCCGTGTCCCGATCAACATGGCATATGGTCATCTTCAGTATTACCATAATCACCATCGCCGTCTCCATCATCATCGTCATTATCATATATAGGTATTATCACCGTCGTCTTGCTCATCGTCGTCGCTTCTTCGTCATTATTTTTCATCATCGTCGTCGCCTTTGTTATAATCATCGCTATCTTATGGTAATATCATCATCATCGTTGTCATCATTACTATTGTCATTATAATCAACATCATCATTATTAAACGCAGCCTTAATCCTTCGATATCATCTCATGTATCTATGTAAACGGACCCTTAATCCTTCGATACCATCTCACGCAAATATTTAAAAGCAGTCTTAATCATTCGATTCCATCTGACGTACATGTATCTGTGTAAACGCAGTCTTAATCCTTCGATGCCATCTCACGTATCTGTGTGAATGAAGCCTTAATACTTCGATGCCATCTCACGTAGCTGTGTGAACGCAGCCTTAATCATTCGATGCCATCTCAAACATCTGTGTAAACGCAGCCTTTATCTTCGATACCATCCACGTATATGTGTAAATGCAGCCTTAATCATTCAATGCGCTATCACGAATATCTGTAAACGCATGAAGCATATTCATTCGAATCCGCATCCCTGATCACTCGCGAACGTCAGGTTATCAAGACCGAAGACCGAGAAAAGAAAAGGTTCTTGGCGATTCGAACACCAAGAACTGGTGTTACGCTGACTTTTGTAGTAACTGACGAGTTTTGCGGTAGCTACGAGTTCTCTAGTAACTCGCCGAGTTTTGTGGTAGCTCACGAGTTCTGTAGTAAATTCAACGAGTTATGTAGTAATTTGAGGTCACGCGTTCTGTAGTAGAAAATCAATGAGTTGTGTATATAGTAAATCAAAACAAGCTAACGAGTTATGTAGTAAAAAAGTCGTCGAGTTTTGTAGTAAAAAATTTCATGTTTCTTTTCTAACACCCGTTAGGACTTTATACAATATTATATAGTAAATTCAATGTTTGTTTGTGTAAGAATTTTTGTGACGGACGTTAATGACGTTGTAGCTCAACCTGATTTCTGGCGGAATCACCATATTGGATGTCAATTTGAATTCGACCAATCTCCGACCACTTTTGACTAAACTCCCATTAAGTCAGCAAATACATATCACAACTGTTCTCCCTAATGTTACACATATCTGCTGCACACAAAACCATAAATAGCAACATTGAGTGAATGTTCAACCCTGAAATAACGGCTTTAAATGGCGATAACCTGATATCTAGCACAAGTACGCGGTGGTATTAATAAGATTGTTTCAAACAACAAGATATTTAAGTATATACAAGACTAGCTGAATTGCCCGACTTCGTCAGGGATATTTAGGGATTTCTTTGGGTTCAGAGCAGAATATTAGGAGAAAGAAAAAAACTATTGTTCGATCGGTCCAGAAACATGCCTATATGAGCGTATATGAGCGAGGTCAAGGTCAATAACACAGTTGCACGTGAAATTGGACCCGCCCATGTTGTTCCCGGGATCAAAGTAGGCCTATACATACCAAATTTGAGTCGGATCTGTCAAGCAGTTTTCGAGTGAATAACACACACACACAGACAGCCAGAAGTTCCAAAATATATATCAGAGTATCTGATGTGCCCGACTTCGTCCGGGCTATTTAGTGATTTTTTTGCCAGAAACATGCCTATAGATATGAGCGTATACGAGCGATGCACCATGTTTAATTGTTACTATTGTCACCACTGACATCACCAGAAATATTGGATTTCTCTCTCAAAAACTTGACATAAATATCGGCAGGTTTGGACCATTTTTTCAATTATCTCTGGTATCAAAGGTGTTTATTGTTTTGTTCTATCTTAAATGTGTCACACTACGGTGTTTATAGACAAAATTGCTCAAGATGGCTTCCAAAATGGCAACCAAATTTGTAAAAAGTGAATTTTATACATATATCCCGAACATTATTCTCTGCGTTATCCGAAAAGGTAGCAAATTGTGACTCACTTTGTTATTATACGTGTTAGTTAATTAACTGACAACTACGTTCCATTCTGTTTGTCCCAGTTCCATATAGAGCATGACAAATTCATTTTAAAATATGGCATTTTGCCGAGAACCTCTTTTGTGATTCTGGCCATATTATTGAAAGGAAATGGGCAGAACTTTGAAACGGAACTGAGATGAACCATAATCTGTGGCTATTCTGGTCCATTTTGATAAAAAAAAAATATCAACTGCATACAGGGTGGATGCCAAGATGGTAGCCAGGGAGTTACTCTATGATCATAGGTGAGGTGAATAGGTGTATAGGGAGTTATTGTATGTCGTGAATGATGTGAATATGTATAAAATGAGTGACTATATGGTTATGAGTGGGTTGTCCATGGTAAGATGTATAGGTATACAGGGAGAGGTCATGGTCAGGTGTGAGGTGAATAGGTATGCACGGAGTGACTGTATGGTGTATGGTTATGTGTATCCAGTACGAGTGCACCAGATGTGCCTGTATGGGCATTGGTGTGGTGTATGGATATAGCTACATGGTCATCAATGTGTTGATTATAAATGTATATATGGATTGACTGTAAGGTCGTGGTGGGATGTACATGTGTTGTCTATACGATCGTGGATGAGTGTGTGGATAAATAGGGAGTGATTTTATGGTTACGGGTAATGTGTAAAGGTATATATGGAATGACTGTACGGTCATGATTGAAGTGTATATGCATACCTTGAGTAAGCTGGGTGGACATCATCGAGCGTGTGGGCATATAGGGTGGGTATATAACGGGTGGTATGTATATTTATATATCTCGTGGATGTATTATCATTGGTGGGTGTATAGGGATTAGCTGTATGGTCATGGATAGCGTGTATGATTATACAGTGAGTTGCTGAATTGCCATGTGTGAGACGTATGAGTGGTCATATGTGCCGGAGGTGGATATGCATACATGGAGTGACTCTACTGATATGGCTGGGTGTAGTAGTATATCTTGAGTGGATATTCGGCTATAGTGTGACAAATAGGGATACATGGAGTGACATGGCCAATGGTGAGGTGAATATGTATACAGTGATTGACCATGATCATGTATGAATGTTTTGAATAGGTACACACGCGGTGACTATGTGGCCATGGCATAGGTCAGGTGAAGGAGTATACCACGTGCCATGGGTGATGGTATGTGTATGAAGCGAGTGGCTATATGGTCATTGGTGATGTCCATATGTATATCCGGAGTGACTATGGTCATTGTTGTGGTGTTGATGTATATATTGAATGTCTATTTGACCATGTGTGTGAAGAATGGGTATACAGGGGATGACTGAATGGCCAATGGTGGGGTGAATGGGTATACAAGGAGTGACTATATGGTTATGGGTCATGTTTAGGAGTATACCCGGTGTGCATGCATTGCGACCTATGACTGTATGGTCATCCGTGGTCATGGGTCAGGTGTACGTGTTTCAGTGGGTCACTATATTGTAATGCATGTGGTGTTTATGTATATATGGAATGACTGTGTGATAATGGGTGGCTATCGCTTTCCACGTTTAACGTTTCCCCCATGTTCATAAACACCACCAAGATGGAGAACTCTCTGACATGACCTCTCTATTGATTAACATATCCTTGAGTTATTGTGGAAAGCGATAGCCTCCCCAGGTACACATGTACAGCACACCCATTACCTCAGTCACTCCATATGTACATAAACACCACACAAATCACAATATAGTCACCCACTTTATACACGTACACCTGACCATACAGCCATTCTTGGTTATACCCGTACCTACCACAAATGATGATACAGTCATGAGTCACCAGCCATGAACACGGTTATACTCCTACACCTGACACATGACCATATAGTCACTCTATGTATACATATTCACCACATTCACGATCATACAGTCACTCTTTGTATACCTATTCACCTCACCATGGACCATACAGCCACTACATGTATACCAATTCGCCAGCCCATGACCATAGATTCAATCCAGGTATACATATACACCTCACCAATGGTGAGCCCTTCCAGATATACAAATACCCGCACACATCACCACTCATAAGTTCTATACTTGCATATACACCTCACACATGACAATTCAGCAACTCACTGTATACTCATACACGCGTCCATGATCATACATCTACTCCATATACACCACCAATGATAATACATCAACAACATATATAAATATACATCCCACCCGTTACACACACACGCTCACCAATGACCATCCAACTTACTCCAGATATGCATATACACTTCAATCCTGACCGTACAGTCATCCCATGTACACATATACACATTACCCATAACCATAAAATCACTCCCTATTTATCTACGCACTCCACCCATGATCATACAGACAACACATATATATACATACTAGCAGGTGGACCCGACTTCGTCCGGGCTGTTTCCCCTCTGCTTTTCGGCGAATTGCGCGATTTGACCTTGAATTGTCCATTTTGAAGGTCAAGGTGAAGTGGGGTCACGATTTGACCAGTCCAAAACACTGCCCGGACAAAAGTACCCGACAAAATTACCCGTCGAAATCCATCCGGTTTTACCCGATTTGACCTTGAATTGATCATTTTAAAGGTCAAGGTCAGGTCGGGGTCACGACTCGACCCGTCCAAAATACTCAGTGGACAAAAGTAACCCTACGTATCAAATTTCGTCGAAATCCCATCAAAATTCGCGATTTGACCTTGAATTGACCCGATTTCAAGGTCAAGGTCACGTCGCACGGGCAAACGAATAGGCTTACGACACTCCCCATACGAAAGTATCCCTAGACACTAACTTTCATCGAAATCCCGTGAAACTCGGGCGTTCGACCTTGAAATGACCCGATTTCAAGGTCAAGGTCACGTCACACGGGCAAATTAATAGGCCCATGCCAGTCCACGGCCGAAAGTACCCCCACATACCAAGTTTCATCGAAATCGGCTCGGCCGTTTTCGAGTCCATCGCGAACACACAGACAGACAGACAGACACACACACACACACACACACAGATCTCCCAAAATATATAATAGATACACCAACCTGTCACAATACAGCCACACACGGTACACATATACACCCCACCCACGACCTTACAGTCACTACATATATACATAAACAACACACGGATGACCATGTAGCTACTCTCGCTATATCCATTATCCATACACCACATCAATGCCCATACGGCCAAATTGGCCACACACAACCATACACCGTACAGTCACTACATGTATACCGATTCACCTCACATATGACCATACGGCCACTCCTTATATTCCTATACATCTCACCATGGACACCCCACTCATAACCATATAGTCACTCCTTGTATACCTATGCACATCATTCATGACCATACAATAACTCCCTGTATATCTATTCACCTCACCTATGATCATACAGTAACTCCCGGCTGCCATCTTGGCATCCACCCTGTATCCAGTTGATAAAGTCTTATCATAATGGGTCACAATAGCCACATATCACGGTTCATCTCAGTTCCGTCTCAAATTTCTGCCCATTTCCTTTCAATAATATGGCCAGAATCACAAAAGAGGTTCTCGGCAAAATTCCATACTGCAACTTTTAAATGAATTTGTCATGCCCCATACGGAACTGGGACAAACAGAATAGAACGTAGTTGTCAGTTAATTAACTAACACATATAATAACAAAGTGAGTCACAATTTGCTACATTTTCGGATAACGCAGAGAATAAGGTTCGGGATATATGTAAAAAAAATTAACATTTTACAAATTTGGTTGCTATTTTGGAAGCCATCTTGATCAATTTTGTCTATAAACACCGTAGTGTGACACATTTAAGATAGACCAAAACAATAAACACCTTTGATACCAAAGATAGTTGCATTTTACTTGAAAAAATGGTCCAAACCTGAAAAGTGAATTTTTGTCGATATTTATGTCAAGTTTGTGAGAGAAAAATGCAATATTTCTGGTGATGTCAGTGGTGACAATAGTAACAATTATCCATGGTGCATCAGACATGTTAGTATTCAAATGTATAGAATACAGAATAGCCAATTTTATACATCAACCACAACTTGTAAGCAATTGCAGGACACCCTGGGGCAACATTTACCATTTTCCATATTTTGGCAGCCATTTTAAGCCAAAGTAAGAATTTTGGTTCCAGTGAGTTGGAATATTCATAGGTAATGATATGCCTCACTTATATTACAAAGTTCTGTCCACTTCTTGTTGAAATATGACTAGAATCCCAATTGTGATTTTTGTGAAATATTATACTGCGTTCTGTAAAATCGAATTTTTGAGGGATCTGAAGGGGCTAGGACCCCAATATTTGCATATTTAATTGCTCCAATGATCAGTTAATATACAAAACACAAAATACAGTCATATTACTCAACCTGTTCCAAACAGCATGAACTGATCTTGAAGATATTTGTGAATAAACGTCATATTTTCAACTTCCGGTGGCCATTTTGGCGGCCATCTTAGATGGGGAGTTTCAATTTTGCCCCAAAAAATGTCATTATGTCTTAGCTTCACGAAAATATATACATTTGTATACATTTTACAAGATTTTCTCGCTATAATTTGCATAAAACTGACTTAGGGTCTGGTCTGAAAAACAGCGGCCATGATGGACGCCATCTTGTCTGGAGTCTACACGGCCACTTTTTTTCTTCTTGTTAACATTGCTTAAAAGTTGAAGGACATAATAAGGAACAAAATGAGTGGGGTGAAGTTAAGTCCCAGGGGGTGCAAGGGTACCCCTATTAGCTCCCGGACTTATCTGTCTGTCGGTCTGTCTGTCTATCTATGTTCTATGGAAATTCATGGGGGACCATCTAGATGGCACCAATTGGATCTAACAGGGGGTAACTTTTTTCGAGAAAGATAATGGTGCGGTTGGAATTTTCTACAGTGACGCCGTTGTTGTCAGGGGCAGAAAAGGGGGAGAGCAGAAACATTTTTTGTTACCGATTGCCATCAAACTGATATATAATCAACCCCATGATATGAGGAATCCAATGGTGTGGTTAAAATATGTAAAAAAATAGCACCGTTCTAGTCAGGAATGATCGGAAGGGGAGAGGGGCACCAAAATTGTTTAAAAATAATTTTAGCGCCAATTTCCACCAAATTGATACACATTCTTCTCCATGATACGAGGAATCTAATTGTGTGATTTTAAAGACGCCAAATTGGTGTCGTTTGGATGAGAGATTTGAGTGGTGTGGCCACTAAATTTGATAAGAATTTGTTTAGTCGCCGATTTCCACCAAACTTATACATAATCATTCCCATGGTATGAGGAGTCTAATTGTGCGGCTTAAAGCAGTCAAAGTGGCGTCATTCGAGTCAGGGGTGTACTGAAGGGCGAGGGGCACCAAAATTGATACACAATATTTTTAGCTCCGATTTCCACCAAATTGATACACATTCTTATCCATGATACGAGGAATCTAATTGTGATTTAAAGACGCCAAATTGGTGCTGTTTGGGTGAGAGGTGGGGGTGGGCACTAAATTTTATAAAAAAAAATTTAGACGCCGATTAGCACCCAAATTATAAATAATTATCCCCATCATACCAGGAGTCTAATTGTGTGGTTTAAAGATGTCAAAAGTGGGGCCATTCGAGGGAGAAATGCATATAGGGTGAGAGGAACACAAAACTGATAAAAAATTGTTTAGTGCCAATGATTCGAGGAATCAAATCGTGCGTTTTAAAAACGCACACATGTGGTGCCTAGATATATTTGCGAATATCTGTCTGTCTGTATTCTATATATAACTTCACGAGGTATAATCAAGATGGCACCAAGGCGGTCTAACTGGGGTAACTTTTTACGAGGAAGATAATGATGCGGGTTAAAATTTTCTGAAGTGACGCTGTTGGTGTCAGAGGCAAAACAGGAGGAGGGGCATCAAACAAATGATTAAATAGTTTTGTCGCCGATAATTGCCTCCAAACTTATACGTAATCACCTCCATGATAGGGCGCCGTTCGAGCCAGGAGTGCACGGGGGAGAGGGGCACTAACAATTGATTAAAAAACAATATTTTTAGCGAAGATTTCCACCAAATTGATATATTATTCTTCTCCACGATAAGAGGAATATAACCGTGTGATTTAAAGGTGCCAAATTGGTGCCTTTTGGGCGAGAGATGGGGGGGGGGATAAGAACTATGATAACAATTCGTTTAGTTGCCGATTACCACCAACCGTATATAAATCAACTCCATTATATCATGCATGCTTGAGTCTAATTGACGTGGTTTAAATATATCAAAAGTGGCGCATTTTAAGCCATGCATGAGTTGCACCAAAGCTGATACAAATATCTTTAGCACTAATTTCCACCAAATTCTAATGAAACGATGATTTAAATCACATTTGGTGCTGTTTGAGCCATGGATGGCGAGACGAGATGCACTAGCATTGATAAGGTTGTTCTATTTGCCGATATCCACCAAATATATATGTAGTCATCTCCCATTCCATCTCCATATCGTTATAAGTAGTTTTTGGCTTTCAAATTTCACAATCTCGACAAATGGTGACCGCATTAAGTCACTTGAACAATTATTTCTTCTCTACTGTCATATATGTATGGGGATGGGAATCAGGGCATTCATATAATGAGCTAGCAAAACAGATACATAGAAGAAAGCATTAAAAGTATATTTATCATTCTATTTAAGAGATACATATATTCTTGCAAAATGAGGGACCTTGAACTGTCAGAGGATTGCATATTAGAATGGCTCATGTATATATTATAGCACAATTGAGTCTAGCTGTCCCATTCAATAGAGTTTCCACAAAAAAGTTGAAATGTTCAAAAATAGTGGTCACAGTGTGCAGTAAAATATAGTTTCTTCTGAGATAAAAGAAAACACAGTAAGTAGAACATGACTTTTCATGATCCTCAAATACATACATCTGACAAGGGTACATCTGCCTGATACAGAGGATTTCTTTCATTTTTAAGAACAGACTCATCGCCTAACATACAACTCAAAACTTAGATATGTGTCGTAGTCCGTTATCTAGTTATAGCCATTTATATGTGACCATTTTTTCCAAAATCCAAGTAAGCAAGATAATTTTCGAGTTGGCTGCACCCCCCCCCCAAACAAGGTTTCTACATATCAAATGAAAGGCCATCATATGGAGCATCATAATTTGCTTGTTGTCCGTTTCAGAAAGTGTCCAAAAATAGATTTTTCATGGAAGACAACTCTTACCCCTAAAACAAAATGCAAATTTTCTTGAGTACACGTGTCAGAGCATAAACAAAATATTGCGGTTATAAACTGCACAATATATAGTTTATATTAATATGATATGATCATAAAATGACACGAGATACAAATCTAGACCAATTTAAGGCCTAGTTTATAAAAATTGCGATAAATATTTTGAAATCGCGAAAAATTACTGGGATTTTGAAAAAAACTGGTCACATATAAATGGCTATAACTTGTCAACCACATGGGCTATTGATCCGTAACATGGCTCCAAAATTGCCCCAATAACAAAACGATCTTAATAATGGAATGCCAAGCATATTGCTGTGAAAATGTGATATGAGCGTAAACTTAACCCGACCCCCTAAAATATAACTTTTGCAGAAAAAACGAATTATGTAGTTTACACTTAGAATGCTGCTTGTCAAGTTGGTTTTAGAAGCATAAACTGAAACAGTGTACAGAGTGATGAAGATAATTATAAATAACGTTGTCTGAACGTGATCAAAGATTAAAATTTGAAGAAAACAATTTGAAAAACATTTTGATTAAATTTTGATAGGCTATGGTATAACCTCGCGAGAACACTGGTCTAGAATTAGTAAGTTCATAAAACCTCATACGATCACCTTTCTGGCAACTATTTCGTATATTTTTCAATTTTTACTTAAATTTTTATGGAAAGATTATATATATATTTCAACTGAACACATATCGCTACACAGGCTTATGAGTGAGACTTACGTTATACAGAACGGTATTTTCTTATTTGTACCGCACATGTCGGGACAGTGATCACAACTGACAATATACGCGACATTACATGCGCTCCATATTTGACAATAAGTTTAGGATGGCATCCAAATCGGCCAATAAATTCGAAGTTTCTCACACTTTCCATCACAAACGTGACTGAGTTCGTTATCTGGGGACAAGGGAATTGTTAATCCTGAGTTCACTGGTAACCATAAACAGACAATAGAACCCTACTATTGTTTCAATTAATTTAAGCTAATGAGTAATTGGTTGCCTAAAGGACTATAGATACTCATTTATTTGGGGAATACTTGATACAAGTCAGTGTATAGAAAGAGTAAAACAACCATCACTAACATGTGCCTTTTGGATCAGTTTAGATAAGTAATATCAATTTATATAATTTTTCTGATGAAAATTGAAATTGTATGCCCAAATTATCAGCCTCCAAATTCAAGTTGCCTATCTCTGATGTAAACATGTGTTCATGTGAAAAATTATATATTAAAGAAATTAGTTGTTATACATAGGATTTTTTTGTCAATAAAGAAGTGTTGCCAAACAGTTTTCAAGACATGCTACTACTTCCTGTTCTATAATTTGATTATCTATAGTCCTTAAATGTTCCATCACTCTACTCATCATATGAGTCGTCAAAATGTACACTATTTCGGTTATTGTAGACATTCTCACATACATCGTTGCATGGTTAGTCTGCACTGAAACAAGATCATCTGTCAGATTCACATGAATCATTGCAGCCAAAGCTCAGTAATCACAGTCGATCGGGAGGAAGTATAATCTGTCTGGTTTGTAGGACTCAATCAAAGAGAGACCAGCCATGGCTGTCATGACATGGTGCACCAGGCTTGGGAGATAGTATGGTGTGCCAATCACTGATATAGATCGCACGAAGATGTGTTGATGTGATTTCTTAAGGAGTCTGTGGCTGATGGAGGTAGGAGATGTGTTCCAGTGTTCGGTTATACAACATAAGAACGTGTGCATTAATTTGTCGAATAGACGACATTATGGCCCACGGTCCTCCACCATAATATAGCCCACATGCAAACTCTTGGTAGGATATATAGTGTCATCGTCAACATTAATAGATTACACAAATTGATGCAAATTTAAAGTCGCATCACATTTTACTGCTTTTGACTACTAAGTCAAAAGGATTCATTTTATAGGTGTTTGTGAATGTCGTAGCCTGTCAACGCGTGAATTAGAGGTAAGGTTTCACACACCTCATTGGACAATACTGTCCGCTATGACGTTCACGGATATGCCACATGGCCTATTTTTGGATTCAGTATGAAGAATTATCCTAACTCCTATTCATTGAGAAACATAACATTCTAGATTTTCGACATGTACGTCAGTGGAATAAAAACAATAACAAGCTTCCGACCGAGGCGTGCTGCATTGGCTGCATGTGACAGTATACCTATATCCGCTTCCTCGTGATAAGATACTAGCACGAGATCAGGAACTAACTCTAAGCGAACGTCGCCATTCAGGGACCATATCACGTGACATTCGACCCCATGGCAAACATATAATTCAGTGTTTTTGAAACACATGTAGATTCTGCACTCGACCATTCGCGAAAAAATAGAAGCCTGTCAAGGAGTCTTTGTTATCACCACCTGATAATTATTTGGCATTGTCTGGAACTGTGTCATGGACACAGGATGTGTGAAGCCTTGCCTGAATACCAGGATTGTATTCTCGGGTTGCAGGAAAAAAGTAGCATAATGACTTATTCTGAAAATAATTGCAATGTATCATATTATGCAACAACTTCAACAATGTACTAATATCGATGATGACATACTTACATCCTGTCAAGAATTTGTATGTGCTTTATGTGACAAGCCGACATGTATTCAAGTCGACGAATTACGATAATTTTTCTCCTGTTGTTAAACGAGAACAATAACAAAATGCAGACTTCTTAAGCAACACTTTTTTCGTGCAAATTATCGGGAAATTACTTGGCATAATAACTCAACCCATTCTGGAATCCCATGTCCTTATAACCTATCCAATTTGGGCTCCACATATAGCCCTATGTTGTGCGGCATACATAACCATAGCCCTATCTATATTGCACGGGATACATGTTTATTGTTATATGATAACAACACTAGGCATAGTGACATGAGGTGTCCCTAACGTATGTCCCTTTACCTATATACCAGTTTGAGTGTCATGTAAATAATGTTTTCCCCTGGACGCAGAGCGGGAATAGTCAGCACTCAGATGCACATCATAAAACGAATCTATACTAATGATGAAGCAAGAATCAGGCGTAATCATGATCGGCCAGTCCACTCTCATTGTCCCTTTCATGCCCGTCAGGTTCATAGAATGGATCAACACCATGCTACTATTAAAATCTTCGGATTGTTAACAAACCCAAATTATTTCAGTTGACCCAGAATATATACCCACAAGCTGGGCAGAAACATAACAGCTAAACAGAGTCAAATATTTTCCTAAAATCCTGAAATACTGAACCTTTTGACATGGAGTGTATCGGATCGCACCGGGTGGCCCGGTCTACCCACAGCGCTAATATATAATCAAGCCATGTTAGTTCTGCTTGTCTCCCTCTTGAAACTAGGTCTGGCTAAAATGACCCCGCAACAGAAGTACCGGTATAGAAAGCATAGTTACCGTGCATGAGATATATGGGTGCATAGGATTATATGGGTTTGGTTTTCCTTGACGGCCATCGCATGGTCGTTGCGTGAGGGGCCGGGAAGCCACACACGTCAACAACGCATTGATGGCACTTCATCCCTATCCAAATGCAGTTATATAACTACTGCGATTTGCATTTGGCTACAATGATTCATGCGAATTGTTATTTGGCCGCCGACATGTCAGGATGTACTGGTATATGAAATGTGAGGATATCTGCATGGAATAACCGAAGTTGTGCCAATTTTGACTTAACTGACTACCCTGAGGATGAGCAGAGTTATTGGGCATTTTCGTCAATCAATTATTCATCACAATAAATGAGTTGGTACAAGATATTAGAGTTCTTCAGTTTGTTGAAGAGCACCAGTGAATGCATTTCTTAATGAACAGTTCCATTATCCCCATATGATGAACCCAGTTTAATTTGTGTCGGTAAGTTTGAAAATCTTCAATGTTGGTGGCCGTTTTGGATGCCATCTTAAAACAATTATCAAATATGAAGTGTCCGATTCTGTATATATCGTCAATTGTGTCTAGTGTCACAAAATGCGCCACAAAATAAGAAAATACCTCCCAGTAAAACGAAAGTCTCACTCATCAGCATTTCCTAGCCATATGTGACAAGTTGAAATATATATATAATCGGCTTTGTACATAAATTCAAATACAAATTGAAAAAATATGAAATAGTTGACAAAAAAGTGATCATGTGAGGTTTTATGAATTTACATTTTCTGGACCAGTATCCTCGTGTGACTTTGCCATACCCCTTTCAAAATATAATCACAATGTTGTAAATATTTGAGAAATTAGTAAAAAAAAATACCATCTTTCACCATTTCCCCCCAAATTTTCATCTTAGAACATGTTCGGCTAAGGTTGTTTATAATTCCCCTTCATTAATCTCTACACTGTTTCATTTTATGCCCCTAAAGCCTTCTTTGCATGCGACAATCTAAGTGTAAATTATGCAATTAATTTTTTCTGAGAAAATTATGTTTTAGGAGGTGGGGTTAAGTTTATACCCACAGCGCATTTTGACATAAATATAATTATCAGTCCATCGTCCATATTGTTTTGCTAGGTCTTTGGGGCAATTTTTGAGATATGTTGCGCGTCAATAGCCCATGTGTTTCACAAGTTATAGCCAATTATATGTGACACTATTTTTTAAAATTCAAGTAATTTTTTGCAATTTTCAAATATTTATCACAATTTTTTCGAACTAGCTTATACATTGGTCCAGTGTTGTGTCTCATGTTGTTTTATGGTGATATGTAATTAATATATACGATTTCTTGTTCACTTTATAACCGCAGTCATATTTTTATACGCTGAAACTTGTACTCGATGAAATTTTAATTTTATTAAGGGGTAGGAGTTGTCTTCCCTGAAAAAAATATATTTTGGGACACACTCTGAAGCGGGCAACAAGCAAAATCGGATGCGTCATATAATGACCTTTAATTTGATATATAAAAACCTTTGTTGGAGGGGGTGCAGCCAACTTCTAAACTAGAGGCTTTCTGAGAATTGGCCCACGGACTATCGGGAATATGTAGCTGATATATACATGATAGCAACATTTTTTTAAACTGAGAAAAATTAGCCAGTGTATAGCACCATGAACAGATGCGCACCTGGACATTTCTTTAAAACATCTGTATATTCATGGAGATATGATAACCAGGTGATCTCAAATCTTAGTCTAACCCAACAGATTGATTGATACAATCCTATGTAAAACCCAATTGTCGTCTTTTATTTTTGCAAACTAATGTGTTTATGATATTGATCCCAATAAAGATATTAAAACAAAACAAAACAAAACAGAAACAAAAACCACATCGACTGTATACGATTTAAAAGATATATAACATCTGAAGTATAGGCACAGATGTAAATAAATTAATACTTCTTTAATGGTGGGACGGATTAATCGCGATAAACAAAATGACAATTGCTCCGATCCGACAAGGTGAGCCACCACTTATATTCCATGCGCAATAATGTTTTGTGATATACAATTTATGAGAACACATGTATTGAGCAATAGTATTCTCTATTCCGACCAAATATCCACAGCATGCAGAGGGTTTCGCATCGCCTCAGCATTGGCAACGCCTGGTAACCCTGCTTGTGTGTAATACTGGTAGGTATGGGTATAATGTTCGTTCTGTGTGTTCGAAGAGGAGTAACTCTATTTCCGTCAAAGATGATTTTGTGGGACATGGCTCTCGGAATATCAATGGCCACAAAGTGAAAGGCAGAGTTCAGTCCCCTCACAACGTTTGTCTGACCACTGCCATTGCGTATACTGAATATAATTCAATATACATGTACCTTTTTTTTTTAATTTAAGACTAGTGTTGGAAATTCGTTCTGACTTGATTTGCCAATTTCCAAATTAATACACTGTGTAGGAACTGTTACATCGGAAGTCGTGAAGTCGTTCTATCGCCGGTATTGCGATGGTTCTTGTCTGATTTGTTACGGTTCCTTCTGATTGAAAATAATCATTTTTGTGACAAAAACACACATAATTATAGATATCTTGAATATATTTTAATTTCCTGAATGAACAGAGGCTGCAGATGTGCCGTGTTATCGAAACCTGAACTCTAGACCACAATTAACTCGGTATCAGCGAGTTAACGCGTAAGTATCAACATGTTATCACTGAAAATCAAGCCATGGAAACACAATTCCTTTGTTTGTGGAGGCAAATCTATAGTGTGAAACGCATTCTGAGGGCGAAACACTGAGTATAAAGTATACCTGTTTAATCTGCTGTAAAATAGCTGAGAAAATATCCCGATCGGGGTTTTCTTTGTTTTTCGTGGCGTATAAAATATGAAACGCATTCGGAAGACAAACACTGACTATAAAGTATACCCGTGTTATTCTTCTGTAAAATAGCTGAGAAAGTATCCCGATAGGGGCTGATAATTGGGAGGAGCTGTGGCCTCGTAATCAACACGGGTGCGTGTTACGGTTCTATTTCAAACCAATCATGGCTATGACGGTTCTGTACATGAGATTTATTCGAACGATTTCTGCACTTTGGTCCGAATAGAACAGGTATATTAAGAAATAACACAATAAATACATAATACGGGAGATTAAGTGACATTAATTGGCAGAAATAAAATATTGAAAGTCCCGATGAGTATAGTATCATAATCATGCCCGCCTATATCAATGACCAATGGTAATATAAATCTACTCTCATGAGAATATGAGATGTTATATTCATTTACTTAATCTGGGCATTATTGAAAGATCCAGGTGTGACAATATTTCAATGCCAGCGACATCATATTTCCTCCTCTGAAGTCCGCCTGAGTGACATTTATACATGTTTGTCGCCCAGACATGAATATAACTTTTGAAATCACATTCAACTAAATCATTGATAGGTTATGACGTGATTGGGGTTGTGGTGGATTTGGGGAGGGGGTGCTTAATTGGTGTCTATCCCCAACTTTTGCCAAAATGTTCAACCGTTACAAATTTCTTATCTTACGATCACTGTGTAGGAACTGTTACATCGGAAGTCGTTCTATCACCCGGTATTGTGGTGGTTCTTGATTGATTTGTTACGGTTCCTTATGATTAAAAATTATCATTTTCGGGACATCGGAAAAAAGTGCCATGACAGTAGGCTGAATTTTTTTTTCGCCTCTTGTGTACCCACCACCCCCCCCCCCATATTTGAAGGATTTTTTTTTTACAATTTCAGGCGGGGTACCCACCCCTTTTTACCTCCAAATCCAGCCAAATCACCCCTTATTTGAAGGATTTTTTTTTACAATTTCATGCAGGGTACCCACCCACGTTTTACCTAAAAATCTGTAGTCTCACACCATTTAGGCTTGGTATTTGTTTCAGTTATAAAGTCTGAGAATGGATAAGAATCGTATAAACCTGCAGCACCCATTGTTATCCTGTTTGTTTTGTTTATCAATTGATTCATGACTTGTAAACAAGTTATATGAACATTTTACCATATTTCCAATGATTGTCTGTAATCACTTTAAATACAACTGTATCGAAAATATAAAATACAAATTTAGGCAAAACAGTTATGCTAAATAGTAATGGACCCACACGATCTTATACCATCTGACAACATGGCGTTTAACAGATTGATCAGCTTTCATATGGCTTTGATCTGAAATTGTGTCCAAAAAACAAACAAACAATAAATTAAACTAAAAAATCAAACAAAAATCTGGATGTCGCTTTAAATAGCATTCAATACTTTCTAGCATGATGGGATTTCCATGTTTTGCCTCTTATGCTGTCTGATCAGGTCTAAGGGTGGATACACACATGCATGTAATCTATGTAATTATCGTGTATTTGGCGTTTTACATGGATCATACAGACAATGCAATATGTGTCCACCGACAACCCAATCATTGCCGACGTGTTGACCGCACTTGGTTCTAGTTCCAATTAAGTCGGAATATAGATAAACCGCTATCTTAGACCGAGTCGCCAGGCCACTTATAATATTTGTTCGTGGGATCACCAATATGGTGGACGTTCTATTTAAATAATTACCAAACCTCTCTTGATATTCATAGCAGTGGTGGATCAGGATTTCCACCAATTTGGGGCTATATGCGAGCTCTTCAACTAAAACATATTATATTGTACCTTTTCCCCCAGTTTATTCCGACCGATGCATTCAATTAAGTCCCTTAGCGATTTGAAGCGTTCGCGACCCCACGCCAAACAAGCACCACGGTCGAAATTGTTCAATATCAAGCCTGTATATTCCAGACGTGTCGCTTCTGTTGTTTGTGCATTAATGAAATGCCAGATATCACATAGACTTGGCTAATTTCCGCATCCGTAAGAGAAGACATGTTTTGGATTGACCTTAAATGTCCTGATAGCAGACAGTTTTACTTCGCTTATCACTACTCACTTGTCTGGCCTGTTAACTTCAATATTTATTTATTACCTCCGTCTACGGAGAGATTGATATAATAATACATTAAATACTGTCAAAATAACAAATGGTGTCATGTATGGTACATGTCGCGAGCGTTTGGTCTTTGTACAAAGTGAAATTATACATGGTAAGTCATCTCCTAAAAGTTCCTCTGATTGCCCTGGTCAGAACCAGAAGTAATGAGGCTGATATGTCTATTATCTGTTCTTGGCAGTGACTGATCTCCCACGTAATGCGTGGATCATCCGAACCTAGGAGAAGGGCGTAGAGATCGCTTCTTGGGAGGCTGTCTAGATACAATGACACGGTAACTCCGTGATGACTGAGTATTATGTCCCATACACAGTTCCTTATAGCTAGAATGTGAAGCGATGTGCACGAATATAATGCATGGTCGATTTCGTTGTTATATACAGAAGAGCATAGCTGACATGTTAAATTGTTGTAATACGTTGTTTTGTTCAGTAATATCGCGAGATTCTTTAATTTTGTTGATGCGCGTGGAAAAGATTGAAGCATCTTCCAAATTTTCCAGCCGGACAATGGATCCCGAACAACTTTTCCGAGGATCAATAAATTCTGATCAGTAGAAACTGAATGTCTCCACTGTGCTGAGTATTTAATTTTTACAACGTTTTTGACTATAGTTTTCCAGGAATTAGGATCTGGGAAACAACCGTTCAGCAAAAAGTTTTCCAAATGTGATTCGATGCCATATTCCTGAAGGATAGGAAAAATCTCCGCAACGAAACCACTCGCTGGCCACTGGAACAGTCTGTGCAGGTGTGCCTTGAATACGAACAATTTCAAAGAAGTTTGTTTTTCCGGTGGAAGGTGAATCAAGCTTCCGAGAAAACATAATTTACGTATGTGAATCTCTCTCTGAACTGGAAGGAGTCCAACTAGACCAAGAGTGAGTTTGGTGCTTGCTCTCCTGGGAAGTGACTGAGAAAATTTTGTGCATGTTCTCAGTGAGCGCTCCATTACGGCGACGGACGTTTTATTGTCAAGAGGAGTTACATCGCACCCGTATAGAGCTCTGGGTAGTACTACAATCTTTATGAGGTGGCAAATCGTCAAAGGTGTAGCAAATTTTAGTTGTTCATTGCCGGTAACAGAGAAGAATGTTTTCCGTAATTTTGAGGAAACAAGGGAGGCACGAGACGAATTGTTTGAAAACTTATTCTGGAGCAGACCGAGGTGGAGACATTCTTTTTCTTCTCGTATGACTTGTTCGCCCAGCTTCCATAGTCGGTCTGCGCGGTTGTGATGCGATTTTGTTTCATTGAACACAACTATCAGGCTCTTCTTGATAGAAAACTGGAATCTCCATCGGGTACTATATGAGTGACACAAGGTGAGAAGATTGTCTAGACCGGATTTGGTGATAGAAAGAAGTGCTATGTCATCAGCTGTGGTCGGCGCAACGCATGAGATCGAGTTGATGTTCATTCCGAATTGTGAATCACTCAAGTCAATCAATAAATCGTTGATGAAGATAAGATAGAAAAGAGGCGAAAGTACCGCACCCTGTCTTGTTCCTTGTCCAATGTTAAATTTGTCCGATAATTTCCCGTTGTATAGCACAATGCTCGCAGTATCCGTGTGAATGTTTGAGAGGAGACGTATGAATTTACTTGGAAATCCAAGTTTTGTACATTTATATAAAAGTCCCATATGCCATACGCGATCGAATGCTTTTTGTGAATCGAGAAATGCAACATATAGTTTTGTGTCGTGATCTTTTGCATAAGAAATTGCTTCTTGGAGTACGAATGACGTCATGTTGCAACTCACACCTTTTTGAAAGCCGTTCTGAAGTGAACTCGGAAAGTTGTTGAGGAATTTGCTGGAGATAATTCGTTTCAAGATGATTGTCTCGAATAGCTTGTAAATAACTGGCAACAGGGTGATTGCCCGATAGCTATCTGGTGATGCCGCTGGTTTTGGGTGTCCCTTAAATAATGGAATAACGACACCCAATTTCATATCTGGAGGGATGAATTCGAAATGAAAAATACTGTTGAAGATGACGCATAAACATTCCATCAAACATTCTGAGCCATTTATCAAGTGTTCATTTACAATCGAGTCGTGTCCAGGTGCCTTATTTGGTTTCATGGTACTGATGGCAACTGTTATCTCCAGTGTAGATATTGATTTGCACAAAAAAGAAGTCGGGTGCTCTTCAATTGGAATATCAGAAATATAATTGTCCACATATTTGGTCACATGTTCATCAAAGTTTGAATCGTTGTGTTGTTCAGGAGAATACAAGTCAGAGAAATATGCATGCCAGCCTGAAAGAATCGAGTCAGAGTCGCGGCATGCGGTTCCTTTGAACTCCATCGCGGGGCACAAGTTTTTCGTGTGGTTTGACCTGTTACCGAGTTTCCTCCAGAATAATGAATGGTTATTTTCTGCACAGTCTTCCAGGTCATAGCACTGCTTCACTTCGAAGTCACAAATAGCTGTGCGGTGGGCTTTTCTGAATATTCTCTTGGCCTGCATGTACTCTCGGTAGGGTGAGGTCTCAAATCTCGGTCGTCCCGCAGAGACCCAGGATTTGTGCTTAGATTTCAACTGTGATTTCAGAGTGTTTAAGTTGGAATTCCAATAAGGTTTTAGTCTAGGATTGAAGCTTTTCACGGGCACAGTATTGTTACACGAACTGATGATAGCGTTAACAATATTGTCATAAAAAGATGATATGGATTCCTTTGAAGACATGTCACATGCTAATGGGCTGGGACACAAGCAGTTTAGATTCCTTTTGTATGAAGCAATGTCCGCGCGTTTCCATTCATACCGCTTCCGCGAAGCTTGCGTTGTGTTGGTTGACAGTTCTATATCGAATACGATAGAGCAGGACACAGGCAGATGATTTGATGTATTCAGAGCAGTATCGTGAATTATTTCGCAACTGGAAACCATATGCGTTATACAGTCGGGTATCAGGATATGATCTATTAGAGAGGGTCTGTTCACAGTGCAGTATGGATAAAACGAGTAGCTACTCCCTACACACATATCGAGTGCCATAGCCGATACCATTTCACATTGTTCAAGGAATGAAGAGAATAGGTCCATCCGTCCATTCGCTGGTGATGTCCGCGGTGTGTGCGCGACCTTTTGTATGTGAGCATTAAAATCCCCCATAATTATGACTGGTCCATGTGAGGATAGCATGTCGTAAGTGTTTTCTAGTAGTTCAAGATAATCTTTAAATATGTCATCTCCGTGGTTAACATTAGGGAGGTATAGTTGGACAATTGAGACTGCACAGGAATGTTGTAATTATTGGTGTGTCCATGTAAAAACATTACATGCATGTGTGTATCCACCCTATTGGCATAATGAGTAAACAGTAATGATATAAATGAATAGCTTTATTCATTTGTATTTACTTTAATCATGGTGTCATAACTGTCCATTTCCATCTTGATCGGATGCAAAAGACGAAATTGTGAGTGTTGGTTTGTAACCGGGATTTCTGAGAAGCATTATGCCTATATCCACACTAACTACCCCCCCCCCCCATAAGCCCTGACCTAAGTGTCATACATACCATAACAATGATGCTGAACACTTTGAGGCAATTATATTGCAGAAATGTTGTAAGAGGGAAAAACTGTGATCACTTGGAAAAAAGTGACTTTTTTTCGCGGCTGAACCACCCACCCACCCCGGCCTACTGTATGGAAAAAAGTGAATGACCCCCCCCCTGCATAATTATATATAATATCTTAAATACATTAAACTTTCTTGAACGAACATAGGCTGCATAACTGCCGTTTTACCGAAACCTGAACTTTAGATCACAATTAACTCGGATATAGCGAGTTAACGTGTAATTATCAACATGTAATCACTGAAAATCAAGCCTTGTAAACGTAATTTGTTTTCGGTGGCATACCGAAAGTTAAACGCATTCTGAAGACGAACACTGAGTAAAAATTGTACCCGTGTTATTCGTCTGTAAAATAGCTGAGGAAATATCCCGATGTGTGTCGGTAATTTGGAGCATTAGCCGCCTAATCACAACTTTTATGAGTGTTACGTTCTATTCCAAGGTAATCACGACTGTGGCGGTTCTTTACATGGTATTTATTCGAACGATATCTGTACTTTGGGAGCATTTAGTTGTGTCTAACAAACGTTTTAAACCCGATAATGGTTGCAGCGGATGTTACCTACATAATCCCACAAGTGTATTAAGAAATAAGAGTATAGCTATCTATTACAAGAAAACCATAGTCAGAAATGGTAACGCCACCAAGATCATATTATTAGCCATAAATATAAATTATAATACAATTATTCTATAAACTAGCTTTCAAATTTTATGTGGGAAATTTGCATACTTCTATATTTCAAGTTTTCCCGTTTCTCGTGTTATACATTACTTTCTTCAAACTGTCTTCTTTATTACACAAGCTGATGGGCCCGACTTCGTCCGGGATGTTTCCCATCTGATTTCCGGCGAAAGGCGCGATTTGACCTTCAATTGACTATTTCGAAAGTCAAGGTCAGGTCAGGGTCATGATTTGACCCGTCCAAAACACCCCCACCCGGAGAAAAGTACCACTAGGTATCAAATTTCGTCGAAATCCGTCCGTTTTACCCCACTTGACCTTTAATTAACAATTTTGAAGGTCAAGGTAAGGTCGGAGTCATGATTTGACCCGTCCAAAACACTCCCCCGACAAAAGTACCCATAGGTATCAAATTTCGTCGAAATCCATCCATTTTACCCGATTTGACCTTTGATTGACCACATTGAAGGTCAAGGTCACGCCGATGTCACGATTTGACCCGTTCAAAAGTATCCCTAGGTATCAAATTTCGCCGAAATTTGTCCGTTTTACCCAAATTGACCTTGCATTGACAGTTTTAAAGGTCAAGGTCAGGTCGGGCTCACGATTTGACCCGTCCAAAACACTTCCCGGACACAAATACCCATAAGTATCAAATTACGTTGAAATCTATGGAAAGCCGAAGAGGACATGTTAGTTGCTAATTGCTAGATATACGACGCACGACTTGTCGCGGTATTTAAAAGGTGTTTCAAACTAGGAGATAGAAGGATTCTGCGTTTCAAATGGTGATGAATTATAGTAATTTATTCAAATTTTATGGCATAAATTGTTATTAAAACTGTATATACTATAAAAAAAATTAATGACTCGAAAATTAAGTGGGCCTTTAAACAAAGTCACAATTGCAGTTAGGCTCATCTCATACTCGTTTAATCAGCGATATTCTGCTGCGCAGTTTGTTATAGTTCCCAGTATTCATTGAGCGTTATAGCCCCACTGTTATAATTCGCCTTTAGCAGGCGTACTCTTGCCTCAGATTATTGAGATATTAGGTCACACGTAATGACATTAAATCGCATGGAAACATAGCAATTGTGTGGGCTGCTTGGCGTGAATATTTAATGAGAAATAAAGTCATACGTAATGACATTAAACTCAAGAAAACCCGCGAAAACAAAACAAAATCACATTTAATGTTTTAAGTTATTTCCTTCATAAAAAGAATCTTCGTGATAATGAACCCTCCCAATACTTTAGAATATAGAATTAACCTTCAAATAACAAAAACCTTCGGAATACAGAAACTTCGGAATAACGAACCTTCTGATTGGTGAACCTTCGGAATAGCGAACATTCAGAGAAATTTCGGAATAGTGGACATTCTGGATAGTGAACCTTCGGAATAGAGACATGCCCCCAATATTAATATTATATGCCCAGAGTTCAAATGTATGGGCCCATAAAATCCTAAATTTGGCCCTTAAAATATTGAACTCCAAATTGGAGCCCACACAGAACATCACTTAAGTCAAATGTACCTGTGTCATGTCCCAATGCGGGAGGGTCCACAATATACCACAACATTCATATTATATGCCAAGAATTCAAAAGTATGGGCCCACGTAATGACATTAAATCTCAAGAAAACCCGCGAAAACAAAACAAAATCACATTTAATGTTCTAAGTTAAGTTATTTCCTCCTGTATCTGTATCGGTATGCGCGCATGATCAGTTCGGATGTGAGCGCACACTCCGTAAAAAGAATCTTTGTGATAATGAACCCTCTCAAATTAGTCTCAATACTTTAGAATATAGAATTAACCTAAAAATAACAAAAACCTTCGGAATAGAGAACCTTCGGAATAGCGGACCTTCGGGATAGCGAACCTTCATAATAGAAACATGCCCCCACAAGTACACCGGTGACGTAAACACATGTGCTAATCTTTGTTGTACTATCGTGACTCTATCGGTTTATACTCAGTACGAAATAACCATAATAATACAGTCGCCCAGTGGATTATCGATCGACCACAGAATATGAAAATCTGCGTACCAAGCAACACCACGGTGTGGCGTAATGAGGCGTTTGGCAATACACATCGGGATTGGTTCCTTCGTTATGGGCATTTCCCTTGCCCATATTTGGGAGCCATCTTCATTGTGTGTATATCTTCGCTGAGAATAAGACGTGTGAGGTTTCGAGAACCGAACACGAATATCTGAGTTTGGGGTTTTATATATTGGGACATTCGTATAGTTTGAATCAAGTTGTGAGATTATAATGGGTAGTTATCTCACATATGTCCCCCTACTACTATGTGAGGTAATGGACACATAGATATATATAGGTACAAGTCTTTATTACGTCGTGAATAAGATACAAGCAGTGTATACAAATATGACAATCGATGATCCTAGTGTTAGAATAGTCGAGCCTCTACGTATTAGAGGCTCGGAAGTGGAATAGGAAAAGCATGAGGTGATGGGATGTGGTTGTCTCTTATATACTATTTGGGACGCATATTAGACAAGAAAACCAGCGAAAACAAAACAAAATCACATTTAATGTTCTAAGTTAAGTTATTTCCTCCTGTATCTGTATCGGTGTGCGCGCATGATCAGTTCGGATGTGAGCGCACACTCCATATAAAGAATCTTTGTGAAAATGAACCCTCTCAAATTAGTCTCAATACTTTAAAATATAGAATTAACCTAAAAATAACAAAAACCTTCGGAATAGAGAAACTTCGGAATAGCGGACCTTCGGGATAGCAAACCTTCATAATAGAAGCATGTCCCCACAATTACACCGGTGACGTAAACACATGTGCCAATCTTAGTTGTACTCTCGTAATTATCGGTACGATGAAACGGTGACGGAATCTGACGAGGTTTGCCGAATGTACAATCACCCAGTGAATTATCGATCGACCATGCGATATCAAAAAACCAAAAGCTAGAAACACCACACTACGGTGGCGTAATAACAGAATATTAAGTGGCATTACCTTCACTTCGAGTGGCAGATACAAGATATTGAAAGTCATGTTGGGTATAGGATCATATATAATCGTGCACGCCCGCATAATTGACCCAATGAAATTAGATATCTACTGTCATGATATTCTGTTAATTTAAATGGACATGGCTCATTCGAGCTTCCAAATTTTGTCTAAGTAACTTCTAAGGATGTATAAGATTGGTTGCAAATACAAGAAATGTTGATAAGTATATATACCGGCCTCATAGGCTCTGAGAAATACATACTGTGGTCAGAGCCCTGTTCCAGCTGGGGTTTTTTTCGTACAGAAGTGAAACAAAGGCTCTTTATTTCTACCATATCAAGAATAATCTAACACGGAACGCTCTTATTCTGTTCCATGTCGTGCAAACATCAGGTTCAAAGTTGTATTTTTCATGACTCAGATGTGTCTTTCTGTGACATTATTATACTGCTCATAGAAAGGTATTTCAAGTGTTTATCGAGCTATTTCTTTTTCGGGAAAACTTAAAAAGCGACTATTATTACGCGTATTTTGGAGCGAAAACCACCAAGTGACTTTATTTGATAGATGAAGGTCTGTGGTTGAAAGTTCCATGTGGGATATGTGTTCAATTCTAGCCATGGTTGGGGCGATTACATGCCAATGTAATCGATGACGATTACAATTACTTTTTGATTTACATGATTACGATTATTGAATACATTTTTTTCAAATGTAATTGATTACGATTACTTTAATAAAATGTAACTGATTACTTTTCGATTACATCTGATTACAATTTTTAGTTTACAACCATTTTGATCCCATAGGAATAAATAATGAAATAAATCAATTTAAAATATCAAATGTTATTTAATAACAACAAAACAACTATATAATACGTAAACAAGGAACGACTGAACAAATAAAACAACCAAGCAATAAGCACATAATCTTTTAAAATTAATTTGTGATGTTTTGTCATGGAGTTGTGCACCAACATATTGGGAATAGAGCATGTTTTATGTGTATTTATTTAATTTTATTAAATATAGTTTCATTGCGCTCGAACCATCCAAAATATCATCCAGTGAAATGTTAATACGGTTACGTAGCGTTTTTCCGAAGACCCATAACTCCGAAGGTCCGATTCTCCGAAGGTCCGATTCTCCGACGCCCCGATTCTCCGAAAGCCCATAACTCCGAAGACCCGATTCTCCGAAATCCCATAACTCCGAAGACCCATAACTCCGAAAGCCCATAACTCCGAAGGCTTATAACTCCGAACGCCCATAACTCCGAAGGTCTATAACTCCGAAGGGCCGATTCTCCGAAGGTCCGATTCTCCGAAGGTCCGATTCTCCGAAGATCATGTTTTATCGCTTATTAAATAGTGTACAGTCCAGTGGCGGGGTTAATGGGGCCCTCGGGAAGACCGCCCCCAAAAAACATGTCAAATGTCATGTAAACGTCAGGAAATCCCTCCTAGGCATTCAAATATTCACAGTGTTCCTGCCCAGGGGAGCCCCCGGACCAACGATTGGGGACGACCCCTCCCATGTATGCGCTCACCAATCAGGCCTTCGTGATATGCTTTCGGCATATCATATGCATGATATATCCCCCACATATCCCCCACATATGCTAATTAATGTGCACCCCTAAATGGGAACCCTGGCGCCGCCACTGGTGTGCACCGGTTATATTATAACGAAACGCTGCAAGAATGTCAGAGTAGCCTAACATGCACAGGGACGACAAGTTCTTCCCCGTTCACCCCTGTACATTTTACTCTGGCATCTCATGGGCCAACGTAACGTTATAGTATCTGGTGTATAGTCAGTGGCGGGCCAGGATTCCCATTTAGGTGGGGGCAGTAGGAAAAGTTTGAATATTTTGATGCCCCGTGAACGATTTCCGTGCGTTTACATGACATTGGACATGTTTTGGTAGGGGCCCATATTGTCTGAAATAGCAAGTAGAGGTTTAATGGGGGCAGTGGGAATTTTGGGACCCCTTGGCTTCGCCACTGGACTGTACACTATTTAGTAAACGATAATACCCCGATAAAACAAAATCTTCGGAGAATCGGACCTTCGGAGAATCGGACCTTCGGAGTTATGTGCCGTCGGAGAATCGGGCCTTCGGAGTTATAGGTCTTCGGAGTTATAGGTCTTCGGAGAATCGGCCCTTCGGAGTTATGGGCTTTCGGAGAATCGGATCTTCGGAGTTATGGGCCGTCGGAGAATCGGGTCTTCGGAGTTATGGGCCGTCGGCGAATCGGGTCTTCTGAGTTGTGGGCCGTCGGAGAATCGGGTCTTCGGAGTTGTGGGCCTTCGTAGTAATAGGTCTTCGGAAAACCGGTCTGACACCGTTAATACGCTCGTATATGCTTAGCTCCTAATTTGTATACGAAGCATTTATATAAATAACCCAAATTGCACAAGTAAGCCCAAAATAGAGTTAAAACGAACTTAATTACAAACTATATACCCGTACACGGACTGGCTAAATCGACTCGCACTCACTTTATCGTTCATACTGCCTCAAGGTGAAATGACAACTGTGGACAAAATGAAATTAAAACATGTGTCAACAAGACACCATAAACACCCCCACCCGATCCAAATGCAGTTGACCGCCGTCAATTTTGGATCGGATGGGGTTTGTGGTGACTCTTTATGCGTCTTGGGGGGGGCAACTTACAGCACCCTTTGTTTGACCTTAATATATGAAGGAACCGAGAAATGGCATGGGCCACCTATATGAACCCCTCTGCATGGACGGCGGCCATGTTCGAATAAGGAATGGAAGTCACGTGGTTCGTATAAGTTTAATACAAGCTGAAAAATGCGACTTAAAAAAAAAACGTGGCGGCCATTTTGAAAAAAAAGTGGCGGCCATATTGAACAAAAGTGGCGGCCATTTTGAATCAGTCGATCATTATGATTGCTTTGTTGGGGAAAAATCAGTCTTCGCAGTTCACATTGACCATTTATGTCAAATTGCATGGTTTGCGTCACAATAAAGTGAACGATTCTGTAACTACTGTTGACACATAATTATATATAAGAAGGCAGTGTAACTCACCGTAATTGATCATAAGTGGTGTAAATTCAACATAATTGATATTTCGTTGTGCTCACTTGGTTATCTTCACGTATACTTCCAGATAATAGTCAACGTATTTCCCGGACAGAACCGATTAATTGGGAGAGAACCGATTCGATCGGGAGAGAACTGATCGAGATATCACAATTCGCAGTTTTCGTCGTTGTTAATATTACTCGCACAATAGGATTTCCATTATGTTTACGTTGTTTGGGAGCATAGATTATGACGGAAATGGAAAAACTAATCGAATTATCACCTAGATGACTCAAAAATTGCGTTTTAACTGTCAAAAACTCGCGAAAATCAGGAACCGTCACAAATCAGTCAAAAACCATCATAGAACGATTTCCGATGTAACAGTTCCTACACAGTGAATTAATATGAATATTTCCGTTTCTCAGAATAGTGCACAATGAATTGTAACCGACAAAAGTCTTCGTTGAAAGATTCCCTTACATTATGTATACCCGATGGCAGTGTTCAGACCAGGGTCGCTAGCATTGAGGACTGAACTCTGCCTTACAGTTTGAGATGACCAGTGAAAATTTATAAGTCTAGGAGATGTTGGTAGACCTTTGTTTTGAAGAAAAAAAAATAGATGCAACTGTTGTTTAAATCGTGAAATCTGCAAAAAAGTCGGCGAAAAATCGGCGTTGAAAAGCTAGGTTTTCTTTCGGTAACCACGCCCCCTTAAACCAACTAATTCTGCAGCATAAAAGCCAATATTGACGATTAATGTACGAAAATAGGTTATAAAAGCAATTTAAACGGGTTTTCAAATTTTTAAAACCGCCAAGCTTTTCTTTTACTCACTTCCATCAAACATCGCCAAGTAAAAAGCTGTCGATCCAAGATAAATAACTTTCTTTATAGTGATATTTACAAGCTGTGATACGAGATACGATTTAAAAGCACCTGTCTGGCATGTGATAAGGACGTTGTGACCAGAAACCACACCATCCTTGATTGCGTCCATGTTGTCCATTGACTATTATTTATGTCAGGGAATCGGGGGGGGGGGACACATATGTGTAATATTGACAAATGGGAAAGAAGGTCCATTTGCTGCCAATTAATAGCGACTCGAGGCCATGCCAAAGGTTCACCGAGAAGCATTTGCATCACTTCAAAGTATAAGTCAGTGTTAATATAGATATTCCACACCATCGAACAGGGTAAGGAGGCTTTCTGCCACTTTTGGAAATGAAAAATATACGCGACAATGCCGTTTACCATGCCATAATCGCGGCAATTGGTCATAAATGTCACGATTTTGCGAGAAATTGGATACCACCATGCAGTTGTCATTCATTTGTGTATACTTATATATTTATTTTATGAATACATGTTTTCTACGAAATTCCCTGTAATATATACGTGATCACAGTGGTCAGTGCAGCGCAGTGAGGGGACTGAACTCTGATTTAAAGTTTGTCTAATACCTGGTCAGGTTTTGGCTTTGGACATATATATGTCCTAAAGCTCATCTTATACCAAAATTGTATTGATAAAAGGCATGCTATGAACATCTTCAAATATAGAAATTATTTATGGATGGTTGTCTTTCTAGATGAATGATAATAACTATAAAATTTCTTGAATCAAGAAAAATACGTCTCCTCTATTGATTTTCATATATGATATCACGGATATCATCTTACAGACGTTCTTGGTAGCGGAAATCAGTGGAAATGTTTACAGTAAATGGGGTTATAACTTCCAACTAGTTGCCCATACTTATCACAGCAATCGCTTGTAACAAGTTTCAAATAAGAAATGCCAGACAAATTTTGAGAAAAAGCCATTTTGAAATGTCAGAAAATATTGGCAAAAACATTAGTCTGAAATAAATCATATCAGATATCAACACTTTCTAAAGTGTTCTGCTAAGTTGGTGGTGGGCCATGCTAAGTTCCTATGATGCTGGTAGGGCAAACTGATTACGTTAAGAAAATGTAGCGTTATTTTTCCTGAAGTTGTAAATTTCTCAATGTTTGGATAATCCGATCGATTTGGGAAAAATCCAGTGTCCAAATTAAACACCCAAGAACATGAATATTTTTTTTATATTTCAACAATTACTGCGCTGGTGTTTGCAAATCGACATGAATAACCATCGGCATTATGTTCGGTTTGCTACAGCCATCACAATCATTATTGTAATAGTTTACAATGTATGTGTTTTGAATGTCTCGGGGGTTGGGGACAAGTTACAAAAACTTACTTAGCCCCTCTCCCGTTTAACAATAGTTTTATACATGCTTTAACAAAATGACAAAGATGATTCGAACGGCGTTACTTTTGGCATATCTAAACCACATAATTAGACTACTGATACCATGCATGGAGATGATTATGTATAAGTTTACATATATATTAATTATTAGTGCCCGTTTAAGACACATGAATTCAACGGGAGCTATCTAATAAGATTCCCAGTGTCAAATTATTCCTATATACAGAAATATTGTGGTGGTTTTTTTCCGGTGGGATCTATCTGTTCGAGATATAATTTGAAATCTGTTATTTCTACCATTAGCATATAAGGCCTTGAAAATAACAATGTTAGAAAACATATAACAGTACTTTTTCGAACAGCATTCGTTTGACATATCAGCACGATAGTAATTTCAGCGGAACCCATCGGCATCTATATAGCAACTCAATACGCAGGGCCACTTACAAGGGGTGAAATCATATATATAATATAACTAGCAGGGTTACCCGGCGTTTCCCAAGTTAAAGTGATGTGAAACCCTCTGATGTAGATATTTGATGGGAATAGAGGATACTCTTTCTCGAAGTGTTAGCCATTTGTATATCGCGATTAATTCGTCCCACCAATAAAGAAGTATTTATTATTTACAAAGTTCTGCCCATAATTCGGGTGTTATCATTTTTTTTAAATCGTACAGTCGCGTGGTTGAATTAACTGGCGCTTGTTTATTTTTTTAGTATTTTTATTGGGATCCTAACATGATCATCCATACATTAGTTCACAAAAGTAAATGACCACAATTTGGTTTTACATCTAGAGATGTATAAATCAATCTAGTGGGTTAGATTAAGATTTCGAGGTAACCTGGTCATCACATCTCCACGAAGATACAGGCGTTTTAAAGAAATGTCCAGGTGCTCATCTGTCCATGGTACTATTCTGTCTAATTATTCTAAGTTTAAAGTAAATGTTGCTATATATCAGCTACATGTGCCCGACACAGAGCGAGATGTTACGTGTTTATGTTAAGCTATGGGTCTTTTCTAATAAAATGAAAGACCTCACTGTAACGTGCAGATGCCAGTGATGGAGGAACCTGAAAAGTCATGTGCTACTGACTTGTTTTATTTTATCTCAGAAGAAACTATAGTTGATTGCACACTGTGGCCAATATTTAAGACCAGGCCTTCTATACATTTCCACGTCACTTGACAAATTGTATCTTCTTTTTTTTTGAAAATATCTTGAATGGGACATACTCAATTGTGTTATATAATACATGGGCCATTCTAGCATTTCATCCTCTGGTCGCTCAATGTCGCTCAATTTGCAAGAATATATGTATCTCTTAAATAGAATGATAAATATACTTTAAATGCTTTCTTCTATTTATCTGTGTTTGCTAGCTCACTATATGAATGTCCTGATTCCCGTCCCCATATCGATATGGCAGTTGCGAAGATATAATTTTCCAAGTGCCTTAATTAAGTCACCATGTATTTATCGAGGGCGTGAGATATGAACGCAAGAAATTCCTTAGAACGAATTATTGAGATGACTATATAAAACGTTGGTGGATATCAGTGACTAAATATTCTTATCAATGTTAGTGTCCATCCTCTCGCCATTCCTGACCCAAACGGCACCACATTTGTATCAGCTTTGGTGCCCCTCGCTTCCTGACCCAAACGGCACCACATATTTGTATCAGCTTTGATGCCCCTCCCCTCCCCATTCATGACTCGAACGGCGCTACTTTTGGCATATCTAAACCACATAATTAGACTACTGATACCATGGAGATGATTATGTATAAGTTTATTGGCAATCGGCAACTAAACAAATTCTTATCAAATTTAATGCCCCAATCTCTCACCCAAACGACACCAATTTGGCGTCTTTAAATCACACAATTGGCAAGGGAGGGCTTGTAAAAAAAAGTAAACACTTCTAAACAATATAATATTGTATTGAGGCTTTTGTAAAGTAAAAGTGGGTGAAAGACGAGTTACAAATAAATTATTAAAATACGTTAGTCGTACATACGAAATGACAATAAACCAAATAACATCCAAATACATATTCACACTCAAAAAAATGAAGAAAAATATCAAGGTTCAAATACCATTGTCAACTCGAAATACATTCAAAATTCATATTATTAAAATCCGCCAAGCCGAAGGTCGCCAAACCGAAGATAGTGGAACAAAGTCAGAATATGTGAAATTATCTTGTAGCCTACGAGTACATGTTAAAATTCAATTAAATACACTCATGAACACACACATAAACATAATAGATAAGCAACTGAATGACATGCAACAGTTAATTAAATCATGCAGTACTTTGTGCATTGTGCCAATTATATTTAGTCAAACTTTACTAACTTCAAAGCCGCCAAGCCGAAGGCCACCAAAATTATTTCAAAATTAAGTGATCATAAAATTATAGTGTTGAAATAACCCACTCCGAGAAAAACCAAGTCAGAGTTGGAATCAAGTCGAGAAACTCTCTCTCTCTCTCTGAATGATCACAAACGCAATGCCCTTGTGAAATCATATCATCTTGGAGTGCAATATTTCTTGCTCAGCTTATATGATGCTGATTATTGAATTGTATAATCATGTATAATCTCATGCGCATGTCTCAGATATTCTATACATGTATATGTAGAATGAAATGAGTTAGACATTGTCAACGAAATGGAGGAAACTTTTAAAACTAGTACCTTTGTGTGGGGATATATAAATAAGATATTTCAAACCTGTCAACTATGTACAGGCTAAAATAAGAAATGTATGTTAAAACTGGTACCAAATCTGAATTGAAGGATAAAGGAACCCTAGCTACCAGTATCAGTATATATAAATATAAAAACGGAGTTCAGAAAATTAATGAAATTTAAATTACTAATGTGTGTCAGGTACGGCCTAATGGCTTCAATAGTTTTAATCTGAAAATCATATATAAAACATGACTCAAACTGAGTAATTACTACTAAAATTCTAGAAATTTAAAATAGCGAAGCTCGTGTCGGTTTCGATAGTATATTATTCATAAGAACGAACAATAATACCCAAACATGTAGGATGTCAGCTACATGCAAGTAAATTAAAATTCAATTATAGAATTTATAATACAAAATGGCTTCTAAGTTACAAGTCTGTAAAACATGTGTAAACTATTACTGATATTAGTACAGTGCTTATTGATTTGGATTACATTTAAGTAAATTCAAGAATGAAAATTCTTGAAATTTAAATTACAGGAGTAAACTTGTAATGGAATGAATAGGCTTACCAGTAGAGTGTTTCAGTCTTAAAGTTACTATACTGGTACGCAAATTGTATGAGTTTTATACACCTACCATAGATGCTCATTCTTGGTAGCTTGAAATTGGCTAGTCCAAACAAATAATCAAATTACAGATGCGAGGTATAAACATGAAACAGCTTAAAATTTTGAGTCTGCATGACAGTACTACACCATAACTCATATGTATACTTGTAAAACGAGAGCACGCCGTCTGTGTGTGACATAATACGCCCGTTTCTGGCGTAGAGTGGGGCAAGGTTTAATTCATTTGTTTGAAACCTTTGACTTAAAGGAATATGATCCTGAAAATTTTTTAGTATTTTCTTTCAATATACCGATAATATATACATAAAATGTCCATTATGCGCATGTAATCTAATATTCGGCCGCTAATCGTTTGTTTATAACGATTAAAAAAAATTCCGAAGTTAGCCGAAGATTTTGTGTTGTAGACGAGTCACGTGATCATCGGCCACATCACATGATTGTCACGTGTAAACAGAAGCATAGTCACATGATCGACAACGTGGTAACTCATTGAGAACGCATAGATACCATAAGTTTGCACGCGCAAAGCGATCATGAATTCCATCGCGGCTTTTTACGTTTGTTGCATAATGGGAGAACACTGTGAATGCAAATACATCGTGTTCTCACAATTAAACGTCTTTAGCGTGTTATTATTATATGTATCGCGATGTGTTGTTATTATAAAGCCATGCCGCATTTTACGTAGGATCTGGACACTGGAATGTTTACGATATGATAATTGTCTATTAGTATTAACTGTGCAAGTCTTCGCATATATGCAATCTTTATATGAATATATAATATAATTTGACTATTCCGGTAACGAAAAAAAGAGAAACACGAGCACATGTTTATATAGATAACTGACCGTAAAACCGAAATAATATACGATAATTTATTTATACATCGTGGTAGAATATACTTATTAATATATCAAAAGTCTTCATCTGTGATTTATTTTACAGTGAACGCTCTTTATTTAGTCATGGTAAAGGAAAATTGGGACTCGACTTAGAACAGTTGTCATCGTGATTATTTACTGTTTACACCAATACACGTAAATACATGCACACGAACTTGCGATATACATGCTTTATATATCCGTCAAAGTCGTAGCAATTTCCGGTTTATTAAACTCTTTTTATTCGCACCATATAAGGAATACTCTTAACATGGAACGCTCTTTATTGAGTCATAGTGAAGGAAAATGGGGACTGGAGTTGTCATCGTGAATACTTTACTAAATTATTCATCAATATACTCCCCACTTTAACTGCAATGGTATGTATTCGTAACCATGACTGACTCGTCAAATGAAACGCTCTTTATTTGGTATATGTATTGGCTTTTTAGCGATAGGTTCGATTGGATATACTCACGACTGGAAGCTCCGGCAAATTTATATTCTTTACGGGAGTTGACGTTTTTCTTGGGATGGCATTCTCGTCGGTGGTCCATTTGTTTAACGTGGGGGTTGCATTTCCTCTGAGTTGTCGTCGGTAGCCACTGTTCGGGCCAAGTGTATTCGCGTTGTGCTCAAAACACATTTTTTCGAAGTGGACGGAACAAATCCAGGACTATTTCGTTGGCAACTACTTCAATAGTTTCTGATTTTGAGTAACGGGTTTCCCACAGAAATCCCACCAAATGTCACGTAAACGAACGTCGTTTGGAAATGAATGCAGAATTATACCTAATTGAGAGTCACTATACCGGCCACAGCCGAAAACACTGCATTTATTTGGCATTGTCACGAATGAATTGTAAATACGGGACAATCGGGGCATATATATGGAAAATTAAAACAACATCGTGAACACGCACCCGAATAGAGTTCACATGTCGGCTCGTGTTTTTATAAGCTTTATTTTTGACACGAAAGTGTTATCTACCCCGCTCAATCGGCCTTCTATATTTCTTGTCAAAACAATAACTGTCCAAGCAGCACTTATGACAAATCACAAGTGAAGATAACTCACCGGGCGGTGAAAATTCACCACGTGTACACAATGTTATTGACATGCCATGCCCCGCAGTAATTCCATTACACTCACGCGCTCGATTCCGCATTTTCCATCGCCACTCATATGACGTCATATAGGTAGACACAATTAACTCCGACTCCGATTCCGTGTTTTTAATTAGTTTACTCATTTGACGTCATATGAGGATTTGCGACGGAGATAGCCGACAACCGTTGGGGGTATTATTTATTTATTTCTAGGCTTATTTATTACGCGATTGTTATGGGACTTGGATCATTGTGATCACAATAGGGGTGGCTTTCCGATAGTGTTTTGTTGTTTCATCAGGATAGCAATCCTTTAAGACAAAATAATAACAAAAATAAAACACAATAACTTCAAGTGTGGTATTTTTGTCTGAAAAATTCACATACCAAATTGTTTATCAATCAGAATTGGAAACCGCATATCAGGTAAAATCTAAGTCGAAAAAGGGGCATAACTCAGTCAAAATCATGCGGACGAAACCCATATTCGCACTTGATATGTATGTTGGAGTGATAAACTAACATACCAAATTTGGTTCAGTTCACACGATTCAATCTAAAGTTATCATCCGGAAACAAAAAGCGGACGGACGGACGGGCGACTGACGGACAACCCATTTACATAATAACGGAAAAATAACGGAATTGGTGGTGGCTATTGTCAAATCGACAATGAGCGATACCCACCAGTGAATTTTTCCAGAAATTAACTATTTTGGTAAAGCGAGCCCTGTGGCTATGTCCTAACATATTTGCCAACATTGTTGGGGTTAAAATTACTATATCATACATACCTCTACCTGATATGAAAAAAGTGTTGGTTCATCTAGATTGTCCTGCCATTTGGAGCCGAAACATTTATTTTTTGCTGAAAACTCGCACTTTTTCACAAAAATATTATTTTTCAAACATTATCATTCAAATGGATATTGCCATAATGCCGAAATATTTAATCCTTTATGGTGAAGCAGTTATCTGCCAAGCATATGCAGAAATAAGTTAACAGAAATTTTGAACGATTTGCGAAATAATGGATTTTAGCTACCCCTCCCCCAAACACGTTTATGGTAGAAAAATTACATATTTTTGTTCAGAACTTTACCAAATTTCCCAATTCATTATAATGGGACCCAACATAATTCGTTTGCCGAAAATTGAGCCCGGGGACATTGCTTAAGTGATTAAAGACGTGTTCGGGCTTCCAGACCCCAAATTACAACAACAACAGCAACAACAACAACCCATTTTATTTACTATTACATACAGTAAGTGTCGCATATCACAAGTATTCCATTCTCGCTTAAGATTGAAATGCAGTAGTTTGAACTATGATCTATTGAGTAATCACATTAAAACGTCCCATCTCTGTCATTGTGGCAAAATAGAAACAGCACATCATTACTTATTGGAATGTCCTGAATACAGTGGTCCTAGAACTGAACTTCTATGCGCCATACCGAATGTCATTTTATCAGAAATACTTTTTTGTGTGGAACACAGCAGCTCAGTCATCGCGAAAATATTAAAATAGTTGACGGGGTTCAAACAGCTATCTCGAAAACAAAGCGATTTCCGTAACGCTGTCATTTGTGGAAACTTCGTGAAAAGCATTGAAACCCTGCTGAGCGCGAACTTTACCCCCATCAGATCGTCTGTAATCTCACGGCGACGGACGTATCAATGACGCAAACAACATCTGTGTATCATTGTGTCCAATCACCTCCAACGAAACTATGTGTATGTCATTGTATCCAATCAGCTCCAACTGGATTACATCCTAAATTTTCCCATACAGTCTCTCTCCCAGATAAATTGTTTACTCCTGATAGAACTACTCTATGCACAGACTCAGTTAAAACTGGGAGCATGTCCCTCGAGTTCGTGGTGTTTTCATGACTTAAAATAGCGTATGTGTCACACAAACAGTTAAAATTGCATTTTTGTTATTTGCCAGCCGCTTATTGTAAAGTGTCACATGCTGTCGGAAACCAATACAGCCTTAGATATCGCATAAATTGGGAGCATGTCCCTCGAGTTCGTGGTGTTTTCATGATTTAAAATAGCGTATGTGTCACATAAACAGTTAAAATTGCATTTTTGTTATTTGCCAGCCGCTTTTTGTAAAGTGTCACATGCTGTCGGAAACCAATACAGCCTTGTATATCGCATAGTGTCGGCCACAATATATGTTGACATTGAAAGCATAATCCACTCTTTACATGATGTGTTCAAGACTTCAAATAGGGTACGGGTACATAAAACAGTGAACATTTGCCAGCCGTTTGCTATGAAGTGTCACATGGTGCAGCCTTTCTGGAACCAACACATGTGTATATCCTGACAAAATTAACCTTTGGGCAATCCCTCAGTTAATATTGAGGTCATATTATTTCACCATGTGGTGTCTTCCAAGACTTCAAATAAAGTAGGGGGTCCTCAAATTTTTGCCTTTCTTAGTTCCCAGACGCTTTTCGTTAAGTTCTCATGCTTTCTGAAACCATCCATCTATATGCATTGTGTACGTCCTTCAACTAACTCTCCATTGTCCACACACTCAGTCATATGAGCATATCGTTCCAGTTCGTGGTGTGTTCTAGTCTTCAAATTGGGAAGGGGGGGGGGGGTAATAAAAACATTGAGAAAGCGCATTATTTATTTTCCAGTCGCTTTTTGTAAAGTGTCCCTGACTGTCGGGTACCAACCCATCTATAACAATTGTGTATTTCTTGATAGAATATCCATTTGTCCAGATTGTCATTTGACCTTGAGAGCATCGTTTGTCATCTGCTTTGTGTAAGGTGCCACGGTGTTCTCGCAAACGGTTAGTTCGCGAGAGCATTGCATCTTTTCTGACAGAACAGCCATTCGGCTTCAATATCGGGTGATATTGATAGCATATGCCTTGAGCTAGTGGTGTGTTCAAGACTTCAAATAGGGATTGGAGTCCCATGTGACAGTGAAAATTAGCCCTTTTCGTTTGCCTACCGCTTGTTGTAAAGTGCCATTGGCTTTCGGGAACCATCTCATCCACAACAGATTCGTATTTCCAGATAATACTATCATTTTCCACACCCTCAGTTAACATTGAGAACATATCATTTGTTTAAAACTTCAAGTGGGATAGTGGGGTCCTCAAAACATAGAAAGGGGCCTCGGTGGCTCAATCGGTTAGGGGTACCACCTCCAAGCCGTTTCGCCCTCCAACGCTGGCGATAAGGGTTCAAATCCACATGTTTCCATCGTGGACTTTGTAACTCGAAATCGTTAGCTGGTGGAGTTGCCAGTTACTCGCCGATGGCCGGTGGTCTGCCGCACATGGTTGACGAGTTTATCAGCCATTGAAATCACTGTTAGATTAGTCACTGTTAGATTAGTCAAGTGTGCGAAAGGACAGTATTCGCATTTTTGGCATAGAGGAGTCGGACAGTAAAGAGACGGCTAAAGACTGTAGAAGGAAAGTGTTGGAACTGTTTAAGAGACGTCTTAACTTAGATCTACATGTGAGTGAAATCGACATGTGCCACAGGATAGGAAAACATTTTAAAGGCACATCACAAGTGAAAGACATTCAGGAACAAAAACAATCAGCGACGTAAACCGAGGGCTATTATTGTTAAGTTTGTGAACAGATTCACTAAATATGACGTCATTGAGGCCAGGAGTAACCTGAAGAAATCAGGCATTTCTATTGTTGATGATGCCACACAGCTGAATCATGAACTGCTTACTAAGGCTTTCAAATCTACGTGTGTTCAAAACTCTTGGCTCACAAATGGCAAACTATACCTGAAGCTCTCATCTGGGAAAATTGAAAAATTCCATACACATGAAGAGCTAAACAAAATAATTGACAATTAATATGTTGAGATATGCTCAGATGCTAGCTGTGTGTGTAAATATGTTGTATTTTGTACGGTCTCAATATGGTTAATTTTACTAATTAAACTGTTTATGTTAAATTCAGAACTTAAATCAATTAAAGCTGCACATAGTGTTGGAACATTGAATCTGCAAACCTTAAATATTGCAAACCGTCGACCACTTTAGCCAGTTAATAAGGGAAATTTAAAGTTATTCTGAAGACAAACAAACAATCTATTGTTTTTTATTATCATTGTTGTTGCTAAAGAAAGTCCTTTTCATGCAAAAAATATATCAAGGTAGTACCTAGTATCAATTATTGGTCTTGCTTTTAAGTTGAACGAAGACTGTTAAAATTGTCCTAACACATAGTGTGGCTTTAAATATTTTCTAATTGCATGTCACAGGTAAGAAAGTAGGCCAGGGCATGGAAGAGTGAAACTCTTCCATGTTTTGGACAGAGAGCATGAATGAGTGAATGTATTTTGTCTCTTTCTTTTGTTATTATTCTTCTTTATCAATACAAAATTTAAAAAAAAAGAAAGAAAAAAAAGTGTGCGAATTTCCTCCACCACTAAAACTGGCAATGTCGTGGTATGGCCTTAGTTGCTAAAGCGACAATAAACCCCAATCAATCAATCAATCTCAAAACATAGAAACATCGCCTTTCATGTTTGCCAGCCGCTTTTTGTAAAGTGCTCCAGGATATCGGGGGAACCAAATCACCCATTATCAATTAATAATTCCATGATAGCAATACATTTCGATCACACACTCAGCTAAGTATGAGAGAATATAACTTCAGTTCATGCTGTGATCAAGATATTAAATGGGTTAAACAGTGAGTATTCGCCTTTCTCATCCACCAACCGCTTTTTGTAAAGTGACCCAGACATTCAAGACCCTGATATGCTATCAATATCACCCGATATTGTAGCCGAATGGCTGTTCTGTCAGAAAAGATGCAATGCTCTCGCGAACTAACCGTTTGCGATAACACCGTGACACCTTACACAAAGCAGATGGAACTTTCTATGTTTTGAGGACCCCACTATCCCACTTGAAGTTTTAAACAAATGATATGCTCTCAATGTTAACTGAGGGTGTGGAAAAATGATAGTATTATCTCTCTGTGTTCAAGATTTCAAATGGGGTAGTGTGGCCTCAAAACAAAACAATTCAGATTTCGTATTTGCCAGCCGCCTTTTGTAAAGTGCTCCAGAATTTCGAGAACCAAACCACCCATACCAATTGTATATAATACATGAAAGCACTACCTTTCGTTCACACACTCAGTTAATATTGAGAGCATATAGATTCGGTTCAGTGTGTGCTAAAGAGTTTAAAATTGTTATGGGTACCCAAACACAGTGAGAATTCGCCTTTCTCTTTGCTAGCCACTTTTTGTAAAGTGTCCCAGACATTCGGAAACCAACCCACCTACTGAATTCCTGAATTACCTACCATTTGTCCACACCTCAGTTAATATTGAGAGCATATCCATCCATTGGTGTGTTTAATACTTTAAATGGGGTGGGGTGCTCAAAGAAAATTCAACTTTGGTATTTGCCAGCCGCATTTTGTAAAGTACCCTAGGATTTTGGGAACCAAACTACCCATATAAATTGTATATTCCCTGATAGCACTACCTTTCGTTCACACTGTGGGTTAATAATAAAAGCATACATATTCGGAGCATGGTGTGTTCAAGAGTTTAAATGGGCTTATAACGGATCCCACAAAACAAAAAATATTCGCTTTTGGTGTTTGCCGTCCGATTTTTTGTAAAGTGCTAAAGGCTTTCTGGAACCAACCAACCCATCCATCAACATTATGTACATGTGTGTTCCGATATTACTATATCACATCCTCAGTCGATATTTACAGCAATCATTTCAGTTCGTGGCTTGTTCAACTTTAACACTTCAATTGTGTAGGGGGGTCCTCAAAACATAGCAAATTCGTCTTTCTTATTTACAGCCACTTTGTGTAAAGCGACACAGGCACAAGCCACCCATACAAATTATATATTCTCTGATAGTACTACATTCCAGTCACAATCTCTGTTAATGTAGAGAGCATATAGCTTCAGTTCTTATTGTGTTCAAGTCTTTAAATCGGGTAGAGTGTTCTCGAAAAAATAGAAAATTCGTCCCTCATATTTGCCACGCAGCCTCGTTTTGTAAAGTGCCACACTATTTCGGGAACAAACCCATCCATAAACATTGTGTATCTCCTTATGTAACTGTCCTTCGTACAGTTACATGATTCTTAATATTGAGATCATATTCTTTCAGTTCGTGGTGTGTTCAAGACTTCTAATAGGGCAGGGGGCCTCAAAACATAGAACATATTTGAACTAACGCTTCCACCTTGGTCAGACTAGTTTATGAGATATAACATACAATATCCATTGTTTCCATATTTTGGTCGATTTAGAGGGACTCTAACAATCACTATGGCAGCAACAATGATTTTGTTCTGTATATGTTAGTCTATAGTATGTGTCGTTTAGAACAAATACTTGAGTTCCTCAGAGTCGCTATATATTAATATAAAATTGCATGTTATAAATAAAATCTGTTGTTGTTGTAACTGGGGGTTTGGAAGCACGAGGACACGTATAGTCACGCTCGCGGTGTCTACGGATCAGGTTTTGATCACACGAATCATGATTTATAAGATGCCCATTAGAATCATTTAGAAAAGTCTGTGTTGTTCTTGTTATCATAAATATGTATTTTTTCTACCAAATCGCGTTCGGGGGAGCGGTACCTAACTCCAATATCTGGCAAACTGTCCACAATTTCTGTCAAATTCTTTCTACTTGTGATGTCCAGATAACTACTGAGCCATCTGAATTATATAGTTGATCACGTGTTGTTTATAACAAAGGTTATAGTACTTAACATCATGTTAATGCGTGCAAAATTACCTGTTATCAATAAAATATTTGTTGTTGTTGTAACTGGGGGTCCGGAAGCATGAACACACCTGCAATCAATTAATCGGTATATCTGGACAAAACTCTCAGTAAAAGATTCATACTGGGTCCCACTAATATCAATTAGAAAATGATTGTAAAGTCGTTATCAAATATATGTATTTGTTCGACCAAAAACGTGTTTGGGGGAGGGGTAGCTAAAATCCAGTATCTCGCAAACCGTACAAAATTTATGTTAACTCTTTCTTCATATGCTTGTAAGATAACTACTACACCATATGGATTAAATATTTCGGCATTATTGCAATATCCGTTTGAATGATAATGTTTGAACAATATTATTTTTGTGAAAAAGAGCGATTTTTCAGCAAAAAATAAATGTTTCTGCTCCAAATGGCAGGAAAATCAAAAGGAACCAACACTGTTTTCATATCAGGTAGAGATATGGTATGATGTAGTAATTTTAACACCAACAATGTGGGCAAATAAGTTAGGACATAGTCGCTTCGTTAATTTATGGAAAAAGTCACTGATGGGTGTCGTTCATCGTCGATTTGACAATAGCCACCACCAATTCCGTTTTTTTTCACTATCATTTTCGTCAACAGTATATATTTCTCCTTAAAAAAAGGTTGGTTTTAACTTGTTCTACCGTGGGTAGGTGTACCCGACCACTTTTGGCGTTTGGCCGCTGCACTAATATGGCCATAATAAGGCATCAAGTGTTCTAACTAACACTGACAAACATTCACAAAAACTCATACTTATACTTGTATGAACTAAGTCAAATTAAAAATAAATGTTTTCGAAATTTAAAATGCCTGAATCGGTTTCAAGGGTGTTATTCGGAAGCACGAACCACATACCCAAACCTGTAGGATAATGAAGCTACAAATAAGTTCAAAACCAAATGGATTTTACAAGTCTGTAAACATATGTCAAATTAATGATACTACTACTTAAACTTGTTAATTTCAGTTAGACTTAAGTAAAATGTACGAGTTTCGTACACATATAAGCTCATTCTTGGTAGTATGATATTGGCTAGGCAATTCAAAAATAAAAATAGAAGTACATATGTGAGGTATAAGCCTTGAAACAACTCAAAATGTTAATTCTACAATACATATATGTACACCACAAGCTATACTTGTACAATTTTCAGTAACAAGTAAGTCAATTCAGGAAAGCAAATTCTCAAAATTTTAATTGAAGTGAGGTACCTGTTTGACCATAAAAAGGCATCTATTGATCAAAACTATGAAAACATACACACAAAACTCATAAATGTACTTTTATGAATTTCACTGAAGTCAAATAAAAATATAAGTTCTCGAAATTTAAAATAGCGATGCATTAATCAATTAATCATCATTCATTACTTAAGGTTACTTAAGGTTGTTCCTGGCAACAGGTTTGCCTCTTTTGTCAGCTCTTCTTGAGTTATCATTTCCATTATTGGTGTGTCATATATGTATCGTTTTCTGGGTTTTTTTCAAGAAATTTATCAAGACTATTTTTAAATTCATTAACCGTATCTGCATATACTACTTTTGATGGTAAGGCATTCCAGTTGTTTGCTATTCTGAAAGGAAGGGTACTGGCTCTTTGTTTGCTGTTATGTGATTGATGGTAGATTGTGCAGTCATGCCCTCTTTCATCTCTCTTCACCATATCTGCTCTCATTGGGATAAGTTTTTTTACCTTCTTTGTAGACCGCATGTGTCAATTTATATGTGTCAATGAGGTCTCCTCTGTCTCGTCTGAATGAGAGAGTTGGTAGCTGTAATTTCTTCAATCATTATTCATATTTCAGTCCTTTCATTCCCGGAATTTGTTTGGTGGCTCTCTTCTGTACTTTTTCGATGTTTTTTATCTGTTCCTTTGAGTTTGGGTGCCATACAGATTTGGCGTATTCTAGTTTGGTTCTGACCATAGTGGTGTAGACTGTTTTGAATATCTTCTCTTTCATGATCTTGTATGATCTTCTAATAATTCCAAAAGGGCTGAAATAGAAAAACACGAACAACTAAATGAGATGACAACTCAAATGGAAATGCACATTGAACAATGCAAGAAAAAATTGGAAGAAATTCGTAAACACAAATTAGAAGGTATGTTGGTAAGATCACGAGCGAACTGGCTTAGTGAAGGTGAAAAACCTAGTAAATATTTTTTAAACTTAGAACAGAGACATTACATAAACAAAGCGATAAAGATATTAGAAACATCTGATGGAAAAATCGTTTCAAAGCAAGATGATATATTGTTGGAAGCCAGCAAATATTACGAACAGTTATACAAAAATAGAAACGAAGTAGTAACAATACAGGATATTAAAAAATTAATTGATCCAGTAAATAAAAACCCGATTTCAAATCATATTTCCAGTAACGCGGCTAGTCAATTGGAACAGCCTATTACATATTCTGAAACTTTATCTTACTTAAAAACAATGAAAAATAACAAAAGTCCAGGCTCATCTGGGTTTACGGTTGAATTTTATAAAATGTTTTGGAAAAACATTGGAATCTACTTGATACGTTCTCTAAATTATGGTTTATCCAACGGAAAATTATCGTTGTCACAGAAACATGGAGTGGTCACTTTGATACCAAAAGACAATAAACCTCGACAATTTTTATCAAACTGGAGACCAATTTCCTTACTAAATGTTAGTTATAAAATTCTATCTGGTGTGTTGGCCAATCGTCTGAAGACAGTTTTACCGCAAGTTATACACGAAGATCAAAAAGGTTTTATGGCCGGGAGGTACATTGGAGAAAATATTAGATTAATTTCAGACGTGATCAATTTTACCAGAGAAAAGAATATTCCAGGCCTTTTGCTTCTTTTAGACTTTGAGAAAGCGTTTGATTCAATTTCTTGGTCATTCATGTCAAGTGTGCTAAAAAATTTCAAATTCAGTCCAAAATTTATCGGCTATATCCAAACGTTATACAATGGTATCAATTCAAATTTGAATATTAATGGAAATATATCTCCAGCGTTTTGCATCCAGAGAGGCTGTCGCCAAGGAGATCCAATATCTCCGTATATTTTTTTATTATGTGCAGAAATATTAAGTATGTCTGTAAGGAATTGCAAAACTATTAAGAGCATCAAAATTGGTGATGCGGAAATCAAGATAACACAATACGCGGATGACTCAACTTTGCTTTTAGATGGCGATCCCCTGTCTCTTGACAGTACATTTCAGTTGCTAGAAAGGTTTTGGTCTATTTCAGGTTTAAAGATTAATTATAACAAAACGTTTGCGGTGTGGATTGGTAGTAAACATGATTGTACTGAAGTCATATGCGATAGATGGAAAATTCAGTGGAATCCAACTTCTTTCAGATTACTAGGCATTACATTCTGTCTGAAGGAACACAATATGTTTATCAATAATTATGAAACAACTATGGTTAAGATAGACAACATGCTAAATATGTGGTCTAAACGGAACTTAACTCCTCTTGGTCGTATTACTGTTATAAAGTCACTGATTTTATCAAAATTATCTTTCCTTTTTCAAACAATTCCTAATCCCAGTGGTGAATTCATTAAATCGTTAACCACAAAACTATATAACTTCATTTGGAACAGCAAAGTGGACAGAATCTCCAGGAAACAACTACGAGGGTCATATTCAGTTGGTGGGTGTAAAATGGTTGACATAGTGAATTTTATGTGTTCAATGAAATTATCTTGGATAAAGAAACTTATTTTTAAAACATGTAACTGGGCGAATATTTTTAATGAAAATAATCAACATCTACCTGAAAGATGGTTTCTATCAAATCCAAAACAACTAAGAAACTACATTAAGAATATTTCCGATCCTTTCTGGATAGAAGTAATAGAATCGTGGGCCAAATTTTGCACCATAATATCTCCCACAAACCCATCGCAGTGCTACAGCAATATAATTAACGATAACCCAAATATTAGTTTGAATGGAAAAACAATACAATGTAGCGGATTAGAAAAGAAGGGCATTTATCTGGTCAACGATATAATAAATGACGATGGAGTTTTACTAACAAGAGATGAATACGAACGAAAAAATCAAATTAAAATAGACTTTTTATCATATAGCAGAATATTCAGACATGTAAAAAAGTTTCTTAACGAACGCATAGAAAGCGGGCCATTCAAACCTCTACCAAGACCTATTATGCCTTTTCAATTATTCAGGATATCTAATTTGGAAACGAAAGATACATATAGTATATTTACTAACAACGAAACTATTTCCCACAAATATAAAGACAAATGGTCATCAGATCTGATGGAAACAATGGGGGATGATGAGTGGTCAAGAATCTTAGAAAATCCTTTCAAATGTTGCACAAGTACGAAATACCGATGGTTTCAATACCGTATTAATACTAGAATTCTGGGAACTAAGTCATTAATGAAAAAAATGAAACAAATTGATAACGATGCATGCACTTTCTGTGGAAGCGAAACTGAAACTATTAAACACATATTTTGGGAATGCGAGATAATAAATAAATTATGGCAACAAATACAAAACTGGATATTCAGAAAAACCTCAACGAGATTAAATTTAAATTTATCTATGGTTTTGCTTGGACATAAACGCGATATTCCAGAAGACAATCTTCTTAGATTCTTATTAATATTAATCAAATTTAATATTTATAGATCAAAAATGATGGGAAAACTTCCAACAATGGAGAGCATACAACAGGAATTAAAAACATATTATGCCTCAGAAAAACTTGCGTTTTATACTCTATGTCGGTACAAATCATTTAACAACCGCTGGTTATCCTGGATCAACCTTGTTACTTGAATAAGCATAAATATGTAAAAGCAATAAACCCATTCCACGCCGCAAAATTAAAGTTAAAATTAATTAAACAAAAAATTAAAAATAACTTTAAATTAAATTAAGCACTTTTTAATAAAGATTATTGTAGTACACTACTATTCATATGTAAGAAAAGAAAAGCCAATACCTAAAAAAGCAACCAACTAACCATCAACTGTACCACATATTGACAATACATTAACGCACTGACTCAAACACTACTTAACTATTATGCCACATGACATTAATTTACAAAACAAACTTGAACTATACATTTTCTCTCTCCCCTCTCTTCTCTCTCACAACTCTATCACTTTTCATAAAGGGAAACCTCTCCCTAAAAAAAAAACGAAATTAAACATGCTATACTGACATCCCCTCCTTGGCTTTAAAATATGATTGTCCCTGTTTTTTTGTTGATGTCATTTTGTATAATACATGTAATATTATGCTTGTTTTGATTTCAATAAAAATTATTTAAAAAAAAAAAGAAAAAAAAAAAGGCATCTATTGATCAAAACTATGAAAACATACACACAAAACTCATAAATGTACTTTTATGAATTTCACTGAAGTCAAATAAAAATATAAGTTCTCGAAATTTAAAATAGCGATGCATTAATCAATTAATCATCATGCATTACTTAAGGTTACTTAAGGTTGTTCCTGGCAACAGGTTTGCCTCTTTTGTCAGCTCTTCTTGAGTTATCATTTCCATTATTGGTGTGTCATATATGTATCGTTTTCTGGGTTTTTTTCAAGAAATTTATCAAGACTATTTTTAAATTCATTAACCGTATCTGCATATACTACTTCTGATGGTAAGGCATTCCAGTTGTTTGCTATTCTGAAAGGAAGGGTACTGGCTCTTTGTTTGCTGTTATGTGATTGATGGTAGATTGTGCAGTCATGCCCTCTTTCATCTCTCTTCACCATATCTGCTCTCATTGGGATAAGTTTTTTTACCTTCTTTGTAGACCGCATGTGTCAATTTATATGTGTCAATGAGGTCTCCTCTGTCTCGTCTGAATGAGAGAGTTGGTAGCTGTGATTTCTTCAATCATTATTCATATTTCAGTCCTTTCATTCCCGGAATTTGTTTGGTGGCTCTCTTCTGTACTTTTTCGATGTTTTTTATCTGTTCCTTTGAGTTTGGGTGCCATACAGATTTGGCGTATTCTAGTTTGGTTCTGACCATAGTGGTGTAGACTGTTTTGAATATCTTCTCTTTCATGATCTTGTATGATCTTCTAATAATTCCAAAAGTGCTGTTTGCTTTATTGATTGTATTGCTGATATGTTCTTCGAATTTAAGTTTGCTGTCAATCTCCACTCCAATGTCTCTTTCTATTTTGGTTTATGTTATTGCTTGTCTATTTCCTTGATTCATCATTGTGTATTGAATACCTCTTGTGTCTCCAATTGTCATCGCTTTGCATTTATCAGGATGGAACTGCAACAGCCACTTTTCAGACCACTCGACCATCTTATCTATATCATCCTGTATAATTTGCCTATCGGAGTCATTCCTGATGCTCATGTACAGTTTAGTGTCATCAGCGTATAGCATCATATTTGATTTTGTTTCGTCTGGGAGGTCGTTGATATCACAAAAAGCAGCGGCCCCAATACCTTCCCTGTGGTATTCAACTAGTGACCATTCTGCTTGATGATTGAACATTGTTAACTGCCACTTTTTGTGATCTGCCTGATAGAAAGACCTGGATCCATGTAATGGTCTTCTCTTTAATGTCGTATTTTTTCAGTTTCTCTATTAGCCTCCTATGTGGGACCGTGTCAAATGCTTTCTTAAAGTCAAAGTAGATGACATCTATACATGTTGGTGTTTTATCATCCAGAGCTTCCGTCCATGCATCCAAGGTGTGTAGAAGTTGTAGTGTTGTGGATCTCCCACTAATGAAGCCATATTGGTTGTCACTCAGTAATTTGTTTTGCTCAAGATGTGTTGTGATATGGCTTCTCATGATCTGTTCCATTATCTTGCACACAATACACGTCAGGCTCACTGGTCTGTAGTTTCCTGCTTCACGTTTGTCTCCTTTTTTGAATATTGCCGATACTTTTGCTTCTTTCCATTCTGTCGGGAGTTTTCCTTGATTTAGTGAAGTTTTAAATATATGTGTGATTGCATGTGACAATTCTTCTGCTAGCTCTTTCAGCATACACGGATGTATGTTATCGGGACCGGGTGACTTATCTATTTTGAGCTTCTTTATTCTCTTTGTTACATCACCTTTGTATATGATATCTGGTTCATTTGTGTAGACACTGGCAAAGAATGTTGCAAGCACTTCTGCTTTTTCTAAATCTATTGCTGCCAACTCTGACTTCTTGTTGCCTGGGATTTTGTATAGTTCTTGGACCTTTGCTTTAGTTGAGCTCATAGATTTTACATATTTCCAGAATTATTTTTGGTTTGTTTTTTTGTTTCTGCTGCTATCTTCTCTTCATACTCTCTTCTGGCAGTACGGGTATCTTGTCGCACTTTATTACGTATTTTGCAGCATTTTTTATATGTTGATACAGATCTGTTATGCATGTAGCGGCTCCAAAATGTGTGTTTTTGTCGTATCAGTTTCCTGGTAGCAGAATTTGTTGGGCATTCATAATTGATTTTTGGTCCACATTTTCCCTTTCTCTTTGGTACCATCTCTTGTATCTCGTAAATGGCTGTCTTCATCAGTTCCCATTGTTCATTAATATCTGATGTCATTTTAGTGCTTTTTTCCAGGTCCATTTTCTTTAGTTTTGTCCTCATTTCTTCATAGTTCGCACGATCGTACATGAACTGGTCTTTCCTTGTGTTTCCAGTCTGAGCTGAGCAGTCAACTTCTATTTGGAGGATTTCATGGTCACTTTTTCATTAAGGGACTCAAGTGGGTTATTTTATCCACAAAATGCTGATCCTTTGTGAGAACTAGATCTAGTATCGTCGGTATATTCCCGATTCTACATCTTGTGGGTTCTGTTACATGTTGGTGTAAGTATGCCCCCTGAATAGCTTTCATAAAGGCTGTTTCTTCTGATTCTTCATTGTTTATCTTTGGCCTCATGTTATTCCAGTCAATATCTGGGTTGTTAAAATCGCACACTGCTAACAGATGTTTATTCTTCGTTTTCCCCAGGTGTTAATTATCAAATCCACGAGTAATTTATTATTATTTTGGTTACTGTTCGGACTCCTGTATATGCAGCTGAACATCAACTTATCTGTGTTATTTATCTGTATTTCTATGGATACTGATTCAGCAAACCCATTTGGACAGTATTGTTGCTTGTAATTCTTCCTTCCTTGATATATACAGTGACTCATCGAAAGAGTCCCCTTCCCTCTCTGACACCTAGCCCACAGTGAAACATTTCATACCCCTTAATCGCTATCTCAGCAGATGTTATGTCATATATGTAGTTCTTGTGCTTTGTCTCTGTTATTGCCACTATAGCAGGTTGTAGTTCATTCACTTGTTTCTTTAATTCATCCATTTTATTTGCAATACTGTCAGCATTTGTATAGAGACATTTTAATTTAAAACTATTTACAATCTTGGTCTTCTTTGTTCTGTCTATTCTTTTGGTTTGAGCCTCACTAGTTTTCTGTCCCAGTGAGGGCCCCGTACTATGTATATCCATTCTCCATTTGCTTCAGATCTTTGATTTTTGCCTGTGCTTGCAATGCTTTGGCCTCTTCTCTTTCTATCCTGGTGAAATCCCTAGTTATGGACAGTTTATGTAGATTTACAGGTGCCTTTTGAAGCTTCCCTAGATTTCTCAGCAGGTCGTCTCTGTTTTCCCTGCTATCAAATGTCACCATCAATAGTCTGGATTTTGTTTCTCCTTTCTCCGTGTATGTTGCACATCTCTCCTAAATTTCTTTCTCAGTCTTGGTGTTTTTTTGGTACTTTTCCTTTGCATGGTGGGCAGAACAACATTGAGTTGGTCTTCGTAATGATAGCATACTCTATTTTATTCATTCCCAGACATCTGGCACAGAAAGTCAGTTCACATAATTCATATTCCATGGCTCTCTCGTTTTTTCTGTTTATTGCTTTTGAGCACATTTCACAGCAATCACTATTTTCGGCACCGGTCGAGGTTTGATTTCCTTTTTAACAGTGATTCATTGTTCCTCCTCCTGTCCCTTTCGGCATCAGGTGTCCATGAAATCTTAGGGGTCCTCTGCCTTGTAACAGACATTGCTGCTATTTGTCAATTAAAGAATGCGAATTCTGAAATTACAGGAGAAAGGTATGACTGAATGGGACTCAACATGATTAGTTTTCAAATTCATTCGCCAAAGCCATACTCATATGATCTTAAACTACATGTAAGTCAAATCAAAACTGCAAATACTATCAATGTAGAATACCGATGCACTTACATGTACCCAGGGTTCGCGCTGCCGCTTGCCAAATTTGCCAATGGCAAAAAAAAAATCTCATTTGGCAAAAAATAATCTCAGTTGGCAAAAATTTTGGCAAGTGGGTTTTCAATTCTGTGATGTGGAATATCTAGTCCGGAAACATCCAAAGTGGGAATATATCGCCGACTGTACAAAGGGAAACCACATCGCGGACACTACAAAGGGAAACCCGATCGACAACTATTAACCAAGCACATCACAAAGTGAGATGCAATCGTCTTTAGTTTTCACAAGACGGTAACACCTTATTTCATTCATAATCAAACTCACTGATGGGAGTTCATTAATGCTCGCGTGTCAGGTGGTGTTGTTACAGAAACTGTGTTTATTTTAGATTGCTTAAATAGTGACTGCGATACCAAACGTCAAATCATTTCTAAAATGAGTCTCAAACGAAAACGTTCCGAGTGCGACGATACCGTGACGAAAGGTAAAAAACTGATGTACCCCATGCAACATGCATCAGTTTTTGTGAAAATTAGCTATGAAAACTACAGTATATATATAGATCAATAATAATTCTAAACTGAAATTGCTTAGAACGAATTATTGAGATGACTATATAAAACGGCACCACATTTGTATCAGCTTTGGTGCTCCTCGCTTCCAAACCCAAACGGCACCACATATTTTTATCAGCTTTGATGCCCCTCCCCTATAACAAAATAATCGGCGACTCGAAAATTAAGTGGGCCAAAGTCACAATTGTAGTTATTCAGCGATATTCTGCTACGCTATTCATTAAGTGTTATAACCCCACTGTTATAAACCGCCTTTAGCTGGCGTATGATTGCCTCTAAGATTATTGATATAACGTCATACGTAATGACATTAAATCTTATGGAAACATAGCAATTGTGTGGGCTGCGTGACGTGAATATGTATTGGGGAAATAACGTCATACGTAATGACATTAAATCCCAAGGAAACCCGCGAAAACCAAAAATATATCACATTTATTGTTTCAATGTTTTCAGTTATTTCCTTCATAAAAAGAGTCTTCGTTATAAAGAACCCTCTCAATACTTTAGAATATAGAATTAACCTTTAAAATAACAAAAGCCTTCGGAATAGCGAACCTTCGGAATAGCGAACCTTCGGAATAGTGAACCTTTGGAATAGCGAAACCTCGGATTAGAGACATGTCCCCGTATTGAACGTGTCGTTTACAAAGGACGATACCTCACATTCACGAGTATTTGGTGCAAGTCTAGACACAAACACTAGACCAGAGTAGTATTGGCTGGCACTCTGGCCCACCCCCTCGCTGGCTGGCACTCTGGCCCAGTCAGCGAGGGGGGGGGGTCGGCCAGAGTGTCAGCCCAGGGTCGGATTCATCAGTCTAGAGGTTGTGTTAGATTCCGAAGAGTAAGGTGAGCGCTTCGAAGGGGTTTTTTGACAGAAAAGAGCATAATTTACTAATGCTTCTATTTTTCTCGGATTTTAATGGCAATGTGTCCATCGAAGGGCGCTCCCCTTCGCTGGACTAACTGAACTTAGAATAATACCGAGAAAAATAGATGTGTTGGTAAATTGTGCAACTTTACCAGTGCATTTTTTAACAAAAGCGAAAGTCTTCGAATAAATTCGAAGACGTTAGCGCTGTGAAAATGTGCATACAAGGGTATCTGATAGCAGGTTTTGGGTGGCCCTAAAAAGGGCCGTTTTACGTTAGATCACAAGAAAAGTGGATAAGGGGTCTTTAGGAACTCAAATCCATCCTCTTGATCCAACTCCCGAAACACAAGCGAACCCTCGATGAGAGGTGGAAATATACCTTGCGGTACACTCACACCCTTCAATGGGGATACGTCTAATCTGTACTGCTTCTTCTCTCTCCAAAACACGAGCTTTCTCTGCAGAAGGGTTGCCGCCACCGCAAGTAAGACACATGTTGTCCCCAGCCATTCCATGTGTTCTGTCTCCTGTCCACTGAACAGTGTAGGATTGCGAGCCCAAGTTGCATTGACAAAAGTGAATAGTTCAAAGAACTTTTCACCTGTACCATACACTGCTCAGGAAAGGGTCTCCCACACCGCAATGTCCCTCGGGGCCGATACCCGGATGGCTGACATAAGATCCAAGATCAGTAACAGCGTATTCCATCGTGGAGAAATGATATGCTCTAAATGGGGTTTTGTTATATGTAAAACGCGCGGACGTCGTTGGCGACGTCATTGTGTTTTTCTACCAATTTTCCCGAACGTCATTTCAAATGTGTTTCTTTTTGGTGAATTAAGATCTTCATCGACATTGCCGATGACGATCATTAAAAAACAGACACTGTTTTTCAACAACATAACTTTTATTTTTGAATTAAGAATTAACATATTTACAACTGATCATGAAATTATCATATTTACAATCAATAACTGGTAATGCAATGAACATAATTTACATTTGGTAACTCATTTCATCATCAACAATCAACATATTTACAAAATGATTATGCTTTTAACATATTTAAACAATTGGTAATGAGTACATTTTATCAATAATGAAATTCACAGTAAGTCTTACAAGTTTGTGAAATACATGTTTTAGGTAATGTTTCTGATTCTTTTCGTAAGGGCTCATAGTTTCTATGAAACCAATCAAATACTTTTCTATCATTTTTGAAGTAGTCACCATCAAAATTCATTTCAACTAATACCTTTATACCATATCCGCTTTTCAAGAAATGTAAAGCAAATATGCAGTAGATACCACACACGTTTGTACCGCGATGTTGAAACCGCCCAACGTTTATTTTACATTCGATCGAATTTCTTTGAATAAATTATTTGATATATTTATCAATAACTGGTATCCCAAAACGAATCGAAATATGTTGCAATGTTTCCATTGAAGAAAATTGCAACCCAGTGTTCTCCTGGTTTTTCTGACGTATGTGTATTTACTATGTATGCTTTTACATGATGAGGTTTCTCGTGTGGTAACTGATCTTTTGCACACACCACACCATACAATGAACATAGGTAGGATGATTTGTCTAGTATATGCTGAAGTTCGCTAGTGTTCATCTTCGTAGTATTTTTTTTACATTTTCACACCACAAGTCAACAAAAACCGAATTAAATTGGTTACAGTTTGCATGAACTACTTCCTTTATATCTTTCCAAAGTTTGAATGCCTCAAATTTCTCTTGTGGTGTAAATGATTCTATTTCTGGATACCATTGTTCCATAACTCGGTAGATATTCAATTTAAGTAGTGCTATATTAATGAACATATCTACCCATTGTATAGGTGGTGTCCAAAGACAAAGTAAATGTCGTGTCTGACTTGGATGATCTATTTTACATCCATCACAATTGAGTGTCACTTCTTTTGAAATTTGATTTTGTATTTCGTGAACGAAACATTTCTCGAAAGTTTTCCGAACTTTATCAAGGATAGAAACATATGGAATGAAATCGAGTCCTCCAACTTCCAGTCTCAATTTTTCCTCCAAATACAATCCATCCATGTTTTTAATAATCTGTTATTATTTCTCGCAAACTGTTGATTTCAATTTGATTATCGAACTCAGCATAGACTATCACGTTGATCACTGAAGCTAGAGCTGCAGCAAACTGAAGCTCTAACTTTATGTTACCGGTTTTTATAGGATGCAAATGTCCTTCCTCTGCTCCTTGGTCAGGTGTGAGGTCGTAACCCCAGAAACAATAACCATTGATGTATTTTTCGAGATTCAAACCAAAGGATTTGTTTTGTCCAAACATACCCGAAGACTGACACAGTGATAAATAAGATCTTAGGCATTGTTCTGATTCAAAGTTTGGTTCAAATGGTCGGTCATGGATGGTGTGTCCGTCCTGACTAACTTCAAGTTTTTTCAGATTGAAGTGTTGGAAATGAAATGGGTTCGTTTCAATGTCGCCATTCATATCTTTGTTTGATACCAAGCCTACGAAAAGTCTCTTTGGCAATTGTCCTTGAAAAGGGTGATCTTCTATTTTTGATCTAAACCCTGCACCAATAGTGAATGTTTTTACTTCAACTCTTCTAATCGGTATTTTCATATTTTTCTGTAGTATTGTTTGGTTCAAGTTATTTGCTACTACTGGCATCAGCGTAATTGTACGAACATTGAAAACGGCCGTTTCAAATACTATTTTTCCGTCTATTGAGACGAATTCGTATCTCAATTCCATTTGGTAAGTATTTCTCTTGTAGAAATATATCTGTGTGTAAACGACCACACAATTCTACCGTTATACTACCTGCTATGATTGCTTGGCGAGATTTCAATCCATCATTACCACCAGCTTTAGTGTTTTCGGTCAACTGTTTAGCGGTGGTCTGGATACCACATTTCTAGTGCGGCAAGTTGATTTTCTTTACATTCACCAGAATAAGCCAAGAGATTTTCCATGTAGGCTCGATAAGGATAGGTATCTCCGTTCGCCGTTACAAGTTTGTTATTTAGGTAAATATCGATACTACTGAACATGCTATGGAAAAAGTTGTTAATAGGCGCAATTTCATCAGTACCATCAACCAAGTTTGTTCCATCTGCTTTTGTGATCTTGAATTTCAGGTACAAATATGATTGATTTACATCTGTCCATTTTTCAGTTTGAGGCGGAATTAAAAATTCTACCGGTGCGGAATTATTCAAAGAGCTAATCGGGTGATGTTCTATCCATTGTGATTCCAACATCGTTGTCATTGTTGGTGGAACGTCAGAAGCATCTAACTCGGACTTGCTGCATTAGCATGATCCATTTTGCATCATCATGATTAATCAAATATATCGAGAGATCGTTTTGATTTCTTTACAGGCGTTTTAATGGACTTACTTCTAACTCGTTTGCGAGAAGAATGATTTTTCAAAGGTCGCGATGATCTATTTATGCCATTTGGTGTTGATATTTTCTTTATTGTTTCCCTTCCAAAAGATTTCAATGCTTCTTTACCTTGTTTCAAAAATACTTCTTTTGGACTTTTACCACGATGAATGATATCTTCGACAGCAGCAAGTCCATGCTTGAATACTTGTTGTTTAGCAATCTGACCAATAGGTTTTAGAAATGGTATTACTGTTCTCATTGCAGATTTGAATAGTGAACCAATTCCATTTCCATACTGTCTAGATACGCCTCTATACACGGGGATCATCATAAATACAAATTACTTCGGCGTCGGAATTGCAACTTTACCATAGACTTTCCACCAATAAACTGAATTGGTTTGCAAGTATCACCAGTTATATATACATTTATGGTATCAAAGCTAGACTTTGATACTGGTACATAATGTAAGTTTTTGAATTCATGCTTAATATGTTTACCATCATATATTCTTTTACTCTCGAATGATGTCACTCGTAATATCGGTGCTTCAACATCACTAAGAATAGTATAATCAGCAATGTCAGAATAAACAAACAATTGATTACGCTCCGCATTTAAATCAACTCCATATGGAAATGTTATCGAAGGATTAGCAAATGTGACAGTGTTTGATTCTGTTCTGTAACCAAGTTTTTCCAAAAGAGCTCTGGGGAGTACAAGACCTACTTTGGTATAACTATTGGTTGAAATTTAACTCGTTGTTGTGCTTTGGAATATCCTAATTCGAATTTCAGTTCTGGAATCATTCTGCTTACACCTTGAATTGTATCTGTCAAATGTGATCCACCAGAATATGCTCCTTCAGGTATTTTTAATTCTATACCATTTTCTGTTTTTGAAATTACTACATCACTCATTGGTATCTTATTCAAATATTGTAAAATTCTTGGAACAGAAGTTTTTATTTTTATTTTGCAGGCATCTCCAATAATGTTGTATGTTTCTGATGGTACAATTAGTTCAACCATTGAAACTTCCCAAAGCTCTTTATCAATATGTATGGTTTTTGGTAATTTCACTGTGAAACAACATTGTGAGTTGGCTGGGTAAAGTGACATTTAACTATCACTCATGAGAGTTATGTAGAATGAATTCATTTTTTCTCAGTATTTTTCAATAATTTCAGTCCAGGTGTTGGTAGAATATAACCTAGAGAACTACTTAGAAGAATAAGCCACAATTCTGTGTTTGCGCTCTGGATACTAATGTGTACAATAGATGTAATTATTATGATATAAATAATAATTATCTGCGTGAAGTAGGTGACTTGGTTCTTAGCAACTTTTTCACCACAGAACTTTAATTGTGATGGTTCATCGAGATTAATTGAATCTGAATGATTTTGCGACATGATATATTCTGTTTTATACTAAATTCGAAGCTGGGATCCAACTGTCAAACTTTTTTGGATATCCAAGCCAATGAACTTTAATTTATTTTACTGTTTTACCACCCACTCTTCTCGTTCTTTTATCAATAACTGATTCTATTTCATACACCTTACTGTCTTTTATATGCTGGATTTCATGTTTGTAGAATGATCCATCAATCTCTTCACCATCAAGATCAGAAACTTTGTATGTTATTGGATTAGTTTTACAAATTTTATCAACTTTGAAAATTTCACGAGTCCAGTTTGGTAAATAACCCTTTTCAAATGTTCTTTTGGTTTTGTTGATACGAACCAAGTCACACACTTTCAGTGTAGATTTTCCTTTTTTATTCCCTGTTCCATATAGATTTTTGGAAATTTCAGCTTCAGTTTTCAAAGTAACTTCCGACGGTTTCGATTTTATGCTACGGTGATAACTATTGTTGTAAGAATCGACTAGGGGCTGTAAAACATCAATATATCTTGAAGTTTTATTGTGTGTGAAATAATTCCACATACGAGTTTTTTAAGTTCTTTGAAATCGCTCAACAATACTTGCTTTAGTCTCTGGATTCTCAGTTGTGAAGAAATGAATGTTTTCTGATCGCAGAAATTTCAAAAACTTTTCATTTTTGAATTCAGAACCTTTATCAGCTTGAAACGATTTTTGTTTACGTTTTGAAGATTTCAAAATTTTCCTGAATGATTCGATCAAAGTTTGTCCAGATTTATCGTGGATTGGCAGTACCCACGCATATTTTGAAAAAACGTCTATCACACACAACAGATATCTGTAATTATCATTATGTTTTAGTCAAATTCTGAAGATCAGCTAAATCTGCCTGCCATTGAATATCAATCCCTGCTACAACCGTCTTTCTACGTTGGAATTTTCGAATTATTGGTTTGTGTAAAGTATATGTCGACTGACCTTGCAACCATTTCTTCACATCTATGAGTTTTATCTTTTTATTTTGCTTTTTCGCTTCATCAAAAAGCTTCTTTACACCGCCATAACTTCCAACTTTCTTCGGATTATAGAAAATTTTAGATAACTGTTCATCTAGTATGGATCCCAATGTGTTTTTTCTGTTTTAATACCCTTTGGTGTCAACCTATCTGCTATTTTAGTTTTTGAATGTCTTGCTTTTAAACCTTTTACTGGTGTGAATCGATGAGAATCAAATCGTTTTGGTGTTATGCTTTGTACCGGAGTTTCAAAATCATCATCTGAATCATCTTTCAAATGTTTTTTAATCCAAAGCCAACGGTTTCTGTTCCCTACAAAATCTTGAGGTACATTAAGCTCGCTCAATCCTTGTGAAAAGGTTTGCCAACCTGTTGGTTCGAAACCTTTTCTTTGTCGTACAATATCATTGAGGAGATCAACAATATTTGATTCTCTAATAACTTTTTCACCATATGTTAATTGTCCATGTTCATCAAACTTCATTTGTGGATGTTTTGAAATCAGTTGTAAAAGTTGTTCAGCTTTTTTTCTCATCTTTAACGGAATACTTTCTAGCACATCCCTATGATGATGATTCAATGGTTGTTCTGTTTTCGGGGCTGAAATAGCTCTAACTGATTTTTGAGAAGTTTTCAATTTGTGCAAAGTTGTACCATATAATTGAACCTTCTCAGATTCTGACAAATTTTTATCAGAAACTGAATTCAATTCTCTGCTTAGTTTTGAAACATTCGTAATTTCAGGATTAGGTGGTAATTTCGGATTAGTTAGACTCATTCTCCATTTTTTAATGTCATCCAACATTTTGAAGGGAACAGCGACCATTTTCTTCATGTTTAACCGCGAATTATTCCAGCGAGTGCTTTACCAAGCAACGGTGCTAGCATAAGTGGTAAAAAACCTCCTTTCTGGTTTAAAATTTGTTTTTTTCGTTTCAAAGATGTTTATTTACTTGCAAGTTCTCTGAGATGTCTACACCTCGGACGATGTTTATGCTTCTGAGCTTCTGTTAGTTTTACATTGCCTTTTAAAAATATTTTTACAGCATTCTGACATGCAATCAATCACTCTCTTTGGGGCATCTTTTATCATTTTTTTCAGAAAATGAGTTGGTGCCTGATTCATAGCCATTACAAAACTACCATATTTTTTAATCAGTGGAGTTTTTTTCGCCATCTTTACTCTTCAACAGTTGAATGTCAAATAACTGAATTACTTTTTACTTTTACTTTATTAAAATTACGATCAAATGCCATCAAAGCTAATTTCGATGGGCTTGAAAGATTCATAATTTTTGAGTATCGTTGAACCAACTGGTAATTTTCTGCTTCTTGAATTGATGGAATTGGTTGCGGACCATTATCGTTGAGTGGTTGAAATCTAGTAAATGTAGAATTTAATCCAGTAGAATTTACTCTAGCTGGAGTAGTTCGCTGTGCAGTTGTAGAATTTACTATGACTGGACTAGCTCGCTGTGCAATCGTAGAATTTACTCGTGTATCATTTACTCTATTTGATCTAACTCGTGCAATTGATTTATTTTCTTTTTTTCTGAGAAGACTTCTGATCAAAACTCCACCGAGAAAACCACCTCCACCAGTTTTTAAAAGTATTTTCTTTTTTGAATCGATATGAGTTCTACTGTCAGCTATTTTCTTCAGCTCTTTTTTGTATTTTTGCAGGAATGTTCGTGTCTGCTTTGGAAGCTTTAAGTGATCATCAAGTATTAATTTAGGGATAGTCGAAAATACACTCAAGACTGCTCCATGCGACTCCATGGTTGGAAATGAAATATTATGTTGATACACTTATCTTTATACCGATGAATATATTACCGCACCTCGATCGTCATTTGTGAGCCAGCGATGGAAAATATCAGTTCTAAGTCTCAACGATTTATCCGTTTTTGGGTGAAAATCGAGTAGTAAATAACCATGATTGGTTGATGTTACATCATCATATGCTTGCATTAAATGAGGTATTTGCATTTGAGAGGTAAGAATTTTTATTTGACCTTTATCACGCACACTTTGAAATAATACCATGTAATGTGCATTCAAACTCAAAGTTCTACTCGCTTTATATTTCTGAAACATGTTTTGGGTTATGTAAATAACAGACGTATTTCTGTGATGTCCTTTTCTTGTAAACCACAACATAATTTTTTCTTCAAATAACTTTTCAGCAGTGAAAATTGTACATGGTTCTCGGAGAATAATGTATCCATATATTCTCGTCACCTCTTCGAATTTCCAAGTTTTATCATTGAGAATCCTGTCTTGATATTCAGCAAAACGAATAAAATTATTTTCAACTAATTCACGAATTTCGTTTATTTTGTTTTTAGGAGCACCATGAAATATCCAATAATCTGAAAACAGTTGATCCAATATATCCATTAAGAAATCAGTTTCAAATTCTGATCTCTCAATCAAACATCTCAGTCGACTCTGCCCCTCAAAGAAATGTCCGTTCATCAAAGTCTCCATTATAATTTTACTTTCCCTCAAAAACCAAGTTTGCTTAAGTTCTCGTTTGATTTCTTGATCCATTTTTGACATTTCGATCAAGTTATTATAAATTTTCAAAAGAATTTCTGCTGGTAACACATCAATTCCATCCATAATGAATTGTGTTGTATTCACCCACAACAAGTCGTTTGGTGTACACAGATCGGAATGTTTTTGTTTGCTCTTCACTAATTACTTCTCGGTTCTTTGTGCGTTTAATTCTGCATGGATAGTTTATGACTTGTTGAAAATTTAACCGGTCGTTAACACATTCAACGATTGAATGAAAATTTATTTGCTGTTTAGTTTTATAATCCAGAGTGATACCCTTGACCTTACATACAGATTTGATGACACCATCTTTCATATACTGATATCCATAATTTTTCGGTCCTAACCCTACAAATTTCATGATTTTAGCATCCGGATGTTCATCAGTCCATTTACCAAGGTAGCTGTCTTCGGTTTTGATATTTCTTTTTCTGGATCGAAAATATACATACAACTATCGGTGTCGAAATATAACACCCCCCTTACCAAAAACTGCCAACCTAAAACCACATTAGATCTAAGCGGATTTCTAATCTGATTGCCAACGTAGAACTAATGTTGTAATTTAACTGTCAAAAGTGAGATGGACGGAGCTTAAAAACTAACATATTGCACATGTGGTCAGGTTAGCGGATATGCACACTAGTTATACGTTGGAAAATTCTCAACCAAATTTCTAACGTAGAACTAACGTGCAAATTTGCTAACATAAAGCATATGTGCAATTTTATAGCTCTTAAGAGCTGTAAAATTGCACATATGCTTTATGTTAGCAAATTAGCACGTTAGTTCTATGTTAGAAAATTCCACATCAGGAATGTATAAAAATGCCACATGTGCAGGCAGGTTATCAAATTAACTTTAAAGTAATTATACATACGTCCAGCTGGGTAACAATTTGTGAGAAAAAAAAACACACACAAACAATATTTCATACCATACGGTATTGCTTTTAAAAACTATATAAATACATAAAATATACATCACATACACTGCAATGTTCATGTTAACTGCTCTTCATGCAATATTCCAAATAACTGTAAAAATGCCATAAACACACACAAACAATATATCATACCATACGGTATTGCTTTTAAAAACTATATAAATACATAAAATATACATCACATACACTGCAATGTTCATGTTAACTGCTCTTCATGCAATATTCCAAATAACTGTAAAAATGCCATAAATTGTTTATTTCCTACAATTCATTCATTTTGTAAATAGATTCGCACATTTGTTCTGTCTAATTACTAACTAGAATCCATAAACAATAGCAGAATTTAGATTATTTGATGTGATGGTCCATCATTATTTATTCTAGAAATACTAGTAAGATTGATAGTATTTGAAAATAAAATTTAAATCAACATTAATATACATGTAGTCTACCTGGTTGATAAATTAGATATTAGAACACGCAGTAAAGGCACACAAGAGACCATATGCCCTTAAAACTGCCATGATGTGCGAATGAGATATGAAAACTGACAAAAGATTCTATATATTATTATACATGAATGAATAACTGAATAATTATAAACTGACCCTTAATTTCAATGTAAAAACCATAATACTATCATTAGGAAATGTTTAAGGTTCAATTTTGGAAAGGAAATAGACAAAAGTCACGATTTTCTCGTGTCTTAAATTCTTAACTGTTATTTTAAATGCATGCAGTCACTTACCCTGCCATGAAAAAAAACAACGAGGTTTTAATTCACCAAATAAGGACAACTTATCCTATCAGTCCCACAGAAAACAAGCAGCTTTAACTTGGGAATTGTAAACTCCAAGTGAATTGAACAGAATACTAGGTTCCAGGGAAGTTCTTATCAGGGCCATAAAATCCTTTAGCATAAGAGTCCTGGTCTGAACTGGGGATAAAACCCAGATGTGAAAGTCATTAATTGGTCCATACATGCCTTGGGATTTGTGTCAAGAAAGCATTGGCCGAACTAAATTTCTAATCTCTAACCTGCACTAACTTAGTCTAAGTTACATTTTTGGACACACCATGGGCAGACTGGGAGAAATCTATACCCAGTATGAATATTAAGCTATGCTAATGTGAGCAATGAGGTCAGAAATATTTTGCACACTAGATCTAATATGCTGCTAATGTAGCAGGGGTGATTAACATACGAAACTAACATAATGCTAAGCTGTTCTAACCTGTTTCTACCAAAATCACATGTGCAGTTTCTGTACGGGCGCTATCTTGGAGTTTTTCTAAAACTTTATACAACTGCAAGCGTGCATATGCTGTGACAAATGATGCAACAGCTACATTGGCAGATGGATGTGGTTCTATAATATCGGTTTTATTTTCATAGTTGAATAATATGAATTTATCCTGTTCAAAAATTTCAACTGCTTTGACGGTGATATTTTTATCAGTTAATAGTTCAAAATATCTGGATGGTTCTGAGATATATTCAGTTTTAGTAAGAATATTATTTTGTACATTTTTTCCCCATATGCAATTTATCATTAATTTTGCATACTGGCGGAGTCCTATGTTTTTTTCTATTTTTTTTCTTTTTCAAGTTTTATACCTTCAACCTCATAATAATCTTTAATGTATTTATCTTTATCTTCTTCACTTTTAACAGAATTTGGATATCCACTTGCTTCTTGTTTAATTTTGAGGTATTTATCAATGTAATCCCTGTATACTTTGTCCGACCACTCAGTCCAATGCCGAACTTGATATACTTCCAGAATTTGGTAACCCAATTCTATTGCTTTGAATAATTCTACATGCGTCCAAACTCCAACTTAAGCACGCTGTTCAGTTTTATGACTACACTGTCCACTTTCATTTTCTGCACAAGTTTTACACAATGTATATATCATTTTGTTATTACAGTGGATCGGTAGCACTGGAATGAACAATTTATTTGGAGGTAATACTTTGCAGCTAATGAGTCCTTTGTAAGATTTGATGTCTCCTATTTGTTCCTGACTTAGAATTGCAGGGTGGCCAAGAGGGTACTCCTTATATTTATTCACACTAGGATACAAACTGCATATATCAATATATTTTATTTCCTGTTTAGATGTTGGTTCTATTTCATGATATAATTTTAGAGCATTAGTCCTGCCACCAAATAATGCTTCCCTTGGTTTAATTGGGTCTTGATGCAAATAGAATTGATCCATAGTTTGTTTTAAATTTTTGTCTGCTTTACATTTATTATCCAGGTCATGTTCCCAGAAGCATATTAATTGGCATCCCAAGCTTTTGATTTCAGTTTCCGTTTTTATTGTTTTTTCATACAATTCACGCATTGTTATATTACTGTATGGGTTTCGGCGGTTTCTATCTGGATAGCAAGTAGGACAGCCATGAAAAAAACACCCATACATTTCATACACTGTGTTTGATCCTGCATGATAACCATCAACAAAATGTGTGCCTATTTTAACTTCACCACCATTTAAAGCATGTTTTGTGTTTACATTTTGTTTTGTAGCAATGTACTGTAGCCATCGAATTGCTTTCATTGAAAATTTACGCGCTTGTGGATATCCAGCGTCTGAAATTATACCTAGAGAATTCTCTGGTAATGATTTTTTCTCCATGCAAGGTTACAGGTTTGAGCTAATGCTATTGCTTCCCGGAATGGATCTATTTGAGCAGTTTCCATTACACATAGTCTGAATTTGCCACATCCACGTCTTAAAATGTCTACATCTGATTTACAATACTTTTGAATTTCTTTTTGGAAATAAAAATATCCCCACCCCTAGCTTCGTACCATTTGAGAAATGAAGTCCTATTTTCCTCAGACATGATTTCAGGTTTATAGTATTTTTTGTCTAGATATGGTCCTACGTAATTCTGAAAGTCCTGTGTATTTGCCCAAAGTGGAAAATAACCGTTAGCCATTTTTTCAAGTTGGAATGTTTTTGGAAATTTAGATAATGCCATTGGGATGAAACTCAATGAATCGATTACTCTAACACCATTGCATTGTAAACTCAGTATTTTGTTACCATTCATAATAACATTAGGTTTTGAATTTCCATTGTTCACCAAGTAATGTAAGAGGAACTGACTATCGTAACCTCTTGCATTGTGAGCAATACATGTTGTACCTTTATGGTCGTTGGTGTAAAACAGCCATTTGCAAAATCTTTCCAATACATTCTCACCTTTAAAAACATATTCTCTGTTTGACAACACAGAATCACATGATATGCATATTTCATCAATGGGTTTACATATACAATTTTCACAAGCAGTTTGTGCAACACAAAAATTGGGTATATGAACACCAGTATCTTGTTGAGATTCAAAATCAAAAAATATGAATGGTACCTTTACTTCTTTCTGTGGTTCTCTCTTTTGGTACTGTGGGTATGACATCTGTGATCTGATGCGACGATTTCCTTACAGTATTTACACTTCTTTGTTCCCGAACAGATGTGTCTTCTATCCTTTCGTGTGACGATTTCAACCCCACATTTCTGGCATTTGTGTATCATATCACAAGTAGTTTTGTCTTGTTCTGGTGATTTTTTCAAATGATTGTCGAGACATCGTTTACTTCTAAAAGTCCTCTTACATTTGATGCAGTGTATCCATCGTTCAAATGGACATATCTGACCCTCGAAACACATACACTTGTATGGACATAAATGGTCACCTCTGTTGCTCGAACCGACATTGCAGTGTTCACAGTAATACGTACATCCAAGGAATCCCGTGACAGTTGTTATCACATCGTAGTGGTTGTCATTGAAACATAGATGGATAACTTTACTTTCTTTCCCAACTGGTGGTGGTTGAAAAAGAAAGCCTTCGTCAGCAAATTGATTATGTATTTTTATAACATACTCCGGATATAGTTGTTCATGAATAATTTTGTATTCCTCAACCCCGCAACTGGTGTCGTGTGATAACCCCACTTTATCCAACAATGACTTTGCAGCTTCACGTTGTGTAGCTCTGGCTGGTCTCGTAATCCGTTTCCATTGTTGCTTCCATTCAGCGGTATCTTTTTTGTCAGCATTACACATACCAACAACGACAGCCCTCGCAAATCACATGTTATCTTCTGCGTTCTGAATCAGAAGAATACTTTTCTTTACTGTCTTCATTTGATTTTTTTCACCGAATGCTCCATAATGTAAGGTATGTCTTGCGGTACCTGTAGTCATATGCGTGACAGTGATATCAAATGTCATCTGTCCATCATGAATTTTGAATTTTTTGTTCGATTGTGCAACTTTTTCTATGTTGTCAAGCAATAATTCACCCGTCAGGTCTTTTGCTTCAGTGAACGGGACGTGAATCCCTAGATCTAGCCCTGGATGAAAGATGGAAATTCTCATTTGATCTTTTGGTCCTGCACCACACTCATCTTTCAAACTGTTCACCAGATCTTTGAAAAATCTGTGAACAGTTTGAAATGGTTGATGAAATTCTTGAAATGTAACGTTGTATTTCTTTGATGCTGTTTTAAATTTCCTCGAGTGTTTATTGGTCAGATTTTTTATAGTATAATATTTACAGTCATCATCCAGTCGCACTCTCTTTCTATTATCTCGTTCGCTATCTGAATATGGCACAAGGCGCTTCATCGTGAAATGACGACGTGATGAAAAATCGCGTCGCTTTTATGCTCTGACACGGACATGCGTCATCGTCTGTGTCAGAGCATAAACGCGACGCGCTTTTTCATCACGTCGTCATTTCACTGACGACTGAATAATGCACCGAACGCTCACAATGGATCCACGATTGCAGAGTAACAACATACAACATTTACGAAAAATTGAATTAGAAGTTTTAAAGAATACAAAGTGGATACCACCATACGGTAACTGTTTTAGATGCAATTCGAGTTCACATTGGGCTTTTCAATGTGATGGCACTACGAAAAAGAAGATTGATCAGATGAAAAAATAATCATTGATGGTGAGTGAATCTACTCCTGGGAAGTCTACTTGGACGCACACATCAGACAACGATTATCTCACACCATGTGATGTAATGGACATTGATCAAACTGAGACATCAACTAACGAGATCGCGGATGTGAAAGCTCAAAGTAGGGAACAATGCAACTCAACCGCGATGTCAATTAACAAGATCGCGGATGTGAAAACTGAGAGTGGTGAATTATACGCCTCAGCCGAGGTGTCAAATGATGAAATCACTATTCTAAACATGGAGGATTCGCAGATGGAAGTGATAAACGCTGTAGCCAAAGGCGCTAACGATACTGAAATTAAGCAAATCACTTTGCCTAGCAGAAAGAGAAAAAGACGTTTATCGCGATAATCTTCCAAGAAAGTTAAAATTGGTGAATAAAATATTATTGATTTAATTACTTGTTACGTTTTTTAGCAATTTCAGAGCGTATCTTTTGAAAAATTTGGGTGGCCCTGAAAAGGGCCGTTTAAATTGTTTGCCGAGTCAATAAAATTCAGACAAATCAGGATAAAATCCTCCCTTGTTATATGTGGGTCTCCAGTATGGATCCGGCACGTATTCTGCTGCCTCAGTGGTAATCCACCTTGGTAGCGGCTTTGGAGGATTAAATTCAGAAAAGTCTGGATATAATGCTCCCTCCTTATACGTGGGGTTCCACTCTGGAGTTTCCACATACACCTTGGGAGGACTAGGTCTCCGTCTTTGCAGGAATTCTTGAACTCCAGCTCTAATGGCTAACTTATGGCTCACCGAATCTCTAACATTCTTCTGCCAATACTTTAATCGACCATCGGCAGAGAATTTTAGCAAAATTTTCTCTTTTAGTTTAGAGAACATTTTGAAGATTAAAAAAAAACGTTACACTGCGCTCCATATTATATCAAACGCGCGGACGCCGCCGACGACGTCATTGCGTATTTCACGAAATCTCTCCGAACGTCAATTCAAGTGTGTTTTTTTTTTCGGAATACCTCGAGACGACGTGGGGTGTGTCAGTGACAGGTCCCATAACCTGGGTTGTCACTCTGACCCATGGGCCTGAGTGACAGTCAGCGAGGGGTGGGGCAGAGTGACAACCCAGGGTCGGATTCATCGGTCCAGAGGTTGTGTTAGATTCCAAAGAGTAAGGTGAGCGCTTCGAAGGGATTTTTTTTGACAGAAAAGAGCACAATTTACCAATGTATCGATTTTTTATCGGATTCTAATGCCAGTGTGGTAAGCGAAGGGCGCTCCCTCCACTGTACACATTGAACTTGGAATAATACCGAGAAAAATAGATGTGTTGGTAAATTGTGCTATTTTACCAGTGCATTTTTTAACAAAAGCGAAAGTCTTCGAATAAATTCGAAGACGCTAGCGTTGTAAAATGTACTCGCAGAAGTTACCTTTCAGTGAAATATGTTATGAGATAATGGTAAAATGGTACAGATAGAATTTTCCCGAGTCAAATCGGTGTTTTATTCATAAAAATATGATGTTTTTGACAAAAAAAGAAACACATCTGATTTGACGTTTGGAGAAATTTGCTAGAAAAACGCATGACGTCGTCGGCGACGTCCGCGCGTTTTCAATAAAAAACCCAGATATTCCCATTCTTCATTCATACCGAAATGGATTACCGAGATCTGTATCGGAGCGATTTGGAGGATGGGATGCTGGTGCGAGGTGTGTTTGGGGATGAAGCACAGATGATATGGAAGGCTTTGAGTTTAGCAGAAACGGGGACTATAGATAACTGTTTTGATATCTATAGGTACACCGTTATGTTGATGACGGACAACAGAGATCGGGTGTTTGGACTGCCACCACGGTGGTTCCGACATACCAGATTGCTGGGGACATCAAGATTGATGGTGCGACTTGTGGCTACATCACTACAGCGGTCTATCATAATCTTCTCAGAGCATAGAGTTTCCGAATTCTTGCCGCTCTGGGGGATACAGACAGCCCGGCCATGCAATTGTGCCATTTGGTTGCGACGTTCCCAAGACAACTTTCAGCTGTATTCAAACCCAAACACATTGTGCGGTTTCTTTTCAGGGCCTCACAAATTTTTAAAAAGATACGCTCTGAAATTGCTACTGTACGATTTGTTCATTCTTCCTGAACTTGGAGATAATGTTCACATAATTACTTCAAACCAAATTCATTCATCATGAACTAGGAGAGAATATTCACATAATTTATCAAAGAATACTTCCCTAACAATAAAAAAAAACCCACTACCACCCTTCATATATATAATACGATCATCATATAGCATAATACAGAGCGTATATTTCGTGAATTTTAAGTGGCCCTGAAAAGGGCCGTTTAAAATAATATAAAAAATCATTTCTTTTGTTTCTTCATCACTGTTAAATCTTTCCCGAGTGATCCAAATGTTGATCGCTTTGTAGGTTCTTTCTGGAAACCATGTACCTCAATTATTATGTCAATCGTGTGAGGTTTCAAGTTGATTGTACATTCAACCGGTTTCTGTGTTAATTGCTTTCGTAAATCCTTCATTTCCTGACAAATATTCCGTAACAATTTTGTCTGTTCTTCCCATTGTGAACTGTTGATAACTTGGTATATAACAGATTGAGTCATTTGTTGTGTTTTCACCGGCGGTGTATACACTGGTTGTTGATCCGTTCGCGGATACACCATTGGTACCTGTTGCTGTTCTACCCGTGGTGCTATATTGCCTGCATACAGTGGAGTCGATATTTGCATTGTTGCAGGAACATGGTCGTACTGCACATTAATAGTCTTGAGAAATTCCGTTACTGGATCATGTTTCAAAATAACGCTAACGTTACATATTTACGCATGTAATAACGTTAACATCTTCGAGGATCAAATATATGGGATGCGCGGGCCTCGTTGACGACGTCGTGCGTTTTTCTACCAATTTTCCCCGAACGTCAAATCAGCTGTGTTTCTTTCAAGTTTTTGTCAAAAACATCATATTTCTATGAATAAAACACCGATTTGACTCGGGAAAATTTTATCTGTACCATTTTACCATTATCTCATAACATTTCACTGAACGGCAATTTCTGCAAGTACATTTTACAACGCTATCGTCTTCGAATTTATTCGAAGACTTTCGCTTTTGTTAAAAAAATGCACAGGTAAAGTTGCACAATTTACTAATGTCTCGATTTTTCTCGGTATTATTCTAAGTTCAGTTAGTCCAGCGAAGGGGAGCGCCCTCCGCTGGACACACTGCCATTAGAATCCGAGAAAAATAGAAGCATTAGTAAATTATGCTCTTTTCTGTCAAAAAAACCCCCTTCGAAGCGATCACCTTACTCTTCGGAATCTAACACAACCTCTAGACTGATGAATCCGACCCTGGGCTGACACTCTGGCACACCCCCTCGCTGGCTGGCACTCTGGCCCATGGGCCAGAGTGCCAGTCCCATGTTTTTTCTTTCTTTTTTCTGGCCCACCTTAGTTCTGGGACTGGCACTCTGGCCCATGGACCCATGAGGTGGGCCAGAGTGCCAGCCAGCGAGGGGTGGGCCAGAGTGCCAGCCAATACTACTGACCAGGCGGACTTGTTCTGACTACTTAAAGGGTTGAATCTTCAGAATTGCCAATAACAGGTGGCTTTCGATTCTTTTTTCGCTGAACGGTTATGAATTCTTCATCACCCACTGCATTATAATTTGGTGGTTTTGCGATGGGGCGTTCACTGCAGCAGCATACGTGAGAGTAAAGTCGCGATCCAATTCATTCGTTTGTGGGCGAGGCGACCTCGGGCGATACATTCTCGGTGACTTCTGGCGCTGATCTATACTTCTCTGTGGTAGGCCTAGAGGTGGAACACCAAGAGAGTATTCAGGCTGAATTGCGATGTGTTTCTCTGCAACGGTCAAACTATTCTCTTTTGGATAAACTGCATTTTGAAGCCTGTGTTGACTACCGCTTCTTTTAATAGCCGAATCCTTTACAATTTGACAAATCTCTTCCTTTAAATCCTGTTTCAAAGAACTTAAAAAGTCACCCTTTAGGCCTACTTCGTTGATTAAAATTTTCAATTTAGGAAACCAAGGATTTTGTTGGCTTTGGATGAGGTGTGTTTTACGTGTTCATCCCATCTCAGGTCACTTTGGATGGTAATGCCTAGATACTTCACAGATGATATTTTCTCAAGCAAGTGGTCGTTCAGGAGGTATTTAGCGTCAAATGGGGTTTGTTTTCTCGCTACGCGTGACAAGTTACATTTACTGGGATGGAAAGCCATGAGCCAGTCACTCTCCCATTTGGCTGCATTGTCGATGTCAGTTTGCAGTTTCACAACACCTTACGACTATTTGCAGATGACAGTATAATTTATCGCTCCATTCGCGGCAATATACCAACGACGGTGAATGACCTGACCAAACTCACACGGAGGAACCGATCCCGGGAAAACAAGGATATCCCGGGAAAACAAGGATGGCCAACGCGGCAACAAGTAAAATTTGTGTTTTCCGTGGCGGTGAAATTGAGTTTTCGCCGCCAAAGTCCGTTTGTTAGGACAATGGAACGGTACGTATCACCTATCATTGATTTATCCCAGTGAACTGGTTATTGTGAAGGGTGCTGGCAGTGGTTAAATGTCTGAGCAAACGATACACGCTGCTGTAGTGGTGCCACCAACTGGATACCCTTGGCCAAAATACCGGCATTGTTGACAAAACATCCATCATTTTTTTCAAAAATATACACTTATCGGTGGGTGCGATTGAGTCGATTCGAAGCCAAACATCTCCCAAGCATTTCCACAAAATTTCAGTGCAAATGTCCCACAAATAAGCATTTTATTGAGCATAACGTTAAGGTGGTGCAACGATTATTTGACAACGCGGGTGACGAGGAAGTGCCAACACGGAACACAAGATACGAATGTATTCAAATATGATGTTCGAAAATAGGTCTGTGCAGCTATGTGGTACACTTATCACTATTGTTGTTGATAATATGCCGTAAGATGCAAATCAAGTATCATAGGATTATTCAGCTATGGAAATGTAGTAGTTATATAGCTATGTGGTATATACAACACGTGTGCGCTTTGTCAATAACCCATATATATATATGCGACCAAGTTAAATGTTAACTACTTTTATATTTACAGAACGAGATAGAATAGTGCCAATATGTCCGATATGGATGGAGTCGCTCCACTTCAAGACATAGACGGGATAGATGTCGAGGGAATATTCCTTGATCAAACCAATATTTACAGAACGAGATCGAATAGTGCCGATATGTCCGATATGGATGGAGTCGCTCCACTTCAAGACATAGACGGGATAGATGTCGAGGGAATATTCCTTGATCAAACCATTCCGTTTGAGGATGAAGTTGTTATGACATCAACACCAAAGTCGTCAAAAAAGTCAACCTCTGAGTCTGAGCCTGAGCTTGAGAGTGCGTTAACATGCTCATATGTGAGAAATCATTCAAATCGGCGATTCGATTAAATCGACACACGAAAAAGCATTCGGCGAAAATGATGGCATGCGAGCATATCCATATCGGACATATCGGCACTATTCGATCTCGTTCTGTAAATATCACTGGGGGAAACTGTTTCACCAGAATCGATTCTATCGCCCTTCCGGTTCCGTCTCTATCGAATTAAGTTCTGACTCTTTCGCGATTTCTAAAACATATTTTCAAACTTTTGACCGTTGTTTATAGACTGAATGTCAAAACAGAATGTATTCTCCAATAACAATCGACATATTATGTCTTTATACGTGTTTATTGATGACAGTAATGCAAAATCGGCTGCATGTTGTGCACAGTTAGAGACGTAGTGCATTTGGGTGCATTTCCCATGAAAATTAAGCAGCACTTTGATGCTCAGATTATCGGCCTTGTCTACTTTATATTGGACTGAATCTTGTCAAGTTTTATGGTTGAACATTAGATAAATATAATACAACACCTCCCGACGGTTCCTCGCGTCCTTCAAATTAGTGCCTCAAAAAGCAACAAAAGGTTCCGATTCTATTGTGATGTTTATGTTCACGGTCGGTTCTTTCGTTCCTGTTTACAGTACATTCATATTCGATCAGATTATTTGATTGTACATCTATAGTTGCCCAATGACAATACATGGTCATATATGGTTTAAAATGTAGCCATATAGTAATAGATGAGTTTTAGTGGTCCCAAACGATCATAGGTCAGATATTAAAGATGATCAACCGATAATCTTTAATATCCAACCTATGATGCTTTGGGACTACTGAAAAACTCATATTGGTGTTGTTGTGACTATAGTTTAAACCATATATGGTAATATGGCAACTAGAAACACAAATTAACTATCTGGTCGAATATAATATTGCATTAAACGGGGGGCGAAAGAACCGATCGTGAACATAAAAATCACATTAGAATCGGAACATTGCGTTGCTTCTTTTGATGGATTAATTTGAGGGTCTTTTACTGTGAGGAGCCATCGAGAGCTGTGCTGTAATCGTGTCCTGTTGTTCGATCATACAAGAAGACATATTTCAGTCTAATTAAAAGGTAAAAAGGCCGATAAAAGGAGCATCAAAATGCTGCTTAATTTACAAAGGAAATGCACACAAACACATTATTCTTCTAAGTGTGCAAAAAATAGCCGACTTCGCATTATTATCACCAATAATTACGCACAAAGACACAATCTAGCGATAGTTTTTGTAAAATGCGTTCTGTTTTAACATTTAGTGTATAAATGGAGGTCAAAACTTTGAAAACATTTGTTTCAAGTCGCGAAAGAGACGGGACTTAATTCGATAGAGACGGAACCCGATAGGCGATAGAATCGATTCTTGTGAAACAGTTTCCCCCCAGTGAATATAAAAGTAGTTAACATATTTAACTTGGTCGCATATATAGGGGTTATTGACAAAGCGTACACGTGTTGTATACACCACATAGCTATATAACTACTACATTTCCATAGCTGAATAATCCTATGATACTTGATTTGCATCTTACGGCATACTATCAACAACAATAGTGATAAATGTACCACATAGCTGCACAGACCTATTTTCGAACATCATATTTGAATACATTCGTATCTTGTGTTCCGCGTTGGCACTTCCTCGTCACCCGCGTTGTCAAATAATCGTTGCACCACCTTAACGTTATGCTCAATAAAATGCTTATTTGTGGGACATTTGCACTGAAATTTTGTGGAAATGCTTGGGAGATGTTTGGCTTCGAATCGGCTTAATCGCACCCACCGATAAGTGTATATTTTTGAAAAAAATGATGGATGTTTTGTCAACAATGCCGGTATTTTGGCCAAGGGTAGGCCAGTTGGTGGCACCACTACAGCAGCGTGTATCGTTTGCTCAGACATTTAACCACTTCCAGCACCGTTCACAATAACCAGTTCACTGGGATAAATCAATGATAGGTGATACGTACCGTTCCATTGTCCTAACAAACGGACTTTGGCGGCGAAAACTCAATTTCACCGCCACGGAAAACACAAATTTTACTTGTTGCCGCGTTGGCCATCCTTGTTTTCCCGGGATCGGTTCCTCCGTGTGAGTTTGGTCAGGTCGTTCACCGTCGTTGGTATATTGCCGCGAATGGAGCGATAAATTATACTGTCATCTGCAAATAGTCGTAAGGTGTTGTGTTTTAGGTACCACTTTGAGAATCAATTTGTGGCAGTTTACGGATGTTATTTCAGCCCACACGATTTCGCAATTGGTATGTTCATAGGCTATACTTCATGTGAAATAATTTTTTTTACTAATTGTACGCCCCCGTAGGATAGGCCATTCTTACTCGGGGGTCTGTCCCGACGGTAAACAGTGAAGTCATCACTGGGGAAATACTCATACGATGATATGGATGGGTCAAGCCATGTTTCTGAGCCACAGATTATATCTGGCTTTTCGGAGTTGATAATCACGCCAAGGGACGATTTCTTGTTCTTTATTGATTGAAAGAAGAATATGTGTCACATTGGTGGAAATCGACGTTAAGATTATGTTTTTTAAATCAAGTTTGGTGCCCCTCTGCCCTCTCCTTCTGACTCGAACGGCGCCATATCATGGAGATGATTATAGGCCTATATAATTTTGGTGGAATTACCACTATTGGACGTAACAATCTTGGACGTAACAATACAGATATATACAGATTGGCGACAAAAATGCCAAAAGAAGTGATAAAAATCATACAATATACCCTTGTCGTGTGGCCTGTTATAATTTTGTCATGGAACATAGGGGCATGGTCCTTTGATACAAAAATAGGACAAAGTTTGGTGCCTTTAATTCAGTGAGAGTGAAAAGGTTGTCAAAATGACAGCTATCATTTTGCTCGAGATGTGTCCCAGGGGGACACACTAACAGTTGTAGTCAGAGCCCGAGTCCGAGTCCAGTAACATGTGTAGTTGGGATTTTCAATTTCGTTTATAGTCGTTAATATAATTCCAATAGTGATGAATTTTGGTTGGTGGTAAGTTATGCCAAATACAAATAAAAAAAACTAAAAAGATAATTTGTAAGTCTTATATTTCAACTTTTATCGACATTTTTCGTTCTCCAGCACACTAAAAGTTGTAGTTGGAATCAGCCGAGCCGGCCGCCGAGTCGCTAATTAGTTGTTAATTGCTATTGTTAGGAATATGTTGGCGACTCAAATCAATGGATTTATCAATTAAGACAAGGGTGTTTGCAACTCTAGACTATTAGTAATGGGTGTTTTGTATCATTTTGAGCTTTTTTGGGAAATAATAATTTAGAAAGTGAAATACATGATAAAATAAATTTAATCACAAAACATAGAATAATATAAAGACATTAAATTCACAGAATAACATGCGGCATACAGTTTCATGTTCTCGCGGTGCTGGATCGCACCTCTCAGAATACGTTCAATTCTCCTTTTATATCGGACGATTCCGATATTCTGATCTGTTTTCTCAGGCTGGTGGAGATGTATGTGGTCGGAGGTGTCGAAGTATGTAGGGTATCGGTTTCTAGACGATTGGTACCTTGGACGTTTGGTACCTGGACGTTTCGTACCCACGGGTCGATTGGTACCTGGACGTTTCGTACCCTGTGGACGATTGGTACCATTTCAGTGTGGATGATTGGTACCATATAAAATTGTGTTGGGCTATATTTAAAGTTAATTGTGATAGTGTTTTTCAGTTTTATTGGAATATCATATATATCATGTACACTGACGAAAAATAACAAGTAAAAACAAAGATAAAAACAAAATAGATAGTATATAGCACATTGTTTAAATTACGATATATTGTCGATTTACGACGGAGAAGCTTTTGGTGCGAAGAGTTTGGCGCATGATTTCAGCAGCTGGCAAGTGGAAAGTTGTTTGGATCCATCTTCATATTCAGCCCAAAGCGTGAATAGTTGTGCCTGGTTTTCCCGATGTCGGAGCCTCTGGTACCGCTTCAATTTCTTTTCACCAACGAGCTTGACGTTTATGTCAGTGATCACTGTCTCGTCGAATAACTGGGGTATAAGGATGTAGCATGGGATGTTGCTGTTTCTGGTCTTATCTGCAGGAAGAAAGTCGGTACTTATATCGAATTCGCAGTTTCTGGGGTCTTTTGGTCGTCGTTTCTGTCGATTTCGATTTATTTGTCGGATGAGATTTTGTGGCTTTGGTAGGTCGACGTTCGGATCAGCCTGAAACTCTGCTAGGAAGATGCCTTCTTCTATCGTTGATGCTGGAATAAACATACGTCGGCATTCCTCACATGCCCATTCTATGTGAGAAGCTGTTCTAATGGCATGCCGATATTCTTGTAAAGAGACACCTGTATTACAAGTTCGATGTTGCCATCTTTGGCATCCTGTTGAAAGAAAATGAATAATATTATTTTAATTCTGCTCTGGAACTCTGGTTGCATGGTATATATGATATACGAGTTATATTACGATGCAAATAACGGCTGAATATTTTTGGGAAAACAGACAACAAGTTTGTACTAACCTTCGCATTGGAGACCATGTTGTCGAGGTCTAACTTCTGCAGAACACGAGATACAGGATATGTCGTCGGATAGTGAGTCAGACATAATGAACAAATGACTGATAATGACCACTCTAGAATTAACCGCCAATTTATATATATTCTTTATCACAACAGTGATAATCGCACGCGTGGTTGTTTTTATTGTGAGTTATCATTGTGAAAACATTTAAATTTGATCAACGACCAGTTATCCTCAGATCAAAGCCTGGTGATTACAACTCGGTGATTACAGCTCAGTTAGTGATTAAGAATCAAGACACCTTGACCATTTATCACTAGCTAAAACAACACGCGCTGTGACCAAACAATTAACCGCGTAGGCATTACCAATCATAAAGGAAAGATATTATATAGGCATTGCTGCAAAAGTTACAAATATTGACATTAAAGACTCGCCCAATAGATAAATAAATGTACTAAGATTAATAAAATATACGGTCCAATTGTCTACAGTAAGTCAAACTACTGATATAACACCATAATATATACGTATATATTCTTAAAACATTAAATAAATTGTCTGGTACCAATCGTCTTCCCTGACTTGGTACCAAACGTCCAAACAAGATTGGTACCAATCGTCCTGTGGGTACGAAACGTCCAGGTACCAATCGTCCAAGGTACCAATCGTCTTGTTTCCAGGGTATCGGACGTCGGAAAAGCGGACGATTTTTTTCTTCAATTTTTTTCGGGATTCGTTTGTTAATCTTATTCCTCTGCTCTTCGAAGTCACCCATTGATATATTGCCAGCTTTTTGAAAATTTCCTCGACGGAGAATTTCCCCAAACCATATCTCCCTTTTGCCGTTGTTGAGACGTTTGATTATTTTGATCAGGCTTTTTACGATGGCTGCTGGTTTTGATCCTTCGCATATGTCGTTGCCGCCTAACTGTATGAAAACGACGTCAGGATTCCATCTTTCTAGTTGTTTCAGTTTGGTTGTGGTGATGGAGAGCGTTGTTTTCATTCCATCTTTTCAAAAGAAACGTTTTTTGCCAGGCGTCAGAATGTCGTCGAAATCACGTAGTCGTCTGATGTAGCTGCTGCCAAAAATGCGATATTAGTATTGGACATGATCATGCTGGTGTTTGAAATAAATTAGCTATTTCCCCTGCATGTTATATTGGTATATGGGAAATGGTGAATTCATCTAACCATCAATCACCTTGGCTCGGCTGATTCCAACTACAACTTTTAGTGTGCTGGAGAACGAAAAATGTCGATAAAAGTTGAAATATAAGACTTACAAATTATATTTTTAGTTTTTTTTATTTGTAATTGGCATAACTTACCACAAACCAAAATTCATCACTATTGGAATTATATTAACGACAATAAACGAAATTGAAAATCCCAACTACACATTTTACTGGACTCGGGCTCGGACTCGGGCTCGGACTACAACTATTAGTGTGTCCCGTCCCAGGCACAGAGGGAAGAGAGTTATCGGTCGTAATTTCTTTTTTGTTACAGCGTGACAAAGTCAGTTGGAACAAATGGGTGTTCCGGCATTTTTCAGATGGCTCACGGGCAATAAGAAATATCCTTCAATAGTAGTATATTGTGTGGAAGAAAAGGTATGTTGTTCACGTACATTTTGTATTTATTGCATCTGGAAATTCTGCCTAATTATTTTTGCCTCGAAATTAGGAGAGTAAACATGCCGACAATGGCGACATCTTGGCGTCGTAAATTCGCAATTGTTTTGTTTATTTTTGTCACAGAGTTACTACTACTAGATCAATATATTACTTTTTATGAGACTTTGTCAAACCAGAGCATGTTACTTACTAGTATATCAGGTCGGACAAAGGTACCAAGTTAGGCAAGTAGTGCTGCAACAATGCTTCGCTATTTCAATGCATGGCTGCTCTTTCTCTGCATTGTCCACCGGACCTCCTATTTACTAGCTCCAGGGAAGCTCTAAAGATTTACACTCTTTAGAGCTTCAGATTGGGTCAGTAGTGGCCGGATCTGATGCTCATACCTTTTCTAATTACAGGCGACAAAGGACTCCTGGTCGCAGATTCTGCTTGGTTCTCTTATTATGGTGACAATAAAGACAAGGTTCCACCAAAAGTTCCGAAATCCGCGCCTTCATGAGCTAAAATAAAGACTTTTGTCATTTGTGCAAAAGAAATTGTTGTCTGTCTGTTTACGGAAGCGATATTTCACCACATGTTAATGCTGTTTGTCATGCGCAGTTCAATGTTTCATGATGGTCAATAAAACGTGTACTCCACCCCGAAGACGACTGTTGGAAATGTGTACTTGGAAGATATTATGGAAAAACTAAATTCTTTTGCTAAATGTTATGCTACTATGCCAATTTATTACATATGTAATAAAAATATTACCGAAAAATTATCAACATATACTTTTTAATAGAATTGTTGCTTCGAAAATATACTATTTAAAACGAGTACTCCAAGCCAGAATGAGAAAAAGTGTAGCCGAGTTAGATCATGCTTTATTACCCACTTCTACAAAATGTTGTATTATACTTTCAACAAGTTGTAGAAATATATTGGTGATATGAAGTAATTATTTTATTCAGTGAAACATAATCAGTTCTCACATTTGTCATGCATGGTGTCAAAAATGACATAATCACATCGTCGCGCATTGATAGCTGCGCGAACTGTGTTTGTATTCTAACACCCATAAGGTTTGCTTTCGTGTGCCTATTGCGTATATATATACAATAACAACATTTGTTCAAAATAAGCTTTAGTTATCAGAATCGATTTACTGCAACAGACTAATGCTATAAACCAGTCAACTGTATGGTAAAAAAAAGTCTCAAAACTTGTTAGGCCTATTTATGAACAATAAAATGGCGATATATTATCACTAAAGTGTCACTAAATAGGTTATTATAATTAGCGTTTGTTTCGCTAATATGAAAACATGTTACACCTAAAACTATTTGCTTTTGGAAAAGAGCATTCCGTGTGAGTCTATTCCTGATATGGTATAAATAAATAGCGTTTGTTTCACTACTGTGCGAACAACGGACGACCAGATGATGGTGCAAGTTTGTAGCTGTTAGTGCAGGGGGAAAACCAGGACAAAGAAAACTATAACAAAACGGCTACCATGAAGTCTGCTTATCCCAATCCCAGATACAGGACGAGAGTAGGTACCGTAAATAAACTGAACAAATAGACACTGAATGAAAAAAAAAAACCCGATATTGGCCAAATGTATGAGTCGGATCCGGAGTAGGGCAGTAGGCCTACACTTTTTAATGCTATTTCGATGTACACTTTATTATAATAGGAGAATGATTGTTTTGTTCAACTTTTAATGAAGTTAACAATGGTATAAGTATATATACCGTATAGTGATGCAATTATACCATATATCTTCCGAGTACCGGTACCGGTATACACACAATTTCCCCGAGTCGGCGTCAGGGCCGGAGTATATCATTTTTTGACACCATGACAAATGTGAGAACTGATTATGTTTCACTGAATAAAATAATTACTTCATATCACCAATATATTTCTACAACTTGTTGAAAGTATAATACAACATTTTGTAGAAGTGGGTAATAAAGCATGATCTAACTCGGCTACACTTTTTCTCATTCTGGCTTGGAGTACACTTTTTAAATAGTATATTTTCGATGCAACAATTCTATTAAAAAGTATATGTTGATAATTTTTCGGTAATATTTTTATTACATATGTAATATATTGGCATAGTAGCATAACATTTAGCAAAAGAATTTAGTTTTTCCATAATATCTTCCAAAGTACACATTTCCAACAGTCGTCTTCGGGGTGGAGTACACATTTTATTGACCATCATGAAACATTGAACTGCGCATGACAAACAGCATTAACATGTGGTGAAATATCGCTTCCGTAAACAGACAGACAACAATTTCTTTTGCACAAATGACAAAAGTCTTTATTTTAGCTCATGAAGGCGCGGATTTCGGAACTTTTGGTGGAATCTTGTCTTTATTGTCACCATAATAAGAGAACCAAGCAGAATCTGCGACCAGGAGTCCTTTGTCGCCTGTAATTAGAAAAGGTATGAGCATCAGATCCGGCCACTACTGACCCAATCTGAGTCTCATACATGTGTATATCATGTATGTGACTCAACTGGGTCTACCTATTTACCGAGAACAACCGAGAACAAGTCCAAAATTAATAAATAAGTCATAATAATGTCCAAGTATAGTGTATATATCACTCTTAAGTAGATATTGTACCATATTTGACCATTTAAATGACATATATGTAGTTATTTTAGGTATCCAGCTAACTGGGACCTTGGCTAACTGGGACCTTGGCTAACTGGGACCTCAAGTCAGGCTAACTGGGACCTTGGCTAACTGGGACCTTCTGGCTAACTGGGACCTTGGCTAACTGGGACCTTGGCTAACTGGGACCTTCAGATATATTATTAATCATTTCATTAAAATCAATTTTTATTATTTATTATTCTCTGTCACGCCTGTCTGGTTCTGGAACTGGTGCGAATAACTGAGCGCATTCTCTGAGAAGTTGACTGGTTGAGACCTCTTTGGTGTCGTATTTGTCCCATATGCTGAAGATTTTCCCCTGCATTACCGTGGTGTTCTTCTTCTGGCGACGCGTCAACTTTCCTTCACTCACCATCTTAATTGTTGTCGATCTAATATCGATAATATATAGAAACATAAGTAATTTGAGTCGAAGATGTATTCTGTAAACGCTCAGGTTAATAGGCTATCTTAAAATTTAATAATTTAAAAGTTAATAATTTGATATAAATTGAATTTATGACTGGAGAAAACTCAAGCCACTCACTGACTAGTGACGATACAATAACTTACTCTAGTGATCCGAATAATAGTAGGGGTCGGAATAATAGTAGGGGGTGGAAAATTTGCCAAATTTTAATAATAGTAGGGGTCGGAATAATAGTAGGGGGTGGAAATGTCAATGAAAAAGGAGATCATTGAAGAACACTGATTTAATTATCAAACAAAAACTTATAATAAACACTCCTCGACCCAGCACGGACAACGTCTGGTTCTTGCAGAACCTTTTCAATGTCATTGATTTGAACGGAGAACACTGCGTCAACACTTTTATACAAATTTTCAGTTCCAGCACAAGGCTCGAAAAATCTAACACTCAGGGGGTCCTGAGCGGTAACACATGCTATTAATTTTCTTTGGTCGGAATCGCTCCACCAACTACTCAATTGTGTTCTAATTAAAGAAACTTTCAAACGTGAGCCCCAGACGTTGATTAACTTCTTAGTTAATAACGCGTCAATTGTAAAAAAAACACAGACATAACGCGTTGTCACCTTTGTTCGCCTCACTGAACGATAAACAATACCCGCAGAGGGGGGTCTGTCTATTGCAATAGGGTCGCACGAATTGCAAAATAGCGACACGTGCAAGGATGGAGTTACTTCCCATGGATCAAATCATTGATTATATTGCGATGCCAGACGGTTGCGCGAATTCTTTGAACGTATTCCGTTTCATGCATGCCATTTGATTAAAAACTACGAATAATGCGATCATTCATGGAGTATGGGTGATCAAAATTAATTAATCGTAGGGGCTTGAATAAGAATCGTAGGGGGTGGATTTTTTCTCCAAAATTAACAATCGTACGGGTACGGTTATTCGGATCACTAGAGTAAATGAGTATATGGGACTAGTATGCATATAATATAACTTTTATTTGATTCATTTGGTAAATTTGCCATCTGTAACACTACTTCGTACTCAACATACTTTCAAATAATGGAAAAATTGTTACCTTATTCTCCGACTCGGAGACTATAGAAACCAACAACAACATTTTGGGTACAGTATCCCTTTAACTGTGAATGCCCATAATAACCATCACTTTATTGACTTTATTAACAATAAATAGTCATAGAAATATATAAGATACAAATAAGATATTAAAATAGTGACCTTCACAAGGCTTCAGTTTTATAGATTGACAATATATATATATATATATATTTTTTTTTTTATTAAGTCAGGTTGAAACAAATCTAAAACATTTTTGAAGCAATAACATAAATAAAACAAACAATATTCTATTATCAATGTTCTATTATACTAATATATGTAATAAATATAACCAAGGTCCCAGTTAGCCAAAGGTCCCAGTTAGTCAAGGTCCCAGTTGGTCATGGTCCCAGTTAGCCAAGGTCCCAGTTGGCCCAAGGTCCCAGTTAGCCAAGGTCCCAGTTAGCTGACATTCTTATTTTACGTATACCGAGAACTTGAAACGTCGCCGCCATGTTCTCGGCTGGCGGTAACACAAAGGCATGAGTCGTGCCTAAGTGTTAATTAACGGGACCTGGGTCTGTTTGGTGATGAGAATTAATTGAGTTGTGTACACTAATATGTGTTACTCTTAGTTAATCACTGCGATGTGTGAGTGCATAACATTGTAGGTGAGAAATATATTAAAGAAATAATTACAACTGATGCAAAAAAACACCTTCTGTAATCTGTCACTTGGAAGAACAAATCCTACTTCTCAAATCAGCAATTGAAACTGGATCTATAATTGGTATCGACGGAACATTTAATCTTGCATCTTGCTATGTAACAACTATTATATAAAAAAAACCCTAATATTATAAGGAAATCAACTTCAGATCCACCAATACTTTTAGGACCTTTATTGTTGCATTGGGATGGTACTTTTTATACGCCCTTTTGAAAAAAAGGCCGTATTATAGTATTGGTCTGTCCGTCCGGGCGTCCGTCCGTCCGTCCGTTAACCTGTTGTCCGGATGATAACTTTAGTTAGAGTGAACCAAAATTAGTAAAATTTGGTATGTGGGTTTATTAGCCGAAAAGTAAGTTCAAGTTCGAATTTGGGTTCCGCCCGCCAATTTTCACCGGACTTATGCCCCTTATTTAACGTTTTTTGACTTGGAAAATCCTTGAAATTTGTTGTCCGGATGATAACTTTAGTATAGTTTATCGGAATGAATCCAAATTTGGTATATTACTTTCTCCCACCAAAACACAGGTCAAGTTCGAACTTGGGTTCTGTCCGACCATTTTTGGCAGAGTTATGCCCCTTTTTCGACTCAGAAAATTCAGTTTTTCTTATGTTTTTTGGTTTCCGGATGATGACTCGATTTTGGAATGTTTATACGCAAAACCCGTTTTTTTGTGGATTACATATATCAAAATACAGCTCAAGTCCGAATTTCGTTTTAATCCGATAATTTTTGCGAGAGTTATGGCCCCTTTTTTGACGTAATTTGACTTAGAAAATCCCTGAAATTTGTTGTCCGGATGATAACTTTAGTTAGAGTGAACCGATTTCAATCAAGTTTGGTATGTGGGTTTATTAGGAGAAAAGACAGCTCAAGTTCGAATTTGGGTTCCGTCCGCCAATTTTCACCGGAGTTATGCCCCTTATTTGACGTAATTTGACTTAAAAATCCCTGAAATTTGTTGTCCGGATGATAACTTTACTAGAGCTTATTGGATTCAATGATAATTTGGTATATTACTTTCTCCCACCAAAACACAGGTCAAGTTCAAATTTGAGTTCCGTCCGCCAATTTTTACCAGAGTTATGCCCCTTTTTTACCAGTTTCCGCCGACCCAAGAGAGGGCGTATATTGCACGCCCAGCGTAGCTCTTGTTAATCTTACCATCGGTTTTTATCTTATTTATCAAGTAATCAATTAGGTTTTCAATACTGGACTTCTGACGACAATTGACAATGGCAGACATATGATGAGACAGAAGCTGACATACTTATGCAAAACAGACGATATTTGACAAATTCATTCATGCCGAGATTACGAACTAAAAATATTTGACGCTCGAAAGCAAAATAAAAACATTACTAAATTTTGAACTAATAACAATTTTCAGTTAGCGGAAAAATTCAAAGTAAGACATCAAATTTGGGTAAACTTGCCACCGGGACGAAATAGACGTCTAAAACAAATTCTACAATTCGTATTGAGCTCCTTCGACTGTTTTGCTATCAACAGACGAAAAAAAAGTCACAAAGGGCAATGTCACACACCCCCCTTTGATGGGGTAAATGTGCCGAGTCTCAAATGGTGGAGCTCGAGTGCTGTAATAAGTGAATAGCCCGGATAAAAGCTGATGGAAGTTTAAATTCGTGTCAAACCGAGAAGACACTACAAACCGAGAACAAGCTTAATTATCAAACCGAGAAGACACTACAAACCGAGAACAAGCTTAATTAATTAAGCCGATACGCTGTGTGTTAAACGAGATCGTCGCTCGGTGGCGCTTACAATTTGTTAACAATATGTCGGTTAAATGCATAAAAGTAAACATTTTAATGAAAATATTGATGTCCACTGTAGATATTTCAAATAAAACACTATATTTAATGTATATAAGGCATTTTAAACCTTGTTCTCGGTTGTTCTCGGTAAATAGGGTGACCCTTGTCCACGTCAGCTAGAATGTTACCACGATGCATCACGATTCATGTCTTGAATAGCAGCAAATTGAAACAGTGCATGGAACTGCACAGTACAAATAAAACAGTTATTATGCATGTGGGGTTGAATTAATGAATTAAAACATTTATCAGGTCGGGCACACATGCAAAATGGTCTATTTAGCTCATTTCGTCTATCATAGCCCGATTGAGCTACGGTTTTAATGTGATTTACACGCCTCTACCGATTGTGGACAATACAATGAAAATACGACACAAGAATCGATGTTCATCAGTTGGCTACTACTCTGATGTCGACAAAGAAGCAAAAAACTCAACGACTCACCACGGCTTAGGCGCAATTAACGATGTTTTAATTAAGACCTGTTAGCGTTTGGTAGTGTGTTTCCCGAAAATATAAGATTTTGTCATAAAAACTATGGTAATATCCATTTGTTTCTGCAGATTATTTCTTTTTGAAGGTCAAGAACGTTCAGTTTATGTGGCTTACCTGATTGGATAAAGCGAACAGCTTCATTCGGAGACGACTATTTGTGAAATGTATTGCGAACGCCATTCAGAGAAGAAAAAAAGTACGGAAGCACGTTTCACAACCCTACTTTGAAATTTGGAAGCACCTCGCGTAACATTACAGTTATACAAATATGGTTGTCCGTACATTCCAACAGTTAGATTTTACATTGAAATCCCATAAGAACGTACATGTACGGTACCAGTAATCCCCGGCATAAACGCAACCAATCAGATTATAGCTTACAAACGGTGTTTGCGAACACAATTGTGAAGATTTTCATTTGATCAACAGATTTTGATGATTCTTTCTTACCGTTACTAGGGTAAAGTAGGGTACCTTCGAACACCTTACACGTTTTTGTTAGAGAACGATTGGCTCATTGGCTGTTGCTGCCAAATCCACACAGGGTGTACTGGATCTGTATTATCGGAACCGTTTCAACGCATTAATTTCATGTTAGGAGTCAGGAAAGCTATCGATACCTCTGTTAGAAGTGCGTTTGGTGCAAGGGTGGTACACTCGGACGAAGTCAGGTGCGTTCGGACAGGCAGTGGGGTACGATCGGATGCATCACACATATGCTAATAAAATAGCATCACATGGGGATAAATGGAAAATAATGGTGTCACCTGACTCTGTTATGACTGTCCAATACTTGCATTGTATGTCAACATAAAAACGAACTTGCTGCATATTTTGCAAACCAGCCCAATTTATCAGTGCGAGCCCGAGATTCATCACGTGTCATTCCGCGATGTCCGCTTGTTATACTTTAGCGTTACCCGAGGAAGAGGTTTTCCAATTGAAGATATAGGCCTAATGAAGCTATGTCATATCACATGTATTACATATATGTGCATGAACACTATATTTGATCCATAAACTTCAGAAAAATTTCACCCCGGTATGTTTTCAAAACAGAATCAGTATAATACCTGTATAGGCCAATGCAGACATGCGCCGATTTTGATAGTTTAAATGTTAATCAGTGCGCCGTTGCTGTGACACTCGTAAATATGTTAATACTCGCATGCAGGTACATGCACCTAATAATAGCGATGGGTGATGATTTGGTCTGAAATTAATAATAGTGATGGCAATTTCACGTTAAACAATTAGTGTACATTTCTCAATGACAAATAGTTGTGCTCGTTGTGAATTTTTCCAAAATTAATAATCGTGCTGACACTATTTTTAGGCACCTGCAAAAATTTATTGACAAGCATGCAATAGATCGGGAGGTATACAATTTAATCAATCAAGATATCGATTGACACGATATAATTATTTCGAATCAAGACTCGCTTGGTTTGGCGATATACATGTAGACTTATATACTATAAAGGGACTCCGCTTGTTCAAATATATAATATACTAGCCGATGAGCCCGACGTTGTCCGGGCTATTAAAAAAACAAATTTCAAGTCGATAGCTCCACCCGTTTCCGAGATCTGTGCATGCGCGAAGCTGGCGTCGCAGGGCTCGGCGACCCGATAAAATTCGTATCCGGGGCAAGATACATTCACATACCAAATTTCAAGTCGATAGCTCCACCCGTTTCCGAGATCTCGTCTGCGCATGCGTGAAGCTGGCGTCGCACGGGATCGGCGACCCGATAGAATTCGTATCCGGGGCAAGATACATTCACATACCAAATTTCAAGTCGATAGCTCCACCCGTTTCCGAGATCTCGTCTGCGAATGTGCGAAGCTGGCGTCGCACGGGCTCGGCGACCCGATAAAATTCGTATCCGGGGCAAGATACATTCACATACCAAATTTCACAGGCTCGCCAATACGACAACGACCACCGCCTGGTCAAACTACACACACGTACCAAGTTTCGTCCCGATCGGTCGAGAATCGTAGATCTGTATTAATGACAGACAAACAGACAGAGGTCTTCAAATATATATGAGATAATAATATTAGTCATATTGCAATATCTTTAATAAATTATTAGAATTGTTTCAATTAGTATTATTTGGGACATTCCTTGAGTCCCCTGCACAGTTTGAATAAATTAATTTTTGCATAACTTTGAAGATTTTTTCAATTTGAGTTCCTCTTTCTGCTTTTTTTTCGCGTCTCTCGCCACTTTCCTCTCTTCCTTTTGCTTAATTATTAGTTCTTTCTTTTCCTTTTCCTCTCTTTTCACTTGCATTACCTGCTCACTCGTCAACAGGCGATGACACGTAAGCTTCCGTTTCAAATTCTTCTTGGGCGATTTGTTGGGATCGGGTGATGGAATTTCAAACAACGGAGCTAGATCAGAGTTCCAAATTGTGGACCAGCATTCTTCAACTTCAACTTCTGTCGGAACTGTGGTGTTTTGCAGAGAGGCGGATAGTTCTTCCAGAACGAGTTGATCTTCAGAAGTTATCGCTGCAACACTTTGCAACTTAGCGTCGTGATTCTGTATTTCTACATGTCCAAGAAGATTTCCCTGTTCGTCGATTAGTTCTGTTGATGTTGATGCTGTACACGGGGTGTCAGCTGTCGAGTCACCTCTCTCGTCAATAGCATTGCAATTCCCTTCCAAGAGCCACTGAAGAGGATGCTCAGTAGGCTCAGCAGGCTTATTGTGTGCATGAGGCATGTCAAACGGTAGACGGAGCAAATGCAGAAGCCGGAATAGAAGTCGGTGACCATTCCACTATGCCACAGGCCTCGAAAACCCGCAAATATATTTGTTCTTTTGAATGTCAAATTATACGCCGAATTCAATAAACTAGGAAATGTCTCCTTCGTCACCATTGCGGTAATCAAACTGGCCATTGATCCCACGAGGGGGGGGGGGGGCTATAGCTACCGGGTTGACAATTGCAGATCTACATGACCTATTATGTTTTTCCCTCTAGTCCCATAATTATCCCATATAAAAATATTATGTATGGAAACCATTATATACATACATGTAGGCCTACGGGTATAAGCATAGTATGCATGTACATGATGTACTATATATTATATATAAGTATAAACAAGTATCGTATACTATAGTATAGGCATATATATACGGTACTTATATCTACCTACCCCCATCCAGACATGTGACTATCGATTAGTGCTGGGCGGTATGACGATATATCGGGTATACCCGGTTTTAATTTTGATATCGTCAATAATATCGTCTGAAATAAAAATATCGTAATACCGTCCCAAGTAGGGTTGAAACGATTAATCGACTAGTCGTAGACGACGCTGAAATGTCAGAACGTCGACTCTGAATTTTGCCGTCGACTAGTCGGAACATAGTGTATTAGTTCCATGTATAACGTTTTCAAGATCGATTCCGACATAAACGGTGTTAAATGCGCATAAGTTACGGTAAGTATAACATTTGGTGGCACCCGGAATTGACAGTGGTACTAGTATAGACACACACGGTGACCCGACTATTAATTGAAAGAATGAAATTGACAACACAATGTCTCACTCGTCGTTTGAGGTCAAAGACATCACTGCGACATGATGGCAATGATTGACGCGGCTTTATCGTTTGTCGGAGACCGCTTTGATCTAGACACTGTGTATATTTCAATTGATCAATTGAAGGTCGCTTAAGGTGATGTCATTGTTGCTACCGTATATAAATGATACTGACATTAAGAACTGGCTATCGTATTCTACAAATAGCATATTCTATAGGGCGTATTTAGTCGGAACATTAACATTTTATAGTGACACCGCTCAGCACCGGTTTATTGGTGATCACGTGACTAAACGAAATCTCGAACGCAGATATTAAATTTAAAACCTGTATAAATGATCGAGTTTCTAATCATTATCCACCACATGTCTAATTATATAATTACATTCAGTGTGTTTGATAAATATCAAGATGTTTACAGTATTATTTCTATGCAGGGAAATGCGCTACGCAATAGACCGGCATTGCATCAGTCATCAGTGTACGCCATGTACGATGAATTTTCCGTACCATGTTATGTTTGAAAGTTTTGATATCAGGTACCGACTAGTCGACGCAACGCGACTTTTGGGTCTCGACTAGTCGACTCTGAAATTCACAAATCGTTTCAACACTAGTCCCAAGTTGTAATATTCTACATGTAGGTTGAAACCCATCATATGGTCCCAACAAACAGCGAAGTTAGAGTAAGTATAATAGTCCCAAACTTCCCGGAAATACGCAGTCGAAAACGTTTTAAAACATCGGAGCACGTGCTTGTCAAGTTGGATATGCTTCGTCGGACACATCAAAGAGATACTAGTAGCATCAGTTGGCTACACTGTGAGATTGGTATGTCGCGCGCATGCGACTGGCACAATGACCTCCTTTCAAGTTGGTGCAGCTTGCTCTATCAACCGTAACTGGTTGCTTGGAGACGGATTACGATGTCAGATTTTATATTGACCACACTTAGTCTAGCTGATCGTCTCAATGTGTGCAAATTGCGAGTAAAATGATTTTGTGGACATGTGCCGTACGGATCATGGCATTGCTATCGCTTCAACAAATGTCAAATTCACAAACTAATTCAACATGATTGTCTCTATTTATTTTCCTCAGCTGAAAAAATGCCGACGCAAATTCATTTCAAATTTCCACGTCGGCTTTTGCCTCGGCACTGCCCATTGTGGCATTGTCGACGCTAATTCCCAGGGCTGCCGTATATGGACATTGAAGTCCCACGGTGCTACCAACTACCAATTACCACTGATAAATATAGTCTCACAAACAACCAATTCCTCACGAATTAATAAAATGGCAATTTGAAACCGAATGCGGTGCTTAATGTGTGCATGGTGTTGAGCGCTATGGTCAAAGGGATATAACCCTAAAAAATGTATGCGAAAACGCACGTGGGCCGTGTTATATGATTATATCCCTTTGTTTCAAAGTTATTATTTCTCCGTCGGCAAACTGTCAATTGTTGCTGACGAGTGGTCATTATATACATGTATACTGTGATGTTACTGATAATTGTTCAATACACATTTACTCGACCTCTCATGACCCACAAATCGTAAATAAAACATACGGATGTATTGTGCAAACTTTATTTATGAAATATTGCATATATTGTACATTGTACTTACCAATTGTAATATACCAAAATAATATCGCGATAATATCGTGTATCGCGATGTTGTCGCCATAATATCGCGATATTTTTTGGGGCCAATATCGCCCAGCCCTAATATCGATTATGACCAGACCACAGCTGGAAACGACTGAACTTGGGTTTATTAGAGGAAAGAACAGGCAATTTTCGTTGGCACCAGATGGGTTCATAAACTAGAATACATGTCCGAATGTACCGGGCAAGGTTTATGGTGGGGGAGGGTCCCTTCGGACACCATCATTTTTTTAGCTCAACTTACTTTTGTAAGTTTGAGCTATTGCCATGGTTTGGCGTCCGTCGTCCGTGTGTCCATCAACAATTTCCTTTGGCGCGGGCTACAGGTTGTACCTTTTGTCTGATCTTCATGAAATTTGTCATCAATGTTGACATTGACATGTAGATGGGAACGAGTCATTTTGGGGTCATTCGGCCAAAAAACATGGCCGCTGGCAGCCATCTTGGATTTCAAGATTCAATCCATTGGCGCGGCCTACAGGTCGTACTGTTCATCTGATCATCATGAAATTTGTCATTGATGTTAATATTGACATGTAGATGGGAACGAGTGATTTTGGGGTCGTTCGGCCAAAAAACATGGCTGCCAGCAGCCATCTTGGATTTTACTCTTTGCATAACTAAATCCTTTGGCGTGGGCTACAGGTCGTTGTTTTGGTCAGAAGTTTATGAAATTTGTCATGGATGTTAACACTGTCATGTAGATGGGAACGAGTTATTTTGGAGTTGTTCGGCCAAAAAACATGGCCGCCAGCAGCCATCTTGGATTTTACTCTTTGCATGACTAAATCCTTTGGCGCGGGCTACAGGTTGTACCTTTGGTCTAATCTTTATGAAATTTGTCATGAATGTTGACATTTGACATGTAGATGGGAACGAATCATTGTGGGGTCATTCGGCCAAAAAACATGGCCGCTGGTGGCCATCTTAGATTTCAAAATTCAATCCATTGGCGCGGGCTACAGGTCGTACTGTTCATCTGATCATCATGAAATTTGTCATGGATGTTAATATTGACATGTAGATGGGAACGAGTCATTTTGGGGTTGTTCGGCCAATAAACATGGCTGCCAGCAGCCATCTTGGATTTTACTCTTTGCATGACTAAATTCTTTGGCGCGGGCTACAGGTCGTAGCTTCGATCGGAACATCATGAAATTTGTCATGGATGTTAACAATGACATGTAGATGGGAACGAGGGATTTTGGGGTCGTTCGGCCGAAAAAACATGGCCGCCAGCAGCCATCTTGGATTTTACTCTTTGCATGACTAAATCCTTTGGCCCGGGCTACAGGTCGTACCTTTGGTCTGATCTTTATGAAATTTGTCATGAATGTTGACATTGACATGTAGATGGGAACAAGTCATTTTGGGGTCATTCGGCCAAAAAACATGGCCGCTGGCAGCCATCTTGGATTTCAAGATTCAATCCATTGGCGCGGGCTACAGATCGTACTGTTCCCCTGATCATCATGAAATTTGTCATTGATGTTAATAATGACATGTAGATGGGAACGAGTGATTTTGGTGTCGTTCGGCCAAAAAACATGGCCGCCAGCAGCCATCTTGGATTTTACTCTTTGCATGACTAAATACTTTGGCGCGGGCTACAGGTTGTACCTTTGGTCTAATCTTTATGAAATTTGTCATGAATGTTGACATTGACATGTAGATGAGAACGAATCATTGTGGGGTCATTCGGCCAAAAAACATGGCCGCTGGCGGCCATCTTAGATTTCAAAATTCAATCCATTGGCGCGGCCTACAGGTTGTACTGTTCGTCTGATCATCATGAAATTTGTCATGGATGTTAATATTGACATGTAGATGGGAACGAGTCATTTTGGGGTCGTTCGGCCAATAAACATGGCCGCCAGCAGCCATCTTGGATTTGACTCTTTGCATGACTAAATCCTTTGGCGCGGGCTACAGGTCGTAGCTTTGATCGGAACATCATGAAAGTTGTCATGGATGTTAACAATGACATGTAGATGGGAACGAGGGATTTTGGGGTCGTTCGGCCGAAAAACATGGCCGCCAGCAGCCATCTTGGATTTTACTATTTGCATGACTAAATCGTTTGGTGCGGGCTACAGGTCGTACCTTTGGTCTGATCTTTATGAAATTTGTCATGAATGTTGACATTGACATGTAGATGGGAACGAGTCATTTTGGGGTCATTCGGCTAAAAAAATGGCCGCTGGCAGCCATCTTGGATTTCAAGATTCAATCCATTGGCGCGGGCTACAGGTCGTACTGTTCGTCTGATCATCATGAAATTTGTCATTGATGTTAATAATGACATGTAGATGGGATCGAGTCGTTTTGGGGTCATTCGGTCAAAAAACATGGCCGCCAGCAGCCATCTTGGATTTTACTCTTTGCATGACTAAATCCTTTGGTGTGGGCTACAGGTCGTAGCTTTGGTCAGATGGTCATGAAATTTGTCATGAATTATAACAATGACATGTAGATGGGAACGAGTCGTTTTGGGGTCATTCGGTCAAAAAACATGGCCACCAGCATTTTACTCTTTGCATGACTAAATCCTTTGGCGTGGGCTACAGGTCATACCTTTGGTCTGATCTTTATTAAATTTGTCATGGATGTTAACACTGACATGTAGATGGGAACGAGTTGTACCTTTGGTCTAATCTTTATGAAATTTGTCATGAATGTTGACATTGACATGTAGATGGGAACGAATCATTGTGGGGTCATTCGGCCAAATAACATGGCTGCCAGCGGCCATCTTGGATTTCAAAATTCAATCCATTGGCGCGGTCTACAGGTCGTACTGTTCGTCTGATCATCATGAAATTTGTAGGTCGTAGCTTTGGTCAGATCTTCATAAAATTTGTCATGGATGTTAACAATTATACGTAGATGGGAACGAGTCCTTTTGGGGTCAATTGGTAAAAAAAAATGGCCACCAGCAGCCATCTTGTATCTTACTCTTTGCATCACTAAATCCTTTGGCGCAGGTTAGACATTTCAATTAGCACCTTTCCTATTCCTCCATTTACTGTCAACCATTAAATTATTCCCCTACCTAAGTTGAGCTACAGTGTCATTGACACTTTCATTATTAAAATATTACCACAAAATAACTTTAATCGAGAAAAAACATCGTGATAATAAAAGATCGTTTCGTCTTTTTCGTAAAGGATACAGTTTCTGTTTAAATCCGCCCAAAATAATTAGAGCACTCTCGGAAAATAGGTCACTGAATAATTAATATAAATTTTCCCAAATAAGAATTATCGCGGGTGATTCCGTATGACGTCACTAGCCTCCCCTAACCAATCGCCTGTCTTGACATATGTCAAAAATGTAAACAATGCGCAGTGACCAATCGATGACAATTTATCAAAGCCGTATTATTTTGTATTAACCCACTTGCTGTCGATAATTTAATAGAAGAATTTCCAGTATAACTGGGCTGTCCGAACGTACCCCACTGTCCGAAGGTACCGTACTTTACCCTAATGCTGTAATGGTAAATTATCCAAAACAGATTGATTTTGAATCGCTCAAAAGGTATTAAAGCCGTGGTGAGTCGTTGAGTTTTTTGCTTCTTTGTTGACATCAGAGTGGTAGGCAACTAATGAACATCGATTCTTGTGTCGTGTTTTTGTTGTATTGTCCGCAATTGGTAGAGGCGCCACATGTAAATCACATTGAAAGCGTAGCTCAATCGGGCTATGATAGACAAAATGAGCTAAATAGACCATTTTGCATGTGTGCCCGACCTGTTTATATCAGTGAAATGACAGGAGTTTGTCAGAATGAAAATAAATAATAATAACAATAAATATTTACAAATAGGCCTAGAAACATAATAAAAGACAACGATTGCAACTAGAGGATTAGTGACTTGACCTATAAATTGTTATTAATAACTACCCTGCTAGACAACAAGTGTCCACTTAACCGCGTTGCGGTTAGCGTTAACACCGCGGCTGAAATGCAACTACACTGCGGATCCACCGGGTAACTACAGTTGGGCCGCGGTGTACTTGCCGTTCGGCCATGGTGTAGCTGCCGCGGTGTATGTTCATTAAACTGAAAAAAGATGACACAAACCAGAAATCTAACCATGGTGTACATGCCGTTTGGCCGCGGTGTAGTTGCGTTTCGGCTGTGGTGTACTTGCCATTCTGCCGCAGTGTACTTGCTGTTCGGCCACGGTGTACTTGCCGTTCGGCCGCGGTGCTCAACTGCAGTTACGAACTCTGACACCGCGGGCCGAACAGCAAATACACCGCGGTGCCAATGGACACTTGTTTTGTCCAGCGGGGTATTTGACTCAAAAATAGGAAATGGTAAACACGTTATTGATCATTGCTATCTTCAGATAAATTGTTATTAGAAGTATATGAAAAACCCACTTAACATAGACCAACAATATTCTCCATGCCATGAAAGATAACTATGCCAGTTAATTGAAAGTTTATATTTATAGACTTAAGGCCAAAAAAAAAAAAGGTTTTGGTTCTCAGGCACCGCCGCATTGAATAAAAATGGCCGCATTAGGCCTTTTTATTGCAATGCCCGATGTTACGACAAAAAAACTTACGAAAAAATAAATTTGAAGAAAAAAAAAATTAAAAAATGGGGGATTTAATCAACATGTCCATAGCAGATATGTGTTGAATATTAGTGTGCATTGAGCTCTAACATGTAATATGTTAAAAAGTGACTTGCAGGCTTACAACATAAAGTAGATGACTACAATTAAGAAAATGATTAGCTGATCCTCATGCTCTTCTTACAATTAGTCATTGTGAACAACTTACACTAATTGTAACTTTATACAATTGAAAGGCACAGGACTAAATTCAGGATCACATATTAGAATGGGGAGTTATCAGTTTTTAGACAACAATAACAGTAGTTAATGTCAGGGGCATTATATATTGTTAGGTAATCCCAGTCATACACTGGTAGTACAATGTCATTTTTATATAAGACTAAATGAGTTTATATGCATAACAGTTCCCTCTACCTTTCTGGTTATTACTAGACAGAGGAAGGTATCTTTGTCCATGCTTACTATGCGCAGAACAAAATAAAAAATAAAAATAAAACCCTCCCTCCCTCATTGATTTGAAAAAAAAATTGCCCGAGAACCAAAACACTTTTTTTTTTTGGCCTAAGTATCTATTATCTAATTTCAGTTTTTCTCCATTAATAATATACCAATAACTTGATTTTGGAGGGCGTTATGGTTTATTATTGCCACTTTAGAAGGCGTTCTCTAGTAGATTATCAGTATTTTACCCGAACGGTAAAAAGCCATAACGCTTGGCATCAAACCGGAAGTTATGCGTTAACGATACTAATGCCCCGCTTCCGGCCATAACACCCAGCATCAAACCGGAAGTTATGCATTAACGATATTAATGGCCTGCTTCCGGGTTGCGATTTGCGGTGACGCGTTATGCAGTTAGTGTTGAATCGACTAGCTGTAGTCGACGCTGAAATGCCAGAACGTCGACTCTGAATTTTGCCGTCAACTAGTCGGAACATAGTGTATTAGTTACATGTATAACATTTTCAAGATCGATTCCGGCATAAACGGTGTTAACTGCGCGTAAGTTACGGTAAGTATAACGTTTTGTGGCACCCGGAATTGACAGTGTTACTAGTATAGACACATTCGGTGACCCAACTATTAATTGAAAGAATTAAATTGACAACACAATGTCTCACTCGTCGTTTGAGGTCAAAGACATCACTGCGGCACCGGTTTATTGGTGATCACGTGACTAAACGAAAACTCGAACGCTGATATTAAATTTAAAACCTGTATAAATCATTATCCACCACATGTCTAATTATATAATTACATTCAGTGTGTTGGATAAATATCAAGATGTTTACTGTATTATTTCCCAAATAAATTGGTGTCTATGCAGGGAAATGCGCTACGCAATAGATCGTCATTGCATCAGTCATCAGTGTACGCCATGTACGATGAATTTTCCGTACCATGTTATGTTTGAAAGTTTTGATATCGGGTACAGACTAATCGACGCAACGCGACTTTTGGGCCTTGACTAGTCGACTTTGAAATTCACTAGTCGTTTCAACACTATATGCAGTAGGTCCCTAGATTTGCGTAGGTCCCTGTAGGTCCCTCAATTCGCGTAGATCCCCGTAGTAATGCAATAGTACATGATTTATTGACTGATAAAATGGATTGATACCCACTAAATGATCATGTTAGACGTTACTTTGCATGTTTTTAGTCGATTTTTTTTTCGAGTTTTTTTTCAAAACTCGACTTATAGTTTGATGAGGGACGGCGGGCGGCGTGTTTTGCTTATAACTCAACCGTTTATTGACGGATTAAAAAAAAAAATTTGGTGTGTGAGTACATATCCATGCACGTAAGCTGCAGACATCGGGTTCGTCCGCACATTTATTAGAGTTATGGCCCTTTGAATTTTCAGCTCGTTAGCGCGATAACTTCAACAAGTTGAAATTTGGTATATAGGTGTCTCCCAAGAATATCTCGGATGAGTTCGAAAACCGGCCTGGTCCGATAAAATTTAATAGAGTTATGGCCCTTAATTAGTCATTTTTCACGAATTTTCAGCTCGTTAGCGCGATAACTTCAACAAACGTTATCCGATTTGATTGAAATTTGGTATATAGGTGTCTCCCAAGAATATCTCGGATGAGTTCGAAAACCGGCCTCGTCCGATAAAATTTGATAGAGTTATGGCCCTTAATTAGTCATTTTTCACGAATTTTCAGCTCGTTAGCACGATAACTTCAACAAACGTTATCCGATTTGATTGAAATTTGGTATATAGCTGTCTCCCAAGAATATCTCGGATGAGTTCGAAAACCGGCCTGGTCCGATAAAATTTGATAGAGTTATGGCCCTTAATTAGTCATTTTTCACGAATTTTCAGCTCGTTAGCGCGATAACTTCAACAAACGTTATCCGATTTGATTGAAATTTGGTATATAGGTGTCTCCCAAGAATATCTCGGTCGAGTTCGAAAACCGGCCAGGTCCGATAAAATTTGATATCGATAGCGCAATAATTTAACAAACATCCTTTTTGATTGAAATTTTGATATATAGGTGTCTCCCAAGAATACCTCGGACGAGTTAGAAAACCGACCCGGTCCGATAAAATTTGATAGAGTTATGGTCCTTAAGTAGTCATTTTGTACGAATTTTGAGCTCGTTAGCGCGATAACTTCAACAAACGTCATCCGATTCAACTAAAATTTGGTATATAAGTGTCTTCCAATAATATCCTGGACGAGTTCGAAAACCAGCCTTGCCCAATAAATTTTGATAGAGTTATGGCCCTTAATTAGTCATTTTTTGTGAATTTTCAGCTCGTTAGCGCGATAACTTCAACAAACGTCCTCCGATTTGTTTAAAATAGACATACTTGCCAAGAATATTTCGGACGAGTTCGAAAACCAGCCTGGCCTGATAAAATTTGATGGAGTTATGGCCCTTAATTAGTCATTTTTCGATTTTACCTATTAATTAGTCTACCGATACTGATGCACACCAATTGGCGGTAGCCACCGGCGGTAAGCCACCGAAAACGAGACACAGCATCTCTGATGCCACCTCTTGTTTTTATAATTAATTTCCCAAATCTGATGGGTTTGTTTGCTTAGTGATACTTCGAGGATGAAGTCAGACTAAAATTACGTGATTTTTGATCCGGAAAATAAGAGGATTATCAAATTACCAGTGATTACTGGCTTCGGGATATGATATTAATTGGAGGATAACCTGGGATAACTGGATATATTTTTGCATTTATTTATGTGGCTTTTGGAGTGGAAAATAAGAGGATTATCAGATTTCTCGATTCATCAGTATAGGATCTTCATGGGTGAACAGGCATGGATGCGATAGATAGGAGAATTTGATATTTTTCATAGTTTATTGAATATCAAAACATGCAACAAAACGTTTATAAATATGTAAATGACTGCACAAAACACGTGTATCGTGGATCGGTAAGTCGCATATTAAATAATTTTTAATGAATATGAATATGAAAGTCTTAGTGCTCAACTTAAGTACCATGTCTTAGAATCACAAAATGTCACTCATCTATGAGTAGGTGAAAAAGTACTAACACCAGTTGATAATTAGTCACAACCCTATCACAACAGACATTGCCGAAATGAACCTTTAAAGAGGACATATCCTTTTTGCAAAGAAAACACTCAGTCTCGCAAACAATTTGATTAATTGTCACCCATGTAGTTGGCTGTGTAAACTTACCATTCAGTTAATTAAGTTATGTTTAGTACCGTACTGATCACTTATTAATTGTCAGTCCTAAACTAAAAAATATTAAATGTGATATTTTTTTTCATCTAAGCTGAACAAAATATATAATTATATATTTTATTTTAAAAAAACAACGAAATATCATGTACAATGTTCACTTATTGATAATATTAGGCATTACTTATTCTATAATGCATGCACTCTTGCATTACTACGGTGACCTACGCGAACTGAGGGACCTACGGGGACCTACGCAAATCTAGGGACCTACTGCATAACGCAGTAACGCGATATGCTAGGAATCTAATCGAACGCAACCTAATTTCTGAATTCGGAATTTCTGTTAAAACAAGATTATGGTATATTATTACGAATAAAACTGATATTTTACTGTAGTAGATGTATTAACAGACCAACAACAAGTTCAAGGTGAGAAAGTGTTATCTAACAAATGGAATAAATTAGATTTATGATTGAATTTTCCTTAGATATGGCCCTATTTTCGTGGGAAATAATATTGTCACGTGACAATTTGTTTGACAACAGACGACACATGGTTTGAATTGTTAAAAGAGTTATTATTTCAGTTGACATATTGCTGCTTAGTGCTTACTCACTCATCTATGTTCTAGTTGGGTTTCATTTCAGAGAGTGGTAATAATAGTAATAACATGATTTTGTCGGGCGTTAGGTTTATTAACGGCCCTCCAGATTTATGATTAACAGCCCTCGGGCCATTAACAGCCCTCGACTTCATCTCGGGTCTTTAATGAACCTCTTGGGTTGGGCCGTTAATAAACCATAATGCCCTCCAAAATCAAGTTATTGGTATATTAACACAATTATTGTCCCCCGAAAAATTTATTTTTGGGGGGCTATTGTTATCAGCCGTGTCCGTCCGTCCGTTTTTAGTCGAGTTTTCAAAAACTCGACTTATGGTTTGACGAGGGGCGGTTGACTTTTTTGCAATTTTATCACCTGTTAGCATGATAACTGAATAAAATATTAACTGATTACAACCATGTTTGATATATGAGTCTCTTGCAACAATATCTCGGACGAGTTCGAAAACCATGTTTGTCCGAATTTTTTCCCCGGAGTTATGGGCCTTAGTTTGTCTATTTTTAGCATTTTTTTTCAACGTTAGCGCGATAACTCAATTAAATATTAACTGATTCAAACCATATTTGATATATGAGTCTCTTGCAACAATATAGGTTTGTCCGTTCGCGCGATAACTCAATCAAATATTAACTGATTCAAACCATTTTTTAGCAATTTTTTCACCGTTAGCGTGATAACTCTATGAGATATTAACCAATCATTCAATTTATATTTGGTATATAATTCTATTGCAATAATATCTCAGACGAGTTCGAAAACCAGGTTTGTCCGACTTTTTGGGCCTTGTGTGGGCCTTATTGCCAATGGCAGAAGTTTTTTTCGACTGCCAATAAACTCGACATAGCATCTTAGATGCGTGCCCCTTGTTTTGTGAGTCATTGATATCAAAATACAGGTCAAGTTTGAATTTGAGTTTGATCCGATGATTTTTCTCAGAGTTATGGGCTTTTCGACTTAGAAAATTATATTTTACTTGTTTTTTCTTTGGTTTCCGGATGATAACTCAAGTTTGGATTGTTTAATTGGAAATTGATTTTTTTTGTGGGTCGTTCATATCAAAATACAGGTCAAGTTCGAATTTGAGTTTGATCCAATGATTTCTCCCAGAGTTATGGGCCTTTCGACTTTGAAAAACATTTTTTATAATTTTCTGTATGAAGGTACCTTCATGGTGTAATCAACTCCTCCTACAGTTTTGATCGTAGATATTTGAAACTTCAGTGTAATCTTACCCACATATTGGAGATGTGCAACATGTATATAGATGACGGAAAAATTATTTCTTTACAGAATTATTGACCCTTTCGACTTAGAACATTTCAACATTTTGTTTTAATATCTTTAACAAAGCGGCGTCGACTTGCCACGTTTTCGGGGGACACTGTGGTCGGCTGACCTTTTATTAATATTTTAATTGTTTTTATTTGTAATTAAACATTTTGTTCCTGTTTTGATGTGAATGGTCATGCACTCTTCATCGCGGCGTCTACCAAAACTCACCTGTTTTTGTGGTAGTAACCCAGAATTCAGACCCCACCTATTGACTTATAGTTGTATAAGGCGCATGCACAATTTGAAGGGAAATACTGGGTCAACAAGTAGTGACTTATAGACAGAAATCAATGGTAAATTGAGCATAATACATGTATAACTTTGGGTTGACCCCTTTGAGACTATGATTTAGTAAGACGTTCATAATGTGGGCTCTTATCAAGGGTTGTTAAAAATACAGAAAAATAAAAATACTTAATAAAGTAAAAGGTTTTGCCTGCCAACCGTCCATAATTTTTTTTTCAGCTTGTTAGCGGAAACAAACGTCTTTTTTACGCCTTATATATCGGTATCATGACACAGTGAGATTGATCGTTTTCAGGCAAAGGAAGTTGATGGCGTCCAGGCACCTGTGGATGGGAGCAAGCCAAACCCAAATGACACAGAATTCGACAACCTCTATCTGGATATGAATGGTATCATCCACCCATGTTGCCATCCAGAAGACAAGTAGGTTTATATCTAAATATTATCATTTGTGCAATGGGGGGAACTGCTCCAATTTTTTGTGCTCACTTATTGACAATGCTGGTTTCTCCATATCTTATTTCAGTTTTATGTTATTGGTCTGGCCATCTGTCTTGGCCAACTGTCTGTTTGCTTCTGGTTTCCGGATGATAACTTTAGTCTCTACTGAATGGAATGAAATTTGATGTGAGTTTACTTGCACAAAATATGTACAGGTCATGTTTGAACTCTGGTTCTGACTGCCAATTTTCACCAGAGTTAGCCGTGCGTGTGTGTGTGCGTGATTCGTCAATAATTTCCTTTAGCACGGGCTACAGGCCGTACTGTTCGTCTTATTGTCATGAAATTTGTCATGGATGTTAATATTGATATGTAGATGGGAACGACTAATTTTGGGGTCATTCGGCCAAAAAACATGGCCGCCAGCAGCCATCTTAGATTTTACTCTTTGCATGACTAAATCCTTTGACACGGGCTACAGGTCGTACCTTTGGTCGGATCATCATAAAATTTGTCGTGGATGTTAACAATGACATGTAGATGGGAAACGAGTCATTTTTGGGTCATTCGGCCAAAAAACATGACCGCCAGCTGCCATCTTGGATTTTACTCTTTGTATGACTAAATCCTTTAGCACGGGCTACAGGTCGTACCTTTAGTCTGATCATCATGAAATTTGTCATGGCTGTTGAAATTTAGGATATCTAATTACTCTGAGCTTTGATGGGTCGGTTCCTCGACTCGAATCAAATAATTTTTAGACCCAAAGCCAAAGAAATAGTAATTTATGAGTGTCTGATCGGATTGAGTACCTTTAATATTAATGTGTCTAACTGAAGGGAAATTGTGTGGTTCTAAAATTAGATCACAAATATACATTACCCCATACTATTAGTTTTATTTATGGCTTATTGTTTCAACCACTATATGGTATATCGTAGTTTCAATGGCACATGGGGATCACCAAAATGTTATCTTCATTATGACATAACGCATGGGGAGGCGCCGGATTGCCCGACTCATGGGTTAAGCCCCTTCAAGAGAGGTGCGGGGTGGGCTATACAGGATTAGCCATTGCCGATTGCAACCCTCCCCGACGGGGGGGGGGGTGGGGGGGGGGGGGGCTTTAACTACCTCCAACCCCGATACCCCAAAATCCATCTGGTACCACCCTTGACATATAACGAATTGAATTTTGTTCTCATAATTCGATTTCACAACTATAATTAATGGGGAATTTGTTGTTGTCACACCATAAGTCGCACATTTGCCTACTTTTTATCAAAATAATTGGATATTAGGGAGTGTCAAGGTAGCTCAATGTTTTTGCAGCTAGATCCACCAAAAAAAATAAAAAAATCCTACCTACCCTAATTTGTTCACACCGTTAGCGGAAACATACAATCTTTTTTTTTGGTCTAACCGGTATTATCCCTACCGATTAAGGTCCGATTTCACTAGCAGGTTTATTTTGAAGGAAACTTGGGACTAGCTGTATACCGGTACCTAATTCTCTCACTCTATCTGTTAGGCCTGCACCAAAGAATGAAGATGAGATGATGGTATTGATCTTTGAATACATTGATAGAATCTTCAACATTGTGCGACCAAGAAAGCTGCTGTATATGGCAATTGATGGTGTGGTGAGTTATATTAGGAAGTTCTATAAATATATAATGCCTCATTGGTGTTACATAGGTACATGAGAAATTTATCACAAGAACAGAGCAGGATGATAAGCTTGTCATCCGTCCAACTCTAGTTTCATCCTTAATCCTTTGGGCTTGTTATTTAATCTCCTTTCCAATCAATCCATTATATTTATTACTGTCAACACTTTTGTTAAATGTTCATATAAAATATGTTTTACACTAACTCTAGTTAAATATAAACCTCGGTTACATCAACATGCATTCGCTTATTTCGTTTCTGGTTGATAATTTGTGGAAGTCTGACCTGAATGGAATGACATCTTTTCTTTATGTTTTTATTGATCAAAATTACATAGAAATTATTATAAACATTAGTAATATTGCACTCTCTCTCTCTCTTTCGCAAACCCATTCAAACAAATTCACAGAAACCACCCATACCATCATCCATTCATCATCTCTTTCACTACCGGTGACATTATAATATATGGTGTACATTCTTCGATCAGTACTCGAATTGAAATCATGTGGTAATAGTAATTTTTAATTACAATATAATCTTTCATTAATAATATAAAATTTCAGTTGATCAAACTGTTGTGACATGTAACCAAATCTTGATAGTGTTGTTCTGAGAGAAATACAGGTTCAATCGTGGGGGGTGGGTGTATCTAACCCAATATTTTGATATCTATTTGTCATACAATATTATAGGATCTGATTCTAGAGTTTTCTTCAGAGCTTCTCTAATTAAGAACCAGTTTTTCTCAAATGCAGGCAATTTTATATGACACTGCATATAATTTTTCATGCAGATATCTGGAATGTAATTTGGTATGTCAATTTACTAACCCAAAGTACAGGTTCAAGTTCAAATTTGGGTTCCGCCCACCAATTTTCACCATAATTATGGCCCTTTTTGTTGAAATTTGCACCCAATTTTCGTTCCGATGATAACTTGAGTAAGTCTGAATGGAATGAAATTTGGAATGTGAGTTTACTTGCCCAAAATACAGGTCAAGTTTGGATTCTGCCCGTCATTTTTCATCAGAGTTATTGCCCTTTGTTGGAATGACCACAGGAATATTTTGCCACATCTTAGCGACGCTCTTGTTTGCTTTGTTTCACTGAAAATATTTTGAAAACAAAACAGGACATACATGTATAAACTAGACCTATCAAAACCAATGAATATTATTTTATTATTGAAAAATTAACAAAATAATTATTGTTCTCTCTCTAAAACATTGAATTAAATTAAATGAAGTGATCCTGATATTTTTAAGAGTGTTTTTCTGACGATCATTAATTTAATTTTCCAGGCTCCAAGAGCCAAGATGAATCAGCAGAGATCAAGAAGATTCAGATCCTCCAAAGAAGCAAGGTATTTTACTGACTTCTATTAGTTATGAAAATGTACATTGTAATGGTTAGTGATGTTCTGTTAATGAAAAAGCCTCTCTTACCGATGAATATATATCCCATATACACTCATTGAACTCCCTATCGCAGCAGCGTTTTAGTACATATTATAAGCCAAATACACACCCGAGTAACGTTATAATCATAAACATATGTTGTTATGCACGCGGTATGAAAAGTCTTTGAGTTGTGATTAACTACTTGTAAGTTGCAACATATGGAATGTAGATGATTCCTAACTAAATTTAGTTTTATAGAAAAGAATTGATTCAATTGTTTCCTTTTATCTCCATTGTAATTCAATACACTAAAAAACCCACTTTTTATTGACATTGCATGATATGAATTGAGATTGATTGATGCGTCGAATCCTCTGGATACGTTCCATGGGGTAGCTGTATCAGCAGACAAACACCTTTGGTTTAACCGATAATGACTGTATCTACAATAAATGATTAGCAGTTGTATTTGATGCTAGCTGTCAATTGCAATATGTTATATTCAAAAATTATTCACCCATCAGTTGTGATGCTGCTGAATTGAAAACTAAGGTAGTAGTTCTTGACCAATCAGAATGCATGTTTTAGCGATAGATTCAACTTGAATTAAAAATTTTAATAATTATTTCAGGGAGAAGACCATTGAACTCGGAGATCTGAGAGCGGAATTCAATGCAAAGGGTTATTTGTTACCGCCAGAGAGACCATCTTCCGAGAGATTTGACAGTAACTGTATTACTCCAGTAAGTACCGCATCGTTAAATTGACATGGAATTTTTTAACATGAAAAATTATGTATGCAGATCAATTCACTGTACAACTAATAAGTTTGTATATACAATACTCATAAAATTAAAATAACCCATTTAAAAAGCATTAGGTTTAAACATATCTTTAAGAGATAACCGGAAAAAAAAAAAATTTGTAACCGATGAACAAACTACTAGTAATTGTCCATATTTTTGGGGGGTTTTCGACTTAGAAAATTTGGAACATTTTTGCCTTTTGGATGAGATTGGGTACCTTCATGGTGTAATCAACTCCTCCTACAGTTTTAAATGTAGAGATTTGAAACTCTGGGATATTGTTCCTAACATGTTGGTTATTTGCAACATCTATATAGCTAATAAAAAATATCATTTTGTCCATATTTTTGGGGGGTTTTCGACTTAGAAAATTTGGAACATTTTTGCCTTTTGGATGAGATTGGGTACCTTCATGGTGTAATCAACTCCTCCTACAGTTTTAAATGTAGAGATTTGAAACTTTGGGATATTGTTCCTAACATGTTGGTGATTTGCAACATCTATATAGCTAATAAAAAATATCATTTTTTCCATATTTTTGGGGGGTTTTCGACTTAGAAAATTTGGAACATTTTTGCCTTTGGATGAGATTGGGTACCTTCATGGTGTAATCAACTCCTCCTACAGTTTTAAATGTAGAGATTTGAAACTTTGGGATATTGTTCCTAACATGTTGGTGATTTGCAACATCTATATAGCTAATATATTTTTTATGGAGTTATTAACCCTTTTCGACTTTTTAAATTTCTTTAACAAAGCGGCATCGACTTGCCATGTTGTCGGGGGACACTGTGGTCTGCTGACCTTTTATTCCCATCTAGTTATACCCCCACATCGTCAATACTGTATGGACTTTGCTCCATCCAGGCATATATCTCGGCCATGGTCAATCAGATCTGAATAAAATTTGGTATGGAAGTTCATCATCCGAGAAATTTGACAGTAACTATTTCTCGATTAAGTACCGCATCGTTAAATGGACATGGTTTTTTTTAACATAAAAAATTATGTATGCAGATCAATTCACTGTACAACTAATAGGTTTATATACGATACTCATAAAATTTAAATAACCCATTTAAAAAGCATTAGGTTTAAACATATCTTTAAGAGATAACCAAAAACAAACTGTTGCAAGCGATGAACAAACTACTAGTAATTCCCACTAGTTATACCCCCACATCGTCAATACTGTATGGACTCTGTCCGTCCAGTCATATAACTAGATCAGATCTGAATAAAATTTGGTATGGAAGTTCGCCTTCATGACTGCTTCCAAAAGAGGGGCAAATGATGTTATTCACTTTTTCCATTCTGGAGTTATTCTTCTTTGTTCATCTTAAAGGTACTCAATCCGCTCAGACGCTCCTAAATTACTATTTCTTGGGCTTTGGGGGTAAAAAATATTTGATTCGAGTCGAGGAACCATCTGATCGGATTGAGTACCTTTGTACGTTTTTTTGTTGTCCGTCTGGTCTGATATCTCAGCCGCAGGTTATCAGATCTGAATGAAATTTGTTATGGAGGTTTATCATCATGACTGCTTCCAAATGAGGGGCAACTGATATTCACGTTTTCCATTCTATATTTATTCTTCTCTGTTCATCTGAAAATAGTGTTTGTTTGACCGCACAAATGTCTCAGCCATGGAAAATGGGGGGTATACTGGATTGACTTTGCCCATCTGTCAGTCCGGGCATATATCTCAGCCATAGGTTATTGGATCTGAATGAAATTTGGTATGGAGGTTCACCTGGAGGGGAGGTATGCCCACACCTGAGGTGCAACTTTTTCTTCAATCGACCACTCTTTTAACTGTACACTTGGCGTAAATTTGTTTATGCACTGTCACAAATGCAATCACACCCATTCACATAGAGGACATCTGAACACTACTTTTGCATTTGGTCGGATAATCCAGAATTGTAACCTGGCTTTTAAGAGCATGCTGCAGTCCCTAATATAGAGGATGGTGGTATGAGATCAGATCAACCTATCTTTCGTCGAATCAATTTGTAACTTTTCGACAGTCGGGGACAATATCGCCTAACTATTGTGTGGTATCTGCAGGAGAAACATAATCATATAACAAATTATGGCATCAAGTTGTGGCCATAACTTACTATGAGCACTTACTTACTGTGAGACATTCTATTTCTTCCACAGGGAACTCCTTTCATGTTCAAGTTAGCTGACTGTCTCCGATATTACGTACATGACAGACTGACTAACGACCCTGGATGGAAGGACGTAAAGGTCATTTTGTCTGATGCCAACGTTCCAGGTGAAGGAGAACATAAAATCATGGACTACATCAGAAGACAGAGAGGTATGGCAAAATAGTATTTCTTAAAGATGGTCTATCTCTTCCCAGAAAGTTTTATATATGTTCCTGGGTATAAAATAATAGATACAAGTTGAGGACACATTTCCGGAAAAGTATCTATCATTTAATATAAATTTTATTTTAAATTTCTTTTCACCTCAGTGGGACAGTTTTAGGAGCTATTTTAAAAAACAGAAATCCAGGTGAAAACATTTGGAGTATACCAAATAACCAAAAGTGTATGAAGAAGGAGAACTCTTATCTTGTTCATGCCTTCAATCATGCCAAATTGCGTTTCATCTAAGATTTTACCATGATCTTACGATAAAAATAAACCACTTTATTATGCCTTAAAAGACAAATAATATACTCAATCTTAAATTCTATCTGTATTTCATTCACAAAAAATTTCCTTTGATTTTTATAGCCCAATGGTTTGAGGACTTAAGGACCATCGGACCCAATTTTTTACTTTGAAATTCTTGTATGTAAAATTCATCTTATTTTGATATTATGCACTACTGAGTATAATTGTTTCTGTATATCTACACCTGGTACATAAATCATAAAATCCATGGGGTCATGCATGAATAAGTGCTTTTAGCCTATTCGAATAAAAAAATAGCCAATATTCAGAAATGTTCATTAGACTTGATTGGTTTGGTTACCCCTAAACAACCTTATCTCTTTTTATTAAGTTATAAATTAAAACTGAACCAGAACCAAGGTATTGGTAAGGAATAAACCAAAAACGAACATAAAAAGGCAATACCTCCCATGCTCTAAAATCTGTTAATTTATTTATATTGGCCTTAAATGACTGAGTTATTATATCAGCCCTCGAAATTAGGAAAAAAATTCCCATGGCAAATAATATGCTGTGGCATGTTAAATTCCAAATAGCCAATTTCAAGGACAGTTATATGGTGATCCAGCTTATTCAATCAGTCTAAAAGATTTTCTTCGATTTATTTTTTAACGACCAACAAATTTGATAAATCTAAGAGTATGAACTATATGTAGATAAATTCCTCCACAATTTCCTTATCCACGCCACTCTACCATGATTTATCCTCTTGTCTAACGCCTGAGAACCTTGATTCCTGAATCCACCATGATAAACAGTTTATTATTATCTTTTCTTCTTATGTGCACATTTTTTAAAAAGCGGTATGTATTATGTTATTGGTCTGTTAGTTCGTCACTGCATCTCTCTGTCCGTTAGTTCACTTTTGGTTTCCAAATGATAACTTTAGACAGTCTCAACTAAATGGAATGAGATTTGGAATGTGTATCTACTAGCACAAAATGCAGGCCAAGTTCAAATTCGGGTTCTGCCAATTTTCACCAGAGTTTTGGCCTTTTTATTGGAATTTATACTCATTTTGTGTTTCTGGATGATAACTTTAGTAAGTCAGAACTGAAAGGAATGAAATTTGGTATGTGAGTTTTCTAGTTTCTTATTTATATGATCACATGATAATCATGTTTATAATACTGTTATATTTTTGTTGGTATCTGGGTCTGGTATCACAGAAGATTACATGTTGATCAGATCCAGTGCTGTATACAAATGTTATAGAGCATGAATATCCATTATATACAAAAACACTGAGTCGATGTGTTTATAAACTCCTGTATATCCATCTAATATTTCAGACTCTGGGAAATGTAATGTAGTAATTGAGTTGTTACTCTTCATTGTCTTTTTTTTTTTTCTTCCTTCATTGTTATCTTGATATTTTTCAGGCCAGCCAGATCATGATCCAAACACACATCACTGTTTATGTGGCGCAGATGGTGAGTCAATAACAAAACAAGGTTTATGTCAATGCACTGTCTATTGTCCCTTGAAAAAAATTGGGGGGACAATAGCAATGAGATCCATCCATCTTTCTGCATGTCCGTCTGAAAGATTTGTTGTCCGGATGTTAACTTGAATAGGAATTGACATAATTTGTTGAAACTTGTTATGTGACCTTCAGATGATAAATTCCCAATCATGTTCAAATTTGGATCCAATCGACCATTTCTGCCAGAGTTATGCTATGCTTCTTTTTGACTTGGAATTTGCTGATTATTTTGTTATCCGGATGATAATTCAAGCTTTAACATAATTTGATAAGCATCTGATTGCCTGTGACTTTTTTTTTATGCAACCATCAGTAATGGAGGTTGTTGGAATAGGAATCATCTCTGTTTATTTGCAATAGGGAAAATTAAAGAAATACAGATGTATCACTGTGCGTATTTCTGTATTTACTATTTAATTACAGTTGCTCAAAATGAGGCATAAGTTGAAATATTAGGTTTATGTTTACCACCAGGAAGATTACTGTATTACTTTTTCTCAGTATTTGTTTTGTTTTAGTTAGTTCTTAAAAGTAATTCTCATTTCTATCTCTTTTCAGCTGATTTGATAATGTTAGGTGAGTTCTTACTGCTTCATATAACTTAATGATTATGTAATTTAGAATGAATTTAAAGATTCTACTCGGAATTTATATATTGAGAAAGAATAATTGGGACTAAAATTTTTGCATGAAATTTATATTCAAATTAAGAACCAAGAACTTGATTTGTATGTGAGAATTTTGCTTTTATGTTCTGACTGACTGGAGGTGTAGACCATACATAAATGTTAAATTCTTCAAAATGTTAAATACATGGGACCTGGCATATATATTTAAAAGGATGTAACCGGTACAGTATCAGTATCTGCTCAAAATAAAATTAAAATTCATTGCTCATTGGTAAAAGTTTTGATATTGTATTTTATGTTTTATCATGAACAGTGACATGCTTTATACTTGTTGGGCTATCTGTTTACCTAGTATCGAGCTTAGTCAGGACAGACATATGTTGCAGCAAAAACAGTATGTAAATTGTAAGACACTTGTTTAATGAGATATATGTAATAGATTATCAAACCTGTCAAATATTTGTATGATGTCAATTGTTACTGGAAAATCTTGTTTCCACTTTCATTTTGTACTTTTTTTCCCCTAGTTCTACTCTCTATAAGTCATAACCCAAATACTCGGTAAATTCTGTAATATTCAAGAAAAGTTTTTCAATAACATTCGGTACATCTTGAAGGTATTCCTATTTCTATATCAATATAAAATGCCAGCAAGTTATATATTCTGAGGTGTTAACATGTGTCATTTTTGTACAGGTCTTTCAACACATGAGCCTAACTTCACCATTGTAAGAGAAGAGTTCATTTCTAACAAGCCTAAACCATGTGAATTGTGTTCACAATTTGGTGAGTATACCTGCTATTTATCTGTATGCACTCTTATATTTACCCTTTCACTAATGTTAGGCAGTATTGTCGTTTAAGAAAAAACTTAATTTTTTTTTCTAAATAACACCATAGTATATGGTTTTTATGTTTACCCATACCATAGTATGGTAAACATAATGTCGACGTCCGGATTGACCACTCGTCGTGTGTCCATCCGTCTGTCTGTCCGTCTGTCTGTCCGTCTGTCTGTCCGTAGACACTTTACGCATGGTGCGATAACTCAAAAAATTTCTATCCAATCGTAACCAAATTTTTTTGTATATGAGTTTCTCAGACCAAAATACAGATCGAGTTCAAATATGGGTTTGATCCGAGTTTTTTTTACGGAGTTATGGCCCTTTTTCAACTTAGAATTCATGCATGCTGCCATAACTAAAAAAAAAATTATCTGACCGTAACCAAATTTGGTATGTGAGTTGCTCAGTCCAAAATACATATCGAGTTCGAATATGGGTTTGATCCGATATTGTTTTATGGAGTTATGGCCCTTTGACATAGAATTCATGAATGCTTCGTTAAATCAACAATTTTTCAACTGATAGGATCCAAATTTTGTATGTGAGTTTCTCAACTCAAAATACAGGTCGAGTTCGAATATGGGTTTGATCCGATATATTTTAATGGAGTTATGGTCTTTTGATTATTTTATTTATCGCTAAAATATATCAAAGATACCCAGTTTGCACTGTCCAAATAGAATCTAATAAATCAGGTTTGAAGTTGTCTTATCACACAGAGTTAGGATCCAGTTACAATGCCATGAATTGTCTCTCTCTCTTGGCAGACTCTTGCATTGAGATAATTAACTACTAGGAGATGTGTTGGCCATATCATATAAACTTTATACTCTATAAAGTATCTCTGGCCAGTGGCCATATGCTGAGATAGCATAGATGGAATGTTTCTACTATATATTTGATATGCATGGTTATTTAAATTCCATCTTAAAGGCATAATCTGGTTTCATTGTTTAATAGCATTACTATTGGAGATTAATAATGTGATTGTGTTTAGTAGATTTGTTTTACATTAATTTCAATTGATTACAAATGTGAATTGAAATATTAAAGGGGCACACCAGGTTTGATATATTTTTCTTGTACTCTGCAAGTACACTTTAGGCATAATGCGATAACTCTAACATTTTCTGTTTGATCGGAACCAAATTTTGTATATAGGTTTCACAGCCCACAATACAGTTTGAGTTTGAATATGGGTTCGATCCAATTTATGTTAAAGGAGTTATGACCCTTTTTCGAAAACAAATTTGAAAAAATATTTTTATTTTTATGTTTTATAATAATAATAATTAAAAAAATGTCAGTGACTCTTTCATTGGTTTTCATTTAGATATTGATGATTATGATACACGTTGATAAAAGGTTCCCAATCTTTTTTTTTAAATAATTAAAAACAATTTTTTTTAAGTTAAACAAATTTGAAAAACTAACACGATTATAACTCTGCCAAGGGTACCACACCAAATTTGTTTAAATCTGTCCAAAATCTTGTGTTATGTACTGGTAAATCTGTTTGGAGAAACATTAAATCCAATTCATCAATTCTATCCCATGCCTTTGGACTACTTAGCTATTGATAAGGCTATATTATTTTCTGATGTCTCTTATGCCAGTGTGCAAATAATGTGATAAAGAAGGCTATGGTACACTATCTAATTTAAAATAAAGATTCAACAATAAACATCACATGATATTAACAGTAGCCATGTACATCTGTGCTGCAGAGTTATATCTTCAGATGGTCTGAGGTCATTATAATTATTATTGGTTTAATAGAGAGGTCAGTTTTCAACATGCACAATTCCTGTGATTGTTGAAAGCTCTGCTATATAATTGATATTAATGGGTCAGCAGTGTGGTGGCTTATCTGTATACTATATTGTTGATAGAATTTGACATATTATTATTGTAAACTTAAATTGAACTCACTTAACCTAAGTATTCCATGTCCAGGTCACACCTTTCACATTTAACCCAAGGCTGTGGTGGTTTAGCATTACCGATCCTGTAAGAGTGTATTCTCTTATATAAATGCCAGTGACCCATAAATTCCAATAATTTGTGTGATGTAAATTTGTCTATAATAGTACATAACCGTATACTCTATAATTCAACACCAAAACTCTCATTTATCCGATCATAGTAAATTTTTATCGCCAAGGGATGGGTTAACATCTGCCGATCGTGATCGGCCTCTCGTTGTTGAATATTCTTACCTGCATTGAATTTCGTACATGAAAGTGCTAACAATTTGTTTTGTATACATATAGCATTGCTTCTTTGACGTTTATATTCCGGCGTGAGAAAACAATCAGTCTTTCGTTTTGATTAATGAAGAATAGTTTATACAAAAAAGGAATATGTTTAACATTAATAAGCAATGCTCTGGGTACTAAATCCCAAGTTCCAAAAAGACAAATGTGGCAAGAGTAAATAACTATGCAGTCATTGCAGTGACCTAATTTTGAATGAGAAAGACCAATTTGAACTTTTCAAGATATCAGGCGGCTGGCTACATTAAGCATAAAATGTTGACTTTAAGATGCCTTTTTCAGAATCCGAATGACCCTTTCTGATAGACTTGCTACTCCTGCTTTAGAATATACAGATATCTTTGTCATACTGATATCATCGGGAAAAATATAAAAGAGTTAACCCATTCTCTCCGAAATGGATTTTAGTTTTTTCCAATTCTATATTTATGTCAATAAAAGCATAATTTTGATAATTTTTGTTTAGGTCACGAAGTCAAAGAATGTACAGGTCTACCTAAAGATGTGAGTCTAGTTACCTTCAACAGTCGGGAATTGTATTGTAAAGAATATCTATGCTTTCTTGTGGAACAAGCTGACAAATTATCATTAAGATCAACAACAAAATGGTTTAAATTGTTTAGCAGACTTCTCAAAGTACCGATGTTTACAGACCTATCAGTACCGGGACAGTTCTGGGCGTGGTACCAGTTCCGGTACTTAACCCAAATGATGCTACCACATGTGGTCGATCAGATTTATCCCAGTTATGTGTCGGGTATGGAGACAATGTGGATTTAAAATAATTTAATTAATTTAGCTAACAGATTGACCAGTCATTTAATTTCAATATAACAGAAAAACACTTCAAATGAAGATAACAGCAGCAGTCGAGGTTTGACAGCTTACCATTGAACTGTGTTGTTTTCCCAATCTTAGATATGAATGTTTCTAGTCTTCAGCTGACTGTCAGTACCATGGGTTGGTGATCCGCTCATTCGGCAATGGGTTGTTTGAAATTTCTTTTAACTCTTTCGCTGCCAAATGCGCATAAATGCGAACTTCGTAGACGCTGCCAATCGCGCATTTTTGCGAATTTGGTATGTATTCTAATGTATGGGATATAACTCTATTCTTTCCGGCATGTTTGACAGTGTACAATGTATTTATCTGTAGTACTGTTGCGCACGAACAATTTAAAGCGACAATGTCCTCAAGGTCATGCTATTTCTGACGTTATGGAGGTACAGTCAGAGCCGGAATATTGCGTCATTGTTATTAGCACGTGGTTATCAGTCGAAAATGGCTGCTCGCAAAAGAATCAGGACTGAAGAAGTTATTGTTATTACCTCTATACTCTAATGATCGAGGGGCGCCTGTTGCGCATAAGTTTCTTATACCTATTATTTGTGTGGGCAGTAGCCTCTATCATAGGGGCGCTTGCGGCGCATAAGATACTTATACCTATTATTTATAATACAACTTTACTGGTTTTGAACAACCCTTGTCTATTGTGTCGTTTTCCAGTGGTGATAACAGGCAACTAAATTAATTATGCTGGTGAGTTGACTATGCGTACGCCCGCGTGACCCATATAATTCACATAAATCATCGTAAAACCCAATTTTCCTGAAATTCAAGATGGCCGTCAAGATCACATGACTTATAAGGGGCGGAGCAGGGTTATATGTCCCCCTGCAGGTATATATACATATGGGTATGGTTATATTATATATATCTATATTTGGAATTGTACCTATCAGGGAATATTCAAGCAACAAAAGCACGAACTCAACAAAGTGCGCCATTGTATCCCATTTTGCTACAAATAGGTGGCAACTTGCATAAATCCAAGATGGACGCCAAGGTCACGTGACCTATTTTATGTCCAAAGTGGGTTCATATAGGTTACTCCCGTGTTCCTTACTGTTGAACATCGTATAATTGGGTTGAAAATTAGAAAACAAACAACACACCCATGCATACCCACACAAACTGTACATATACAGGCAAATAGCCACTAATCCAAGATGGCCGCCAATGTCACGTGACCTTGGTGGGCGTGTCCACGGCAGCATTCGACAGGGTATACCTATGTCTATATACATGTGAAGTTTCAACTAATTATATTGGAAACTGCTTGAGATATAATGTATTACCCATATATACATGGATATATGTACAGGATGCGTGGCACTGGGGGGTAAGTCTGGTGGCAGCGAAAGAGTTAAACAATGAGTGTAAATTTCCATCTTACAAAGAAGCATCACTAACTGATCACTTTGTTTTTTGTGTGAGGCCAACTGTGAAACATGACAGCTGATGAGTCAATGACAAAATCATGCAGAAATCTGCAGGACTTAAATAAAGTGATGTTGAATACTTTATTGTGATCAAATTTTGGAATGGGGAATAGAGAATGAAGTCACCATAAATTTTATTTATTTTATATTAAAATTTAGGATGCAACATTATTCCTATATATTATTATATGTTGCAAAATTTTGAGTTGTTTGACGTGTCCGTCATCAAAATGGTACCAGGCGCGACTTTTCTTCGGTATTTTTGTCAGACATAGCGAACAAACCGGTTGAAAAAGCTTCCACAACAATCAAATATAACTAATAACAAACAGCTTCTATTTGATTCACTGACTTGAAAATTGCGACCTTGGCATGTGATTCAAATAAAAAAATATAGAAGGATGTAAACCTGAAGGTCAATGCGACCAACATAAAAGAAAGAACCTAGATAACGATCATTTCAAACGAAGAACAGTGGCCATGCATATAAATTTATGCAATCGATCGTTTGATCATTGATGTCTTTTAACAATTGAAATATAAATTGTATATCCCCCTCAACATTGCTTCAACTGCACCCGATGTCAGTCAGTGACATGTGTAAGATGTGTTGCTCAGTCAGCATGGTGTTTCCTCCACCTCATGACATGATCTAGAAGCTGAAACGACGATAAACCAAACTTTTTATCATCCATCTGTGAACAGTTTTGCAGATATTGAGAAAAAACATGGATATTTAGCCTTAAAAAAAATAATTCAACCATTGTGTCTGAACAGGAAGTTGATCCTTGTCTCCATATTATATTCATAGTTCTACTATATTTACTCTTAGCAAGAGGATACGCCGAAAGCTGTGGGGCAGGAAGTGCAGTTTATATTTCTACGACTTTGCATCCTGCGAGAATATCTTGAAAAAGAATTAATGATGGATAATCTGCCATTTAAGTATGAATTTGAGGTGAGTCTTATGATATGGAAAGCTAATTGTTCTGATTTGATGCATCATATTTCATGAAATCTATTTTATTGTTCGTGTACTGATTACACAAAATTTAAGATTAATGGGCTATGGCTGTCATACATAGCTTCTTGCTTGCAAACAGATGAAGGTAGTCAATTTTTATTCACCAGCTCTGGCCGCATTAGATAGAATGATAATAACGTAAGATTTTGGTCAGCAGTATTTTCTTGAACAACAATTGGAAGTGTATAAAAAGGATCACACAATAAGATGTCTATTTTCTATTAACTCCACTCGTTATTTTTCGTTCTTATCTCAAAAGAATTCCACCCCATTGCCGCTAATTCCGGGAGCAAACTATAAAGAGAACTTGACTGGAGTCAAGGTTCTCTTTTTAAATAATTTGCTCCTCATTTTATTTTCTTTCATATGCTGTCTAAGTTATGAATGAATATGTTATTTGACTTCACTAATTTGTCACATTTTACAATATATAGTACACATAGAATACAGGTCCTGCCTGAAAAAGTTACTTGAACAGCATCTTTGTTTGGTCAATGTCAGTTCAGGTTATAAGGCTTGGCTTGGCAAACATTTATGTCAAATTGAAATGTTATGTAAATCTAGGTATAACATTAGTTATTGTACATATTGTGAAACTATTGTAAGTTGTAGCTAATGTTTAAAATTTCTGTGTTTCATCCATTTTTATGTTGTTTCCATTCAGAGAGCGTTAGATGACTGGGTGTTGATGTGCTTCTTTGTTGGTAATGACTTTCTGCCACATCTTCCTTCTCTTGAGATAAGGTTTGTACTCCATCATATTTATTATTAGGGACATGACAAAGAAAATTGCAAACTTCACAAAAGAGGTAGATGCATGGATTTAGGATAGGAAAATGAAATTACCTTAAAAAAAATGCCTATTATATACAGGATCTCACATGAGTTTCGTGTCTATTACCGATAATTATGAAACTGCTTTTATGGCCAAATTATATGATAAATTAAAATATTAACCCGGGCTTGTATGAGGAGGTTGGTTGGGTGGTCAAGGGGTCCCAAAAGAATATTTGTTCGCAACTCTAATTTTGTTCCCTCCATATTCTGCCATATTTATTTCTATTTTTTGGACTTAACGTTTAGAAATAATGTCAGTTAAACCCATACTGATTACAGACAGTCAGCACTTGTTAGCTCACATGGCTCATAGGATAAGTACACCGAAGTTCACAGAAAGTTTCATCCGTGTAAGGTGTCAAAAAGCTCACTTTATGTCCATGTTTGAGGACTCGATTCATTTGAGTGTCAAGATACTTCTCCGAGGCTCTACGATATATATCATGTTAACTGAAAGCTTCAATTATTTTCAGAGAAGGAGCGATAGATAGACTACAGAAGCTATATAAAGACACAGTTAGAAAAACAGGGGTGAGATTATTTATAGGCTTCCTGTTAATGACACATAAATATTGTTCCATGTCACTATTTTCTTCTAGTCACAACTGCATTGTCATACTTCGCAAATGGAAATAAAACCGTGGAAATTTTGAGTGACACTATGGTTGACCAGACAAAATCAAGGACTCTCAGGTTCACGCAGCACGCTGATGGTGGCAAAATTGGCCAATAGCCATTATTTTGTTGGAAATTGGCCAAAGAATATTTCATTTGGCCAAACTTGGCAAAAAGTTATAACGGTTATAAGGTAGTCTCCAATCACCTCTCAAATTATCATCAGATCTCCATGAACCCCTTAATTTGTCATCATGTAATCGGCAGTTGCTCGCCTGTGTTGAAGAACAAATTATCAAAGTCACACATGCTTAGTTATCAAAACAATGATGAACAGCTGCTAGCGTACTTTCTTAAATCTAGTGACAATACTTTTACTGCTTTGTTGTTTCAAAATAGGACAATGTAGGCAAATCAGTGCTCACTTATGTTGATATATGTTGCCGGCTTGACCTATTTGAAGCTATTTCAGTTACTGCAGTTTCCATCCATTCACATTTCCATTATCACTTTAGTCTAACTAATTTTTGTTTGTGTTTCAATGTTGTCTAACTCGTTATTTTTGAGTGTGTTTCAATGTTTTTGTTTTAATTTTCTTGACAACGCCGTATTTTGGTTTTTCAATTTGGCCCAAGTGTCTGAAAAATGGCCATAAAATTTCAGAAATGTCCAAAATTATTTTCCGGGCAGCATTAACCCTGCTTATTATGCCCCCGATCTCCGATGGAGATTTGGGGGTATATAGTGGAGCCCTCCGTCTGTCTGTCCTTCCGTCCGTCCGTACGAACGTTTCAACTCATAACTTTTCAGTTGATCTTTGGTATGCTAATAGACCAGCCGGGGGGACAAGATTTCCCCATAGCCGTGGTTTCGTCCGCCCATTTTATCCAGAGTTACGCCCCTTTTTGGACTTAGAAAATTCAGGTTTTCTGCTACTTTTTTTGGTTTCCAGATGATAACTTGATTTTGGATTGTTTATTTGCAAAACCCGTTTTTTTGTGTATTACCAATATCGCAATACAGGTCAAGGTAAAATTTCGGTTCAATCGGATATTTTTTGTGAGAGTTATGACCCTTTTTCGACTTAAAAAATTCAGTTTTTTTTTTAGAAAATTCAGTTTTCCTTCTATTTTTGTGGCACCAGACCAAATTTGAAGCTAATATAGAACAACATTTGTACTAAATACTCATGAATAACATAACTTTACAAAGTGCCATTTAATAAGTATTTGCACAAAAATAAGAAAAATCCTCTCTGATTATACAGTGGGGGGGGGGCGTTACCTCCGCCCAGCGGTGCACTTGTATTTTTATCTTTTGACCATAAAACAAAACAGTAGATACTTATAAATTAGTATAGAAAATATTTGACTTTTTAGAAAACTTGACAAAGTAAAGTTTGAGCTATTGCTATGGGTTGGTGTCCATCGTCTGTGTATCAGTCTGTCCACAATTTACGTTATCACACCCTACAGGCCACATCCCTCATCCAATCGTCGCCAAAATTCATATGGATATAAATTTTTCCTTAAATTTGTTACAAAACATGGCTGCCAGCAGCCATCTTGGATTTTAAATTTGAATCCATTGGCTCACCCTACAGCTCTATCGAATTTGAACGATTTTCGATGAAAAACATGGCTGCCGGTAGCCATCTTGTATTTTACTCTTTGCATGACTAAACCCTTTGGCACGCCCAACAGACCACATCCCTCATCCGATCAACTCCAAACTTCATATGGATCTTCGGGGCAACCACTAAATGGGAGCCATAAAAGTTTTCCGAATTTCGCTGAAAAACATGACCGCCAGCGTACATCTTGTATTTTACTCTTTGCATGACTAAATCCTTAGGCACACCCAGCAGCCAACATTTCTCATTCAATCATCACCAAACTTTCATATCTTCGGGGTGACCTCTAGATTGGACCCAACAATTTTTCCGAAATTCATTGAAAAACATGGCAGCCAGCGGCCATCTTGGACTAGATTTTGAATACATTTGCACACCCTGCAGCTGACATTTATTGGATAAATGTTTTGTAAATTTACAGGCATGTTTAGGATCATGTCTAGATGGCAGCTATAAAATTTTAAGTTGGAACAATTTCGATGAAAAACATGGCCATCGGCAGCCATATTGGATTTTACTCTTTACATGACTGTATCCTTCTGTACACCTTGCAGGCCACTTCCCATATCCAATCATCACCAAACTTTATATAGATCTTCGGGGTGACCTCTGGATGGGAGCCATAAAAAATGTTCCATATTCAGCAAAAATCATCTTTGATTTCACATTTGAAATATTGGCACACCATGCAGCCCACATTTATTGGAGAAATATTTTGAAAATTTACAGACAAGTTCAGGATCACTTGTAGATGGGGCCTATCCAATTTGAAAAATTTTCTATGAAAAACATGGCTGCCAGCATGACTAAATGATTCAACACACCCTACAGCCAGCATTTTTCGTCCAATTGATCCCAAACTTCATATGGCTGATTCGGCGCAAAACAAATCTCAACATGATCAAATATTGTGCGGAACATCGTTTCATTTTAATGTAGACATCGGAGAAGTCCGGTCCAATGATTACATATAGAGTTAATCCTCTTGTATTGTGAATTGAATGAGTATTCTGTTTAATCTGTTTCATCATTCATCTTCCAGTTACATCGCTCCAAACTTTTAACACGTTTTGGAAAATAGACCTAATGTTTTAGTTTTCTAAATAACTGTGTTTATTTCTTTTAGTTGTTGTCACAGTGAGGGCATTGGCACACATGTTAAAATCTGTTGATTCTTAATCGTTGATGAAATTAAACTATTCAGTTGGCAGTTTATTTCTCCCAATAATATTCAATGTGATAACTGCATTCCCGATTCTCAGGTATAGCGAGCGTCATTGCAGGCATGGCACAATACAATACATATATTCGTACTGTCAGTTTCATCAACTTAAGGTAAAATATTATGTGGGAAAATCTCAAGTTTGGTCATAAATATTTCAAATAAAGCATGTCCCTAGTATCAACTGATTCAAGTACCCTTCACGATTATCCTACTCGTTCTAGAAATATAAGTTAATATAAGTTATAAATCAATTGGAAACATGATGCCTTTCTGCGAGAAGCCATGTACTGCCCAGTGACATACATGTAACCTTCGACCTTAAATGGCCAAACTGAAATCACAGGTACTTGTATTGTATTGACTTCGCACGCTGATCATAACCAGTCCCAATCATAATAAACCTTCTTTGTAAATACAACATAACTTTAATGGTTTTTGCCAGCATTGTATTGATGATATGCTGCCACTCTGTAGTAATATTCGATTGGTTGGGCAAGGTATTAGGCAAGTACATTTATTTGACTAATATATTTTTCCAGGGAGATAATATTACATGTGAAAACCATTGAACATGATACGAGTGATACTCGATGTTTAATTACAATAACTTTGTCCCATATCAGAATTAGTAATCGGAAGCAGGTTTGGTAAGATTCGTTCGAAGATTCGATTAGATACCATTCGGCCGATTTGATTCGAGATTCGATTCAAGCGCAATATGTTGATTCTCTGGGCTCTAACTATAATGTATGACATTTTTCCCTCTCCAAGTTGAGCGACAGTGTCATTGATGCTTTGATTATAATTAATTTGTTTCATAACGCCTGTCATTCTCTTTAATGTAGCTACTCTCCTGGATACTCTTTACAAGGCAGAAATTTGCCTTTCTGAATATTTAAAATGAAAGACCTGACACATTTAATGATAATCTTGTCTCTGGACACAGTTTTAATAGAAATGTACAGTCCTGCCTTTTTGTCTGGTACAAAATTGTTTCAGTTGTGGGCAGAAAGTAAAACAATTGGCTGGTTGATATGGACTATTTTAATATTAAATTTTTTTAACTGAAAAGATATTTTTCATTTCAGGGCTATCTATCTGACAGTGGGGTAGTTAACTTATCACGAGTTCAGCTGATCTTGTCAGGTGAATATCTATAATATCAGTCAGGGTCCTTAACTCTTTCACGACTGGAGCTTCCTGCAATTTTGCGAAAACCCTGTGCCAATGCATTCTGTTATATATGAGAGTCTCCCATAGGGAGCCTCACATATATAAGAGAATACATTGGCCTAACAATATTTACCTTGACCTTCTCTTATATATGCGAGGCTCCCTATGGGAGACTAGCATATATAAGAGAATGCACTGGCATAGGTTCTTTAATGTTGCACCAGCGCAGCTCCCGTATTGAAAGGGTTATTCATGGATACTCTTGCCATATTAATAATATTTATAGTGAAAACTTCAAAATTATTTGTTGTTACATGTATCAACATGACATCTAACTACAACATGATCGTGGCCCGTTATATAATCATTTTATTTTTATCTGGTGTTTTGTGGGCTACACCATTTTTAAATTTGATCAATTCTGTAACTTCAAGCATCTGCTATTATATAATATACAATATAAGTAAAATTTCATTTGACTTGTCAAGAATCAAACACATAATGTGGAGTCTCAATATATTTTAAAGTAAATCAGTGTCATATCTGCCTTTTGTACCTGACCACAGATTTATTCCTAATATCTTAGTTGGTCGAAAACTCTTCAGGGCTTACATTTCTTCACTGTGTATACTACTATACATACAACTTTATGTTATCTGACCTATCTATCTATCTTACCTTATCTTGCAGAATTGGGGAAGGTCGAGGATGAAATTTTCAAGAAGAGAAGGGAAACCGAGGTCATTGTTATTTATGATCCTTCATCAACTTAACCTACTATAAAAACATTGAATAATGTGGCATCAATTCGGTTTTCAGCACTATCAATGCTGGACCCCTGCAAATATTTAATATTCCTTTTGTTATTCGATTCGACCTCGATATTCTATTTGAATTCGATTGGACTTTGAAGCAAGAATAGTATTTGGAATACTTCCAAGACAGTCAACGGGAATATAACGCAATTGTTTAAACATCCACAACTACTTTAACGGCACTAACTCTCTTGTTTTGCGATCGCGATTATAACAGTTTATAATTTTTCTGAGGCATTCAGTCAGAGGTGGAAAGATATTGAAATCATACTTCACAATACAGAACAGTTTGTCACATGACGGCCCATTTGTCACATGACCGCCCATATATGCAATTAAATGAATTATTTTTTCGTTATTTAATTGTGTTTGCGAACTTTACTCAGTTTGACTTGCAGTAACAGTTGTAATGCCCACATGGGTTGTTCGCGACAGTGCAGGTAAAATCCCTTTGATCAAACACGTGATTAACTTTTAAGAGAGTCGGGATAGTTATAATTATGTAATGGTCCATCTTCTATTCCACATTTTGAAAAGCTGAAGTGGAGAATTTCACTTTAGTGATGTAATTAAAATCTGGAAGTTTTTATTTATTATGTCATTCTGAACTCCTTGACCCTTAACTTTATGGTATGGAAAATGCCTTTTAGTGACTTTAGAAAAATGGTAAACTTTCTAGCTATTAAATCAGAGATCAATATTGCGGGAAGATAAATAATGCCTATATCTATGCTTGTATTTTAATAGCTCAATTTCCGGAGGAGAGACAAAGATAGGAAAGCAAGAATGAAAAGGGTAAGGTGTTTGCTATTAAAATATGCTACTTTTCCACTGGAAGTTAAGAACAATATTTCGGAATAAAGGTAAGGCCACTCAAAGTGAATTGCCCATTTCTCAGGTCAAAACATTTTGAAAAGTATGCAAGTGTGGTTTTTAGCTCACCTGAGACAAATTCTCCAGAGGAGCACCAGTCATCACTCGTCGTTTGTCCATCCGTCTGTCTGTTCATCTGTCTGTCTATCAACAATTCTTTAAACATCTTCTTCTTTGCAACCATAAAACCGAATGGGTTCATATTTGGTGTGGCTGTTCCAATTTGGCTCGCATTCAAATTTGTTCAAATGAGGTCACTGGATCAAATAGTAATTCTTAAAACGACTTCTTGTCATGTGCCATCGGCCCGAATGGGTTCATAATTGACATGTAGATGGGAACGAGTAAGTTTGTGGTCATTCGGCCAAAAAACATGGCCACCGATGGCCATTTTGGATTTCAAAATTCAATCCATTAGCATGGGCTACAGGTGGTACTGTTTGTCTGATCATCATGAAATTTGTCAAGAATGTTAACATTGACATGGAGATGGTAACGAGTTATTTTGGGGTTATTCTGGCAAAAAAACATGGCCGCCGGTGGCCATTTAGAATTTACTCTTTGCATCACTAAATCCATTGGCATGGGCTACAGGTGGTACCTTAGGTCAGATCATCATTAAATTTGTCATGGATGTTAACATTGACATGTAGATGGGAAAGAGTCATATTGGGGTCATTTGGCCATAAAACATGCCCGCCGGCAGCCATCTTGGATTTTACCCCTTGCATGACTAAATCATTTTCATGGGCTACAAGTCGTATCTTTGTTTGGATCATTATGAAATTTGTCATGGATGTTAATATTGACACGTAGATGGTAACGAGTTATTTTGGGGTCATTCGGCCAAAAAATGGCCACCGGCAGCCATCTTGGATTTTACTCTTTGCATGACTAAATCCTTTGGTACGGGCTACAGATAATACGTTAGGTCAGATCATTATGAAATTTGTCATGGGTGTTAACATTAACATGTAGATGGGAACAAGTCATTTTGGGGTCATTCGGCAAAAATAATGGCCACTAGCGGCCATCTTGGATTTCAAAATTCAATCCATTAGCACGGGCTAATCTGAATGAAATGACTGTCAGGGTGTGCATCCGTCAGTTTGTGAGTCCATCAAATAGTATGGTAATCAACTCCTCACTCAGTTTTAAATGAAGTGATTTGACTCTTTGGGATATTGGTACCCATATATTGGCATGCTGATGTGCAATATGTATTTGGACAATGGAAAAATTAATTTTTTCACCGAGGCATTCCTCTTTCTTAACCCTTTGGAGAGTATCTATAACGTCATATGCATCACGTCGTGAGTAAATTTAACGTCAAGGTCATAGCAATAATTATTAACAAGTTTGGGTCACAAAAGTGTCCAATAATTCGTTTTAATTTATGTGGATTTTTTTTAAGTGTGTTATCATAATCGATTGCACTAATACATTTGGGACATTATATTAATCAAAATAACTCCTATACAAATCATTTATAAATCAGATGATTTATTGAAGTTATGTCTACATAAAATAACATTTCCTGAAACGACATATATGTCGTTCTACTCCTCAACCGATAGACGACATATATGTCGTTCTTCTCGCCAAAGGGTTAACTCAGAAACTTTTTCCCATTCTAATTTTTCAAATTTTTAAGTTAATAGAGTATCCGCATACTACATAGGTACTTGGACGAATTTTGTTTTTGTAATTCTTATTTGAGATCAAGGTTGAATATGTTCATATTACATTTTGTTCACTACTGTTTTAATTTTTCATGGAGTTGTGCCTCGTTTTCGACTTGATATTTTTTTTGTTCCAAAAAAGCCAACCTCCAAAGAAAACCCATCTTTTTCAGGGGATGTGTCTTCAACAACTTTTATTGACTTTACTATTGACCTTTCTGTGAAGTGGTTTCCTTCTTTAAGTTTGCTATATAATTGAATCTGTTTTATTTTACAGTTATCAGACGGACCTAAGTGGATTCCAGGATCACTACCTGCTCAGGTTAGTTCAACAAATAATTCATAACCACTGTGTATCACAAACCAAAAGTAGAATATCTGTCGATGATAAGAGCTAACTATGGGGTCATGTGTAGTTTTAAAACCCTCAAGCTGAAAATAGAAGCTACCTTGGCTTCTGTGCAAACTTGAAATATCAACAGCCTACAGTATTTGTCCCAGCTTCACTTAGGAGATAAACGTCCTCTGTTAAGTTAGATATTCGGAGATTCGAGCATGAAAATGGCTTGCTGGTGAATTCACAAAATGTTTTCAAGCTCAAGGCCGCGAATATCCAGCGAAACATGGTATGTGGTATGTTTATCTCCATTCTAATTTAATTGAAAAAAAAATTCAATATAAACTGCACAAAAAGCACTTCATATGGGCATTACATACCATTAAGTGAGATCTCCTTGTCCGGTGCATAAATCTCAAAAGGTATGTTCCACGGGGTTACTCTGAAGAGCACCCGTATAATTTCTTGTTACTTGTACAAAAAGTAAAAAACTTGCAGCTGCACTCGATTACACGACTCCTGGCATGTCATCGATAACATCGTCGGTGGCCACTGTCGGTGAATAGAAAATTTTAGGTCACTGTTTTCAACCAATCGGAATTAATGTTTTAGTTACATTATATTTAACTTGGAATTACAATTATAACGATATGACTTATTTGTAACTTTTTCAGAAAATTGGTGACAAGCCATCCACTGTTAATGTTCGGGAGATGAAAACTGAGAGTGCGGCTGCCAGGATTAAATCTAACGAGGAAGCAGCAGCATCACTTAAATCCATGCTGGTGAGTTAAGTCCAATTTTTCCCAAGTTATTGTGTCTTTTTCTCAGCATAAGCTATAGAATTTATGTTGAAATTCTGTAAGCGGGATGTATCAACAATGATTACAAACCAAAAACACTGACATTGGTTGATATACATGAAAATCAAACAAAGTTGGGTTTTCGCCCACCTCTATATGGGAGACTCGCATATATAAGAGAATGCATTGGTATGGGGTTTTCACAAAATTTCAGAAAGCTTCAGTCATGGAAGGGTTAAACACAAGTTGCATTGCTTGCAGACAAATTTGGCATCACCAGATGAACCCTCTAAATGCAAAACACTGTTTGTCAGTGAGGGGGATTTGAGCATCTACTGGGCGAGACTCTGCTGAGTCCAATAGATGCCAAATCCTCCGAGCGGACATAAACAGTTTAAGCGACTACATTCACTACATATTTTATTTATCCATCGCACAAAACTTGACTTTTGTGAGGTAAATCTGTCATTTTCCTCAGTTTTACATTCGTTACTTCGATGACGCCCTTACATGTATTAGGTCAATCAAACTAATTAGCATTCATGAGGTGGGAAAAACCGGAGTGCAGCTTATTAGAGTGAAATAGTCGTTGGATTTTTTTTAATAGTTATTCGAAGCTGGCCTTTTTCTAATGTCTTATAGATGGTTTTTATAGTGAAAACACATTTCCGTTTACTAATTTTGTTCCAATTGCAGGGAACTAAGGACAATAAAAACGTTCCAAAATCACAATGCGTCATTTAGGTCAGTTGACGTCACTTGTTACCTGCACAATTTGCATATACAATTACGTTGTGAAAGTAGTACTAACCTAATAAAGCTACGCTGACCTAATAAAGCAAGATTGACGTAATAAACGTAACATTTATTAGGCAGGATTTATGTAGGCAATAGAGATAGTGAGCTGTGGATAAAGAGCATTCCTAATTATGATCTTTTATACTTGTTTTCAACGTAACTTACTGATGGATGCTTTTATGGATGTGTGATACGATTGCTGGTGATCGTAAGTATTTTTCGTTTTTCGTTTGCCTTGGATTTAGGAAATTTTACTAATTTTTATGTCAAATCTTTAAAAGTTTTGGCATAGATATCATGCTTGAGCCTTGAAAATATATAATTTTGTATATTGGCCACGATTTTCATCCAATTCTAATCTAAACTGGGACTGAAGTAGTTTTGCTGCATTTTCAGAACCCATGTTATAAGTATGACGAGGAGGATAAAAAAACTCGTAAGAAAGACCGGAAAAACCAGGCATGGTGCAATGACCAAATAAAGTCTATCATCCGCCTGCGTAAACGCTTGTGGAAAATCGCCAAGAAATCCAATAAGCCCACGGATTGGCAGAACTACAAGAATGCAAGGAACAAAACAAATAACATGAAGCGAGAGGCTAAGGACCGCTACATGGAACAACTTGATGACCTGCTTGCTCAGGTGCGGCGTTAATATAGGCTAAGCTTGTTCGCCAAACCCTGGTATTTAACACTGAATATTTACGTATATATATATACATCACAGTATAAATGTATATTTCAATATAGCTGGAGGTCAATGGGATATATGCACTCAATAAAATAACCAGTCATACAATAAAATAAAAGTGGCAGTGTTGATTTTATGGAAGAAATAAATAATAGATAAAAAATAATTAAACAATATAGCATTTTGTCAGACAAGTGGTCTCCTTCTGTTCTGGGATTAGCCTTGGTAATCCATTGTGAATAGGCTTTCTATTGATAAACTATAGCAGGTCTGTTCATATGCAAATCTAACTATGGCTTTGGTATGATATTTTCTATAACTACCAAATATTACTTATTAGCTCAACTTACTTTGTAAATTTGAGCTATTGCCATGGGTTGGCATCCGTCGTCCGTGTGTGCGTGCGTGTGTCCGTCAACAATTTCCTTTGGCGCGGGCTACAGTTCGTATCTTTGGTCTGATCTTTATGAAATTTGTCATGAATGTTGACATTGACATGTAGATGGGAACGAGTCATTTTGGGGTCATTCGGCCAAATAACATGGCCGCTGGTGGCCATCTTGGATTTCAAAATTAAATCCATTTGCGCGGGCTACAGGCCGTACTATTTGTGTGATCATCATAAAATTTGTCATGAATGTTGACATTTACATGTAGATGGAACGAGTCATTTTAGGATCATTCGGCCAAAAAACATGGCCGCTGGTGACCATCTTGAATTTTACTCTTTGCATCACTAAATCCTTTGACTTATCCTACAGACCACATCTCTGATCCGATCATCATCAAACTTCATATGGATCATCGAGGTGACCTCTTGATGGGAACGAGTCATTTTGGGGTCATTTGGCCAAAAAACATGGCTGCCGTCAGCCATCTTGGATTTTACTCTTTGCATCACTAAATACTTTCACACACCCTACAGACCACAACCCTGAACCGATTATCACCAAACTTCATATTCATCATTGGGGTGGCCCCTAGTTGGGCACGAATCATTTTGGGGTAATTCAGCCAAAAAACATGGCCGCTGGCGGCCATCTTGGATTTTACTCTTTGCATCACTAAATCCTTTGACACATCCTACAGACCACATCCCTGATCCGATCATCACCAACCTTCATATGGATCATCGGGGTGACCTCTAGATGGGAACGAGTCATTTTGGGGTCATTTGGCCAAATAACATGGCCACCGGCAGCCATATTGGATTTTACTCTTTGCATCACTAAATACTTCGACATACCCTACATACCACATCCCTGATCTGGTCATCACCAAACTTCATATGGATCCTCGGAGTGACCTCATGATGGGAACGAGTCATTTTGGGGTCATTCGGCTAAATAATATGGCAACTAATGGCCATTTTGGATTTTACTCTTTGTGTGAGTAAATATTTCTACAAAATCCATTAGCATGGGTTATAGACCGATCTGTTTGTTTGATCTTCATGAAATTTGTCATGGATGTTGACATTGGCATGTAGATGGGAACGAGTCATTTTGGGGTCATTCGGCAAAAAAACATAGCTGCTGGTGACCATTTTAGAATTTACTCTTTGCATCACTATAAAATACTTAGGCACACCCTACAGACCACATCCCTGATCAGATCATTATGAAACTTGTCATGAATGTTGATATTGACATGTAGATGGGAACGAGTCATTTTGGGGGTCATCATTCAGCCAAAAAACATGGCCGCTGGTGGCCATCTGGGATTTCAAAATTGAATCCGTTGACGCGGGCTACCGGCTGTACTGTTTGTCTGATCTTCATAAAAATTATCATGGATGTTGACATTGAGATGAAGATGGGAACGAGTCATTTTGGGGTCATTCGGCCGAAAAACAATTAGCACCTTTCCTAATTCCTCCATTTACTGTCAACCATTAAATTATTCCCCTACCTAAGTTGAGCTACAGTGTCATTGACACTTTCATTTCTTAATCTTTTGACAACAATTCGTCTACAGATTGCAGCTGAAATTTTAAAAAATCATTATTTTGCAGTTATTTGTCTATATCCATCGTATCTATAATATAATGAAGCATTGTTGCCAGATTCAGTTCATAAAGAGGTTAAACACAGGTCAATAAATAGCCCTGTGCAAAAGAAGACAGATTATATTCTGCAATATTAAAGGAGCTATCAAACCCCTGTGGAGTTAAACAATATATGGTCTGCAGATCATGTGCTAACTGATAAGATTGTTCTACTCATAAACATAACCCTTTCTTAACTGGCGCTTCCTTAAATTTTTTGAAATTGTGTCTTAAGTAGTTATTCCATCTGAGAATGGGCAACAAAATATTCTGACACAGGTCAATTATTACATTGAGGAGGTTAACATACGTCACTCCCAATGAACCAGAGTACTTGTGGCAACAACTAAACCGGAGAACCATACTCCCAACTAAATTTGTGAGTCCACATAAAGATGCCAGACTTATGATAAGGCTCCTGACGGAAAGACACATACTAATAAACATAAGGCAACACAAAGTAGCTGGAAGAGAATATTCAAAAGATTAAGATGGACAGTGGTCAAATGGCAACAACTTAGAGAATTTTGTCTGGTCTTTTGTGAAATAGAGACAGAGCATTACATTACAGGCGAAGTTCTGATTTCATCAGACAGCGTGGTTTAGAATGTAAACAGGTTCATTAAATTCTAAATCTTTGGCCTTCACCACATCCTTCAAACCTGATTTTAAAAATAGTTCCTGCTGAAAAATATTGAATATTCTCATTTCAAACAGAAATAATTGTTTGCACTACCGGTAATAATATTTGATGATAAACTGATATAGCTCCATTTTCACATTATGCACAAATTAAACTACATGTATCACTTTTATGGACTCAGTATGAGTGTTCATTGCTTCAAATGCGCTGGCTTCAGTGAGTGCAACAGATTCTCATATCTTATCGAAATGGCCATTTAACAATCCTAATGGCATATTAAGATGTCCCTCAACTAAGTCAAGATTGAAAATCAGTCCCAATTGTCGCCCATGTCTGGATTTGAACCCACATTAACCTTGTCTAGTTCATAATGCGATGATCTTATCTATGCCCAACCACTTCGGCTAAGGGGACATCTATATGGTCAGATTTGCTCATGAGCTAGACTTGTATATTGTTATTAGTAATCCATTCAGGACATTCAAACAGGCATTGTATTTTAATGAGATATGGTTAGATCTTATTTCATAATAGCAAATAAACACCTGAAAATAAATTAGGTACCCCTTGAATTTAAATAATTCTGAGGCTGATTGTCGGGATTTTTTTTTTACGTGTATAATCAGTATATTAGGACTGAGGAAGTGAGCGAGTGTTAATCTGCTGAGTGCTTGTATGCTTGAGCTCAGTTCAAAAATCACAAGACCATTATGAAACTCATCTAAAGGCTCATGTGATGAACAGCTTAATTCTGCATGTAATGCATGTCATGAATAGGGTTTAATCCCACAACCGGGACTTTCCGAAATTTGGTCTCGATAGCCATGAAATACATCGGTCAGAACTGGGAATTGATATATTTAATGTTCATGTAAATCGTTGATATTGCGATAATCCTATGTTATTTTATCACCAATCAAACTCAAATTTTATCTGAATATCCAGTGGGTCACAAATTGCGAAAAAGTCGGATTGAAACCACAATTCCTAGGTATATTTCCGTTAGAAAATGTGCAGTTCTGTGACTGCTGACATCATTCCTGCGCATTGTGTCAAATTTGTGTTGTGTTCGTGACCTATGCCCCATGTCATTTGCGGCATCGCCTTGCTATCAAAGAGATCACTCCTAGTCACAGGCAGCAAAGAGAAATGGACAATGTGCAGTTAGTGATGACTCCTCACTGATTAGTTTATAACTCTTGATGTAACCCACATCTGGGCTGATGCTGCACTTTTTGCACGTGGATTAAATGATGGAGTACATTTCTTGTACCATTGAATGCGATGTCCCCAACTATTTGGGTGTATATCATGTCTTACTGGCTGCGACTATTACATCACACCCACATTTCATTATTTGTACTGTATATATTATATGATATAATAATTGCTATCACATTCATAAATTTCACGTTCTGACACAATATATGTCAAATTATTTCCAAATACAATAGCCTGTAGCATATTTCACAAAAAACTATGCTTATGATAACATGAATTTGAATCTATTTTTTGGACTTGTAAATCACAACGTCAACTGTGAGGTGATACAAAACATATCTGTGATTTTATTAAACACGCCTTTGTATTACGAAAGAAGAAAGTAGATAAGGACACTATAAACTAATATGAGCTAATTATTAGCGAATAGTAATTATGTATGTCTACATACAGCTACATGTATATTATATTTGTTACGATCCATATATATGTTCAAAATTTATTTATTTGTCTGTATTTGAATAACGCAGACATGTTTTAACATGAGAATTTTTCCGATAAAGATTGAGAATAATAAACCACAATGTAGCTTGCCTTGGTTGCAGATATCAGAACCCTAATACCCTGTGTAATGGTGATGACTGATCACCTTTGTTCATCCACTTCTGTAGAATTTTACAAGCTTTTATATTACCCAATCTTCCTGGGAAAATTCCCGGGAGGTACCAACAGTATTTTCATTCCTGTTCCCGGTTCCCTGAAACCAGGAATATATTAAACCCTAGTCACGACAGGACTTGGATTCATCCTGCCCTCATTGTAATGAGTAGACACCTGATTCAATACTGCCATGAGGCTGTCACTTCCTCTTGCAGCAGATGAGGGATTTCAGTGCCGTTATTCACTCTTTTGTAGACTATTCGTTCCCTATGGTGCCAAGCCACCAAGGAAAGATCCACCTATTGTTAACCGAGAGACTTTTGACATTTGAAGACGGATGTCCAGCATATGTGTACATATTCTCTCTAAGTCAACCCAGTGATTTCCGGAACTTGATTCTTCCCATTCATTTGGTGTTCATTCAAGCATGTACAGTAATGCTCTAAGTAATCGACTCCTTAACCGCAGCAGAATTATGGGTAATTTTTCAGGATTTAGTTGGAAATATGGCTTGTTGCCATTCGTAGGAAAGCTCTCCCCGAGAGCTTTCCGATGAATGGCAACAAGCCATATTTCCGACTAAATCCTGAAAAATTGCCCATAATTCTGCTGGAGTCGATTACTTAGAGAATTACTGTAGCTGACACCATGTCGATTTCACATGAAAGTAGATACTTTGTTCATTTTGTGATGACACTTTCTAGGGAATTCCAGTTTAAACCTAGCATCACCTTATATGGTATTTGTCAACCACACTCGCTTGCTGTTCCAACTGCCATAAAAAAAACATTATTAGAGGACTTTTTTGCAGCTTTGATACCGTATTTGGTGTTAATGTGAATATTTATTGGTAGTAATTTTGATCACTAAATCGGCTTTTGATGAAATGCTGTTATTGTGGCAGCTGGATGATACGGGGATCCTCAGTTAAAGCTGTCTGTTAAACTTGTTTACCTCCAAATGACTGAATTGGAATCTTATATCTTCTGTAATTATCTGAACTCACTCCCATATGAATATTAGACTATTCCAGTGAGAATTGGAGATTCCAGTTGTTATTAGTTAATATTGGATTGTTATTTCTTGAATTTAGAACGAGGATGGTTCGAGTACCTCCTCGAGGGGAGAGAAGCGTAAGCATGAGGAGGGGGAAGAGGAGGAGCAGGAACCTGCTGATAATGTGAGGCTTTGGGAGGACGGGTGGAAGGACAGATACTACGAGTCCAAGTTTGATGTGGACGCTGATGATATGGAATTTAGACACAAAGTGGTGAGTCGTAATTCTCATATTTTAAAATTCTCAAATTTTATGGTGATTGTTTATGGATACTTCAACAATATTTTTTGATTTTCAATTCATGCTTTACTTCCACTCCCAAAATATTTTATTGGTTTAATATCTTTAAAATATGCGATATGTATGTATTGTGTAGGAGGGTGGGGTGGGGGTGTATTGGCACATGCTTGTCATTCGCCCTTGTTTTGTTATATAATACACTAATAATTCCTTATTTTCCAGGCAAACCACTATGTTATCGGCATGTGCTGGGTGCTCAGGTATTATTACCAGGTAAATATATCAAATATACTCATTTGGAGAAATTTGTTCTCAATTTGGTGATGGCTCTGGAGTGAGGGAATAAAGATGAAGTAAGGATTGAAAGGTCTTGCTGTCTGGTGTGATTGGGGTTATCGTGAGTTTAACTGTGTCATGCATTTTTACTGGTTCCTCTCGTCGCTGATAAAACATTTTTCATCGAAAAACCAACTGAATCACCGATTACAAAATGTTCCACCAGACAGAATGTGTATCGCCATTCTAATTCACACTGACCTAAAAATCATGTAAAAGATACGAGAATCTGCCAAAGAGTTGCTGGCGTGGACATGGTTGAGAGTTTACAAACAATCCATATCACCTACTCGAAATTGTGATACGATTCATGAACAAATGGGTCCTTATATCGAATAGAAATAAACCGGCAATGCAAAGGAATCCACTAAATTCATTGACTTGAATTCCATATCATGCCAATTTGACATCAGGTATGCAAAAATTATATCAATAAATACAAGTTACTTGGCAAAGTTGTGCCAATGTATTACACTACTGACATGCCATTGACATACTTTCAGCTTTTTCAATGTCATATTCACTAGCAGGGTCCGCGCTGGGCCGAAATTTACTTTTGCTAAATGAAAATATTTTGATTGATCAATATTTCTCAACTTTCTTGAGGAATTAAAAAGCGACTTGCCGAAACTTTTGCCAAATTAAAATATTTCTTGCCAAATGTGAATTATTTTTGCCATTGGCAAGTTAGGCAAGTGGCAGGATGAACCCTGTTCACTAGGGGGAGGAGCTTACTGTTGCTAGGAGACAAGGCGTTTGCAAAAATAGTCTAATATTTTATCAGCACTTGTCCTTATGCTAATATGAATCGTACGTGACACGTAGTGGGAGCAACCACGCATGATGTGCCTCAAATTTGCCTTTTTTCGGGCGACATAATGCTAAGAATAATTTATGTAACACCATGCAGTGGTCACGACATGCCAAATTGACAAGACGTTTCGTGGATTGTAAAATCTTGTTTGGATTATCGTCATGTCTTCTTCATTTTTCGTTTTCAGTAACCCTTTCAGCTCTTTCCATCAATGTATCATATTATTATAATCAATCAATTTGAAAAATGATCAAGGAAATATGGGTTGATACAAAAATCGGACTTGGCACTGAAAGGGTTAACAAATTAGCTGCCTCTACGAGTTAACTCATAGTAAATGGTTCCATGGGACCTGCTACAACGAGTTGACTGATTAGTTAGATATCAAAACCCTGCTTGAGTGTGCTAATTTCTATCGTCTGGTATGTATATTACTGGCTTTATAACTGGTTAAATACTGACAGTGGCAGAATTCGGATATAGTGCCAGTGGCTCTTGGACAGTGTTCGCGCTGGACCGAAAAATATTGTGGCCAAAAGTTTAGCCAAATGAAAATTTTATTAGCCAAATAAAAAAAACTTTGGCCAAATGGTTTTTGGCCAAATTAAAAAAAACTTTGGCCAAATTAAATCCTCATTTTCTGGGCGGTTCACAATTAATGACTAAAATATTTGTTTTAAACTTTATTTGTTACTCAGAATAAAAACATAATTAAAACAACACAAAAACAACTTTAAAAACAATATTATACGAACATAGGTATCACACAGGCAGATCATTTCATAAAACATTAATATAGAATATGGCTATCGCAAACATGAAACTAAAATTCGATATAATTATAATCACACAAAACTCTAAACCAATTGTAATAACTCTATGTCGATGACACCACGACGGTCGCTAACTATTGCTTATTATAATAAGGTGATAACTGTTGAATATCTATTGTATTCAAACCTTTTATGGTGTGAAGCCAGGTTATTAGACGGGACACAGTTAATGACACATTACGTAACCATTGAGTTAAGAACTGCTCGTCTGTAAGGAACAAAGCATTTAGGTAATTTATCTAAATTATCTTACAGACTGCCTAATCAACAGACAATTACATAACCAGTATACAGCTTAAGAGTTTTGACAATTAGGCTGGTTAAATGTTAGAGCTTACCTTTTGCTGTCTCGTGAAGTTTGATTACGTGCAGTTTCAATGTGTAATGTTCCCTTTGTACAATTCAATGAACGCCACTGTTACAGAACGATATTTCCGTGGTACGAAATACTATTCCTCGCTTTTTTAGTTAGCTTTCCGACTCAATGATTTCCGTCTCCATTTGGGGTAAAACAAATTTAGCCAAAAGATTAGCCAAATGAAATTTTTATTAGTCAAATTCGAAAAAGATTGGCCATTGGCTAATTTGGCTACCGACAACGCGAACCCTGCTCTTGGAAATTCGAGCTAGCCCAACATTAAGTGTGTGCACAAGCGCTTGTTTACCCATGCATGCAAGTTCAGTTTCCTGGCAATGAGTGTACATGTATGTATATAAATTCATTTATCATGCCTTATTCAATTATTGGAATACACAATGCTGAAACGTGTTATAAAGCTAACTCGTAGTCTGCACCTGGGTTGAAATTTACAAGTGTTTATCGCTGATGCCAGCTACAAGTTATCTCGTAGGTAAATAAATGTTACGATTGTGACGTCTTAGATGACCATGTCTTATACACAATATGCTTGCACCTGTATCTAAGTCATCCAAAACGTAATATTTATTTACCTACGAGATAACTCGTAGCTGGCACCAGCCATGAAACACTGGAAAATCTGTTTCAGACTACGAGTTATCTCATAGTAGCCTTATGACATGTAACCTGATATTGGTCGAACCTTCACTCCTACATAGGTAAAATATCAACTACTATTGGCAAAAACATGCATTCCCATGTTGGCATTAGGGATGTAATTAACCATTTATTTTCAGCAGTGAACTTGTTAATTGTGTAATGCAAAAAGAAAAACTGTGTTATAACCATGGATAAATTTCCAACATCATGGCACAAATAGAAATTTCAGTACATTATGATTTTGACAACAAAAAAGTTGTTTAAATATATGCAATTTAACACTGAAAGTATGCGCGGATATCAAAATTAGGTTAAACGTAGAATTTTAATTGCAGCAAGCAACTGGCTCAGTCGCTGATTGGTAGAAAATATCTGCTAATAATTATTTGATTGACAGCTGTGGAATGGTCCATAACGTCGTCATTCCAACGTTCTTCGATTGGTTGTTTCAATTAAAAATAGGTTGTCTGAATAATTTCCCTGACATTCACGTAATCAAGCCGATGTGCGATTCAATCAGACTTCAAATTTTCTCATTGTTGACACTGTTTTCCCTATGAACGAAGATACTTCCGAATAATGATTCAGATTATTTTTATCAGTGAGCAGGCCTCTGGCTTGTACTCATGCATCAGGATACGTAAATTCATATGAATTTACTGCAGCTGCACCTGGACAACTGACAATCAGCGCTGGAGAATTTACCTGTTTAATAGGAAAGGGAATGAGTGGATTGGAATTATCAATCTACGATGAGATATTAAATACTACATAAGTTCCAAACTTCATGTTTCAGTTTTTGTTTTAAACTAACAACACAGTTGTTAAGGCACAGCTTTAGAGCACTTTGTTGGGTCGTCGCCTGTGTACTGTTAGAAATTCTCTGGTAACATTATTTGTCTTATCATTTCAGGGTTGCCCTTCATGGAAGTGGTATTTCCCATTCCACTATGCACCATTTGCATCAGATTTTGTCAATATTGGTGATTTGCCGAATGACTTTGAGTTTGGAACACAACCGGTAAGCTTGAATATTCTATTCTATTTCAGTTCTTTCTCTCCTGTATATTTTGGTCAAGTTGAGTTACAAAACTCAACCAATTGTTTTATGTATTTCGGCAGGCATCTGTTCATCCCTATGTTGCTACATATTAACATAATAATGACTTCCACTCATGAATCTATTTTATCAAATCGAAAGCCAGTCCTGCCCAAATCTTATATCAGGAATTATTTATTTTGAATGATTTTCTGGGTGTTTATATCATCGCATAAGCATGTTAATGTTAATTTTTTAAGCAGATTGGGTTTGCGACTTTTATTCATGCACACATTTCATTATGCTACTGCAAATCAATCATAGCATCTCTGACGTGTATCTCTTCATATAGTTTCTGTCGGAGCTATAAAATAAATAATAATTCTGACTTGAAGACATCAGCCAACAGGCACTTCCGTCATGGTGTAATACTCCTAAATTTGGCAAGGGATATAGAGATGGGCTCTGAGTCGGTCCGTCCATCTGTCCATAACAACTTTGAAGCTCTATATCTTTGTCATTGTCAGCCGGATTTTAATGATCTTCAGTATGTTGATAGTTTGGGTAACCAGCTCCTCTTGCAGCGTGTGTTGGAGAGTATTGAAACTTTAGGCCCTTCTTTCAGACATATTTTTAGATATACAAAGTCTATATAAAGGGTGTATATATTCATTTTGACAATTATTATAATAGTCAAATGTTCCAAAAATGCCACCTTTAGGCCAAAAAAAAAAGTTTTTTGGTTCTCGGCAATTGTTTTTTTCAAATCAATGAGGGAGGGTTGTATTTTTATTTTTTATTTTTTTCTGCGCATAGTAAGCATGGACAAAGATACCTTCCTCTGTCTAGTAATAACCAGAAAGGTAGAGGGAACTGTTATGCATATAAACTCATTTAGTCTTATATAAAAATGACATTGTACTACCAGTGTATGACTGGGATTACCTAACAATATATAATGCCCCTGACATTAACTACTGTTATTGTTGTCTAAAAACTGATACCTCCCCATTCTAATATGTGATCCTGAATTTAGTCCTGTGCCTTTCAATTAAAGTTACAATTAGTGTAAGTTGTTCACAATGACTAATTGTAAGAAGAGCATGAGGATCAGCTAATCATTTTCTTAATTGTAGTCATCTACTTCATATTGGAAACCTGCAAGTCACTTTTTAACACATTACATGTTAGAGCTCAATGCACACTAATATCCAACGCATATCTGCTATGGACATGTTGATAAAATCAAACAAAAAAAAAAACTATTTGTTTTTTTCAAATTTATTTTTTCGTAAGTTTTTTTGTCATAACATCAGGCATTGCAATAAAAAGACCTAATGCGGCCCTTTTTATTCAATGCGGCGGGGTCTGAGAACCAAAACTTTTTTTTTTTGGCCTTATCTAAAAAGCCGATGTCCTAAAAGGCCACATTTTTATTTCATTTAGTTTCTTTTGAGGTGACAGAAATTTAACAGCCTAATTTATGAACCCATCCTACAACTTTTCCCCCCATATTGCCAAAAAAACAAACTTTAAACATTAAAAAATAATTTTGGCCTTAGTCTTTCTTTTATCCTTTTTTTTCTGTTAAACATTTTTATAGGAAGAAATAATAATTTGAATAAAGCATATCCGTTTCAAAAATCTTTTGATATGCATATAAATTTCGTTCTTTGGATGGTGATGAATATTAAAAAAATCAAATTTCCCTCCAGCATCTACTATTTTTCCCACCCAAACATTAGAACAACCATGGCCTTAATTAATCATTTGTGAATAACACAATTCTAATATTTAGAATCACAGGAATGAGTCATCATATATCATCATCGTTTATCTTTGCAGTTTAATCCACTAGAACAGTTGATGGGAGTATTTCCGGCAGCCAGTAAAGAGCATTTACCTATCACATGGAGAGAGCTTATGACAAGTCCAGTAAGTCAGTTAAAATTATACCTACCTGGAGAATACACGTGGATGAATGGAAGTTATTATTTGTAAATAGTTCTGTAATTCAAGGCAGAGTACTATTGTACTGTCTGTGCAGTAGGTGACAAAACCCAGTTATCTGAAAAACATTTTATAAAGTTATTACAACAAAGGCATGCAAATTTTAACACCCATGCATCACCAGTAATAACTGAAGGTATTATAGAGCCCAGGTTTGATGTGAATTTATGCGGAGACACTGACGATTAGCTGTTTGAAAATAAATCTTGCTACTCGTTTGCGTGAAATTAGGAGTTTTCTAATTCCGTATCTGATTCCAGGTGAAATAGACCTTATCATACCATACCGCCGATACGAGGAAAGTAACTTTGGTTATTTTTTGGGTGTTAGCGAGAAAATAACATAATTCTACTCACCAGTCAAACTTATTTTATCTTTATCCACCTCAAACTACTACAATTTAATAATTATGTTCATCCATAATGGATTGTAGGCGACATTGTATTCTTCAGTTTTCAATATTCGCAAAACACATACATGAATAAAAAATATGAAAAAATAAAAGCCTAATATTGCTATTCACCTGATACTAAATTTAAGAATGTTTTCAAGAATTTACTCTCATTTTCAGGATTCTCCAATCTTGGATTTCTACCCAGAAGACTTCAGAATTGATCTAAATGGCAAGAAGTTTGCTTGGCAAGGTAACTATATTCTCACAGGACTATAATAACAATTTACTTCTATATACTTATATAATCTCACAGGACTATAATAACAATATACTTCTATATACTTCTATAATCTCACAGGACTATAATAACAATTTACTTCTATATACTTCTATAATCTCACAGGACTATAATAACAATATACTTCTATATACTTATATAATCTCACAGGACTATAATAACAATATACTTCTATATACTTATATAATCTCACAGGACTATAATAACAATATACTTCTATATACTTCTATAATCTCACAGGACTATAATAACAATATACTTCTATATACTTATATAATCTCACAGGACTATAATAACAATATACTTCTATATACTTCTATAATCTCACAGGACTATAATAACAATATACTTCTATATACTTATATAATCTCACAGGACTATAATAACAATATACTTCTATATACTTATATAATCTCACAGGACTATAATAACAATATACTTCTATATACTTCTATAATCTCACAGGACTATAATAACAATATACTTCTATATACTTATATAATCTCACAGGACTATAATAACAATATACTTCTATATACTTATATAATCTCACAGGACTATAATAACAATATACTTCTATATACTTATATAATCTCACAGGACTATAATAACAATATACTTCTATATACTTATATAATCTCACAGGACTATAATAATATACTTCTATATACTTATATAATCTCACAGGACTATAATAACAATATACTTCTATATACTTCTATAATCTCACAGGACTATAATAACAATATACTTCTGTTTCCAAGTCTGAATTTAGTGTGTCTGATATTTGCAGAATGAGGACACCAGAGGGTGAATTTAGTGATGCTATCCCACATAGTGGGCTAGCATCACCAATTCACAACTCTAGTGACCTCATTCTGTTTAGGACTCAACTGCTCTGAGAGACCTAGGATCAGATTGAAGTTCCCCAGTTGAAGTTGGTGATGTTCACCCATTAGTCACCTCGTTTTCAAGATAATCAACTCTATGCTGAACCTGTTAGGCTTTTCCTATACATTCCATTCCCATATTATTGCTATAAAGAGCAGTAAAACAATGCTGTCTTCATTAAGTATAGCAACCTTCTAATTGGTTCTTACAGCTGTAACATGTTTCATTTGCAGTCAGCTGATTTTGTTAACACAGCTTTGCGGTTTTGACTGCAAATTATGGCACACTCAATTATGATGTCAACTAGAAAATTTTGTAATCAGTATGGTCGGTTTACACATCATCTGATTGTATTCTTAATTTCTATTTCATCATTTCGCAGAACTCTTTAACCTGAATGACAATTTTTAGAAGTCACCATTCAACAACTTTCATATTCAGAATCTCTTGCTGCTAGAAGGGCAATGGTCGGTTAAATCATGTTTGCATATCCCTACTTTATTCACTCTTCGGATTCAGATTGGGGATGACATCTTGTTTACTATAGTATATGAATATGGATAGTATGCCTTGTAGCGGTTATTGCCCTCCACCTTCATCACAAATTTATTTTGTTCACTTTTAGATTTTTGGTTGTTTATATTAATAAACAGCCTGTTGAATATGAACTAGTGTTTAGTTGTCAATGAAAAAGCTTATCCTTAGTGCCCCCTCATTTCCTGATATATGGGATTAATTAGATTCTGAAGAAAATAAATAGGCTCCATATAAATTGAGGTCTATGCAGGTCTATGAACTTGTTTTGTGAGTCACAAATAAACTTGCTTGACATCCATTTTTTGCAGGAGTTGCCCTCTTACCCTTCGTCGATGAGAAGAGATTGCTCAGTGCCTTGGAATCTGTATATCCAGACCTCACAGAGTTTGAGCGTAAGTTCTTGTAAACAAAGATCATGTCATGAATCTCTACTCTGGCTAAGCCCATTTGTTTAATTAAATTTATTCATTATTCGAATGAATTGGACCCTAAACTATACAGTCTATACAGAAAATAAACAGACACAAAAAAATGGACATATAACAATTAAATGGTGAACATATCTTGTATCGTGGAAATTCCTAATAATCATTTAATATGAAGCATCAGAAGTGTACTAAATAAAACCTATATATGTTTGTCCTGAAATGCTGCTGATGGTTTAGAATGTTGTAATATACAATTAAAGTGTTATGAAGAAATAAATTTCAAAATAATTTGAATATTGCATTGAGATCATATTCCTCCAGTTCAAAACCTGTGAAATTTATGAAGTCCTTATTACGAACTTTACTATTGCAAAAAATAACGTAGGTAATATATTTCTTAGTTAACACCTCTTCGTTGTATTTCACAACAAGTGAAACTCAGCTTGGGATTATATAATTTTGGCGACCTTTTGTGAGCTAGAGATTCATTGCATGATATAATGTAAACTCAGAATGGAAAATTAGCCTCAATATGAGGCGAATTGATCCCCATATTCAAAAGGTATTCTGTGTTCTGTTTCCAACTGTAGTCAAATGTATTGGATACATGGATAAATAATTGTTTGGAATAAAATTCTACAATCTTCCTGCGATATACACAATATATTCTAAAATGCTTTTCAGCCATTACAAATTTATCAGAAACCTATTTAAATTTCTAATTGTGAATAAGTTAAAGACTGAGTTTTGAACTCTCATAAAATTCAGAATAAATTTACAATTAAAAATATTTATGATGCCCGCTTTAGGTAATGAATGTGGTACCTGAGAACAGTGTTTTAATTTATTTGGTCCAAGAAATAATACCATTAATTTTGCGATAAAATTGGCTTTGGTGCTTAATGACCATGTAAGTATAATGTATCGGCTTGTGACATTGACACAATCAGATTGATATTCTGAATGTTTACATTTTTTATCTGATTTATAGTGAAGAGAAACACCAGGGGAAGTGACAGACTATTCGTTGGTGCTAAGCATTCAGCTTTTGATTTCATCGAAGGATTGTATGAAGGATCAGAGCAAAATGGTGATGGTGAATCAGGAAAGGAGGTAAGTGTTATTTGATATATAGAGGATATGAAATGAGTGTTTCTCTCATATGATATTTATGAAACGAGTCTAAGAATTTTCAGTTTTCTCGAGCCTCCGGCGAGAGAAAACTGAAAATTCGTGACGAGTTTCATAAATATCATATGAGAGAAAAACGAATTACATATTCTATTTATCATATGACACCTATAAATTGATAATGATGTCCAAAACGCACACAAATCACTAAATAGCTATATGACATCGGCAGCAAAAGGTTAATGTGATGTCACTTCATTGCACCGGAAGCCCAATTACACCTGGTGAACTAGCAGAAATAATATGCACGCGAAGATATAGTGCGCTATTCTGTTCTCAGTTTGTGACATTATATCGTATGTTTATTAGATAAATACGAATTACATATTCTATTTATCGTATAACAATGTCCAAAACTATATATTTCAAGATTATAATTGCGAGAATTTCGGCATCGCGTTGATTGACGCGCACGAATTTGACCTGCATTTAGTTAGAGATGCGGCTCGGCTCAGGCTGCCATTCAGCCAATCAGAACACACTTTTTGTCAACAAACCACTCAAATTATCGGAAGGTGATATGAACTAGTAGTTCATATGAAATTGATTTATGACATACTTTCCAACGTAAATAATGATTGAGTCATATGATAAATATATTTATTACATGATCCTACCCTTATTCCATTCAATAAACCCATTCTATAAATTGTGATATTAAACGTTCGTTTAATAACAGGAAATATTGCCAGGTGACCTTTGACTTCCGGTTTGTCGTCTGTTTACATTCTGTACGCTACTTCTCAAATTAACATGGCTTCCAATATTTTTCCAACAAACTATAATGAATGAAGAGTTTGAAAAGTTATGTCATTAATATTCGCCATTAAATACGCCAAAGAGTCTTTATTTGTCTGGGACTATTTCTTCACACGGGCAAACAACTCATAGTTACGTGAAACGTCACCGCAGGCCTTACAGAAACCGACGTTAGTTTCACGTCCCATTTGTTGATTTATGTATGTTTTGTTGATGTTTTGGGTCATGTTATAAATAGAATCTACAACTCGTCCACAGTTTTATAGCGGAATTTACAAAACCGTCCAGTAAATTAGGTCTGGACCTCGCCAAAGGCTCGGTCAAGACCTAATTTACTGAACTCGTTTTGTAAATTGCGCTATAAACTGGGGACTCGTTGTAGATCCTCTATATATATTTTTTCAGATCTATTTTTTTCTGTTGCAGGAAACATTATTCTCTTTTTGATATACATCCTTTGAAAAGAGCTCATATTATGGTATCTGTCCTTATTCAATATTTTCAGTTTCCAGATCATAACTTTAACATTTGTTTTTCGATAAACTCAAAACCTTTTATGCGATTTAATCACACGAAGACACAGGTCAAATTTGAATATGGGGTCGGTCCGACAAATTTTGCTTGAATTATATATCCTATTGTTGGACTTAGAAAATGCCGAATTATTTATTTCCGGATGATAACTTAAGTTTTGGGTTTTTTATCAACTCGGCATCTGCGATGGATGCCACTTTTTATCTTAAATTGAAACAAACATTTGGTGCTTAGAAAAATAGGCAATACATTTACAACTTAGTGGAAAATTCATTAAAGGTGCCACTCTTTTGTGGGCCACCGTACTTCGGGGGGACATCTTCCCCTCCTAATGAATAATAGATCATTCCCATGTACACATTTTGACTGAATGGGAGAATCCTTAAAAAATAAAAGGGAATTCTGATAACCAGCATGTGATCCCAAACTTTTCTTTGCAGGAAGTTGAATTGAATACAAAACTGACACAAGGCATGAAGGGAGCTGTAGGTACAGATGAGTTTGCAATACCAACAGACGGGTGAGTGAATTTATAATTATCACAATATAGAACATGATTTTCATCAATTTGTGTTGGCTTCTATATGTTACATAGAAATTATTTTAAAATTATAAATCGAGTTTTGATATTTGTTGCTAAAATACGCATTCTGATTGGTTGAGAGCTGCTAACTTTAGTTTTCAATTCAATATTGATATTGACAACAAAATAAAAAATGTCAGCAGAGACAGGAGTCGCTTAACCCTTTGAGTACCACAGGCCGATCTCATCAGCCCTAATTTACAGCCCTAATCAGCCCTAAACAAAATTAAAAAAATTAGAATTTTTTTTTTATAATAATTTTTTTTGGATAACACCTTAGGGGCATGTTATAACTCAAAACTATCACCAAGTATTCATAGTAATAATTGTTATGCCCATAAAAAACATAAGATTCCCTTGCACTAAACCTACTAAATATACCTGTAAGAAATAAGAAAAAATTAAAAAAATTGTAAAAAATTGTAAAAAATAATAACAAAAGATGAAAAATTGTTAGGCCAATGCATTCTCTTATATATGCGAGGCGACCTATGGTCGACTCGCATATATAAGAGAATGCATTGGCACAGGGTATATGGGTTGATACAAAAATCGGACATGGCACTCAAAGGGTTAATCCAACACAACTTTCATATGATACCGTCATCATTGATTAACAGGAAGTTTTTTGGGTGATGTTCCTAGTAACTGACATACCCAGAGACTTGATCACCAGATAAAGACATCTCACTTTCTATGATGTAATATTGATAAAAAAAGCTTGTTTCAAGCTCAAATATCCAACTCAACAGAGTATGTTTATCTCCTAAATTGTTATTTTCTTTCCTCCTTGATTCATGACAACATTCAATTTCTGCTATTTTTGAAATGTTATATCAACAAAACAAGTACATAATCCAATTCACCAGTGATGAAACTGTAGCAAATTTGGCCAAGTTGTATGTCCAGCTTCTTTACCTTGTGAATGATTTGTATCTGATAGCAACTTTAATTGTGCCGGTGTCAGATCGAAAAATTATTTTAAAAAAGTCCTGAGATAAAATTAGTATTTTTATCTCGCATGCAAAAATCCTATACAGTTATACCTGTATTTCACTTTTAAAGTAAGTGGAATAATTTTAATATTGTACAATCTCGGGAGTTTTTTGAAGGCCTGAAAAATGACAGATTTTTCAGTTTAAATCATGTAAAATATCAAGAATATTAGGAGTTCATACATTTTACCTACCTGGTGTCTATATTCCCTGTCAATGCTTTGCTGATTTACACATTTTTCCTCAATTTTCAGAACATTCCCGAGTCCACTGCCACAGTGTCCAGATTTGGACAATTGTCGCGTAATGAGGTAATTATGTCTACTATTGTTGCCCAGTGTTGGTTTTAACATATTTTATTGGCTAATGGGATCGAGGCACATGTTTAAAAGAAAATTAGAAATTCCATCTCTCTCTCACATACAAGTAACACAAGAATTACATACATAAGATTTTGTGCCTTTTTTAGTGTTTATTGCATTCATTGAATTTGATTTGGAAAGTTTAAAGCCTTAAAACGATGGCTGTTGTTTCTGCTGACGGGCTGATCAAAATTAGGGTCGGTAGTTCAACAAAAGGTTTTGTGTATAGCATGTGTTATCCATCACCCTCTGTTTTGCAGACAAGTTGTCAGCAATGTTTGTAGAACACACTTAACCCTTTCATGACTGGAGCTTCCTGAAATTTTGCGAAAACCCTGTACCAATGCATTCTCTTATATATTCTAGTCTCCCATAGGGAGCCTCGCATATATGAGAATACATTGGCCTTACAATATTTACCTTGATCTTGTAAGCCAGCGCATTCTCTTATATATGAGAGACTTGCATATATAAGAGAGTGCACTGGCACAGGATATGTAATGCTGCACCAGTACAGCTCCCTTCATGAGGGTTAAGAGGCATGCATGACATAACTGATTGACATTTTGTTTTAATTTGTAGCTGTACGTACAAAGATCCAGAGTATGACGAGGGCCACCTGCACAAATGCTGTGTTTTACCCGGTGCAAAGTAAGTGATTTAACTGTACAGTATAATCTTCGTGGAATACAGTGTTCGATTATATTTGCTGTGATGCGAAACACTTCTCTGGGGTCTTCAGATAAAGAGGCACTGGCTCAGTGTATGTGTTCAAAATAAGTTTGAAGGGATCAAAGGATATGTCTATATAGACAAATAACAACAATAATTTCCTATCTTGTATATTGATATTGCTTCCACCCAAGTATTGTAAAATACTTTGTTGCCTCTTGATGTCATGCTTTGGCCATATACCACAAAATCAATGATTAATAGACCCCCATGAATTTAAATGATTTTAACTTATTTTTTTATACCTCCACTTTTTGAAGTAAAATGAGCGGTACAGTGAATTGACTTTTTCCATCAGTGTGTCTGTCTGTCCATCTGGGCATAAATCTAGGCTAAAATTTGGTATGGAGGTTTGCTATCGGGCGTATTTTAGAGATAGCCTTCTTTGTTTATATCTGTTTCCCTTGGGAATTATCTTCTGCAGATTCCCACCAAAGGTGCTGAAGCCAGAAGATTTCATGGGTGGTGCCCCTCGTGGTGGGTATCGAGGTGGTAGAGGTGGTCGTGGTGGTGGTGGGTACAATAACGATAGGTTCCGACCACAGCTGGGCTTCCAGAGACAGAGCGGCTACAGGGATCAGGGAAGTAAAGACGTATCTTCTGCTCAGAGAATGATCAGGTGAGATAGGCTTCATGTTTTATTAATGCTACTGGCCCTGAAAAACGGTCCTATGTCTTGTGACGGGGGGCTTACACAGGGTTGAATTTAATACACACAGAATGTTAAAAAGCACCGTATCTTACATTGTTAGGGAATTGTCATTAGCCAATAACAATGATATTAAAAACCTGTCCTGATAAGTAAAACTTCTATATAGGACATGTATTATTGTCATGTTTTCTCTTTTATTTATCTATGTGTGAGGTTTAATGATCAATTTTCATACCAAACATTTTTGTTCATAAAGACCTAATCACATATTCAGCAATATTGTAAGAAATCAGACATATTTCAAGTGCTTTTGGCCCTAAATCTGCCAGGATCCTTCCATTTTTTATAGGTAACGTACTCTTGATTCATCCATTTTTGATGCGTAACATATTCTCGATTCATCTCTGTCAGCTTCACTAGCTTATAAAAATCCCCTGCAAATGTCACATGCAGTGCTGTTTATGGGGCTTGGTGACCCTATCAAAATATAAAGACTTGTGAAATATTGAACACGTTCATCTTGAGTGATGAAAGCCCCTACTGCTAATTCTGCGAACGCTCCATGTTTGCTGATAAGTTGAACAGCCAGGTGAATTTGTGAAAAATATAGTGGGAACTGCTGTGTTGTCTCTCTATCCATTTGAATTGCTAACAGCATCATATTTATCAAGGTCCACGGAATTCATGACAGTGAAATGGAATTTGCTGGGCTTGTTTTATAACAGAATTACATATTACAAACTTTGAAGTTGTACACATAAACTGACCATATTAAATCATCGTTTAATATATAATAGCTGCTCAATAATCAAAGCTTTCAGCCACTGGCCTTCCTCAGTGATAATACAAAATAGACTATCGGCTATATATTACCAGGTTACTTCGCTAAATCACTGAAGTAGCATTGTAACATTTAGTCGGAAGTTTATTTTGGATCATCACTGAGGAAGGACGACAGCTTTGACTATATAGTGGCTACTATCTGTTACATGCAGATTTTACCATATTAAGTTCTGAGATGCATGACTAGATGCAGTGAGTTATGGAAATTTGTACAGGATTGAAGTTTTTACAGGATTTGTACAATTTGTGGCATACGATTGACTCAGAATGATCTTGACTAGTTTCACCAAAATTACCATTATCAAGTATTGCTATTTTATTTCCTTTGATTTAGTATTATTAATACTTGATGTTATAAATTTACAGAGGTGCCCAGACGTTTCCTGGATGTACATACCCACCGCCTCATTCACTCCAAGGTGACTCATTCAGAGGTTAGTGATGTTTTGTCTTGGCTTGTAATTGTAGTGGCCTGATGATCCAGTGGTTACCGTACTCTACTAATAATGTTATGTTGTGAAAACATCATGCATTCAAATCAGTTATATTTTGACTTGTAACTCATCAATAGTGTTGAAACTCTTAGACGTCGACTAGAATTTCGGCGATAATCGATTTGTAATGTGCTGGAAGTTAGGAAGTTCGCTGCATCCAGCTATTTCAAAGTCTCTATAGTATTTATGACTGTCACTTCGCCGGCAACACACACATTATTTCAATGCTGAAGTTCAGCCCAATATAATGTGATATGATCTTCATGATACTTATCTGCCATTTGTCAACATCGATAAATATAATGATAAATATGCTTGTATTAACAAATTTACGATGACTAACAGCTGTAAAAATTCTAACACGTTGAGGATGTCCCGTAGCCAGGCCTGAGAATAAAGTGCCTGTCATTTGCAGAATGAGGTCCCCAGGCCAAGGAGTTGAAAATGATGTCAATTATTTCAATAGGACCATCATCTGTTGTAGATTGCTGACTTTGTGGCATATTAAGAGTATGTCACATTTAATTTCGGCCTCTTATTTAGACCATCACTAAATTCACCCTCTGGTGACCTCATTTTGCTTAGGCCTCATCTTCTCTGGAATGTTTGTTTATTATAAAATTTCTATCGAAACTTAGTTTCTATTTCTTTTTTAGTTTAGTTTCTCTATATCCCCAAATTGGCAGACAACACATTGCATAATCGAGGTTCCCAATGGGTGTACGTCACAATATTCACCATTTGGAAACTTCAATCTGAGTTTGTCTCCCATAGCAGATGAGGCCATGCAGAATTTGGTGATGCTAGTCTGCTGTACAGGATAGCATCACTAAATTCACCCTCTGGCACACTAAACTCACAACTAAGGCCCATGGTTAGGTTATTGATAGCATCATCAGTCTGGGAAGACAATGCGGGTGTAGTATTGAACCCTGACTTCAACCCTGATGTAAGTCATTTGCAGAATAAATAAATAATAAATTTAGTTTAAAGCCGTAAATCCTCATAGAGCTCTTAGCTCTGAGGTCCCCAGAGGGTGAATCTAGTGATGCTATTCAGCACTATGAGCTAGCATCACCAAATTCACCCTCTGGTGACCTCATTCTGCTTATGCCTCACCTGCAATAGGAGACCTAGGATCAGATTGAAGTTCCCCAGTTGAAGTTGGTGATGTTCACCCATTAGTCACCTCGATTATACATTTTATCTTCTGCAAATTAGGGTATATAGAAACTTCCCAGAAGGGATAGCATCACTAATTTCACCCTCTGGGGACCTCATTCTGCAAATGACAGACACACTAAATTCAGGCTTGCCTGACATAGGTGAAAATTGTGACTGATCTTAAAGCTTGATTGGAATTGAATCTCAATGTGCCATTCCGATTGATTCATGGCCTGGCAAGTGAGAATTTGTTCACACACATTGAAGCAATGAACACTCACACTGAGCCAGTACCTCCATAAATCTGATACATATATCTTTAAGGATCTCGAGGTGGCGGGGGACGAGGGTATGGAGGAGGAGGATATGCGCAGGGTGGAGGCAATCGAGGTGGAGGACACGACCGAGATACCGGATACTGGTCAGAACGAGGCAAAGACAGAGGATTCGGTCCAGACAGGAGTCACAACAGCAGGTAATGAAGATAGAAATCTTTAATGGCATATATTTACAGGTCGCTTTAATTTGGAAACTAGATGCCATGAATCTCTGATCTCTACTCTGACTACACAGTGTAGAGATTTAAGGCTGGACTGAATGCTAGTGTTCAAGTTGATTATAAAACTAAAATTTATTCAATTTGTCGAAGATTGGAATAAGCAATTAAAAATTATTTAAATTTTTTTTTTTATCAAATATTTTGTGATTTAGGGATGGGGTCATGAACCAGTATTTACTTTATGAGACAAAATACCATGATGGTTGCAGATCATTGCATGGTGTTTCCAAGGACGCTACTCGTTTGAACACATTAATAAAGTGTTTATATTAGGCCAAACAAAAACAGGGTTTTGATTCTCGGGCATAGCCGCGTCTCGAAAAAAGGCCCGCGTTGAGTCATTTTATTACGATTTTCAAATTTGACCACGCTGTCAAATGATAACACGAAAATAGGAAACTAGAAAACAGAAATTAGTTATGTTTCAAACACCGAATATGATAGACATACAATGGTGTATGTGTTGGTATTCAAAAACAGACACTAGGCAACGATAACTACCAGGTATATTGTCACCACAAGGTGCCCAAACCTCAAGTTTATTGAGTCAAATGTGTTCAAATATTTCGGTATTTTATCAATTCGAAACGGTAAACGGGAAACAATTTTGTGATTTACCATTTCGGGAACGCAAACCGGAAAGAAATATGGTGCGTATTGGCGATGTGTATGCTGGTTTAATCATCGATCTACACAATATACGTCGATGGTTTAATATTTGAAGTTGTTATGGCTGGCATGTATTGAGGTACATAATACTTATTCAGATACGGCAGAATAAGTCATTCTAGACTTTCTATGAAGATCACTATATATATCTTTTTGTTTCGATTGTATTCAATTTCCGTATTTTTATTTGAGTAATTGAACCGGATATTTAGCTCTGTTTGTTGTTATTAAACATGCTTGTTACGAAACAATATTAGAAACGCAAATATTATCTTCCCATTAAATGTGACAACAGGTGATAAAACGTTAGTAGACTGGTCCATCTACAACGTTGAGAACGATCTTATTATGATGGTCATTCTTTATAGTGGAATACATTAGTTTATAAAATTATATCAAAACAATGTTCTCCTTACATTTTCTTAACCTGGAAAAGTATAACCCATGCTTTAAACTATGGGCATTATCCCCATAATGAAAATAAAAAATAAAAATAAAACCCCCGCTCCCTCATCGATTCTCAAAAAAAATTGCCTGAGAAAAAAAAACCTTTTTTTTTTTGGCCTTAAATGAATGTTATCTTGTATTGAATAAAAAAGTTGTTTGTGAGAATAGTGTATGCAATTTTCTTTGAGACTTTGAGAAAGTTTCTGTGATGCTAATTGCATCCAACGTATCATCAAGTCAGCCCAATCAAGTCAGTCGAATATAACTGCATGTTGGTAGGTAGCTGCAAGAGCTTTGTAAATTGTTTTTGCGAATTGAAATATGAATATACTTAAGTATATTACCAACATTTTTGCATTTTGCCAATGTTATTTGATTCCCTGGCACTGGCACCTTGAATTTTTTCAGGCCCTATAAATCTGATTGTAGGTGCAATTATTTTTGCAATAGCTACTAGTATGCAGTAATGCCCTAAATAATCAACTCCTTAACCACAGCAGAATTTTGGGTAACTTTTCAGGATTTAGTCGGAAATATGGCTAAATCCTGAAAAGTTACCAATAATTCTGCTGTGGTTAAGGAGTCGATTATTTAGGGCATTACTGTATGTAGGTCTGTATTGTTAGCCTTCCAAGTTATTGGTATGCCTTTAATTTGGATTTGCAGAGGCAGCCATCATCAAAATAGTATGCAGTGGAGTCGGCATATGGGCGGAGGTGGTGCTCCTGACAGAGGTGGCTACAACCAAGGTGGTGGTGGCGGTGGCGGAAGAGGCAACTACAGTCAGGTAAAAACCTTATGAATAATGAGAACTAAAATCTAGTTTAAAAATATCCACATTAAATGTAAGTTAACTAGAGCTGGGACGGTTATGGGTTTTTCGTGACAAAAAACAAAAAACCGCGATTAACCGGTTAACCACATATTATAGGTACTATTATGGGTGGGTAAGCCCAGAATGCAGAACGGCGATGATTGTGATGCTCACTGACATGGTAAGTTTGAGAACGGCTCCTGCCCATTATACAAAGAAGTTGTCACCCATGACACACATAATCACATATCTAATTAAGTACTGTATACCCCGTCAGTAAGCCCAGGGGGCACGTGCACGTTTTTGTCAAAAAAGTGGGTACTGCATGGGCTTACTCACGGGGATCCCCCCGTGCAAAATCTCAGTTAGCCTTGAGATGCTGGTTTACCATCGTATTTTATACTGATACCAAGAGTAGTTGCGTTATATAAAGAGAATGATGCGTTTTATTAAGATAAAATCATATAATAACAAGATACAGATGTCGACAGGTAAAACAAAAAATACAATTTATACGTTGTAAACATGCGTATGGAACGGTTAATAGCGCACATAAATAGCACAAAGTTCAAACAACAAAGTTCAGAAGACGACAAGTCCATCGTCGTCGAAACCATCGAACTCCAGGTCGTCGTCAGAATCTTCCTCGAAGAAGAAAACATTTATGAATTTCGCGGTAATCGACGAAACGTATTATGTACGTTCTGCAACAAGAACAATAACTCTATAAATTCGAGGTGGATTAATATTCGAATGGAAAAACTCATTATCTGATACTATTTTAAATGTAATGGTTCAAAAATGATTTAATATAAATATTAGCTGCTCTGATATATATATTGCCTCATGTTAAAATGAAATAATCCAAGATTAATTAACGGCAATTGAGCCACAAAGATTGTAAACGAATTAACACCAGAGAACGTGGCAACTTTTAAAAGTATATCATAGAAAGCAGGACTGCTCGTGGAAATTATTGGGCTCAATTTATATTTTCTTGGGATCAATTTGAAAACACAATAGTTGTGTAATGCTAATTAAATGCTAATTAATCAAGCCTTCAAAGAGCCGACACACCGCGTTTGATGTTGTTCCGTCAATCTCGGATTCATTTTAATTGACGGACACAGATTAACCCTCTTATAGCCAGTTATAGCTGACCATCACAGTGATCATACACTATAATAGTGATGTTACGGTTAACCGACCACGGCAAATCCGTGACCGGTCACGGCCATAGTTGGTGGTTAACCGGTTAACCGCATAACCGTCCCAGCTCTAAAGTTAACCCTCTCTATACTATATACTCATTGGTGAGTACAGATAATGAGTTCAGCAAACGACCATAGTGTGTTGAACGTATTATGTGAACATTTACCACAAATGAATCTGAATAATTCAGCTTTTGTATTATCTGTTTGTGTTGAACGTATTATGTGAACATTTACCACAAATGAATCTGAATAATTCAGCTTTTGTATTATCTGTTTGTGTCCTCTACTCTTATTACCTGAACACTCCTCCAAATGAATAATATTTTGTTCCAATGTATACTTTTATAACTGAATGGGAGGATACATTCAGTATAGAAAGGGTTAAATAAAACTTCACACAATCTGCAACTCATTCGATTAAAACTCTTTCTGGACTGAGATAAGCAATTATTTCCACTTTTTATATGCTGTTAATAAAAAAACAGGATATATTATGTTTTAGTCTGTCCGTTCATATTTCGCTCCAGATGATAACTTTAGTTTCTACTGAATTAAATTGAATGAAATTTTGTAAAGTAAGTTCACTACCACAAAATACAGGTGAAGTTCTGGCTTTGAAATAAGCCAACAGGCGCCTAATGCCACCGTGACGGTGCTCTGCCTAATGCCACCGTGACGGTGCTCTTGTGTATGATCAGGTAGATTGAACTGCATTGTCTCTTATTCGTTTCAATGAAATTCCAATGCCTAAACAAAATGTTGTTTTATTAGCAGGGAAATGACAGAAGAGGATATCCTCCACCTCAACAACAGAATCAACAGCAAGAACGAGGCCGATACAGGCCTTACTAAAGAATCAGCAGCGAGGCCGATACAGGCCTTTCTAGAGAAGCAAGGCCGGTGTCGGCCTTACTAAGTCAACTCATCTCATCTGTCATCAAATATGACACATTTACTATAAACTACTCCTCCTCCATTTCATTGACATGTGTCAGAATTTAAAGAGGAATGATATACAAAATAGGTCATTTTTCAGGGTATTTATTTCTCAAAGTGATGAGGGAGACCATTATTGGATATCTTTATTTATGTCAAATTATTATTGTGAGGAGTAATTATATATGATATTTATTGAAGTCCCTTATTCAGCAAAGCTGTTAAGAAGGCATAATCAGAAGCTGAATACATGATTTGAAATGGAGTTTGAGTTTTTAGAGAATGAGGTTTTAGTCAACATGAGACTCAGTTTTATGGATGACCAGATTCTTAGTGATGTATTTTATGTGAACGTAAGCCACATTACGATTTGGAGCCCCAAGTTGTACCTAGTAATGCTCTCTTGTGTCACATTCCGGCCCATTGCAGGAATCAAAATAGGTTGATAAATACACAAAATAATTGTATGTGGACTTGATATGCCACAGAAAGACTTCTTAAAATAAGAGAATAATAAATAATCTGGTCCAGACAATTATTCAGCATGGAACAATAAAGAGTGTTCCTTGTTAGTCTATTCCTGATATGGTAATAATAAAGAGTGTTCCTTGTTAGTCTATTCCTGATATGGTAATAATAAAGAGTGTTCCTTGTTAGTCTATTCCTGATATGGTAATAATAAAGAGTGTCTCACTTCTCTGTGAAAATTTTTTAAACCGCTGGAAATTTATATGACTCGGGCAAGATTTTTCAGAGTACATAAAGCCTAGATCGATATGTTGTCTATCTATTGACCTATCTAACCCTTCCAATTAATATTACATCAAATTAAATTGGAGGTTGAAATTAATCATTATCCGTTTTAAGAGCGGAGTTTCATGGTTGCCTAAAACCTTTATGTAGTGTATGTCTGATGGTTACCATGATATCAGTTCACCATTTACTTTGTTTGTTATATCTGTTATTCTGTCATAGTTATTTGTCATTTGAACATCTGAATTATTATTGTATTTAGCATTCACACAAGATGTTTAATTAATGTCTTCATCTGTCATTGTATATGTTCTCATCTGAAATTGAAACCTTTAAGATCCACAGTCTGATTTGAGTATCATCCTTTTACAACAACAACAGTATTTCTTCAAAATCCACTTTAATGATTAAATTTAGTATATTTAGTACCGATAATAACAATATACCAAGTACAGCATCATAGTTGCCAAAAAAAGTCATATATGCTCATGTTTTTTTTGGTTGACAATTCCATATATGTTGACGCCTGGTTAGAACTGGAATTTCCCAGCCCGCGTAATCATAAGTGTATACAAACTTCTACTTGCATGTGTAATCAACATGGTGTTGTCACTTATATATTTTCTTGATTAAAATGAGACTACTGATTTGGGAAGATGTGTATGTATATATCATCAGCAAATGAACTATCACAAGATAGTGTCAAATTTGTTTCTGGTGATAATTTTCTAAAAAATTATTTGCAGTCACTGAAGCCATGTAACCTTGTGTGACCTCGCAAAATCTTGCAAGAGCGTCCTCGCATTTCTAGACAGAGGTGGATAAAATTAATAGACTTCAAAATGCGAAATCTAATTGCGCTGAGCTTTGAAATGCGACTTCCTTGATTCAAAACAAATATTTTTTTACTTCCAAAGATAAAGAAAGTCATTTCGGGGTGTCAAATCGGACTGTGAAATTTTATATTGTAAAGTTAAATATTGTTAAAAAAATATAAGCGGGCCTTTCACACCATTTTGTTTCTTGGCAAAAAGCCAACAGCATTTTCCAATTAAGGATATCCACACTTAACACTGGGTGGTATATTTTTATAACTAGCACTCTATCACTGCATTTATATGCTTTGGTTTTAATTTCTCTTTCAAAATTTACTTGGTTAAAAACTGGGAAACATTGTATCTCATTGACATAATTGTATGCCAATGACTTGGTTTATATAATTGTAATTTAATAACTCGCTGATGCATTTACTCTGATTAGAGGGGATAACTGTATTGTAATTTTCCGACATTTCTCTAGAATGAAACATTGCTTTTCACGTATACATATTGTCATATTGATCAAGAACTGAATTTATGAGTTGGTTACTGAATTTTATTGTAAAATATTCTGAACTTAAAAAATCTGAGATTTTATATGAAATAATTGTTTCTTATTTCCTTATTATACGCCCTTTTGAAAAAAGGTTGTATTGTGTTATCAGTATGTCCATCCATCCGTCTGTCTGTCCATCCATTAACATTTTTGGTTTCCGATCGATAACTCCTGTTTGGATTATTTGATCTGAACCAAAATTGGTCTGTGTATTGAGTTACGGCCATTTTTCGACTTCGAATTTCACCGCATTTTGGCATTGAAAATTAGGGGTATATCAGATGTTCTTCAAATGTAAGCTCAACATATTATTTTATTTTGCGGTAGTACAAATCGAAATGGATATGGGCGTATTTTGCCACGCCCTAGCGATGCTCTTGTTTCATATATTCAGCTGTTATTATGATCTATGTGCTTTGCACAGATGAAACGAGTGCAATCCCCTTTATCTCAACTTGTCTGATAGCAGACTTCTTAGGTGTGAACAGGGTGTATAATAAGAGGTTATTACTAGGTTAGTTTGATATTGGCCAATATATTATTCGGAGGGAACTTCGAAGCAGCCTGGGGGACTGTCGATCAGATAGTAAGGTGAATTTGGCCAACAAGCAGGGCCAATGGCCATCAAAAATGTTAAAAAAAATTGTTACCCCCAAAATCGGAAGTCTAGTTCAAAAACCCAAATTGATTTTGTAACAGGAGGGACATGAGAATCAAATTTATAGTATAATCATCTGCTAATTGGTTAGGTGATACAGCTTAATGAGTAACAAAGGCACTCATGGCAATGCACTATCAAACAATGTAATAAAACAGTCATGAGGATTAACACTAATGAATCCTCTGTCATAAGGCTGAATGGTAGATGGTGGGTAGTGGTATATTGTCAAGTAACAATGGTGGAATTAAAGAAGTCTAGACACAGTATTTGAAGGTATGGTCATAATTATATGGAATGGTAGATGTTAAATAAAACAAAAATATTGTCAGACCAGAAGATGATTTAATTTGGCCAAACAAAATCAAGAATTGGCCAAAAAAAAAATTCAGCCTTTCGTGAACACTGCCAACAAGCTTTCCAATGATGGCGAAGCTGGTTCGATTCCCGATAAGTGCATATTTGCAATTCACACAAAGGCCCTTTTTTTTACTTAGAATTTTACTGATAGACATATTATGGACTTGTTCGGGTGGGTTAAACTGCTAAATTAGTATTCAGGCAATATGCCAACTGGAGGAATGTAGCATTCTACTGCATTGCCGAAAATCTCAAGCAATTCGACTCCATAGAAAACAGCATCTGAACTACGCTAAATTGTAAATATTTACTTCTCGATTAGGGACGCAACTATCAGTGGTAAAGTAACGAAAATGATTTCACCATCGAGAGTCACTGAATTTTATTAATATATAATAATGGCGGCGTTTGTTGTCAGTTTGGATTTAAGATTTGTAAAAATAACTACTTTGAGCAAGATTATCCTCCATTTCTATGTGATCACCCTACCGGAGTGTTTCACACCACTTTAACATTTTTGGCTTCCGATCGATAACTCTAGTTTTGATTAATTGATCTGAACCAAAGCTGGTATATGTATTTCCCAGCAAAAGATGCAGGCCAAGTTCGAATATGGGTTCTGTCCAATTATTTTTACATGAGTTACGGCCATTTTTTTACTTAGAATTTGACCGATTTCATAACATTTCGGTTTCTGAGTGATAACTCCAACTTGGACTACTTGATCTGAACCAAAGCTGGTATGGTGTTTCCCAGCTGAAATTTCAGGCCAAATTCGAATATAGGTTCTGTACAATTATTTTCACATGAGTTACAGCCATTTTTCGACATAGAATTTGACCGCATTTTGGCATTGAAATTAGGGGTATATCAGATATTCTTTGTAGGCTCAAATTATTACTTTATTTTATGGTAGTACAATTAGAAATGTCTGAGGTGCGTATTTTGCCACGCCCTAGCGAAATTTGTTATTTCCTGAGATATGTAATTTTTGGCAGCCTGGCAAATATTCGTCTAGCCAAATGTCTCTGACCAAATTGCGGATGAAGATGAATAACTCTAAAATCAAGTGGTATTGGATATTTGACAATCCGGCCAAATTTTGTTGAACAAAATGTTGATAAATAACACGTTTTAGGCAATTTTATACTACAGTTGACTGTGGTTAGCATTATTTTTGAACAATTAATCGATTGTGATAACTGAAGCGGCATTTCAAAAAATGTTGTAATCTGATAATATGGGGATCATCGAAATGGATTGAGTACCTTTAATCTTAATTGATGTAGTAGAGAATTTGGAGACTGGCCTAACTACTATGTCAGTTAATTTCAGGAGTCTGTTTTCTACATGCAGTAGAGTGATTTCCCTGTGACATTAACCCTCGCACAGTCTTTCCTCCACCTTTAAGACTGACAAATGTTGTGATATGGCCTAAATTAAATGATGAAAAATTATCTTACGATTCAATAACACTTGCTATGTGCCCGAATATTATGCCATATGATTCCTTGGTTTCAATTAAATGAGTTGTTCAACTTACTGTTATCATTCTCTGACTACCATCATTTATCAACATGTATCAATGTGTCAAGAATTAAAGTGCCCCTCAATTTCAATTTATTTGCATTCGGGGGTAAAAAATATTTGATTCGAGTCGAGGAACCCACCTATCAAAACTCAGAGTTATTCGATATCAATTTTTAAAATCTTATTATATTTCACCATCGAGAATTAATAGTGGCCCAGTAAACAGACGATGAGCCGACGGTTTCAGACCAAATTACGGATGAAGATGGATAACTCTAAAATCAAGAGGCTTTCTGTTAATAATAAGTTCAAATTTCTCTGAACAACATGTTGATAAATAACACATTTCGGGCAATTTTATACTATAGTTGACAGTGGTTAGCATTATTTTTGGGCAATTAATCGATTCTGATAACTGAAGCGGCATTTCTAAATATGTTGTTGTTGTTGTTTGAATCTAAATTATATGGGGACCATTGAATCGGATGCCTGTAAGTAGGATTTGGAACAGTGACATCTTGCGACATTCTGACCATAATTTTCAATAATTAGAAGTTTCTTGTATGAAACTCTAGTAATATTTAGGTTAAAACTATTCTAAGGTATTCACTTAACTACCTGTGTTATATTGACCCTCAAATTATAGGGCCTACCTAGAAATTCTTGCATTTGTCTCATTCCTGTCAGATTCTGGGGATTAAAATAAGTTCACAAATATGTGAACGACTTTTGTACTGGTCTAAAATGCTTCAGAAACATTGATTAGAAAGTCATATAAATTTGAGAAAGTCTGTTCTTGTGTCCTTATCAGTATCCCCCTTTTCCACTGGAGATCCATTAATCACTGGATAACAAGCAGTTGCCAATGCACTTGGATATACAGTAATGCCCTAAGTAATCGACTCCTTAACCACAGCAGAATTATGGGTAACTTTTCAGGATTTAGTCGGAAATATGGCTAGTTGCCATTCACCGGAAAGCTCTCAGTGAGAGCTTTCCGATGAATGCCAACAAGCCATATTTCCGACTAAATCCTGAAAAGTTACCCATAATTCTGCTGTGGTTAAGGAGTCGATTACTTGGGGCATTACTGTATTTGGCAGGCTGGTTGATGATCAATTCATTCATCTAGTTCATTAATGTGTCCTCATGGGCATAATAGTTTTATTAGTCAACAAGATTTACAAAACTCTCGAAGACTGTTAATTGAAGCTCCCAGTATTTTGTGTTGACATTACATATTATGTTCAGTTATAAGAAAAGGGCCAAATTAAAAAGGCAATTTATTTTTAGATTGATAATTAATGAACATGTTGGTGACACTAGCTCAATTTGGAGATGGTATAATTTTATGCATTAGTCAATGAATACGGAAAGTTTACATGTTTAAGTAACACAAGAGGTCACCCAAAGATTCATATGAAGTTTGGTGAGGATTGTATCGGGATGTGGCCCGTGTGTGCCAAAGGGTTTATTCATGCTAAAAGTAAAATCCAAGATGGTGCCGGTCAGGCATCATGTTTTTAAACAAAATTCGATAAAATTTTATTGCTCACTTTTAGAGGTCATCCTTATATTCCATATTGAGTTTGGTGACAATATTTAATGGGATGAGGGATGTGTGCAAAGGATTTAGTTATGCAATGAGTCAAATAAATGATGGCTGCCATAAAAACTCCAAATTCGATAGATTCCATCTGCACCCCAGCATCCGGATAGGTCTATAACGGTGGAAATGTCTATAGCAATGGGAAGGCGACTGCTCCTTGTTGGTTACCAATTAGTCGGAAGAAAACCGGGCAGTGGTGGTCACATTAACGCCATCTGAAGGGACGATACTTTCTTAATATGTACATCGATTATCTTTGAACTTGATTGTAGACGAATGCTATTTTTATTGAAAAATATAACAATAATTGATAATAAAAGTAAAGTTATTTCAATATCTGGATTTGTTGTGGTAACTATCCAGATGGGACACCCTTGTTATACTTAGCCTGACGGGCGTGTATCCCATTTATAGGGCCTATAATGGACGCCTTTCCGGGCTCTTTACGTACATGTCAGATTCAAAAACTTAAGCAAGTATGTAGGTCATAACAGGAAATGATAGTCCTATAGCAGGTGCTGTATACATATAAACTGCATGCTTGTAAATATTCAAAAACAATTCTCCCATAAATGTGGGTGTGCTGATGATTTCGCGGAATGTGATATCCAAGATGGCTGCTGCCGGCCATGTGTGGTTTTTTTTCACGAATTTTTGAAAAAATCGATGGATATCTTCAACAGAGAGCTGGCCACCACGAATATCCACATGATGTTTGGTGTCGATCATGTGTGGGTTGTTGTTTGTGCCAAAGAAAATTGTTGATGGACGGACGACGAGAACACCAACCCGTGGCAATAGCTCTAACTTTACTTCGTCATCTAAAAACGCGTGTTTGACTCGGACTATACGTGCCTTCGAAAAATAGGACGAGTACAGTCTGTTATTCCGAATGTCTGTTTTTCCGAAGGTCCGTTTTTTAGAAGGTCCATTATTCCAAAGGTCCGCTATTCCGAAGGTCCCCCATTCCCTTAATTATATATGCAAGTCTCCCATATATCGTATAAGGAACACATATGAAATCAATGTATAATAGAGATAAAACCACTAATATATTCCAATAACTATATTAAATTGCTAGTATGAAACATAATAGCTGAGTCCGGTAAATAAAGTATGTTCGAGAAATCGTCATCTTTGGAAAACGCAACACATCCAATGAAAACGTCGTTTCACATAAAGGAGGGACGTAGCAAGGCAAAATTTGGAAGGGGTTTTAGTGCTATCGATACAAACCTCCCCATTTGCCACACAAATAATTATTCATCAACGAAAACGGATTGAAATAATATTTAGGACATGGTTGCAAGCAACTGAGATGCATTCATCCATAATTTCATCTGATTTTTTTCCATAATGGTTAGTTATACTAGCTCAATGCATAACTTTGATGGGGTTTTCCCGTAAGTCGCACTATGGGAACACAATGTGGTGTTCCAACATGCCCCAAACGTGGAAAAAGGGTCTAATTGTACACGATCTTGGAAATACACTAATTAATCGGTATTTTTTTTAATTTATGACTGAAATGAAATGAAACTGGATCAATTGACATAATTTACACCCTTTACGTCTCGAAATTTTTATCTTGAACATTGATGAAACCTGAAAATCGAAAAAATTACTTCATACCCCCCAAAAACGATTTTTTTGCATATCTCTTACACCATTCCGAGAATAATCCGATTTTTTGGGTGTTATTTGTGCATACAAGAGTGTTTTCCACAAATAAGTGGCAATTATAGATGCTGTTTTATTTTTTAACAAGAGAGGTGGGGTGTTTCAATATACCCCACGTTCCAAGATCTTCCAACATGCCCCGGTCTCCCCTATAAGAGAATATATTGGCCTAACAACATTTACCTTGACCTTGTAAGAGTGCATTATCTTATGTGTTCGATGCTCCCGATGGGGAGACTCGCATATATAACATAATGCACTGGCACCCAGGATATTTAATGCTGCACCAGCGCAGCTCAAGTCATGAAAGGGATAATTGCCGTTCAGATAATGCAGAGTTCACTCCCCTCGCAACGCAAGCTCTGCCAGCTTACAAGTTTGTCAGGTATATTTCGACTTAAAAGAATGTTTTCTTGAACATTCTAATGAAAATGGCAACCCAATAGCCAATTTGAAATTTGCTGTCACAAAACTATGGAATTGTGTGTCCTTGAAACTTTTGTATCAAAATAGGTGAGCACGACTAAGTTATTATAGTAGGCCTACACATTTTGTCATAGTACATATAACCATTAGCCATAAAAAAAACATTGATAATTGTGCCGAAAATGAATCACTTTTGGCAATAATATAACAGTCAAAAAATTTGGCTGATATTGTAAAAATCTGGGCTACTTTGAACAGCTTTCAAAGTAGTATAAGTGTGCCTTTAAATTTCTTAGAGTTCGTCAAAACATTGTGCCATGGCATGGGACAACATCTCCATCATGCTTGAGATGTGTAAACCAATCTTAACAATATTGAGTTACTCCCCTTGATGTTGTTACAAATTTCTGCTGAAATGTTTTTTGTCTTTTAAAATTTTGCTATGGCAGAGGAAATATTGACTCATCTGTATAGTTCTTCGAAACTAGAGAGAGATAAAGGAATTCTAGAACTGTCTGATCTCCTGAATAAAGCCCACGATGCCTCACTTCATGAAATAAAAGCGAGTTTTCTCGATCATTTATCTGGTCAATCATCCTGCAACTGGGAACAAAAGTATGGAAGCCTGATGGGATCAAAACTACTGATAGAAAATGATCAAGTCGACAAAGTTTTTGTGGATTTTGTTATAACACATGCAGAGGAGCTTCTAGAAGATGAAGAGTTTAGAATTAGAATTGCATCAGGTGCAATATTAATTATATTATATTTAAATTACCGGTAGTCACACTCACAGGTGTCCATTTATCATTCAATGTAACAATAATTAACATTTAAAATTAAAAACGATTGTATAGACCATTTTACAGATAGCGAGAATGGTGCATTGTGGGCCAGAAAGTATCCAAACAAAGCCACGTAGCGACAACAGTGTTCCGGCCATTTCCGGTTTCTCAATCTGTGAATGAGGAAAACGTGTCTTTTTGCAGAGCTCAAAAGTGATATAAATTCAATAAATTATTGGATAAACTACTTACTTTTCTGTTTAAAATAGGTAAATGGACAATCGGAGTGTGCACCAGACAATTGTAATCGAGTTTCAGGTGAAATATTGTCAACTGTAAGTGAAATAAATTCCGTTTGACTTTTGTTGTGTGGCCACCATTTTGATGTCGATAAATGACCCCATCGAACTTTGCTTTGATTTTATAATAAGTTATACGTTAAATTTTTAGAATACAAATAAATGACAATGCACAATAAATATTGGCATTAATGTTGGACAAGGTTGAAATCCATGTTATTATTTTTTTGAAGGTAATAATCGTCTGAAAAAGTAGTCTATTTTCGTGCATAAAAAAGTTAAAGGAATCATCAGTAACTTCCAGTAACTCACGTGCCATGTTATTGGTAATCCAATTGGCTATGGAATGCATATTTTTATTTTATTTTTGGCTAGAATTTTCATTGTGTTTTGACTTAGTAAATACCACTACCCAACAAGAATCAACGTTATTTACATTGTGCGACAATGGTATGGAGGGAACAGTATGAGAAGTTCTACCAACATGACTATGATTTAAGTTCTCTAGCCACAGTAGTATTCTTCAATGTGCATTAACTGCCTAAATTATCAATTTGATTTGATTATAATGTTCTGGCTTGCGCCTCTAGGGGAAGTTCTGCCCAATTTTTTAATTTGATTGGCTACGGGTGGTGTTAAGGATCTGACAAGCGCCTCCAGCGGAAGTTCTGCCCAAATTCTCGGGAAACAACAATGCTAGTACATATAGTAGGCCTACACGTGTTGGCGACAACAGAAGTCTGGTCAGACCTGACACTGAACAAACTTGTAATTTTTGTAGCGATTTAAAGAGTATAAAAAAGTATTAAATAAAGCGTTGAACAAGCAACACACCGGGATGTGAACCAGACAATTGTAATTAAGTTTGAGGTGCAATTTTGTCAAAGATAATATATTGAAACAAATTTAGTTTAATTTAATAGTGTTGTGGTGGCTGTCATTTTGACGAATGACCATAACAAATAATGATTTGATTATGTATATAACCATTTAAACATTAAATAATTAAAATGTTGGGGGAATAATAAGTAACAGTGCACAATGAACATTGATATTAATCATAGACATGGCCAAATTCCAAGCTTACATTTTTTTGTATGTAATAATCATCTGAATAGATAGCCTATTTTCATGCAAAAAAAATGAACAAATGTTCAATAACTTTCATGCCATGTAATTGGTAATCCAATTCGCTATGGAGTACATAACTTTATTTTTGTAGGCATTTTAATCGTGTTATGACTTAGTTAATGCCGATGTCCATCAAAAATCAATGCTGTTGACATTCTGCTCATATCCTTCCCAAAGACATTAACATGTGCCTCACACAAGAGAACATAATATATTGTGAGCAACCTTTTAGGTTAGACAACTTCCTGTTTACATTGTTTGAGCATGTTCATGTAAATCTGCGGGTAAAAGAAAGCCCAAGATTGAGGTACTACATGTATTCCATCATTTAGGTACAGCATACACATCAACTCAAATGTTAGTCAATTTTCATTTATGAAAAGAAAGTATGTGGTATTTTCTTAAAACTATTCTAGCAAATACTCATTGATGAGTAGTGACCCCTAAGGGAATGCTCAGATAATATTCAAGTTTAACAAATCAAATGATAGGTTGTAATTGTTGAACTTATTATCTGAACATTTCCCTAAAATGTACTTTTATTTGTGTTATACTTGCATCTGTCGTCTGCTTATTTTTTCCTGAAAACCCACCTTATTTTTTCCTGAAAACCCACCAAATGATTATAGACTATTCCAATGCACTTTTATAACTGAGTGGGAACTTCCATTTAGTACATGTGAAAATGGTTAATCGATAATAACTGGAGTCTATCATGTCCTTTAATACTACCGGTGCTGTACAACTCAACTTCTCAAGATCACCTTATATGTATTCATCCTACGCCAGTTTTATTTATTGTAGTCTTGATGCTTGGGCACATGAAGTTGCATTACAGGATAGTTTTGTATTCTGTAATAAAAATTAACCCTAGGTCTTGCCCAATATCTGTTACTTGTATACCTGGCGATTGTCTTCGTTGTTGTCTCATGTCAATCAACCTCCGGGTTAAATTTAACCAAATGTGCTGATGATTTCTCAGGCATATACAAGTTTTCAACCAATCATTCTACATTTATTAGTGTTATTGCTGGAAACCAAATATATAACATACAATCTTCACATATCCTACCGGTAACTGAAAATAGACAATTGATGTTACAAGCTTTTTGTCCCTTAATACACCACCACGACCAACAGACTAATGTAGGAGAGATATTACTACACTGAATTATGAGTGGAAAGCACATTAGCAGTGTCCACAGACATTATTTGGCAACTTCTGGGTGACATAATGAGTTGACAGAATTTTTTTTTCGAAGTCCGAATTAAAATAAATTGGCAAAAAAAAATTATTCATAGGAATTTTTAGTTTTTGCTTTCTATATGATGGTAGATGTCTCTGGCTTTGAAAAACATTGAAAATTGGATCGCCACTTGATTTTTTTCAAAAACTTGTGTCATCGCTAAGCCACGTGCTTTACGGCCGCATGCATTTACTATGGGGGATTTAGGGTGGGTCTATAAAACTAATTATAACTTTGGTATCTGTCATAGTTTACGCGAGAATTTTTAAACATATATCAGGGACATGTACCCCTTCTAGAATGTTCAAAAACATTTCCAGTTGCTTGTCGTATTTTAATTGATTTTATGCGATGAAATAATGCGAAAATTCAGAAAATTGCACTAATTTCTCAATATTTTGCGGTTTTAGTAAACGCCTGATAAAAGTCGTTCTATTGGGAATTTTTACACCAAATTTTCAGAGAATATAGCGTAAACACAGTACTATCGGAATATCGTAAATGAGTTCTGTGCATTTGGGATTAATTAACCCTCAGACTGCCGAAGCTGCCGTCAATAAATTAACTTTTTCGTGTTCGACGAAAATGAAACTTGTCTGTTTAAAGGTTCCATTTTCGTGTCGAATGGTGATAGAATCTCCATTTGTCAAGTTCATGGATAAATTACATCACACCTAATCGGCTTATGTCTGCGGCCATAAACCTGTGTTTTTATAACAATTTATTTGAGACAAACTGTTGCGCGCATACGTAGCAGTCGGTGGTTATCAGTTGAAGTTAATAATCGTGAAGCATGTGTAACAAATGTTCAAATACAACAGAAAAAAACTACGTAAAATAAATAGCGTGACCAATGAGCATTCACAAAACAATATACATCAGTTTTGAAAACGAGTAAAAACGACTATAAATGAAAACGCTCGCTATCGTCTACCGGCGCTTTTGCGCAAGAAGGTTTTTAATGGACGCAATCATTGCATTTTGTTCTAGGCTAAAAAAAAAAAACAATACAAAATGTGTTCAAATTTCCTCTTTTGAAAGTTGAAGTAAAACATCACGGGTGTTGTTACAGTCTATTGTGATTCTTTGGTGAGCACGCAATGAACACAAGTCATACTTTGCCAAATTCGTGCCGTATATCACACATGTTTAGTATACATGACACGTCGTCATTTTCGGTGAATTGTTGAAACACAAGTGAGAACATCTAACGGAAGTTTTATGGGGTATATAAAATAGAAGCATGGCCAGTTGATGTACAGACAGCGAACTAAAAACCTTCCTAAACGACCGTGGTGTTCCATCAACTATACGAAAAAAAGATGAGAAAGTGCAGCTAGCCGAGTTGGCACACAAACAGAAATTTCCAGTTATTCAGTCGGCAGATGATCAACAGAAAACGGTTAATACCCAAAAAGCTTGTTATGCCTGGAGTTTTTGTTGTCTCTTAATAAATGCTCAGATTCTACATACAATGAAGATGCATGTGAAATTCAAGATTTTTCGCCAGATAGATCCAAAGAAATACTTTGTTGAAATCTCTTGCCATATTTTGCTGTATTTATGCAAAACGTGCATCCCCATCTTAACACATCGATATAGATTGAAAACGACATATTTGCGGTCGGTCATGCAATGAGAACATAAACGCTCTTTATTGGTTCCGTTTTATATGGTATAAAATGACCTTCCGAATTACTCTAAACTTGAAAGTTTTTTTATAGGAAATCAATAAACTTATAGTACATGTACGAATATTCATATCAAATTAAATAATACTCACGTTTCTGGGTTACGTCGGTCATTATTGCAACCGAAAACTGCACAGCGATTTGAAGGCCTTTTCAATTTATGATTTTGTAAGGGTAGTAGATGGGCACGAAGCGAAGTGATTTTGTTGAATGAGAGTAGAAGGGTGCGAAGGGCCCGGGATGGTCGAAAAGATCGAAAGATCTTCTCCTTCACCCCGGTGATTTTGTTCTCCAAACCAAGTCGCATATATAGCAGACAGTGGCGGCATTTTCAGACAACTTTTGAAGAAACCCTAGAATATGGATTAGGTTCAACCTGATCATAGCAAGGGCTTCGTTTCATAAAGTTAAACAAACGACGGCAAGACCTCCACTCGTGTGTTGATAACTGTTGTGAAAACAATACTTATTCGACCTGATGTGCAACCGTCACAATAGACATGAAAGAGTATCACCTCGCCCTCTCACATGCTTCAGTTGTCAGTTAAAACATGAAGTTTTTCATAAAACAGTTTCATTTTCGTGAAACTCATGCAAAGAGAGAATTTTCGTGAAACTCATGCGAAGAGAGAATTTATTGACGGCAGCTTCGGCAGTCTGAGGGTTAATTAATCCCAAATGCACAGAACTCCTTTACGAAATTCCGATAGTACTGTGTTTACTGTATATTCTCTAAAAATTTGGTGTAAAAATTCCAAATAGAACGACTTTTATCAGGCGTTTACTAAAACCGCAAAATATTGAGAATATTAAAAACCTTCTTGCGCAAAAGCGCCAGTACACGATAAAGAGCGTTTTCATTTATAATCGTTTTTCTCGTTTTCAAAACTGATGTATATTGTTTTGTGAATGCTCATTGGTCACGCTATTTATTTTACGTAGTTTTTTTCTGTTGTATTTGAACATTTGTTACACATGCTTCACGATTATTAGCTTCAACTGATAACCACCGACTGCTACGTATGCGCGCAACAGTTTGTCTCAAATAAATTGTTATAAAAAACAGGTTTATGGCCGCGGACATAAGCCGATTAGGTGTGATGTAATTTATCCATGAACTTGATAAATGGAGATTCTATCACCATTCGACACGAAAATGGAACATTTAAACAGACAAGTTTCATTTTCGTCGAACACGAAAAAGTTAATTTATTGACGGCAGCTTCGGCAGTCTGAGGGTTAATTAATCCCAAATGCACAGAACTCCTTTACGAAATTCCGATAGTACTGTGCTTACTCTATATTCTCTAAAAATTTGGTGTAAAAATTCCCAATAGAACGACTTTTATCAGGCGTTTACTAAAACCGCAAAATATTGAGAATATTAAAAACCTTCTTGCGCAAAAGCGCCAGTACACGATAAAGAGCGTTTTCATTTATAATCGTTTTCAAAACTGATGTATATTGTTTTGTGAATGCTCATTGGTCACGCTATTTATTTTACGTAGTTTTTTTCTGTTGTATTTGAACATTTGTTACACATGCTTCACGATTAGTAACTTCAACTGATAACCACCGACTGCTACTAGTACGTATGCGCGCAACAGTTTGTCTCAAATAAATTGTTATAAAAAACAGGTTTATGGCCGCGGACATAAGCCGATTAGGTGTGATGTAATTTATCCATGAACTTGACAAATGGAGATTCTATCACCATTCAACACGAAAATGGAACCTTTAAACAGACAAATTTCATTTTCGTCAAACACGAAAAAGTTAATTTATTGACGGCAGCTTCGGCAGTCTGAGGGTTAATTAATCCCAAATGCACAGAACTCCTTTACGATATTCCGATAGTACCGTGTTTACTCTATATTCTCTGAAAATTTGGTGTAAAAATTCCCAATAGAACGACTTTTATCAGGCGTTGACTAAAACCGCAAAATATTGAGAAATTAGTGCAATTTTCTGAATTTTCGCATTATTTCATCGCATAAAATCAATTAAAATACGACAAGCAACTTGAAATGTTTTTGAACATTCTAGAAGGGGTACATGTCCCTGATATATGTTTAAAAATTCTCGCGTAAACTATGACAGATACCAAAGTTATAATTAGTTTTATAGACCCACCCTAAATCCCCCATAGTATATGCATGCGACTGTAAAGCACGTGGCTTTATTTGGATACTTTCTGGCCCACAATGCAACAGTCAAAATGGTTATCTGTAAAATGGTCTATTCCCCATGGGCCAGACTGCAATCCGCATACATAGGCCTACACTTTTTATACCCATGTGATGGAATCAACTTGTTCGACCATTTGTCATTCCGTCCGTCTATTTGTCGTACCGTCCTGACCTAGTCCAAAATTGACTATACATTGAATGTATCCCGTAGATTTTCGACTATGTCCTGACCATGGACAGCACTTTGTAATAAGTTGTATTCCTTCATTTTTCCGGTCCATTAAAAAGCTGAACATAACTGAACACAAGTTTAAATAAGAGGAATTCATTATCATCATCATTAAATAAGGGGATTAAGTCGCCATCATGACTTCTACTGCATTAATATATACAGTTATAGTATTGAATTATAGTAATTGGAGTGCATATATAGTGTTGTAAGCTGAGCACGATATGACTTATTTAATAGTCGTAGTTATATTTCTGGTCCCAGAACATATTGTCAAATTGTACTTTAAACGCCTTCACACAATCTGCCACTACAACATGTTCAGGTGAAGCATTCCATTCGGTATAGCTCTTTGGCTGAAGAAGTATTCACGTACCGTACACCTTTAGTTGCTTGGTGTTTTTGCAATTTATAACTGTGCTCACGAGTTCATTTGTACAATTCATCCTCAAAGAAGACATATCTGGTTTTTGTTATACAGGTCATGTGTGATCTTATATACCTCTCTTTGGCTCTCCAGTGCTTGAGCAGGTAGATATTGCTCATAGTTTTTCCATATCGCCATTATGGCCTTCTCCTTATACACAAAGGAACATTTTATAGTGTAAAGAATTTGGTTTGATTTCTCGATGGCCTAATTTATTTGTTTGTCAAATACACCAAGATCCTTTTCGAAAAGAGATTGCAGAATCGGCAGTCTGATCCCGGTGTCTGTTGTGTAATATGGATTTGTTGGGTTATTGTGTCCAAATTGGATTATGTGGATGTTTTCAGAATTAAACTTTAGCTGCCAGTCATTGGACCATTTGCATACGATATCTACAGACTCTTGGAGATTTATGCTATTTGGCGAACCATAGATCTTCATGTCATCAGCGAAAATTTTGCAAGAACACACAAGGTTGTCTGGTATATCGTTTATGTATAATAGAAATAACATGGGTCCCAATACAGTTCCCTGTGGAACTCCACTTTTTACGCACGAAAGGGTGGAACAAGCATCCTGCATAACAATGCATTGCTTTCTGTCCTCTAAGAAGACATGAATCCTTATCCAATAGTCTATCTGATATACTGGTACCATATGCTTGGAGTTTGCATTCCAGACGAATGTAGGGGACTGAAACGAAGGCCTTGCGGAAATCTAGATAAATGGAATCAATGGGGTTTTTGGCTTCTAATTGCTTGGTTATGTAGTTCCTGGGGTCTTTTTTCAAGCCTTTCTTGTGTATGGGGGCGATATTGGGTCATTTTCACAGATCTGGTATTTTTACTTCCTCGAGAGTTCTGTTGAAAAAATAACACAATGGGGTAGCAAGCTCGTGTGAACATTATTTTACTATCCGGTTATGAATTCCATCAGGTCCGTAGCTCTTATTAACATTTAGATTATTTAACATAATTTCCACAGCAGCTGCAGTTAGAAGCACATTTGATAGATACATGCCGTTGTTTCGGTCTTTTATCTCAGGAATAATGGTTATTTTTTCATCTGTAAATACGCTACAGAAGTACTAGTTGAGGGTGGTGACTTTCGTCTGGATATTGATAATACTTTGTCCTGTTGCATTATCAATGAGGTCTGGGATATTGTGCCTTACCGTAGTTTTGCACTTGATGTAATTCCAAAATGTCTTTGGATTGTTTTTAGCTTTGTTTGCCAATTTTCGTTAAAAGCATTTCTTGGCAGCTCGTGTTTCCATCATGATGCTGTTTCTGATTCATTTGAGTATGATGCTGTTTCTGATTCATTTGTACTCATCGTAGTAACTTTTCTGGCCACTGAATTACAACATATAAAGTTGATGGGGCTATGTAGTTATGTTTAGACTATATCTTAAAATTTTGTATAGTTTGGGTCACAAATAAGATCTTTAATACTCATTTTATAAATTACGAAAAAGCCAAACGAAAAGCCGAACACAAGTAAGTGTAGTATAAAAGCTTAACGCTGTGCCCAAGTGCTTAAAATTAACTTCGGCTTACTCCATCACTATGTTAATTACATATCATTCATTTGTTTTTACTAGCGGTAAAGTATCAATAGAGTAAATGCTCATAGTCCAAGCATCATTTAATATGAGAATTGGATAAAAATGTTATGACGGTATTGATTTTTTAGGAAAGGAAGGGAGACCTTGCAAGAACAACTTGGTGTCATCAAACTAAAATTGTGCATTAATGAATGATTCCATACATGTACCTTCACAAAATGGTGTTGATATTGATGCAGTAAAACCTCTTCAAACTGAACACAATTTGGACAACTGGCCTACTTGATCATTTTAGAGAGGTTTTTGGTTTATAGAACATAGTAGTATACATGTGTACATGTACATGTAGCACCATCACGAAACATGACGCCGACATTACAAAGAGTGATCCATATTTTAAGTTCTCTCTATGATATGGCTTTTCAGTGGCGAAGATTGTAGATCATTTATTAATTTATTTCCTTTCATAATTCAATGCTTTGTACAAAGTCTGTGTGACTGTTCAATCTCTCCAGATGAAAATGTTTACGGTGACGCATTCAACCACCAGGGATACCTATATAATGAAACCTAGTATAAACTTATGTTGAAAGTGCTTGTGAAGACTCTGCCCAACAATAGTTTATTAACTGATGTAAAAACGAACTACCAATGATCTAATCTTTAGTGAACGTGTGAAACAAGCATAGCGACATTTAGTCACACCCGGGACACCCCTGTTTTTATTTTTGGGGGTTACAGTCTAAAAGTATTATCAGAACAAAAGACAATTAACTGATTAGGCCTGAACATTAGCATGGTTCACGCTGGCCAGGAAATTATTTTTGGCCAATTTTTGGCCATTTCTGAATTTGTCTGGCCATTTTTCAGAAAGTTTGGCAAATTTTAATACCGGTAACCAAAATGCGGGATCATCGAAAAACGGAATCTGAAACAAAAATATAAAGAAACACGCACTAACATAACTGAAAAATTGCAAGTTGTACATTGGAAATGGGAACCACAAAAACTGAAATAGGTCCAGTCGACGATATATATCAAAGCAGAAAAGTGTAGTCACTTGAGTAAGAAAGTACACCATTCTAGCATTTAATTTGAATCATCATTGTTCTGATAATTAAGCACGCATGACTTTAGATAATATGTTATTCATAAAAAGGCGAGAAACTACTGATGACCTGATAACGGATCAAGGGTTTCATGGAGATCTGATGATAATTTGAGAGGTGATTGTTGAATATAGCCTTGAAAATTTTTGGGGAAAAAGTTTGGCCAAATGAAATTTTCTTTGGCAATGTTACAAAATGAATGGCCATTCTCCAATTTGACCACCGACAACGTGAACGATGCTACATAATCACTGTTCCGACATGCATGCATGTTTGGTTTCCAGATGTCAAAATGCTTGTGTTTGGTCACATGCAGACTCAAAATCCAATTCAGTACAGAGGTACTATTTAGTCCGACTGAATTTTGGTAAATTCGGAATCGGACAATGTTAGGTGTGGAGAGGGATTCGGATTATAGAGGGTCTGGTTAGGAGAGATTTTACTGCATACTGGAAAATTTATGTTGTGTATTCTTTCATGCAGGAGAAGTGCTTGGAATGCTATGTGAGAAGGTGGGCCCAGATATATACAGCAGAATAAAGCCTCGCCTGCTGTGCAGTATAAAAGAGAACTTAGAGCGTGAGCCCATCAAAGTTAATGTTGAAGGTATCAACGACACAACTGAGCTTGTTGCTAAGCTCTCACCACAAGATAGACCACTTGAAAGAGTAAGATATTTATCATCCTTTTAATGATTCATATGTAAAAAAAAAATTGACACAGACATCATACAGTGTATACTGTTTTAAAACTCTGAAAAGTTAATGTTGAAGGTATCAACGACACAACTGAGCTTGTTGCTAAGCTCTCACCACAAGATAGACCACTTGAAAGAGTAAGATATTATTATCCTTTTAATGATTTATATGTAAAAAAAAAATTGACACAGACATCATACAGTGTATACTGTTTTTAAACTCTGAAAAGTTTCACATTCTTAAAATATGTCATCCGCATGAAAAAATAATTTGTACTATCAGTATTATCATTATTAGGTAGCATCTCTTTTATTAATTTAACTGGACAATATGCACAAACATTATTATCATTACTTTGCAGGACATTCTCCAGTCTATTAACAGTGCTTTTGGGGGCATAAGGTTAAGAAACACCTGGCGGGTAATGAGAGTTCATGCTTGGTTATTTCAGTCTTTTCAGTTGGGTTTAGCATATCATTAATCATTGATTTTCCATGTCCCATAACTAGAAAAATGTAACTTTCCTGTTTGCCTAATTATAATGTCTACTTTCAGAAAGTTTACTGTAATTTTAAATAAGAATTTTGTTTTCTCTCCAGAAATCCAGCACAGACGCTGCTCAGATATTCCATGATACTGCAGGCTGGAAGTGTCTTGAAACGTCTATGAAGTATGTTCCTTAAATTTCATTACAATCCTGTAACTGAAAATTAACCCAATCCTGCATCTCTGCCATTTCTATAATTATTTCTATATTTGTCCATGCATTTAAAATTGAAACACCTCGCAGACACAATCTGTAAATATGTTGGAGTTTTCTTTAATATCTTTTGGAAATAAACATTAATGCTGTTTTTCCGAGACGATCATTGGAAGTTTTGCTCGCCTTACAAACATTAAATAATTCTGACTATCTAAATTTCCTACTAATGGGCTTATGGGGTATGATCTCTATTTTTTTTATCAGAGGTCTACAAGGTGCCATAGAAGGATGTGGAGATAATTTCAATTCGTTCATCAATCAAGAGTTATTAGACCTGATTTTCACAGCTCTGACCCATACCAACCGATTTGTGAGAGAAACTGGGTACTATGTCTGCTCGTCTATGGTCGCCTGTGGAAGGAAGACTGAAGGTAATAAAATAATTAATATATTTTTGTAGGGTTATTTTATAAGATATTAATGTAGCTTGTATGTGTTTTATTGAAGAATATGGCGCTGTGGCTGTTGGACACATTGTGAGAACACTGAAGCTGTTGACACTAAATATGATCCCATGATATGAATGGCCAGTGCTGTATCCTTCAATAAAACACCAAAAACAACATTAATTTCTGATATTTATATTTCTATAAAATCAGCTGAAATTATTATTCTTTTTTTTTCCTGAAATATAAAACTGGATTTACATAAGTTTATTATTCATGTAAAATATTTTTGTGCTGAGGCAGGTAAAGTTTCAATTCTGGGTAAACCCGTCTCGAATAGCTATGCATACTACATCTGGAAAATGTACCCATGTTTTCTATTACCAAATAGCTCTGTGTTGCTATAAATAACTTCTCTTGCGACCCATGCAGTATGATGCCACAGTCCACATATAAGTTTAAGAATGACAGATATCGCCTGTATATATGATGGATCAAACTGGCGCTATTTTTAGCTATGCGTCGATTCTACATCTGTAATGGGATTCCAACAATCGCCTGAATGGCTGCAATCCACTGCATCACTATCCTGATAAATGTTATGATTGGATGACACTGGTAATGAATTCTGGTGGTAATAGAAAACATGGGCATTTTCTCCAGAAGTAGAATGCATAGCTATTCAAGACGGGTTTACCCAGAACTGGTAAAGTTTATACAGGATACAAGATATTTACAGGAGTTCCTTGTTCAGCACAGACACTAAATATAGGATACTAGCAGGTGACCCGACTTCGTCCGGGCTTTGACCTTGAATTGATCATTTTGAAGGTCAAGGTCAGGTCGGGGTCACAATTTGACTGGTCCATGAGAGTTCCCGGACAAAAGTGGGCCTAGGTAGCAAGTTTGGACTCCATCGGTAGGGCCGTTTTCGAGTCTATATCGGACACACACATACATATATATAATTTGTGGGTACCCGTTTCAAGGTGAAGGTCACCTCAGGCGGAAAAACTGACCCAATGAAAATCTCCCCCATTCCTAGGAACCCCCTAAGTACGAACACAGACATAAGGATCACACAACACGCTCCTGTCTGGACACAGACACAACACGCTCATGTCTGGACACAGCACGCTCTTTATCAACGACACTGCGGATACGAACGCTCTTTAACTATCACGCGATTAACCCCCACAATTCCAAGATGGCGGCAGTGGGAATGGAGAATGAGTGCCCGGAGCTTCTCAAAAGCAATGCGACGACACTTCATGTGGGTTTTTACCCATAGATAGGAAGTTTGGTTGAAATCCGTCCGGCAGTTTTCCCGGCCATAGCTAACAAACAAACAAACAGAAGTCCCAAAATATATATTAGACTAGCCGATGAGCCCGACGTTGTCCGGGCTATTATTCAAAAACCAAATTTCAAGTCGATAGCTCTACCCGTTTCCGAGATCTGGTCTGCGCATGCGCGAAGCTGGCGTCGCACGGGCTCAGCGACCCAATAAAAATCGTACCCGGGGCAAGATACATTCACATAGCAAATTTCAAGTCGATAGCTCCACCCGTTTCAGAGATCTCGTCTGCGCATGCGCGAAGCGGGCGCCGCACGGGCTCGCCAATACGACGTTGACGACCGCCTGGTCAAACTACACACACGTACCAAGTTTCGTCCCAATCGGTCGAGAATCGTAGATTTTTATAAATGACATACAGACAGACAGACAGACAGACAGACAGAGGTCTTCAAAATATATATGAGATAGCCGATGAGCCCGACGTTGTCCGGGCTATATTCAAAAACCAAATTTCAAGTCGATAGCTCCACCCGTTTCCGAGATCTGGTCTGAAAACCAAATTTCAAGTCGATAGCTCTACCCGTTTCCAAGATCTGGTCTGTGCATGCGCGAAGCTGGCGTCGCACAGGCTCAAACTAAACACACATACCAAGTTTCGTCCCGATCGGTCGAGAATCGTAGATTTGTATAAATGACATACAGACAGACAGACAGACAAACAGAGGTCTTCAAAATATATATGAGACTAGCCGATGAGCCCGACGTTGTCCGGGCTATTCAAAAACTAAATTTCAAGTCGATAGCTCTACCCAGCCCGACGTTGTCCAGGCTATTCAAAAACCAAATTTGAAGTCGATAGCTCTACCCAGCCCGACATTGTCCAGGCTATTCAAAAACCAAATTTCAAGTCGATAGCTCTACCCGTTTCCGAGATCTGGTCTGTGCATGCGCGAAGCTGGCGTCGCACGGGGTCGGCGACCCAATAAAATTTGTATCCGGGGCAAGATACATTCACATACCAAATTTCAAGTCGATAGCTCCACCGTTTCCGAGATCTCGTCTGCGCATGCGCGAAGCTGGCATCGCACGGGCTCGGCGACCCGATAAAATTTGTATCCGGGGCAAGATACATTCACATAGCAAATTTCAAGTCGATAGCTCCACCCGTTTCCGAGATCTCGTCTGCGCATGCGCTGCACGGGCGCCGCACAGGCTCGCCAATACGACAACGTCCACCGCCTGGTCAAACTACACACACGTACCAAGTTTCGTCCCGATCGGTCGAGAATCGTAGATTTGTATAAATGACAGACAGACATACATACAGACAAACAGACAAACAAACAGAGGTCTTCAAAATATATATGAGATAGAGGATCTCCAACGAGTTACAGTAATGCTCTAATTAATCGACTTCTTAACCACAACAGAATTATGGGTAACTTTTCAGGATTTAGTCGAAAATATGGCTTGTTGCCATTCATTGGAAAGCTCTCGGCAAGGGCTTTCCGATGAATGGCAACAAGCCATAATTTCGACTAAATCCTGAAAAGTTACCCATAATTCTGTTGTGGTTAAGAAGTCAATTAATTAGAGAATTACTGTATGTTGGGATATAAGATTTTATGAAATGAGTTTGATAAATTTAATTCACAACGAGTCGTAGACGAGTTACAGTAAAAGGTAAAACTGTAGAAGCCAATGTAGAATTTCATGCAGTTTTAAAGAAATGTTGTAGACGAAAAATGACAATTTCAAGGGCCGCAAGTCATATGGTAAATATGTAAGCATTTCCATGAGAAACATATTATTTTGTTTATCTGGCCTAACTGCGAGAATCTACTCAGTAATTAATGTAATAAATGTTGTTCTCAGAAATGATGGAGGATGTTGAGGGAGCTGATATTCGCAGCGCTGTTTTTGAACATGGAGAGCAGTTCGCTGCACATTTAGCTGATGGCCTTGCTGATAACTGGAGCCAGGTATGACAATATGCATGCCTTAGATGGAGACTGCAATATCCAGAAATAAAATAAAATTATATGAAAATTCTAAGCACATAATGCTCAAGCATCAGGCCAACATTAAAATATTTTTGTTTCCCCTGACAAGTGACCACCCTAAAAAAAACTCCCTACTAAAAATGTTTTATTGGCTTCCCAGAGAATATTTTTTTTAATTTTCAATCAAGATGATAAGCATATGTATAGAATAATTGAAATGTAGTGAAAATGTTTTTATTACCTTTAACATAGCTTGAAAGATACAGGCTACATTAGTGTATTTAGAGGAATGGATCAAATAAAATTTTTAATCTCAAAAACATTTGTTAAACTCAAATCAACACTTTCTTTTGATATGTGTCATAATAAACTTATTAACAATACTGAGAATGCTCTAGTCACATCTCGTTGAAGAGGTCAGATTAAAATCTCCTCCTGCAGCGGCTAGTTTGATCCAGCGATCTAACCTATTCAACTTGATATGATATTATGGCCAGATCAATTCAATGTAGTGATAATATGTATTTATCTCCCCAGGTGAGACTTGCTGCTTCTGTAGCAACAAGGAACTTCCTGCAGACGTTACCCAATTCAGCGGCCAGAGAAAAATTCTACCCTTCCTTAATTCCTCCTCTGTGTCTTAACAGGTACTGTTATTTTGTGAACATCACTATCATTGGGCATTTTATATCCATGCCTTTTTAGCTCAAATTGAAGAAGTCAAGTTTGAGCTATTGCCATGGGTTGGTGTCCGTACGTGCGGATGTCCATGCATGCATCGATCAACAATTTCCGTTATCACACCCTACAGGTCACATCTCTCATCTGATTGTCACCAAACTTAATAGGGATCTTCGGGTTGACCTCTAAATGGGAGCCTCCTATTTTTAGCCAATTTAAAAAAAAACATGGCCACCAACAGCAATCTTGGATTTCAAATTTGAATCCATTGGCACACCCTGCAGCCCGCATTTATTGGAGAATTGTTGGTGAGTCATCATTGTCTTCAGATTGATATGACATCATCAGTACAAAGATGGAGTCTGGGTTCCAATTTAATGTACATTAGCAGCCCAAATATGAAATAACAGATATATAGCAAGTTGTTATATTTGTGATTTGACAGGTACTATGTGGCAGAAGGAGTGAGGATATACTCTCAGGAGACATGGCGTCAGGTGACAGCAGGAAAAGGCAAAACTCTTGTGGAGGACATCATTGGTCATATTGTAAGAAAATGTTAATGGTCACAATAGTTAAGTTTATGTGACAAATTTCTGAGATTCTGTCAAATTAAGCAGCATTAAATTCTTACAAGTTTTACAAAGAAATCAAGCTCTTTTCTGCTGGTACATGTACTTCATCTCTATATGTATAAAAGAGTAGGATCTTTCTGTCTGTCCATACATGATTTTTTCCCCAGACCCCTAGACCGATTTCAACCAGATTTGGTGTGGTGACTTATAACGGTGTTAAAATAATGTTTATTATACCACCACTTTCTTCTCCTTCCGTGTGTCCTTCCGTCTGTCCGTCTGTCCGTACGTCCGTTCGTCCGTTCGTCCGTCCGACCTCATAACTCTAACAACTATGAACAGATTTCAATAAATTTTTGTATGCAATCTCCTTAGGACTGCCTCTCTGCATGATACTAATTGCGGTTCGGTCCGACTTTTTTTTTTAAAGTTACACCTCATTTTCGACTTATGTTTTTTAATTAGAAAATTTCTCACTTTTTCGGTTTCCGGATGATATCTCAAGTTTGGATCCTTTAATTGCAAATTCCGTTGTTTTGTAGATCAGTCATATCAAGATACAGGTTGAGTTCAAATTTGAGTTTGATCCGATGATTTTTTCTAGAGTTATGGACTTTTTTTACTTAGAAAATTAAATTTTTCTTCTTTTTTTCTTTGGTTTCTGGATGATAACTAAAGTTTGGACTGTTCAATTGAAAATTCCGTTTTTGTGTGAGTCAATGATATCAAAATACAGGTCAAGTTCGAATTTGAGTTTGACCCGATGATTTTTCTCAGAGTTATGGGCTTTTCGACTTACAAAAATTCAATTTTTCTTGTTTTTTCTTTGGTTTCCGGATGATAACTCAAGTTTGGATTGTTTAATTGGTGGGTCGTTCATATCAAAATACAGGTCAAGTTCGAATTTGAGTTTGATCCAATGATTTTTCCCAAAGTTATGGGCCTTTGAATTTTCTGTTTTTCTGTGTGAGGGTACCTTCATGGTGTAATCAACTCCTCCTACAGTTTTGATCATAGATATTTGAAACTTCAGAGTATTGTTACCCACATATGGATATTATTAGTCCGAATTTTCCTTTAAAGTTAAAAATCTTTTTTTTTTTACGGATAATGCGGGTTGAATTTGCCATGGTGGGGGTATGCTAGCACTCGAGTGCACACCTCTTGTTTTGATTTAAAAAAAAAATGATTTTGATTAAATTGAGCAAGGTGTTCAATCTAAAACAAATGTTTAAATGATCAAAATGTGCGCTTAGCTCATAAAGGGGCCACAGGCCTCCACATATCTACATACATCAAGTGTATTTAACAATAATTCTTGGCAATGCTCATATTCAGGCACTTTTGGTTCAGGCGAAAGTTTCGATCATTCTCATCATACAGAGTTATTAATTTGATTGATTCAGAATGTAGGTCTATTTGCAACCTGAACATTGTAAACTGTTGGTATATATTCAGGCTATCTCATCAGTAACTTATTATGGTTGGAAATGAGAACAGTAGTTCTATATTTATTAGGCCTAAAAAAAAAATACCTGTGTTTCCACTAACCCGACCGACCATTAAAAAAGTCGCAGACTGAGACCATTTTATTGCAAATTAAAAAAAAAAAGAAAAAAAAAGTACACTGTTTCTGCTAACCCGACCGACCGCCGAAAAAGTCGCTGACTGCCCCCATTTTATTGGGTTTTCAAAAAATATAAACTACCAAGTTAATTTAAATTGATATCACGTGGTGCGTTGAGTGGGTACCTTGCCGCAGAAACGCGATGTATACTGCGTCTACAGACGGACAGGAGACGGTGTCATGTGGTCGGCCGATCGCGAGATCTCGTTGCACGAAAATGCACGAGATTGACCGATTGTCGGACGGCCCAATTATAATAATAATTATTATCACCCAACCACAATCGGCCAATCGGGCCCGATCGTTCGTTTACGTTAGCTGTCAATGGGCATTCGAAACACCTCTGCTATATTTTCGTAGCGTCGCGGGCGAATGCCGTAATCGGAAATCGTTCCTCGAGAAAATCGCGAATCCCAATCCCCACTGCATGTAGGCCTAGCTACAATCGGATTACGGAACTGTTATTGTTACAAATACATTCCGTTTGATCACTGAACAGTGGTCATCGGCACATGAGACCAGTGGTCACCCATGAGCGTCGACTTGTAAAAACAATATGACGCCTACTCAGACGGGAGACCCTCCGTGGTCTTCGTGTTGTGAAAACAACCTGTCAGTACTCATAAGTGAACACATTTTAGCATGTTAATACAATGGAAAGTTATGATATTAAATTTATTAGCTGGTTGTATAATTCTATTCGGGGTACGAAACAACCATAGTAGCATATATGGGACGTATCAATCAAAGTAAATTTCTAAGTTGGGACGAATCGAAGTCGTTTCGTACCTGGGACGAATCGACGAGATCCCTATTCAATTTCCTTGATAAAAGGGAAGATAATTGAAGAAGTCAAAGAGGTTTTGGGTTGTTTCAACTACGATGTCTGTTTGGTCACTCAATTGAATTGATCATATTAGATCACAACATGGAGGAAGAACGGGAAGAGTGAAGACATTGTGCAGCTGATCTCAATCTTCAAACTTTGTCGACTTACATAGTTTTTATAAACCTCACTGTAAAACGGTTTTTAGTATGTCGTGGTGTGATTGCAATTTGAATCCATGTTGCTTTCGTGCAGTATTAACTATTAAGTTACGAAAGCACGCATTGCCACACAACGCCACTTTTACGTTGTCACTTCCTTGTGTGCATTCAGACTTGATACACAGTGACTGCACACGTGCTTTTGTCGGAAGATCAGAGAAAACTTCAAAGGGTCGGAATTGATTGAAGGTCGCCGACACTTCCAGACAGTTCGAGAATTGCTACTAAGTATCTGATACTACCACGTGTACCAATTAATGCTTGCATTGCACTCTACTATCTGTGACACAGGATTTAGTATTAGTTTTGCATCATTTAACCTATTTAATTTCTTCTCAAATCCAATTTGGCATCAACACATGCCATGGGAGCCATGCAAAAATTACAAAAAACTGTGACTGCCTCTACTGATGCAAACTCAAATTGAACAAATGAGTAATGTTGCTTGATCATGAATCGCAGACAAATATTATCCCAAAAAGTTGCCCCGCCAAAATAGGTTAAAAAAAAAAAATATTTACCTACCTACCGACCCAACATTTTTGGGACCCCGTTAGTGGAAACACAGGTATTATTTTTTTTAGCCCTTATATACCATCAGGGGTCGATTTAATTAAAAAAATATAGCATTTTGCAGCACTGGGTAGATTTTGTATAGAATTCTATACCAATACCTGTTTTTCATTGTAAATTGTTTAGCAGAAATTGCGAAATGCGAATCCTGTTAAATCGAGCCCTGACCATAGTATAGAAATAGTATAGGCTAGAAATATCTATTCTAATATGTATATGGAATTAATTATACAAACATGAAAATATAATCTTTACATCCTGATTATCTTGGAATTATTTTTAAAAGTGATTATTCTGTTAAAAATGTTGAAATATTAGAGAGGTTTAGAAAAACTTTGCATAAAACACTATAATTATCTGTGCCTGAGGTGGGAAACTATTATCCATTAGTCAGCCAGATATATTCCATTTCCAAACAAAGTCTGTAACTAAGCATTGTGATTTAGTTAGTTGCCAATGAGACATGAAAGACATGCCAAAGACAGCATTAATTATGGCCGCTACTCGTGCAAAACATTCACACTCAATGCAGAGTTTACAAACAGACTATAACTGTTCTACGATTGGTCACAATTTCCGAACACACCGTGACAAATAGTATAGTCTGATATTTCCGAATGGGTGAAGCTAGAAGTTTTCAATCTTTAACCTCTCTATTGTCTCGGTGTGGGTTGTCCCTGTGGTTGGTGATATTGAATACTTATATGATTATACTCTCTGTTGTAGGTGAAGTTTTACATTACACAGACTGAGGCTGATAATCATGCTGTAAGGGAAGCAGCGTGTGCCTGCATTGCTGAACTCGGATCAAAGGTAGATTATTATGCCCCCATAATGGAGGAGTTATGGAGGGGTATATAGGAAAAAGCTTGTCTGTCTGTCTGTCTGTCCGTTTGTGTATCCAATCACATTGTTTCTACCTTCATTGTGTAATCAACTCCTCCCACAGTTTTTAATGAAGATATTTGAAGCTTTAGGATATTGTTACCAATATATTGCTGATGTGCAACATGTATATGGACAACAGCAAATATTGTTTTCACGGAGTTATTCCCCTTTCTTGACTTTATTTTGACCGTTTTGATTTTGGGTACCTTCATTGTGAAATCAACTCCACCCACAGTTTCAAATGTGGAGAATTGTAACTTTATGTTATTGGTACCCATATATTGCTAATGTGCACATGTATATGGATGACTCATCATTTTTCTATGAATTTTTCCCTTTTCTTGACTTTTTAACATTCTAATTTTCAATTTTTGAAGAATTTTTACCAAAGTTTGATTTTTTTGTTCCTAAAAAGCAAACTTCTTAAGAAAACCTTTCTTTTTTTCGGGACTTGTTGTCAGCGACCTTTTATTATAAGTTACTATTTATTGTCACTGATTAATATTTTTATGTACAAGGCTTCACTACACATCAAGTTTGATGAATCATATACTCTTTATGTTTAAGGTTGACAAGACAGTAGTTAGTCCATTTATTCCCAAATTACTGGATGCTTTGTTAGTGTGCTTCAATGATGACAGCTGGCCAGTGAGAGATGGTAAGTACTGTCAACTGAATATATCATGCCATGAACATCTATACTATCAAGTACAAAACCTGGGAACTTATATAAGATTCTGACTTAGTTCTCAAGGATCAGGTGTTGGCATCAGTTTTTGAGTTTTTTGTTTTGTTTTGTTTTTCTAAGTGCTGTTATCTTCCTATTTAAATATTTGATACACTGGTAATTAATGCATAAGATAGGCACTCATTGCACCATTATTACTCATTATAATCATGCAAAATGATATATGTTATATTATAGGTAGATATAATGATTAATCATATACCATCATGTACACAAAGGCCATAAACCCTGGCATCTCTTTCATTAAAGTTTGCAATAAGAGAGATCTGGGATACAACTTCATCTTTGCCTTGTTGATAGTTGGCAAAGGTAATTTGGTCTTATATTTGCCATGATATCTATTTCAGCTGCGTGTGTGGCATGTGGGAACTTTGTGTTATGCTTTCCAGAAGAATCAAGGTAGGTTTTAAGCTTTGCTTTACTAAATGGATTCTCCCAGCCAATTATAAAAGTATATATTGGAATGCAGGGTTGGGGGAATCGTAATCAGTAATCGTAATCAAAGTAATCGATTACAAAATTTGGAGTAATCGCCTGTAATCAGTAATCATGAAATTTCTTGATTACAAGTAATCATAATCGTAATCGATTATTTTCAAATGTACCTGTAATCATGATTACATTTTGATTACTTTTTGATTACTTTTACTAAAATATCCATATGGATGGCTATTGGATGCTCATAGTCTCACCCTATAGTAATGTGGAGTGTGCACAGCTACAAACAACATATCAGAATGTTTTTTCATGTGTTTTGTGTACATTCTAGCAGTGGACATATAATAACACACAATTGCTGAAATGTTGAATACAACATGTACATTGAAAAAAATTTAATCAGTAATTGTAATCATGTAAATCAAAAGTAATTGTAATCGTAATCGATTACATTGGCATGTAATCGCCCCAACCCTGTTGGAATGGTCTATTATTCATTCGGAGGAATGGTCAGGAAAAATGAGCAAATGACAGAAGAAAAGATAGGACAAGTGCAGAAGGATTCCTAATCATTGTTTGGAAATGTTCAGATAATAAGTTCAACAAATGGAACTACTACTCAATGAGTATTTAGTAAAGAAAGGGTTAAATTCAATCACTTTCAGGCTTTGCATTTAGCTCGACTTGACAAAGTCAAGTTTGCATTGATTGATCCCAAACATCATCTGAATCTTTGGGGTGACCTCAAATGGGTGCTATCATATTTTTCTGAATTTCATTAAAAAACATGGTCATCAGTGGCCATCTTGGATTTAATATCTAAATCCTTTGGCACACCCTGCAGCACATATTTATTGGAAAAATGTTTTTAAAAGTTATATGTATGTTTTTGGATCATTTCTAGATGGGAGCTATTGAATTTGAATGATTTTCAATCAAAAACATGGCCATCAGTAGCCATCTTGGATTTTACTCTTTCGTGACTAAATCCTTCTGCACAACCTGCAACCAACATTTTCCATCCGTTTGATACCAAAATTTAAATACAGATCTTTGGGGTGACCTTCAGATGAGACATAGCAAATTTGAAACATTTTCAATGAAAAACATGGCTGCCGACAGCCATATTCGATCCTTTGGCAACCTACAACCAATAGTTTTCATCTGATTCAGCCCAAACTTCATGTGAATCTTCGGGGGTGACTTCTATTTTCATAATTAATTAAATGTATTACATTCCGTATTCTTAACCTTGCTCCCGTTAACTGCAATGCATAACATTTTCCAAATTATTCCCTCTCAAAGTTGAGCTACAGTGTCATTGAAAATTTAATTTTCCAACAACATGGCTACAAGGGGCTGAATTTCAAAGTGAATATACATTACCGTATTCTTGTTTTGTTTTTAGACGAAATGCAGAAAAACAGCGAATTAATGATTTTAAAAAATATTTTCTCTGTAAAGTAAAACTTCAATATGAGTCCTTAAATTCTTTAACTTTTATCATTATATGAGGCATAAAAATAAATTATTTTCTCGTCAAACTTTTGGGTTCATAACAGTATCAAGACAAATTCAGCAAATGAGAATAGATAAATCAAACATGTTTCTTGTGTTTCTGCAACACTGTGTACTCACAGCTTTGCATGTTCTATTCACAGGGCAACAATGCCAGCTTTGTACCCTCTGTTCTTTAACAACCTCCAGGATAACATCGGTTCTGTACGGCAGGGTGCAGCCGTGGCTCTGGGTAATGTGGTCCAGGCTTATGGTAAGCAGCTTTATTACACACATATTGCTATATTTCTATTAATTATGTTACTTAACTATTAACCCTTCCATGATGGGAACTCAGCTGGTGCAGCATTATAATCCTGTGCCAATGCCTTCTCTTACATAAATTTTATATAAATTTAAATTTTATATAAATTTTGCGAAAACCCTATGCCAATACATTATCTTATATATGCAAGTCTGCCATAGGGAGCCTCGCGCATATAAGAGAATGCTTACAAGGCTTACAAGGTCAAAGTACATATTGTTAGGCCAATTTATTCTTTCATATATGCATGGCTCCCTATGAGAGAATTGCATATATAAGAGAATGCACAGGGTTTTCGCAAAATTTTAGGAAGCTCCAGTCATGAAACGGTTAACTGATGTTAATCTCATCATCATGAATTTTGTCATGGATGTTAATATGTAGATGGGAACGAGTCATTTTGGGGTCATTGGGCCATAAAAAATGGCTACTGGCAGCCATCTTGGATTTTACTCTTTGCATGACTAAATCTTTTGGCACGGGCTAGATGGGAACGAGTCATTTTGGGGGTCTTTTTTATGGCCGCTGGCAGCCATCTTGGATTTTACTCTTTGCATGACTAAATCTTTTGGCACTGGCTATAAGTCGTACCTTTTGTCGGATCATTACGAAACAAGTCATTTTGGGGTCATTCGGCAAAAAAACATGGCACCAGTGGCCATCTTGGGATTTCAAAATTCAATCCATTAGCACAGGCGGGGGCTGAACTGTTCGTCTGATCATCATAAAATTTGTCATGGATGTTAATATTGACATGTAGATGGGAACAAGTCATTTTGGGGTCATTCGGCCAGAAAACATGGCTGCTGGCAGCCATCTTGGATTTTACTCTTTGCATGACTAAATCTTTTGGCACATCATCATTAAATTTGTTGTGAATATTAACATTGACATGTAGATGGGAACGAGTCATTTGGGGTCATTCGGCCATAAAACATGGCCACTGGCAGCCATCTTGGATTTTACTCTTTGCATGACTAAATCCTTTGGCATGGGCTACAAGTCGTACCTTTGGTCGGATCATAATAAATTTGTCATGGCTGTTGAAATTGACATGTAGATGGGAACGAATCATTTTGTGTCATTCGGCAAAAAAAGATGTCTGCCAGTGTCCATCTTCGAATTAAAAATTCAATCCATTAGCATGGGCTACATGTCGGAGTGTTCGTCTGATCATCATGAAATTTGTCATGGATGTTAATATTGACATGTAGATGGGAATGAGTCATTTTGAGGTAATTTGGCCATAAAACATGGCTGCTGGAGCCATCTTGGATTTTACTCATTGCATGACTAAATCCTTTGGCACACCCCACAGTCCCCTTCCCTCATCCGATCATCACCAAACTTCAGCTATCAAATGTTTTTGAATTTCATTGGAAAACATAGCCGCCATCTTGGATTTTACTTTATGGTACAAGTATATCTCTTCATGTTGATAATCTAGTATTACTTTGACATTTCAACTTTCCACATTCCTAATCGCTCCATATTGACTGTAACACATGAAATTATTCCCATTCCAAGTTGAGCTACAGTGTCATTGACACTTTCATTTAGTGGAGTTGGCCCCCACATTTTCAACTTTTTTGCAAATTGTGTAATTTTGTCTGAGCTTTGTTTACCATCATTGGAACCTATGCACATGTGACTGTGAGCTTAGATGGAATCGATTGAAAAGACTTGTTCTTCTTTTTTAGCTCAACTTGATAAAGTAAAGTTTGAGCTATTGCTATGGGTTGGCATCCATCGTGGGTGCATCCATCAACAATTTCCTTTAGCACACCCTACAGGCCACATCCCTCATCCAATCGTCACCAAACGTCATATGTATCTTCGGGGTGACCTCTAGATGGCAGCCATCTTGGATCTTACTCTTTGCTTGATTAAATCCTTTGACACACCAGACCACATCCCTCATCTGATCATTACCAAACTTCATATGGATTTGCAGGGTGACCACTTGATCGGAGCAATAAAATTTTACGAATTTCTTTGAAAAACATGGCCGCTCATCTTGGATATTACTCTTTGCATGACTAAATCCTTTGGTATACCCTACAGGCCGCATCCCTCATCCATTGATCACCAAAAATCATATGGATCATCGGGATGACATCTAGATGGGAGCCATAAAATATTTACCAGCAGCCATCTTGGATTTCAAATTTGAATCCACCGGCACACCCTGCAGCCGATATTTATCAGAGATTTGTTTTGAAACTTTACAGGCATGTTTAGGATCACCTCTAGATGGGAGCTATTGAATTTGAATGATTTTCAATGAAAAACATGGCCGACAGCAGCCATCTTGGATTTTACTCTTTGCATGACTAAATCATTTGGCACATCCTGCAGACCACATCCCTTATCCAATCATCCCCAAACTGTATTTAGATCTTCGGGGTGACCTCAAGATGGGAGCCATCAATTTTTTCCCATATTCGTTAAAAAACATGGTCTCCAGCAGCCATCTTGGGTTTCACATTTGAAATATCGGCAGCAATCTTGGATTTTACTCTTTGCATTACTAAATACTTCAGCACACTCTACAGCCAGTATTTTTCATCCAGTTGATGTCTTGTTTTCAGGAAATGAGAGCTTTGACTTGGTTCTTGCAAAAGTAAAAGAAGGCCTTGCTGGTGTTGAGAAACAAACAGCTAATACTGAGAAGTACAGTGGTCTCGACAAGGGGCCTGCTACATACGGAGTCGTTAAACAGAGAATGGCTAACGATATGGAACTCCATACTGATAAGCAGGTATGCTATATATATAGAATATGTAGCTAGTGCCGATGCTTATGCTGTATGTGGCATAAATAAATAGTTGTTGGGTTTATTTGTACTTATTTGAAATATTCGTCATTCTAACAGCTCATTGATGTTTCAGAAAAGAAAAACATTTGCTTTTTTCACATTTTGTATCAATTACAGTTAATTATGGATGACAAAATTTTCCGAATCAGAATTATGTCATTTTGGCCAGTTGACATCATCCCTAGTTATCTCCACTATTTGCATATACAATCAATTCACTTACCACTGCATAGAAATCATCGTCTGAACTACGCGCAATTGTAAATATTTATCAATTTGGGACGCAACTATCGGCGATAAACTAACAAAAATGATTTTGCGACCGAAAGTCACTGCATTTAATTAATATATAATAATGATTATGTGTGTTATCTATTTGGATATAATATTTCTAAAAATAACTACTTTGAGCAGTATTATTCTCCATTTATAATTGATCATCCTACTAAGCTTGACAACTTTTAACAAGAGTATTCTAGTTTTTACCAAATTTGGACCATTGCTTCTGCTCTTGAATCTCCTGGATAATTTAATAAACTAGTCCTGCTTGATTTTTCTGTTTTTCAGGAGTTATGCCTCCTATATTGATTACAGGGTAGGGTTCACGCTGGCTGGAAAATTCTTTTGGCCAATTATTTGACCATTTATAAATCTGTTTTGCCATTTTTTACAAACTTTGGTTAAATTTCAAAACCAAACTATGGGATCATCAAGAAAACCAAAACTACAACAATTATATAAAGAAACACGCACAAAAATTACTGAAAAATTGTGAGTTGTACAAAAATAATAAAGGAAATGTGCACGGATGTAAACCACAAAAAACTGAAATAGGTCCAGCTGGCAACGTATGTCAACATAAGTGAGCACTGATTCGCCTACGTTGTCGTTTAAACCACAAAGCAGTAAAGTATGGTCACTTAATTAACCCTTTCAGTGCCAAGTCCGATTTTTGAATCAACACATATTTCTTTGATCATTTTTCAAATTTATTGATTATAATAATGTGATACATTGATGGAAAGAGCTCTGGCACTGAAAGGGTTAATTAAACATAGCACACCGTTCTACAGCGGATAATCATCATTGTTTTGGTAAGTGAGCATGTGTGACTTTTGATTAGGTGTTAACGAATTAAGGTTTGCATGAAGATCTGATGATAATTTGAGAGGTGATTACTGATTATAGTTATAAATTATTGCTGATTACAACTTTTAAATTTCGATTTTGACCAAATTCGGTTCATCGGTTCTATTCAAGCACACATTTTTAAAGCTACAACTCAACGACAGAATCTCTGACAGCCTTGAAATGTGTGTCTGTCATTTGCAGACTGAGGCCCCCAGAGGGTGATTTAGTGATGTTATCCCGCTTAGCTATTGGAATCAACCCCGTATCTCTGATGCGATTCTTGTTTTTCTTAACCCTTCCATGAATGGAGCTTCCTGAAATTTTGTGAATACCCTGTGCCAATGCAATCTCTTATATATGTGAGTCTCCCATATGGAGACTCGCATATATAAGAGAATACATTGGCCTAACAATATTTACCTTGACCTTGTAAGCCAGTGCATTCTCTTATATATATGCGAGGCTCCCCATGGGAGACTTGCATATATAAGAGAATGCACTGGCACAGGATCTTTAATGTTGCACCAGCGCAGCTCCTGTCATGAACCTCATGAAAGGGTTAAGGTTACCTCAATATTTCGCTTCTATTACAGATGTATTCATGTGGATCTCTAGCACCAAAAATGGGGCGTGGTAAAAGAGGTGGTGGCTGTATGGATCACAAATTCAGAAAAGCACCCGAACCATGGGAACTAGGCGATGGGTGCGTTAAGTTAAACTTATTTTGATGCATACTTTTATAAATGAGTGGGCGAATCTATTATGAAAGTTATTATGAAGGGGTTATTCTTGCTGTAGCTATGGTTATGGACGATGATACCTGTACCCTAAGAAGCATTGATAGGATACAATTGGGGCCCAATACTAATGTCTTATGCTGATTTGATTGTGAAAATCATTCCATTAGAAACTAAGATATACAGGTGCATGTCATCATTGTTATCTTACAATTAGCTTTTTTGCCCCTCAGATCATCAGAGAATGCGCACTGTGTTGAGTTTCTGAAAACATTGATTTACAATTGGCATCTATTATTTTTATTCTCTTTACAACATCGGACATATTCATATGTCATTTCAATTCAATTGATATATTTATGGTGGTAATGGCGAAAACACTTGAAAAATCAAATGTATTCTACGAAAACAGTAATTTCTGATTCAACGTGTATGCTCAAACAGATCATTTGATACTTCACAGTGATGCATAATGTTAATTGTACTATGTGTGTTGTGCTATTTCATACTTGAGAGAACATAGTTTTCTCAACAAAGTAGGCCTACCTTTTATTCAAAATTCTGTTGAATGAAATGTAAGATAAATTGGTTATCATCAACCTAGGGCCTTGCGAATCAGGGTTTGCAGTCGAATCAATTCTCAAATCGAATAAGTTGTGATATTTGCGAATCGAGTCACATACGTACTGACCATAGATGCGAATGGGGATGGCAATGTAAACATGGTTTAACTAATTTTAATTTACCATATCCATTAAGAGACTAAACTTAATGTGTGTCTGTGTTATTGCTCACACATGCATCACATGGGTTTAGTTCTCAATCGTAAAATATGGTCAACATTTTCAATGACCCTCTATATTTGCATAATAGGACGTTCTCTACACTATCTCTCTTTTCCTAATTATACTTTCACAGCGCCCGGCTGTTAATAAATTAATTTGATTATGTCTTGTGCATGGAAATTTGTAATTTAGTTTATGGCTGGAGCAAATAAAGAAAATTTATATTAAATTCTTAAATTTCATTTTAAGATAACCTTTTAACCTGAATGTTTACAGAAGACATCTTCGACTCAAATCAATTATATTTCTGTATATTATCGATATTAAATCATTTGTTTTTACAGGGAATTTATATAAATTGGAATACAGTCTCCCTTTAATATTATTGTGCCCCATATAAGTTTCCTTCATTAATTTCATCTGTTCACAGGTGCATATCACTGGTGGCTGAGTTATCGCCCATACAACAGTTTGCAACTGACATCGCAAAGTTACTTCCCCTTGTTTCCAAGACGGTATCGTACCAGCATTATACTCACCATGTACAGTTACTGGAAACCTTCTGTAAACAGGTTAGTTTTCAAGATTGTATGGAAGATCCATGGTAAATTTTCACGGATGATATGTACATGTACTCATGAAATAGACCTTGGACCTTCACTCCCGGTTAAGTGGTTCTGCTAATTTACATATGATGTTGGTGTGCCAAACTTTCATAAAATGTCATTTTTGGCAGCTTTGACTAATCCGCTTAAAGTGGGTTTCATAACAAAAATTATGTTGTTGTTGGAAGTGTTTTATAAGAAGAGAGTCTCCCTATTTACTCATTGTGTAATTTGTTAGTTAGGAGATAAACTTACTCTGTTTGGGTTGGATATTCAGGGCTTCCGGCTTGCTCAAATCCCAGAATATCCAACAAAACAGGGTGTGTTTATCTCCATTGTAATTCAGTCCATCAAAATTTTTATAAGAAACTGCAACAAAAGTATTTTTATCGTCATTACATGCTATGAAGTGAGATACCATTTTTCGGTTATCAGATCTCTGGGGTACGTTCCATATGGTTACTCAGAGCAGTGCCGAACATCTTCCTGTTAATCTACTGTATATTTTGAGACATACGTATATATATGTGTATGTATGTCCTTTATAGACTCGAAAACGGCTTGACCGATTGAACCCAAACTTGCTATCTAAGGGTAAAAAGCCACGTGAAGTGTCATTGCACCGCTTTTGAGAACGTCCGAGCAGTCCTTCACCCTTCGACTGCCACCATAATGGGGATTGATGGGTTAATCGCGTGATAATTAATGAGCGTTTGTATATGAGGCGTCACTATTAAAGAGCGTTTATCTACTTTAGTGAAAATACGGCATTTGACCGTCTCGCTCGGAAACTGGGGATATCGAGACGAAATTTCGTACTTAGGGGTTCCAAGGGATGCGGGAGATTTTCGTTGGGTCAATTTGTCCGTCCGAGGTGACCTTGACCTTGAAATGGGTACCCACAAACGACCTTGGGTGATATCTCGGTAGTCAGCGGTGACATCGATGTGAAATTTGTTATGTATGGTCAACTCGGGACGGGAAATATTTTTGTCAGGTTATTTTGTCCACCCAACATGACCTTGACACGGGTACAGGCAAATGACCTTGGGCGATATTTCGGGTATCAGCGGTGGTAGTACTAAAACCGGCTAAGATATTGGGATGGAGGTGCCGGTCTTTAGTCCGAGTTCCAGGCCCATGCATTCTTATGACACGACTTAAGCGTTAGTGACCCGCTCAAATAAAACCACAATTATATGAAATAAAATATCACAATTGCGACAATAAACGGATATTTTCCGCAGAAGACATGCTATTTGATCTGAAACCCACATCAGTTGTGAATTGAAAGCGGTAATTTAATGCGAAAAGAGACATTTACCGCAATGTTTAAAAAATTTTTAAAGTATGCGAACTCAGTTGACCTCGCGAACTGTGTTCGGCATTTTCCGTTGAAAATATTCCGTAGATTTTCGACTGACAACGCAAATTACGATGAATTCTCCATTGTAATCGTAATTATGTGTGTCAATAAATAAAAAATAAATAGATTAATTAAACATTGAAGATATAAATGTAATACATTAAATAAATTACGGGGAATTACAACCCTCTCAAAGTTTAAAACAGTGTAAACACAACGACCATTAGAATAAATAATATGGTGCTACATTTCCCACATTTGGTGGACTTCAGCGAAATTAAGATATATACTAAGCGAACAGAGCAATATATATACTGCTCTTGTTAAGCACACAAAAAATCAAACAAAATTTATATAAATTTTTAACCTTAAGTTTGAAAAGTCCCACTAAAACGGAAGAACTATATTTCGAAACTGTGTGATTCGGTTCTCCGATTATTTATCAACACAAAAGTCAAAATGCACATGGATGAAAATCACACGCATGGCAAGTCAGACACAAGAGTTCTAATTTGCTCCAATTTTGACAAGTTGCTTGCGAAAATTGTCAACAAAACTACCTTTCTGATCCTCCATTATGTCATTAAGTTTTTAGTGCGGGAATTGTTCTCAAAGCACATTGGAAACTGGACTTTGCGGCGATCGGTTTTCGCTATTTTGTTCGGAAAACCCCGCGCTATATATAGAAACGGAAACTAGAATACTCAGAACAAACACGGGACAATGCCGAAGTTCTTCGGAACCTGAGTTCGGCTTTCAGTTAAGTAAACAAACAGAAAAAACAGCGATGTTGGTGACAATCAACTGGAATATTCTATGCGTAATTTAACATGAAAGATAGATTATTATACACCATTATGACCATAAGATGTCTCTCTTTCCGATGTATATAGCATCATGTATTGATTCATTAGGTAAATCGAGTAAAATACACTACAGATTCCCGCCACAGATCGTGGGCGTAACTCGTGTGATAGGATTGGTATAGAAGCGGGCTTGGAATAAAGACCGGCACCTCCATTCCAATATCTTAGCCGGTTTTAGTACGAGAAGACTTGGACTACAGCGGTGGCAGCGACGTACGGGGTTACCTTGAAAAACAAAAATTAATGGATCGACCAAAGCCATGGGACCAATCCCGCCATTGGCGGGCTAATCTGCTAGTTGTATATATAATAAACATATTTCCGGTTGAACTCGATTACGTGACTCCTGGCTGCACAGTGATGTATTTAACAATGTTGTCAATAGCAGCATGCTCTATACAAAATCTGTGCACACTTCAGCGGACAATGTTGGTCAATGGAAAACTAAAGTTATCGGCTCTTGACCAACCAGAATGCGTGTTTTACTTTGTCATTATAATGTAGACTCGGCACTACCTGCTTAATGGTGATTACCTTGAATATGCTATATCAAGTTATTTGAATTTTAGTTCATGAGTATAAGAAGAGGACTGGGAAAGAGATATGACTAAATTCGGTAGATAGAATAACTGGGCATGTTTTTGAGTGTGCGACCATAGACTAATCAGTCAATAATTCACAGGTAGAATATTGGGCTAACTTATATTTCTGCGTGGTGTAATATCCAAACTGAAGATAGATTTTAGAATAAAAAAATCAGCTGAGTTTGTAGAAATAAAAAATAAAAACACTATATATATATAAAAATGAATGTAGTTTTAGTGTGTTTTATCGAGGGGTATGTCACTGTGGCACATTTCATTTGCCCAAACAGCCACAACGCTATACCCTTCAATAAAACACTCTCAAACTACATTCATTTTTCAAGTAGACTCGGCACTGCATGCTTTGTTATGAATACCTTGAAAAAGCTATATGAAATTATTTGCATTTTAGTTCATGACTATCGGAAGAGGACTTGGAAAGAGACACTTCAAAATGAATTTGGAGTTGTTTTATGATCCAATATTCTATGCAGTTGTGAGTATAATCACAGTCTCTAGGAATAATTTATTATATTAAATGTAAATATTCTGTTAGCACACCTTGCAGGTCACATCTCTCATCCGATCATCGCCAAACTTCTTATGGATCTTCGGGTTGACCTCTAGATGGGAGCCATAAATTTTTTCTGAAATTTGTTAAAATACATGGTCGACAGCAGCCATCTTGGATTTCGAATTGATGGTGATGTTTATGCTGATATTGGCAATATTTTTTCATCTATCCGTATCATGCTTTAAAAAAACATCTAAATAAAAAAAACTATTTGCCCCTGCTTGTGTTAGATGAGCAGATTATTATAAAGCAAATATTTTATTTCTCCCGACCCTATTTTTTTTACAATTTAAATTTAAAAATAAATTATACAGATTTTATTTTTATTTTTTTCCCTCCCACCTCCCCTACCTTTGAGCCAATGAAGTCAGTGAGCCAAGTAATACAAAACAAAATGCCTAAACTAGATGTTGCGATCCTGATGACACGTTTTTTAGGCCGGCGATTACCAGCTGCATGTATTAAAGAACAGCAGACGATTTAAATCATTTTACAAATTTTTCACTTTGAGTGATTCATTTTTGGAATTACAATATTTTTGTGCTGAAATTCATCTTTCATTATTCGTCAGTTGGACTAAAGCTTGCAAAATTTGCATGGTTGAGACCTCCAGCTGAGTACGGAACTAATTTAAGCCCAATAAAAATGACTGATTTTTCAGGCCTCTTATAACCAGATGACGTGTTTTTTCCAGGCCTGTGATAACCAGTTGACAGCAGCAGCGGCCAGCGATTGTCTTCAGCAGATCGCTCAGTTTCTCGGGCCAAACATTCTACGAGGAAGAATAGAGCAATACAATTCACAGTGAGTCTCATAACTAGCCCTGTTCTGTATAACCAGCATTCAAGCCTTGAAATAATGTGTCTGTCATTTGCAGAATGAGGTCCCCAGAGGGCGAATTTAGTGACACTTACCCGCACGGCAGGCTAGTGTCAACAAATTCACCCCTCTGAGAACCTCATTCTGCTTAGGACTCAACTGCTATGGGAGACCTAGGATCAGATTGAAGTTCCCCAGTTGAAGTTGTTCACCCATTAGTCACCTCAATTATGCAATTTATCTTCTGAAAATTAGGGGACATAGAAACTGAACAGAAGGGGAAAAGTAACTAAAAACAATGCTAATTTGAGACTATAGATACTTCTGAGAAGATGAGGTCTAAGCAGAATGAGGTCCCCAGAGGATGAATTTTGTGATGCTAGCCCACTGTGCAGGATAACATCACTAAATTCACCCTCTGGGGACCTCATTCTGCAAATGACAGACACACCATTTGCAGGCTTTCATTACTTGCCTGGCGAAGGCTGTTCCTATACAGCTGACAGCTTACGTTAATAATAAAATACTACATAGGTGTTAATGGTGTTAAATTTACAATCATACAATCTGTGGCACACTTTCTTGTGGGAACATTAGTAAAATTAGGAGTGTCAGCTATTGCTAACTATCAATTAGGATAGAGTGGTTATATCATATGATTATTTGATTTCAGTTATTTGAAGTACCTACCAGCCTCACATGGTCCTGAGGTACCAAGGTAGATGATAGAACAAGGACTGCAGACTCTCAGACAGGAGCAGACCTACTAGGTTCCCGGAGTCAACAATAAGAAGCAGCCGTACTAAGTTCACAGAGTCTTGTCGTTAAGAAAGCGAGTAGAAATATAAATTAAAAAAAATCTAAATTCAAATATGCAATTGATTTGGGTTGACGTTTCGGCACCTGGGCATTTTGGCACCTGGTTTTTAGGACGTTTCGGCATCTGGCTTTTCGACATTTGGTTGTCTCGGCCCAAGCACTTAGTTGTTTCGGCCCAAGCACATGGACACTTCATCAAAGGCGTTTTGACACTTTTCAGTTTCCTTTTTATTTTTGACATTATTCGTATGCATTCAGAAAGTTTTAGATGTAGTCATGTTTTATGACCTGCCATTGTTCCACGGAGAAGAAAACAGCAACTCGATGTGACAGATGCAATGACCACATGACCCTACATGCTACGGAGAGATGTATTATGCTATGTATATACATTATACTTCACATAGTTTAAAATAAGTTCGGAATGCGGACACATATATGCAAATGAGTGAAAGCTTAATTAAGAAATCCATGCATCTATTTCAATTTTCAATATATATGTAGTAAGTTGTTGTGTCAGCAGTCATTTGCGAGTTCGTTTTGTGAGCAGGTAATGTTATCTTTGTTAATGTAGAAAGTTTCCCTGGAAGCCATCATCTGTGAGTTTTATCAAAATGTGTAAACATTTTCAAATGACGTTCAATAGGCTCATGTCTTGAAGAATATATACAGACATATCTGGTCATTTCAGAGAAAAAACATGTTATATCTTATATCCACAGAACAGTAAAGATGCTTGCTATACTAATTTGCTGACTCTCTATACCAAGAGAAACTTTAAGAGAAGTAATACAAATTTATCAGTAATTTCAGAATTTTGGACAGAATTGAGAGAAATGCTCTTTATTGTCTCCATTATGAGATTTAATAAGGAAAGCTCTTTATGGTTCCATATGAGCAAAGGGATTGCTGAAGTGTATAATTTCTATCACATAGTGGGCACTTCGTGACCACATGTTTCTTATCTTTGTGAAAAGTTGTGCCTTTAGTCGCATGACATCCCAATGACATTGAATTTGTTATCAGAGGCAAAGATTTTCCAAACCAGCGAAGAACAACTGAAAAGACACAGGCGAAATTGTTTCATTTGTGGTTCCATTACACAGAGAGGATGATCTCATCTACAGACATTGCAAAATGAATGTTCTTAACACATGTTGTGCTATTCCATAAAGAATGACAACAATTTTGGTCATCACTGATAGACCGTTGGTCCGAAAATTCCAGGTGCCAAATCGTCCAAAGTGCCAAAATATCAAAACCAAACCATAAACTGAAGTGCTGAAACGTCCATATGTCGAAATGTCCAGCATTCATTGCCAACTTAGAATTGTGTAAAAGATTTGTAAATTAAAGCTCTTACTCAAGCGATTCACAATTATGTTGTTGTTCTCTTTGTATAGCATTATGTGAATAGATATGTATTTTGTGGCGCACTCGTTTTTTATTTTGAAGTTAGGGTTTCAGTCGCTTTCTTAAGGACAAGCCCATGTGACTATGTCCCAAGTAGAGGAATGCAGACCTACTAAGAGTTCCCAGTGATGAGATACATGTACAGGAAGACTGGAAATTTTGACGTCCTGAAATAAAAACACAAGTGGTTTAATGTTATACATGTTGGTCACATAAAAAGATTATTTTAATCAAAACTGGAAAGCTAACATCGTTCCTGCAAGCCTTGCAGATTCCTGATCAAGACAAGATCTACTAATAACTTCCCAGTGTCAATCAAAATACATGAGAACTGAAAAGTATGTCATCATACACACTCCTAGATCTACTAACTTCCCTGTGCCAAGATGCATGAATGCTGAAAAGTCTGTCATCATGCACACTACTAGATCTACTAAATGCCCTGTGTCAATATGCATGAATGCTAAAAAGTCTGACATCATGCACAAAAGGAATTGATGTTATACATGTTGGTCATATCGAAATATGATTTTATTATCAGAACTGAAAAGCTGGCATCATGATCAGTTCAAGCCTGCCAAAGTAAATAGGCATACAGTTAGATATTTTGGTGGATTATTCCAATTCTTGATGAATGCAGCTGAGGTCAGATTTCCAGGAACATCTTCAGCATTTTCAGTGATTTCATATCTAGCTTGTCTGAAAAATGTGTTGTGAAATAATTTGATGAGAATCCAGTTGTAATGATTTATAATTTTTCAATCAGGGTAGTCATTAATTCTATGATATTTCATTTAACCCTTCCACGACTGGAGCTTCCTGAAATTTTGCGAAAAAACCTGTGCCAATGAATTCTCTTATATATGCAAGTCTCTTATAGGGAACCTCGCATATATAAGAGAATACATTGGCTTAACATTATTTACCTTGACCATGTAAGCCAGTGCATTCTCTAATATATATGAGGCTCCCTATGGGAGACTCGCATGTATATGAAAGGGTTAATAAGATAGTCCTTTGTTCCATGCCCATCAGTCCCCCTCCCCCAATTGGTCTGTTCCATTCGTTTCTAGTAGAGATATGCCCATTTAGAGTTTGCTGACTATTTTGGTGTCAATTAAATATGTGTGTTAACATATAGATAGTTCAAATCGGGTTTGAATTTGGATAAGCGCAGATTTGTGTATCTGGGCAAGTTTGTCAGTTTTTTTTTAGAGTTTGTGCAACCAAGTGATTTATCAGTGAAATTAAATGTGCACCAATCTCAGGGTCATGTATAGGTAATGGGCGTACATATATACGTGTGACATCACACATAATTTACAATGTACCTGTCATTGGAATTTTTGACCGAGACCACTTTTTTATATAAAAAATAATGTGACTTTATGTTTGCAAAAAATGAGTTGAATCAGATAATGACTAACGCGATGAAAGGATAATTTTGTACTTAACCCTTTCATAACGGCAACTGCGCTGGTGCAACATTATAGATCCTGTGCCATTGCATTCCCCTATATATGCGAATCTCCCATAGGGAGCCTCGCATATATAAGAGAATTCACTGGCTTACATGATCAAGGTAAATATTGTTAGGCCAATGTATTCTCTTATATATAAGCGAGGCTCATTAAGCCTTACTAGACTAGACCTATTTATGCCGACATTCTTCAATTACTATAACAGGGGACATTAATATAGGACCTACAGGTACTGTATCCATATTAACCCTCTTTTCTATTCAAGTTTCTTCTATGTCAATGTCTACTCGCATCTAAATGGTCTGCAAATTAATCAAGCATTTGTGCTACAGTAATGCACTAAATAATTGACTCCTTTACCAGAGCAGAATTACGGGTAACTTTTCAGGATTTAGTTGGAAATATGGCTTGTTGCCATTCATCGGAAAGCTCTTACTGAGAGCTTTCCGATGAATGGCAACAAGCCATATTTCCGACTAAATCCTGTAAAGTTACCAAAATGATTATTGCCCTTTAGCCCCTATCACAGTCATTCTATATGCCTGGCATATTATCATATTATTAATTAGGTATGATATATTTGTCCACAAAGGCCTGTTATCAAACTATGTCAATATTGCTTCAATTTACCCGTAAACCGAGTAATATCATTTTACGATGTCACAAATTGGAGTAATATGGTTTTACGACATGCAGTAAATCTACTTCACTGATAAGTAATGTGTAGATATAATTTTTTGTGATGTCACTCATTTGAAAGAGTTGTCAGTTACTACGAGGAGATCTAATTAATAAATATGATATTACTTGATATTAGTCCTGATATCAGCCCGAGGTAACCTCATATCAACCTGACATCGGTCTCAGGCTGATATGAGATTACCTTGGGCTGATATCAGACCTAATATCAAACCAACCAAGTAATGTCCTCTAATTATCCCCTAGCGGCTAAATTGGCAATAAACCAGGATGAACTAGGATAACCAGGATAAACCAGAATATACCAGGATAAACCAGAATAAACCAGGATAAATCTCAATAAACCAAACCATTCACAAATATATAATAATCTTCTCAAAAACCAGCAAGAGATCCAAAGTGTACTGAAATGTAATGTGTGACCACCATTTTTAACATCACATTTGTATGTTTATTATGTTATTGCTTGTTTTTCTATAATACATGTTGAGAAGTAAATAATTGAAATGCATGTTTGTTAAAATTTACTATTTCTCAATTAAAAGTCTGACATTGCTACTGGTGACACTTGGGGATATGAAGATGTCACTTAGATGTGGCAGAATATAGTTGCATGTCAGAATAAATTGAGATGCATGAGTGTCCATATTATCTTGTCTGGAACTAGATGATGCCATGAATCTCTACTATGACTATGACCATAGATATCATGTTCAACCCATTCATAACCTGTGGACATTTTACACAAATTACACCAACAACATCCTCCAGCGATGTGTGGCTCACCTCAGAGCAGAAATTGAATAATCCGACACAGGTGAACCTAACACAAATACAGAGTTAAGAAAGGCCAAAAAATTACGATTAACCGTTCCTGCCCAGACGCACGAAAAACTTCCACATGTGAAGAAAATATCCCCCAAGACAAATGACTTTTATACAAGGCCAACAGAAATGAAGGAGAACATAACATTGGTGACCTCTCATACCGTGTCATACAATCTTACATACTGAACCATACATCGAGACCATCACTTGACATTGGCGAAACATAGAATATAAGTGGATGTTCCTACTAAGGACATATCCAGAGGACCTGAACAGGTCAGACACCTTATGGTGAATAATGTTAATCTCTGTGAACTTTTTTATGTTTAGATCTGTTCTGACAGGGGAATGTTATAAGCTTTAAAAAATAATACTGGTAATATATTTCTTCATTAATACCTGTTCATTGATAATGTATTGTATGTGATGGTTCAAGTTTGAGATTGCATGGTGTAGGGCACTTTCGAGAGCCTATTTCGCTCTGCATCACTTAGAATCATAAAATTACCTTGGGTAGTCAATTCTATGTTTATCGTGATATTGGCTCACAAAAATCACCTAAGTCACACGCTGGGACTTCTGACTGCAGCGAAATACATTATTAAGGAACAGGTATCGACCAAGAAATATGTTACCTGCATTAGTTTTTCAATGTTCCCAAAACAAACAAAGTTCCCTGTTAGATCTTCTAAAAGTTCCCAAACTTTGAACTGGTGGAATATGATCGCTACTGGCGTAGCCAGAGTAGAGATTCGTGATATGATCTTGTGGCACATCCATCTATAATAGTTGAATATGGATATTGCATTTCTTGGATGCAATACAAGAGGCACAATCCAACATCAAATACCACACAAATGATTAAATTTTCTATAAAAATTTTTGGATTTCCTAACAAAAATAACAAATCATGTCCCAGTTCATGAAAAAAAAACTCATGTTGACTTCGTTCTGACTAAAAGTTATTACATTTTTTCCTTAATTCAATAGAGAAAATGTCAGGACAGAGATAACACATTCTGAATCTGGATTTGTAACTTCAAATAACTTCAGAACCCAGCTAATAGCATTTGGTGGAGGTACATAATATTGAACACCAATGACAATGTGTTGTGTGATCCTATATAGTGATAATATAATGTTGCGAAAGAATTTTTACTTCGGGTGCTGCCACACACCCACAGTGCCAAATTGAAAATTTGGTAGGATGGAACCCTAAATTTAAAATAAAGGAAGGATAATAACTCTAAAACAGAAATGTAAACATCCCCAACATTCCATTGGAAGGCCTTGTGGTGGTCAATAGCCACACCGGGTTCCATTGAGATTCTATAACCAACCCATGGCTGTGATACTAATGCGGGCGAACAAACAATTATATTTCCAGGAAACAAAGAAGGATAACTCTAGAATAGAAAATCCAAACGTCATTGGGCACACTTTGGAAGCACTCCCTATGGCAAACGTCCACACCAAATTTCATTCAGATCTAAAATAACCCACGTCTGAAATTTGCAAGATAACCATAACTTATGTCCTTGAGATACGATGAACCATGGCTGTGATATATGTGTAGACGGACCCCCCCCCCCCCCCCCCCCCCCCCCCCACACACACACACACCCAGATGAACAAAGACGAATAACTCCTGAATGGAAGAAGCGATCGATGTCATTGGCTACATCTTATATCTCCTGTGTCTTTACGGCCAGCATTGACCAACACCAGAACGTGGCCTGAGTATGTTCCTAACTATGTATATGGATATCTGTAAACGACTGAATAGATATGTCGCGCGTACATGACCAGGATCCATCGGGAATTTTCATGAGTTACTTACATGTATATACAGTTGTAGATTTGCCTTGCTATCTTCCAAGTAAAATCACTCGCTGCAGGTGTAATCTATGGCAGAGTCTAGCAGCATGAAGTTGAAGTACATTTATTTTGGTTGCCTCTTCGTTACCATCGTCGTTTCTTGTGTTGGATATATCCAGTATTCTTGATATTTTCTCAATTCATGGGATTTCATTAAGCTCCGATATATGGTCGGAAGTACAAAGTCAGTCCAGTATATCCTAATTTTTCTTCGAAATTTTTGTTTTAATAACTCTGCTGGTTTCCGTTGTTATTTTGGAATGTATCATTTCATCCACTAGACTAAATCACAATGTCGATTCAAGTGTATTGGTGGAGAAAAAATTGCGGTAAATTTCAATGAGAAACGAACTGCATTTTGATTGACTTTATATGGATCGGTTACAAATTTTAATGAAATTGTTCACTAGTTTCAAATATTTGAGCATAATGTTCACATTGGTCAAGAAAGAAAGATGGACAGAGTGAATTTGCAATCTATGGTCTGTGATAAAGTAGGTTGAAAATTAAAATATGTCTGGATTTGTATTTGCTGCACCGAGACTACGATTTGTTAAAGATGGATTATCTCTTTAAATAACAAATTTTAAATAGTTGCGTGGGTATAAAATAATAGATATGAACTGAAGACCTATGTCCGGAAAAGCTTCTATCAATTAATATTGATTTTATTTCGAATATTAAATCGGGCCCATTTATGTTACTATTTTTAGAACCGACCATTCGGATGAGACCGTATTGCATTATAGAGCACTGGGCTGTTCCTACGGCTACGCAACGAATGTCAAATGTCACAGATTGGTCGTTTGTACTGTTTTGTTCCACAGATATAAGCGATAATGAGTATAATTAACGTTTATTTGTGACAAAATTGCACAATATAATTTCTGGTCTCTGTTAACAGTAACCAATATTGTTCGTTAGCTGAACAAACACACCTTTTTAGACCAGAAAATATTCGAAATAAAATTAATATTAATTGATAGAAGCATTTCCGGACAGGAGTCTTCGATTCAGATCTAATATTTTATACCCCGGTAACTATATAATACATGTTTACAAAGAGATAATCCACCTTTAATGGTTTAATGACCCAATCGTGTATTAACATGAAATTAGAGTTCATGAACATATGTACACTTCGTCTGGGCTATTTAGGGATTTCTTTGCCAGAAACATGCATATATGAGCGTATGTGAGCTAAGTGAAGGTCAAGGACACGGTCGCACGAGAAATTGGCCCATATTGTGCCCGGGATCAAAGTAGTCATACATACCAAATTTGAGTCGGATCGGTCGTGGTCCAGAAACATGCCTATATGAGCGAGGTCAATGACACGGTCGCACGTGAAATTGGACCCGCCCATATTGTTCCCGGGATCTAAGTAGGCATACATAACAAACTCGAGTCGGATCGGTAGAGATCCATAAACTTGCCTTTATGAGCGAGGTCAAGGACACGGTCGCACGAGAAATTGGACCCGCCCATGTTGTTCACCGTATCAAAGTAGGCATACCTTCCAAATTTGAGTCGGATCGGTCGAGCAGTTTCGAGTCTATAACATACACAGACAGACAGGCAGAATTTCCGAAATATATAATAGATTACCTAAATATACGTCATTATCATCAACATCATCATTGTCATTATCATCATCATCATCCAATTCAACTGAAAGCTTTTGTTTTCAAATTAGGTATATAGATTTTGACTAATTTTTACGTCAAATCGGACACTAGATCATGCCATGAATCTCTACTCTGGCTAACGCCCGTAGAGATCATATTCCACAAGTTAAAAACCTTGGAACTTCTTGAAGTTTTGACAGGGAACCTTATAAAGTAGAAATAATAACACGGGGAATATATGTACTTCACTATGGGGTGAATTAGGTCCCAACTCAAAATTTCATGATGTGTTGTGGTGAGTCGATATCGTAATAAACAACAAATGTATTACCCAGAAGATATTTGAGTGAGTTTGTGAATGATTTTGCTTTGCGTCGCTTACTATTATGGAATACATATTATGGAATATATAGGAATAACTATTCAATTTTGCACAAAATGTCAATTTCATTCAATTTTGTCCATTTTGGCGGCCATTTTGGGAAAGACATTCTACAGATATTGTTTATGACTAAGCACTGTTTGTGTATATTTCAATTTATTACGATTTTGGGCATTGGAACATCTACCTCAGAAATTCAGTATTTTCCGATAACAACAGACATTATGGACGCCATCTTGGATCCTGAATTTTCTCATGAGCGGATTTTTGCGAATTTTTGATATGTTGTTCCTGATTTGTTTTCTCCGCGTCGAATGACACCAACATCAGATTGTATCAAATTTCTCCCGGGTTCACCTCTCCTACGACCGCGCTAGTACTCAGGATTCGTAAGCCAAATTTAAAGATGCACTATCCGAATTAACGCTCCCAAATTACTATTTCTTTGGCTTCGGGGGTAAAAATATTGTATTCGAATTGAGGAATCCACCCATCAAAGCTCACAGTGATCAGATATCGAATTTTGAAGTTTGTTATTTCTCGAGATGTGCATTTATTTGTGGCCCAGAAAATAGCTGTCAAACCAACAGTCTCAGACAAAATTGCGGATGAAGATCGAGGGATAACTCTAAAATCAAGTGGTAATGCGGCCAAATTTCATGATACTCAATTGATAATACGGCCCCATATTTCGTTGAATAAAATGCTGATAAATAACACGTTTTGGGAAATTTGATACCATAGTTTACAGTGGTTAACATTATTCTGTTGCATTTAATCGATTCTGATAACTAAAGCGTATTTTGAAGAAATGTTGTTGTATCTTGTGATATGGTGACCGCCTGTTCGGATTGAGTACCTTTAACAGGTATTCAGGATTCAACAACAAGGCTGGTCGAAGCTTTTATAGTATACCGCATTTTTCTTCTAATTTAGATTATTTCTTAGCCAAAATGACATATTTTGATGTATTCAGTCTCCTAACCATGATGTGTTGACGTTATGGACATTGCATCAGCAAATGTGTGGACATTACCATAATAGTGAGAACTAACTATATGACGTGTATTCTATATTTTCTTACCATGCAGGTACCCCGGATTCATTCTAGATCATGCCACGAATCTATACTACATATGACAACTCTCATTTAGAGATCATATTCCACCATGCCAGTTCAAAACATGGAAACTTTTGGTGTTCTGCCTGTTCCTACGGGGAACTTTATAACATGAACAGACAACGCAGGGAACATATTTCTTGGTTAATACTTGTTCCTCAGTAATCTATTTCACAGTATAGGGGTGGCACCAGCTCGATATTGCATGATTTAAGTGACTTTTGTGAGTCAATTTCACAACAAACATTGAATTGATTGCCATGCAGGGAGCATTTCCATGATCGTAAGCGACGCAAAGGAAATTCTTCTCACACAAGTAGTCAATATCTAATAAGCTGGGACATTCATCTACTGAGCATTGAGCAATACATTATTAAGGAACAGGTATTAATTAAGAACTATTTTACCTGCTTTTTTCAATGTTATAAAGTTCCCCGTCAGAACATCAAATTTTTTGCATGTTTTGAACTGGTGAAGTATGCATGATCTCTGCGGGCGTAGCCAGAGTAGAGATTCGTGGTGTGATTTAGATTCACCCTTCTCTGTTTAATGGTATTCGGGATTCATGTGGGGTAGCGGGCGACACCCTCCTGTGGCCCGGACACATCAGACTATATATCAGATTCATATGATCATATCAATCACTGTTTTATATGTAGTTAGAACTTGTACCCTTAATTAAACTGCTTGCATATGTGTCTTGATTGGCATAATAAAACATCACATTACTTTAAATCAAGATCCTTCATTCTCGAAGTAAAAACTGACTGATTGTAACTGTCATGTCTTTATTTGAAACCTCTCTAAGTATTAATATTTATTTTATTGCATAAACCCTTTCGTTCGTATATTGTGTTATAATCATATCAGTCACTGTTTTTACATGTAGTTGGTACTTGTATACCCTTAATTATGCTGCTTGTATATAGGCGTCTTGATTGGCGTAATAAAACATTTTATCTTATCTATAAGATTTGGGCCGCAAAAATTAAAATCGACTAAGGAATAGCACGTTTCAGATTCTAGGTTATCAGGGCACACGTGACTTGTTCAAATACGCTTTATTACGCCTCTATGTTTGGTTACATGTCGCGGTGGGATTAGTTAGTTTGTCAGTTTTATAACCATGCACGCGATAAGGGGAGACAATGAATCGCACGTGTGCACCAATGATCCTGTCCGAGAATGATAGTGGTAACGTATTCTAAAGCTATCGACCCCAATAAACTAGGATATCTGCTCGATGACACTATAGCAAGGCCATTGTCGTTGTTGTCCAATAAATATGTGTCATACCGTCCGCTATCAGTTCAGTTATAACTGTTTTCCGACACATTTTTCTACGCCTAATATCAGAATTGCTTCGGGGCCCAATTAGCCCCATGGCGGTTTGAAGTCTTAAACGGACATGGGTCGTTCGAAGAAAACGAATAGAAGTCCATCCTACAACTAGACCCGAACCAAAGATAATCAACTCAACTAGCATCGACTCCAACCTTAACAGTCATCTCCCCACGCCTCCCACATTGCCTCCAGCCAACTTCCTTGTAAACAGAAACCACCAACCGCACTAACACATACCCACATGACTGTCTAATTTATAAACGTCTAATTTCTAAAATGATTGCCTTTTGGTCATGGTCGAAGTCCATGGTGGAGGTGGCGGATACATTAATAAAGGGTGAAGGACCATCAAACATGCCAGTCCGAACATTCCAACCGGCCTTCGGCTGCAAACGACACACAAGTGCCCGCTCGTTCGAAGCCCAAAGTTATGTATACGTAAAAATAAGTGTCTTGTTTCTTACATTTTCGGTAAATTGTAGATCGTTTCGTTTGTGCCGATTCAAGTTTTGTAGTCAGCGGTCGCGTAACAATTGCATCTGTTTTTATTACCGTGGTTAGGGAATCTATAATTTTTGGAGCTGTCGTCGCCAGGGATGGTGGGTCCATTTCTTTGCAATGTAATGTAATGCATTACCATTACCATTACTTGACATTTTTGGCATTATAATTACCATTACTTCTGAAATGAAATGTAATGCATTACCGTTATAGTATTACTTTAAAAAGTAATGCATTATATTCCCTTACTTCATAGCTTTTTATTGTCAGAAGATGACGAAAGCGATATATTACTTTAGAGATTATATATCGCATTAGGCTTACATTACACCATGCCATGAATCTCTACTATGGCTAACACCCGTATATAAATAATATTCCACCCGCACAAAACGTTGGAACTTTTTGAAGTTTTGACAGGGAACCTTATAAAATAGAAAAAAATATCACAGGGAATATATTTCTTTGCTATTATCTGTTTCTTAATAATGTACTTCACTGTAGGTGAAAGTCCCAACTCGAAATTTCACGATTTAAGTGACTTTGTGAGCGATTTTTCTTTACGTTTCTTACAATTATGGATTTTTTCCTGGGTAATTAATTGAATGTTTATTGCGATATCGGCTCTCAAAAGTCACAGAACAGCATGCAATATTGAGTTGGGACTTTCACATATAGTGAATTACACTATTAAGGAACAGAAAATCACTAAGAATAAAATATATTCCCCGTGTTATTTTTTCGACTTTGTAAGGTTCCCTGTCAAAACTTAAAAAGTTCCAAGGTTTTGTACTGGTGGAATATGATCTCTATATATACGGGCGTTAGCCATAGTAGAGATTCATGGCATGATCTAGGCTTAAATATGCATTCAGAATCCAAGGCTTAATATTAACGTTTATGTATAACAGACCATGCTTATATAACAAGACAAGTGCTAATTGAGATATGCTCTTTTGTTTGATATTGAGATTTCTATGGAATTATTTCATATATTTTCGAGGTTTGAGGTTTTGGAGAGCCATAACAAATATTTTATTAATATTCAACAACACAGTGTTATTATTTTTGTATTTATACATGTTGGTCTAGTTTATAATGCTTATTTGGTTTTCAACATTTTTTCTACAGAACAAAGGCAGAACGCGGTCTTAAATTTGTTTTATGTTGTTGTTTTAACAGGAGGTATTCAACCCTGTATACAACTTTAAGATTTCAAACTGTATATGTCATATATAGCTCACGTGCTGTGAAGTCTCTGGAAAGTGTCATTTTAATGCATGCGTTGTCTAATTCCGAAGACCCGGAAACGCCATCTAGAACTAAACTCATTAACCTGGAGGGGCATTAAGTATAGACCGACGATTCATTGTCATGTCTTCAATCTACTTTTTTTGCGCATTAACAAATTGCTTTATCAAAGACCATAGTCATTAGGAAGGAAACAATAACAAACTACTGGTTAATAATGACCAACCTTAAAACATCACGATAGTATAACGACCCGTGAATAAAGGACCATGTAAAAATAAACCGTCCCTGAAATTATGATGCTCCCGTGCGTGTGTCTATAAGAATGATCCCAAACCTCTGCAATTAATTGGTTAAAATCGACATGGTTGTATTGTCACGGCTAAAAAATCTTATCCATTGTGCTGATAATGTTTCCAACATGCACTGTTGAGTCGCGATGTCAAGAAAAAGATTCTGCGCTTCCGGTTTCCAAGAAATCGAATAAGCGCTTCCGGTTCATTTTGAAAGCGCTTCGAAAAGGAATAAAGGGCAAAGACGGGCTTAACAAAGCTAAGCTAACGTTATTTAAGTGTAAACCCTTCCATAGATGAATTATTCAACATTTTCATCTTCAGCAAGGTAAACATATTAAGAGTTCGTCGAGATCGAGCCTATGATAGCAATAGGCGAACAAATAAGAAAATACTTGGGTCTTTGAGTATTTTCATATCTATTTTGAAGTCTATGAGACGAGTCTTTGTCATTGCTATATGTTCTGACATACTAGAGACAACTGCTCCCCCGTCGTGTCAATATCTTAAGTCTATAATATGAAAAAGCAATAATGTTTAACGCGAGAAATTAACCCTGTTCGTGCAGGAAACTATACAGGTGCGTCCATGTAGGTTGTAAGTACTGTTATAATGTATTGATTGTATATATACTCCTCGTATAAGATAAGTAGCATAACGTGCAAGAATGGACTTAGGGCAGTCCGAACATTATGAAACAGATCAACGAACAACACAATCCTGTCCAGAATAAAAAATCTAAAAAACAAAACAAACGAACTTTTTATACAAATTATGAACCTATATCAGACTCCAAATGGCAAGTTTCACTCGCAATTGATATTAGATCATTCCAGATATGGGAGTTAAATTATCATGTTTTTTCTGACTTATTTTGTCGATAATGAACTATATGTATGAATATATAACAAATATGCAATGCAACTATCATTCTAGACACAAACTCTTCAGAATGCATTTTTTGCCAGTATTTCAGTGAGTATTTAACTTTTTTGTTTCAAAACAAAGCCAACTCCCCAAACATCCACATTATTCGGGGGACGTGGGATCACGCGGCGACCTTTTATTCTTTATATAGAACAGCAAGTAATGTTTCCACATTTTCAAATATTCCATTCTTCTTCAATAAATCCAATTCTATATACACTCATTTTGGAAACATTTTGGAAAATATTCGAACCACTTTTATCAAAACGGATTAGACGGTCATGGCTCATTTGGTCATCCAATTTATATCTACGTAATTTGGAAGGAGAGATAAGATACGATAAGATATGTACATTTATTATATGCTAAGCTATCAAATGATAGTATTTTTGCATCAAATAAAAACCGTTATCCGTCTAGTGAGATATCGATATCTCACTCGTATCGATCCGCGCTAAACTAAAATTGATTCGGTATACTAGATGAGTTAACACCGCTTCGTTACATTGAACTAGAGTTGAACAAATTGTAATTTGTGATCAATTAATTTGTTTGTTAAACATGTTATGATGTTAGTCCCTTTATCTCTCCACCAATCTGTTTGAAAAATGGAACTATTTTTATTTGCGCAAGCTCATTACAATGGCACTTTTTACTCGTCGTTCGAGTTGAGCCATTTGCCAACTGAGCGGAGCATATACTAAACAGAACATCAACACTTTTTAGTTTGATATGGTAATTATCTCATTCATGATGCGAAAAAAACTTTTTTTTTTGGTCATAACTCACGAGATGATTCCCATATCCAACCAAAAAGTGTAGATGTCCTCTATATATTATATACGAACTATCGATATGCAGGCTTTATAAATACTCTCAAAGTACTCGCCAATGTCATAAGATTGTTAGGAGTATATTTTTCGCACAAAGGTGAGGAAACGCTCTTTATTATTACCATATCAGGGATATACGAACAAGAAATGCTCTTTAAATATGGTTTCACGCTGAATGAAAGTCTGGACACGATATTGATGTTGCTAAATCAAGTCTGTATTTGGTATATAAAATTCACATATAAGTATTTAACGTTCGTACTTATCGACCTATTATGGCATGACAAATATTGAACATTTCACTGTTTTCAGGTACTAAGAACTTCTGTAAAATATATTTTATTCAAAAGTGCTGTTCATATATCCATGATATGATATCTCAAGATCACGAGAGGAGACTTAATTATTCTTGATTCAAGAAATTTAATGATTAGTTTCCGTTAGAAAGGCAACTATCCATAAATAATCCATTGTATTGGTTGTCTCTCAATAATTGCGCAGATTCTATATACATTGAGTATTATGAAGATGATATGAGAAACTCGAGATTGTTTTCCAGATAGATCCAAGAAATTCTTTGTTGAAAACCTTTTGCCATTGTTGGTTGGGTTTATGCAAAACGTGCGTCTCCTTAAGGATTCCGATTTCGAGCAATATTTTATAATTGATATACATGTACCTTTATATTTCATGTTGACATGCTTTACATTGTATACTACAGTCAAATATAAGAATATGAGCTATTTTGTGTGGGATTCGTCGGTGATATTACATATACATGTATGACAACCCAGTGTATACTTTTGCCAAAATGAGAAAATTTATAATTGTTCCTTTTTGAATAACATCTAGTTTACAACTAAGCACTGCATGGACACACCAGGGCATACGTCAATTACTTTCTCGTAGACTACCAAAACGAGACTACAAATATGCACCTAAGATGCCTTCTGCGAACAAGCGTTGATGGATTTCTACCAGACCCTGCGTATTTCATGAAAAAAGATCACCCACATGGATACACGTAGCCTCAGCGACAATAGGATACACTAAGGATAGGTGCGCAACGCAAGAAAAACTGTTGTGAATAACTGAAAAGTTCACTGACTTTACACCACACCCAATAATTCCGAATTCGTGGCTGAATTCGATCGATAGAGCTAGGATAGGAAAAAAGCCTCATATATTGAGATACATTGGTATCCTCGAGTTCCACAGAGATAGTTATATATGGACATCGTTCCGTGTATCGTCTCCATCTGCATGTACAGAACAGATGCCGGCATCAAGTTTATTATACCGCAACCTCGAAGGAGATTCGGAGAATATAATATAGCCTAGGGCATCCGTCCATCCGTCCGCACATATCACCTTGTGGATCGGACATTGTCCTTTGGCAATGTGATAGCACAGGTTGGGGGGAAAAGGATACCCACATACTACGGGTTTCCCCCATTAGTTTTTACCAGAGTTACGACCCTTGTTTGGTTTGGAATGTTGTGTCCGTGCGAACATTTCAGCTTGTAACGGGTGTAAAACTAATTATCGGAATTCGATGTCATTTGGCATGGTGATAGAACAGGTTGGGGGAAAGGTTACCCACTACGGGTTTCATCCATTATTATTTTTTACCAGAGTTACGGCCCTTGTTTAAGAATTGAAAATTTATGAATGTTGTGTTCGAAAGAACATTTCAGCTTGTAATTTGGGCAACAGATTCATTTGTGCGTTGGTATGGTGATAGCTCAACTCGGAAAAGTTATACCGACATTCTACAGGTTTCGTCCATTCATTTTCACCAGAGTTACGGCCCTTGTTTGACATAGGAATTTCCTAATTGTGTGTCCATATGAACATTTCAGCTTGTAACTTGGGCATGGACCATCGGATTTGGTTGTGCTTTCTTGTGTTGATAGCCTAGTGTAGGGGAAACGATACCCACTTACTATAGTGTACGTCCTTTCACTGTTACCAGAGTTATGGCCCTTTTTGGACTTCGAATTATATTTATTTTTCACTCTGTACATACTTTTTGCATTGTAACTCCAATAGCAATGGTCAGACTGGAATGCGAATGGACCAGGATTTATTGACAAGAGTAGTTGTATTTGTATTTTTCCGAGTTATTGCCCTTGCTGGAAATAACAAGGGTCTCCATCTTTGTTTCACATCTAACATTGCTGTTCAAGTACCAACAGATGGATGTGAATAACTTTGGAATAGTGATAGGTGTATATGAGCAAAATGATACTCTGAGTTATATTAATTGATTTCTTCAGAGTGACGGACTTTCTTGGATTTAGAAAACAACAAAAGTTAATGTTCCACCCATACACATATTTAGTATTGACCACTCTCTAAACTGAGCGTGGGTGGCATATGTGTTGCACTTGTACTAGCTATCTAGATATCAATAACGCTATTTTTTCATCATCACTTCCCCACCATCATCATAGCTTAACCCTTTGATGACGGGAGCTGGTGTAGCATTAATTATCATGTGCCAGTGCATTCTCTTATATATACGCGAGGCTGTCGATGCAAATATTGTTAGGCCAATGTATGCTCTAATATATGCGAGGCTACCTATGTGAGACTCCCATATATAAGAGAATGCATTGGCACTGGGTGCTCGCAAAATTTCAGGAAGCTCTTGTCATGGACGGGTTAATAGCAGGACAACTTAAACAGGGGTGATCAGCATTTATATGCTGTACATAATTATGTCACCCACCAGTATAGGAATGGAATATGTAAAACTCCTGTTATAGAAAAATCTCTCAATTTTATTGATTTCAACATTGCTAATCAAAATAAATTATGTGTGTCAGTGAACAGGGACACGACTCAATGTTAGTGTGCAAAAATAAGACAAGGCACTCTGTGATAAGATTAAAATATACATTTGTGTCACATAGAAAACATAGCGCGACAATAAAATGGCCGTTTGTAGGCGTATCCAGGCACTTCGACATGGAACATATTTCACTCGCGCACGGATACGCACACCGAACAGTTACACACACCCTTGTTCGTATTGTATACGTTGTGGGTACATTTCTTTAGAAATTCAAACAACAGCGTTATTTCGTTAAATATGTCCAACTCGGAGAGTATCTTTAACGAAATAACGGCGCATGCGGACGAAAAAATTCCAAAACTATAACAAAAATACAAATTTCGTCTAAAGGAAAAAATTTGTTAAACATTTTGGGGACATTTGTTTTCTCAGTTTACTATATAAGTGTCCTCACAACGTTGGAAATACAAACACACACACACGACAGACAGTCATGTACATTTATGAATGTTCTGTCATTGGCCGTAATGCCAGTCTTACGACCTTGAGGTACCATTCACAATAACATGGATTCTTCGAAGTGGGTTCTTACTAAATAACATAAAAGACTATAAAATAACTATCATCAACAAGTACAGTAATGCTCTAATTAATCGACCTCTTAACCACATCAGAATTATGGGTAACTTCTCAGGATTTAGTCGGAAATATGGCTTGTTGCCATTCATCGGAAAGCTCTCCCCGATTAATGAGAGCATTACTGTACATGTAAATATAGATTGACCTTGTTCTTATTTTAATTGTTAATAACTCTCTAATAATGAGATTTTGCTTGACAAAACAATTGTTATGTAAACATCACTGTTACAGTATAATCACCGATAAAAGTCCAATTAGTCCAATAGGATACCAAAGTTTAATCAAAAGACGATAAACTTTGGAAATGGTCATAGTATTGAAACATATTTTGAAAATAATATTCAGACTAAAATATTTGATCTTATTACACGATTATCGATGTGTGTTGACTAATCGCTGTAACAGGTTTGTTGGTTACATAACAATGCTTTCAACACACGAAATTTCGTTATTGGAGAACTATCACTAATGACTATAAGATGTATTTGTACAATTATGTATTATGTTCTCATTATATCATATAACATGATTTATTTGAGAAATAAACATTTGAACTTTGAAGAACAATGTTTATCTATATCTCCATATTTTTCTTGGTGGTGATGTTTTAGACTTTTATATTTATTGCACATTTACCCACTGCGACGAGTGCCTTAAATAAATTGGGTCTCTTCAATCCGGTTAAGATAAAATAAGCTGTATTATTTTAGTATATCAGGATAGTCTTCGCACTGTCACGAGCAAATCTTGAAATGATCCGACATTGATCCTATACGATAGTTATATTTCCAATAAAATGATTTGCATGGTTTCAACAACGAAGAGTCTACAAAATTCGCCTTGTTGTAACAGTGGCTTGGCAGCTTTGTGTGAAGTGGAATTGTCGGATTGTTCGCGCCAAATTGTGACATTTGAGCAAGGTCACTCGTACTGTGTATGCTTCGCACAACTCATGTGTTAAACGAGTACAAGTCAGCTTGTCATACTGGTGAGTATCAGAGCATGCTCTGATAAGACCAAAGCAGCGTATGCAATGGCTGCAGCCATTCAAGTGGTTGGCTTGTACACCTAACTGTGGTAATAGTGTACTGTTTAATTGTAACTGTTATGATTGACAGATGCAGTTTCTCACGACCACAACACACGGAGCCACTTTCAGTCACAATAATTTGAATCCCAAAAGACGATGTTTGCCCATATGTTCCACCATCGCGTTTGTGGCTGTATCAACGGATGACTGCAACCAAGAAGACCATTGGGATTGTTAATGTTCACACATTCATACTTCAATAGAATTCATGTCGGCATCTGTGAGTAACCGGCGTTATGACGGTCGGCCCCCGTCGCCGTATCGTTAGTCAGCATGCTAACTGTGTCAACCACCCCACCATAAATCGTTATATTGTCCAGCGGGTTGTGATCCGGTAGAATGCTATGCACCATGTTTGAAAAATGTTATCCCTATATTACATGGATATGATATATATATAATTCTTATAATTTAATCATAAGCTGACAATCCACAAAATACAATAAAACTATTGGTTGTCACACATTTAGCCATAAAAGTTATTTCTTGATAATTTTTTTTATTTCTTCTGCTGTTGAAATGGCAACACCCACAGCATCGTCGTGTCATATGATCACGCCTATATACCTCGTGCCTATACATTTACATTGAGAATTAACTCTTCGATACTTTCTGCGATATAAACTGGGATTCCGATGTTGCATCAAAATTCCTTCGGGTAGGACTGCCCTGCCATTACATTTACTGTTAATTAACCATCAGTAATTAGGTGCATAAGTTACTAGAAATATCAACAAGACTCAAACGGCCTAATTTTGCAAAGAAGTGACGTTTCAGAAACTAACAACTCGTGTCACAGTGCAAGCGAAATATTTCTGGAACACCTGCTGCCACAGTGGAGTGACCAGTTAAACAGTGCGCGGACACTGCCCACTAGCCAATCAAAAGCGACTTATTTATGACGCCACTTGATGAACCGATAATTGGATGTTTGATTGACAGCGTGCATGTCAATTTCAACGTTGGTTGCGTCTTTTTCGTCGGCAATAATCTCAAAGTTTTACTCTTCTTTTATACTTATACCTTCTACTTAGGGTGGTTCCACTGTAACATGACGGATTAAATTATAAGAAATAACTCTTGTTTTGATTAAGGTTGAGAGTTATAACCGAAAAGTTTGAAGACAAATTTACTGTAATGCGCTATGCGCATTGTAAAATTTTGTCTTCAAACTTGTCGGTTGTAATTGCATAACCTTAATCTAAACAAGAGTTATTTCTTAAATAGCATATGCGATGTCTGCGTTTTTTCCCTCCAACTATGCTCCTATTCAAGCTGACGTGATTGCTGAGGAAATCCAAAAATCAGACATGGGGGTTTCACATTACCACAACACACGGGACAACGTTCAGTCACTCACATATCTCAAATCCAAAGTTGCTGTGTTTCCATGGTTACCAACATCGCGTTTGTGGCTGTAATGCAGATGGATGTGCAACATATCCCTATGCAAATAGGTTCACATTGAAAGTATTTCAGAAACCCAAATACGCCCTGTTGGGGTTATTTTAATCTGAATTACGCTCTATATGAACTTAAATGGGGCACGAAAACAGTCGATTCTGAAATGTTCATAATGAGCGTATACCCGCTATTCAGCTGAAACGCGCGGGCCGCAGTGAAACCACATTATAAAGAGCTGAATCCGGGGAGTCGTGTCGATAACAAAAAGTTAGGTAAAATAATGCCGATATGGGCGTGGTTCGAGTGCATCAAATACGCCAGATGCGGACGTATTTGTAATATGAATACGTTCATATACGACTGTTTTCGTGCCCCCACTTACGTTCGTATAGAGCGTAATTCAGATTCAAATAACGCCGATATGGGCGTATTTAGGTTTTTACAATACGTTCAATGTGAAGCTATTTTCAGGAGAACAGGCTGGGATGTAACCAAAAAAGAACATTGAGATTACTAGTGTTCATATTCATACTTCCAATGTTCATCGAATTCATGCCGGCGTGCGACTAGTAACCGGGTTTTGTAAGTCAGCCTCCGATGTTGAGCTGTACGTCGTATGTTTAGTCAGCATGCTAACTGTGTCAACCACCCCACCATACAACGTTATATTGTCCAGTGGGTTGTGATTCGGTAGAATGCTATTTGTTATGTTTGAAACATGGATATGATATTTTTAATTCTGATAATATATGCGATCTCTTCGGCTTGTTTTCCCCAACAATACATGCTCCTATTATTTTATACCAGCCTATTTACAGAATTCTTGTCCAATAAAATATAAAGTTTTCCATTTGAAAAAAAATATTTATCTTCTGCTTATCTGCGGCCATATCAATGATCACGAACGTTACACAGAGCGAATGTGGCGAAGATTTCAATCGGATTCAGGCTAACGTGAATGTTGAGAAACACAAAAATGAGACACGATGGATTGAAACGTGCAGTTTCATACTACCACAACACACGGAACAACTTTCAGTCACACAATTCAGATCTCAAACCCAAAGATACTGTGTTTCCCTGGTTAGCACCATCGCGTTTGTGGCTGCATTAACGGATGGTTGTAACCAGGAAAAACATTTAGATTGTTAGTGTTCATATTCATACTTCCAATGTTCATAGAATTCATGCCGGCATACGGCGAGTAACCGGTGTTATGACGGTCGGCCACCGTCGCTGAGCCGTACGCCGTATTGTTAGTCATCATGCTAACTGTGTCAACCACGCCACCATAGCCGTTATATTGTCCAGTGGGTTGTGATCCGGTAGAATGCACTGTGTGATGTAGTCCGTTTGGTAAATTATTCCCGATGCTAACGCCGCTGTGGGCCATTCCTACAAGGCAGTCCGGATTCTTTACCATTCCTCCGTTGACCTGAGGTTGGCAAGGTTTCCCGTCGCGAACTAATACAGGAACGGCAACTCTTCGCGGTGAAGGAAGAGGATTATACTCAAGGCCTCGTTCCTTTTGAGCACGTTTCAACTTATAACGATGATTTTGAAACCATATTTTGACTTGAGTTGGAGTTAATCTAAGAATACTCGCTAAATGTTCTCGCTCTGGCGCGGAGAGATATCTCTGTTGTCGAAAACGTCTTTCTAACTCATAAGTTTGCGCTTTAGAAAATAGAACCCGCCGTTTCTTTTTCTTGTTGTTGCCACCATCTTGTGTCTTGTCGCCGTCTCCGTCGTCATCATCGTCTTCACATAGTTTGTCGTCTGGAGATAAGGCATTAAAACTGCTGTGTGAGTCAGCTATAGACGCTTGGTCGTCTTCTACTTTTGATAAATTAGAATGTTCTGTTATCTGTCCGATTTCCGGTTTAACTAGCCCATTGACGTGAATGTTGTTTGGCAAACCTGAAATATAAGATAAGCGCGTGATTATCACAATATCGAGGCTTCAAACTGAACTATCGACATACAACAAACTTTGCGTTGATATTATTTAACGACAAGGCTAGCACAGTCTTCCTCGTACATTGGAGGTCATTTCAAACGCTAATGTTTCCTCGAATCCATATGTAGAATTTAACAAAAGACTTACCACCAGCCTGACTTACTATAGTAGATGAACTTTAATATTAGCTAATGGTTATCATACATACTGTTATTTGGTTATTTCCAAGTGTCATACAATTTGTCAAATTTTGTAGAGTCTTTAGTGACGTTCACTACGGTCAACAATCGTCAATTCAATTGAGAAAGTAAAACAGAATAAAAGTCCAACAAGACTCGGCTCTGCGACTCGGCTGACCATTTCTGCCATTTTTATTTTTATAGCCAAGCGGCCATCGCAATATTGTGGACGTGCTTTGTGCGCTTGCCGAACGCCGAATTCAACACAGATGGATTCACTGTGATAGCAACTCTAAGTGAATGTTGCTCTATAAACTTGGGCATACATTTTCCACGTGAAAATAATAAGACTATGCTATGCATCTAATCCTTTCTTTACTAAATACTCTTTGGCGAGTTGTTCACTTAGGAAATGTTCATATAATAAGTTCAACAAACGACCAGCCAAAAATCCAGCCAAAACTGGCAAGAGATATTCAAGAATTTCTCTGGATCTATCCGATGAAAAATCTTGAATTTCTCATATCATCATATTCATTATATATAGAATCTGAGCAATTATCAAAAGACGACAAAAACTATTTATTTTGTGTCTCTTTTGGTATCAAGAACTGCTAGAATAACTTCACGCAATACTCCAATCACCAAATAGCTTATCGCCTTGGCTCTATGAGAGGTGGGCTTCGTTTGTATCATAATGTTGAGTTAGATTTTTAATTGCAAAATATAGCATCATACCCCATATATTATAATAACAATAAAACAGTCAAAATATTCCAGCCCGCCGGGACAAATCAACCGGTATTAGGCCACAGTGTTAAGAGATATGCCATCTTCAACTTGGTTATGAACCCATGACCCAGAACCCATAGCAGCCCAATTTGTCATTGATCAACAGGCATGACATGACAATTCTCAAATATTGAACATTTTTTATGGGTAGTTGCTTTTCTAAATGAAAGTAATCATTAAATTTCACGAATAAAGAATAACTAAGTCTCCTCGCATGATCTTCAGATATGATATCAAGGATATATGAACTGCACTTTAAAACAATCTATTTTACAGAAGTTCTTGGTGCTGATATTTTAAATATTTTCCATGACATAAAAGTTAATTAAATGAGGTTATAATATCCAATGGTTGTTAAATAGTGCCACAATAATCGATTGTACCAAATTTCACAAACAAATTCCTGGCATATTTTGTGAAATCCATTTTGAAATACCAGGAAATTTGGGCAAAATGTGGGCCTGACCCTTAAGGGGGACGCACGTTTTGCATAAATCTAGCCCAAAAAAAGCAAAAGATTTTCAACATAAAAATTATCTGGATATATTTACACACTTAAGTGTTGTCATCACTAAATCCAGTATTCTGATTGGTCGGCGCCCACGTGGCTAGTTGCAGTTATTTCTCGGTGAATGCGCAACGCCTCATAACACCATCGATACGTCATTGGGTTTGGAAAGACGAACGCGTAATGTTTTGGGCGCATTTGGACTCGCGCAGGATTGACTTAATACATCATCGGGTTTCAATATGAAGAGAAATTGTTCCTATTAACTTTTGCCAAGGGTGCTATTGGGTATTTTGGGCTGATCTTGTCACGATACACTTTTCGATTTAAATACATTTACAAAAGTGGCTTTTTCGCTAAATGTATATAAATATAAGGATTAACTGTCATGTGGACTATTTTTATGGAGATGTAACCGTGAGGTAAGTGGTCATAACTTGTATGTAAAACCCTTCGGGTACCAATAAATGCTAGACTAATTAATAATTTCACACAATACTCCAATCATCAATATACCTTATTGTCTTGGGTCTATGAGAGGAAGGAGGCTTCATTTGTATTATCATGTTGAGTTAGAATTTCAATTGCATAATATAACATCATCCCCCATATATTATAATGAAGAATAAAACAGTCACATATATTCCAGCCCAAAGAAACCAAATTTTGATATGCAGTGTGGTCCAGTCAAGCGGAGAAAAATTAACTGGAATTAGGCCACTGTGTTAAGAGATATGGTGATCAGCTTCAACTTGGTTCAGAACTCATCTCAGCTCAATTATTCATTGAACAACATGAACATTCTCAAATAAAGAAAATAATTTATGGGTAGTTGCCTTTCTAAATGAGTATAATCATTACATTTCACAAATCAAGAATAATTAATTCTCCTCGTGATCTTCAGATATGATGTCATGAATATATATTTACACACTAAGTGTTGTCATCACTAAATCCAGCATTCTGATTGGTCGGCGCCCACGTGGCTAGTTGCAGTTATTTCTCGGTGAATGCGTAACGCCTAATAACACCAAGCTAATAACACCATCGATACGTCATTAGGTTTGGAAAGACGAACGCGTAATGCTTTGGGCGCATTTTGACTCGCGCAGGATTGACTTAATACATCATCGGGTTTCAACATGAAGAGAAATTGTTCCTATTAACTTTTGCCAAGGGTGCTATTGGGTATTTTGGGCTGATCTTGTCACGATACACTTTTCGATTTAAATATATTTACAAAAGCGGCTTTTTCGCTAAATGTATATAAATATAAGGATTAACTGTCATGTGGACTATTTTTATGGAGATGTAACGGTGAGGTAAGTGGACATAACTTGTATGTAAAACCCTTCGGGTTTTACACAAGTTATTTCCACTTACCTCACCGTTACATCTCCATAAAAACAGTCCACATGACAGTTAATCCTTATATGAACTGCACTTTTGAAAAATAATATTTCACAGAAGTTCTTAGTACCAGAAAACAGTGTAATTTTGAATATTTTTCAAGCCACAAAAGTGAAATAATGATGTTATAATATCCAATAGATCGATAATTCTTAAATATTGTGTCACAATACTCGCTTGTACCAAATTTCACAAAGAAATTCCTGACACACGTTTTCAGAAAATCCATTTTGAAATACCAGGAATGTTTGGCAAATAGTGTTCCTGTCCCTTAACTGATGCAAGAAATAGTTATATGTTGTTCGTTTGAACCAGATCCGAAACCCGGTCAAACGGCTAGTGTGGATATGGTGCACTGTTAACTGGCGCTACACTACGAGTTTTGGTTTGAGTGGTAGAACAAACTGAAACTCCAGAGAGAAACACATTCCCAAATTGAGATTTTCGTAGTTTTTGTCTTTGACAAAACCGAACGCTTGAAGAGAAAAAACATTAGTTGTAGATCTTGGTATATAATAAAAAATAATTTTTAAATGGCTATACGCTAGTTTATTTTGTCTTGATCCGGATCATCTGACAACCAACTACTTAATTATCCGGTCTGATATGCTCACAAAGTACGATCAAATATCAGTGACCCTATATAGTAGTTCTATGAATTTGGAGATCTGAAAATAACACGCCTACTTGGCAAACTAGTTTCGTATATAGGATGTCGATAGCAGTCTGATCAGAGCGGCCCTTAGATATATTATGAGTTAACACTTTATTTACTAAATAGTCGGGTTTCGTCTGCTTACAGTGTATATTTCCTGAATACGATGTATAAATAGACCATTCCGATGTATTCATTTTATAACTGACGTGAGAATCCATTCAGTTAAAAAAAGGTCAAGAAAATCGAAATATCTCTCCGGCAAACAATTTCTTTGTACTTACCACGAACTGTCAGTACGTACGCATGTACATTGTATATAAGTGTATGTGTGTAAATGCACATATCTATACATGTATGCATAAAACCCAATGAATGTTTGTATGTAAATCTGTCACGATTTTATATATCATTACACCCATACGTAAAATGTAAGCTTATACATTTGGACATGTACACGGGTGTATCTCAGAAGATGATACGCCAACTTTCACTCAAATTGGTCGAAGAAATCCTGAGATGGAGCGTGCTTCCCAAGTGAAAGGTCAGGTCGTAAACATGTTTCCCATACGACCACAAGCACGGGCGCATCAGAGAAGGCAAAAGCCACATTCCGACCGGACTTTCGCCTGCCTTTTGCCGGTTTCCCAATACAGTTGCAAGCCGGTTCATCACTATCGGCGCTATAGCGCTCATAAAATGCACTGCAAAGGGCAGCAGAAGGGTAGGGGAGATAGAGAAAATCGCGACAAGTTTATTTTAGTCTATCATCGGTTCTTTTATTCGGCTTGCTGAACACATTTTGGACGATTTGCTAGTTACGCGCACACTGTTGTTCCATGTAACCATTTACATTACTATCGTTTTCAACCTATAACGGACGCACATCCGCGATGCCAAAATATATGCTGCTATGCTATATGAATAATTGTGATTGCAAGTATATATTTAGTTTTATTTTGTCCGGAAAGTGGAAAATTGACCTAGACAATTTTGACCAGGCAAAACAAAACAAACCAAATATTTATCCTATTTGCGAGCTGCTAGTATAGCCTACATGCGTGTGCATAAAGTGGATAAAGGCATTGACATTTATCTTGTAATGTCTGATGCTGTAGTGAAATATATATTGCGTCCTGTCTTTGTCATTGTGATATCGCATGGTGGTAACTCACATGTTACGCCGTCACGTGCGTGCGAACAGGTCACTCAAGTTATATATATGAGTTGCTTCTTACGGGAATACCCAATATTAATGGGAATCGTGCTCTCTGGAATCCTGTGTCTGCATTTGATGTAAGGGATACATTTCATCCATTTAAATTGGTATCGATTATGGGCTTTCATTTATTAGCTTAGGGAGTCAATAGCACACTCGGTCAGGCAGCCAATTGTATGCATTATTCCGACACTACCTTTACACGGATTCCAGTTAAAATTGGAAATATCACTTCACATGTATTCAAAACAAATCGATCGGTCATCAAGGAAATTCTCTAGCATTGTATCGTTCATTATAGTAGGAGAGAAGAGGAATCATTCAATGGCAGTTCAAATTAACATTCGATATTTAAAAGGGTTGGTCTGATTTGATTCTAAGTAACTGGTCAAAGTTACATGTATTATCATCTACAGATAATCGCATATGCCATTTTTTAAATTCGAAATGGATGTCATATGACCAATTATTTTTTAGTAATTAGGTTGATTTATATAGACGGGAAATTCTTTATGTTAACTTGGTTCCAGTCTAAATATCATTTGCGATATATTTGATCTTCAGAACCGACACAAGAAGCATGGCTTTTTCCTCAGACACATCATCAAATCATGAGATCTCATTGAAAATAACGAATTGCATGAAAACAGATCTTTGAATTTCCCATAAAGTAATAGTTTGGTGTGTTATAGCCTTAAAAAAATATTAATGATTACAATTAGAACAGCAATTGTTCAATGAGTATTGTCATATGAAACTCTTATTTTTATGGCGTCGTACGTCACCCGAATTACTTTACTTATTTCATACTATATCGAATATTCCAGCTCAGTATTTTGTTGTATGGCGACCCTGGTGCTATAAATAGCATCTGTCCTTAATATTTCTGATGGTGTTATACCATTTCACTGGTATGAAGTGCAACCTTTTTCACGCAGTCGAAATGTCTCGCAGGGAATCGAAGATAATTGTATAAAAGATAAATGTAAAGCAATGTTTACAGATACATTTCGTGTAACTAGTATGTCTTCTTTTTTTTAAACAATGCAAAAAAACTGACAAAGTATTTTTCACGTCCCAATGTTTAAATTACCATCGGACAGAAACAAACCACGGTTATTATGGCTGGTCACATCATGCTTATATGTTCATATCTTGAGCTATCACGATGTTAAAAGACACGACCACAAACTATTTCGATAAAAATTCCACATAATGGTAAAGTCTCAACATAAACCTAGTAACTTATCCCTTTTGGGACAATCCGGCGATAAAATAAGTTGAAAATATTCGGTAGACTTTAACTATCGAACTCATAGAAATATATAAGCCTTTTCACCTTTCCACAGAGTTCTAAGCGAGAAACGCTCTTTATTGTTAATGTTACAAAACAGTTGACTAACAAGGAACGCTCTTTATCGCTTCACGTACACATGATTTTGGGTTTATACCGTGTCTATGTTCAAAACTAAAATGGGAGATTTTCTATATATTGTGGGAACTTCTAGCGCAAAGGTGTTCCGTAGCTTGGTGTCATATAGATTATAACATGAATCTCTATGGTTGGCGCCGCAGATATCATAATCCACCAGTACAAAACCTTGAAACTTTTTTAAGTTTTTGGCAGGGAACCTTATAAAGTGGAATAAATAACAAGGGGACATACATGCAAGAAACGCAAAGCTTAATCGCTCACAATGTCACTTAAATCGTGAAATTTCGAGTTGGGACCTTCACCTACAGTGAAGTACATTATTAAGAAACAGATCATAACAAAGAAATATATTGCCTGTGTTGTTTTTTTCGATTTTATAATGTTCCCTTTCAAAACTTCAAAAATTTCTCAGGTTTTGTAATGGTGGAATATGATCTCTACGGATGTCTGCCAGAGTAGAACTTCGTGGCATGATCTAGGTGTCATATATATTTGACGACACAGTCGTTTAGAATTAATGTCAGGTCAGCTAAAATTCCGATGATCGTCTCTTATAAAGAGCGCCCGTGCTTTTGTCGACTAATAGCGGTAGATAATAAATGGCGTTTTCACTTATGATCTTTAGTGATCGGTTTCGATGTAATTCCTAAAGCCACATGGCGGTTTGCTCTTCCAAAAATGCAACTAATAATATTCGCTTTTGATTTCCCCGGTATCGATATAGGTCGATAAATTAACTTCCTGTGGGCATTATAGGTCACAGAAAGACGCATTGAAGTAATACAAAATACAATTTGAACACGGTGTTTTGTGTCCCAAAAAACCAAGCAACAGCCATGCGCACGGCATACAACAGAAAAGAGCGTCCCGTGTTAGTCAATTCCTTATATGGCAGAAATAAAGAGCGTTTTTTTCTTTCAATTATGAACTATAAATTAAAAACACCTGGAAATTAGCTGTGACCATGGCACGTATTTGTCAGAGCACATGGAACCGGTATATCAATATGTTTATTTTTCGACCTATCTTATATCTCCTTTCAAATTACGTTTATATATAGACAACATTTGGAGTCTCGCGTGAGCCATGTCCGTTTAATAATAATGTGTGAATTTCTGCGATTCGTGTGTGATACTGATAATGGTGATTGTAATTCGTTTACTTTTGCATGATAAGCTGAAAATTGTCTTGAGAACTTTTGCCAAATTTGGTGGCAAATCGGACGCGGGATCTTTAATTGTGTTCCGTCATATATACTCTACTATATATAATCTACTATATATAATCATATATATAATCATATATAATCAACTCACCTTGGTAATGTAGCTGATCGTTTGTCTGTAACCATCGGGTATAAGGATTGTCACACTCATAAAAGTTCGTGTCTTGGGTTATATCGCCAACAGAGGGCTGTGAATTCTCAGACCCGTCAGCCCCTGGCTCATGCCCGAGAGCAAGGCCAACTTTCCCCTTTGGTAACTCCAGTATGTCCTTTACAGAAAAACTACTATTCTTCGAACCAGGTATAATCAAATGGGTTTCCATCTCGCCTCGGAGAAGAGAAGTAGAAAATTAAAACATTTTCAACTCCTTCAAAGAGAGTACGCCTTCCGTAAAGTTCGATTATTGCGATTGCTAATTGGCGAAGCTGGGTTCTGTTCATTCTTTTGATTATAAATGTCACCCCATGTTCGTCGATAACTTTGTAAAGTAATAAAAGATAGGCGGGGCCTGCTGTGATGTGTTCCTCCGTTCAGTAATGTTTGCATTCACCTGTCCACAAAAAGTCAATACGAAGTTTTATTGGCCTGTGGAGAACACAAGTAACGCCTTCTCCTTCATCTTCGGTAACGATCGATATCTCGTCTCTAAGTCCCGCGATATTTTAGACGACAATCGAAATTAATTAATGCAAATTTAAACATCCAGAGAAAATGTGATTCGAAATAAGATCTAGCAGTGTGTGGGTCGCCTTACAAGCCCGAATTTTCGACTTGCTGTTCGTCTATCATAACGGACGCGCGTATACATTGAGTATTATGGTGACATATATCTCAATTCTAATGAACTCGTGTTTTGCGAAATCTTGTTGTTTGGGGCTCTATTATCCGCTAAAGTACCATCCTTTCCTGGTACAAAATTGTTTGCAAACATACATTGTAACGTCAAATAAATATTTTTTTAAAATTCAAGATCCACGGTCTGATTTGACACTAAATTAGTCAATCTTTCCTAACGTAATTTTCAGCTTACCTGGTAAAAAGAAAAGAAACTTTCGACCGTAACTTCAAACATGAAAAGTATTCTAAATCAGTAACAACATTCTCTTACGAATAACATGTACCTACATGGATATTAAGATATTCGTGAAATTATAACTATTTTATAATTATGGTGACATATATTAGCACTACGATGTTCGCAGCATTTAATGAACTCAAGTATCTTGCGCAATTGTTCGTTTTTGGGGAATTTTTGACATCTTTCTTTGCGAAGTTACACATTCCAGCGGTCTCCTTAATAATTCGCGTACAGTTCATGGCTGCTTGAAGCCTAAAATTACGTTCGCACTTGTTAAACCCCGGTCCGCTTCCGGGATCAAAATAGGTCGATAAATACTTGTAATACTTATATACCGACTTTATATGCAACATAAATACTTATTTATTTAACCCTTTCGTGACGGAAGTCGCGCTGGTGAAGCATTACATATCATGTGTCAATGCATTATCTTATATATGCGAGTCTCCCACATGGAGCCTCACATATATATAAGAGAATGCACAGGCTTACAAGGTCAAGGCAAATATTGTTAGGCCAATGTATAAGAGAATGCATTAGCACAGGCTTTTTGATAAATTTCAGGAAGCTCCAGTCATGGAAGGGGTTAAGTCGTAGAATTTAGAGAAAAAAAACCCGGTCACGACTTTTCTTCAGCATAAGACAACAAAGAGCGTTCCTTGTTAGTCTATTCATAATATGACAGAAATAAATAGCGTTTATCTCAAGGTATGTGCTAAACTTAGAAACAGCCGGAAAATTACTATTACTTTAGCAATGTATTTGTTTTTTCATAATACAAAACGTCTGTACATGTATAATGGTAATTTGTGTGAGCATATGGATTGTATCTTATCCCTCTTTCCAAATTACCTAGACATAATTATATTTGGAGGTTCAAACTACACATTTCCGTTAAACTTCTCAACATGAATGTGCATAAGATGTTTTATAGTGTTTTGTTAACCCTTTACCCAACAGAAGGGCCCTGTGCCAATGCATTCTATTATATATGCGAGTCGACCATAGGTCGCCTCGCTAGGCTCGCATATATAAGAGAATGCATTGGCTTAACACATTAAAAATTATAAAATTGTTAAAGAATGTAAGAAAAAATGGTAAAAAGTGTTAAAAAAAGATTTTTTTTAGGCCAATGCATTCTCTTATATATGCGAGGCGACCTATGGTCGACTCGCATATATAAGAGAATGCATTGGCACAGGGCATAACTGTAACTATCACTATGTGGTCAAGGAGCCGGTTCCAATGATATCCATATTTGTATGGTTCTATTGAGACAGACCGAAGATATTTTAGGCTGTTGAATCTTTATTTGGCCGGTTTTGGCCGGTTTGTTGGGTAAAGGGTTAAACTCAATCGAAACTTCACTTCGCCGAGCATGGCTGCATATATAAGTAATGGTATTGTTATTTGTAACTCGGTTTAGCGTATACGATATACAGGGCTGGAAGATCAAACACTCTATTTTGTACGCTCACTGTGTGTATATTCACCCGGATGTCGTTTTATCTCTCCTTGCATAACACTCGATAATATTAAAAATTTAAAACAACTGAAAATGGGTGTGACCATGTCAAGCATTTTTCAGACCATGTGAAGTCGGTATATTAATATTTCGTCTATTTTGCAACCTATCATATATACCACTTTCCAAATTAGGTAAAGGCAATCTGGAAGCTAGAGTGAGCCATGTCCGAGCAACACAAATATTTTAAGTCAATCTAACATTGTCATCTTCAGAGCAAATCAACTTTAAAAAAGGAGAAATTATTAACATTGCTATAAATGAAAAAATGGCTCGTCTTTCTTCGAAGATGGCTATATATTGCTCACATTCGAATGGCTAAGAGTTGTATCACATACTATGTGTCTTTGATTGTTTTATCGCTCATTTGAGCGGTGAAATGCCACGTGTTATTGCACTTGTCATATATTTGAAGGCTAATTTCGGGCAAATATATGCAATATTAACCCTTCCATAACTGGCGCTTCCTGAAATTTTGCGAAAACCCTGTGCTAATGCATTCTGTTATATATGCGAGGCTCCCTAAGAGAATGCATTAGCCTGACAATATATACCTTGACATTTAGTTACCTTGATATTTACCTTGAGCCAGTGCATTCTCTGATATATTGGAGCCTTCCTATGTGAGACTCGCATATATAAGATAATGCACTGGCATATATTCTTTAATGTTGCACCAGCGCAACTCCCGCCATGAAAGGGTTAAAACTTAAGGAATTACACATATATCTCATTGCGCATGTAGTAACCGGTTGGGCATGTAAGTAGTGTGTCGTTCATATAATGGCACACTACAGACCTCTACGATGAATGGCCTGCAAATGTTCAGCATGTGAACGAGCCTTATCAACATGGAAGATCCTCGAGCCTCCAGCCCAGGTTAATTATCTGTCATCACCACCATTTCCTTCTGTCGACAATCACCAAGAGCTCTGTTCATAATCATCGTTGAAGAACTCCTCAATCATCTCTGTGAAATCAAGTCTGGTTTTGAGAAGATCTCGTTTTGTTACGAGTACCGGTAATCAAGATTATCAAGAGTTGCAAATTGATACAAGCTCAGCCAGCTCTCCACAAAACACTCAAAAAATCTCGAATTAAAGCCCTCGTATAACAAGTTTCCCGCCTTCCCTACTTAACCAGCCTCGATCTCATATATACACGAGCGTAGTTATGCTATTGAGAACGAGTGGTTCTATGAGGACATTTCCACTCAGTGGCTCTTCTCTCACTATAAAGTTCTTGTAGGACGAGACGCTTCAGCGCTATTCTTGAATATGCTTAGCTGGAGTGGGCAAGCGAGTGTCGGCAACTGAGGGCCACTTTACCATATTCTGTAAACCAGCTCTTTCAATGGCTCTCGTGTTTAGTCGAGGGTTCATCTCTCCAGATATCCATTGTTGTTATCGTTTGAAGTAATAGTAATAGCTATACAGCGACCACTTCACAGCACGATTCTATAATAACTCGGTAATACATATAAGCATAGAATGGGCTGTAGATAACGACTCTCTATCAGAGGACTCTAAAGTGTGTTTTAATGACAGAAATCAGATTATAACTGCACGACAACGTAGGACACTTAGCGGCAATGTCCTCATATTGAGATCACTTGAAGTATATGAGCGTCAATCAGTAGGTCACACAAAATGGCACACTTAAATGTTTTAATCAGACAATATTCGCAATACATTTTGCATGAGTTGAAATCGTTTAAACGTAGTCGGAAGGGCATCGTTAATTTGACTTCACAAATGTTGTATACTGTAAATTTGAGAGGAGGGAGAAATTAGTCAATAAACACCAGAAATACAGATATAGTGCTTTGTATATATACTCTCAAAATTCAACAAATTTCCGGCTGTTTCAATTTGTTTGCACACATGTAATGACAAACGATTTTTATTTTACCATATCAAGCATAGGCTAACAAGGAATCAATGTTTATTGTACCATGCATGCTCACGAACATATTGGGGTACGCATGTATTATCTAGATTCTCAGAACTAAATCGGTATATCGGGGCATACACAGTTCATATAAAAGTAATTCGCATATTCCTAGATTTATTTTAAACCTCCCGGAACCAGGTGGTTCAAACCACAATCTCAAAACGGAGGGCTACATCAGAAATCCGTTGGATATGAAAATGTATAGGGAGAATAGGGGGTATATGATGGATAACGTTTGGCTGAAGTAAACGGATGATGAGGTACAACTGAATAATTACGAATATCTAATGGATAATTTGGTGACCATGGTATACCTGCACAAGAAAAAACCAGGGGCAATAAAAGCGCACCGACTTAACCGTATATCCATCCGTTGACCATCCACTGTTGGCGAAACTGTGGGTAGACACAATATATACATATTATGTGTGTTCTGTTTGAATATGATATGTTGCCACCAAATGGTTACTAAAATATGAATCTTAATAGCTTAAAACGCAATTTGATTAAGTCATATTTATGGCAGATCGGACAACTCTGATTCTCTGTTTTTTCTACAGCTTACATGCATTTGTGAATCTTGCTTCAAAATTTAAACCCAAAGATTGAATACTGATGTGATGGCTACCACATATTTTATAAATGGTAATATACACATTTTAAAGATTTTGTCATCCGATCCTCAGCCGAAAGCACAGATGCATAATACTACAAACCTAGCTTAATGCTATAACAACCTCAAGTGGCGCACGTGCTCAAAGCGTGGTGTATGAGCTGTACGCAGATGCAAGATGCATAGGCGAGTAGTACATTTTGAGACTGTGGAACGACTAGATTAGAGTTCATCGACCTGTTTAGTTTGTACCTAACATGTTCTAAACATTGAGGCGTTTTGCTGATGTAACATGTTCTCAAGAAATGCACTTCTTCGTCGGTCTTGTGAACATTCACTCAGAGTCATACTGACGCACTGGCAGGATTCGTCGTCTCCAGTTAAAACCTCCGAGTTTAAGCCTGGTTTAATTCTACATTAACGGTCCAGCCAAACCGGGCTGGGGGGGGGGGGGGTCCGTGACCGTTCAGTTGCTAGCTAATTCAGTGAGGTTAATTTGCAATCAAACTACCCAGTTATACCAGACGGACCACAAGCAGACCGGTAGAACTGATGTTGGCATGCCTCAATTAACACGAAAAACGCGCGCTTATATCAACCGTCGTGTGGAAATGAATCATAACACCAAGCCGCCACTCTAATCTTATCGACACACCGTCACTCGACATTATGCACTTGTAACTCCGCCCGTGTAAACCGCGGTCCAGAAAAGACGGATTCGTCATCTCAGCTCTAGCCTCCATATATAGACCGGGTTTAACTGGAACGTCGAATGATATGATTTAGAAGCCGATTTAAGGTTATAAAGCGTAAACAAATTATGCCCATGCACTTTACAAGTGTGAGCGTTTCTCGCTTATAAATTTCAAATCACTATATGTAATTATCGATTTTCGCTGTCGACAGAACGCGGCAGTCCACATTAGTCGACAAGTACGATTATTTCACTCGACGATATAGAAACACTACTGCTGAATCCTGGGTCAGTCTGGACCACGTTAAAACCAGAGATGACGAATACGTCACTTAATCAGACATATGCATGGTGGGTTATATTCGGGTTTAAACCATGGATTTAGATGTCAGATGACGGTTTAAACCTAGAGGTTTATGTAGACCATGTTTAAACCGGAGATGACGGTATGGCCACTGATTCGTTTGTAGGCTCATCGACTGGTCATTTCTCGGCAGGCGCGGGGGCGTCCGAAAAAATATCCCCACACTGGATTATCTTAATCGAGTGGACGCTTCCATCTCAGACGTTCTGATTGGCGGAAATGACCCGGGATGATCAGAAATAGATACTCTACGGCAGGTAATACTAAACGTATACACCGGAAAGGTCTATTATTAATCTGGAGGCGCTCCAGTGGAGGGATGTTCAGGAAATATAAGCAGACGACAGGGAATACATGTGCATGCAGAAGGATTCATACTCATTGGTGCAAAAAACAAAACAAAACAAAAAAACAATGAGTATTGAATAAAGAAAGGGTTTAAATCATTTTTCGACGATATCTCCTCGCTTAATACATGGGTATAGGAATCCTGCTAACCGTACGTTGCAGTCACCATCTCGCGTACGCCTCTGCATCACCCGGAATCCGGAAAGAGAGGGTCTTAGCGATACGCGTCAATGTTCGGGTCCCAGGATCAAAGTACTTTCTCATTGCTGCATAATCAGGTCAATCCGCCCCATCTCCGGAAATGAAGAACGTATATTCTGGTCGAATCGTTTCACATTGTGGTATATAATGCATCCACTCCATAATTCATCCCGACACTCGATCGTATAATATCTGTGAAGTGTTTCAGAGGATGACTCGCCACTTCCACTGAAACCACCTCCTTGAGCGCCGAGAGGTCTTACTTAACACGAGTGTTCCTATCTCGGACACAAATCGTTCTATGTCCGCTCCATGCTATTGATATGGATATGAGAGATTTAGGATCCAAGATGCATAATTCCGTCGGTGTTGAACCATGTACTTGAGGACCGATACGTGGTGTGTTTCACCTTCATGCACAAATGACCGTTTGTTCAATTTCCACACACTGTAATGCATTGCCATCACCTCCAGTATATGTTATCCTTTAAAGAAGCATGTGTTTGGGAATCTCTCTACATACGTATACTCCGGTATTTGAGAAGGTTGAACATACCATATAACAGTTATAACAAACGCATTGTGCTGGTAACATATTTTAAACTGCACACTAAATTCAAAGTTGGTAAATTAACGATAAAAGTAGTTAAATTTTACTACTTTAGGTAGTTCGTATTCATCCCGCTACCTTGGGTGGTTAATTTTACTACCTGATGGGTAGGTAAAAAATTAAATACCTTTGGTAGTTAAAATAACTACATTCGGTAGTTGAAATAACTACCCCCGGGGGCTATTTTAACTACCCAACGGGAGGCAAATTTTTAACTACTTTGGGTAGGGGGATGAATACGAACTACCCAGTAGTTAATTTTACTACCCGTGGGTGGTTGGAATTTTAACTACCTACGGGTAGTTAATCTGATAACTACTATTGGTGGGAAAGTTTTCTACCTAGAATGGTTATTCTAACTATTTTAATTGGTAATTCAAAGGTGTCCCATCTAACCACTCCAAGTAGCTATTTTACCTCTAAAGATAGTAATGACATGTGGACCACAAAATAAGACAATGCAGAAAATAATTTAAATATTTATTAAAAACAAAACATAAATATTTATATATATAGTTCAGAGCATTTGTGCTTTTAGCAAATTGCAATACAAGGTTTCTTACCAGGAATAAGTACATTTAGCCTGCACAAAACAATGTCAATTTTGTGAAAATCGATGGATTCTAATAGTTGAAAATTTGACCCAATGCCAGGGAATCTCATCAGACTTCAAATGTCTTAAAAGGACACTAAAACTTATTTCATCCAAATTGATTATATAACCAATATGGTTGTTGCAATCTGATTTGTCAATTTTTTTAAAACAGCGATAAACTGAAATGGAGTGTCATTTGACCTCAGACGTCTTTAAAAAGCAAAAATGAGCAATAAAGAGCGTTCCTTTAAACATATGTAGCAAAATTGGACAAAAGTAAAACTAGTAATGCATGGTTAATATTTTGGATAGGTGCTGTGGGCATCAAATTATTTATAAATGGGCTACTAATCAGCAATAAAGAGCTTTATTATATTCTTAAAACATAGATGTAACTTTGTCAGGAGTTATATTTCAGCTGCTGTTTATCCCAGATACTTAATTATTTAAATGACTTGAAGGGTCGCAAATAACGCATTCTTAACATGAGCACTGATGCTACCCAGCTAAGGTTGTGCATAAAAAATTGCCCTAGGTCAAGTTTTTTTGGTTGCTCATATTAGAGTGAATCTGTTTTACCAAGAATCAATAAATTTATGTATATATAAAAAAAATGGAAGAACTAAGTGCCATAACTCTGGTAGAAAAGATATCTGACAATCCCTACTTTTGAACTCAAATGAGATATTGTTGTGAAAGTTTGTTCATGTTATCATACCAAAGGTCATATATAACATTACAAAACTGATATACTAAGGGCTATAATTCAGGTAAAATAAATCTTCAAACTCAATTGATATATTCATGTGAAAGGTCCACATAAAAAATTACTGGTCTTTCACTGGGTCTCTACTTTATTCCAAAAAAATCACGTATTGGGACGTTTTTATCTATTTTAGAGATTTTTATTTGTTCAAACATATTTATATATATTAAAAAAAATTTACTTTGTGGGCTTTGCAATACTAATGGGAGTGCATGAACTAATGGTTGTATTGTTTATATGCAGTTGTGGACTACACAAGAGTCGATAAATAATTCCAAAGAACATAACATGTTCATGTTCAAAATATTGTTTTATAGCTTTAACCAATAATAAAAAATACGGAAGCACCCTTCAGACATGATATCAGTCTTCAACCCAGAGAACATTACGGGCATGGATTAGTATCCCTCGTCACAACTGGGCGGAGCCACTCTCCCGTATCATTTATTACGAGCATCGAGACACCAGGTGCGTGGCATCCGAAATAGTATTGTAGCCTCTTTCATACCATTTCAGTCGAGTAGAGTCACAACAGCCCTCGCACCTCGCATAGCCATTAGCCAAAAGATAATTTTATAATTTTGTGTAGTCCACTTGAGGTATCGTTATATGCAGTGAAAGAATATATTAATCACCAAATTTGCCAAAATTGCCTTAGATAATGTTCGGCTTACAAGGAAAAATACTTGGCATCACCATTTTTTGTATGGGTATCACGTAAATCCACAAAAGCAAAGAGTATAGACAATCATAATTGAGAACGCTCTTGTGTACTGCTTTTTTAGCCAACAATTGCACATTATTTCATTATATTTAAAATGGATAAAAATAATACCCATATAGTTTGACGAGATACAATGCTTATTTTCGCTCGAATGTATAATTCAGCAAATGGGGGAACTTCGCTAAAGCTTGGTTCCCATTTGGAATTTATTTACTGAATCATACTCGCGAAAATAAACGATGTATCTCATCAACAGTATTTATGGATATTCTATATTTAACCACTCAATCAACTCATCGATGCGATGCCCGAGAGTGACAACAACTTCCCCCCTTGTGTCGTCATTCTCTGGGGATCAATTCCACCAAGTACAGAATCGCAAACAAGTACTTGTAAGGGCAATTGAACATCATCACCATTATCAAAATGAAACTGTTTCCACATAAATGCGGCCGACCTAACCAGCAAGCGAGTCAGATTGTCAGTGATCATCTGACAGGTAGAGAAAACATTCAATACCATATTGGTCAATGACATGGTACCACACGTCATTCGGAATATGTAGCAATGACTGGCAGTCTAACAAAATGTGTTGTAATTCATGCCAGGAGCATTGGTGATATCGGCTAGCTTGTGTGGTGGGTATCATGCTTTGCTTTCCCAGTATATACCAAAATCAACAAATAAAATCACAAATGTGGCATCAGATTTCTCCCCAGATATACCGTTATGAAACTACTGAAATGTGCCAATATTTGGTATAAAACAAAACAATGAGTATGAGGCTCTTGGGTTTGGGAGAAAAATAATCCATTATGACCTGGGATGTGGGCATAGAAAAATCTTATCTTCGGGGCCAGCTATTGGGTCCGAACAATCGGTCGAAATATCTTGTCCCTCGGGTGAGATCTTTCCATCCCCACGCCCCAGGTCATGATGGATAATATTATTCTGGTCTCAACTTAACTTCAGCTGAACACGCACTGCGCCCATAATTTTTTGCATTCAGAATTTGTATTTCTGTTAAAGTTACAAAGAGCATATATAGTTAATGAAAATGTCCCTGGATTCTAATCACATGTTCACGGCATGCATGTGTTATCAACTGCTACAGATGACCAATCAGCCATGACATGAGGATACACCTGTTGTGTCTTGTCAATACATACGAATGAACAAGTTTTCCATGTGTACATCACCTCCATACACATGTGTATAATCAGTTCTAATTAAAATTAGGCTCTAGAATAAGTTACACATAACAGTCTTAATGAATATAACTATCAGTCAAATAGCCATCGCTATAAATAGCTTCTGCATACAATTCCTGCTGTATAACATCAACTCACAGTGTTATGATGGACAGAATGCTATCTCCTGTCACTTTCATTTTGGCAATAAGAAAAACGGGTGCTTACTGTTGCAATTCTTGGAAATGCTTAATTCTATTCTCCTTGATGGGTATTATTGATCAATTATGGACTCTTCAAGTATACACACATTAGTGTTAAATTAGTTGTTGTAATCACCAAATTTGTGAACACTGTGAAAATAGCAATGTGACTAGATATGACATAATGACAGGAAACTTATTATGCTATTTTAGCTATGTGTCGAAAAACTCTGGATTCGATGAAAATCGTCAATTGACTGATTGGCTTCATCACTTTACTGTTAAATGTTGTAATAAATTCAAAAAGGCGAGGATGATCCTCCAGGGAGGTAATCTCAATCACTTGAATATCCTAATTTTTAGGATATTCAAGTGATTGAGATTACCTCCCTGGAGGATCATCCTGACCATTTTTAGGATATTCAAGTGATTGAGATTACCTCCCTGGAGGATCATCCTCGCCTTTTTGAATTTATTACCTCATTACTCAATCACATTAAATATGGCCACGAGCATTTCTCTCACCAGTGTCACACCCGTTGACATCAACTTCCCCACACCCAACGTGTCCCTCACTATAGTAATCCATGTTGACAACTTACAAAGGGGAACTAAATGCACACGCACAAATCTGGAACACTAAACCTCAGCACAGCACCTCAGCTCGCAAACAAAGAGAGAGATAGCGCGGATCCTCATTCTCCGCGCACCCTACCACCAGTAGGCACTAACAAGAAGGACTTTAATTAGTCGCCTCCAATTTATGTTAAATGTTGTGCTTGTCTGATGCTGATGTAAAGATTCTTGGTGGTAATGGAATTCCAAGATATTTTCCTTAGACTCTTTAATGCATACCGGTAGCTTGTTCAATTTATATAATTATATAATACACACGCTTCACACATCTCAATGATATAGTGAAATTAATACACAAAATAATAGAAAAAAATCTTCAAGGTGACATGCAGCAGTTTTTAGAGTGATCTGGGCCCCACATATTAATGTTCCATGATCCCAAAAAGTGGAAACCCGAAGGTTGTGTTTGTGTAACAACCACACTTTTCAGTTAGATGAGAATCCATCCTATGTTTTATGAGTTCAAGGAATACTATTTCACAAGCGGCATATTCACGTCGCACAATAGGCCTATAGCACATAGGGGATAGCCCCAAAATTGTCTATCAGATTTTTAAAATAATTTTGAGACAGGCAGTGAACTCTTCTTTTACTGGTCAAATCCTATCATTGGCTCTGTATCCAATTATAAGATACACTTTGTAAAAGAATAAATACATGTATCACTTGACTTATCATCTTGCTGAAATATGATATGTGTTGGGAGAAATAAACAGCGATTGCTTTAACCTCAATCAGTGATGTCACAAAAATTTGGGGAGATAGGTAATGATGTTTTCGGTCAAAATGCAAAACCTATCTCAAAACATTGACATGTTACGCTGCACATCAGCAGATAAGCGCATTTATAAAATAGCACGATTGCAGGATATGTTGGCTGACCAAATGGGCAACCAATTAAATTCATTATTTTGGCAAATGATGAAACCAGTTGCATATGTCACCTTTAACTGTAGATTCAAGATCCAAACATTTTCAACGTATTATTCAGGTTTCTAAATGTATGCATTCAATATGTGATTACATGGTAATTTCAATTATAATGTCTAAGAACGTTTCATAATTTTATAGCGAACTGCTTGGTTCAGTAAAACGTTTTTAGTTTAGTTGTGGTGGATTGATGGTAACATGGTGTGACATTGACGACTTCGGGTTTATGTTCAACCAATTCGCAAAGCAATGAGGTTGAACATACACTAGAAGCGGTCAATGTCATGCCATGTTACCGCCAATCCACCACAATAGCGTATATGTTCTACCAACAGTCCTGGTCATTCACATTAATTTGGCACTTATTCCGAAGAATGATCAGCAGAAAATGTCAAAATCTCCTATACCTCTCTCCAACATAAATGACGTCATGAAAAGGCCATCGAGAGACGATGGAACGGTCTTGGTTTCCGTTATGTTGATGCTCCAGATGTAAACATAGAATATGTTGCGCAACTCTTTGATCAAAGACACGGTTTCTTACTGGGAGCGGAACATTGAATGATTTTTAACCTGGTCACCATGTTAAGAGAATTTCCTGCAGTACATACACATGTACATAAGTGCAAACTGTGCGATGCTGAACCTTTAATTCTTAGTACGAACACCAAACTACACTGACTCAAGCTCAGAATCATTTAGGTGCTTGTTGTGTTGAACTTCTTCTCTGTACTTCCAATGTAGTTCCAAACATGTTTCCGTTATGTTGATGGCTCCAGATGTAAACATGGGATATGTTGCGCGACTTTCTTACCAACCAAAGATGTGGTTTCTTACTGGAAGCGGAACATTGTATGACTTTCATCCTAGTCACCATGTTAAGAGAATTTCCTGCTATACATACACATGTACATGGATGCAACCTGTGGGTATGATGTTGAGCCTTTAATTCTTAGTATGAACACTCGAATTACACTACCCGAAGCTCAGAGATCGGGATAATATTCTTCTCTGTAGTTCCAAACATGTTCCTACCTGCAAATAAGGGTCAAACGAGATGATGGTACATGTACATTAATAAAAGTGTTAATGTAGCTCAGCTTGGACATTGAGATATAATTCTCACAGAACATCATGGAATGATGAAGGTGGAAATTTCCAGTGATGGATTGAAGCGTATACCTTCTGTTAAGCAGATTCATATATCACACATTGTTCTAGGCCTTTGCCGACCCATTACAACAGGATTGGGTGCCCAAAATTGGTTATAACCAAAACCGTAATATTCAGAATTTGTCATGTTTTTGTACATTAATTATATTTCGGAAAATGCTCAAAGATCTAATTAAATCTAAAACAGCATTGGACGTAACAATAATCAGTGCCATTGTAGCTACATGTACATATAACATTAAATACTAGCAGAGCATTATTTTTGTAAATATCTGGTGGAATTTCTGAAGATATTTTTGGCATGCCCTGCATTATTGATTGGAGTACCTGTACACAAAAACCGATGTGGCTCTATGTCAGGGTTAATGGAAGAGCTACTGGACATTCGTAAACTAGATGCCAAGATGGTCAAGGGCATAACCCTTTATGAATGTCCGGTAGCGAGTCCAATAAGTTATAACCGATTTAAAACAGTTTTATAATATGCAAGGAGAAAGTACATTGATCCAATACATGCATAAATTTCAGACACGTATGGCATTTTTTCCCTTTCGATCATTTTTTTGTACCCACCCACCCCCACCGCCAAATTTGTTTCCATTTTCTGGCAGTTTTTTCCGACCATTTTTTGACACACCCACCCCCCCCCCTTTTAACACTAAAAACAGAGATTTGCGGGGGGAAATTCACTGTAAACAGCTGTATATGAATTTCTGTGCATACTATTTATCATGGATGTTAACATGGACATGTAAATAGGAATGAGTCATTTTTAGGTTATTCCCCCCCCCCCCCCCCCCCCCCCCCCCCCCCCCCCCCCCCCCCCCCCCCCCCGATACATGCTGCTTTTTTCTGACAAGGAATTGTATTACATAAACAAGGGCGTTTATAAGCAATATGCTGATGATTGATATTTCTTGAAATAGAGATTCCCCGTGGCGTGGGAGTTCGTAGTGCAAACATTGGGAGACATGACCATTCTAGATTACAAAATGACGGTAGGGGTAACAATATCATGAATATAACGAAACATATACAATAAATGGTACATGTAATTATTTCTCATTAGATAGTAGCACAAATGATGTGAGCTGTTTTTAAAGCTCATTTGGTTGTGATTTAAGGAACGATTTTTAAGTTATGACCATTGAAATTTCGTCAAATATATATGCCAAAAAATTATCGACTTTTTTTCAAAATACGTCTATCCTTTTGTGATATTTCTTTTTGCTCATAATAAGTAGACTAATTGGGGTCAGTTAAGTGGATATTTCGTTTCATTTATCACAATTTTAACTATCATTGATTGATTTTATAGAATATAGCCATTTTCAAGGAATTTTGACACGAGTTTGACCATTTAAAAACAAAATTCTGGGCTTTTGCCCCATATGTCATACACCTCAGAAATTCTGATGTAGAATAGTACACAGAAATAGAAAATCAAAATAGGAATTTCTCCATCTCCGGGTGACAGCTACCTCAGCCACAACACGGTCTAATCAGTAAAGATCACTGGCATATGGAGCCTCACATATTATTAATTGATATATAAGAGAATTCACTGGCTTACAAGGTCATGGTAAATATTGTTAGGCCAATGTATTATCTTGTATTGGCGGGGGAGACTCTTATATAAGAGAAATGCATTGGCACAGGATTTTCCCAACTCAATATCATCAAATGATAGACCCCCCCCCTTTACCCTAGATGGGAAGATTCTACAGATCTATCATGTTTGTTGCATAAATTCGCTCCATTGATAGTAGACCTTGTCTGTGCAAGAATTTGCTGATGATAATGGGATTTGACATGAAAGTCATCTGATACTCAGTATTATCTGGAGAACATTAAAGGCAAGAGCGGCGTTCGTTGCAGGAATATTTCTATTTGTTCAAATCGCCATCAACGGAAGGAACACCAAAATACATACAGTTCCGCTCATATGCCAAACATAATCAGAGCGTAAATATAACATTGTCGTCAAGACGTACGATGGTGTAACAAAAACAAGAACCTGCTTGTGTTACAGCAGTTGTGCTTCTGTTTACACAACACAACGTAATTTATTGGTTAATCACACAAAAATTATATAAACGCTCTTTATTATTTCCATATCGGGAAAAGAGTAACAAATAACGCTCTTTATGTTTACCATATCCGGATCTAAACAAAAGTCAGAAAACGTAACTTTTTTTGCTTCTGTTTAATACATAACCAGGGGAAAAACATTTACAATAGCATACTGTTTTTGCCATATTTCTGATTGGGATAAGAACAAAGTCTGTCTATATTTTTACTATTATTTCTGTTTATGGTGGTTTTTTGACCGAGGTGAATATTTAAACAGCAAACCCACCACCAAGGCCGCCCCATATCTTCAACTCTTTCTATACCGGTACTTATGTATTTTCCCTAAGTTAATGAAAGTATACATTGGAATTTCCTGTTATTAATCTGGAGGTGTGTTCATGAAAAAATAAGCACATAATAACAGATAATACCGGGTACAAAAGAGTTATTTAATTGAAGGACATGTTCACATAATAACTTATAAGTTCCAATAAACCAAAGGTTGTTTGTTGAACTTATTACCTGTATATTTTCTAATGGGAACTACTCGTCAATGAGGATTTAGAATAAAAAGAGTTAAAGCTAGTGATAGTGTGCCTGTCCCAATTGTAAAGCATGATAATTTAATACTTACTGGATTAAAACTCAAAAATGAATCTCCATAATCTTTTTACCAATGGTCTGACCAACTTCTAATGCATACGCTTCAAGTTAGGGAGAGTGAATTGGTAGTATGAATAAAGCACCTGTGTCCGTTCTCTCTGGAAATAACAAATGTCACAAATATTTCACTCTCATCAAAATGTCCCCCTTCAATTCGACACCATATAATTACTACTCTATGAATTTAATATACTATTCACTTTTTTACTATATCCCACTATAAATTCAAAATACTCATTCCCAATTGGATGAGGGCATGAGTTTGCCATCTTGACACAATTTCAAGTCATATAATTTGATTGCTGACTGTTTAGAGGTAAGCATGTACCATTTTGCACCCACCTCAACTATGTGGGTTCGTTTACCACGCCCTGTAATCGCATATGGATGTGACTGGAGTTGGAAAAAATAGTTAACACCACTGAAAAACGATAAACCTCGTATTTTTAGAATCAACAGCTACTTTTGACATCAGTTTACTGGATATTGATGTAGTCATGATTGGGGTGTAAATATATATTTCAACAAGGTCAAACAAGGGCCCGCAACTGAGAAAAATGAATGCACAACTCCAGTTGTGTACGGGAATCCCTTAATATCCCCAATATGTGCTATCACCATGCAGAAGGACAAAAACTCTTATTGTTAGCGCCTGATTTACAAGGTGATATGTTCATACAGACAGACTGGTAGATGAATGACAGCCCTTGACTGCATGTATTATTATATGCCCTGAACGTCCTTCAGGGGTCGGGGCATAATAAATCCACATTCCAGTATACCCATCATTCGCTTCATTAATATGGGTACAGATATTAATATTATATAGATCTGGTTTCTAATGGATAGTTGGTCTGAACATGATCAAGGTATTATATACATGTACCGGACTACCGGTACATGTATTTGCCTAATATTAACAGAATTTTTTTTTTCTCGAACAAGTACATAAACAACATACTCAAAATCGGCAAAAATCGGAAAAAAGGAAATTGTTTATTTCCGTGAAATAATTATGGGGAAATTTTATCAAATCATCAATTTATGGATTTTCATATAACAAAATCAAATTGACAAATCCTACAAATATCATACATATTTTGTTGTCCTCACTATCATGAATCCAGAACTGAAAACCATTTCAAGGTTTATTGAGTATTTTTCAAGTTGTGTGCCTCCAAAAACGCGAATTTACCTTATTTCTGAGCCTAAAATTTGAAGAATGAGCCAAATATCATATTTTATGGTTAATTATTTAAAAAACTAATGCAAAAGACAGAGATTTTTCCCTGTTTTTGTAATTTCCTCACAAGATAAAACACAAAAGATGATTAATATGTGCACCTATGGTTAAGAAGAATAAAATATTCTCAAACAAAATGTGTGTTCCATTGCATGGACTTAGCCAAATTTGCCACTGACACAGAACTCGTGTGATGAAACGCAATATTTGAGGTCATGTAAATCAATAAATTGATATCCATATGCCCTGCTTTTCTTATTACCTATTAAGTAATAAGTATACTAGATTGAACAAATTGCAAAGATATTAACAAACCATTGTTTAAGAAAATCAACTTATGGCCCTTTGAATCCTTGGTCTTAACTTGTTTCCAAAAATGCCATGTTGAGAAATTTTTTTTCATTCAAAAAGGTATTTGGGCATAAAGAGAAAAAACAAATGGTGTTTTAGTGCGTAAAATTATTCGAACTTTCCTCCCACAACACTTTAGTTCCTGTTGCGTTATTAAACAGCTTAATACGTTACTGGACGTTTATTTAGAATGTTATTGCTATGTTGATTAAAAATAATTCCAAAATGACAATTTGACATTTCACTGCCAAATTACGACAAAAAGGATTATAGCGCTGTCAATGTATATAAACAAAAAAGTTTTAAGTTACGTATGAAAGAACAATACATGCAGAAGCTGATAATATAATGTTGTATGATTCAAGATGCTTGATTTTGAAGTTTTTGTTGATATGCTATCCCCTACCCCCATGTTTCTGCCATTCAAATTTGTAGTAAATTATCCGAAGTGATGAGAGAAATCCAGTGACATTCATTGGTATAACCATTGATATGTTATTTTCTCAACAAAAAACTAATATAAGAAGATAAAATACTTTTACACAATAACTTTTGTTAATTTTTCTGAATATGCACAAAAACCTTTAAAATATTTACAAAAACACCCCAAAATAGCATTTTCGGAAAAGAGGCTAGACTAAGAGTTCATGGAGCCATAATTTAATTTTCTTCACAAATGTATTTAGAAATTCCATCACAATTTGTTCTATCTTGTATTCTTAAAAGGTTACGAGAAAGGCAGGAGCATATAGATTGTAATTTATTCAGTTACAAGACCCCAAATATTGCATTTCATCACACGAGTTCTATGTCAGTGGCAAATTTGGCTAAGTCCATACAATGGAACACACATTTTGTTCGAGAATATTTTATTCTTCTTAACCATAGATGCACATAATAATAAATTTTTTTGCTTTATCTAGTGAGGAAAAGCCCTGTATTTTGGGCTCGTTTTTTTTAGATAATTATTAAACCATAAAATATGACATTTGGCTCATTCTGCAAAATTTAGGCTCCGAAATAAGGTAAATTCGCGTTTTTGAAGTCACACAACTCCAAAAAATACTCCAAAAATCTGGCAATGGTTCTCAGTTCTGTGTTCAGAAAAGTGAGGGGTAACAAAATCGGCATGATATTTGTAGGACTTGTGTATTTGAATTTTTTAAATACACTAAAAGAAAATCCATAAATGGATGATTTTGACCAAAATTTCCCAAATTTATTTAACGAAAATCACCAATTTTCCTTTTTTTCCGATTTTTTGCTGATTTTTAGTATGTTGTTTATGGAGGGTCTATGTACCTATTCCAGCAAAAAAAAAATTCTGTTGCAATTAGTTCTGGGTAAAAACCATAAAGGCACTGGACTAATATTAGACAAATGTTGTTGAGATACGTCTAAGAAAAAAATGTTTCCGATAATAAATTTCCGGTGATAACAACGATCTAATATCGATAATATATAGAAACATAAGTAATTTGAGTCAAAGATGTATTTTGTAAATGCTCAGGTTAATAGGCTATCTTAAAATCAAAGTTAATAATTTGCTATAAATTCAATTTATGACTGGAGCCATAAAAATGGCGTAAATTAAATTACGAATTTCCGTGTACAAGACGTAATCAAATTAATTGAGGGATACTGGATTGGTAAATGGCACACACGATCGTTTTAAACATAATGCTGATACGGGGAGAAAACTCAAGCCACTCAGTGACTAGTGACGATACAATAACTTAAATGAGTATATGGGACTAGTATGCATATAATATAACTTTTATTTGATACATTTGGTTGAAAACTGTTCAAAAACAAGAGGTGTAAACTCGAGTGCTAGCATAACACCCACCGTGGCAAATTCAACCCGCATTATCCGTAAACTCAACCAAAAAGATTTTTAACTTTAAAGAAAAATTCGGGACTAATAATATCGATATGGTGTCACAAGAAGCTTGTACAGAAAAAATTATTCAAATCGGTTCATATTTGTTAAAGTTATTAAGTCAGACAGAATTTTCCAAGTCAAAATAAGTCGAAAATAAGGTGTAATATTACGAAAAACAGTCTGAGCCAATCCCTAGCACGCATCATGTAGAGAGGGTATTGTGAGAAGCATGTATACCAAAAATTATTGAAATCGGTTCATATTTGTTAAAGCTATTAAGTCGGACAGAATTTTCTAAGTCAAAATAAGTCGAAAAAAGAGGCGTAACTTGAAAAAAAAAAGTCGGACCGAACCGCGGAGACATGCGGAGACACCGTCCTAAGGAGATTGCATACAAAAAATTATTGAAATCGGTTCATAGTTGTTCGAGTTATGAGGTCAGATGGACGGACAGACAAACAGACGGAGAAAGCGTGACGGACATACGCAGTCAATCCAGTATACCCCCCCATTTTCTTCGAAAGTGGGGGTATAATTACTCGACAACGACAATTTGTATTTTTGCATTTGGGTAAATTTGCCATCCGTAACACTACTTCGTACTCAACAGACTTTCAAATAATGGAAAAATTGTTACCTTTATTCTCCAACTCAGAGACTATAGAAGCCAACAACAACATTTGTGTACAGTATCCCTTTAAACCTTTAGTTGCCACCTTATCTCTTAGAATCTTACTGACAGCCTAAAAACTTCTGCTTCATCCTTTGAAGATATAAGTACCTTGAGGGAATGAAAGAATTAGATATTATTTTTTTTTACGCAAATGACCTGTGGACAGATGCTCGTAGTCTGTTTATATATAACCATGGATATATGCCAGATATAACCGTACAAAAAAAATACTGTGCTTTTGACAGTGTATTTATCCATGGCGTGTGTGACTGTGGTTGGTCGTAATCTAGTGTCCGGTGTTATTGTTTTGAAGGTTTATCATGTTCGACTGATGTTGTTAGCATGGTAATGGATTAGCGGTTTCTATGTCTTTGTCTGGTCAGATGTTATGTTTGAGCTTTGTCTGAAATTAACAAATTTTTATACTAGAATTTGCGTAACAGGAGCATGAGGAAATCACATGTTGAGTGCATTTAATGGTTTTTAGAGACCGAATATATATGATATAGAGATAATGAAATCATATATAATCATATATATATACTGCATCCAATTTGGGTTGATATGGGTGACTTTCATGTAGTTTTGTGGTTATGAGACCACATGCAGGCCTTGTTATTGGCCCCCTGATTTCTGCTCTGTTGTCTTTAAACTTTTTTATATCTTTTGCAACATGGGTGCCACCAGGATATCTCCAGATTATAATACCGGGCTGACTATTGCAGATCTCCCCAATGGGTGCAGCTAACCCTCATGGACAAGGGGTTGTATCCCCTCCCTGACGAGATCAAACCCTGTTTTCCAATGAGATCTAATATTGACAATTTCTCATCATCAGTGATGAATGCAAGACCACCCTCTTGGGACGGGGCATCAGAGTGGGACGTGAGCTGGTTATGCATGGGTCTTAATCCCACCAACTGCAGTCAAACATCACTCAACATTTAGTTGGAAACTTTATACCAAAAATAGGTTGAAATTGTGGTCATAGATTTTCCAACAATTTATTAGTGACATACACAGCTGACATACATGTATACATGTATATTCCTTTCAAATTGCAAATCGTCTCACTGCGTGTATAAACCACCGACCCCCCGGAGAGCAACTGACAAACTTGCCCAGATACATGATTGCAGTCACTCTACCTATGACGGGGTTCGAACCAGCTTCGTCGGCACTGGACGGAGTAATGCACCTGGCACTCTACCGACTGTACCACCGGGAGCCCCTGAGTTATAATAATGCATAATGTGTTTACGGATGGAACAAGACCGGAAACTCTGGTATGCATTGACAGGCAAAACCTGTCCTTCCCTATCATTCTGGTCTATCACCATACCAAACCAAATCGGAAATTCGACAACAGACACTTATATTGCAAAAACTTTGAACGGACTGAATTTCATAAAGCCGAACAGGGCCCATAACTCTGGTAGGCATCGATGGTCACAACCCGTGATATTATGCATATTCATTCCCCATTTCTGGTCTGTCACCGTGCCATAGAGCATCAAAATATGACAACCGACTCCCGAGTTACAATGCAAAATGTTTGTATGGTCGGACGGTCAACAATATACCAGTACCTGCCAACTAATATCAGGGGATATAATAACCATACATGTATATCTCTGTGTATACCTAACCAAAAACAATTCCCCTCCACCACCCCACCTTTGGTGAATAAGACTGAAAAAAAACAAAACAATTCCCCTCCACCTCGGTGAATAAGACTGAAGAGTTTTTTGGTCATGTACAAATAATTGTGGAACCCCTGACTTGTTTACCACTATTTACACTGGCCAGTGTTCTGTCACACACAACACACTCGATATATTAAGGCTACAGACTACAGTAATGCCCTATTAAAGTAATCGACATCTTTAAATAACCAGCAGAATTATGGGTAACTTTTCAGGATTTAGTCGGAAATATGGCTTGTTGCCATTCATCGGAAAGCTTACGGCGAGAGCTTTCCGATGAAAGGCAACAAGCCATATTCCGACTAAATCCTGAACGTTACCCATAATTCTGCTTTGGTTAAGAGGTTGATTACTTAGGGCATTACTGTATAATGGGGTCTAGGACTATTTGTGACATACCCCGCTGGACAAAACAAGTGTCCATTGGCACCGCGGTGTATTTGCCGTTCGGCCCGCGGTGTCAGAGTTTGTAACTGCAGTTGAGCACCGCGGCCGAACGGCAAGTACACCGTGGCCCAACAGCAAGTACACTGCGGCCGAACGGCATGTACACCGTGGTTAGATTTCTGGTTTGCATCGTCTTTTTTCAGTTTAATGAACGTACACCGCGGTGTGGCAATTACACCATGGCCGAACGGCAAGTACACCGCGGCCCAACTGTAGTTAGCCGGTGGAGCCGCGGTGTACTAGTAGTTGCATTTCAGCCACGGTGGCAACGCTAACTGCACCGCGGTTAGGTGTACACTTGTTTTGTCAAGCAGGGTATTATAATGTACCTACATGCTTTATCATTGTTGTTAGATACAGGAAACACCTGGAAATACAGTTTGTTTTTCTGATCTGTGTTTACCAATTAAGCATGTTATTGCTCGAGTCTTAATGGTACACAGCAAGAGTTTGCACCAAAAAAGGATAGTGGAATGGGATTGAAAGGCAGTTAACACAGTTACCGTATTGATGAACGGCTAAAAAAAACCTCCAAAATTTTGAGAAAAAAAACATGAGAAAGGGGGGTGGGCCCCCAAAATTTTGAGGATTTTTTTTGCACAAATGGGGTGATGGTTTTCTCGGGGTCTGAAATTTTTTTTTTTGGCCCTATATGTGCAATATTTTTCCAGACCCCCCCTGGTCTGAGGTTATTTTTAGGGTCGGTCGACGTGCGGAAACATGTATCTTTTTTCATTGGCCTAAGTATATATCCACATAGTTTTTCACAATTTACGTAGATCCGTCCACTGCGCGTTTATATGTTGAAATCAACTGTAAACAATAGAAAGATGGGGAGAGTGTGCACATGCACGTAGCATTGGAACTGTTTTAATTATCTACTTGGATTAACTGTTATAAAGAATTTTTTTCAACACACAGAAAAAATAGATATGATATGAAGTATAAGATATGAGCTTTGTGTTCCGCAATGCTGTATAATTTGAATGTTGTGTTGAGTGAACGGCGTGTAAACAATATACTGTAGACACATACTGAGGAAAAATAATTGAAAACAAATTTAATCCTATACTACCCTGATTCTACTACTATAACCGATGGTGAAGACACTGTTTTTGGTGTTATTTTTCATGTCTATTTTCTAACTATTCCAATATCAAATGGGGTAACAGGTGTGTTATAGCCATGTTGGTACAGACATTCTACATAATTATATCGTTTACGACTATTAAAGGCACGGTTGGCCTTAATTGTCAAAAATATTCATATTTTTCCAAACACCGTAAACAGAAAAACATTAAAACGCATACAGTTTCGTTCATATATACCATGACCATCGCGTACATAGCATGCTATCATAAAGACCTACTATATTATACTATATTTTACCTAAGCAAGAGCCTGATTGTGTTACAGAACACAGCACAATGCTACTGGCTGATCACACACAAATGGCATAAACGCTCTTTATTAGTCCCATATCAGGAATTCACCAACAAGAACGCTCTTTATGTTTACCATCATAATATAAACAAACACAAGAAAAGTAACTTTTTATGCTTTTGTTTACATAACAATGGTCAAACATATGACAATAACATACTGTTTATGTGATATTTCTTATTTGTATACGGACAAAGTCTGTCTAAATTTTGATGTTCTTTCTGTTTGTGGCGGTATTTGACGGGTGGAAATATTTTCACAGGATACCTACCGCCAAGGCCAACCGTACCTTTAAAGCATTGTTTGTGTATATTTCATTTTATTACTAACTTGGCAATAGTTGATTCACCTAAAGCCACCTATCACAGAAAGTGATAGGCATTTTTCAATACCAATTGTCATCATGGATGCCATTTTGAATAGAACATTTTGCTCCAAGCAGGTTTATCAGATTTTGATTATGTTATAGAGGATATGATTATTATTCCTCTTCAAAATGGAATAAAAACCAACTTACATGTAGTCCAAATATTTTCTAGATCAAAACTTTTATCGACAAGACTATTTTGTCTTTTCAGCATTTATCCCTGACCTGGAGGTCTTACCATGTTTGCCATTTTCCCACATTTCATCTTGTGACTCAGAGGCAGGTGGTTTTAATTAAACTGATGGAGAAATAAAATTTAAAAAATTTGAGTGACAGTTTTCAATATCGTTCCTTTTTATTAGAAGTAGAAACATATTTTCCCAATTTTCATTTCGGTCCTAAATTAGTGTTTCTCCGGCTCGGGGGTTAACAAAATATTAGATATGAGTCGAGGACCCCACCAATCAAAGCTCAGAGTTATCAGATATCAATTTTTCATATCTTTTATTTTTCACCACCTGGGTAGGAGGTACTCAATCCGATGATCAGACACTCCATATTACTATTTCTTTTGTTTTGGGGGCAAACAAATTTTGCTTTGAGTCGAGGAACCCACCCATCAAAGCTCAGAGTGATCAGTTATCAATTTTTGAAGTTTGTTATTTCTCGAGATGTATAATGTGTGGCCCAGAAACACGTGGTCAAACTGAGGTTCTCGGACAAATTGCGGAAGAAAATGGATAACTCTAAAGTCAAGTGGTAATACGATCAAATTTTGATATACTTTAGTGATGATACTACCATATTTTGTTGAAAGAATGTTGGTAAACAACAAGTTTTGAGTAATTTGATACCATAGTTGACAGTGATTAGCATTATTTTATGGCAATACATCGATTCTGAAGAAATGTTGTATCTTGATGATATGGGTACTGTTTGATTGGCTTGAGTATATTTAAAAACAACTACGGAATTTAACTAACTGCAGTTCATCGACAGCCAACTGAGAATTATTGACTACTAAATTGTGATTAGAGTATATTTGAGAAAAATCAATGTTTTCCAAGAATCAATGTAAATGACTAAAATTCATGTTGACATTGTGTAACAAACTGGAAAACTGGTCTATTGTTACATCCATGTCAACAGAGGCTATTATTCTCGCATGGACAAATAAGATCCAATGGAAACACATTATCGCGTACCAAAAATGATAGGGATGCTGGTTTGCATATATGTTTTGAGACCCCTTTTCTCGAATTACGTAAACATAAATTTTAGGGTTCGAATGAGCCATGTCCGTTTAATGTCTACAACTGTCTTAATTATTTATAACCCTTCTATGACTGGAGCTTCTTGAAATTTTGCGAAAACCCTGTGCCAATCATGCATTCTCTTACATATGCGAAACTCCATTAGGGATCAATGACAAATATGTTTGTAGTAGATATGTGGTCAAGAAAATGATTTGATGTCTTTACTGTGCTGCTCAGAGCTTGTCACATAACTTGCAATGTGACACCGTAATTACACAACGCCTTAGATAGTGAACTATTCTGATAGACCTATTTTATTTGTTGAAAAATACTAGCGATATAACAAGATACACCAATGCATTCATAGATTCAAATTGAAAGTTTCAAATATATCATGGTTTTATGTGCAAAAACATATGAATGCATTGGTGTATCTTGTTATCTCTAGTATTTTTCAACAAATTTGTAGAATTTCAAGGATTATGAGGAGGTACTAGTACATGTAGGTGGACATATTTCATCCATGGTTTACATTTAGGGTTTTAGATCTCACATGTTATATTAGCTTATAAGGAGGGCCTGGGAATTTTCCAAAATTCAAAATATTTGTTCGAGCTCACTGTCAAAGCAAGCACATGTGAAGCAATGAAAAATCATCCTAGTGCTGAGTACGTGCCTCCATAAAAACTTTTATGAATGTGAAAAATTAATGATTAACGATTAATCATTCAGAGATATCATAATACACATGTATGTTTGTCCAGGCATTCTTGAAATGTACTTGCAAAGTACAATAATTTGTCCACCTGGCAATTGCACCCAATTTGCCCCAGTACCAGGGACGTGGCAACAGGGTGATTGGGGGGGGGGGGGTATCTTGTTCTCATTGCTTGATTTTCGAACCAGAAATTACAAGTGCACATTTAGTAGGAAATTTCTATTTTTAGACTAACAGTAGCATATGTTTCTATGTCATTTTAGCACTGCTGCACGTTTCCAGTACCTGCAAATCATGTATATTGAACTTCCTTCCGTATTCATGTTTCAAAATTATTTTTTTATCCAGCCAGAATGCACTTTTGAGATATCAACCCATATATAGAATTTGAGTAGTTTTTAGTACATAATACATGTACCTATGAAAGGGAGAACAAAAAAATATATATATTCAACCTCAATCGTACTAAAATCATAAGACATATTATGGACTTGTTTGGGTGCGTGAAGTGACCAGTTAGTATACTCAGGCATTACGCCAACCTGGGAAAGGTACCATTCTGCTAACTTTCTACTAAATTTCAAAGAAATCAACGAAACCACTTCATAGAAAATATCGTCTGAACTACGATCAACTGTAAATATTTACAAATGATTTCTCCATCGAGAGTCATTGCATTGAATTAAAATAACAGAATGACGATGTGTGTTGTCAATTTGGATTAATATTCGTAAAAAATAACTACGGTACTTTGAGCAAGATTATTCTCTATTTCTATTTGATCACCCAACCGAAGTGTTTCACATCACTTTAATAATCATTCAGATTCTATATACAATGAAGATCTGCATAATTTTTTCACATAAAAGCAGAGAGAAATAGATATAACAACATAGAGATAATATATAGAGCATATATCGTTAAAGGAGGTGCCACAAATAGATGTGAGCTAAAAAGCTTTTTGTACCAGAAAAATGACTTTGAAACAGAGTATATCTGCAATATTATGGCATTGTTTTGGCATTCAAATGTGAAAAACTATAACTTCAACAGTATCATTAGGCAGCCCATTATGATAAGTGACATACCGTTAAGAGCCAAGGAGCTATGCTTTAGATTAATGTTCACTGTATCGTTTGAAAAACGTCCGCTAAAACGTGTCAGTTTTTCTTGGGAGCCAGTCGCCATATTTCTATTGTAAACACATGTTCATGATGTTGTTGTCATGTTTTAATTCGCAGCAGGTACATGAAAATCGACCATAAAAGCAATTCGATCATGCAATCGGGCAAGTTTATGATATGAAATCGATGCTTTCAGTTTATTTAAGTTGTTGGAATTAATTTAGCTGCTTGATTACCCACGATTTATGAAGTTTTGTGCTGTTTAGAGATGGAAATGTTGATATTTTATTTTTATAATTACCAGTCTATAGTCGAAAGCGAGATTACAAGATGTCGTATTATTACGCAAATCACATAAATAGAAAAATTACATGTTTCAGAATATCAGGCCTTCGATTATGAGGCGTGCCATCGCGCACCATAGCACGCCTGAAATTAAATATATTAATCACACTCCTCGGCGATATTCGGCGCACGATTGAAAAAGGGTTTATAATAACGATCAACCTTGTTTGCTGGAGAAGACTGACAGACATGCCGTATACGACGGAAGTAATTGTTTTAAGTTTTGCGCATGCGCTAGAACATTATTATAGTCAGGTGCGTTTAGCGATGTCGTCGCATTCGTATGTAGGTCTGAGTAATTCTCGGCTAGATATTGTTACCAACATGACATATTTAAATTAATCCCACCGTGCACCCCATCACCAATGCAACGTAATTTTGGTACCATGATTGTGTTGCGTTCTAAATGAAGCCGCCCCGATGGGCGGTGAAGATGAATAGAAATTGAAACTTGAGTTCGGGGCAATCAAACATTATTTTAAAAAATATCGATAGAGTTCACACAACAGGAAACTCTCACGTGGTTACATGGTCTCTGACCGCATTTCATAACAACTTACATCCAACGGAAGCATTACGACGCAATTCGAGAATGGAGTTTTAATTACTTCAATGTGGAGAATACATGTGTACAAGATGAATCACAATGGTGATAAAATTGATTTAATTTTGAGTCTTCGTTTGTCATTTTATACCCCCGAAATATCCACCAAAATCACACGCCTGGGTTTCAGGTTAGGCGAGTGACCAACCACACTCCTGCATTTTACAGAATCGAAGGCCTGGAATATTGTATTATTCTAAAATCAAATAGCCTACATGTATATAAAAACATATTTATGAATAGGAAAGTACCGTATTCCGACGAAATATGTCATATTTTACGACGGACTCCTTGTGCGAGTTCACTTCCGGTCAATTCTATTTTGGTGCACTGGGAGAAAAACATTGTGGAGAAAAAAATACGTTTAATAACATTTGAATGTAAATTAATCGAGAAATTGTCGGTTATCAGGTACAATCATACCGGTATAGCTTATAACCCATATATATTGATGGGCATAATCAAAAGCTTGATCCCATGCGCGATTGTCTATACTGATCGATTTCCATTCGTAATCGTATTCTAGTATTGACGGATGGGTTTGTTTGTAATCATGGCCGCCCCGCCCCCATGGCATGTGTATCGGCTATCGCAAAATAATGTTAGGATATTATGGTCTCCCATACCAAGAAAAATAGTTCCTAAGAATGTAAACAATGCAAATGGAGGACATTTTGCCATTATTCAGGATGACAGTACTATTTTCACAGGCAGGGTATTTGGGAAAGTTCTTGTTTTTCCTCAAAATGATGTCTCCTTGTCTCTAGCCAGATTCTTATAGGACCATTTTGACTGTTCAGTTTGTTAACCATTGGAACTGGAGAAACGCCGTTTGGGGACATGATTTTTTGTCACTCTACTTGGAAGTAGCCAAGGATATGCCACGATTTCGCATCTAAAATAAAACAGTGCTTGATAATATTTTTTGGCTTGCAACATTGTCATGAGCATGAGCATGAGCATGCGCAATTCAACTACTGGTTACTTCCTTTATCGATAATGGAAATTTTTCCACTTACGACAGCTGCTTACGAATCGTGGTCGTCTGAACGTTCACCAATTGACTGTTTTAACTTTTAGCCCAATCGTTGAATCGGGCCATTATATACAGAGTATAGCACCTAGTGAATACAGCACCAGCAGTTAATGCACCAGTGACATTAATCAGCTACAGATGATTATGATGCCAACAACAATATATCGATCCGTTGTTTACCCAGAACTGTTTATGTACAGTGACTGTGGTTGGACACACAAAATTTTTCTTCTCACATTAATCATTACTAATAAAAAAGACACTGACACTTTACTAATAGTAGGCCTAATACTATTATTTTTAGGAAATCTACCTTTCCAATATTCGAGGTACATGTATCACCCATGATCACTTCATAATTGGACGTTAAATGTCATATTTCCTATAAAAACCTCATGCATATGTGTTCATACGATAGTACAAAAGAAACTTACCATGGGAACGAATGCAATGTCATATTTTAATCATCTAAATCCAACAGAGAGAAGTTCCGACCGCGTGCATGGTCCGGGCGGATACAAGACGTTTCGTACCTGGACGTTTCGTACCATCTGGTACCATCTGGTCGTTTCGTAGCGTACTGCCAGAGGCAGAAAGACGTGGAACCTTGCTATTTCCACTGGAGTGACTGGACAGTTATCGAGAAAAGTCCACCGTTAAAGTTCGGAATATTTTCAAACAGAGTTTAAACAACGATCACGTGGCATGCAGTTTAACCAATCAGGAATACGAACCGTTTAACACGAACATGACATTTGGAACTTATTCCCGACCCCAAATACCACCAAGAATCACCCCGACCCCCACCCACCACCCCAGGGGTGTTTCTATGTGGTATTTGGGGTCGGCCACCCACTCATGCCGTCAAATCGGTCGAAATCCTTGCCGTTCTCGAGAATGGTCCATACCCCATTTTCACCCCTCGGGGTGGCACCCCCGGGGTGATGGTGGGGTCGGGGTGTTTCTATGTGGTATTTGGGGCCGGCCACCCACCCATGCCGTCAAATCGGTCGAAATCCTTACCGTTCTCGAAAATTGTCCATATACAAATTTTCACCCCCTCGGGGTGGCACCCCCGGGGGTGATGGGTGGGGGTCGGGGTGTTTCTATGTGGTATTTGGAGCCGGCCACCCACACATGCCGTCAACTCGGTCGAAATCCTTACCGTTCTCGAAAATTTTCCATATCCCCATTTTCACCCCCTCGCGGGGGGCACCCTGGGGGTGATGGGTGGGGGTCGGGGTGTTTCTTGGTGATATTTGGGGCCGGCCACCCACCCATGCCGTCAAATCGGTCGAAATCCTTACCGTTCTCGAAAATTGTCCATATCCAAATTTTCACCCCCTCGGGGTGGCACCCCCGGGGGTGATGGGTGGGGGGTCGGGGTGTTTCTAGGTGGTATTTGGGGCCGGCCACCCACACATGCCGTCAACTCGGTCGAAATCCTTACCGTTCTCGAAAATTTTCCATATCCCCATTTTCACCCCCTCGCGGGGGGGGGGGCACCCTGGGGGTGATGGGTGGGGGTCGGGGTGTTTCTTGGTGATATTTGGGGCCGGCCACCCACCCATGCCGTCAAATCGGTCGAAATCCTTACCGTTCTCGAAAATTGTCCATATCCCAATTTTCACCCCCTCGGGGTGGCACCCTCCGGGGTGATGGGTGGGGGGTCGGGGTGTTTCTAGGTGGTATTTGGGGCCGGCCACCCACCCATGCCGTCAACTCGGTCGAAATCCTTACCGTTCTCGAAAATTGTCCATATCCCAATTTTCACCCCATCGGGGTGGCACCCCGGGGGTGATGGGTGGGGGTCGGGGTGTTTCTAGGTGGTATTTGGGGCCGGCCACCCACCCATGCCATGAAATCGGCCGAAAGCCACATTTTTGAAAATAAAGAATAGGGAATAAGTTCCAAATGTCATGTTCGTCCATTTAACTACCTATGTAAGAATCTTTGCTACCTAATCAGTATTTAAAATACCAGCTCCAGGTAGCTAAAATGACTAGGAAAAGTAGCTAAAAAGACTAGGAGAGTAGTGAAAAAATTTTAACTACCCAAATCTAGCTACTTTTTTTTTAGTGTGTGGTGAGTGCTATTTCACCGGAACAAGATTAGAGAAATATAATCGTGATATCATGCAATCAAAATGTTCACCATGGCACCATAATTCCTGTTGTTAATGTTGGGGGAGGGACTTCATTCATAGCAAGGTAATCATGAAAAAATATGTGCAGTTTTATAAATGAAGAAACGATTATATGTATGTGCGATATAATATGGTAAGCCGTGTAATTGTTGTTGTAGATTTGGCTCATACACGATTATATGTATGTGCGATATAATATGGTAAGCCGTGTAATTGTTGTTGCAGATTTGGCTCATAAACGATTATATGTATGTGCGATGAAATATGGTAAGCCGTGTAATTGTTGTTGCAGATTTGGCTCATGATATATATAATTGAAATGTTCGTTGTGAGTTTTTAAATAGTAATATATTTCTTCTCACATTGCTCTATATAATTGAAATGTTCATTGGGAGTTTTAAAATAGTAATTCCGGGTCTTGATCAGTTCCGAAAATGGTAGGGAGTTTCGATTCATAGGCGAAATGTATTTGGATTTGAAGGTGACACTGCATATATGATATGGCGATTTAAAGGTGAAATTCGAAATCGATGTGATTTGGGCATCTTTCAATTTTACATTTGGCGTATATTTTAATGTGTGTGTTACCGATGTATATTAACATTTTGTAAACTAAATATATACTCCCATTCAGTTACAAAAGTATACATTAGAATTAGTCCATTATTACTTTGGAGGGATGTAATAAGGAGATAACAGACAGACGAAAAGCTGACACGCAGAAGGATTCATAACCTTTGGTGGGAAATGTTAGTGTAAACAATATTTTATTTCTCAAAAGGCACATAAATACATATATAACATACACAAACATTCATATGAGATAAAGGGATCTGGCAGTAAGCCTAGGCTTATTCGTGGCTATTTCCGCGATATAAAATTTCTTCATGATATATTTTAGTCTCGAGTGATGAATTGTCCGTTCCACAGACACCCGCGAGCATATCCGCGGCTGATCGCCGCAGGTCCGACCCCCCCCCCCCATCCGGATTACATAATTTAACTGTGAGAGCGCTCTTATTTATTTTCACTACTCTTTGGATGAGATATGTATATCTGTTAGTGATGGAACTCAGTTAAATCGTTTGGTTCTATCTATGAACTTTTGGAGTGACATGAAAACGACTGTATTTTCACTATGCGTTGAATTAACCGACCCATTAAGTAAAGTGTTCACATTTAGTGTCATAATAGGACCCACAAAACAGTTATCTCTCTCTTTTTTGTAAATTGGACAGTGAAGTAAAAAATGTTCGGCGGTCTCTAGTTCCCCACAAACGCAGAATGGATTATTATTTAGGTGGTTACAAAACAGATCATATTTCAAGTTACTGCAGTAGGTTCTCAGACGACAGTGGTAGATTTGACTTGGTCTTATAAACGTTGTATAATAATATGATGGTATGCTATTGTGATTTTTGGAGATATATCTCGTGAATTCTGATACTGTGTCACAACTTTTCGCTTCAGGTGGAAGGCTATTCCATAGTTTTACGGTGGCTGGCAGGAATGAATTTTCATATCTTGTCGCAAAAAAACGGGGGCACCTGAGGCCTTTTTGTCTGAAATCGTAATTGGTGGGACAAGCGTATATAAATAAGGAGGCGTGTCTCGCTTAATCATTTTGAAAAATTGAATAAGTTTTGCTTTTTCTCTTCTGCTCGAAAGTGTGTCCCAGCCGGTTTCCCGTAATAAAGATTCCTTACTATGGCATCTAGTTGCCCCTGTGACCAATCGCGCGGCTTCGTATTGGATGTCTTCGAGATGGCCTGAATCCTCATCTGTACAATTATCCCATACTGAGGAAGCATATTCCATTACTGGGCGGATGTAAGATAAGTATATACGTTCGAGGGTTCTCCTGTCCAAAATGAATTTATACTTCCTCAGTATATAAAGTCGACTTGCAGCTCGATTTTCAATATCAGTTATATGATCATGCCAGGTACCATCCCCATTAAAAGTTAGACCTAGGTGCTTATGTGTTTCAATTTCTTCAATATTCTGCCCAGACATCTGAAGCGGTGGGTGGTCGATAGCGTTGTTTTTCCATGATATCAGAAGTGACTCTGTTTTGATGGGATTGAATTTAACTTGCCATGTTTGCGACCACTCGTATAACAACCTGATGTCGTTGTTAATAACTTCGGCGGCCAATATGGGAAATGTTCAGATAATATATAGTATAGAAAGGGTTAACAACTCAACTATAACTGTAGAAATCGGTTTTTGTTACTTGTCAACCAGAGGAAAGCGAAAGCTTGTTAAAAATAAATATCTGGTGTTAAATATACAAATCACCAAGTGATTTGTTTCAGACATAAACGACTGACAAAACAGAACAGGACACCGCTTGTTTCACGGAAAGCTAAACAATGCAGTTAAATCTCGATAGAAATTTTAGCAAAATTTCAATAAGGTTACGAACGTTTACCGCGGGTTATCTCCTGTATTTTGTGTGAATAAATAGCAACGTTCGTATTCTATTGAAGGGGGCATTATCTCCTGTCTGTTCGCCAATTAATCAAAGCGTGACATGCGTTGTGTTTTAGCGACGATTTTATCTTGCACTGAAATACATTTAACTCATATCAGCTTGTTTGGTAAAGAACACTGTAACGTTGTTCTCTTCTATTCGTACCATTCATGTGGTTGCAAACTAATAGGACAAGAAAAACATAGTCAGAAATGCTAACGCCATCAAGATCATATTATTATATAGGCATATAATTATATAATATAGAATATATTGGTTTCACGAATGCACCACTTCAGTATTCCGTTAAAACAACTAATCCTTCAAATTATTACAACTACGGCTTATCACTGAAGGTTTCTCATTCATCACAGCAGAAGGCCTCTAAATGCAGACAAAAAATCTACTCATCGGATTAAATACACCCCGATAATTCCCAATACGACATTTAGTCTACTTTCCAACTGAGACATACTTCATCAGCAATGTTAGCTGTTATATTATGTATTGTGTTCCCGCAATAAAATCTTCAAGAGTGGCCCAGCCTTTGTTCACACATAAATATCAAAAGTAATTAACGCTGTCATAAAAGTTACATACTGCAACAATGAGACATCCGCGAAGATACATCCGCGAATACATACATGTTGCAACAAAAGTACGCAATATAGCGAGTACGTTATTAATATAGTTACCCAATAGGTCCTATTTTTTATCATATAAATTGTATTGGTAAAAAATAACACAAGTAACGAATAAATACAGTGTAAATACAGTATAATTATTATATATGTTACTATTTGAGTATTATATATTATTATACGGTATACATCATATCACCAGGGAAGTCGGTAGCCGAGAGGTAGCGTACTGGTCTCTCGTGTTAGCGACCCGGGATCGAAATCTGATCAGGGTATTCTGACAAAAAATCAGAACTCGGTCAGATACCAAGTTTGTCAGACTGAAAAAATATCATTCGAGATCATTGAATAAAGATCCGAATGCAAAATGCCGACTTCCCACATTACAACATGTGTCCATGTATGTTGTCGTGGGTGAAGTGTGCTGTCCGATCGGGAGCGACCCGTGTGTACACCTAGATCGGTGGGTGCGTCACGGGCCACACGTGTTAAAGAGTGCCACTGGAGTCACCACATGATTTTTCAAGAATGCGGATGTCATCGTCCCGTCGATAAAAACACTACTTTTACCATCAGAAAACAAGTTCAAGCTTCTATTTTACTATTTAGTATATATTAGGCTAGCATTTTCTGCAAAAATCCGTCACCCAAACATGAAAATGTGAACATAATGCTAGTTTTTTTGTTAAGATTTTCGACGATTTTCGTTCGGCGGAATGCAGTTTTTTCAAGAATGCGGATGTCATCGTCCCGTTGATAAAAACACTACGTTTATCAGCAGAAAACAAGTTCAATCTTCTATTTTACTATTTAGTATATATTAGACTAGCATTTTCTGCAAAAATCCGTCACCCAAACATGAAAATGTGAACATAATGCTAGTTTTTTTGTTAAGATTTTCGACGATTTTCGTTCGGCGGAATGCAGATTTTTCAAGAATGCGGATGTCATCGTCCCGTTGATAAAAACACTACTTTTACCATCAGAAAACAAGTTCAAACTTCTATTTTACTATTTAGTATATATTAGGCTAGCATTTTCGGCAAAATCCGTCACCCAAACATGAAAATGTGAACATAATGCTAGTTTTTCTGTTAAGATTTTCGACGATTTTCGTTCGGCGGAATGCAGATTTTTCAAGAATGCGGATGTCATCGTCCCGTCGATAAAAACACTACTTTTACCATCAGAAAACAAGTTCAAACTTCTATTTTACTATTTAGTATATATTAGACTAGCATTTTCGGCAATAATCCGTCACCCAAACATGAAAATGTGAACATAATGCTAGTTTTTCTGTTAAGATTTTCGAAGATTTTCGTTCGGCGGAATGCAGATTTTTCAAGAATGCGGATGTCATCGTCCCGTCGATAAAACACTACTTTTACCATCAGAAAACAAGTTCAAACTTCTATTTTACTATTTAGTATATATTAGACTAACATTTTCTGCAAAAATCCGTCACCCAAACATAAAAATGTGAACATAATGCTAGTTTTTCTGTTAAGATTTTCGAAGATTTTCGTTCGGCGGAATGGAGATTTTTCAAGAATGCGGATGTCATCGTCCCGTCGATAAAAACACTACTTTTACCATCAGAAAACAAGTTCAAACTTCTATTTTACTATTTAGTATATATTAGACTAACATTTTATGCAAAAATCCGTCACCCAAACATGAAAATGTGAACGAAATGGGAGTTTTTCTGTTAAGATTTTCGACGATTTTCGTTCGGCGGAATGGAGATTTTTCAAGAATGGAGGTGTCATCGTCCCGTGGATAAAAACACAACTTTTACCATCAGAAAACAAGTTCAAACTTCTATTTTACTATTTAGTATATATTAGACTAACATTTTCTGCAAAAATCCGTCACCCAAACATGAAAATGTGAACGAAATTCGAGTTTTTCTGTTAAGATTTTCGAAGATTTTCGTTCGGCGGAATGCAGATTTTTCAAGAATGGAGGTGTCATCGTCCCGTCGATAAAAACACTACTTTTATCAGCAGAAAACAAGTGCAAACTTCTATTTTACTATTTAGTATATATTAGACAAACATTTTCTGCAATAATCCGTCACCCAAACATGAAAATGTAAACGAAATATGACTTTTAGTCTGTAGATTATCGTCCCAGAAGTGATAATTTTCCCTAATTTCGACGCTTCGTTATTCGAACGCCCACCGTTCAGCATGCGCTCAATTTTATCTGGAAAACATCACATTCGTATAGAGTAGATACCAATAAACAAGTTTAGACCATGTTTGTGTCTCTAAACTCTTTCATTTCCGAATAAAATGACTTTTAAATATTCGTTCCGTCCCGTCCCGCCTTTTAGACAAATCGTTCCGTCCCGTCCCGGAAAATCGTCCCGTCCCGTCTTTTAGTAGATCCCTAAAGTTACTCCACCTTGGTATAGCTAACTGGACCTCCGAAATAACTTCAGTAAATTGAAGGCGTCGGAGTAATATGTATCTTGTAGAAGATATGCAACATCAGACATTGTTGATCAACCCTTTCTTATTGAAGATTAATCCTTTCTTATCGAAGTTGTTTACCTTTTTTTATTTGTCGTAATATTTGGCGTAAAACAGTTTGTTGTATATTTACCGAATTTAAATTACAGCATCTGGAAATGATAACTGATGTCTTCAATGTTATATTACTAATCTTGGAAATTATCCCCAGAAGAACATTGGATGTCACCTTTTGTGTTATATTGTGGGAATAGGACATTACTCTTCGTCTACTACAATTTCCTAAACTAACTCGCATCGTGTGAAACACGAAATGTGTTTTTCTGCGAGTTATCCCCACAGCTCTTATGACATCGTCAATTTAATTCAATTCAATTGTAGATAGATGTTTTATTCACACAATAATTAGGTTACAATAAGCAAGAGTAATATATAAAAACAATCATGTGTAATTATTGTGAGGGAGTGGCATAACCAGGATTGGCTGTCTTCATGTCAGCCCCGTTGTCAATATAATAACTAATTTATCAATGACATAACCTCAAGTTGATGTGCTAATAACGAAATACTGGAATTTATAATATCAAAATATTTGTATTATGTACATATATTTGTATAGTTATGGTTATGTAGGCCTTTGCACGGCAATTAAAGAACACTTTCTAATAGTAAGGTGGACCTTGCTTAAGTATAACAATGATAATGCGTATATTTAAATCGTGTTAGCAGGGTCCAATAAGGGCGAGTTTTCAGAGAAGTCAGCACTCACGACAGGGGATGGGGGTGGTTTGTTATTCAGGAGTTACGTATATGTAGTTAAATTATGAGTTTTTTGGGAGGAAACATTCTCTGCAAGTTTTGTTATTACATTTAAAGTTTGCATCGTAAGCGTTGATAACCTTAACCTTAAATTGATATTTAAAGTTTTGTCGGCTTTCAATGGATTTTAGTTTTTTGTCAGTTTCATTCCATAATCTTGGGAATGAATGTTTGGGCAAAACCTCTGAGAATTTCGTTCATGATTTAATTTCTCTAATGCATCCAGATTGTCTGGTTATTGATATCTTATTGTCAAATGCAGTTAGAAATGATGCCGGTAGATTAAAATGTGTCCAATCATACATAAACAAACTAACATGACAGGCATGCAGATATCTGAATTTCAAAATGTTTCTTTTTTTTAATAAGGGTTCAGTGTGGCTGTTATATTTGGCATAGCTTATTGCTCTGATAGCTCTCTTTTGTAGTAGGATGGTCTTATTAGATGATACTGAGTGGCCCCACATTTGAATTCCATAGACAAGACGGCTTTGAATTAAGGCACAATATAGCGTTCGAAGGGCATCTCTTGGGAAAAATTTCCTCACCTTGTTCATACCTTGTTCATGCCGGATGTGTATAGCGTATACAGTATCGTCGGCAAATGATAACAATTTCAACGAAGTTGCAGCAAACATGTCATTCACGTAAATGAGGAAAATTGTCGGACCGAGTATTGAGCCCTGGGGCACTCCGTTGAGTATACACTTAAGACTAGAACTATTACCATTGAAGTCAGTAAACTGTCGTCTTTCGGATACATAGTCTCTGAACCAATCATTCGCAATGCCACGTATTCCACAGTGATCCATTTTACTTAATAGAATATCATGAATAATTGTATCAAAAGCTTTTGAAATGTCAATGGCTAAGGTGGAGTCTCGAGTGGGTTCATCATTTTGTTCGACTACATCTTCAAGTAAGTGGATGGATTGTTGAGTTACTTTTTCTGAAATCATACTGATGTTCATACAGGGTATCGTTATCATTTAAGAAATCGACCAGTCTTTTAGACATTATTTTTTCAAATATTTTTGAGCAACAAGGCAATATACTAATAGGTCTATAATTACTAAATTCACCTTTATTGCCGCTTTTGTAAATCGGGACAACTCGGGACAATTTATTTTTTGGGGAAATATGCCATATTTGAATGATAAGTTGAATATATTGAATATAGGGCGATTGCTAATTCTTCTACCGTTGCCTTCATTATCTTACTCGTTAAACCATGCACGTCTTTGCTATTTTTGCTTTTAAAATTTAGGCAAGTCAGTATAATTTCTTGTTCATTAGTGGGGGCTAATTTTAATACTTCTGTTTCCCTATAAAGAAGATAATCTGATTAATTTGCACTATGTTCGTTTATGACTCTTTCACTTGTTAGTTGACCAATACTTGAAAAATAATCATTAAACTTTTCTGCTATATCGGTTTTATGAGTGATTTTTATTTGGTTATCTACAAATATAGAAGGAATTGAGTTTGAATTCGAAGGTTTGTTAATCGCTCCATTTAATATCCTCCAGGTAGCCTTTATATCTCTCTTGTTTTTTTCCAATATATCACAATAGTACGTTTTCTTGCTTAGTCTTATTGTGCTTCTGTATGTCTGGCAGTACGATTTATATCAGTTTTTGTTGTCTTCTGTTGGTGCCTTCAATTTTTGTATATAAAGTTTATTTTTTTCCAGAGAGGATTTACGAATTCCATTTATGATCCATGGTTGTTGCTTGGTGTACTTTTGGGGACTTTCCTGTTTGTCAACGGAAATGCTTTATCAAAGGCGTCCATATACAGTTCCAGGAATATATCATATGACTCGTTCACTGATAATTTTATTCATCTCATCATGTTGATATTCAGAGTACATACGTGTAAATAAATATATGATAAATTATGTGCGCATGCATGCAGATTGTGTATTGGGTTATCATATATATGTTAAGACATAATGCATCAGTGTATGTGTGTTACGTATACATGTATATGTGAGATAAATGAAAGTTAACACATGCAGTGAGACAACCCAGGGTTAAATATGGTAAGATTCGTCAGTAGAAGCCCCCGGAGAGCCTAAAGAGCGGCATAACCCTTCTAACGAATATGGACAGGTTTGTGGTTCGTCTTCCTTTTCCCGAGTTGAAGAGTTCTCTCAACTTAATAGTGTTAGGATTTCGGTAAAAATATGGTGTAATTTATTTCTGACGGAGATCATGTAATACTGGACATTTCAGAATTACTTGAAATTCGTCGCCCAATTCTGAATGACACAAGGTACATTTTCTCTCAGAATAGTCTAGGTCGCTCCAGGATCCAATTTCAACTGCATGGGAGGTGGTGGTTTCTTGTTCTAATTCGTAGGATGCTTGACACGAGCTTATTATCTACGCTACTAAGGTACTTTTCTGTGCCGAAATCTTGCTTGATTATTCTATAGAAGGCGTATTTACTTGAAGTTGAGGTACAGCCCCTCCATTCTTGGATATAGGTATCTTCAAGTTTGTGTTTAATGGATGCATTGAAAACATTAAGGCTATGAATATATTGGTCGCTCCAGATGTATCCCATACCTAAATTGTTAAGAGTTGTTTTTATATAAATTATCCACGGGTTGTTGCAAATATTTCTTGAATATCTAGTATATATGACATAATATAAATATGAGAGCGCGCGAGTCTTAATTTTGAATGTTATTGGGAATATACCGGTTTCGTCGTATACAAATGCTGTCGGTGTTGTGGCTTTAAGACCTAACACGAATTTGTAAAACCAAATTTCAAGTTTTTCATAACATTTTAAGTTTTCGTGGGACCACATTTCCGCTCCATATGTCATTATTGGTACTATGGATTTCTCATATATTTCCATTATACTTGACACGCTTAAGTTGTTAGCACTCATTTTATTGAGAAGCGCGAAATTCGCATATTTCGCACTGAGGCATTTAGTATTTCTCTCTTTCGCTAAATGTCCGTTTTTATGAAAAAAGGTCCCCAAGTACTTGTAGCTATCTACTAATTCAATATTGTCATTAGCGATTTTAAACTTGAATGATTTATCTATTTTCTGTGTTTTATCAAATATCAAATGTTTTTTCTTATCCGAATTGATATTCAAGCGAGGCAGTATACACCCGGAGGGCATAATAAACATGAGCGCTTTATATGCAGCTTATCTTCAAATGGCATTAAAAATAGCTATACGCAACGAATTGTGAGGCAAACTGCCAATATAATTTGACAGTGTTGGCACGTAACCTAAATTTCTAACTATTACTGTTTTGAAGATTTTTATTAATTTGGCGGTTTTAGTCCCGAAATTTTGCTCGTCCAGTTCTGGCGATCAAAATTAGGTCGATAAAACATTGACAAACTGACTTTAAATGCTACGTTAGCGAGTGTAGAAACAAAAACCAGCACGGAACAGAAGAGAGCATTCATTGCTAGTCTATTCCAGATATAGCAAACAAGAGGGCGTTTATCTCTTATCGCGACGTGACCATTGGTAAGTGTCATATACATGTACCAGAAAATAATTAGATCATATACCCATGATTACATTAACAGGGTGTATGTTACAAATGGCGTTGATTACATAGAGAGTAATCAATTGGTTCCGAGAATTACGTTAAATAATTCACGAGAGGGAAGAGACGTCTGTAAGAAACGAGTGGGTAACGCCCTAGTTTCTTACCCAAAACGCCTCGAGTGAATTATTGAACGTAATTCTCGGAACTAATTGATTATTCTATTTATTACACTTCTGCATCAATTTGGTTCGCCATATATGATTAAAACACATATAATTAATGCATGAAAGTCCCAATATGGAGAATGATCAACCATCGACAAATCAGTCTAGATCAGTAAGCGACGTAACGTCAATGACGTCACGGGAAATGACATAATGCACTAGTGACATTACCATTTTTAATTAACAGCGTTTTCAATCGAAATCGCGCATAGTCTGAGAGTAATAATTTTTTATTATATTCGTCTGGTACTAAGCGGAACATTGGTTATTTTGAATACATTGGTGTCAAATCGGATTAGCAATCGCAAATAATTCGGCATTGGTGGTTTCTAGATTTTTCTTGAAATTTTTGGAACACCAACGAAGGGCACTTCACTCTGAGCATTTGCAATATTTGCACCTCTGGGTTGACTGTGTTGAGAAATATTTTAAGTCATCCGTCAGCATTATTAGTGAGATAATACTGGGGAATAGCGGGGTATGAAGCAGACAAATATCACATCGCAGCTTTACCGACGGGCGCCACCAACCTGGCTAACCGCGCGGATAAAATCACTAAATATTGAACAAACAAAATATAGTATGTCGCCCGTGCATGATTTCTAGTATGCGCGAATCTTCTCTTGTTTACCTGGTGACAGAAATTCTGCCTGTTTAATGCAAATCCCGTGTAAATACCGACAACATTTCAGCGATGAATTCTAATATGTGATTTCATATACTTGAGCATATTTATGAATTCATAGTCTCGTTTTGCGAATGACCGGCGACACGGTGGTAAAACAAAGCGTCGGGTGGAGGGATATATTTCACATCCTGTTTAAATGTCGCGTTGGTCTTAACATATCAATGTGTGTTAAACGATGCTATCGGAGAGTAATCTGTTGCATTAGCAGAAAGAACCACCGCGATGAAATCGAGATCATGTCGACGTCTGGTTCAATATGAGTCATTTTCTTTTCTGATGTTTTACTTCGGAAGAGCAATGGATAACGTGGAATTAAGGGCCAAAATGTGCGTTTGGCATAAATCAAGGGAAAACTTGCAAAACATTTTCAACAAAGATTTCTCTGGATTTATCCGACGAAAAATCTTGAATTTCACATATCCCCATCTTCGTTGTATACAAAATCTTAACAATTGTTAAGACGAGATCAAACTAATGGAATTGAATACATTTGAATGTTTGAACATATCTTTTTTTTTGTCCCTTTATATGTTCCAAGAATTGCTAGAATAGGTAATAATGACCGCAGGACGTATATATAAGCTGAAAATCTGATTTTGTGACGTCACAAATTTTTAACAATATTACCGACAAAGTAAAAATTTGTTTGTGGGGGGAGGGGGGGGGGTCAGAAATGTCGCACGTTTCCGGTATACAGTTGTAATCTTAAGAGGCGAACCAAAATTGGTCCACGTGCGACATGTTATGACCATCCACAACAAGTGCGACATGTTATGACCACCCACAACAACCACCATAGCTACGCCAATCTCCCAAACTTTCTCATATTTATTGTTTTTTTAAACATCTTCAAATAATTATTTTTGTTCTATTAAAGGTACGGTTGGCCTTGACGGTTGGTATCCTGTGAACATATTTCCAACCGTCAAAAACCACCACAAACAGAAAGAACATCAACATGTAGACAGACTTTGTCCGTATACAAATAAGAAATATCGCATAAACAGTATGTTATTGTCATACGGTTGACCATTGTTATGTAAACAAAAGCATAAAAAGTTACTTTTCTGGTGTTTGTTTATATTATAATGGTAAACATAAAGAGCGTTCTTTGTGGGTGAATTCCTGATACGGAACTACTAAAGAGCGTTTATGCCATTTGTGTGTGATTAGCCAGTAGCATTGTGCTTTCTTCTGTAACACAATCAGATTCTTGCTTAGGTAAAATATAGTAGGTCTTTATGATAACATGCTGTTTACGCGATGGTCTTGGTATATATGAACGAAACTGTATGCGTTTTACTGTTTTTTCTGTTTACGGTGATTGGAACAAATTTGAATATTTTCGACAAATAAGGCCTCACGTGCCTTTAATGGCAAGTAGGCTCATCGAGAATTTCTAATGTCTCCTGCATGGATAAAATTTCCGGACCCCTTCGGAGGGGGGAGGAATTATATACTAAATACTATCTCCATTGGAAGAATGTAGCAATAAACTAAGAATGTGGAATCTTCCAACCAAATCGACTGTACCATTTCAGAGAACATAGCGTTTGTACTATGCACAAATGTAAATATTTACTACTTCATTCGGGCCGGACGAGTTATTTCGTGGTAAACACACGAGACACCCACCCCTGTCGTACGCCCCTGCAACCATACGGTACAAATTGACAGGACCTCATAGCCAGCACATCATTAGTCAATTCATTAAGCCTCATTGACTTTACTGAAGTTTACTTCTCACAGAATTCGACAGCTCCCACGCCCAAGCAGCCGTCACCAAGATGTGGTCCCTCTTGCATTCTCGCCGCCATTGTGGTCATCCACTGACCATGCTGTCTCCCACAAAAGCTAAGTGTCAGCGAAGATGTACGGATGGTACCACTGTGGTGCGAAACAATCACCAGCAATAACAAGGGAATGCACGTTTATCAATCGTGACAGGGATCCACCCTGGACCTTACTATGCGTGACAATACATCATGCCACGTCAATTAAAATCAATTAAATCAAGTCAACACAACTCAATGCTCGTTTGTTGATATCGTGGCACCAGTTCTGCGGTTTTTGGCGCTTTTTATTGTTATTTTTCATTCTCTCCCCGCTTTTCAAATTGAGGATTCATGCGTCGAATATCAGCACCATCATCATCATCTATATATATACACAAGAGTAGGATCTGTCTGTCTGACCGGATTTGCCTCCCAGACTGCTGGTCCGATTTCAACAAAATTGTGTGTGGTGACTCGGGGTACTCTGGTGGAGGTTATATCGGCGTTAGTTTTACAAAATTTTGATTTGAAAAAATTTAATTAAATAAATAGTAAAAAAAAAAAAAATCACTATCGGCCTATTTCAGCACCAGATGTGCGCTCTTTATTAATATGTTTTTACTGTGGCCCGCACCATCCAACTGAATAACTGATATAAGTCCACCATGGGCTTATTCCAGAACAAAATAAATCCAATATGAAACAATGTAAATATTTAGGTCCAATGTGAACCTATTTGCACGGGGATCATATTGAAGTAGCATAACAAATATCTACATATATTTACATACTAAGTGTTGTCATCACTAAATCCAGCATTCTGATTGGTCGGCGCCCACGTGGTTAGTTGCAATTATTTCTCGGTGAATACGCAACAGCTAATAACTGCAAGCTCACAACAACATCGATACGTCATTTGGGTTTAGAAAGACGAACGCGTAATGTTTTGGGCGCATTTGGATTCGCGCAGGATTGACTTAATAAATCATCGGGTTTCAATTGTTCCTGTTAACTTTTGCCAAGGGTGCTATGGGATATTTTGGGCTCATTTTGTCACGATACACTTTTCGATTTAAATACATTTACAAAAGTGGCTTTTTCGCTAAATGTATATAAATATAAGAATTAACTGTCATGTGGACTGTTTTTATGGAGATGTAACCGTGAGGTAATTGGTCATAACTTGTATGTAAAACCCTTCGGGTTTTACACAAGTTATGACCACTTACCTCACGGTTACATCTCCATAAAAACAGTCTACATGACAGTTAATCCTTATATAAAAGAGTAGTAATGTGCGCGAAGCGCACACGTGGGCCGCAGACCCACCGACGATGAATAAAGGATCCCGAATGGAGCCTGCTTCAGCTAGTCAATTATATTAGTAAATATTTCACAGCTTAGCACGCAAGGAATCAGTCTGGGTGAACGTCGACTCTATATTTGAAATATAGAGTCTGGAGCTTATGTCGCCAAAACCATTTCTATTCAGCGAAGTGCTTCCCCAAAATGACGTCACGGATTTTTAAAAATACATCGATGATTGACAGGTGTCCCCACGTGTTATTTGTTGTGCTTCGCAATAACAAGGCCTGTGTCGCGACATAAACTGACAGAAGATAATATTTGTCGCGTGTTCGACTATTCTTTTTCGGGAGATGAACTCGCTGCATCAACGGGAAAGCTGCATCCGAGAGCAAAAAATAAGGTCGTCATCAAAAATGATGCTTTAGAACTATTTAAAAGCATAAAATTAAGTCATTTCCTCGGTGTTTAACTTTCAGATGACTTTTTTACGACAAATAATTTGATTTGCAAACCATGTTACAATAAAGTAAATCAAATACACGGACATGAGTGAGTTCTATTTATATTTATGGGAGGCCAAGTTGGTACCGTACCATACGCATGCCTATCTATCAGGTCCAGCACATCCTTCAAATTAATCGGAATCGTACCGAATATATAATTTCGAAGCCATTTTTTCTGTCTCTGTTGTATTTGCAAGCGCCGCTCTGTTACTATATTTAGAGGTGACATTATGGGAGTTTCCGCCCACTAACACTTGTTTATTAACCCATACGGTTTCATTGGACGGAAAATAATTTACGCAATCAATCAGATTACGGAATCCCGAGGACTTGGAAATGAGATAGCGATGTTATCCGTCAGACCTAATATTCAATGTTGTAATGAATATTTAGGTATGAGTTTACTCAGACTGGCAAGGAATATTAGTCACTAAAACGCATGGAATTTATTTGGCGAGGGAGAATTATAGCAATGACACAAGAAAGACTAAGCTCGTGGTCCTCTTTGGTCCAACATCTCTTCAAGACGGGTGGTTGGGTTGACCCGGCTCAATCAATCGGCTGGTCACGCCTCTCCACAGTGTTGCAGATTCAATTTTTGTAATATATGTTGTATTGCTCGTCTAATGATTGAAGTATTGTTTTCTGTGTTTTTTTCACGTATGATGTTTCTGTTCTCTCTTGAGAAATAAACTGATTGTGATTGATTGTTAAATCTTGTATTGTTCACGCCTGTCTTACTGTGGATAGGTACAGATAGGCTGCTATATGCAGTGGCTAAACGGGTCACCGCTTCAGCTATGTACCAGTCTTTGGCCCAACCAGAATTCGAAGGGTGGTGCACGGCGGCTAGGGCTGCTGGGCTAGTTGTCGATTCTTTGCTTTTCGTATGACAACTCAAATAAAAAAAAACGTTTTGCTCGTAAGAATGATGACTCACAATGATGCTGTGGTATTCCCTCAGTACTTGGTTCTTGGCTTTGACCCAACTGTGAAAAGACCTTCTATCTTTGTCATTGATAAAACACTACAAGCATTGCTGGACAATTGGAATCTGTTAAACCGATCAGGACTGGGCTAATAATAAGTGTATCTCTCTTGATTGAATGTTAAAAGAAAGTTCAATCTGATGCTCTGCCGCATTTAACATCTATTGCACAAACACCGGTGTTGGTTACTCCTCACAAGACATTGAATAGCAGCAGAGCTGTGTTGCGATCTCGCGATATAGCTGATTCTTGAATCAGAAATATTGGCGGAGTTGGCACCACAGGGAGTTACAGAAGTTACAGATTTACAAAGACTGTTGGTGGACTAAGAGTTCATCTGAATAGTTATCTTCTGACCTTCAACATCAACCAACATTGAAGGTAGGGGTACATGAAGGTAGATATAAGTACCCATGTTCCAAATCCATTACGCTGTTTTAAATGCCAGGGCTATGACCATTACAGGAACATTGTAAAATTAAAGAAACCATTTGTGCACGCTGTTCTGTTTCTAGTCATGATCATAAGGATTGTACAAATCCAAAACAAAATTTCGAACTGTCAAGGTTCACATGCTGCAATGGATCGTTCATGTCCCATATGGGACTATGAATTCAAGATACAAAGATGTAAGGCTAAGAAACATTTATCGTATACAGATGCTGAGAAAATAGTTGGTGCCACACCATCAATTTCTCAAGTAGCATACTCGGCTGCCGTTTCTAGAAAAAAAAGTGTGTTGATACCAGCACCCAGACAGAGTAAAACTAAACTCGTCAGTATATCACTAGCAACACAAATGGAGGAGACTGATATTATTCCTGTTCCAGAACCTGCAGCGCAGTTGATGGATGCAGTCTCCGCTGTTGAGACAGATCCCCCGAGACAGTCTATGAATGTTGACCCTATTGTTCCAAAAACAATAATCTCCTAAATCTGTCATATCTTTTGACTCTCGGAAACAGGTTGATCTTTGAGTTTTCAAAGTTCGATACTGCATGTGCTTCGATAGAAAGTGCTAACTTGGGGGAAGGGGACACCATGTGTGCGGAGGGAGGCTGGCTGTTCGGCGAGGGATCGCGTATATAGTGAGTCAACCGATTGTCAACTTGATGAATTGGTTAAGATTCACGCCAGATTCAACAGATATTATAAATATCTTATCTGTCATTCCGGTGTCTTGTTTGCCAGCTACTTCAAATATTATGATATGCCGGGGCCTTGTTAAATTAAATTATTTATATTTGCTGATTAATTTTATGCAAGTTTTATATCTTGGCTGTTCTCAAAGCAGTATTGCTGTCTGTTTTGATATTCTGTTTTATATGTGTTTCCACAATGGTCGGTTTCTTAATGGTTCTGACCCCAATCACTCTGATTTTGTATATATTTTGTTTCATTTTAGTTCACGATTACGTCTATATACATGTCCAGTTGCTTCGCTTAATTCTGATTCAGTTGATCTCGGTCGTGATGTGGCCTAACGGCTAAAACGACGTAAAACTAAACAAACACACAAACAAGGTTCATTCTAGACAAAGGGCAAATGCAGTAGATGTCCATCGTTACAATAAGACAGTATAGTAATGCAAGAAACCGGGTTTGTACTCACGACTGTCATTAAAGACCCGTGGCAGTTTGAAGATTGAAATCATGCCTTTTTTTTGTTAGATCACGATCCGGTTCCGGATATCACAAATATACACATTTCGCACATTGAACGACAACATATCATTATTACGAATAGGGTACTACGTCACTAGAATTTGTGTTCTTTCTATTCGTTGTCATTTCTCACTATCCGTTGTTATTACAGTTTTGGATTTTCAAAAAAACTCACAAATATATCATAAAGTAATAAGTTTGCGATCGTTTCCCAGCCTCGCGTGGGAGATGGCTCCGAGATTATGTCCTTAAATTCTGATCGCCATGTGGCCTTAATTTTATCTATTAGTGGCAATAATATTATTCGTCGTCGTGAAACACAAGAATCTTGTCAAACACAAAGCGCTAAGCTACGACTTGATCACAACATAATTACTGCGAGTGGTAATCACGATTGTCACACAAACGGACTCATAGTCGTCAATTATGCGAAAAGGTTTTTTGGACGTATGAACAATTTACGACTACAATTAGATATTCGTAATATTTATCTGTCGTAGTTTATTATGCGAAAGGTGACTACGCGTATCATATCGAAAGAGACACTAACTGCATTTAACGGACTTCATATCTCACAGACAGAATGATTTATTCACTTCGTAGAATTTAGAAAATTGGGTCCCAGATTTTCTACAGCAGCACAATAAAGAGCGTTCATCGTTAGTCTATTTTGGATATTGCATGAATAAAGAGTGTTTGTCACACTTTGAACAAAATGGAAACTCTCATTAGTCGTGATGGTTTCGAATACTTAGTACCGATATCATCCCACATGGAACATACATGTATACGTCTGCTGAACTTCTTTTCTGGAAGTTTCTTGAAGTTCTTCTGAAAATATATTATAGGAAACACCGTGTATACTCATTGTTCAAATAGCGTCTTATAAACGAGAAAACGATTGTGCTATGCTAAAGTCATGAATTTCATTTTGTATAAATACCCATTTAAATCGACGGAAGTTGCGAATACCGCACTCCAGAATTGAGAGCCATTAGCACACAATTGCCAACACACGCATGGCATACCCGGGCGTTAAAATATATCACTTGGTCTTTTGGGGACGTCCCAAATATTGGGGCCAGCAATGGTAATACGATTAGTCAACCATTGTCAGGTGTCAGTTAATCTGTTGACTCTGGTATTAACTTGAGTGGCTCGACAACAGAAATAGGAGAGCAAATAGCGAAGATTGATCGCAGATCGGATTGATAAACACACACAAGGCGGCAAAAAAGTCTGGGAGGGGCTGTCGTGACAAGCCACCATGTGAGGCCGGTATACAAGGAGGTAATCTTGTTTGGTCAGCAAACACCTGACGTCTGGACATCGTCTGCTCGAAGTCGGTTGTTAACATGGCGTCCATGCGTGAGTTAATTGCCTTGATACACAGTGTCATCACTGAAAAATGCTGCTTTGAAAATATACAATTAACGGACGTGACTATTTTTAACCTTCACATTACGTATACGTAGACATATAACATTTGGAGGTTCAAATGAGCCAGGTCCATTAATCATGTTGAATCTCCTAAGATATAGGTTGATACATACATATAAATCTGAACTACAGGCTTCATATGCACGCACACGTTTTAACGGATCTGACTGAATCCTGACTATAGATATGCGTTCGACAGTCTGACAAAAACACCAGCACATTGAGCATACAACTAATTTCTTATTATAATTTGTGGTTGGTTGACGACGGCGTAATATGTTTGAACGTAATGAGTTTCCCTTGCAATTTTTTTCTTTTATCCGACTTCGTTTTCGTGAAATCAATAGGATGTGATTGATTCAATAATAATTAAAGCATTACTATTAGGGTTTAGACTGTGGCCATTTTTACATGTAGAGAAGTCGTTGAAACATGTGCACCGCACATAGTGTATATCCCATCAAAAGTGAATTTTAGCCGAGGATTGGGTTAATTCGAAAGATGTCCCATTCCGCCCTGTGACGACTGGAGAACATGTGGATATTCTTCATACAATTGTCGCTCATGATTATAACAAGGATAATTCACATTTGATCTAAGATGGTGGAAATATAATGGTCAACGTATTTTACTCTCTATATATGAGCCATAACTTCAGATGAAATGAATGGAAACAAGTTGCATGTGGATATTGTTCCCTTCATGTTGCCCATACTAAAGATCATTCAAACATGACCTGCGACGCATTTTCGCCATAAGTATCATACTCTGCAATTAATTTATGTATGAACCGCGTCCCATGTGGATAATATTTCTCACGTGGTGGTTCATGGGCATACCAATGATCTTTCAAATCCGACCTGATTGAGATGGACATCTCCAACGTTGTTACGGACGAACGATTCATGTCCACTCTATGGACAATACCTCTGTATCAAATGAATGGATGAAATCCGTTCGAGATGTGGATATCACTCTCCCCATTTTGGTTCGTGTAAACAATATTTTATTCGCAGTAATTTGCACATATAAGACATTATATAAAGACACAAACAATACAACATTAGAGAAAAGGATTTGGCAGTAAGCCAAGGGCTTGTATGTGACCATTTCCTTAGTAAATATATATAATGCATCATGGTTTGATTGTGTCTCAATGATGAACAAGCATCCACAAGCCACCCATTGACCTGCTGCTGCATGTCCGCCCACCCCTCCCCAAAATCACATCTCAGGCAAAAAGATCACTCACATCCTACCAATGATGACTGAGATAGATTTATCAAAAGTTGTTTCAGACGGACGCTCGGACGGACGGAACGCATTTATATGTCCTCGATCCTCATCAAACGTCATTTACGGGGAATAACCAGGCGGGTGGATCGAGGTATTCACCATATACATGTTGAATAAATGTACCATAGTATACCAGTAGGAGTGAGCTATTGGGGACATGTCCTTTGTTATTAGTAGGAAACAGAGATAAGGCTAAGAACAAAACATTATCAGTTCGCCATAAACTTTATTGGTTCAGAGTTATGGAACGCACAATATGCCCCTTGTTTAAACAAAGTTTTCGCGACCGGATGAAGTCAACATAACAAATATGTCGCCATATGGTATGGCCCGTATCACGGCGCGGAGATAATATTATGTACGCCCGGCTGATATCCTGGACAACGGAGAAATCTGTGACATGTAACCAGGGACGTGGCTAGAGAAGGGGTGCCCCGTCTCATATTGCATCCCATTTAACCACATCCAAATTTCCAACCCCTGGAAGTACCTATACCATGCCATGTATCTCTATGCTGGTCTACGCTCGTAGAGATCATATTCCACCCGTTCAAGACATGGGGGGAACTTTTCGATGTTCTGACGGGGAACTTAAAACATTGACAAACAACGTGGGGAATGAATATATTACTGTTAATACTTGTAATCCTTATAATGATGTAAATCCAAATCGGTTCAACAAAGTCACATGAGCTTGAACTGGGACCTCCACCTATATTGTGAAATACATTACTACTGAAGATGTATTAACTAGGAAATATATGACCTGCACTGTTTTTATTCAATGTTATATACTTCCCTGTCAGAACATCAAAAGTACCCAGATTTTTGACCGATGGAGTATAATGTCTGTTGGTATCCCTTGAGTTAGACTTTTCCGACTCTTGGAATCAGGCCCTCTTTGTGAGATGAGAATGTATTTAATTATTTTTATTTATTTGGCCTCATCAACATTGTAAGTTCTAGAAGTATTATAATATTATTTTATGGAATTAAATACGATTTTTTTTATCAAGAGCGTTTCCGATACGGTGACACATAAAGAGCGTCTGGTACTAATGGTTTGTGAATTACACTTGACGAAGTGTATAGTTTTCTGAAAATAGTCTGGTCGTAGCAGTTAACATACAGAACAAGTTGGTACAAGGCTATTTGGTGTCAAAACATGCGCAAATATCCACGGAACATATTCAAAATTCGCTAACCTTCGCTGTGGAGAACTTTTATAATTCAAGATGACGTCCAGCATATGGTTTTGTATACCAACTGTTATCTTTAATACGCACATAACACGAACACCCGTGCATAGAATTGGCGCGTTTACGTTCGAGAGTGCATGTAATATGAGAAGTGGAAATAATATTATAATAGACCCGGTGTAAACCAAACAGAAATCCCTGTCAAGAAATTGCTGCCAAAATGGCCAGAATAAGCATAAATATTGGAAATAAGTTGGTAAATAGGAACGAATTATGCAAACTTCTGCCCCTTACTGACAGAAACGTCATTCGCACACATCCAACTCGAGGATTTGCTGATATCTGCAAGACGGAACATAAAAAAACGCTCTATCTGTTTTAAAGTGTGAATTCGGCTTTAAATACATCTGCGATTTGGTCGAGAATGAACATTTAATGCATTTGGTGTATTACAACTTGGTGACCAAACTGATTTAATGTGGCGACCACGCGGGTCGATCACGCGGGGCACGCTAATTATTCACTTTGCAAAAGAAAGAAATATGATGGCATCGGATCGTCTTCCGAATCAAATTGGAATTTGGTCATGTGAAAATGCAGTCTGTTCTGAAACTCAGCACGTTATGTGCTTATAATATGATTTTAAGTTCACAATCGGCTTATAATCGCCTCATTTTGAAACTGAAAATGAGAATGTTTTAGTGTCATCGACTCATAATACATATTATAAGTTCCTTATGGGCGGAAAATAACATGAATAAACCAACTCACGACTAACCAGATGCATGCTCTTTAAAATGTGTTTTTTTACTGTGGCCCGCGCCATAAAACTGACAAATTCAAAATAAAATAATTCGATATGTAAATATTATTAGTCGATTATGAATCTATTTGCGCGAGATTAGGTTAGAAAATGTGATAGAAATGTTTGTCGGGAAACATCGGGTTGTCAGACATGTCTGAGCAAGTTGTATATATATGTATAATGTTCAATTTAATTACACACAACTGCTGCCGATTATTTCAGTCAGACAACATGGGGCTACATCGGAATTCATAAATCAGATTCAGATAAAATTATGTACCTCATAGTACATTACATATTCATATAGAGACAGATACTCTACATGCATAGTGCCTGGATATTTGGTACACCAGAGTAACCACATAGGTACTCCAGAGTACAGGTACTCCGCATATTAACTGGATATTTTATACTCCACACATTACCTAGGCAGATACTACCAAGTATTTAGACATGTACCACATAGTACCGGAAGGTACACCGGAGTACTCGGACAGTGGAGTACCTGGACAGGCACGCGGCAGAGTACACAAAGAAGTACTCCAGAGTACGAACATTTTGGTACTCTCAACGGGAGAAGTTAAGTACCTAAGTAGGTACTCCAAGGTACCTGTGGTTTTAAGAGTCTACGTGCGCAAGTGTGAAGCTGCTCGGTGAATTGGGAAAGTCATCTCCACCTTCTTCAACTATAGAGAAGCGACCGAGTAAGAAACAGAAAACAAAAGCTGCTGAGGGCGACAATGAAGAACTCAACCAATATTTCAACGAACCCTGCCGCCCAATGAACTCATATCCGCTTGTCTTCTCATTAGAACCCAATGACAACTAACCAAGATCGGTGACCAAGGTTGCATAATGTTAAGTTAAGCCCCTGTCACACTCCGCTACGATCAGGTCGGCGCTTGCATTGCGATGCAAAAGTATCAAAGCGCCCACCTAAACGCACTAAGGTCTCCAAGAACCGATTGGTGACGCAGTTGACACTGGCTAGGACGGGAGAGGGTCGCCATAGTCGCCCATAGGTGCCAGAGCGCCGCGCTTGTTTTGTGCATGCACAAAACAAGCGCAGAGGCTCGGCGTTCTGACCAAGGCGTAGTACATCTCGTCGTGACAGCGCGAAGCAAAGCGCAGAGCGAGCGACGTGAGCGTCGTGTGGACGTAGCAAGAGTGCATATGGTTACACTGGTGTAAATGTTTTCCATAGGCCTCAGTGCTAACGTTTTAGCGCGTAGTGTTGGCAATATAAATGTTGGGTCCAAAATTTTCTTTAAATCTGAAAAATTGACATTTTGGGAAACTTTTTACACAAAAAAATCATGTCTATCTAGCAGGGAATTCGCCTTTAAATCTTATGTTTTCGTAACTAGTGTCAGAATCGCATAAAAAAATACAGTCATATTTTAGACCACACCAAAAAATTCAAACTCCACTACAAAGGGTTAATTCCTGTGCCAATGGTTATTTTACCTATGGGAAATCATAGGGAAGAGGTGTGATGATTTTTTTATGTGAAAAGCACACAAGGCTATTGACCAATCAGGGCCCAGTGTCTATTTTATTCTCTCCTATATATTCCTCCCGCATCCGCCAGATGTCGCTCGGAACCTTATTTACACTAGTGTAACCTAAAGCGATAGCCCGCTTTTTCGCGGAATAATTGTAACTCCCTACATTTCTTCAGAATTGCCCATCAATGGAAAAAATGTGTTCAAAAACAATATCAATTCTGTGGTTCTTTATTTATCACACACAATTTAACCCCACCCCCTTTAACAAATTATTCATCAAAAAAGCACAATTTTCCACCACCAGTCATGTTCAAGCCCCATTTTCACTCAGTTTTAGGGGTCTGGTGTTGCAAACTTGGATCAGCTATGGAAGACTGTACAATATTCTTTCCATGAGAGAACTTCTGGTGATGTGAGGTCATTGAGTCCAGATCTGATCAGCTGAGCATCAAGCGCATGACTTTATCAGCACATTAAAGAATAAAATATGACATTTTCAGGTCTGCAAGGGTGATCCAAGATAACTGGATGTGGGTGTATATTGAATTAGTTGAATAAAGATATGCTCTCTTTGAATTGCTGAATCATTTTCTTAAATGTGTCCAAGTTTTAGTGCTATTAACCTTCAAATGACCATACCCACCAATGGAAATGACACATTTTTATGATATATATCTGTATATCACTGGCTATAAAATCCAAAATACTTGTTAGATTAGGTTCTTATAACAATTGATATATGTGTCGTTGACATGCTCATGTTATGGGTCATTTGCATTATCATGTGACTATTACCACCTTGAAAACAATTGAAAATACCTTGAAAACTTGGCATTATTTATGAAAAATCTTACTATTTTTTTGGCTGATGTAAGTGAAATAAGACATCAGCAGCAAGAATAGCCACACCAAGCATGAGGTATTCATTGGACTGAAAGACCAGGCTCTGTAAAATGCATTAAAATGCTTTAAAGTGACTCCCAGGAATCAAAAATGATAAAAAGCTATATTTTCCCTTTAGGTTACACTGGTGTAAATGTTTTCCATAGGCCTCAGTGCTAACGTTTTAGCGCATAGTGTTGGCAATATAAATGATGGGTCCAAAATTTTCTTTAAATCTGAAAAATTGACATTTTGGGAAACTTTTTACACAAAAAAATCATGTCTGTCTAGCAGGGAATTCGCCTTTAAAGCTTATGTTTTCGTAACTAGTGTCAGAATCGCATAAAAAAATACAGTCATATTTTAGACCACACCAAAAAATTCAAACTCCACTACAAAGGGTTAATTCCTGTGCCAATGGTTATTTTACCTATGGGAAATCATAGGGAAGAGGTGTGATGATTTTTTTTATGTGAAAAGCACACAAGGCTATTGACCAATCAGGGCCCAGTGTCTATTTTATTCTCTCCTATATCCGCCAGATGTCGCTCGGAACCTTATTTACACCAGTGTAACCATATTAGCTACTCATGGTCGCTGCAAGAAATCAATCTTGTCCTTTGCGACTGCAGTAAGCTTAATCAGACTCTCACTACGTGCTTCTCCGTCCTTATTACGCCTATTGCGACTCCCTCCCAAACTTATTGCGTTCTTTCTGCGCTGTCGTGAGGCGTTATGGACTGGTTCCCGCTCATTAAACGTTGTGGCGCTCGCTATATGCCCAAGCGTTATAAATGGCGTTCTTTCGGCGTTTACAGCAGGTTTACAGTACGATCCCACTTTGAAATGAGATCTGCTCATACCCCTGCCACACTCCGCTGCGATCACGCAGGCGCTTGCTTTGAGTAAAAAAATACGAGTAACACACAGGAGAAGCGCGGAAGTGTCAGAAATGGTCAAACTGTTAAAACAAGCTATGCTCCTATCCCGCTTATCACGTTTTCATTGCGCTCTTTATACGACCCATTGCGTTCCAGTTTTGTCAAGTCTCACGCTCTCACGCGCTCTCACTGTGCTTCCGTTAAGCTATAAATGTCCTTAGTGCGTCCAAGTCGCTGTCATTGTGTCGCTAGTACGTTCTCAATAAGTTTGCAAAACGTTTTCTGCGTGGGCGCGGAGAGTATAAATAGCGCCCCCCTGCGTGCTCCAGTCATAGTCAGGTTTTCGGTTGTGGGAATATACCCTACAATACACAATAGACTAGTTGTCCATGTTCCAATTATATATGTTCCGGATATATAGTCATAATTTAAATTGAGCATATATGTTGCGATTAAATTTTCCACTATAGTATGATAGTGATAACGCGGAATTTCGTCAGTGCTAAATAGATCGGCTTAATATATGCCCTTTTTATTTTTGAACGGCATGACCTATGGAGGCCAACAGGACCATTCCTGTAGTTGTTTATGCCTGTTTACATGTAGCACATGTATATACGGAATACATTTGATTCCATTTAGGTGCCACTCCACGTGCACTATTCCTATTGCGTATTCCATGTTGTATATTATGTGCCACACTCGCGACGAAACACATGTACATCGGATTCCAGTTTAAATTTACATATTATATGCAAACTCCGATGGTGTGGGTGAGCACATCGCATTTCAAAGTGGGATCGTACTGTAAACCTGCTGCAAACGTTGGAAGAACGCCATTTGTCACGCTTGGACATATAGCGAGAGCCATATTTGCAGTGCACAACATCGTGTGGAAGTTCTATGATCGGGAACCAGTCCAAAATACCACGTGGCAGCGCAATAAGAGCGCAATAAGGCCGGGAGAGAGACGAAAGAGTTGATTTCTTAACCTCTGCGCTTGTTTTGTGCATGCACAAAACAAGCGCGGCGCTCAGGGGCGACCATGGGGACCTTCTCCCGTCCTAGCCGTGTCAACTGCGTCACCAATCGGTTCTTGGATACCTTAATGCGTTTAGCTTGGCGCTTTGATAATTTTTCAGCGCAATGCAAGCGCCGGCCTGATCGCAGCGGAGTGTGACATATAGTATATTGCGGATTGTTGAGAACGTACTAAGGACGTTTATAGCGTAGAGAAAGCACAGTGAGAGCGTGAGACTTGACAAAGTAGGAACGCAATAGGAGCATACTTTGTGTTAAAAGTTTGACAATTTTGGACAGTTTTCCGCGCTCCTCCTGCGTGTTACTCATATTTTGGTACCTTTTCAGCGCAATGCAAGCGTCGGCCTGAGTGTGCCATGGGTTTTATGCATTTCTACTTCTTCGCAGCAAGTAGAGCGACCGTTTGGTATAGCAGGAGAAGTTTTCAGACCCGAAAGATGCCGTCTCAGCGACCAGATATTTGGGAAACTGATGATGGTCAAATGTTAAACGTAATTACGTAGTTAATGCATACTCTACCTTATAATTTCTCAGTAATAGTAAGAGTATTTTTATCTGTCAAAGTGACTATTTCATTTTCTCTCATTCCATTTGCCGTTTTCATATAGAAATATTTATTTGAATTCTTCACTTATTGGAATACGCTAGTACACAATTATACAACTTCCAGCTGTAAACAAACTAGCATATTGTGGCTTTTAATGTATCAAATGTCTCTTTCTCACGTTTGTCATTGACACTAATTAAAAACATTCCTTGTATCACATATTATCCAACTATGGTATTCTTCATTGTTATATCCATGTTGTTTTTTCTTCTTTTCATAATGTTGCTAATATTGCACAATTTAGCAGCCTCCAAGTTAAAATTTTCCCGCAATGTTTATTAAGTGACGTAATTTACGATGTCGCTTAGTTACAACGGTTTCAGTGGCTATTTACTATAAATAACGTTTTCAACTATTGCTGGGGGCTTTTTGATGGTTGATGTATTTGGCCATACGATAGAATCCGTCCGAGAATTTCGGTCAGATTGTTCGGCTCGCTGTAATTATCGCCCATTATCATGGAATTTCCGGTTTTAAAAGTTCAGATGTGTGTTCTTTTCGACCTTTTCTCATTCTATAATTGCTTGTTTTGTATACTATCCGCAGCAAGTGTGCATTCGATTGTGTTGGTTCAATAAGAACCCACAGTTGACTGTTATAATCCGTTCTGATATGAGAAATGATAATGCATCGACAGAAAACATCAAGTGAAGTGGTGGAATTGGAATTTTGTCTTCGCCGGTTTTTCATTTCCTTTCAAGGCTTTTGTTTTGGGCCGTTTGGCACCAAATCTGCTAAATTACAGATCTGGCCATGCTGGGACTGTGACTGTGTTAGTATGTGAGTGTGATCAATTGTAATATAATTATGACTCTATTACGTTTAAGTTGAATTCAGTTACGCTTAATCGTAATTCATTTATGCTTAACCGTAGTTCAGATAAAATTTGCTTAAACGTGAATGAATTACGCTTAAGTGTTTAATGAATGAATGCAACCACATTCCTATAGATGAATTTGTCACTCTAATCGTTTTTGTGTGTGTGATAACGGTACCCATGTTCCAGAAAATGTAATAAATGTACCCAGGTTGGCAAAAATCGTGATAAAGTTACCCAGGTTCATATGCGGACGACGCAGTTCAAACAATTTAAAACCCAAAAGCAACTGTTTAAAACACCAAACGAATTTCCAGCAAAGACATTTAAACACCGTTTACTTTGAGATTCGATGAACCTGTGAACCTTTATGCATGTTAGTTAATGTGTATCATTTCTAAACGACATGAGTTAAAGGGTACGTATAAATTATGCTTATTCATACTGGAAGGAAGATACAGGCGGTGTGCCACAGGGATTTGTTCTTGGTCCTATATTATTCATTATATTTATTAACCGCCTCCCTAAATGTGTGGAAGGAATTCGTGAAATTTTCGCAGATGAAACAAAATTACTTGGAGACCCAAATAACGATTAATTTACAAAAAATATACAGATGCCGTCTGCAAGGACTATTTCATGACGGACGTTTGAAACAAACCACTAATTCTGGAGAGTACGTGCGAAAAGGATCAGGGTGTTCATGGATAACAAACTTAAATTGGACATTCACATAAACTCGATATGTATTGGGTCATCGGTGTCCTGAATAGAACGTCCATTGTATTAGACCCGAACACATTTGTACGTCTTTATACGAGCATGGTTAGACCAATTCTTGAATATTGCAACCCAGCATTGGGCTCTCATTTGCAATCAAATTTCACCGCTTTAGACAAAGTACAGCGTCCTGCAACCAGACTGGTACATCAGGAATCACGGAACTAAATGGTTTCCCATAGGCGACAGTGTTAACGTTTCGGCCAAATTCGCTGAATTGAAGCCTGCAGGCCATACCAGTGATGTTTACCCAGCTAGATTGACACCAGTTGATCACGAAAATGCAAGAAAAATCATAGGTCATGTGTTTACTTTTTAAAATAAATCCCCAAGTGTACGACAGGGCTATCTCACAGCCAAATTTGATCTGGAAAAACCCAGATCTACAACAGCTAGTTAAATACATTTCCCGCTCACAAAAATCCGTTCCCCCATTCATTCACCAGTTTAAATTATTTAGATATTATGTACAAATCAAATAAACGCGATGTCATCCTTTAATAACGTGTCGCATGTATCAGGTGAAGGTCATTCTTCAGTTACCTTCACCTTTAGGGTTCCACGGTGTACTCGCTCCCCGACTCTAGAACACATTTAGCTCCCTGATTCCTATATATATGTATATGTGTGAATAACAGCGTTTCTTGTAGTATTTTATCAAAATATAGACCTTACTGAAATCAAAAATGGATTATATCGAGCAGTAGTGGTTTATTTTTCCAATATGAGGCATCCTGAAAATTAGTGTCAATCCTCAAAATAAAGCCAAAAAAAAGAGCTCTTTTTTTCCAATTTTACTAGCTAATGCATCTTGTATAACTGAAGTATGTCCTTATATACCATAATATTACTAAATTGAAGAGGAAATGTTAATATACATTTTGAGAGGGATATATTGTCCAATTTTAAACCCTTTTCATGCAGAATTTGGCAATTTATAATAAATATTTACCAAAATTAACAGAAAATAAAAAAAATTAATATTTTAATAGCAATGTAAAGCAACCATAAGTCAATTTAAATATCGAAACATTATGATACAACATCAGACACAGCCTCAGGCATGAAATTTTACCAGATGGCAGGGCATACTGTCTGTTTAACAAAGCTGCCATGACAGTTTTGCACGACAGTAACTCTAGTGGTGATGCCATCACCCCCCCCCCCCCGACTTGGGGTGGGGCTACGGTCCCAGATAAGGCTACTGGGTGCCGGAAAAGCTTAATTGGGTCAAATGACACATTTTCCCAATGGGGGGGGGGGTAACACTCCTCAAAATTGTGGGGAGGGGGCTTTAGACCCCCTGACCCCCTAATGGTACCTGACATCCATGCAAAATTACCAGATTTATCACTTTCTTTACTATCTACAGGCGAATCCATGCGTTTCTTCTTTAGGTCTGTCCAAAATGTGGTCATTTTCATTTGAAAATAAGAAAATATGGAAATAACAACTTATCATGGTGAGACGTGAAATTTCGTAAAATTCAAATTTTGCTTATAGGAATCACGGAACTAAATGGTTTCCCATAGGCGACAGTGTTAACGTTTCGGCCAAATTCGCTGAATTGAAGCCTGCAGGCCATACCAGTGATGTTTACCCAGCTAGATTGACACCAGTTGATCACGAAAATGCAAGAAAAATCATAGGTCATGTGTTTACTTTTTAAAATAAATCCCCAAGTGTACGACAGGGCTATCTCACAGCCAAATTTGATCTGGAAAACCCCAGATCTACAACAGCTAGTTAAATACATTTCCCGCTCACAAAAATCCGTTCCCCCATTCATTCACCAGTTTAAATTATTTAGATATTATGTACAAATCAAATAAACGCGATGTCATCCTTTAATAACGTGTCGCATGTATCGGGTGAATGTCATTCTTCAGTTACCTTCACCTTTAGGGTTCCACGGTGTACTCGCTCCCCGACTCTAGAACACATTTAGCTCCCTGATTCCATCAGACAGGCACCTTAACTACAGAGATAGACTCAATCGACAGAACTTATTATCCGTAAAGTACAGGCGTCTGTGCGGCGATTCAGTAGAGGCATACAAGTATTTACACAATCATTAACACGGATGAACGAGAAAGCAACATATTATAATACGAGGACATAATCTCAAGCTACAAATGAAAACCGTTAATAAATACTTCGGAAAGTACTTCTTCACACGACGCGTTGTAGTTCATTGGAACAAACTTCCCGAACACGTTGTCAATGCCACTTCACTGACAGAGTTCAAATCACAACTAGACTGTCAACTTTATAAGCTGAAGTGCTTATATGATGACTGATTTATAGTGACACCATATATAATAAAATGTTGTATATCGGAACCAAAAGTCAAATGACTTGTTCCGAAACATATGATGATGATGATGATGATGATGAAACATATTGAAGTTTACATATCCAGGGGTTGGCCATGCATTGTGACTTGATAAATATGGTTCGTTTGGCTCACTGGTACATGTGTGCTCCAGATTTGGTGCAACTCCCCAAGATATCGAACCCTGTGGCCACTAGTACGAAGTGTCAGATGAGACTGGCGTCCTCCACACCCACAGCTAGTGTTCTGATATTAACAAGGGTTGTCTTGTTCCTTCTCAAACTATGCTGATGTCAGTCCTGATATACATTTTAATTGGACAACCTCAACCAACGCGATACATGTATATGCACATTGTTAAGCATGTGTTATGGTGTGTATTACATGTATATGGGCTTATATTGTATACGTGTTTTGTTATTATTTAATTTGTTTGCTTTTATTCTTATAATGCAGTTAAATAAATTCATATTGCCATTATATAACAACCCCCTACTACAATTGAAAGTAATGGCAATGATAAGGGTAATGCAAAGAAATGGCAAGTAATTGTGATTATAACACATTACTTTGCACATAAATGGACCCACCCCTAATGTAGATGATGCTAACTGTTCGGAACAAATGGCCAGGAGTCGAAATAATGAATATATATAGAGAGTATATATGGTATTTAGATATTTGCTATAATATGGGATTCTGAAAAGTAATTTTAATTTAATCCAAATAGAAGTCATATCGGTATGTCAGTATATGTAAAGACGTAGCCTTAAGATTATGCGACATACAGGTATCTGGGACCACAGACTCCGGATACCGCCCTGTGGTAAATCACCCACATTTATTGTCGATCTGACTCGCCTTTATGGTCTGTCAATATTGTATTTTAGCTGTTCCCACTTCGAGAGGATATCACTCATAAGATAAGTGGATGTACGGAGCTGTAAATACAAATAATTAAGATACCGCGGACAGGCATGTCTACATTTATTATACCCCTATATTTTTGTCATTGTAGAATCGTGGTCATCTTCGCGCTCCGTTATCTCTCTCAATGTTTAACCGTCCACGACAGCACAAATATACCTACTGATTCCCGCTGTAAATATTCTCACTATCTTCCTTTTATGTCTCACTTAACCAGGGGCGTGAACATCTGGTCACTATTGATTGTGGGTGACCAACTTGGAATTTCCAACTTCACCCCATCTAACCATATCGAAAGTTCTAAGTCCTGGAAATTTCATTTGCACCCCATTGAGTTGTAATTTTCCAACTGGCATCTCAAGCTCTCCAACTGCTAAAAATGTATAACATAACACCAATTAGGTTGGACATGTTCTTAATGATGATTATTTTTTGTCGCTCCAAAAAAAAGGAGACATTTCACACTTAACACTTTTGAGAAAATAAATGATGAAAAGAGCTGGAAAATTGCTATGACATTAAGCTTGGCAAGTTAATTCAGAGTATACAAAGCCCGCAGATCGATATTCGGTGCATTTGTTGGCGTATCTTATTCATTCACTCCAAATTACATAGATAACATGTAGATGTCCAAAATGAGCTATGTCCGTTTCATGAAGCTTGGTTTGTGATTAACGGGCCTCATATATACAATGTTTTTCCTCTTTTCTCGAACGCTTGGACAGACAAAGACAGCGAAAATGAAAATTTTGAGAAAAATAACATAACTTTTTTAATTAGCGTTATTTTCCTCAACCAAAATCATAGTTAATTCAGCAGAACCCACACATATCATAGTAAATTAGAAGAACCACTGGGCCAGAGCCAAAACGTTGCACTGATACTCGTGTAGCTTACGTTTCCCGAGGCCGATCGACCGATCACATTGACTCGGGAAGCACTTCTCATGCGCTCGAGCACCCACCGAGTGCCATTAGAACACTACCATCGTGTCGAGATCGCTCACTGCAATCACGCTATTAGAGCTTTTATCAGGTTCTATTTGCTGTTTTTACAAATTGTGACCGGTATCGGATTTATCACCACATTTCCTCACAAGTTCCCTCATAACTGTTTGGGGGTCGCGTCGAGATAGCTTGTATCTTGAAAACTGTCCCTCTATTTCATTTGGTGATAGTGGAACTTCGCTGTGCGAGCATGCGTAGCTAAAGCGTGGAGACATACACCAACGAAAAAGAAGGAAAAAAACATAAAAAGAAAGTGTAGACATCTACACGTGTAAAGCGTAAAGTTTGGCCCCATCACTTTATGTGTAGACATGGAAAAGCATCACTAATATAAATGTATTAATGGCTGCGTCTGTTGTTCCAAACTGTGAAGAAAATTGACCTTTATTTTTCTTAAATTATATTTTTAGCGGGCTTCGACAAATAGCAGGACCACTTGACCAATTGATGCTGAATTGAGCCAAAACGTTGTACTCTATACTCATTGCGTACGTCCCCTGAGGCCGATCGACCGATCACATTGACTCGGGAAGCACTCCTCCTGCGCTCGAGCACCCACCGAGTGCCATTAGAACACTACCATCGTGTCGAGATCGCTCACTGCAATCACGCTATTAGAGCTTTTATCAGGTTCTATTTGCTGTTTTTACAAATTGTGGCCGGAATCGGATTTATCACCACATTTCCGCACCATAAATCGACTAGGTTTCTAATTCATTTACACAGCGACTGTTATGTAAAGACGGCCATATGCCAAGAGAAAGAACCATACCTGAGATCACTAAGGACATATCGAAAGACAAAGGCCCACCAGGAGCGCGCTCTCTATTGTCTGGCGGCGATGTTAAAAGCAGTGATTGTCGCGGTTATAGACTCTGAAAATGTTGGCCATTCAAAGAGCTTTATAATAATGTGACGGTTTACTATGCATGTTACTTTGGATTGAGAACTAGCTTATTATAGAGCATTTACTCTGTCGCTCCAACAATCAACACTGGATGGTAATTATCGCTTCGAATGTATACTGCGGTGTGTTTACAATCAATGGCCGGTTGCTAATTTCTTTCTTAACCCATCATCTCCACCTCTCTTGTGTGGAGGTCAAATGATGGAAGTTACCTTTGTTCCGTATTTTTTCCCCCAGCGATGGCATTGTCTGAAAGAAAAAAAAATACCCCCAAGTATTATACATCTGTATATGCACATTAATTTTCTTAATGAATCCATCACCATTTTTATGCCTGAATTTAGTTCCGCATTTTTATACCCTCATCACAAGAAACTGGTGGTACACTAACTTGACTTTGTTTGTATGTCCGTCCGGGCATATATATCAGCCATGATTGTATTATCGGACCCTATTGAAATTTGGTATGCATAGATTATTCGCCATCATGCCTGCTTTCAAAAGAGGGACAAATGAATTTCTTCACGTTTCCAATTGACTCGGAAATTTAGTTTTTATGTTTTATTCTCAGTCGATATCTCAACAATGCATAAGTTAACGAATCTCATTGAAATTGGCATGGGGGATCGCCATAATGACTGCTTTCAAAAGAGCCAGATTTATCATTATTTGTTTATATAAATTTGGTTTCCGTCATCTCCATGCTTAAATTTGGCACCGTGTGGATATGTCAGAACCCAGGGCCTGGTGAAACTTCTTGTTTTCCTTATGTTAGCATTTTGTGAAAAAGCAAAAAACTATTATGTGTACATGTGTACCACCTGTTTCTAAATGATTGTGAATTAATTTACCGCATGAATATGTTGTCATGGCGACGATAATGATAATATATATATATCTTTAATTCCTCCTTGATAGAAGATCATTACAAGAATACATTGAAACAAATTAAAGAAACATAAGCAAAACATGAACATACCATAACCCCCCAAAAAAAATGTTGGAGATATAGAAATATATACTAAAGCAGTCATTCATCACCGCACATGTATACATTCGCGCCATACAAACACAAAACCACATTCGAGCACAGTCACACCAATTCTCTCACAGATTAATGAACATTATGTACAAGACTACGGAAAACCACACGCTGTCAGCACATACACATACACACACGCACGCATGTACAAACTCTCACATACACACATATATTCACATGACTCGCAAATCCGAACAAAACTGAAACCAACTCATTTAGTGGCGGCCACAAACCCCCTATCCGTACGGACTGAATCAGCTGTATATACTCATATTTGTATTATCGTGTTAGAAAGCTCCAAGAGAGCTAAGACAACACAATTCAATTCTTATATTAACTAAAGAACATATTTACACTAAAGGATGTAATCCAAGAGAGCAGAGTACAGCGCCATCGAGCACATGGTGCATTATTCTGCACAAAATTTGAAGTAAGAGTGCGTTAATAATTACAAGGGGGATAATTAACTTCGAAAGAATATCATTTTTGAAGGAGTTTCCAGAAACGAACTCCATTCATACCAGAAGATTTGTGTTGCTTGGATGAAAAATTTGGATCGGCAGCCACTCTTGAGTTAGAGTCGATGCATTCCCATCTTCATGATGCTATACTGGGGAGATAATAATATTTACTAACAGATCAAGTCAAAAATTGACAAGTGTTATTTTGATATGTATAAGGCAAAGGGCGTTTAGTAAGATCAGATTAGTAACATTGATTTTAATTGAATCAGGCAGTCACGGACAGCCCGAAACAGCATGTGTACGAATAAACTTCGTATTCCATCAATAACAACATTGAAATAGAAAAAAAGCTATGCAACGAGTTATTGCACGATTGATTCTTGTCAGACGTTGAAGGCTAATTCCGGGCAAATGTCAGTTTTATATCGTATTGAATTACATATAGCTCACTGTGCATGTTGTGAAGCTGAATTGGTCATTGTCGCATGTTATTGTGCAAAAATACACACATGATCTCTCAAATGTGCAAAAAGACACCCAGCATCTCAAAGTCTCCTTAGTCTGCGACGGTCAAACTAAACGCGGGTGGAATACCCATTCAAATTCCGTTGAAATTTAACTCGAAAATCACAAACAAATAATTATTATAATAATAATTGACATGCAACTAATTTAAAATCGATTTCTATGAAACTTTCTGGGTGACTTTTTGCACATTTGAGATATCATGGGTGTCTGTTTGCATGTTTATGAGATGCTGGGTGTCTGTTTGCATGTTTATGAGATGCTGGGTGTCTGTTTGCATGTTTATGAGATCATGTGTGTCTTTTTGCACGTTTATGAGATGCTGGGTGTCTTTTTGCACGAAGCCATGCGGAAACGACCAATTCATAGTAAATGGTGGTGCATGCGCATTGAATAAGTAGATTGTCGTCCATATCCTATAGCACACTGTAGCACTCTACGACAAATTGTCTGAAAAACTGCCACACAAATTTTACCAATGTGTGAACGTACCTTTAGGTACGGTCGTTCAAGTACACATGTCTAATGTAGGCTTCCTTTGTACGCGTGGTGTAAGGGTTAAGATGGCGCGAGGCAGTGGAATATCCACAGTTGTAAAAGGTTGACATGATAGATAGTAAGTGGAACACTCGATGGAGACACATCGTGCCATTGCTTGTTGTCGTAGACTTGCAGTGAGACCCATACAATGCACTCTGTAACATACAATAGCTTCACATTCTTTGCTAAGTACATCTCCATTTATTCTAGAAAAATCTCACCGGTCGAGATTTTCCCCATCTTTGTTACAATACCAACTTGAGTATGAATCTTAATTATAAAAGCCTTTTTCTTCAGTCTTTATTAAACCCAAGCGAGGCACGTAAAGATTTTTAAACTATAACAATAGCACCACAATCTACTCGGGTGCTCCAAATGATACAGACTATTATTGCACATAAGCTAAGTTCTCCTTCTTCGATCCACGGAACAATTAGCGTCAGCCATCGAAAGAATGAATATTATGAAAGCCATACAGTGCGGCGCAGTTCCGGGGAATATGTATAGGGACCATTGATGGTTTGGTCTTGTCTCCGTGTGGGACATTATCTAAGGCGTTTTGTTAAGGGAGACAACGGGATTGTTTTGCCCACACAAAACCCAGTTTATTGTGTCTTCGTACATAAGATTTCTATTGATTGCGTCGAGATTTATTTGGATAGAAAATAAATGTGGTTCTTATGTGAGTGAGATTACAAAGAACACATCACTATAGATGTACTCTATTGACGCAATGTTGGTCCAGATTCCAAAATCCTAACTTGAGCGGTATATACACGCCTTAGCCCGGTGAAGCCAAGCTGTCGTGTTTGCATGCCTTTATATACGGTCGGCTTACAGGTAATAAATTGCATATCCACATCATTTTATGACAACATATATGCCGTATAGTCAATAATCTTATCCATGGACCCAACAATATTTGCATCTTTAACTCCCGTTAATATGCTCATTTTAACCTAAAAATGAAATACGTAATATACTTATGGTAACAAGTAAATGCTAATATATATGGACAATATGAGCCGCTCTTTATTTTTACCACATCAGGAATAGGCTAACACGAAACGTTCTTTTGTCATAATCTGTCAGCGCTGAAGTAAAGTCGGAACTCGAGTGTTGTGTCTTTATACGTACGATGTCGATTGATGGCGTTCAGATTTATTTGGATTGCAAATAAATGTTTTTGTTAAGTGACTGAATATACAATGAACACATTAGTAGATTTAGTTCCAGACTATATTGACCGAATGTTGTCACAGGTTCCAAAATCCCCGTTTATACATACCAGGTACCTTTATATATGGGTAATAATGCGGTAAATAATCTCCTAGATTATATGTTTGGCGCAACAGCGAATGTTTGCAATTATCTGCAACACAACTACCTTCTCTTTATTTTTACCGCATTCAAGAAATACAAATAATAACACAAAGGGGCAGCTAGTTCAGGATATGTTCGCACGTTAAACCCTCTGTCGGAATAGAAACACAGAAAAGATTAACAAACGGACGTGGCTTGTTTGAAATTCCAACTTAAATCAACGTAATGTGGAAGGTTTTCAATTTGTGTTTGCACAGAATAGAAAAAATGCTCTTTATTTTTACAAAATCAGGACTAGGCTAATAAGAATAAGTAACGCTCTTTGTCGTTCCGCGCTGGGCCGCTGAATCCGATCGTTGTAAATGAAACGCGTTCCTGTGTTTGTACACCGCCCCCCCCCCCCCACTTAGAGCGGCTCACGCAGAGGACAAAAAGAAACAGAAGTTTCCAAGTTTAAGTATTGTGCCTTCATGCATGCATACGATCTCTATTGATAACGCCGAGATTTATTTGGATAGAAAATAAACGTGGTTGTTATGCATGTGACTGAGATCGCAATGTCTATAACTCTAGACTCTATTTGTCGGATGTTGGTCCAGATTCCAAAATCACAACACGAGAAACAGTTTCGTCAACAAGTTCTGTCTTGGCGAACTAGACCTTACGCTGGAAGATTTTATTCAACAAAACACAACCTCAATTTTTCACCATGTACATTCGTGTATACAATAAAATATGTATTGTCAATGCATGTATGCGGGGTATAGGGTTTGGCCAAAGATAGGGTGTGTTCGATCTATTTAGCAAATTCTTAATACAAACACAATACTTTAACGTAAAATAATCGATTCTGCCTAAATCAAGCTATATGTTGTATATGGATGCCTTTCTATATATAGGTTAAGTTCACACATTTACAATTGAGCTATTGCCATGGGTTTGCGTCTGTAATCCTGGCGTGCGTGTTTCCGTCAAAAATTTCCGTTAGCGCACCCTATACAGGTCACATCTCATCCGATCGTCATCAAACTCCATATGGATATTCTGGGTGACCTCTAGATGGGACCCATCTACCCCCCCCCCCCCGAAATTCGTCAAACAAACATGGCCGCCAGAAGCTATTTTTGGATTTCAAATTTGAATCCATCATCGGCATACCCTGCAGTTCGCATTTATTGGAGATGGGAGCTATCGAATTTGACAAATGTTCGTTAAAAAAAAACATGGCCGCCGGCAGCCATCTTGTATTTTATTTACTTTTTGCACGACTAATTCCTTTGATTCACTCTACAGGGCACCTTCCTCATCCGATCATCGCCAAACTTCATACGAATATTCGGAGTGACCTCTAGATGGAAACCATAATTTTTGTCCGAATTTTGTAGAAAAACATGGCTGCCAGAGACCATTTTGAACTTTACTCTTTGTACGCATGACTAAATCCTTTGGCACAACCTACGGGCCACCTCCCTCATCCGATCATCACCAAAGTTCATAATTATGGATATTCGATGTGAGCTCTAGATGGGAGCCATTGATTTTTTTCCGAAATCTATTTTAAAAAATCATGTCTGCCAGTAGCCATCTTGGATTTCAAACTTGAATCGTCGGCAGTGAAAGGTTGATGCCCAATTTTTCATATTTTTGTTTGAGAAGACAGAATAATCTCATGTATGTTTGTTGCGTCTTGTTCGGCAGTTCTTCTTGGTAGATTGGTGAAACTGTTTACAATCATTCCGTACTGTCGATTTTAGGTTTGCAACAAACATGTCCACATGTGACAACAAGTGACAATTGTTACCGTGGCCTTAGTATAAACAAGTTTAAGGTGGCCTGGACACAACAACTTGGATCGGCCTAATTGCCAACGTTGTAACAACACATCCGATCGCACCTTCAGTTAATCCCCTGCCGCATGTCTCTAAAGTGAGACTAACCCCCTCCAGCCCATATCTATTTGGGAACACCTCTAGGTGGGAGTTATCTAATTTGAACGATTTTCGATGAAAACCATGGCCGGCAGCCATCGTATTTTACTCTTTGCATGACTAAATAAGTTTTCACACCATACAGACCACATCCCTCGTCCAATCACCATCAAACTTTATATGGATCTTTAGGGTGACGTCCAGGTGGGAGCCATCAATTTGTTCCGAATTTCGTTGAAAAATATGGCTGCCAGCGGCCATCTTGGATTTTACTCTTTGTGTGACTAATTCCTTCGGCACACTCTACAGGCCACACCCTTCATCCGAGTCTTCGGTGTGACCTCTAGATGCGAGTCAGAGATATAAACCCTTTACTGAAACATTTTGAATTCCCTTCTTAATCATTATATTGACTGTTCAGCGTAACATTAACGCCTCCCCGGGTTGAGCTACAGTGTTATTGACACTTTCATTTGTTACTCGCTGTTCAAAGCCCGAGTATTTTATACGTTCTTTTGAAAAAAAGATCGTATTATGTAATCAGTCCGTCCGTCCGTTAAATTTTTTGTTTCCGATCGAGAACTCCTGTTTGGATTATTTGATCTGGGCACAAGTTGGTGCGTGTATTTCCCAGCTTAAGAAAGTTACAGACCAGGTTCGATAATGGGTTCCGGCCAATTATTTTTACATGAGTTACGGCCGTTTTTCGACTTAGAATTTGACCGTCTGTTAACATTTTTGGTTTCCGACTGATAACTCCAGTTTGGATTATTTGATCTGAACCAAAGTTGGTATGTGTATTTCCCAGCTAAAGGCCAAGTTCGAATATGGGTTCCGCTCAATTATTTTTACATGAGTTACGGCCCTTTTTCGACTTACAATTATACCGATTTCATAACATTTCGGTTTCCGACCGGTAACTCTTGTTTGGATTATTTAAATTGAACCAAAGTTGGTATGTGTGTATCCCAGCTAACGCTATACAGGCCAAGCTCGGATATGGGTTCTGCCTTTACGGCCATTTTCGACTTAGAATTTGACCGCATTTTGACATTGAAATTAGGGGTATATCAGATATTCTTTGTTTGCTCAATTTATTATTTAATTTTTCGGTAGTATACAATTCGAAATGGCTAAATGGCGTATTTTGGCACACCCTAGCGATGCTCTTGTTGTAAATGCTATGACTTGAATCAGGTTTGCTCTGGCATACATCGTCCATATAAGAATATTTATCGACTCATTTTGAACCCTGAAATCGAAATGGATGTAACAGAATCGAGCATAACGGCTTTTAGAGTCTGCTCAATTTGTCCCATTTACATATATGTGTACGATTTTCCAGTTGACCGCAGAGATCACATGCTTGCGACGACGATACATATATATTGATCAGCATTCGAAACAATCGAAATGTTGAGAGCTTATTAGTCGTCCCTGATGTATTCCCCACACGGCACACTCTCGAGCTATTTGGCTAGGTTCACACATGCACGTGGAATAATTGCCTATAACATTTTCACCAAATTCTTCACAGATGGCTATCTATATGGCAGGCTTTTGAATGATACATTTTGGAATTACAGAATATTTGTATTTGTTTGTTTTATCCGCTCATTAGAGCGATGAAATAACACGAGTTACTGCACGATTTATTCTTGTCAGATATTGGAAGACTAATTGTAGGTAAACGTCAGTTGTATAACAAATTAAAGAAATACATACGGTGCACTGCATTGCCAAAAAGGATTTACTTAATTTGAGAAAAGAAAATTAAAACATGAAATAGTATCTTGGGAGTGTATACCTAGAAAATTAATTTAGAAAATTTATTTCTTATACTTATAGAAATTCAAATTATAAAATATTTTTCTTACAATTTTCTAAGAAAGGATCCATTAGTTTTCTCATAATTTCTTAATGATAATTGTAAGAAATAATTTCTTAATCCTAAAAAATAATTTTCTCATAATCTAGAAAAAGGTAAGGAATAATTTCTTATTGGTAAGAAATTATTTCTTAAATCCTGGAAAGTCATGGGCATATAGTATAATAAACTGTTGTGCTTGCACAATTTATAAGTTTGTATAGTTTTAAACAGTTTTAAATAGAATTACAGGCTATGTAAATTCCGCTATAAACTGGGGACGAGTTGTAGATTCTATTTAATACATGGTCCAAAATCTAGAAAAAAACGTACTTACATTAACAAATTGGACGCGAAACTAACATCAGCGTCTGTGGGGCATGCGATGACGTTTCACGTAACTTCGCGTTGTTTTCCCGCGTAGTCCCAGATAAAATATAATGACTCTGGCGTATTTAATGGAGTATATTTTATGACATAAGTTTTCAAACTCTTCATTCATTGTAGTTTGTTGGAAATTTATTGAAAGCCATATTATTTTGAGACGAAGCGTACCGATTGTAAACAGACGATAAACCGGATGTCAAAGGTCACCTGGCACTATTTCCTGTTATTAAACGAACGTTTAATATCACAATTTATAGAATGGGTTTATTGAATGGAATAAGGGTAGGACCGTGTAATAAATATATATAATAAACTGTCGTGGTGCACAATTTATAAGTTTATATAGTTTATCGTTCATATCCTAGCACACTACATGCAGTCCTCTACGACGAATTATCTACAAACATTTCCAGGTAACATTACCATCGTGTGCAGAAACCCGTAGTCGGCCCTGACGTTTTCACCGCACGGCACACTCTCGTGTATAGGCACGTGTCACCGAGGAGATATCAGATATCACGACACACAGAAACCCCTCGAGCGTCCAATGCAAACTAAGTCCCATTTAAAGAATCGAAGCTAATAAAACAGGACCCCTACTTTATTGATGATCCTAATTGGGACCCATTACAATGGTACATAGTCAGGTTAGTAATACAGAAGTAAAAACCATAATACATGGGCGCAAATGCTATTTACTTAAGCGAAAGCGTTATTGTTATATTTTTATACCCAAACTTGAACGGAAAGCCCATGTTTTGTATCCATAGAGGATAGTATTGACTTTCAGGTAGAATCTCTTTGTTTTGTTGGCTCAGAATTATCGGATCGTGCGAGACCTAGGATTTGCTTTAATTTAATTTGATCTCAACCGCCCAATCCATTTCCAGTTTCGATTACGTTATTGTCGATGCATTACTACAGATTTCAATCCAAACAGAGTAGCGCCGTCGAAATATTTGTTATGCTATGGTGTCATCACGTATTTCTATGAGGACGCATGCAGTCTTAATGGAATCGTTATAATATTAAAGTTTTGTATTAATGCGAATAATCGTTATTCCCCTATCTCAAGACATGTATGAAAAGGTCTATTTTGTGAGAAAATTATTGTTGACAATGAATTTATCATACATAATCGCCTACGGATACATTCACACACATTTGCCTCGACATTTATTTCAATTCATCGTTGTTGTAACTGGCGCGATAGACTAATAACGACACGTTACATCTAAAATCATATATATGCTGGGCACTCATATAAAGACTTTTTATGCCACAGAAATTGTTATAAAGTCCTAGAATTTAGAAGAAAAAAATAGTTAAGTATGGAAAACAAAGAGCGTTCCGTGTGGTATATTCCTAAGATACACAAATAAAGAGTGTTTTGTCTGATTCCTGTGCGAAAAATTGAAAAAGAAAAGTTGCTGAAGATCGGTATTTGGTCAATTTAGCGACATATTGTTGCCATGTCCCTAAATTACGTATATACATAATTATAGGTCCTCAAATTATGTATATACATAATTAGGTGGTAAAATAGGCGTCCGTTTAGATGTCACACGCTTTGTAAAAAAAAAAATACCTTGAACCACTTCTCGCTTATCAGCCAAATAAGAATTGGATATATCCAAAAGGATTCAAAAATAAAGACGATCAGAATAATTATGAGTATATACAACTAAGAAAATCTTGAATATCTTGGAATTGGATACGGAAATATAGATATAGCTATGTCTACTCCAGGCATATAGTAACCCAGTTCGTTAGTGAGTTGTAGATATCCATATATATATATATATACACATAACACTAACCCTGACCGGGACAAATAAACAAAATATATATTGTGTACGTTTAATTTTCTTTATCTTTATTTCTCATTTAACTGTAATTTAATACTATTGTACGCGGTTTGGCAACACACCATCTATCTATCAAGACACAATTTCAATGGTGCCCGACAGAACTATTTTTGTTGTTGCTTGCTATCTGGGTGTCATAACCTCCAATGAATGGGCTCATGTGGTCGATCTCATTATATTCTGGTGTATAGAAAACCTAGAAATAGCAGTTTCATGGTGTCAAAGCAGATGATTTAATAATGATTAATGCGCATACAACGAACGATATAACAGCTCAAACAATATGCATCTTAACATATATATATAAACGCCATTGCCGGTGGTCACAAATATATCATGTCATGAATCTCTACTCTAACTACGCCCGCACAGGTATACCTGCACTGTTATAAACTTCCCCGTCACAAGTTTTGAATTGGTGGAATGTAATCTCTACGTGCGTAGCTAGAGTAGAGATTCATGGCATGACACATGTAACAAATTACAATTTAGAAGGAAGTGCATTCAAACCGTGTTCAGGCTGGCATTCAAACCGCATTCAAAAGTGCATTCATCGCATCCTGGGCTAGACGAAGTTGGTGCGGGTTCAAACTCAGGAAGCGATTTCCGAGCGTGATCTGATTTAAGGGACATCTCTGGGTGCCATTCCGACCTATACATGGCAATTTTGATGAGAAATAAGAATTTTCATATTAATGTGATGATCGGATATTGAATTTCAAAACTGGAGGTTCGACATGTTTTGAATGTTTGTCAGCTTAGAAAAAATAATCGCTTCTTATAAAAAGCGCCCATGATTCTGTCGCCCAAAAGCGGTGTAGATAATAAAGATCGTTCTCAATTATATGCTTTTGTTATCTTTTTAGACGTATTACTTATGGATCGCTTTGTGAATTTTCACGATGCATGCTTGGTGCGTATGATTGTGATGGCAAATAATTTTCACTTTCATTTTCCCATAGAGAGCCTCGCGTATATCAGACAATGCACAGACTTACAAGATCAAGGTATATAACTATTGTTAGGCCAGTGCATTCTCTTATATATGCGAGGCGCCCTATGGGCGACTCGCGTATATAAGAGAATGCATTGTCACATGGTTTTCTAAAAAAATCATGAAGCACCAGTCAAGAAAGGGTTAGATATGGTAAAGCACTCGGAGTGAAATGAGGGGAAACAATACAGCGTTAGCGACGCCCATCGAGAAATCAATCACTGGATTCCGGAAAAGGCGGTATTTGATAACGCCACCTACTTCCGCTAGATTGGTGCGGGGAACCACCCCCGATCGATTCCCTGGTTTAGGTTCACAATGATATTGAGCGATAGACTAAACATTGGGAATGGCCGTTGAGGACAATCGAACCACTTTTCTACAGTAATTCCCATGCTTGACATGAACGCTCGAAATTAAGTTATACATGGTATGTTTTGTTCGTACAACAATGATCTAAACCGGTCGCCAACGTATCAATGACCCTTGTATATGTTAGGACTATAAACATAATCGCCAACCACCGCAATTTTATGTTATATTTAATTATTAATCTTTTAAATCTTAAATATAGCTTTTTTCGAACCTTCAAATTATGTACACGCGATTCTATTCCAAATAAACCGACCTAGTCGATATAATAGCTATTTACAGCCATAATTGGACTATACACGCATTTAAGATTTACATCATTAGCAATGAAGCAAACATTTTATCTTCAGTTGTTCAAAACTATATTAGATCACCAAAACTTTTCGGCGACGAATATAAACTTGAGAAATTTATATTATTCCGCAGCCTGTCCTCCTGAAAATAAGTTCAGTTTGAACTTATTTAAAACAAAACGCAAATAAGCCAATATCGGCAGTATTTACTTTTGTTAATGTCTATATGAACCTAAATCGACTTATACCATGCAGATGTACGCTCGTTTTAATGTGTTTTCACTAGTTGTGGCTCGCGCCCACATTAAACAAAAATCAGTTGATCGAATTCTTCGGCATCATGGGACAAAAAGTGTATTCATTGTTTGTCAATACCTGGTGTTAATATAGAAGTTCCGTGTAAAAGTACCCTCACTATTATGGACATATTTTAATCAGGAATGTTACAAAATCGGCAAACTGTTTGATTTTTCGGGGTGACCCCTAGATTGTAGCCATAATTTGTTTTCTTAAATCCGTTAAAAAAACATGACCACCTGCAGCCATCTTGGATTTCAAATTTGAATCCATTGGCACGACCAACTGCCCGAATTTATTGGAGAATTGTTTTGAAAATTTACAGGCATGTGTAGAATCACCCCTATAGATGGGAGTTATCGAGTTTGAACAATTTTCGATGAAAAGCATGGCCGCTGGCAGCTATCTTGAATTTTACTCTTTGCATGACTAAATCCTTTGGCACACCTTACAGGCCACATCCCTGATCCGATCGTCACCAAAATTCAAATGGATCTTTTGTGGGACCACTAGATGGGAGCCATCACATTTTCCGTATTTCATTGAAAAAAATGCCCATATGCACTAACGCCGTCTTTGATTTTAATCTCTGTACTAAATCCTTCTGCGCATTCACGATATCGATCACGATACGATACGATACGATTTTATTAGCTAAAGTTATCATGAATATTATGATGTTGAAGCTATATAATACAGAATATGGTAATACATAAAATACGTGACGCATGCGCGAGTTGTGGGAGGGATGGGAGTAGCTATGTACTTTCAGTGGGAATTGTGGCGTTATGTTATGGTGGTTCTAATGAGGTTTCCTTTAGCAGAATTGGCGAAATCTAGAGTAAAGCCGCATGAAAATTACTAGGGGTGGGTGTTGTATCATAGGGGTGGGGTGAGGGATTGTGGTTCCAATGAAGTTTAATTTTGAAATCAGGGGCAAAATCTAGAGTGGTACCACATGAGGAGTGGTGTATCCATAGGGAGGGTTGGGGGTATATAGTATGTCCATATTGTAGGAATGTTCAGCTTGGCCCATAGTTAAGCCCCAGGGTGTTCCTGACAAAATTTGAGGGCTTTTTGGATAAAGAGAGTCAAATGGGCCAATATTCTACCTTTATTAGTGTTGAAAAGTGCGTTTAGTTTCATCGTGTTTGGCCTGATATAGTAGTATGGTTCGATGTGTCTCTTCCTGATATCATTAAATTTTTGACATTTAAGGATAATGTGGAATTCGTCTCCTATTTCCAGGTTACATAGCTTGCATTTACGGTCGGTATACTCTGTGTTTGTCCAGGAACCCGTTTCAATTGGTAAATGATGATTTCTCGTTCTAAATTTCACTAATCGTGAGACGGTGCATTGATTCCTGGATAGGATGTACGGTTCTTTGCCAAAGTTAGTTTTTACTATTCTGTAGAATCCGTATTTGCTGGACGATGATATAGAACCCCTCCATTCTTGAATAAATATGTCGTGTAGTCTTTCTGTTATTGTTCTATTGAATTTCTTTGTTTCGGGGGCCCACTGGTTGATCCAAAATGACGACCGTCCCAATTCGTTCAAAGTATTACGTACGTATTTCAAGAGGCCAACTCCCTCACCCGATCATCACCAAACTTTATATGGATCTTCGGGAGCAATCTCAGATTTTACTCTTTCTAGTAAGTAGTATTACTGCATCATTTGGCACTCCCATCCGATTAATCCTAAAATGTTTACTTGATGCATCTTCATGTTAACCTCTAGTTACTTAAGCATATATCATATGTTGTGACCTCCTTAAGATTGATATTCGATTTTGCCGTGGCGCAAATACATTTAGCTAAATTATGTCAACGTCGAGAGCAAGACAACGTTACCAGCAACTGATATATTGCAGTAACCATTCTTCTACAACATCATTCATATTGCCACCAGTGGTACGAAAGTAGGCCAGACGCCCACACGCACAATGCATGTGGTCGTCTGGAACGCGCGCGCCAGTCAAATGTATGCATAAATGTAAGTTGGTTTGGTTACCCCTCCCCCACACGGCCCATTGATAAATGTTTGAATGCACACATGTATGTAAAATGACTGCTTATATATGTATATCTTTGGGTAATAAACATTTAAAAAAAAAAAAAAAAAAAAAAAAAAATTAACTGTCCGAGTTCCCTATCACTCTATGGACTGTAATATATGGCATGATCCCATTTCCAAGTTGAGCTACAGTGTCGTTGACACTTTAATTTATCAATCTGGACAAGTTGAACAGGTGTCGATCTTCAATACGGTATTAGTCACCACACTACCCTGCAGTCAGTATACAACTTGGTAGTTTTATGTTTTGCAATCACGAATTTGACTTCCTGCATGGTAACAAATATACCGGGGGCTTGTTAGTAAAAGATCCATTTCCTTTCACTCGATCCATTTAATAAGGTAATCAAAAGGTAAATTCTCCATTTTGTTTTAAAGATAACAGCGAAGGACAAAGAATTAGCGCGTAATGTAGTGCTGTTAAAGTCATATAAGTTGATGATAACATCCAACTATTGTGATTGTCATCATTCTCTGGAGATAACTTAATGAGAAAATGCGAATCCTACATTTTATTTCACTCTATATAATAATTAACGGCATCGACGAAACAGGATGTTTTAGAGATGCCGTATGCTATATCCAATATATACATCTATGCCGCTGATAAATTGATGATGCCATTTAAAAAATAAATTTAATTTTGCAGCATGTAAATGCACACAAGATTAAAGAATGTTGGATATTTTCCTGACTTGCTTAAAATAAAGAACGTTTTATGTCGCGAGTTGAAACTAAATTCATGTCACGTCGGTACATCCCCCACCCCAGATAATATAGATTGCATATATGAGTAATTTCTTATTATGATCACTGACACGTGGCAGGCGAAAAATTAATATGTGTAACTTTATATAACATGCGAAACAAGCAAGTGTGCACACTATATACACAAAAGATGGCAGACACAATGGATTAATGTGCGTCAATATATATGGCATATAGAAGTATCTAAATTCAAATATTTGACACAAAAACAGAACTTTATCAATTCAATACTACCATTGTATTTTCGCTACGTATAACCGAGGCCCAGGGCCATAACGTTTTATATTCCTATGTATGTATCTATAAACATGTTATAAATGTCTTTGGAGAATATGAATTGCAAACACTGCCTTCCTGGTCGCAAATTTACCGGGTGATTGTGAGTAAAAGGTCCATTTCCTACCACCGATCCATTTAATCAGGTAATCAAAAGGTAAATTCTCGATTTTGTTGCAAAGATAACAGCAGAGGAAAAAGAATTAAGGCTTAATATAGTGCTGTTGAAGTCATATAAGTTGGTGATAACATCTAACCATTGTGAATGTCATTCTCTGGAGAGAACTCAATGGGAAAATGCGAATCCTACATTTTATTTCACTCTATAATAATTAACGGCATCGATGAAACAGGATGTTTCAGAGATGTCGCATCAAATAATTAAGGGTGTAATTCTAATGTTAATGGATCGTGATGTGGTGTTCAGAATCGTTTTATTTCATTAGCCTCTGTCTCTGAGTTGTTGATCAAATGTGGAATACAGAGTTTCGATTTTATCTCCGGTGTTTCCCGTGGTAATGGTGTCGTAATTGACAGAGACTATACATCCTAGTGTCTGTGGCGACCCGAGCAGGGGCCAACGGTGATTCAGTTGGCAATGAGCATGGATTCTTTAGTATTGGTTTCTGGTGTAGTCTTTGTTTAAAAATGTATTTGTAATTATTTTTAGTTACCGACGATTGATTTTATCATCGATACTGAGGAATAAATATGATTATACACTACACTGAAACGGATCGCCTGCGGTATTATTCTTTACATCTATCTTTGATCGGCGTTAAAAATGTGCAGCTGATTAGCTCAGAACATAAAATTTTGAGAAGTTTTTACGACACATTCACTTGCAACATTTACGAACATTAGGCAGCATGTCATACGCGTTGCAGAGCTATGACAACGTTGGATTTTCATTCCATCGTTTCGGTGAAATATAATTGTTTTCTAGATCGGAAAACGCTTCCATTCCGTGAAACAAAATCAGGGAATGAAAAACTATTAGTTGAAATCAAATCTAGTTGAAATGTGGGGAAATAACCTATTTATGATATGAACATACTCACATATATATCAGTTATGGTATTATGCTCCTTGTGTGCTATGCTATATTCGCTGTTAATTCGTGGTTCTCTTTGGTATATAGTTTGTTGTGTAAATGACCGTTAGAATACCGAAAGTTCCACCCGTTGTAATCAATATATAGGTTCGATAGTTTGTGTGGATCCATGGAAAATATAGATTTATTTACGTTATTTTATGCGTGTATTTTTATGGCAAAGTGAAATACTATTCCCATAGTTTTTTTCCGGAGTTTTGTCCCTTAAGCAAATGAACTGTGGTTGTGTTGTTCTAACCCCGATAAGCGTGGATTTATGAAGATACAACTGATTAGATGTGATAACTCAACTCGAGTCCGATCGCCTATATGCCCTTGCAACTTAGATATTGAAGATAGATTCCTATCTCACTATTTGCATGCATCAGGGTTGGGGTAATCGTAATCAGTAATCGTAATCAAAGTAATCGATTACAAAATTTGGAGTAATCGTCTGTAATCAGTAATCATGACATTTCTTGATTACAAGTAATCGTAATCGTAATCGATTACTTTCAAATGTACCTGTAATCATGATTATATTTTGATTACTTTTTGATTACTTTTACTAAAATATCCATATGGATGGCTATTGGATACTCATAGTCTCATACTGTGGAGTGTGCAAAGATACAAACAACATATTAGAAAGTTAGTACAATTATGGCATGTGTTATGTTAGTGGTACAGTGTGTATGCATATTCTGGCAGTGGACACAGATAACAACACACAATTGTTGAATACAACATGAATGGCAATAAACTTGTGATACAGACAATGAAATGTTCTAATATGAATAAATAGGCTAGCCAACTTCAATTATGATTAAATTGAATTGGGATTGCTGCAGACAATGGCTGTAGAGTCACACTGGTATACAATAGGGCTAATTAACTGAACAAAGCAGGTATGATGTACATCGGTAGTAATCGTAATCGCAATCATGTAAATCAAAAGTAATTGTAATTGTAATCGATTACATTGGCATGTAATCGCCCCAACCCTGGCACGCATGTCCTTTATCTATAGAACAGAGAATTTACTTTTTTCGAAATCTAAGTATTAATGGTTTTCATTCATTAGAAGTAAATAATTTCTTATATGGGTTAAAGGTATATCAAAAAAATGACAAGAACGCTTTAGTCTTTTTCGCATTACTCAATCTTTCATAGCTGAAACAAAGCGTTTTGATGAAACCCATCTATAATATGGTAAATTTGGCCATTCATATTCATCAAACTCCTCACTGAATTATAGGATTTTCTTCATAACCTAGTTTGGAATACAGATGAAAACCGGACAATCGCAGCACGTACACTCACTCTGCACTGCTCATTATACACACTTTGTACTATATCTGTTATATATTTTTATGTATGTTCTATGATTGTATCAGGAGATGGGCAAGTTGTAAGTTATGTAATTTGCGCCCCGATCCCTTTGTATCTATCTTTGTAGATACATTACAGTATGTTTAAAGTAAAATCTAAAAGACTCGATTCGAGCAGCATTGCCACGATACACCAGAAAACATATTCCAGAAAACATATTTGTTTTTTACATATTTGTACACAGCGTGTACATTCACTTGTCTATTGCCACTTCAATCAGCAACTTCAAATATATTTATCGTACGTTACCATCTTCGTTATCCTGTGATTTGGACATCAAATTCTTCATAAGCCATTCAGTTGAGGTTCATTTATTATCTGTTATCTGAACACTATAGTACAATTACCGCACATATATAAGATTATATGCTATGTTATCCCCGGTTTTCCCGTGGTAATGGTGTCGTAATTAGTCGAGACTATATATTGTCCGTATTGTCGATATGTTGACTCTAGCGCCCCCGTGGTTCAGTCGTTGTAATTCGTGGTAATTTGTCGAGACTATACACTGACTATACTGTCTTTTGTCTATATTTGATGTGTCGCGTGGAGGGGGTGGCGCACAGCTGTTCGAATTTATACCTGGTCCGGGTGTAGAATGAACTAACCGCCCCATTCCAAGGGATAAGAGTCCCCAAATAGGGCACCCTGTTTGTCGAGGGGTGCATATCGTTAGGGTGGTGTATGTATAATGGTGGCACTGGGGTGGCCGTATCGCGTGAGGCATATCGACGACTTGTCGGTTCTTGGCCTAGCTCGCGGGCCACTTCGGTTTAGCACCACTTTAAACCGGGTGTTTGAGATGATACTGTTCAAATGTCGATCAAATAAGCGATATCACAATCCGAAACACGTATTATGTAATTCCATAACATGTCACTCAAAATGTGTGCAAAAGATAAATATCTAAGAAGAATTTCACGTAAGTATGCCAGGAAATTTTGTCACATTTGTTAGAGCTTTATTAGTGACAAAAATGGTTGATATAAAGAAATGAGTACATGAACGTACCGCAGTTTGCGCGAGCATTTTTTTCTTCGTTTTTTCCGACACTGTAGGCCTATACCTCAATATCGAGGTAGAACATGCCAAAGGAGATGAATGATTATCGGATATGCAAATCAGATCCATTATTGCTTTTAGTCGATTCATATGTTTATTCATCAGACATTGTATTGTCGTTACGGCAATCATAATTAATTCAGTACCAGGTTAACTTGCAGCTATTTAGACGTTATAAAATTCGATACCGGGCTCTCCATTCACCATCGCGCCCTTAATCCCCGATTGGCGTCTTTCATTTGTCTAGAACACAATCGAGTCCACCCTTCATACAGGTGTCGGCGTAGATTGAGCATATTTATTGGGAGAATTAATGTCAACCGTTAGCGCTCCATCAGAATGGCTAATTAATTCTCATAGCCAATTAACATTGTAGCCGTATAACGCCAATCGGCAGTTAAGCGACTTGAGAGCAGAAACGTTTTTGGACATTGTGCCCAAAAAGAAATATTGAAATTAAATAATTGCCACATTTGCCGGCAAATGGTTTTAATTACTCTATCCATTTGATTGAGTGGATATAATTTGTAATTTTTGTCACAATATTTGCGAACCAGTTGTTAGAAAAAGTGGGACACATGCCGTTATCATCACCGATCAAACAAAACAAAACTGAGACTAAGACCTTCTGTTCGTGAGAGTTTGGGTATTGTATTCAGCCGATATTTCCAAAAAATATGGCTGACCGCGTCTCTTATATATCAGCCTGTTCTCCCGTAACTAAGCTCATATAGAACTTATATAAAATATACGAAACAAGCCCACATTAATTAATCTCTATGTGGACCTAAATGGGACACCATCAAAAAATCGTACATGAGCTTACTTCAATTCGAAAAAGGCTCATATAGGCACTATATTTAATCTACCATTTTCATCGATACTACGTAATGGTCGAACGCTCTTTTATAATGTGTTTTCACTGCGGCCCGCGCCATGCAGTGTATTAACGGGTATTAGTCCCATATGAGCTTATTTCTGAATCAAATAAGTTCCATATGAACCTATTTGAATATGTAGGTCCTATATGAACCTATTTGCACGAGGATTTGTTGCATATAAAGCAGTGAATCAAGACAAACATTTCAGAAAGAAGGTTGGGACCTAACACCTCGCAAGTTTGTTTCCTGTCAGATCCCGGACATCCACCCCTCCGACGTATGTTTTTTCCGAGGGATATTGATGACCCACCGCTTAAAATTTTATAAAACAAGACAATACCAGAATAAGTCACAAGGATATAAATGGTTTTAATAAAACCGTTCAGACAAAATACCAATATATAGCAGTGGTGCGGACCTGACCTGACCGCAAAAAAAACCGGTACGGTCCGCCTTCACTGGACCGCTTTGACCGGTCCATTCATGGCGGCCCGGTACTGTACCGGTTCGCGAACTTTAATACATAGATGCCTAGCTTAAGTACTGGAGCAGTACCATGTCAATTAACCCTCATCTACATTTCAATGTACTGAACATAGGTCGCGAATCGCGATATACTAGCCTATATAGTTGGAAATATCTAACTCGAAGAAACTACTTCAATACCGATATACGGTGGTACGCATATCTGAATGTCGGAAATTGACCAATCTATCTGGAATAATTCAGTTGGCAATGCTAAGAACAAAACGTTATGAGTATAGCGGAAACCTGAAATACAGACTCTAAAGTGAGTCGCAGTCACAAGTTTTAAGCACATTTATTCTCTCTCTAAATGATGGAGACAAGAAAATACACTACACATTTCCACAATGTGCATATATATACAATGTATTATATTATATGATGCCATAATTTAATACATGCTTGCCCGACAGTAACTTGAAGCTTTCTGTAACACAAACGCGTATACCAAAGTAAGATTTAACACATTTCCCTCCATTTAATGTATTTTATAATGATTGGACCAGTCCGGACAGGTCCAGGCAAGAATACACAACTGGCCGTCCGGTCCGGTCCACATCCCTACAATATAGACTAATTTTGTTTTCATCCCCCGAAACTTGTCCACCCTATGATACCTGGTTATGAAATAACGAATCTTGAAAATAGTTAAAACGGGGAAAGTGATTCAGAGGGACCAGAGGTGTGATGATATAATAACTATCTTTGAAGAAATGTTCGGCCTCGTGGGAAGGGGTCGGGTATATATATCGTATTCTCTACTTGTATAATAATATTACATTTGTAATGATTCAACATATCCTCGTGCAAATAGGTTCAAATGAGACCTAAATATTCACATAGGTTCATATTGGACTGAGTTGATTATGCAATAAGCCCATGTAGTGAGCTTATACCAGTTATTTACGTTGATGGCGCGGGCCGCAGAGCAAGCACATTATACAGAGCGCGAATCTGGTAAGTCGTGTCGATGATAAAAGGTAGTTTAAATGATTCCAATATTGGCTTATTTCGTATGGAAATGTTTTAAAAACCGCGATTTAGTTTCATATAGAACGTAATTCAGATTCAAATAATGCCGATATGGGCTTATTTGTGTTTTGAAATAAGTTCAATATGAGCTTTTTTTAGGGAGAACAGGCTGATAATTACAATATTTAAAAGTATTTGTATTGTGGTTGTAATAAAGAATTCCAGGAACCAAAGTATTGAACTTTTAATCAAATACTTTGAAATTTGGAAAATATTTTCAATTACTTTTTATTACGTTCGATTACATTACGGTAATTAGTTTTTTATATGTATTTTTGTATTTTTAGGTGGAAAACTGAGATTAAACCATTCACAAATAGCATCTATTTGAAGGGGCAATTACATTTTTAAAAAGGTGCATATTGTATTGTAGTTGGCTATGCACAATGGTTCCATCGGTACAGGATTTTTTTTATCAGAAGTTAATATATATCTGAGCAGCAACGTCTTATTCAAAACTTGCTAAAACGTCCTGCTTTGAAAGTCGACATATGAACATGCATCAAGTCATACCATTAATGTGTAAGATCTCATTATTTTCTGATGTAGAAAACGTACCGATGGCAGTGTTGTGCATGGTGTCAATTATATTCACATATATATATATATATATATATATATATGTTCATATTGGATATATTTGATTCTGAAATAGTGGACTTATAACAGTTACTCTGTTTTATGGCGCGGTTCACAGCGCAAACACATCATGGCGCGGTTCACATCGCAAACACATCATAAAGAGCGTACATCTATCTGGTAAGTCGATTAGGTTCATATGTAGAAAGTACAAAAATAAATAATGCCGATATGGCCGTTTTTGTGCTTTTGAACTAAGTTCACTATGAGCTTATTTTCAACAGAACAGGCTGGTCAAATCGGATGGGTCATCTCTAAAGAAGCCATAACGTTTGCGTTGTCCCTTATTTACTTCTCGGTTTTACACACGATCAATCCTTCGTCGTCTCTATGTGATGTTCCAACTATATGGGTGTTCATCGTTCAATAGTTTAACACCATCTGCAAGCGATTTCACGGACTCGCATCGCGACACAAAAGCCTAACGTTCAAAAAGGAATTCCCTTGATCTAGACAATATTGGATTGTCAAAAGCAAGGCCGCTGTCCATATTTAAACTCGATATTACCCCAAACGAGTCTTAATTCTTCCAGCTCTGTCGCAAATCGTGCGTCTTTTCTCAGTGTTCTGGCTACAATAGAAGGGAACTCCATTGATCGGGTCTTGCACGTTATGGCTTTGCCGATTGTTGGGGAAATTCGCTACAAATCTTGATTAATGACATTCACCCAGGTGATGAGGACACTAATAGAATATTTCGGGGCGGGGGCACAATGGCGAACTATTCAAAGATTCGGCGCAGCGATGGTTTCTTGGGTTGCCGTCCAGCTTTCGTATGTAAAATCAACAGATGCCTTTCAGATCGGGTACGATTTATCTGATGTATGAGGAATTTATGAGCTATTCATCAATAACCACAACAACGGATTAATGTTATTGAAATCCGTAGGGATAACCCTTCGTGTGGTACGGATTAATGTTATTGAAATCCACAGGATAACCCTTCGTGTGGTACGGATATTGATAACATGCATTGTAGCACGTAATTACGTTACGCATACCATGCACATATCAAATGTGTAAACGCAAGTTGGTCGTTCGGACAGTATTGGTCGAAAAGTACATGGAATATCAATATAAAACTTTATATGACCCTATATTCTAGACAAAAACCCAACGAAGTCATTTCTAATTTCAGCATTGTCCAATGTTCTTTACAGAAGTGAGATAACTGCTCTTTGTATTTACCATATCTGAAAATGAATAACAATGGGCACTAAAAAAGAAAAAAATATGTAATCATTTTTGTTTTAGTTGCGGATTCACGACTGCGCCTAAGCCTGATGTTGGCTCTTAAACTTAGTATTATAGGACAGGCATATTATAATTATGTTATATACAGTTACATATATAAATATTTGTATATATTTAGTATTTCCCATGTATATGTTTTTGTTAGTTTGTTAAAACGCTCATTTTAGTGGATATTTGCGATACGATACAAAAAGGGGGAAAAAGTAAACGAACAGAAACCATAAAAACACCAACATTCCATTGTTGTTGACTGACATTTGCCCGAAGTTAGACACAAAATATTTATCAATAGTGAAATCACTGATGGCATTTCATTTCTCACAATGGCAAATACAACAATCGGAGGGACATTCTCTGTAATTCCGAGTTTGGAAACTCAAACAGTTGCAACTTGCAACACATGTACTATTCAATGGTTATCTAAGAGTATGCCCGCCAATTTTGCCAGTGTGTGAAGGTACCTCTAGAACATATCAAAGTGTTATATTCCTTCGGCTATTTTGACTTGATAATTCGACGTGATTATATGTTACACATTAGTCGCTGTTGGAAGATTGACATTATGCTCGCGTTTACTCCAGGTCCTGTTCTGGTGGTCAAATAAATCAAAAGATAGACAGTCGTATAATTTAAAGGTACACAATCCGATTCGATGGTCCCCGTATCATCATATTCGAACAACAACAACAACAACAACAACAACAACAACAACAACAACAACAACAACAACAACAGCTTTAGTTATCAGAATCGATTCATTACCAAAAAATAATGCCATAAAATATATATAATATATGTATAAAATTTCCTAAAACGTGTTATATATCAACAGATTGTTCAACGAAATTTGGTATCGAGAATATGTCGGTCGGCTCGTCGAATATTTTCCAGGCCGGCAACTATTTCAGGTGGTGAAAAATAACAAACTTCAATAATTGACATCTGATATCGAGCTTTGATGGGTTGGTTCCTAGACTCGAATCAATCGTTGTTACCCCCGACGCCAAAGAGATAGTAATTTAGGGATGTTTAATCGGATTATGTATCTTTCAGAAGAAACGGGTCCCGTTTTCCCTTCAACGCGGAACAATAACAAGCATTCGTGTTTATCATATTCCTCATATATTTAAAATAAAGAGCGTCTGACTAAGTTGTATGTGCGAAATTGAAAACAAGATAAATTGCTGTGGCTTCTGTACATTTTTCAGATTAATTAAATATGAGTATCAGCATTATTTATATTTATCGACCTATAGCTCTACTATCACTCATACCAAATTACGTATGTAGATAATTTGTAGGTTCAAATGAGCAGGTTCTTTCAAATACATGTATTCTAAAGTATGCACAATTGAAGCGATGGATGTCTTGACCCTTCAAACAAAGGGATTGACACGATTGTAATCTCGTTCGATGTCGTCTGATGGCGTTCGATTGGCACGCGAAGGCCACCTAATTCATTGGTGTGTTGGTTCCGGTTTGGCCACAGAAAAATCCCATTCAACGATTAATGTATATCATGTCCCCTTCATGACACACTCATATATTCCAAGATTTGTCACGTTGACGAGTAAAGAGTGCTAGATGAACAAAAGTCGCCAAGCAGGTCAACATAATAAAGAATATTAAATTGTTGTAAGCTGACCACGCGGCGCGAGTGACACCACGTAGTCACCTGCTCGAGATTAGTGTAATGTGTCGTAACGTTCTGTAATACTCGTCTCGAGCACGAGCGAAAACAGACCAGTGTTATCCCTTGCATAAGGTTGACAGTGGGCGACTTGTGGGATGTTAAGAAAGAAAACATAATATCAATTTCAATACAATAGGTCAGGTCAAACAACGCGACCCGTAATAAGTTTCGGGACGTGACCCGAATTCTAAGTCAGAATTGAAAACTGTGGAGTTCATCTCAATATGATTCGCATGATATAGCTATCCATTGGAAATGGCAAGAGAACGAATACATATAAGAACTGTTCTTTAAAAGGCTCATGGCGATTTAACGCATGGAATTATGATAGCACCGGATCGATTCCTGGATTAAAATATTATCGATACTTCTATACTGATTCTGCAGGTAAACATACCACAGAAAGACCTCAAGACATATAATTTAGAAAAATCAAACTGAGCGTTTGAAAACAGCTGTTTAATTGCGATGTATAGTCCGTGTATTGCTATAACTCTGGCAAGTGTTTATTTTATAGAGTTGACAAATCAACGTAAATATTTATGATGTGTCCACGCACATACGAAGCAGCGAACACACGGACGCAACGCTTCCATCCATTATGATATATATAATATATGTTCAAAGTAAACGGAATAACAGTGTTCAACCAAATTTTCTCTAGTAAAATTTACTAAAATGGAAATGGCCCGATGGTAACCGGAATAACCTCCCGGTCAACTCGTGTTGTTGGTGCTGAATTTAGGAAAATATTCGACTCTTGGTCTAAAAGCGACATATTTTGCACTAGATATTGATTGGGAAATCAAAATATTGTAACAATAGCAAACTATATGTTCGGCATAGCTAAATTAACAGAACCCAATCATAGCTAAATCGGCAGGACCCTTCAACATCATAGTTAAAGCAGCAGGAGATACCAACATCATTGCAAAATCATCATATATATAAGACAGCAGACCCACCAACATCATAGCTAAATCAGCAGGACCCACCAACATAGCTAAATCAGAAGAAGCTACCAAACACATTAGCTAAATCAACATAGGCAACAAACATCATAGCTTAATCATCAGGACCCACCGTCATCAAAGTTAAACCAACAGGACCCATCAACATCACCTAAATCAGCAGGATACACCATTATCTCATCTAAATCAACAGGTACTACCATGCAACATCTTAATTTAATCAGCAGGCCCCACCATCATCATAGCTAAATCAGCAGGACCCACCACCATCATAGCTAAATCAGCAGGACCCCCATCATCATAGCTAAATCAGCAGGACCAACCAACATCATAGCTATTTAAGCAGGAGCTGCCAACATCATAGCTAAGTCACCAGGAGTTACCAACATCATAGCTAAACTAGAATGCACCCAGAGAGATGCCAACGTGCGCAAAAATGTAATAAACAATAATTTAAAAAATAATTTCACTGTATTTTACTTAATTTATTTAATTTAATTTAATGTTAGCAAAAAAAGACAATTACCATTTCTCATGTCATCACAGATAAAAGGCAAATTACTATATTAATTATTTAAGTAATTAAAACCAATTCCATGTTGCCGAAAGGATGAGACTTTAATATCGATTACATTTTTTTCAGCGGCATATTTTCATTTTCATTTTCCGATAGTCAAAGTTGACCAAAGGAGAAATTATAATTAATACTATTTGTGTAAATATTGATAGCAGCCAATATGCAACAATAAATATCAATAATTAATCAATAATTAATCAATAACGATCATTTTATGTAATAATAAACTCTTCAAACGGTGTTTGTGTCAATAAATGCGTTTTGTTTTGTGTTACGTCATTCGTCGTATTTGACCCGGAACTCGGCTGAAGGTTAGGCTATTCAGCCTATTGCGTCGAATTACGAAATCGCGTTTTGGATGTCTCTCTTTTCCCGCACGATAAAAAGAGTTCTTCGCACGAACAAAAAATGATAAAACTTCCCAATTATAAGTAAAAATACCCAAATGAAGGAGTCTATGTAGGTCCCGAAGGAGTCTATAGACTCTTTGATGTAGAGTTCTGATGGAGAAAATGTAGGTCGATCTATTTTTGTCATAACTCTGACGTATTTTGACCTGGGAGAAAAAATAGAAATCCAGGCTCACTACGAGCATGCCAGTTTTAAATATAGAAACATGGAATCCTGACAAATGGCGATATCGGCGACAAACAAATAATCGAAAACAACACATAAAATAAACATAGCAAAAACGCGGCACAGTAAAAATGTCAGAACGCCACAGGGTTTTACGTCGTTTTTGGTGACGTCATGGAGTGTGACACCAACCTACGAATCTGTCTGATCGCCATACTGTTGCGCGAGCGCACGTAATCAGCAGGACCCACCAGCAACATAACTAAATCACCAGGAGTTACCAACGTCATAGCTAAATCAACAGGACCCATCACCATAGCTAAGTCATCAGGAGTTACCAAAATCATAGCTAAATCAGCAGGACCCACCAGAAACATAGCAAATTAGCAGGACAACTTGATCAGGATGGGTTACCGGAATATTCACCCATGAATGGTCGGGTTAATACAGTTTGCGGTATTCATTGCCGCCTATGTTTGTTCTTGTAGCATCCAGTGGAAATATTAAACGATGGGCTTGCCACTTGACACAATGTTCATACGGGGACATTAGCAACGATATCTCTTAGGCAAATAACGAGGAAAACTTCAAACCAGACTTTTCACCAACCCAGGATCGGCCGGTGGCTATGAACGGGAAATTTTGAAATGTCATTCTTGGTCATACATAATTGACAATAAATGAATTTCTTCACACTGATATATATAATACACGATCCGAGTCAACGAGAAAACAATTCTAAAACTATTGAGAAATGGATGTAAAGGTAATTTTTAATCTCCAGAACAGATAAAATTAACCTGTGTAACCAATTCATTCTATGGACATGGTTTGTGTGTGCCTCACTCCCAACTATGGTCAAACTTTTCAATAGTTTCAAATTTCAAGCATGAAATTGCAGCATTTTAATATTTCAGACCAAACTTAGGTTGATTTTTTATAATGAATTTTCCAATAAATAGTTAGGATAAAATATGTTGCCATATCAAGAACCAAATGTTTTCCCCTCTTCCAGTCAAAAGGTTTTTAAACTGCATGACCATCAGATGGTAATTTACCAACCATAGGCGGAAGTTTTAATATTTTAGGTATCAGCTGGAAACTTCCAACTTATGGGACGGGTGCATTAGAAAACAGTCCCTGTCGCGCTCTGCTATGTAACATGGCCATCAAATAGTCCCTGTGGCGTTCTGCTATGTGACATGGCCATCAAATAGTCCCTGTGGCATTCTGCTATGTGACATGGCCATCAAATAGTCCCTGTGGTGTTCTGCTATGTGACATGGCCATCGCTTTTATATAAATATACTGGTTAGACCTCAGGTTTTGCCGATGCTAGACATCTGTAGAAGAACGATTGGGAGAATTAACCCATACGCCAAATTTCTTATTTTGATGGATGAATGAAATACTATTTCTTTCGCACAATGAACAATAGTCGTGAGCGCTGAATCCATAAGTGACCCTGCATAATAGAACTGACCCGTGGTGACCATAGGTGTCAGGGCATAATGGCCGGTTCATGGATAGTATGCATTGTCAACTTAAACCTCTTAGCATCAATTATCTGCAATCGGTAACATTTAATCCCATATTTTATACCCTTAAACCGACTATTGACGCGTATGATCAATTTGGGACTGATGACAATACGAGAATCTTGCGGGTTGTATTGAAACGTTGTGACCCGCAAAATTGGATTTCATGCTTTCGTTCGGTCCGCTATTCATAATGGAATGTTGCTCCAAAGTAAACACGTGCTCTGCAGGGTGTAAATCCAGAACAATATTAGAAGAGAGTAACCTTTTTCTATGAGAGTGATAAATATTTCGGAGGGAAGAAGTAATCTAACAATCGAAACAATTTCTACCCTTTGCTGAAATGGGCTATATCATATGGCAGATTTTTTATATGATTTGATACAAAATAATTCAAACGTTATAAAACCCGGATTAAGCTTACTATACTCCAAGGAAAATTTGGTAAAATAATACTTGCAATTGCATATAGCATCATTTGGACGGCATCGCGAAAATCTACGACAGCTTCTACCGATTCTGCGTTGAAAACGAGTAAAATAGATCATCGCTTCTCGGCGTTTTGGCTAAGATCAAAGTTTAGTAAACGTGCTAAAACTGTTTTTGTTTAAACATATTTTTATTATAATATAATATTGCAAGAGCGATCAATCAGGGCACACGTTTTGACAACTTAAATCCGCCCCTCTCCCATTAACATTTTAACAAATACAATGTAGATGACGAACATAACATATATACAGGATGATGTGTGGTGTGTTTGTGATTGCGGCCAGTCCTATCCTTCTGCTTTTGAAATTTCATCTGAGGTAGTCAACATTTGTAACGCACAGGAGGATCGCCAATATTTTTTAGCAGAGGGGCCTAATTAAATCGTTTTGTTGATGAAATCTTTGAATGAACAAAATGGAAAAGATTTTCATTGCGTCGATTCGATTCTGATGATATCCCTGTGAGTAAGGAGGAAATGTTAGATATTATAAATTGGTTGGTTGCAATCTTGTTGAAAAGTTCGCACCTTTCGGTTGCTAAAACTTCAAGTTATTCTCTTAAAGTCTATATTTGACCCTCAAAACATCCGATTCATGTGCTTGTGCACGGGTAGGAACTAATTACAAGAAACGCACCAGCATAGTAGTTTTATTGTGTCAAGTCGGAGGGACACATTTAAAGTTTGTTGTTATGGTTCTTGTGGTCTTACTGGGAACGAAAATGAGATAATGTTGGGAACAGAGGTCGAATGTGTGCTATATATAAACGGAGTATTATTGATTATCTGACTGTGTTGTTGTCATTCAATATATTCCATCACTGTTCGTGACGGAATAGGTAGACGGTGTGTTAATTTGTCCACAGAAACTTGTAATCTCCATGCTTAAAATTAAAGGTAGCAATCGTCAAATACCTTAAGTTCCAGAGACGCACCCATTAGCCTACGTGTAGGTAACCTGGAAGATTTATCACGTTTTTAATGTTTGTCAGCCTACCACAATTACATAGATCGTCTCTGTCCATGCTGTCGTTTCCCAAAAACCAGGAGATTATAAAGAGTGTTCCAGATTATGATCGTTCGTACTCGTTGTCAACCCAAAAATAAGGATGCTTTGTGGGATTTTGTGATGCTTGTGTCATACGAATGATATTTTGTTCTCAACATATCCTCGCGCAAATAATCACATAATCGGCATATAATGTGAAAAAAGTACATAATTTCGTTTTATGGCGCGGACCACAGTGAAACACATGTTAAAGAGCGTACACCTGAAAAGTCGTGAGTTGGCTTAGTAGTGTCATTGTCCGCACATAATCTTAGAATCGCCTCATTATGAGTCGATAATGTGACTAAACGCTCTTTCGGCACATTATCGACTCAAAATGAGGCAACTCTAAGCAGATTATCTACTTAAAAAGTTATATTACATGTATAAGCATGGCAAGCTGAAGATTGGCTTGAATTGGAACATTGTATGACTTCGCGGTTTTCAGAAACTACTGGGCGGATCTCACTGGAATTTGTTGTGGTCGTGTATTTCGGCCCTCGTGGAAAAACATGGGATAGGCCTCGACTCTACCTGATATCGCCATTTATTGTCTACCTTATCAGAACAAAGTACGTAACAGTAAACGCTCTTTATTCCCGCTATAGTTATTTATGTGCATATCGGTATATCTGCAGTATTGTCGATATCAAGCGTTGCTTCTACTTTTAGCTGTATGTTTCTCTTTTGGCAAAGAAGGCTCGGATATTCTCCGATAGTGTATTAATGTTCCTTCCATTCTTTACTCATATATGAATACGAATTTATCAACATCCGAAAGATCTAAAGACTTAAGGGTCGGGGACCTCAACTGGTATAAAAATGGGGAAAAGTTTGTGACCTCTAAAATTTACAAGGAATTGTACACAAGTTAACCCATCTGTAAATGATGCAGAAAAAACATTGTAGATGGCAATTGTGTAACACAAACAAGAGCTTTACATAGAAATGTCACTGGTTCCTGATTCTCTGGAAACATGTGCTCGGACTAAATTTTTAAATAATTATCAAATTTGCTATTCTTCCACTAATATTGGTGCCAACTCAACAAATAAATGTCATGATAAGGTAAGTGAATCAAAACAATTATTATTGCTTCTAAAAAAATACATATTTTGCAGCAAATATTTTGAAGTTGCCTATTCTGATGATAAACTGATTGTCATGTCAAGTGAGGTCCCCTGATCATTAAGAAAGATAAATGCTAATTAACTTATATTCAATATTTAACCCTGCTTCGTTGGGCACCGCTTGCAAATTCTATCTTCGACTGGTATTTATACATGTATATATAGTGGAGGCTGTTTGTGCCTTCTCTCTCTATATATATCACTATTTATGATTCATCACTCTTAATTGGGTGAAACTCAAACTTGCTTTAGCTGATTTACACTCCAACAGACATGGCTCTAATTTATACCTAATCTTGAAAAGTCTGTATAATTATGTCATTTTAAAAGAGGGATAAGATTATCGATGCATGGCTATTTCGATAAGAAGAGAGAATTTGTTGGCGCTCACTGAATTAAGCACGTTTGAAGCAATGCACACTGATACCGAGTCCGTGTATCCATAAAGCTGATTTCAATACACACGAAATATCAATCTACATACAGGCTGTATCTACTCTGAATAAAACTTTCCAAAATAATCTAATTGATCACAATTGAATGCCTAATACACGACCTACTCACATACACACTTCAAGAGCACATCGGACAAATTATTGGCGTAGAATGCATCGCTACAGATAGAAAAAAGTTTTGTATCATATAGTGTTTTGTTTGTTAAAGATGCATAATCCGATTAAGCGCCACTCAATTACTATTTATTTGGATTGGGGGGGTAAAAATATTTGATTCCAGTCCATTAACCCACCTATCATAGTTCAGAGTTATTAGATATCGGTTTTTTAAAATCTATTATTTTTCTCCATCGAGAATTATTAGTGGCCAAGTAATCAGTCGACTAGCCGACGGCCTCGGACCAAATTGCGGATGAAGATGGATAACTCTAAAATCAAGATGCTTTCTGTTGATAATAATACCACATTTCGTCGAACAACATGTTGAAAAATAACACGTTTCGGGCAATTTTATACTATGATAGTTGGCAGTGGTTAGCATTATTTTTGGGCAACTAATCGATTCTGATAACTGAAGCGGCATTTCTCGAAATGTTGTTGTTAGCTGGAATCTGATTATATGGGGACCATCGAATCGGATTGAGTACCTTTAACGATCGACGGTCAAATTTTATATCAAAGTTGCCAAACTGATACGGTACCTTTCAGCTTACCGGGCAATCGCTATCATTTGTAATGAAAAATACATCGCGAAAAACCCCTAAACACATACATTTTTCGTTGAAAACGAGTACGAGTGATCATAATCATATAATGGAGAACCCGCCTTATTATCTACTGATTTTGGGAAGCGAAAACACGGACGCTCTTTATCAGAGATAATTATTGGAATTTTTACAAGGCTGACAAAAATACAAAACGTGGTATAAAACTTTCTCTTTTGAAAGCCGATATCCGGACTTTGAAAAATATACAAAGCCTATACGTAGACTGGTGGGTGTCTATCTAATTATTTTATGTCATTTATAGACCTATTTTTTGGTCGCGGGAGCTTGAGGTACTTGAGGATTACTACCTTTAATTTTAGGCAAGATTACACGTTTCCAAAATGCTGTCTCTAAAGAAGGCAAAAAAAAAAATCAAGTCTCTTGTCACAAACAAATCAGTAGTACAGAGCACGTTATCGCAAGTTAATTGAAACTGTAGCCCCGGAATCGATTACCGGAAATGAAGGCTCAGGTTACCCGGTAGGGGGCGCACCGAGTCATCAAGAAACGTCTCGTCCTCTCCAAAAATATCCTCATTCCAATTCACGAGACAACATCGGAGCTAAGTAGATAATAAGTATACGCAATGTACACACATTGGTATTCATGAAATTGATAGCATTTGGTACCAATAATCTACCGTGAAGAGAACTTTTTAAAAATAAAGATGCGACATGTCCGTTCACACAGCCGCACGGGTCATGGGGACTGGGATGGCTGCAGCCCCCCCCCCCAATCTTTTTGAAAACTTAAAATTCGGGCAATGTTCGGGCAAATTGGAGATATTTTCGTGCACTCTTCACGCAACTTGAATGGTTTCCTGGGGAACTTGTGGTAAATTACAGTATTTTTCACAATTCTGCACACATTATACATATATACTGTTAATTTGAATCTATTTTGTTATATTTATGTGTATATATAAGATATATTCTACAAAACTATGTTACAACCATGAGTACGTCATGTAAAACAAATGGAACAAAAGTCTCTGCCCCTCCCTAAAATGTTTTCAATCAACCGCTCCTTGTCACACTTGCACATTGCTTACGTAATTCCACCTTTACGCAAGCATACTCCCGGTGTAAGGACCGAAAGTGATTCCGATCCACCAATGGCTAGCATTTATAAAACAAATAGCACCTATATCTCCCCAATTTAAAGCGACTAGTAATATTCAAGCCTCAATTTTTACTTTGCTTTCCGGCGACCACGGTATATCTATTAAAGATGCTCTGTCCGATTTGACACCAAATTTAGTGAAAATTTCCAAATAAATGATCACCAGACAAAAGAAAAATTACTTCGTATCACAGTCGACCGAATATCCACAAAATCATCCGTAAGTAATAAGTCGAATATTATCACACAGGCTCAAAATTGAGAACGATCTTTGTTATGTAAGGCGTTTGGGCACGCATGCATGGTCGCTCTTATAACAGGTGATCATTTGGAATTTGGTAGGCTGACAAAAATTCAAAACGTGTTAAAACTCCATCTTTTGAAAGTCGATATATCTGGCCATCACAACCTCACAATTAGTGGTGTTTTTCTAAGTGCATCAGAATAACGGGTGCATGGGTCCGATCTAATTATGGTCTGCCATATAACACGTATAGATGTTGGTGTTATGGTGTCAAATAGAATAGGGCATCTACAATGTATGCAATACTTAAAATTGATATGCAATACTTAACATGAAACAATGCATTTCATTTTTTCTTTTACAAAATCAAGAAAACAAGTAACCAGTGTGAATGTTATCGAATGTTCTACGGCGCAGATACTAGCAGTTTGGCTCGGGTATAGATAAGTCCGTCGCCCCACTGCGAGGGGTAAAACTAATATGGCACTTGTTTGCCGTGGGGCTGCATCACGTGGGCGTTATTGTCGGAGTCCTGGTAGTCACGCCATATACATGTGGTGTACACTGCGAGACTGTTTTGGTGGAGACACAGAGGTTCAAGATTTCATGATTCAATAGTATATTTGATACAAAATTTCATAATAATAATAATGAGAAAACAGTACCCTGCAAAAGTTCATCTTATCAAGGCAGGGCCCTTTATGGTAATATGTACATATAGCATTTTATCAACGTATATCATGAGTTGCAGTGCTTATGTAGAAGAGGTGCAGTTGAAAATAATACAGGGACCGGATGGGGGATGTGGGGGCAGGGTGGGGTGGGAAGGGGAGGGGGGTCAACAGAGTATATAGTCATTTATCGCTTGTTTCAACTGAGTAAAATATGGTTGATTTACATTCAAGTATCACGCTGTGACCTGTTTTGCCGACATGGACCCATAATCCACACTGGCCGTTGCAGCCAGTAAGGACCATGGGGGCATGTCAGTGTGATCTGTGGTATCCAGGGCCTGGAACCTACGTCATAAAACAAAGTTTTTCATCGAAAAATGGCGGCTGCTCGGTGCGACTCGAAGTAAGTATTTATCGTTTTGCAAACTATGTTCATAAACCACTAAAAATATCATTGCTTATGAGCTGTAAAACATTGTTTGCTAGCTCACAGTCATCTATACCAATCTCAGTATACCATCAATCAATATTTGGTAGGGGAAAAGGTGCTTTTGTGATGCGCGTTAATAGTTTGTAATGTTTACATGGAGAATTGGAGATAATAATTTGATTGGTTTTCATTCAATTTCCAAGTTTTAAATTAAATCAAGTTAAATTAAATAATACAAGTTATCCAAATTGAGTTTCATCAGTGGAGACACCCGGCTAGAGAGGGTAGATTGAAGATTGAAAGTGATAGCATGACAGAATAAAAATTTCCCTCTCTATTCATGTATCTATTTACTGCTAGAAATCAGTCTTGTGTTAATGTGGATCATTTAAGAAAGAAATATAAGGCATTTTAAATAAATATTTGTCAATGAGAAACTTTTTTTTATAGATATTTTGGATATGTTTCATCAGTTTCTATTCGTAGCTTACATTCACATGGCAGTTGGTTCCAGAGACATCTAGCTCTAGTAGATGTTGCACTCTTAGCTTTGGCAGTTCTTTTGAATTTACAATACAGGTTTCCTTCTGCTTTGAACCTTGTATTGTGGTTATGAATTTCATGTATATTGGTGAATAGGGCAAATAATGATTTTGGAATTTTCGTTTTGTGGAATTCATGTAAATTTTTTACTAATTGCTTGTTCCCAATGTCCTACAGCAGTAGCAAATTATTATTCTTGCAAATTCGTGTATTCTTCTTTTGTTATAAGACAGAGTTGTAATAGATCTATTCTGTAATTTCTCAATCTTTTCAAGGTTTTTTGTTGTTGTTGAGCACCAAATGGCATTACAATAAGTAAGATGTGGAATAATGAGTACGGAATAGAGTGTCTTCACAGTATCCCTAGATATAAATTCACTGACCTTTCCCAAGACACCTAGATTTCTAGAGAGTTTTATTTTAGAATTGTGTCCACATGCATATCCCAGGATAATGTTTCTTCTAATTCCAAGGAATTTAGTGTTACTAACCCTGTGTATCTGTTTGTCATTAAGTTTGAGTTCGGGAAGGGTTTTTTTTTTTTACAGCGATCTGAATTCGTAAAAAGCATATAATTTGTTTTGTCCAAATTCAATGACAATTTGTTTGCAAGGAACCATTTATTCATTTTTTCAAGTTTTGTATTAACCACCTGGTATACCTTATTCATATCTTTGTCTGAATAAAATGCATTTTGCGTCATCAGAAAATAGTATCAGTTTTAGTTCATTGCAGACTTTTGGTAGATCGTTCATATATGCAAGGAATAGGAGGGGGCCCAAAAATAGCCCTGTGGAACCCCTCAGGTTACGTAGACATATGGCCATCGAACTGTACTGACTTTTATCTGTTTGTCAGGTAGCTACGAAACCAATTCAGTGCAACCCCACGACAACCATAATATTCAAGTTTGTTCAACAATATGTTATGGTCTATTGTATCAATTGACTTTGATAACTCTAGGAATACTAGTATGTTTTTTTATCCAGGGCTTGAGTTATTTCCTCTAGTAAGTCTGCCAAAGCAAGAATAGTAAATTTTCTTTTTCTAAAGCAATATTGACTGCTGTATAAGATGTTGTACTTGGTTAGATAATCACTCAGTCTGTTATACATTAGTTTTTCGAAAAGTTTTGAAAATATGGGCAATACTGAAACTGGTCTGTAATTGCTTAGAGGAGTTGGGTCTTTGGGCTAACGTTTGCTATCTTCATAAGATCTGGGAACACTCCATTGAGTTAGAGGCAATATAAAATATTCAAAACATTATTTCAAAACAGAGCATTTTAAGTCGTCTATTCCTGCAGCCTTTTTTGAACTGATATTGTTGAGGATTCTAGAAATTTCACTCTCATTCGTTGAATGTGTAAAGAAGGAGGAACTCATTGATTCATGAAGATAATCTATGGGATTTTCATTCGATTTTATCTTAGCAGCAAGTGTTGGTCCTATATTGTTAAAAAAATCGTTGAATTTTGTAGCAATTTTTTTATCCTTGATGTGTTTGTTGTCAGAAGAATTCTGTTGTGGTGCTATTTCCTATTTTTTTATTCAGGATACTTCTAATTAATTTCCATGTACCATGTATGTTATTTTCATATTGTTGGAACTTTTGGTGATAATAGTGTTGCTTTATGTCCGGATAATTGAATTTAGATTATTTATATATTTTTTGTATTTTTCACTGTTATAGATTGTTTTGTTATTTATGAATATCTTATATAATTTATTTTTCCTTCTGATCGAATTTAATAGGGCTTTTGTTAACAATGGGTTGTTGTTATTGGTCATTTTGACTTTTTTCCTTACTTTTGGAAAGAATTTATTGTATATGCTTACTATTTTCTCATGGAATTAGTTATATGCATTATTACAATCTTGACTATTCATCACCAAGCCCCAGTCGACGGAAGAAATTTCATTAATAAAGTTTTGGTTATTTCTCATAGAGTAATTTCTTTTGTAGATATATACATCTTTTGTCACTTTTTTCAATCCATTTTTTATTAGGAGATATATTGGTAAATAGTCACTTATGTCCTCCGCGAAAATGCCAGAGTCAATTGGAAAAGAAAGATGACAGTTAGAAATTATGTTGTCAATTAGGGTTGCACTAAATTCAGTTATTCTTGTGGGTTTGGTTATTGAGGGCAGAAACACGAATCACTTTAGAAGGTTCATGAAATTTTTACCACTGCTGTTTTCGGTACTTATATTTATATTGAAGTCTCCCATTAGAAAGCATTCTTTTTTTCTCTCTTTGTATTTGGGTCAGTAATGTTTCTAGTTTTCCCAGAAAGGGTTCATTATCAGAAGTTGGGCATCGGTATATACAGCCTATTAATTGGTTTTTCGTCTTTTCATTGGGTATTTCAACAAATATACTTTCAAGGCATTCACTGAAGACAGATAAGTCTGGACGTATATTAGATTTGATTGTATCATGAACATATATTCACACACCACCCCCATTTCTTTCACTTATGTGGTTCTCGTACAATGTGTAATTTGCCATTTTTATTAAATTCGTGGGAGATTCATTTGTCAGCCAAGTTTCGGTAATTCCAATAATGTCAAATCTGTGTCGACAAGTATAGGGAAAATTTTATAATTTATCCATATTTTTCATTAAATAGCGCATATTTAAATGTAACATTGATACATTTTGATTCTAATGTTTTAATTTAGCATTAAATTCTTCAAGAAGTACATAATACGAAAAGTGCGTTGGATTTGATGGGTCTAAGTTATAATCGTCATCATCCAATTGGTAATTTTCGCGGAAATCATCATTTAAAGTAAATGGATTCATAAGTAGGGATCTGTCCAAATTGATATCAGAATGGGTATAGTTGTTTTTTTTTAAATCGAACAGAGCCAATCGAAATAATGCCTTTTCCTCCATTTGATTGAACGAAAACAATGTTCCAATGCAATGGTAGCAATACCACGGCGTAACATTATCAATAAGTTTTTGAAAGTCTGTTTTCGACAGTTTAGAGCAGTAGAGGTGAATCCACTGGTCACACAGGTCACAGCATACAGCATCTTGGTTTTGAACATGGGTACTTTAGTGGAATCTTAATAAGTGTTGGTGGGGTAGAGGAGGGTAGTGGGGTATTGGGTTTGGGAGAGGGCCTCGCGACTTGGGCAGTAGGAAATTTGTGTATTGGGAGCTTCAAAGATGGTGGATTTTTATTTTTGTTTAGTGGGTTATAGGAATGGGGACTCGGTAACTGGCAGGGAGGAAATGCTGATTATGATTGGTTAATATGTATTTTGAATGACTCTAGATAATGGATATATAAGTTTCATATATAGATTTAGTTCCTCATCCTACAGGTTGGTGTAGACTTCTGGTGATGTTTTCAGTTTATAGCATTCTCTGTTCTCAGAAATTGTTTATAGGTATTTATCACTTCTAAATGAGTGGTTAATTTCTGAAATTGTTTTAGAATGAGTTAATTCGTGCTTAATAAGTAGCTTAACTAGTATCGCACTTAGTTTCCAAGTTTGCGGGTGCGGACAGTTTTTGTAACATACATTTCTTTCGCAACTTTAGTTGTCAACTTTAGTTGTCAATTGGTTTTTTTAGTCATTGAGAGGAGCACATATATACTGTATGGCAGGAAACACAGGAAAGAGAGTAGGTAAACAGAATAAGAAAGATGTTATATATTAGTGCATAGTTACATAAGAATAAAGACAAAGAATACATAGACAATAGATATGCATGCAATATATATATGCCAAAAATTAATATGCTATACATGTAGGGTACATGATTCATTCATACTAGTTTAGACTGTAGGAGCCTTATCTAGCTACATAGTTGCTTGCATGTCATAATAGGTATTAGAAGATAGAATTAAAATAATTTGTTATGATTCATTGCATTGGCAAGATGTTCATGTTTTGACAAAGACGAGAAAAGACAGTGGTCATATATAAAAGCTTCACATATACATTTGCATGCATAAACATTTACAATACATGTAAAGACAAGAGATACATTGTTCATGCATCAAAAATAATATATATACATATATACATACACATACATGCATACACATCTAGACATTACAATTACATACACATTGACAATACAAGTATTTAGACAGTTATGACAAGCATGCAAACTAAATGTTGATGCCTGTGCCTTAGCTTCCTCCTCAATGCATTCTAACTCCTTCACGTCCTTAACATGAATTTATCGCCCACTTTTAGAAGCGCCATAATTTTGCAGTCTAGGGTCCACGAATTCTGAACACAGTCAAACTCATTTACACCTATGTAATGGCTCACTTAGTGATTGTACCAAAAGAGAATAGTTTTTCAGTGCTCTCTTGGCCATGAATAGATCATGTTTGACATCATGTCTCACTAGACGAACTATGATTGCTCTCGGTTTCGTATTTGTTTTACGCTTCCCCAGTCGATATGATCTGCCAATATCATTATGTTCAACTTTAACACATTACGGAAGATGTTGTACGCTATTTTGTTGGTTTCCTCATTCTCCGTTTCAGGCACACCATGGATAAGTAAACAATTACGTCTACTATATTGAGCCAAATCATTTACTCCCTCTTTCATGTGCATGTTATCCATTCTTAGCTTCTGCACCCTACTTTCTAAGTCCTGAATACGTTGAATGATTGATTGGTCATTACTGTTTGAATCATTCACTGCTTTTGAAAATTCATCATTTGACACAATTGCTTGTATAAGGTTAGATTTGGTACAGTCTTTGTAAACATACACTCAGAATCATACTGATACTGAGTCTATTGCATTCCTATCAACTTTTCATTTCTGAACGGTTGTGGGCTTCCCCCAAATTACGTCACACCGCACTAAATATAAATCTGAAATTAGTTGATTGACAGGCGTAAACATGGTCACGTACCAGTGCCGTCATGGCCGCTTCAACCATGTGAAGCCGATTCTAAGAATCGGAATTAATAGTTGCAGGGTTTGTGACTTTTCGTTCGGCGGTTGTTTTACTGACAATAAAGGGAAACAGCTAGCTTCCGGGATCCAAAATAATATGTACAATAACTAAGACAGATCTTCTTGAAATTATAAAAAAATGTCTGTGGATCTCTTGGACTCAGAACGAATTATTTTTTAGATTGGCCAGGCGATTTGTCGCCCATGTTGTCAAAAAATAACACAAATCAACGGCCACGAATCAAAAATACATGAATGTCGGGACTATCTGCTAAAACAATTACAGAACTAAAGAAATAAAAAAAAGTTAAATGACATAACAGAACGATCTATCAGTTCCCCAGTACCGGCAGTAGTACCACCGCAGCCAAAACGAGCGTAGAGCAACACAATTCTACCACCAACCCCACCGAAACCCTCCCGACCTTACACAGCCGTATTATTAGCTCCAAAGATTGGCCAGTTGTACCCTAATTACAGTTGCCTGCAATCCAAATTCCGGTGATTCTTGATTTTAAACTTTCGACCGCTCGTCAACAATCTACTTTATTTGTCGATTTGTGAATTTCTCTTCCGCTATAACATGACGTCATGGATACTATTTTAACAACATTTAGCCACACCTTCGGAATTTCAACACCGAGAGCACGTGACATGTTACTAGTTTTTTATTGGGGCACACATTTCTTGGAGCTAAGTTTTGATTGGCGGTAATTACAAGGAATCCCGGGTTTGGGAAATGAAAACTGAACGAAAGGTCGTCAGACCCACTTTTTTTTATATGTGGGTATGTAGTTTACTCCAGACTGGATTTGGTATTGCCATTGGATAAAATATTCTCAACGATTTTATCTGCTAAGCTCTCTACAAGCTTTTTTAGAAGCTTGTCATCTTTCAAAAGAGTGTCCGATATCAATTTCTTAAGCTCATCCTCTTTCGTATCTTTCCCTGAAGTTGTCGATTTGCGTCTTCCCGCCATGTTCAGTGTTCGCGCTGGACCGAAAAAAACTTTAGCCAAAAGTTTAGCCAAATGAAAATTTTATTAGCCAAATGAAAAAAACTTTAGCCAAATGTTTTTTGGCCAAATTAAAAACAACTTTGGCCAAATTAAATCTTCGTTTTCTGGTCGGTTCACAATTAATGACTAAAACGTAAAATCTAACAGACAAAGGTAAAATACACAATAGTTTAAATAATTTTGATGAACTACAAGTATTTTTATAAATATCATTTATTAAAAATTTATTAATCTTTATGTGAAAGAGTGATTTGGGGGGGGGGGTTAACCCGGTATTGTCCTTCTTAATGTCATTATTTTTTTGTTTTATATCAATATCTATTTTTAAATCATTAAATTGTTATCCGTGCGAAAATATCTAAGTGACATCTGGAAACTAATAACTTAAAGGTACTCAACCCGATAAAACTCCTCTCAATTACTATTTCAATGGCTTCGGGGGTCAAAAATATTTGATTCGAGTCGAGGAAGTCACCCATCAAAGCTCAGATTTGTTAGATATCGATTTTAGAAATCTATTATTTTTCATTATCGGGAATTCTTTCTGGCCCAGAAGATAGTAAAAAATTCGTTATTATTACCCACTTGATTATAGAGTTATCCATCCTTGTCTGTTTGAATAGAATTTTGGCGTAAAATCTCGAGCATGTTACCAAATTGACGGCAGTTATAAGTACTCATCTCGAGAACATAAGAATTTTCAAAAATCAATATCTAATGACTCTGAGCTTTGTTTGATGGGTTCCTCGACTCGAATCAAATATTTTTTACCCCCAAAGCCAAAGAAATAGTAATATAGGACCCTCTGATCGGATTGTTGTTGTTGGAATCTGTTGAGATGGGGACCCTCTTTACGGGTTGAGTACCTTTAATATTGTTACGCCATTATCAAATTACAATCTGTCATAAAAGCATGCATATTATTTTGACTGTATCGGTATTGACGACAAATAGCCACAAAATATCTGGCGTGATTCACATTTGGCTGATTAAGCTATTGTCTTACACTTGGTGCTCATAAACATCGACCGTCATAAATACAATGTCATCATAAACATGCATTGTGCAGGCGCGCCGTGAGTGACCAGACAGACAATGGGCTGACTGGGGGATTAGGGGATTAAATGTAAAAATTAATAATGACCTTTTGCTGCTTCGTGCAGAGTGACGTAATCTTTCTCCAGATTAAAACAGCCTGCACATGTTACGAACAAATTGCTTGTATACCGGCGTCAATGCACTTTACAAAACATTGCTTTCTTCACATTGTCATAATTCAACCACGGTCGGTTTAATGTCCATGCGTCTTTGTTTGTCCGTCTTGTGAAAACTAAAGATGATTGCATATCACTTTATGATCGCTTGGTTGATAGAGTTGTCGATCGGGTTTCCCTTTGTACGATATTTCATAAGTACGACAATAATGAAATGCTTTCGTCACCTAACTTCGTCTTGAATGTCGATCTATTGAGCGCTTTTATTAATTAGCTTTCTGGCTCCATGCTATCAGTCTCCATTTGGGTTCAAAAAAAGGTTTAGCCAAAAGTTTAGCCAAATGAAATTTTTATTAGCCAAATACGAAAAATATTAGCCATTGGCTAATTTGGCTACCGACAGCGCGAACACTGGCCATGTTGCCTATTTTCGATGTGCAATCGCTTTTTTAAAGTACAGTCACTAGAAGTCACACCGTAGCCAAATCGATTTTATCTACTAGCTTTCATAATATACTATAGATTATATTTTAGCTTCGTCTCTATTTAGATATCATCTATATTGTTAGATATTATCCAATTTTATCGTTGTCAAATTTTCACCGCTGTTTATATACCAGACTGGAAGTTACCATTTATAGAAATGTGACTAAAAAGGTACTAGCAATTTCCGTACCGGTTAGACTTTTGCAGGATGTATGTATTCTCCGACGTATCTTCGCGGATGCCTTATTGTTGCAGTAATGGTGTGAACAATGGCTGGACAACTCTTGAAGAGTTTATTGCGGGAATATAATGCATAACATACTGTCCCGGTAACTTTGCTGTACCGTAACATGGGGTGACTTTGGACAGCGAGGTTACTTCAGACACGTAATATGTTGTGATCCGCCGGGATGAGGGTGCACTGTTCCGAGTGATTTAGAGTGCTTTCAGACACGTAGGATGTTTGACAAAACCGCCGGGATGAGGGTGCACTGTTCCAAGAGATTTAGAGTGTCTTCCAAGAGGCACGTAGTGTGTGTTCGATTCGCCGGGACGAGGGTGGACTCGATAGACTGTTCCGAGTGATTTAGAGTGCCACCATCGAGACTTTGATCCCCCATTTCCTCCACGAGATGGGCTGATTCTCCATCCTCATGCTCGTCCACGCTCACAAGACTAATTATCAACACGACAACGATCACCCTATGAAACCTTAATTACGCCAGATTCTCACCCGATACTGCTTTATTTCCTCTAACGTCAAATCCTGAGACTTTCTTTTAGACTACCTAATTGATTAATTGATGCAGCCAGCACGGTTCACCATGGCCCGCATTATCACACGATTTAACCAGAATGACGACTTCTATCGCGGACTAATGGCATTCATGCACCGCTAATGTTCAACAATACTAAATCGCTAGTTATTACGGGCTTAGCGTTGCGTTTATCACCAATAAAGTATATCTGATTGCTGGAAGCTCGTTTAAAGCGATTATTTCCAATGATTGACACGGTCGAAGTACCTCTAAAGCGTTGGAGCAGTTCGTCTTTGAACAGACATTTGATAATGTCAATAGCATCTCTGAAGAGAATCCTCAAGAGACCTGCTCTCCCTATCTGTGTTGAGGCAGTTAGTGGAAAAATGGTGTGATAAATGGTGCGGACCATAATGTCAATAGTTCGCACTTTATGGCGACACTTAGACATCTCGATTTACAGTGATATCTAAAAGCATCTTTTTTGATTGCTTAATGTTCCCATGAAAAATCTCGGTTTATGTAGTACACGTTAGTATCGCTTGGTGGCACTTAACTCATAAAGCCACAAGATAGCAACCAACCTGCAGTTTTAGTTGTATATTCTACTCTCCTGTGAACAGCTGTCATACCGCGACTGGAAACGACAGTCTCAGACCAAATATATTTTTGTTTAAAATTCCGGTCTTTACGTGGCCATTTTGATACGTCCGCGAGTTGATGTGTATCGGGTTGTTGGTTAAAGTTGTAATTGGTGTTCTGGAATCGAAACTAACACCACTTGTCGATTTGTTTAACTGAAATGCGACATATAGACTATACAAAAGAAAGTAATTGTGTTATTTAAAACTTAAATTTTGGCTGTGATAAATCCTTATAGTTTAGGTAATAGCAGTGGTCAGACTAGCGTAGCGATGGCAAAAAACTCTGCTTCGCAGTTTGTAGACCTTGGCGTCTATAATTATAACTTTCTGGCGACACTTAGACAGCTCTATTTACAGTGATATCTAATTAAAATCATCTTTTTGTATTGCATAATGATGTTCCCACGAAAAACCTCCGACTAGTATATATGTCTGGATTCAATAACTGAGATCTAAATGACAGTTCAACTATATATATATCATTCACAGCAGACCTAACACATGTATTTACATGCTATTCTTAAGAGGGAGGTAAAGTGGCAACATTTGAATGGGGAAATCAGTGTTAATTTTTGAGAAAAGATTGATCAAACCTTACAAAGTGCAGGTGACGATATCATACCTTTTTGGAAAGCTTGAAGACTTATCTAGTGACAACGAGAAGCGGAATTTTGATTTTCATCCCAGGTTGGACATTATTGGACATAGTTAAAAAGTAGGTCACCATTGTTTATCATTGTTTGTAATATTTCCATCAAATGTCACAAAACATAAAATGAAATATCTACTTCGCGTTGTCACTAAATATATGCTCAAATATTCCAACAAGACATGAAGTATTATTCTACGTTTTGTAAATATCGAGTAATCTTCCTCTTAAAGGAACTCAAGTCACTAACAGTGGGTGAATGTGGAAACAAATATAACAGTATGTAAAACATCATCAAGAAGAACATGGTGAAATAGACCGCGTTCTTTTATTCATTATTGATAATACTCCAACAACAAAAATCTGGTGTTGAAACCATTGTTCTGTAAACAAAACGGTTACAATGGTTTGTCAACACACATTGCTAAACGGGCAGTAAGTTCCAATAATTTTGTTCAACAAAGTCAATATATTTTTTCATGTATATATATACCGTTTGGTGATAGTTGCTTTGCAGACTTTTGTGTTATTTCGTATGAATCCACTTCGAGGACCGTTAGTCCCTCTATCATTCCTGTTTCTAAATTGTTAGAAAATTTATCAACTTACATTTGTATTCTTTTCCGACATAATTGTCCTCGGGCAAATAGGTTCATATTGGACCTAAATATATATTCACATGGGTTCATATTGATTCTGAAACAAGCCCATGGTGAGCTGGTATCAGTTATTTCGTTGAATGGCGCGGGCCGCAACGAAAACACACTATAAAGAGCACGAATCTGTTAAGTCGTGTCGATGAAAAGGGGTATATTAAATAATGCCAATATGGGCTTAATTCGTAAGGAAATAGTTCCGTATTGGACTCTTTTAAAACCGCGTTTTAGGTCTATGTATAGCGTATGTTGAGGTTACAATGTGATCGGTAATACTGACAAACATAACAATGCGATCGGTAATATTGATACAAATACAATGTGATCGGTAATATTGATAAACGTACCAATATATGCCTCTCACAATAGATGCTCAAATCCAACTCACGGACATAAATGTTTAAGCGACAACAAATTTGTTATTTTCCTCAGTTTTACATTTGTTACCTCGATGACGCTCTTACATGTATGCGGTCAAGAAAGTTAACTAATATTCATTTTGTATCAATTGCGATGAGTTATGGACGATAAATCACAATGACGTCATTTATGTCGGTTGAGGTCCCTAGTTATATGACGTCATGAAACATTGACATAATTAAGCTGCATTGACGTCACGTAACGTGTAATATGATCGCACGTGGTACGTAGTGGAGCAACCACACATGCTGCGATTCGATATTACATATAGAATATGTAGCTAGTGCCGTCGCTTAAACTGTCCGTGAGGGGGTTTTGAGCATCTATTGGACGAGGCTCTGTCGAACGGACATAAACAGTTTAAGTTACAGCATTAGCAACATATTTTATTTATCCACCGCACATAACTTGCTTTTTGTCTGTCATTTTCCTAAGTTTTACATTTGCTACGTCGATGACTCCCTTACATGTATGAGGTCAAAAAAAAATATTGGTATTCATGACGTGGGGAAGACCGGAGTGCAGCTTAGCGTGAAATAGTTCGTTGGTTTTATTGACGGTAAAAACGATTCAAAATTGCAATGACGTCATTTTGGCAGGTTGACGTCCCTAGTTACCTGCGCAATTTGCATATCAAATGACGTCATGAAAGTAGTACTAACCTAATAAAGCTACGCTGACATAATAAAGCTACATAGGCGTAATACACGTAACGTTTATTAGGCAGGCTTTATGTAGGCAATAGAGGCAGTGAGAGGTGGATAAATAAATATATGGTGATAATTAGGTGTAGTTCCACAATTAATAACTAGAGTCCACTATTACTACACCACTCGAAGAGACATATAGGCATACGTGTTTGTAATATCATCACAATAACATACCAAATGTGTTTGGGGGGGGGGGGGGGTCCTAAACTAATATTATAGTTGTATATCACTAGCAGGTTATCCGGTTATTGGGCAAACCTCGTCATTCTCCATAACCGCCCCTATAAGAGGTCAAATGTCGAGGAGAATGGTTCCCGGCGTTGCCCAGCTTGAGAAGTATTAAAACCTTTACAACCTTTTATGTGGGTTTCTATCGGTTAAAGCCATATGGGGACAGGGCTGGAGTGTCTTCGTTTGAGGGTTCTCCACCTTGGAAATTCCAACTACACACCCTTGACCCAGATCAAAAGTCCTAAACTTTGGGAAATCTCATTTGCACATCACCCTTGCCTCGGAATTTTCCAACTGATACTTCAAGATTTCCATCTTTTGGCAATTTCCAACGCAACATCGCCGGTTGAAAATTTCCAGCTAAATTTCTGTTTGAAGATTTTACAGAAACGGCGAAAGTAGTAAAATATTCGATTTTTGGCATATTCCATACCAAATATATGTTGGAAAATCAAACTATCACAAAAATTTCAACCTACAGGTGGTGCCGATATGTATATGTATGTCCCTTAATTGTTATAGTAATTGAAGAGTGTCTGTGTATATTTAATTATGTCTAGTCTAATGATATGAAATAAGTGTTCACGGCGGAGACCACATAATAAGTGTAATCTTGTCTGGATTCTGGCCCACAAAGCCAAATGACGTCATGGGCCATGTCATGACGTCTTCGCTGGTTTTCGTTCAGCTAACCAACGAAATTGGTCAAAATGAAACTAATTTATAGGCCTAAATCGCGTAGGAATTCTCCCAGAGAGCAATACATGACCGAAGTCACGTGATTTTTAACCCCTATTTTATGTACTGTGGCAGATCCCGTCGAAATTCTTCTTCATGGTATTGTAAACATTAATGAAAAGCAACAGCGCGCCTGCCTGCGGTGCATTGTGGTTGCTATTATGCAGGATTTATGTAGGCGATAGAGGTAGTGGACGGTGGATAAATAGCGTATATTGAGATTAAATAATGTCAATATGAGCTTCAGTATTTCGCTCATTAAAATAAGTTCGTTATGTGCTTATTTTCACGAGAACAGGCTGCATTTTCAGAGTAATAAGTCAGGATTCTTCCTGACATTTCCATGTTCTCCAAACATCTTACTTCGATTCACACTAATACAACTGCCTTGTTTCCAAGCAGCTTGTTCACATTGACACCAATCTGAAAACGTCTTATGTACACGACAAAATCTTCCAATCGAATATCTTGGCTGAAAATTCGGCACAAGTTTCGTAACCGGACAACGATCAACCAATATAGGTAAATTCGTGGAACGCTCATACGTGTCTGTATTTATGCCAATCATCGAACATGTTGCCACTTCATGTAAGAATGCTATCATGTATGTCCTAATGTATCACCATGGTGCATGATCATCGACCGCTGATAACTAATACGTTCGTTTCATTAGACTCTTGTGTCACGACCATGTCCATGCGACCGAATTATTTCGGCCAATCAACCTTTCCGGAATATAATTGGTCAAACGTTCGTCACCAGAACAGTATTGTTCCATGGGCATGTATAAGAAATTACCTGTTTACCTGTATATAATTCAGAAACCGCTATTTTTTATTCAACACGAGATCCCATATAATATATGATTAGTTTTGTTGTGATGCGTAACATTGCATTATTCCGGGCGTCAATATGTACTGATATATATATATATATATATAAGTTAGGTATATAATGAGAGTTGGTGTAAACAAATAGTTATTCCCAATCAAACAAGTAAAACAGTTTTGAAAAATAATATAGTGATTATAATAATGGGTGCTTTTAATGGGATGAAACAACAAGCATAGTGTGGCTTCTTTTGTAGTCCTCTCCCAGAGTGTTCATTGCTTCAATGTTGGTGAACCATTTCTTATTTATCGAAATGGCCATACACATTGAGCTGTCCCTATAGAAAACTGTATTGACAAGAAGCACACAAGTATGGTCACATTAAATATACACAATCCGTATTAAATCTCCTAGATTACTATTTCTTTGGCTTCGGGGGTAAAACATATTTGATTCGAGTCGACGAACCCACCCATCAAAGCTCAGAGTTATCAGATATCGATTTTTGAAATCTGTTATTTTTCACCACCCGGAATATTTGGCGGCCTAGCAAATATTCGACGAGCCGATCGACATATACTCTCGATACCAAATTGCGTTGAACAAAATGTTGATATATAACACGTTTTGGAAACTTTTATACTAGAGTTAACAGTGGTTAGCATTATTTTTTTTAGTAATTAATCGATTCCGACAACTAAAAGCGTCTTTTGAAGAAATGTTGTTGTTGTTGTTGTTGTTGGAATCTGATGAAATGGGCATCGGATTGTGTACCTTTAAATGTCGAAATATATATAAATTTAAGTTTAAATTTCTGCTGGCGATGGCGTAAGTGCACCTTTTCCAGGTGGACTCGCACAAGATCATCACGTCATCTCCAGCAGTCGCTCGGGGCTCGCGTATAGTCTAGCTAGGCTGTCCCCCCCCCCAGTTTGTTCCCAAAATGAGGTTTAATCCTACATTGGGACGCTCATGCAATAGCACATGTTCTAATATATTTGATGATCAGTTCAAATATATTTAAATTTTCCTTTGAAGTGTGTGACAGTTGGAGTGGTCCGCGGATACTTGTCGCTAAGAGTTTGTTTGCCTCGTTCTGAATCATAGAACGACTCGAACCATAACACAAATCAGGTCAGTCCACGAAAGCGTTCAGAATGACAATAAATTAATGGTGGATAATATACTTCAATATCCATGAAATTACTCACTAGCAAGCCTGTCAAGTTGGTGTACCCGGTCATCAAGAGAAACTCATTAATTACCAGGGCACTGACGGGTGCCTCATATCCTACACTTTGTTCATTACCGGTCTGTTGTCCCAGTGGTTCTTCATTTCCTCTCCATATCTCAACTTCATTAAAAATCTGCTTCGACTCATTTAATTCAACGGGGTTGTGCCGTGCGCAATTTCCTTACTATAAGCCGCGTTTGACGCACTTTAGCTCAACTATATATATCCTGCCCCCAGAACTGAATGCGAGAATATTATCAGGAGAGAATGTGATAATTAACTAGTTAGAAGATGACAGGAATTGAAATTTCACTTGATAAAGGCTTCACATAAGGCGAAATCTTGTGTGCATTATACACTAATGAGTCTAAAAAAGTTTTATCATTCTATTCCTGTCACCTTATAGATTTATTAAGACCCATACGACTATACATATACATAGTCATAATAAACCTGGAGAGGTGGCAATGACGAAGTTATATCAATTGTGCTCCCACCCCTTTATGATTTATTCTTTATTACAATAAAATATTTTACCCCCTTAATTAGGAACTGCATCATAACCCAGGATTTCCCTTCTGATAAAATATGTGTAGAGTTGGGGGGAGCTTTCGAAATTACCTTGTCTGGATGGTATATGGATCTTCATTTGAGATATGGGGCTTCTTGAGAAAGTTTTGTTCCACATGAAAAACATTTTATGGCGACGCGAATATGATAAATGATACTTCGACCAAGTTGATACTCAACCATATTTGTATCGTAATACCTTGTCATTTTCTTCAACATTCTTTCCAAATTTTCAATCAATAATTCCTTAGATTAGATACTTAAATCCTTCGATTATACAGTTGTGTATGTATGCTGAATTAAACATATTCATTTGTCTAATTATATGAACACATGATATATGGCATAAACGTTTATTAGATAACGGGAGTGGGGGACAATTGCTGGTCTCACTTATGGGTACCCCCTCTCCAATAATTGTGCAGGTATGTTAGAGAAAACTTCTTAGTTGGTAGCGAGTTCTGTAACCTGCATACAATCATGGATACGGGACAGCCACGTGCATTGGCTCTCGATCCGACGGTGTTTCGACATCGTCGTCCCTGCACATGAGCGGATGTACGACATTTGCCCATGCAGTGTGTTTTTAGATTTGTATTTAATTTGCTTCTAAATCGTTATCAGAGGACCGACACTTCATTTGTAATGCTAACGTTACTGGATACGCAGACGAGGACACAGATTAAATAAAGTCCGTTTGATACCCTTCGACCGTGTCGAATATATCTCACAAATAAAATCAACCTGTTCGGAATTTAATTAGATTATACTGCTTTTTGATATCATCTGAATGTTAAAAAAAAGGCTGGAAATATTTCCATATAATTTTATTCTGTGGTAAAACAATAAACAAAGGTGAACACACAATACTCAGAAATGACAATCAGTGATGGGTCAAATACAAAATAAATGTAATCAATAATAATTACAATTACTTTAAAATCTCAGTTCTAAATACAATTAATATAAAAGTCAAATCAATCAATTATAATTACCCCAACCCCAATGCCATTAACTACATCTCCGTTACTTTAAGAATCCCATCCAGGTCATTTAATGTTTAATTTAATAATGATATTGCGAGTAAATATTTGGTAGAACCTAGTTACCAAATCAGCAAAGCCAGTCAATGCCTGCACATGTATCTATATACCTGCCTGCGAACAGACCTGCAATCAATATGATATTGTGCTCTACGGTCTTAAAGTGATGTGCAACACTCCGCTGATGTGTTCCGATCGGAATAACAAATACTCATGCAAAAATAAGTTCTTTTCATGAATTTGATATTCAAATAGTCAGAAAATAGCGCCATTGTTATAAACGAACTACAGCATGAGTATTTGTTATTGAGTTCGGAACACATCAGGGGAGTGGCCCACTCACGTTAAATTTGATAATATAGTGCTCTCATCGCTTTTTGTGTGAAAAGAATACCACCGAGTCGATTGTCTATACAAAAGAATGAATATGCTGATATATTTCATTCCTGTCTCGTTTGAGTATTACTTAAAATATTAAAAGAATACCGTTAAAGATGTGACCTTATATAAACTTAGATATGACATAATAAAATGTCTCTGTATATTCTTCCGCGTATAGCACTTCTCGTTCCAAACTTGTTATTGTGTACACTATAATGTAAATAAAAAAATATCGGTTTCGTAAAAGTCAGCCTGAACACCGTATGCATGAATCTTCTTTAGTGTATATGCTCACGGGACAGAACGAAGGGAACAATTGTCACGCGTGTCACCGCAGAGTATCCCCAGAAAAGGTGGTTTTCCGCTAAGATTTATTAATTTTTCTGATGTGGCTCAATTTGAAAGATGTCTTAATCTGGCCAGTAATGACTGATACTAAAACACGTTCATACCCTTTCATCCAATTGTTAATATTCAAAAGATCATTCACATTCCATCTAAGACAAAGTATGCTACATGTGGATATTGTTCCCTTCAGGTTGCCTCATGAGCACACTAAAGATCATTCATACCTATACGATGAATGTGATACAGAGATCCAAAGTTGGCATAAATGTAGTTTTTCTTTTTAACTTTTCACACCGAGTCCCATACTCAACCAAAGAATGGACGAAAACGTTGTATCCAAAAATCCCCTGCCCGTGGTAGTTTACCAAAGATCGTTCAAATCTGACCACCGATGACTGAGATATAGAGCTCTAACGTTCGGACGGACGGACGGCTCGACGGAACCAATGTATATACATCCGCTAGATTTCGTTTACTGGGGGATAATAAACATGTGTAGTTTGTTATGTGCCCTAGCAACAAGTTTGAACCATTGAAGGTTTGCACTATCCAATGTCGATTTACCAACATCAGAAACGAACAGCCTTAATCATTTCATGACCGGAGCTGCCCTGGTGTAGCATTAAAGATCATGTGCCCGTGCATTATATTACATACGCGAGTGTCACAAAGGCAGCCCCGCATATATACGAGAATTCACTGGCTTACACGGTCACGGTAAATGGTGTTAGGTGTGTGTATTCTCTTATATATGTTATGGGAGACTCGCATGTATAAGATAATGCATTGGCACAAGGTTTTCGCAAAAAAAATCAGGAAGCTCGATCCAGTCATGAAAGTGTTAATGCAGAACGTTTGTGTAAGTTGTGCTATCTGAAAAAGAACCCCGCCCACGCCAAGACATCAGTGAAGTCCATTGGTAGGCGGTAGCTACGGTTCTCTCGTGAGATTTCTAAGTCTTTCATATAGTTGCAGCTAGCATTGTATAAGTGCCCCGGTTCTTGTTTTAGAACCCGGGATTAGTTCATAAACTAATTCCTCAACTATGTTGGAGAAGATGAGAGAAATGTCAAGCAGAAGGCGATGCAGGATTTTAACAAAGTTGGCGACGAAGAAGTCTTGGATATCATGAGTAGCTAAGGGTGCACAAAATGCCAAATGAAGGCAACATCACATAATTCGTGTGGGAAATATTCCAAGAACATAATTCAGAAACATGCCTTCATTCATGACTGTTGGGAATATGTATTTCCGACGCAATATGTATAGTGCTACAGACACTAAAGAACCGATCAATGGATTTTGATGAATTAGCAGAGAAATTCCTTGTTTTCTTCAAGGAGGAGATTGAAACCATTCGGAAGGATTTTCCAAAGTGATCTTCCAGACTTGTTCGAACTATGAATGACTTTAAGCTTCAATGTCCTACTGGAAAAAAATAATGCTTGACAAAATTTTCGCGCCTCTCAATAGGCAGACCATATCAGCTGAGAGCGGTAGAAGATATTACTTTTATGATTTTAGATTTAGTTGCATTTTAAAGTCCTCAAGATGGCGAGATGCTGGTAGCCCGTTTATTCTATACACGCGTTTATTGTACACTCAATGGCTTATTTGTGTGAAATACAGCAAAATACAGAATATTTCAAAACGTTCAATAAACAATTGTGTATTGTTCTTGAACAATACAAACCGATTACGTCAACAACGTCATTGGCGATGTCAACCGTAGCAGACACTTCTTCACTAAATGATTAGGTATAGTCTACACTAAGCACACGTTTGTGCAATTAAATAAACAATATAGACCTAAATTTTTGAATAGTACAAGCTACAATCTTCAGAATGTGCAATAAACATAGAACAACACAGTTCTGTGAACATATTAAAGTTATTGCACTCGTTTGTCATGCTGCGAGGTAAAACTCGAACCTCCGGTTCTCGTTTTACCATCGCGTCAGAACAAACTCGTGCAATAACGTTACCATGTTCACACACTTGTGTCGTTCTATCTATGTATTACACAAAATATAACCGGCATACATTTGTCCGTGTATATAGCCTTGTTTTGTTTGTCGGTGGTTGGCCTAAACCTGCTGCACTGCGTTATAGTTTTGTAGGGTATAATCATGTTCTAGTGGGATTGTTCGATTGGTAATAGGACTAGCCGTTTGTACGTGTTGTCATGTTAGTGTTGTTGTTCGGGTCAGGTTGTATGTGTCTTAATTATGTCTGAAAAACGCACATTTTATACTTGAATTTGCGTAACAGGAGCGTGTGAATATACTGTTCCTTCTCCGGCATCTATAAGCTTGCATAACATAAAAACTCTCCGTTGGCGATTAATGGTAACGTCGTACAACCATGTTTTTACAAGGCAATAATTGTGTTGTCGAACTGATACGGACCACCGATCGCCCAAACAAATGAAACATCAGAACACGCAGCCTGTCGACACAAGATATAGAGCAGGTTTTGCTTGTTGTATATCTCGCAAATAACCATGTGTATAATAGAGGCTACCAGCATCTGGCCGTTGGTCTTTCGTTCCATTTCGCAGAGTAACCCGTATTTGTGTTAAGCTTTTATTCTGAATTTGACTGGTTCCTACCTGTATGTTCATGTGCATATCGTGCTAAATATGTAGCCAACATATGTTACAACGCATGATTCAGATTAATGTCGAGTTAATACGGGAACAAGCATGCGTGCCATACACTGCTAATGTCGAGTTAATACGGGAACAAGCATGCGTGCCATACACTGCTAATGTGAAATGACATTCGCACTCTCGGGAGTATTTAACTCTTATTATTCAATACTGAGGTCCACACTTGAAGAACGCGTTGTGTTATGTGAGAACATAGAAAAAGTCTGAAAACTTCACATAAAGTTCAATATGAATCACGAAAGTTCAATATGAATCACAGAGAAATATGTTGAAATCGTTGTCGAAATATAGAAACACACTCAAAGCAGAGTTAACAACGACATGTACTCTCACATGAGACAACTCACCAATCTCTAAACTTGTTTCTTATCTTACCGATATTCACCTGTCACATCACCGATTTTTACAAGATTCTTGTAAATTCAGAGAAACAAGGATTTCGACAGCTACAACAAACTGATCACATAATATCAGAATCGTGTTCAAACTGGTCCATAAATGATGGGTTTCCCAAATAATTGCCTGATTTTTCGTTGGACTAATTCTCTATATACCGTAGTATAATATATCTTATTGGATTGCCATGTGAATGACACATTTCAATGAGACAACTGATGCACCACTTTTACAGTGAATTCAGTTGTTTTATACGATACGAGTTGCATACATGTTTCGCGCATTAAAAATCGGTGATATCATTAGGATAATTAGAATAATTATAATTTTAATGGGTGTTCTGACAGAATATTTTGGTAAGATATAGAACTCTGGTAGAGATTGACAACTCACTTGTACATGTGGTCTTAGATTACGTTTTCCCTGGCGGTTTGAGTCCGGGAGTTCCTGGCATAGTAAGGCCGTGTTGATGTGCCAAGAATTGTGAGAATATTCCAGGATATAGGTAACTAAAGTTCGACGATAACGAGAACAGATTTGAGAAGTTCAGACTGGGTAACGGATAGTCGTACACTCGTTTGTCCATGAGTCCAGATCCCATGAAATTGACAGGCCGCTCACCAGGTTCTGGCATTGTTCTATAACAAGGTTTTCCGTCCTTAATTAACACGGGAACAGCAACTCTCCTTGGTGAAGGCAGGGGGATGATGTCGATACCACGCTCTCGTTTTTGACGTTTGAGCTGTGGATAAAAAGGTAGATAAATCACTAAATATAACAAGAGCACTGCAAGGTGTGGTATTATACGTCCACCGGTTTGTTTAAATTAGTATTTGATAAAGAGATAACCTTGAACCAAAATATTTATTTGGAAATGCAAATAAAACCACAATAACCGTCAAAATTCAGTATTTGCTGTCATTTAAGCAGCAACAGCCCATAACAAAAGGGCCCAACATGATAAAATAATCTGACAAATCTCCCATTGGAAATACGTTTATATTTGAGCCAACTCAGACACATAAGAAATTTGATGGTGATCAATTTGTCACCTGGAAACAAAGAACCCATTATAAGGCGAAAAAGGACCACATGCATATATGAATATATTGAATAAAATCCCTGATTAATACGGGGGTGGGGGTGATTTCGTTCGTCTATGCAGAGAAATGATTTCCCAGTGGAATTAGCCATTCGTTCAACTGAAACTGGCAACATCGTGATATGGGCCAGCGTCCGAAACAACGATATGTCATATAAAGCAAACAAAATCATTTTTTTCTCATCGAATTCCTTTTCATAAGCGATTTAGTAATTTGATGGGGGGCATTGAGCCGAAAACAAAACTACAAAATGTTTACAGCGGTAGCTTTGGTGCATAAGTATCGCCCACTTAATGAAAAATACACATTCCACCCTATATTTAGCTATATCTTAACATGTCTGCATGCCACCCTTATGGTGCGCTGGTGCGACATTAAAGGTCCTGTGTCAGTGCATTCTCTTGTGTATACGAGTCTCCCACGTGAAACCTCCCATATATATAAAAATGCACTGGCTTACACGGTAAAAGTAAATATTAATAGGCCAATGCATTATCGTATTATATAATTATATGCGAGACTCCCTGTGGGAGAGTCGCATATATATAAGAGAATGAATTGGTACATGGTTTCACAACATTGCAGGAAGCTCCAGTCATGGAAGTGTTGAAACCACAAGGTATAAACCTGGTTTCCAGTAAAGAATCATTATGAAAGTAAGAAACGTCTGTTGATTTTCGTACCGCAAATGCGCTTTCCATAGATATACGAAGAGAACAGAAGCAAGTGCAATCATATTAGACTCCAAAATCAATTAAATACTATACACAATTCGATTGATCAACCCCAGCGCACGCATATGATGAATCAATGTGAAGTTGTAGTTTGCATGTGTGAACTGTATCCGGTAAGAACAAAAATAAATCATATTCCAAAGTTCATCGAGAGGAATACATTCGGTTACGATTCATTCAGAAATTAGACTACAATCCAAGCAGTGCCGGTGTGTACCAACGGCTGTGGCACTAGTGGTGAATAGGTGCGTGATTACAGCCAATCACTTGGCATCGCGCCAACAAAATTTACATTGACTCAGGCGGATTAATACCATTTCGAAAAGCCGCACATGACACCAAAACCAGACAATCCAAAATGATTGCGTTGTTCATTAAAGTTAATTTATTGTCCAACTTCGTTGTACTAACGAAAATAGACACAAAAAGTATAGGCAAATTGGGGGACTATATTTTCCATCGCCAGCCAGAGCGCGCAATACTGTCGTGTTGTATACGGCTGTGAAGCGTCACTACCAACGCTGTAAATGTATGCATTTTGCAGATTCTTTTAAGGAATTTGATCTGTTAAAAAGGCATAACGCTCTAGTTTTGTTTTCATGTGATATACAATATCATCATTTCGTTATGTTGGGATGTAAGATTTTATGAAACTCGTTTCATAAATTTGATTCACAACTCGTCTACGTCTCGTTGTGAATCAAATTTATCAACAACCAACATAACTCGTTGGAGTTCATCTGTGTATTTGTTCGCACATCCTTTACATAACACACAGATACATGTACATATAATTTTGTTCCACAAACACATCTAACTGCATGACGCAATCTCTCTCGTACGATTCGACAATTGCGACTATATAATTTGCAATTAAATGAATATAGGTACCTTGTATCTGTGGTTTTGAAACCAGATCTTAACTTGAGTCGGCGATAGATGAACCATGCTAGACAGGTGTTCTCGTTCCGGTGCCGATAGGTAGCGCTGCTGCCGAAACCTCCTCTCGAGCTCATAGGTTTGCGATTTGGAGAACAATACCCTTCTTTTCTTCTTCTTGGAATCTGATTTCGAACCATCATCGTCGTAGTCGCTATCATTGTTCACTATGTCGATGTCGTTACCATCATCATCGTCTTCATTATCAGCCATAGGGCTCTCTGGGGCATTTTCTGTTAAATAAAATGTTTCGGTTGTCACAATTATTGACTCGGGTGCATTTGGTTGGATTGTTGTTTATATTTTGGTTTATTTGGGGTACGGGGTTACCATTGTTGCAGCCGCTAGGCCATGTCACGAGGTTATAAGTTTCACGGGTGGGGAAAAAGACCACACATAGGATAACTTTCGTAGGAAAACAGATGCACGCCGCATAGGAACCACCACAAAAAGCAACTGACAATCATGTCCTGATACACGAATCGGGTTATCGCCCCTCTGGGTAGATTACAAAAGCGCGAAAATCAAACCGGCTTCGCTATCGCTATATGCATGAAAGGCTTGTGTTGGGCTACTCCTTACCAGCTCAACCACCGGGGCTATATACTCCGCGGCCTGGTAGCCCATGTGCACGCCCTTCTCGGGAGATAATTTAATCAGTTTACTTCTCACCCTTTTGGTCTTCAGGAAAATGTTTGGATTAAATCAATCCAGCTTCCCCATCACTATATATAGACGGCTTATCGTACAGTAAATATATACCTTGTCGTCGGAGACAGCACATGGTGAAATTTGACGTATAGCTGACTTGTTTAATAGTTTGATATAGCGGCCTCACAAAAAAAAAACGTTTAGTTTCCTGGACGCCTAAAACTCAAAAGATGTTTTCGAACGAATTGGAAGCATTTGTTGATAATTTTAAAAGTCACGCCGGAAAATTCCGGGCAAACTTTTTATTATGAATATATATACCGTGCTTTGGTGCATTCGTATACATCGCGTAATAAGAGCTGTTCAAATATTTAGTACACGTGAATATGGTCATGCCCAGTTAGTGTTTAAAGAATATTAACATATTTTGGCCGAACACTATATGTATACAGGCAGGACTGAAAGTCAAAACATAAGGCACATTTGCGCGAGCGAGCGTTTTGTTTCACAAAACACTCGAACGGTCAAAGTATAGAATATTGTGTTAATGGCATATTCGCTGAACAGCTTGACTCATGTATATAGTTCATGTATAGTAGGCATTTTGTTTGTATACCTTACTCGTATTTTTCGCACACCCAAATAAAACTGAGCGAAAAATAGTACGACTTTGAAGTTGGTCATATCCACAGAGAAATCAAGTAAGAAGATTATGATAAATAATGAGTAATATATACGAAAGACACGTTGGGCTGAATGGACAATTGTGTTTTACATGGTCAGAGTATACTATCATGACGTAAAGCATGCAATCAATTATATTGGGTCAGCGCATGGGGACAGTGCGGTGGGATGCTGGGTCAGATACGTTAGCCCCAGTAGTGTTCATTTGTAAATCGACAAATCATTGTAAAATCTTCAGATATGATGGATATGTCGTTACTTGTAATAATTACACACATATATCCATGTATACCCGCCTGCGGGTCTCCAAATCCCAGCTTGTTCTTCTTAAAATAAGCTCATATTGAACTTATTTCAAAAACACAAATTAGCCCATATATATCGGCATTATTTGTTAACGCTCCATATATATGAACCTCATTCGACGGAATAACGGGTAAAAGTCCACTATGGGCTTATTTCCTAATCAAATAAGTCCAATATGAACCTATATATGTGAATATTTATAGGTCCAATATGAATGTATTTGCACGAGGATATATATGTTGCCAAATCCACAACCCAGGAGTGAAGCCGCGGGCATAGGGCCTGAGTTAATTATGTCAACTTCTTTTGCATTTAGAATACATGCATCCAAGTATAGAGGTTGTTGTCTATTCCTTTTGATTCATATCACTGATATACATAACTATATTAGCAACATATCCTCGCGAAAATAGGTTCATAATCGACCTATAATATTCACATAATTATGTTCATGTTGGATTATTTGATTCTGAAAACACATTTTAAAGAAAGTACATCTGGTTAGTCGAGAGTTGGTTTATTCGTGTTATTGTCCACCCAAAATGAACTTATACTAAGTCTTATGTGTCGATAATGGCACTAAAACACTCTCATCATTAGTTCATAATCGATTCAAAATGAGGCTATTCTACGCCGATTATGAACCTAAAACAAATCATATTATAAGCCGATAAAAGGTGCCGATTTTCGGGAGAACAGGCTGATATTTAACTATTGGAATAATTATTTCGGAGCATTATATAATCACCAATCTTCACCATTTAATAAGGAACAAGTATGTTATGTTACTTACATATATACATTCGTGAACGATTAAAAACTGAAACTGTACTTTTCTTTGATACGTAAATATTTTATTCAGCTTTGAATTCGCGTACCACGATGAGCTAATTCAGTGAGCTAATTCAAAACTGAGCGACAAATAGTACTGCGCTAATTAAAATACCAGTACGGTATTCTCAATTTCTCCTTGCTGATGCAAAGACGTTTTCTCTGATTAATGGTACTTTGTATGGTTTCTTGTCGCTTGCTTGATTCCAAAGGTCCGTGATGGTTGAAGTCAGAACTTATGCTCTCTTTCTATTCGTTGCATACTGGACATATGTCGACAAATTCGATCAATACTATATACAAACCTTATAGTATATGCAGTCGAATAGAAATATTTATTATCAAAGTCCCATTATTTGGCATTTTTGAGACATTTGGCATTCTCTCCAATGCCGGACACCGCGATGCACAAAAGTTATGGTTAACGCACACAATTGTTAATGGAAAGCCCCCCCCCCCCCCCCGCATTCTTAACGTAACTTCTTCTACCCAGAGTTGGTGACATCAGTCGATACCCTCTGTGACCGATTTTGAACATGACATTCCAAAAATCATTCATTCCTCGTACTACAAAAGTTCGGAAAACTTAAAGACAAACGATATCAAACAAAAAGTCATCTGTTCTTCCAAAAACGCAAGATCCGGGCTTACATTATCATAGGCGATCGACCAACAAACATTTTGCACTGGCGGCTGAGAAACGGCTGTATATAGCGATGTAAAACACGATTAAGTGCGTAATGATTGACATAGGCCTTATTCAGGGGTGATTATGATTGATAACACTATGTACAGAAGGGTTCGCCGAAAGAGTAGACCATATATACTTGTAATTTCGTGTATAAATTATGTTAAACGTACATCCGGCTTTCTAAGCAATTCAATATTCACAATGTAAACAAACTACGGGTCCACTATTTGACAGTTTTAATCCTCAATAAAACACGAGAAACTATTCGTTAGTTGGTACAAATATATATTCGACACATTTCGCATCCTGAACTACTACTATTCAAGATACGGATAGACTTCGCGATTGGTATTGTTGTTTAAAAAGTCACATCCGTTAAACCGCCTTAAACAGAAAGAATATTATATTATATACACATTTGGTTCTTATACCAATAATAATTATTATATGATCATAAGTTTCTTTCCTAATTCCTAAGTTAAAACGTAACGAAAAATCGAGATATCTAATGATGTTCACCTCATTAATAAAAAAGAGGTAAATAACAGTTCTGAGTGACGTCAGATACTTCAGGGGTTAACATAACTTATTATCGGACCTGAAAATAGATAGGATTTTCCCAGCGACGTTCAACGTCATAACGACTTGTCCAATCAAAGCTTAAATTGCATGCATGGTATTGTCATGTTAATACTATGTGTTATGTAAACAAACAGTACATAAAGCGTATGCGATAAGCAAAACACTCAACGCCGGGGAGACCCCACTATTGAACTTTGGTTAGAAATGCCACCAAGTTGTTTACAACACCACATACCGATATAACGCTCGCTAGTCATCTCCTCTCGAGATTTCGGTGTTGAATGGGTAACCGTGAACAACTCTTCTAAAAACATCGCCACGGTTTTTAGTGTTTTGCTTATCGCTCAATATTTACGTGCTGTATATAAACAACGCTCGGCTCACACAAAGTGTTTTGTGGATAATATCGCATTCATACTATCATTATATTATACTATTAGCATAGTCTTGAGGAAATTTTAATAATTTGGTTACTGTTATTTCTAAATTGTAATCTATAACGAAGCCATCCGAGCCTTTAACAATTATGGTTATGGTACCACGTTACTGGAATTTGTGTTCTTTCTATCAGTTTTCGTTTAGCCATACCCGTAGTTACGATTACGGTTTCAAGATACCGAGCATGAATAGGCCAGCGCGAGCTCTGTATACAATAATCGAGTCTATGTCTGACAATGACCCATAAACAACTGAGTGCAGAATAATGACGACACATAGAACTATATTACCTCACTATTGGTTAAGGCCCTTAGACACGCTTGATAGCGACAATCTCTATCAGCCGAGAGAAATGTCGTTTCCCGCATCACTGGGCGAAGTGATAAATTGAGCGACTCCAATGTTCGCCCACATCATGACGTAAATTCGTAAGCACGTCCATAGTTACCATATATACCGTAAAAACAAAATAAGTGAATAAGATTTATCACTGAAACTGTGAAATGCGATACTTGTTCGGGAACACCGCTTCGGAATTTCTATCGACTCTTGAGTGTGTTGATGACAATAGATGTTCTAGAATCGTTTTTCCTTTAGTAAATTTTACATCAGCAAGTATAGTTTAATAGTTTACGGGTGCTTTTGTGTAGTTTATCGTCGGAAACAGAGATTGAATTGTGTGTATTTTACGAACTTCCGGTTGGTCGCCCAATTTATTTTCGACCCAATTTCCGTTAAAATCCAGACGCAAGACTAGTATCACATGGGTGTGGTGTAACTCGTTGTTGTTTTTTTTAGATAGTTTCTTCATAAAACTAGTTTAATCACCAACTAATGTATGCGGATTGTAATTAATTATAAGCAACCAACGTCGTTTTTTATGCATATGTGATGCCGAACTAGATACTTAGTACATGTTGTTCGTTGTTCGGCACCTGACATTTATATACGCCCAGAGATGCATCGTAAACGACGTTGGTTGCATATATAAACTATATACCAGCATCAAAATAGTCAAAATTGAAGATAGTTGTATGTTGTCGTGATGGGATCGGGGAGTATTTTACAGAAATTAGCTATTATATCCTTGACGAACCACGTCATCGACCGAATTGGCCTGATCGAGTCTATCTTTGACTATGACCCATAAACAACATAAGTGCAGAATAATCACGACAAATAGAACACATATTACCTCACTCAGTTACTGTTCCTATTTTATTCAAGAGAAGATTATGATATATATGAGTTCATGTATATACTGTACTGTGTGGTCTTATGATAGCAATTAATTCCACATTTAAAACATTTGGTTCCGTTTCGCGCGGTAGTCTCTACAGTACCAAAGACAGACACGTTTTCCAAGTATTGAAAATAAAACTTTGATGTGCACTTATATCGCGTCGTTGCTGCGATGCATCGACGCGAAAATGAAAATAATGCGTAATCAATTCTGTGCTTGTCGAAACGTCGGTCAATTTATTTATTTTATTTCAAGGGCCAACATATTTGGGGAATAACCCGTTTGTCGTGAAAATTAAAACCTCATAGATACATTGTGTAACGGATTAGTTTCGAGTGTTGTCCAAAAATGTTCGCCTCCGAAGGAGAGACCGGAAATTTGATACAGAATACCGTTAGAAATTCGCTTAGGCCTAATCGCCCTCATCAACGGACAAAAATAATGACTTGAATACGTTCGTTCATATAACCATACATATATGTTTTGGGGAACGGCGTGGTTAATTCAAATGGTCATGCGAGGTTGCATTTCGACCTAACTGTGTTGGCCTCTTCCGATTGTGACAACCTTACCGTAAACCTCGCGCTGCGTGTGCGATATGTCTACCCCCGATATGTCTACCCCCAACGGTCTTTCGTTCTCGCATTGTTTAAAAAATTAGCGACGTCGCATATTCAGATAAGCATATGTACGAAGTTATAATACGCATCTATTTTTCGAAATGCTATAAATAACCAGGTCACCAAGGTCCAAATTAAATATTATGAACGTAAAGGTTGTTTAATTTGAAATATGACAGCTGTATAAAAAGCACACATGAGATGCGATAAAATATGTTTATGGAGAAAATAAAGATATATATTTTAAAGAGGTTATATTTATTCAAAACTGGTTGTGGAACTACATTATAACAATCGGAAAATTTATTATACAGCGATGAGACCATTTATTAGATAAGATAAATTATGTTTATCTTTAGAAGATTATATTTATTCAAAACTTGTTGTGAAACGAAATTATTACAAATCTGTAAATTGGTTATACAGCGATGAGAACCATATCTCGGTTAAGATCAAGAATGTATATATTTACAAGTAGAAGATTATATTTATTCAAAACTTGTTGTTAACATTTATTCAAAACTTGTTATGAAACGGGTGAAACGATATTATTACGATCAGTAAATTTATTATGTACAGCGATGAAAACCATATCTCATAAACGATAAAGTATGTATATCTTTATAAGATAACATTCATTCAAAACTTGTTGTGAAACGAAATTATTACACTCTGTAAATTTAGAATACGACGATGGAGAATGTCGTAACATCTTTTTTTTCTAAATATTCATTGACGAGTATAGTTCCCTTACAAAATGTTCAAATAGGTTCATCGGACGGCCATTGCTCGTTTGTTGAACTTGTTGTCTGAACATTTCCACCAAAGAGTATGAACCCTTCTGCACTTATATTATCTGTCGCCTGCTTTTATTTCCTGAATATCCCTAAAGATAATTAATAGGCCATTCCAATGTATAGCGCTATAATGGATGGGGTAATCTACTTAGCATAGAAAGGGTTGAACGCCCGAGCCGACTTTTTTTTTCGAGTAACCAATATATTTACAAACTTTGTTATAAATTTGCGGCAAGATATATATTCCCTCGGATAAAAATTATCTATGCCCTAGGAATGTGCACAAATCGAAAGAAGATCGCTCTCTTTTATCCTCAACATGACCCTCTTTAAAACCCAGAGTCTTTGGCATTTGGAACTACCAAGAACGTTCATTCTTATTATGCCCTGATATGGTAACTTATTGGGCATTTGTATAGCGTCCGCATGGAAAGTTGAAAAGAGCAGATTATTTTCTGACTTCGGCAGATCTTATATAGTGATATATTGAGTCTGTATTAGTACCTATACATGTATATAAAATAATTTGTAATTTACTTTGGTCGCCTGAGAATCACAAAAGTGATACAATACTGCATGGGGTATGTTGAGGCTCGACATTATTATTTTAGCATCCACGAAGTGAAGTGATACTGAAAAGATTATTCCGCCTATATAACTACTCTATACACATTTGGTGTCCATGGTGCATTAATAAAACGGCAGACTCCACACAATCAGTAAATAAAACAAACTACATGAAATGACATCATATTGCAATTGCAGAACTGGAAAGGGTCTGAAATTTGTTCATATAGAGAGCGTTTTCTGGCTATTAGATTTCGATCAGTGAAAACCTGGATATGTATATAATATGAACAATGATGAATTAAAATAGCCATTGTAATATCAGCAGCTTCATATACCAACCAATTAAGAATAACTTTCCGATAATTTCGTCAGTTTATAAATTATTTAAAGAATGACTGATTAATATAAGCATTGATATATCAGTTTTTTCATTGACCAACCAGATAAGTTTAACTTTCAGGTACCGTAATTTCGCCATTTTCGGACTTTGCCAAACATGGTTATTATTGAGCTTGGAGAGAAACAAAAACTGTCTCTGGCGACAGGATCTCCTAACTTTGAATCGTGTGAAAACATGTAACGATTAATGGAAGACCCAACATAAATCATAGGGGATTTATATATATTTCTGACTTCGAGATATCTATAAAAGAATTTTTGAAGAAAAAACAAAACAACTTGCCTATATATAGATACTACATCAACTTATCCTTCGGATTCAACAATAGCTTCTGTCAATGCAAATTATTTAAGTAAAGTATTACAATTCGAAATGTCAAATAGATTCCTGCACAAAGTTGAAGCATCTATTGCGATGTGATATTTTCTCAAACCCTGTCTTTTATGATACAGGAATACATATAGGCCTGATTAATAATGACGGTAACGTTTCTAACACTTGATTATTTCAATAATCTGGCGCCGCTCAGTATAATAAATACTATCTCTTTCGAAAGAGAATACCAATTTGGAATCATGAAAACAAATAAACTTACCTATCGCTACTACGTCAACATCCACTTCTCCTGCGGATTGAACAATAGTTTCCATGAATGCGAATTATTCAAGTAAAGTATTACAATTTGAAATTTCAAACAGATTCTTGCACACAGTTGAACCCGACAATGTCGTTTATGGCAAATTCGCGATTGAAGCATATATTGCGATGTGATGGTTCCAAGTGCTCGACCCTGTCGCATCTGATACAGGGATAGATATAGACCCGATTAATAATGACGGTTGCTAACACTTGATTATTTCAAGTATTTGACGCCTTTCAGTATATCCCGGTATATCATTATGATAAGCAGGAACCACGGGGAAAGTAGGCGGAGAAAAAACTAATTGTAGAATTATAATGTCAGGAGGAAGAAGCGCAAAATGAAGCAGCGACACTTGATGATCGCTGACAAATTGATGGATAATTGTGGACAATAGGGCGGTTCCGTGCTAAGTACTTCTGGTCCGGGATCGCGGCTCCCGGTCCGTTTAATAACAATTCCGCGCTTTGTAAAAACAACAAAGATCGACATCATCCGCCATTGATTGGAGCAGATAACTGTAATTGTGATATTACTCGGCAAATATTGCTTGTTTTATGTCGCTCTTCCCTTCATCGATTCTGAGATTTATGGTTTTGAAACCATTAAGTGTTTTCGTGTCTCTTTATCAGACATTAAATTACATTAGGTCTGTAACTGCAGGATCTGCCAATGACGAACGAAGGCACGTGCGCCGGTGGAAGCATAATACGGTGTCGTCTGCTCTCGCGGTATGCACGTGTCGGTTGCTCACGGTGACCGCTTTAGTCCCCTTAATGTAGGCACTTGAGAACTCCGATGTGTTGAGACAATCTTTTGGTAGGACATCTTGAGGGTCGTTTTACCTGGACTTCCACGCGTAGTAACATGTTCCAATCAATGTATGCGCACTTTTCTTTGAAGGCGCACACGACGTCTTAAATAGAGGTAATATAATAGAACCCAGTACTATTGGTAATCATAGGATGACAACCTACGATGACAATATCTAAGGAAGAAAAATAAAAAATAAAATAAAAACAATGATAGAAATAAAAGCATTTTTTTTTCCAAGTTGCTTGCCTAAGTGGATATATGTAACCGGTTGCCAACCCTTGTCGAACAACACACATACATGTCACAGCGAGTACTTCAAATTTCAGAAGCAACCACTGTTTATATGCATTTTTTGTGTGCAAAATTTAATTAAATAGCTTCAGGAATAATTATGTCTTTAATTGTTGTGATGACCATCGTGTCTCACCTATGAAATGTGGTATATATATAACTACAACGATAATTAGTGATTCATGGGACTGTGAGTCAGTCGACGTGACTGAATAGCACAGTCACAGGAACCACTGATTATATAATTAATTATTTGTAAGAACGAACTATTACCTTAAAGGGGTAATGTACACCAAATCGGGTCATTTATGGGACCATCTCCTTTTATACTCAACAGAATATATGCAACAAACTAATGAATTTGAGACATGGATTATGCAAAAATACACTCACGTGCTCTACGAATGATGCAAACAACATAGTAATTATAATGAAAATGAATTTATGACTCCAGCCATTTATTCATTTTCATTATATAATTACCATGTTGTTTGCATCGTTCATAGAGCACATGAGTGTATTTGTCACTAATCCATGGCTCAAATTAATTAATTTGTTGCATATATTCGGTTGATTATAAAGGGAGATTGTCCGACAAATGGCCGGATTCAGTGTACAGGACCGCCTTAAATATATCAATCATTATTGTAATAAAACTAAAAGATCAGTCAGGAAACTTTGAAGGTTTCACCACATGTTGATGCTTAATGGCACCTGCCCAATCTCTGGTGATGCCACAGGAGTTTGAGGGGAACCTAAAACAAAAATGAGAAACTTGTTTGGTGTTGTGACATCACAGTTAAATGAGGCTAACACCGCTTCCTCTCAAAAACATGTGACACCGCCAGGGATTGATTGCACACGTTATGGGAGGTGTGGAAACATTCAGTTTTGCCAAACTTGTGTTTCATATCTCATTTATATTTTGAAGACCTCTGTTTGTCTGTCTGTCATTTATACAAATCTACGATTCTCGACCGATCGGGACGAAACTTGGTACGTGTGTATAGTTTGACCAGGCGGTCGACCTTGTCGTATTGGCGAACCCATGCGACGACCGTGCAGCGCATGCGCTGCCGAGCCCGTGCGACGCCAGCTTCGCGCATGCGCAGACCAGATCTCGGAAACGGATGGAGCTATCGACTTGAAATTTGGTATGTGAATGTATCTTGCCCCGGATACGAATTTTATCGGGTCGCCGAGCCCGTGCGACGCCAGCTTCGCTCATCGGCTAGTCTCCTATATATTTTGAAGACCTCTGTCTGTCTGTATGTCATTAATACAAATCTACGATTCTCGACCGATCGGGACGAAACTTGTACGTGTGTGTAGTTTGACCAGGCGGTCGTCAACGTCGTATTGGCGAGCCCGTGCAGCGCATGAGCAGACGAGATATCGGAACGGGTGGAGCTATCGACTTGAAATTTGCTATGTGAATGTATCTTGCCCCGGATACGAATTTTATCGGGTCACCGAGCCCGTGCGACGCAATCTTCGCGCATGCGCAGACCAGATCTCGGAAACGGGTGGAGCTATCGACTTGAAATTTGGTATGTGAATGTATCTTGCCCCGGATACGAATTATATCGGGTCGCCGAGCCCGTGCGACGCCAGCTTCGCGCATGCGCAGACCAGATCTCGGAAACGGGTAGAGCTATCGACTTGAAATTTGGTTTTTGAATAGCCCGGACAACGTCGGGCTGTGTAGAGCTATCGACTTGAAATTTGGTTTTTGAATAGCCCGGACAACGTCGGGCACATCAGCTAGTCTATTATATATTTTGGGAAATCTGTGTGTCTGTCTGTCTGTTCGCGATGGACTCGAGAACGGCCGAGCCGATTTCGATGAAACTTGGTATGTGGGGTTACTTTCGGGCGGGGAGTGGCCTAGGCCTATTAATTTGCCCGTGCGACGTGACCTTGAAATCGGGTCATTTCAAGGTCAAACGCCCGAGTATCACGGGATTTCGATTAAAAATAGTGTCTAGGTATACTTTCGTATGTGGAGTGTCGTAAGCGTATTCGTTTGCCCGTGCGACGTGACCTTGACCTTGAAATCGGGTCAATTCAAGGTCAAATAGCGAATTTTGATGAGATTTCGACGAAATTTGACACATAGGGTTACTTTTGTCCACTAAGTGTTTTGGACGGGTCAGATCATGACCCCGACCTGACCTTGACCTTCAAAATGATAAATTCAAGGTCAAATCGGGTAAAACCGGATGGATTTCGACGGGTACTTTTGTCCGGGCAGTGTTTTCGACGGGTCAAATCGTGACCCCACCTGACCTTGACCTTCAAAATGTACAATTCAAGGTCAAATCGCGCAATTCGCCGAAAAGCAGAGGGGAAACAGCCCGGACGAAGTCGGGTCCACCTGCTAGTCTAATATATATATTTGGGACTTCTGTTTGTCTGTTAGCTATGGCCGGGAAAACTGCCGGACGGATTTCGACCACACTTCCTATCTAAGGGTAAAAACTCAGATGAAGTGTCGTCGCATTGCTTTTGAGAAGCTCCGAGCACTCATTCTCCATTCCTACTGCCGCCGTCTTGGAATTGTGGGGTTAATCGCGTGACGTCGCATTGCTTTTGAGAAGCTCCGAGCACTCATTCTCCATTCCCACTGCCGTCGTCTTGGAATTGCGTGATAGTTTAAGAGCGTTCGTATCCGCAGTGTCGTTGATAAAGAGCGTGACTGTGTCCATACATGAGCGTGTTGTGTCTGTGTCCAGACATGAGCGTGTTGTGTGATCCTTATGTCTGTGTTCGTACTTAGGGGTTCATAGGAATGGGGGAGATTTTCATCGGGTCAGTTTTTCCGCCCGAGGTGACCTTCACCTTGAAACGGGTACCCACAAATGATATATATGTATGTGTGTGTCCGTTATAGACTCGAAAACGACCCTACCGATTGAGTGCAAACTTTTGTCCCGGAAGTCTCACGAGCCAGTCAAATTGTGACCCCGACCTGACCTTCAAAATTGTCAATTCAAGGTTAAATCGGGTAAAACTGACGGATTTCGACGAAATTTGATACCTAGGGGTACTTTTGTCCGGGTCAAATCGTGACTCCGACCTGACCTTGACCTTCAAATGGTAAATTCAAGGTCAAAGCCCGGACGAAGTCGGATCACCTGCTAGTATATTATAAAAAGGAAATTATTTAATTTTAATATCAGTTAGGGACTGTTACCGAATTTTGAATTATTGTTAATGGGCATTCAAAAATTACAATGTATTATATACACCGAGTCTACTAGCTGTTTGATGAAAGTTTGATTATGACAGAAAGATGTGATTACCATTTTGTGAAAACTAAAGAAGATTACATATAACTGTCGACATAACAATGCTGACTGCGCTACATGTAAATTGATAGATTTCTTGTTTTGGTTTCCCATTGTATATATTGTCTGTACTTCGGCACACGTAACGAATAACCCACGTTCGATGATGTTTAATGACTAGATAGTTCACACCCCATAATTAAAAACTCACTTGCCAAAATCTTTGCCAAATGAAAATATGTTTTGCCATTGGCAAATTTGGCAAGCGGCAGCGCGAACCCTGGCACCGACATGTCCATGAAAAACCTTATATTGCTGCATCTGCATTATTCAGGTCGTGGTTATTGCAAGTTCGGCTTCTTTATAGAAGACCATATGATGTGTGGTTTACGCCGATCATACTCAAGTGACGGTTTGCATTCGAAACCACACGGGTGTGTGTATTTGTCGGAACTTAATCGCATAAATCACCCCCACAACAGTATGTTATATTATTCCACTTTTACGTACCCTCTATTTGCCTGTAAATAATCTATGTGGAAATAGTTCTAAAAATCTAAATTTATAAAAAAAAAAAAAAATCCGGCCTATTCCTGGATTTATTTTACCAACAAATCGGAAACCATAATTATAGGTTATCACTACCATGTGGGTTTCCGAGATCCGTATTCATCTCGAGCTACCTTCTCTGGACTGTATATCGACGAGTTCGCCATGACGAGTCGTTTTCGGTCCACGCAGAGAAGGTGGCGAGACTTGAACACTTATCTTGGGAACCTGCAGAGTGGTAATAACCAATTTATATTGCAATTCATATCGAATACAATATGATGCCAATTGCCCGTGTAAATCAATAGGTTTTTTTTTTTAGAAAGGAACCTTGAATTGACCATTTTGAGGGTCAAGGTCAGGTCGGGGTCACAATTTGACTGGTCCATGAGACTTCCCGGACAAAAGTGGCCCTAGGTAGCAAGTTTGCACTCAATCGGTAGGGCCGTTTTCGAGTCTATAACGGACACACACATACATATATATCATTTGTGGGTACCCGTTTCATTGTGAAGGTCACACCGGGCGGACAAACTGACCCGATAAAAATCTCCCCCATTCCTAGGAACCCTAAGTACGAACACAGACATAAGGATTACACAACACGCTCATGTCTGGACACAGACACAACACGCTCATGTCTGGACACAGTCACGCTCTTTATCAACGACACTACGGATACGAACGCTCTTTAACTATCACGCGATTAACCCCACAATTCTAAGACGGTGGCAGTGGGAATGGGGAATGAGCGCTCGGAGCTTCTCAAAAGCAATGCGACGACACTTCATCTGGGTTTTTACCCTTAGATAGGAAGTTTGGTCGAAAATCCGTCCGGCAGTTTTCCCGGCCAAAGCTAACAGACAAACAGAAGTCCCAAAATATATATTAGATTATATTCTTGTGCTGGTATCGATTTTCAGACTTCAAGCAGTTCGAACTAGAGTGTTTTGAGTTTAAAATTACTACTACTATAAACATCCATTTAAAATATCACCTTTTCAGTCATGGGATATCTATTTTGTTGAGGTTTGGCCGGAGTGATAATTCACTATATCAACATGCCTGCATTTGTGTGAGGAAGTTTAAGTTGGCACCAAGTTTAAGTTGGCACCAAGTTCACCTTATGTGACTAATCGAGTGTCGGGGTAGAACTAGGGAGGTTTGGCAATTCTCGTATAGAGGTACGACTACTTTGGGCTATTCAGTCGTAAAATCCACGTATGACCAAAAATGTGTTTCGCAAAATTACGACGACAATTAGGATAACTGTGCACGGTCTACCAGATAAAGCACCACTCGTTCAATAATCGTCCAGCCAATCGGCCAATTGAGGATAGTTTTCCCAGGTTTGATAAATGATGGTTGTGTGCCACAATACAACTTCGACCAAGTGACCAAAAGGCGACCCATTTAGTCGTTAGGTGCACAGTCATGGTGTGCATGTCGATGTGGTTGGTGTGTGTTATTGGCACTTGAATTGGCTGGATGCTCTGCTCGGTCACCCTGCTAGTAGCTTATCGCCGTCATGCTTAAGTGTATTCACAAAAAATATGAGTATAAGTATGAGTACATGACCACGTTTGTAGAAATGGGCTTCCTTCCCAACCAAGCACAATGGAAAGTTACAGTGAAACAATATATGACGTCCACATCGTACCTCCTCCTGGAGAGAGTTATTTTGGTTCAACCATATTAGTTCGAATGGCTAACATCCTCAACAGGACGACTTACGACAACAATTCTCTTTGCAAACATTGTGGACAATTGTACCATAATCAAGTAGATCACTGCACTGCACTGCTTCTTTCCTGATATCACGTATCTAAAAAAAAAATATGTTATCGAATAATATCTGCGATTTATCGACGTTCCTAATTATGGATCGCCTGTCGCCTTAAGATTTCTTGATGTATTCATTTGGCTACCAGTATATAGTGGGATGGATTCCGCCAACCATAAACGAGGGCGAACTTTTTGTAGAATGTTTCTCGTTCATATGCATATTGTGCACCCCATTTAGTCCTCGCATGTGCACCACCACACACGTGCGGTGAGAAACGACACGGTTGTTATTGGTATAACACGCACGTATAGCGTCATATTACCCTGAATATCATACCGGCTTAATGTCTCTATGCTATGTAATTGTATACCATGTTGTATATAACGTCTTCCTTAGCGTGAAGGAATAAAAACATCTCTCACTTGTTGTAAAGAACAACAATTTCCTACTAGGAAATTGGTGTGATTTACCACAGGAGAGTTCAATGAATACCAGCGCACGGATCGTGATCAACACACGCTCAAAGGCGATTTCCATGCAGCTAATCCAACTGTGTGCAGTCAGTTGTGTTCTAAGACTGTCAGAGCATGCAAATAGTTCTTTACCAGCATCAATCTTCTTCGACTCGATTGGTTCTGGTAAAGATCTATTATTTTTGCTCTAACACCTACGTAGAGCGGCAAATATGTCAGTTGTGTAACTCTTGACAAACGAAGCGTAATTTGTTGACAAATTGAAACTTAACTAAAATAACTTCCTGTTGATGGTCTATTCCCATCAGCCGTCGTGCGATCGACTTGTTGCAGCGAATTTAAGGTCGAACGTCACTGTGCCAATTGCAATAACACTGCACCACAAAGTCTTCAATATCGTGTTAAATTACAGTAAGCAATACGACTAAGAATGCGACCTTGAAAGGAACACATGCCCCGTTTAAGGCCTGTCGTCTCTAGTCCAATCACCAGTCGCGGTTATGTTGTCGAGATGATATTGTTGATACAATAAATCGGGTAATGGTAGGCAATGATAGCTTGTCCCGAGAACTCGCTCGTGACTATCAGTACGCGAGCCTTAATCACGACCGAGCAGTAATTATGTGAATGAGCTGGCTGTTTGTTATAACAGTTGATCCACATACTGGTAGGCAGACATTCCGGACGATGTTTAACTCGGAATTATCAACTGACCCCCATCCCTGAACCAGACACGAATGTCCTAGTCTGATAAATTTCCAAAATACAAGAATCCCCTGAATTAGACTGACAGTCCTTAGTCTGGTAAATTATATTTACACTCACTAACCTTTAGTTTGGAATTTTCGACAGGTCCATCAAGCAGGGACGACGCTAGAGGATCTCGTTAAGGAGATATGTCCATCTTGGAATTTCCAACTGCATCTCATTTGGACCAGATATAAGTCCATTACTTTTCATTTCCACCTCCACTGTCGGTTGAAATGTTCCAGTCGGCACCTCGAATTCCCAAAATATTGAAAATCCAACAATTGTACAGTTTGGCTAAAGTTGGGGTTTTAGACCATCCCACAACCCCATCCTCTCGTGTCCCTGGACACGAGATTTTTCAACCTAACATACCTGTTGTTTGAAATTTCCCAACTACGTATATACCAAAAGCATCTACTTATTTTTGCCCACCCCTTAAAACGCCATGATTTTCAACAGTTGGAAAATTCATGCATGACGCAACATTAGTTGGGTATTTTTCAGACCAAATGCAGACTGATTTTGTTATTTTCTTGTGATATTCCAACCAGTGTGATGTTTGTTGTTTTTAGACGAAAGTTTTTTCCTGACATGTCAATCATTGGAAATTTCAAGCCATAGGATACAAACAACATGGTAATTGTAACAATTAGTTTATTACTCGAGTCACAAACACATTTTCATTATAATTACCATGTTGTTTGCATCGTTGATAGAGAAATGATTGTATTTTGCACTAACCAACGACTCAAATTCATTCATTTGTTGCATATATTCTGTTGAGTATAAAGGGAGAATTAGGAGATGGAACCACAAATGGCCGGATTTAGTGTAGTGTACCCCTTTTAAAGGGGTACTGACACGTCTGTGTTTGTCATGTTATTCAGACAGTGGACTAGAGTATAATCAAAGAAAATAATTTTAATGATAAAATAAACTGGTTACAGTGAAAACTGATGTCTTTCTCTTCCGTGTGTGCTGGGGTAACATCAAAATCGTTTCTTTTCTGACCGCCATAAGAATCACGCAGGTTCTCGCTTGCATGCACGGTGTGGACCATTGCTTCTTTGTATTGTTTTTAATTGTAGTCCACGGGACGTCACTCTACATTCAAGTATGGAGAAAATGTCCCAAATATACCAAACAATTAACATAATAGTTGTATTCTTATTTGGCTAGTGTTGCACGTCACACAAATTGTGTAGTTAACATTAACAATATCTAGGTCATATCAGCAGCCTCGAGAGGAGTATTGAAGTTCTCGATCTACAGTACTCGTATACTTCTGATACCTAACCAAATATTCCATGCCAAAAATCCTGCAATTCGATATTATCTCAACCTGGTTATTTTCCATTTCTAGACATATATAGATTGGATCAAATTTCACTCATAGAAATATAATTCATACACATTTTTGTTTCAGTATATAGCACCATATATCCACAGTGGGGGTAAGGCTACGTTAACACGCTGGTATACCATGAGACACACATTGGGAGTAAGGCTACATTAACACGATGGTAAATTTGCCTGTCAATATTTCAGGCAATTTACCGGAGCTGCAGTGTGATATACTTTGAACGTAATCCATCATTGATACGCTAAATCCGCACAATGGAACACACATTCTGTTTAAGGAGGCATATTCGTGAATTTTCAAAAAATCTCAATTTCAAACAATCAATTTGAAGGGAAAAATCATTAACATTTATAACCAATGTATGCTATATTATTATAACAACACGTGTTTACCGACACAATATAAGAGATATGTTAGAATTATGAAAAAAAGTGGTTATAATTTTTTTTTTTAATTTCATGTATGTCGATAGTTTGATATGAAATATTAAAATAAAACACTGCATCATCTAGACTATGAACTCAACTAGGGTGTGCCTTGCAGCCATTTGCAGGACTATTTTTTTATCGGGTAAAGAACCAAAACATAAATATTATTCAACCACGTTTTCAGTAATCTGGCAAACATAATTACTCAATACGGATAAATGTTTTCAGACAATATGTACAGATTTACGATGATTTTTCCTAAAAGATATATATATTTTTTATAAACATTCTTGAAAAGCCACTCAACCTACCAATTATACCCATGAAATGATTTTTTTCTGCCACCAAAACGAAACGCCCATCCAGCTATTCTTAGAATTTGATATCGAGATTTAGCCAGCAAAACAATTATTCAAAACGAACTTACTAGAACATTGACATAAACTTTAGTTAGGGTGGGAGGATTGGAAAATCGAAATGCAGTGAATGGCGCTTTCGCGAACAATGACAAATATTTTGGTCGGGAATTTCTTATAATTCAGTTCCCGATAAAGGGGAAGCCACTCTAATGAAATGTGGTCAGGTCAAGTTCGTGGGTCAGAGGTCCGCCGAATAAGGTGACACTGCCGGGTGCATAATTAAGCATGTTCATGCCAAAATAGATCAATTACCACACCCTATGTCATTTAATGGGACATATTTTTGGCATCAAAAGTTGTTTATTCGATAAACAATAACCAACTAATTAAATGCATACATTAATGAAAAAGCGTTCACACATCTTTCTCACATCCACTAAACCCACCAATTATACCCACGAAATGATGTTTTTCTGTCACCAAGCCGCAGGCCACCAAAAATTAACACTGATGTCTTCCGGGGAGCCAAAGACTGGTAGATTCATCTGGACAACCAACTCAGTGGCGTGAAGATGCTGTTGAAGCTAACTCCTGAAAGGGAAGTAACTATAAGGGATAAGACATCAGAATAAAGTTCATTTAAATAAAAGAAAAAACATCACAATATTCAATCAAATATGCTCACATGTATCCACATTGCATTACTTAGTTAACTGATAATCAATATCAATATAATACACATACAGGGTAGTCATAGCTCCTATCACTCGTTACATAATAATTCAAATTATCAGTTAGAATTGATGGCAAGTGTGTTAACTGCATAATCACTGTAATACACATGAATATTATCACTCATTACAATAACCCGATTATCACTATAATTCATAGCAAATTTGTTAACTTTATAATCGAGCAATATACATGGACATTATCATTAATGGTAAATATGTTAACTTGATAATCAATGTAATACTGACATGAATAATATAACTAAATTACAGGGTCCAATTATGACTATAATTCATGATAATTTTGGCAAAAATTTCACAACTTGAATAAAAAACATTCTCAACACCCTGGTGCCTTCATAGCTTAAATGGAGGCTTTCATCATTGACAACGAAAAGTCGCATCAGAGGAACATGAGTACTTTATTTTAACAAAAGATTTGAATGTTCCGACAAATTTTATATGCCTATCGGAACATAAAGTGGACAATTGCTTGTTTACATCAATGATTTTGTCTTCAGTATATTTAAACTCTTTTGGTCTTGCCAATAAGGAAGAAATGACCAATCTACATGAGGTATTAGTTAACACCACTGTTATCAAATCATTGAACAAGGCAATTATTTGTTCTACTGAATGACTGTGTATATTTATTGGTTCCAACATGAATTAACAGATAATTATATTTGGAACTGATACTCCCCTTATTTGAGAGAACGATTCTTGTTAATGTCTGAATTTTGGCTCCAGAATGCGGCACGACTTCAGTGCTGTTCATGCATATAACGTATTTGCAAATAGAGTCTGACATGAATAGAACTGAATTGGAACCTATAACAGAAAATGTAATGTTAATCCTAACAGTCTACATGTTTCTGATATCTGCACTTACGGCTCGAGACATTATTATCTTATCTTCCAAATCAATTTCCAAATGAACTTTGTATGCGTCGCTTCTCCAATATCCGTGCAATTATATCAAATGGCAAGGAACACCACACCTAAAGGCTGTAGTTGCTCCACCTCTTCTAAAACTATGGGAAGAGTAATTAACTGGATCACGATTAGTTTTCTGAATCAACAACTTAAATTTTCGTTGGAGTTGTGGATATGTAACTACAACAGATCTGTTTGATTTCTTAGTCATAAAGGGTGGATTCTCATTAACTCCTGGTACTAATCTACACATGTTAATGTAGGCTTCCACGGGACACAAAGGTGAATTTTCAATTGGAATCAATGGTAATTGTAGTATTCGCTCTCCAACCTGGTCTGTCTTTGACCATTTTAATGTCACAATCAACACATTGTCCTTTATTGAAATATCACCCCTTGTCAATTGCCTGTTCTTATCGAATTCTCTAACTGCTTTAGGCACTAAATTATATTTGCGTGAAAATGTGAAAAAGGCGAGAAGAAACAAACACCAAAAGGTTGCATCATCGGGATCTTCACAATTTAAAAATGCATACAATTCCAGTAAGAGTTCTGGTGTGATTGGAGAACGTCGATTGACTGCATGTGGATTCAATCTAGCAGTGCCTTTAAACAATAATTTATTATGATATTAATCAGTTGGAAATTGAATATTAATTAATAAATGTAAGGTTTTCACCCCTGCGGCATGCATAGTTTTAATTGATTGTACTGAAGCAAATGATCTACTTAAAAACTGCACATATAATTGATCAAGATTACTGGTAGCAGGTAATGGATTGGACGTGAACAATTCACAAAATAATATATATGCCTCAAATTGAATTTTTTAATTCTTGAGTGTGCCTTTAGCGAAAGCTGCTTTCGTGGAATGTAGAACTTCTTTTTTCAATTGACTGATAACATCTGGAATTAAAATTGTTATAATTGTTCCAATTCAATTCAAACTTCACCAATTATGCTCACACTTATCAAGAACTGTAATTTTCACTATATTCATGTTTGATACCAGATTCATGAAGGTTCTATAGTGTTAGTCCCTGTCCATCTTGATAATAAATCTGGGATCCTGTTACCAGAACCGCCTATGTGGATAGCCTTAATGTCAAACTGTTGCCTAGCTGCAATGAACTGAATCGCTATAAGACATGACTGCATGAACATATTATGTGTAGCACCAGAATTGAGAACTGACAGACACAAAATAATAATACAAAAATGGAAATTCTACGTCCTGTATATTTCTGACCCCATATTTTAAGGCTAATTTAAACAGTTAATAATTCTAAGCAATTAATATGCAAACATTCCGTACCAATATATTCCAGAAAATCTATGAAAATAATCATCTTCACTAATCGCCCCACAGGATGAAAGTGTAGCATCACATGCTAACTCTACATCCGGTTCAGACCATTCTTCTAACATCATGGAAATAACATTATAATCTTCGTGAAAATCTTACCACCAGGCCAGGTCTTTTCTCACGAATCGGAGTATTGTGCTGTTCTAACTCAAAGTTACGCAACCATGTCAATAAAGTTGAGTTTTCCCAGCAAAGACTCCAATTCCTTCTTCGATGCCATTTTCTTCCTTTTCCATGATTTTTACTAGATTCAAATTTTCCATGACTCTCTCTGAGTCGATGCTCAATTCAAGTTTGTTTAGATCAAATTGGATTCCCAAGAATTTCATTATTTGTGAAGATGCACTAATTTTCTCAACCGATTCTTCTGAGACACAGTTATCCAAAAATGTCTTTAAAGATTTAAAGACTCTTCAGCCTTTTCTGCGAGTTCACAACCTGCAAGATCATCCAAATAATTGATTAAGTGGAATCCTGCTTTATTCACAAATCGAATCAGTCATTGCTTGACATATAAATGCACTACTTCTTAAGCCCATAGGAAACACCCTGTCATAATAAATTTGACCTTGCCACTGATACCCTAATAAATTTATATCACCTACGTCTACTGGTAACTGTAACAGCGCCTCAAATCTCGTTTGTAAATGACTGAATATTATGGATTTACCTTAATCATATTCACCAGACTATCAACTGATGGGAATATCAGTTTATAATTCACACCCAAATAGGTATTTTTTGGGATGTGCTGACTCACGTTCAAATTTATCGGAAAACTTAAATCCAAAATCACTCGCCTTTCTTACTTTGGAACAGAATTCAAAGGGGATAAGAAACTTATATCAAAAGGAATTCTATCAAATGGGCCGATAATAGCCTTCTCTTTTGTGAGATATCTCTTCGTGTCAACGGGAAATAAAGTAGCACCCTTGTGATTTCTAGATTTAGTTCTTTCTGGTCTCATTTTTGTGATTCCAATTGGGAAACCAAATTCTATAAACTAACAAAGATGCTTATTTTCATAATCCTTTGACATAAACTTGAAAAATTCCACATTCATTCTCGAATAAACTGGTATTCTACATTCTAGATAATTGTTTTTACCAGATTGTCTGACAATAATACTGTCTCTTACAATTTTGTCTTCAAATTCTGAATCGTACCTAGAAACACCACTGATCAAAGTATCATTGTCCGGTTTAATTTCTTCAGTGGAAGAATTATTTGATTCATCATTGTAAGGCTGAGATTGTCTGACAATAATGTCTCTTACAGTGTTTATCGTCACATTCAGTGTTACAACTTAAATCAACCGCACCATTGCAAACCTTCCCATTTTCTAATTTAATGTCCTCATTGGTATCACAGCAGGAAATAGTTGATTCATCATTGGAAAGGCGAGATTGTCTACCAATAATGTTTCTTACAATTGTATCATCACATTCAGTATCATAACTTAAATCAACAGCACCATTGGCAGAATTCTAATTTTACAATTTCATTTCACTGTTGGTACCAACATCAGAAAGATTTAATTCATCATTGGAAAGCTCATCACTGTCACTACATGTTAATATAGAACCACATGTGTTCCTAATATCACATGTATTATTTGATTTAGTGATAACTGTGACAATTTTCTCAAGATTTGAATTGTGAATTGTATCTACGTGTAACATTGGGATTACTCATCCTTTCTCAGTATAACTGGGTTTAGGCATTGCAACAGTAATTCTACCAAGCTCAGCTTCACCGAACGTGCAGTATTTTGCCTCTAGTCATGCGTTATGACTTCCCTGATGTGGGAAAGCTGAACTTGATTCTGGATGACTGAGAGATGCCTTATCCATTATATAACAAGTTGCACATATATGCTGAACATGTCTCATCTGCCCTCCGATAACTTTCATGTGGGCTTATTCGGGCATTTATATCTTTGGTAATCTGAACAATACCAATCTTTAACTGAAGAATTGCTAGCTGAAGATTTTGACCCAAAATTAAGTATTAGTCCTCTGTTTATCAAAATTTCTTTTGAACACTTTGGGTCGTGTTACCTACCCACAATGGAGAGTTTCCAATACGGATGTATCGTCTCCCCACTGGGCTTGGGCATATTTAATTTTTCTAATGAAAGCTGCATACAAATCCAACAATGATTTCCATTCATATATAACGTAATATGCGATTTTTCCGCAGGAAGTTTAGTCGCGCCCTCTCTCTCTCTCTCTCTCTCTCTCTCTCTCTCTCTCTCTCTCTCTCTCTCTCTCTCTCTCTCTCATTTTCTAACTGCAATACGTGTTCGAGATTCCCTGCGACAAATTGATTGAAACTCAAATCTTGATATTTGATATCTCTGTTAACATATTCTAATTGTAGCAATGATTGTGGGCACAACTGAGGGTTAACAATGGTGGTTGCAGATCGCGTCTCAATGCTAGAAATATTCATTTGATTTGATACAGTTCGTTTTAGTCCACTGTTGGATCTCAAATCATCTGATGACAAATATTTGGTCGGGAATTTCTTTTATAATTCAGTTCCCGATAAAGGGGAAGCCACTCTAATGAAATGTGTTCAGGTCTAGTTCGAAGATCAGAGGTCAGCCGAATAAGGTGACACTGCCGGGTGCATAATTAAGCAATTAAGCATTTTGATGCCAAAATAGTCCAATTTATTTCACAAAATTATCAATTTCGCCTTTCTTTATTCTTTTATATTTTTAATATGTTATTGGTTAATGTACTTATTCCCACTGAGAAGCTTTGGGTTGCAATTGGTTTGAGGTGAAACCATAAATACACTGGACTAGTACTATAAAATTAAACATTCGACATTGTAATACAAACAGTATTCATCGTTGAAAACTTTCCTACGTCAGTGTAATTACCAGTTTCGCGCCGGAAGTAGCACATTTTACTTTGAAATTGTGATGAACGACAGCTAGGTCAGTACCGTTTATCGAATATTAATCGACAGTTACTAAATTACTGTAAATTAAGGTAGTAGTTCCTCCACTGACTAGTATTACAGGCACACATTGGTTCGTGTATATAATGTGCATGTACATGTTTGGTCTTGACAAGCGTCGTTGTGTCAGACGCACGTTTGCCAAAATATCCTGGTATATCACAATGGATTTCCTCATCATCTGTCAGCAGTTTCTATGTGAACTTTGGTATAAGTGATTGTAGTGACACAATATTTAAGACACATCGAACCATTGGATATTGGACTACACTTTTAAGGTATGAACAATATTTACAATTTTCGGGTACAAGAACTTCTGTAAAAAAAAGAGGTTTTTTTAATGTGCAGTTCATATATCCATGATATTATATCTGAAGATCATGAGAAGAGACTTAGTTATTCTCGATTCGTGAAATTTAATGATTATTTTCATTTAGAAAGGCAACTACCCATAAATAACTTTCAATATTTGAGAATTTTTATGTCATGCATCGATCTTGATCAATGAAAAATTGGGCTCAGATGAGTTCTTGGTCATGGGGTCTTGGTTTAGTTAAAGCTGACCACCATATCGCTTAACTCTGTGGCCGTAGTTCCAGTTGACTGCTCCCAGCTTGCGTGGACCACACTGCATATCAACAGTTGTTTTCATTGGGCTGGAATATTTGTGACTGCTATATTCTTCATTGTAATATTTGGGGTTATGATGATATATTATGCAATTACAAATCTAACGAGTTTAAACGTATTTAATCTCAATCGAACATTAATAATTATTTGCATCCAGTTTATAATAATCATGAATGAGAATAGGATTTGGCAGTAAGCTAAAAGCTTTTTGGTGCCATCTCCTAGATATGATATGAATGATCTAATGGGTGCTGGCGTGAAGTTACACGAATACATGATGTAGTGATTGTGCGTGTTAGTGTATACAATTATATATATTTTTGTGTGTTACGTTTTGTTATGATTTTTTTTATGGGACCAGACACCCAATCTTCTGAGTTCTCTTGATTAAATAGTCTAGTTGGGGAAAGTTTTACAATAGTATCCAAATTTTTTGGTGGTTTGAACCTATTAGTTAGTATTATGAACTTCTGTACTTGGGGCGAATATGAAAACGTTTTCCTTTAGTGATAGATTGTTTGAACCTTGCAGTAATGTTTTTGATTCGACGCTTGTGTTCATTTCCGCAAAACACACAGATCGTACGGTCTGGTATAAGGAACAGTAATGAAGGAAGAGGGCTACAGTTTCAATTTCACAACAAACACACAGGGGGGGGGGGGTGCTCTAATGTGATTACGATGCAGGTCATAATTCAGGTTGCTGCAGCCTAGACGTAGTCGTCAGTGATATACCTCGCAACTTCGTAATATCGTGGTCTCTCAGTCCGCCCAGCAGTTAAACATTCTTTAAATTATTTTACCGATTTACTTTTCTGGCATTTCTGGTAATTTATTCCATAGACTCACGGCCGCGGGTATAAACGATTATTTGTAAGAGCTTGTATTGCAAAATGGAATACTAAGATTAACTGTTCTGAAATCATAATTAGATTGGGCGCCGGTAATCGGGGTATGTAATAATATAGCACCTAATGCGCATAAGATTGTCCACTTATAAACGGACAATCCGTACCTAAAATGATCTTTAAAAACACTTCTTCGAATATTTCCGTTATTTCGTCAAAAACTCTTCTTCAAATATCTCCGTTATTTCGTCAAAAACACTTCTTCTCATACAAATCGCCGTTAATTAGTAAATTAACATTCTTTATAGAGTTATTGCCCTTCATATTAAATATGAAGATAACATGCAGGATTAGCTATACATGTCGTCATTTAGTGGACAATCCCAAGCTCGCGTGCCACACGTGGTCGGATTGTCCATTAATTAACGAACATTTTAGGTACGGATTGTCCGTTTATAAATGGCCAATCCTTGAAGAATTTCCTGTTATATAAGTATGCATGAGTCGATTTAGTCACCATTCTATAAAATTGTATATGTTTCGTTCTCTCTCCGTTTTGTAAGTGCATGTGTCCCAGCCGGTCTCACTAAATAGCTTTTCAAAGCTGCAACTTCTTGTTGCACCTGTAACCACTCTAGCCGCATCTTATTGTAAATCTTCTAGGTTTTTTGCCTCATAATCCCAACAGTTATCCCATAGCGGGGCATATTCGAGCACGGGACGATTGAATGATCAATAAATATAGTCGTTCTAATGATCGCCTGTCGAGTAGGAAACTATGCCTCATCAGAAGGAACAACCTATAGGCTGCACGATTTTCTATATCATGGATGTGATCAATCCAGTTACCTTCAGAATTAAATGTTAATCCTAGAAGTTTGTGACTCGTTACTTCAGTAATAGTCTGATGTGCCATTTCTAATACCGGATGGGTCGTTGGGTTAGTTTTCCTTGTATAACTAGAAGTGAATGAGTCTTTGATGGATTGAATTTAACAAAAACATCTCTCTGACAATTCCAGAATCTTATCAGCAATGTCATTAATGTATATGAGAAATAGCAGTGGGCCAATAAGACCCTTGTGGTACACCGGCTGTGACACTTCAAAGACGAACTGGTATTCTCTATAATTACAAGCTAGTATCTGTTTTTTAAATAGTTTTTTTTTATATAAGCATGTGGATATTACCACTTACTCCCAGTGTCTGGAGTTTGAATATCAATCCCCTATGCCCCTATATTTACTGATGTCACAAAATTAGCATCGAATTTCTTTTCCTTCATCAAGAGATGAAATAATATAATGGTCAATATCGGTAAATTGAAGAACAGCACTATCTTTAGGTGTAAATCCAGACTGGAGATTATATAATAGTTTGTTATGTCGTAGTTATTCAGATAGGCGTCGAAAAGTGCATTTTTCAAATAACTTTGACAGGCAGATGAGAAGGGATATTGGTCGATAATTAGATCGATCACCAGGGTCTCCTTTTTTGAAAATTAGGTCGATCACTAGGGTCACCTTTTTTGAAAATAGGTCTGACGTTAGCTCGTTTCCAGTCATCGGGAAAATAAGCGTGTTCTAAAAAATATTTTAAACGCACTATGAAGGGATTATTAAGAGACTGTGAACACTTCTTTAATATTATTAGACTTATTCCATCGGGTCCTCAATATTTGGCAGTGTTATGCTTCTCATGGTTTCAAGTATTAGTTATGGTGAAATTTCAATCGAATTCAATGCGCATTTACTCGATTTAATTAGTGTCGATAGATGGAAAATTTCTGAGTCCGGTAGCGACGATATTGAACAAAAGTAATCATTCAGTATTCCTGCTTTGGCAGTGTCGGTGGTGACAATGCTCTCATTGACACACAATGCTGGGATAGGTTTACGCTCTGGGGCCATGCGTCTGTTTAGTGTTTTCCACCACACAGAAGCTTCAGTGAAACTGCTTCCCAATATATATATTTTTTCTAATCATTTTACTCGGTATGAATTTATATGTCACCTCTTCAATTTTCTTTGTGATTTTCTTTGTGATTTCCTTTGCGATTTCAGTATGCTTTGCTTTAGAAAACGTCATCTTATAGTTCCAACAATTGAATATATTCATCAGTCATGGCATCAAAATCGGCACGATCAAAGTTACAAATTCTTCTTTTGATCAATCGATTCGGTCTCACATTAGTACAGTTTAGTTTCATCAAAATTGGAAAATGATACCAAATCAATTCAGCAATAAAAGAGCCAAGGACCGCACACGATTCAACACAACTCGGTTGATTTGTAAGAAAAAGATATATCGTTGTGCGAGAATTCTCAGTGAAATGAGTAAGTTCGTGTCCCAATTGTATACCAAATCGATTAGTGATGTACTGAATCTGGCTCGTTGCCGAATGCAATTAGTTGGAATTAAAGTCACCGGACACCAAAATGTTATTTTTAGTTAAACTTGCATCCATAGCTGTGTCAATTGAGGTATAAATATTGTCCCATACATCTATAGGTGAGTTGGGGGGGGGGGGGGTCTATAAAACGTCTCAAACAGCAATTTGTTCGTAGTTGTTGATATTTCGATACCTGTGCTCTCAAGACCAGGTATTTCAATGTGAAACACGCTACATAAACTGCAACCCCACCGCTTAGTGTTGAGCGGTCGTTTCTTTCGGTATCAGGAACACCTGGTATGACCAAGTGAGAGTTCAATGTGTCATTGGTGAGCCAAGTTTCAGTGAATGCTAGGATATCATATAATCCACATTCTGCAATTATTGTGTCAAGTTTGGGAGATAGGCTTTGCATTCCAACACATGATGGATATAGGTTCCGCCATCGGCCCTGAGTTTGGATGTACAGTTCCTGATCGTAGCAATAGATTTTTCAAAAGTTCCATTATTTTTGGCAAGGTATTGGATAAGATTCGAGAGACAGAACCATTTGTGACATCTATGGTCACTGCATACATCGTTCTAATTTTAGAGGTCTTTTGTATGAAACTGTGTTATTATTCATTAAACCAATGGGGAGTACACAATCTTTCCTTAACATGAAGAACTTGGTGACTCTCTAGAACGAAATGTTTCGTGGTACGTGTTGATAACGCATGAAAACAAATGAGAAGACGCTCAGTGAAGCTAGTATATTAAGTTTCATTCCCTTTAATCGGATCGCTTTATCGTGAAACATCATTGCACCAATGATCGCACCAATCATTGCAAAATGATTGAAGATTTCAGGGTCGGTATACCATATAGACATTACCAAGTGGACAAGAATCAGACCATTACATGAATGTTTTTCAAAGGGACTTGTGAATGTCAGGCTATAAAAATCAGTAAAAAACAACATTATGATACAAATGAAGCCTCAACTCATAGAGACAAGACAATAAGCTAATTGGTGATTGGAGTGTTGTATGAAAATATAAAGTATTCTAACAGTTCTTGGTACCGAAAGGGACAACAAAGAAAATAATCTTTTCAACCTCTCAAATGCATTAAAATCCATTGTTTTTGTCGTCTCTTAATTATGGCTCAGATTCCACACACAATGAAAATGATGACAAGTGAAATTCAAAAATTTTCACCAGAGATTCAGAGAAATTCTTTGCTGAAAATCTCTTTCCATTTCGGCTGGATTTATGCAAAACGGTGCGTTCTCCTTCTCCCCCTTAACATTATAGAGTTTGTAAATAAATTACATAAGGGCGCATATATACAGTTATATCTTTGGGCCAAACTCAATACTCAGGTGCTGAATCGTGTGGTCATATGGTCCATATATATAATGTTTTTTAGAAATGTAGTCCTATGTTACCCAAGCCTATATTGTACCCCAGACACAGTACGATATACATAACATTAGGTTTGCAATCATAGGGAACACCGAACTATCAGATGTTTAGAGACCAGTATACTATGACATTTTGGTGTGTGGATGACTAACAAATATCGAATATATGGTGGATTCAGGGGTCCCCCTGGGAAAATTTGTTAACTTTATATTCTGAGTTTGTGTCTGGTAGGCCTACCTATAATGGTGGCTCTTGTAGGTAGGATTTAGATTCAGTAATGTAGGTAAAGAGATATGTGGGGGCGGGCAAGTTTTGGGCTCCAGCAATTACTAACATATATTTTCAAGAAAGACAATTTGAATGTACTTTAGTATATTATAAATTACCAAGTTTCTGAACAGGCGATGTTGTTTTTCGTGTAACGGAAAGGCAGCGTAAGCCCATATACTCTAGTTGTCTATAAACTTGCTAATATATGTGTCTGCCTTCCTTGTTTTGAGAATACTTTCTTTTGTTTTGTCAAACTAAGAAATTATTGCTGGCAGCACATACATAACCACGTTTATATGCTCCAGTATCATCCAATTTGTCCAAAATAATGTAAAAATCCCTTGTTTTATTCAGGATGGAAGTTGGTGCGAAATCGCGCCAAAGTAAACGTTCAAGTGACGTTGTAGATCTGTTGTAGTATAAGATACTAATTCGTAGTACTTTGTCAATCACTATAGGACAAATTACCGTCATACCGTGAAGTCAGCAAAATGAAGCAATTAACTGGATTAACAAGTGTTGGCGCATCATATTTTCTCATTTGGTTATGTATTCCTTTCCATTGTCGGAATTGTTCTCTTCTCTTCATATAGTTACATTCATAATCTTTAGAATTTCGACCGCCGATATTCCTGAGACATCGTACACTATCAGGTTTGTGCCAGAGACAAAATAACCCTTTCGAATACCGGTACCGACAAGGAAGTAACCTACACGTTTATCATTTGGTTTTGTTTATTCTGTTTATATGTTCAGTTGGGTCCTTAATTGTGTTCAATTAGTTGTATTATGTTACTTGCAACATGCGTCAGAGGTATTAACCAAATATTCATTCATGTTCGAACAGGAAACAGCTAGAAATGACACAAACGCTCTTTATCGTTTACCTTATTGGGACAAAGAACGAGTGGAACGCTCTTGATCGTTTACCTTATCGGGGCAGCGAATGTGTGTGTTCACGACTGCACGCCATCGCCTTTTGACATCCGCACAAGAGTCACGTTACCGAAAATCGACATGGACGCTTACATTATCAGGACATCATGCTCTTTTTGTTACCTTAATGGTAATGGGAAAACCACATCTGCTAGTTCTCAATAGATGTGTATATTCTAAAAACCCCAACGACTATAGATATAGGTAAAGTTGTGAGCCACCACATCACTCGACGGTGATCAACAATATCTTGTTTTGAGTTCAAAACTCATTGCTTATGTTGAGATCTCTGCTTGCCAAAGGACAGAACATACCCAGATAGATACAGACCTGTAGTAAAATGTCGCACTGCAGAATGTCCTGGTAAAGACGACTTGAAGACCACTCTTTTGAGAAAAAAAATGTGATCGCAGAGCTGACAAGCTCGCAGCAGAAACTTGTGCGCGTGTCTTATAGGGACAATCAATGATCTGGGTAGGGTTCTCTATTCCGAAGGTTCATTATTCCGAAGGTTCGCTATTCCGAAGGTTCATTATTCCGAAGGTTCCCTATTCCGAAGGTTCATTATTCCGAAGGTTCGCTATTCCGAAGGTTTTCTATTCTGGGCGTATTTAACCAGAAATGAATCAAAATTTTCACCCCACCACAAAAACCACACGAGGAATGAAAAATACGATTACGCTAGTATTCATATATAGTACATTTATGCATCCACTTCTAATTCCCAAATTGTCCTAGATATCGGCAAGAAAAGAGTATTAATTTATCGTTCATTATGGAAAGTTAAAAACACGATGACTGAAATAAACTACATGTAAGAGAGATAGTTTTTGAAAACAAAATGTTACTTAATTTTCGAACCCCCAGATCACATATATAAAATATATGCCACTATATATACCATTTGAAATATGAAGCTCTCTAACACTGTATTATCAGCTTATCCGGTGTAATAAACTGTGAACATGTTGTTTTTGTTGAGTTAAGGACTTGTTTTTGTGCTTAAGGTTCATCTTGTTTTGTTGCACAAAGTAAAGTGTATTATTTCCAATGGAGGGGGGGGGGGGGGTAACTCTATATTTTAAAGATAATGTTATTCCCCTTCAATTGAAAATACATTAGGTTGAATTCTGTTGCATTCTGAGAGCCATGACATATAACGGGGGAATCTTTTTATGATTTAAGATGTTTTCTACTTCTCTAGGGGCATCTTCTGATACATACGTTTGGAATGGTGATGAACTATATATAGTGTTTTAATAATATTTTATGGCACATATTGTGTTTAAAACCTGATATCAAGGGACTATAAAAAATAGCCGATGACTCGAAAATTAAGTGGACCTTACAATTCAATACAAATTCACAATTGCAGTTAGGTTCAACTCATACCCGTCTATTCAACGACATTCTGCTTCGCAGTATTCATTAAGAGTTATAGTCCCGCTGTTTTAATCCCGCCATTAGCTGGCGTATTGTTGCCTGTAAGATTATTGAGATATAACGCCATACGCGATGACATTAAATCGCATGGAAAGAGCAATTGTGTGGGCTACCTGACGTGAATATGTATTGGAAAATAACGTCATACGTAATGACAATAAATCTCAAGGAAACCCGCGAAAAAATAAAAAATAACATTTAATGTTTCAATGTTTTAAGTTATTTCCTTCATAAAAAAAGAGTCTTCGTGATAAAGAACCCTCTCAATACTTGAATATAGAATTAACCTTTAAAAAAAAATCTTCGGAATAGCCAACCTTCGGAATAGAGAACCTTCGGAATAGCGAACCTTCGGAGTAGTGAACCTTCGGAATAGTGAACCTTCGGAATAGCGAACCTTCGGAATAGAGACATGTTCCCAATGATCTACCATGCTGCTGATGGCCAGTATCATAAGGACTGTTATTGTGATTTTATAGGTACTCAATCCGATCAGACGCTCCTAAATTACTATTTCTTTGGCTTCGGGGGTAAACAATATTTGATTAGAGTCGAGGAACCCACCCACCAAAGCTCAGAGTGATTAGATATCGATGTTTGAATTTTGCTGTTTCTATTGTCTGTGGACCAGATCTTTTCCAGGACCACGTGCTCAAATGGACAAATGGGGTTTATAAGATGGATAACTCTAAAATCAAGTGGTCATTGTTGTTAATAGTAGCCACTTGATTTTCGAGTACTCTTAGCTTTGATGGGTGAGTTCCTCGACTCGAATAAAATATTTTTATCCCCCCCCCCCCGAAGCCAAAGAAATAGTAATTTAGGAGCGTCTGATCGGATTGAGTACCTTACTGGTGAACGGAATATAAAGTCTGCACACATCAGATCATTTGTACAAGACATTGATACAAATTTGGACCAATTCGTTACATGGGTGGAGGAGAACCCGGATAATATTTGGACATCTGTTGAGCTCCATGACACTTATAAAAGGCAATGCCCTGATGGTAAACTTGGTACAGTTCGCATTCAAAGATCATGTGCCAAAACATTTGCGATTAGTTGAAGACGATGGCTCGGATGATGACATTATGGTGAAGAAGTTTCCCGAACGAGTAAAAGCTGAGTGCAACTCTTTCAAAAAGTCTGAAGATTATGACTGCTTGTTTCTCGGACGAGAATAATACAATCAACAAGTTCACTTTGTTGAGCACGCTGTGCCAAATTATTTCTGGGGGCCAGATCACAAAACCAGTGGCCGCAATAGCTCAAGCAATCAAATACAATATCACAACAAACTTCAGTCCCTTTACATACGACCCGGCAGTTCATGCGTTGAAACGGCCAATAATATACAGTAACTTCGGTCAAGGGGGTCATATATCCTTTTGGGTTGATAACTATGACGAACGTTTTACGCCCAACGGAGTGAGAGGTACACACTCCCTGGTGATAGAGTTTACTCAGTTTGGTATCGGTGATACTGTAGTGGACCCTCCGGTCATCAACATATTGTCAAAGGAGAACATGGCTGAAACTGGGGTATGGCTTTCCATCATAGACAACAACATCATATCGATTTAAGCAATTGTGGGTGATCATAGCGACATCAGTCAACGAGTCATTTTAACTTCCAGTTGAGTTTTCGATATCCATGGTAGGTAGTATCCGCGGGTTCAACTGTTAAATTCGGGGCTTGCACCGTTTGCTCAATATGATCGATTGGACCTGATGTTTCGATATCCGTGGTGGTAGTTTACGGGGTTTCCACTTTATTACCGGGTGCTGGCACCGTTTGCTCAATATGGTCGATTCGATCACGGAATGTGAAAGTATTTAACTCATGACCAGGACATGGCGCATTAAAGCAGAAGCAGCTCACTTCTCTGTGTCGGACTTCCCTTTTGGACACAGAGTAGAGTTGGTGAACTTTCATCGTGCCAGGCATCGTTTCGGGGCTTCCTTTTTCAAAAGCTGGTTGAACGTCTCAATATCGGGCTTGTCAACTTTTATCAGCTTTGTGCGGATGTCCTCATTCAGCTGAGAGACCAAATCCTCAGCACACATGATACACTTCCATGTAGAACACGCTGGTCTGCCGCCCTCTTTAGTGTGTCTCCTATGCCATTTGGAATACCCTTACCATGTCCAGATTCTTGAATACCCTTACCATGTCCAGATTCTTGAATACCCTTACCATGTCCAGATTCTTGAATACCCTTACCATGTCCAGATTCTTGAATACCATTACCATGTCCAGGTTCTGGAATACCCTTACCATGTCCAGATTCTTGAATACCCTTACCATGTCCAGCTTCTTGAATACACTTACCATGTCCAGATTCTTGAATACCCTTACCATGTCCAGATTCTTGAATACCCTTACCATGTCCAGCTTCTTGAATACCCTTACCATGTCCAGCTTCTTGAATACACTTACCATGTCCAGATTCTTGAATACACTTACCATGTCCAGATTCTTGAATACCCTTACCATGTCCAGATTCTTGAATACCCTTACCATGTCCAGATTCTTGAATACCCTTACCATGTCCAGCTTCTTGAATACCCTTACCATGTCCAGCTTCTTGAATACCCTTACCATGTCCAGCTTCTTGAATACCCTTACCATGTCCAGATTCTTGAATACCCTTACCATGTCCAGATTCTTGAACACCCTTACCATGTCCAGCTTCTTGAATACACTTACCATGTCCAGATTCTTGAATACCCTTACCATGTCCAGATTCTTGAATACCCTTACCATGTCCAGATTCTCGAATACACTTACCGTGTCCAGCTTCTTGAATACCCTTACCATGTCCAGCTTCTTGAATACCCTGACCATGTCCAGCTTCTTGAATACCCTTACCATGTCCATATTCTTGAATACCCTTACCATGTCCAGATTGTTGAATACCCTTACCATGTCCAGCTTCTTGAATACCCTTACCATGTCCAGATTCTTGAATACCCTTACCATGTCCAGATTCTTTAATACCCTTGCCATGTCCAGCTTCTTGAATACCCTTACCATGTCCAGCTTCTTGAATACGCTTACCATGTCCAGATTCTTGAATACCCTTACCATGTCCAGATTCTTGAAAGTTCCAGCAACTTTCACTGAACCCTAACTCGTGCAGAACAATAGAGAACAGTACCTTGTTACCATTCTGTCTGTATTCCACTTTTGGGTACGTTTCCCGTATTTCGGTGAGTATTGGCTTCATAAAGGCCCATGTGGAACTTGGATCGTGTTACAATGAGTCGGACACAGTCGCAAACGATTTAATCTCAACCATGCTCCATGTGACGTAATAACCAGTGTGAATCGTGATCTTTACCTGGGATGCACCAAAATGCACGGACTGAATTTTACTGCTCATTTTTCGACATAATTTTCTGCGAAATCGACATGAATAAGACACTCTGTAGGTTTGGGATTCGATTTTAGTTTTGTGTACTGTTCATATGGATTATTTTTCGTTGGATTATTTTTTTCTCTTTCCAAAACTTTCTTGTATAGCTCGCTTCCCTTTCACTCATATCTGCTATCAGTTTCACATGACCATTATCCTTTTTTACATATGCTAATTTCTCTTTTATTAAATATACCCTCCTCTGAGGATCTGCATCCCGCCTCTCCCTATATCGTCGTTGTTTTTCTGCTGCTGAAAGGGCCATCATAAACTGAAAAGAAAAAGGAATTAAATAGTGGTGAGAATTGCGCAAAGCAGATACCTGTATCACCGCTGGTCAAGTTGTCCTGCTCGTGTGCTATGATGTAGTTGGGTCCTGCTGAATTGCTATGATGATGTTAGGGCAAATTGAGGCGGTTAACAAAAAGTACCGTTATATTTTTTTAATATGTCTTTTTCGCGGTGTTCCGATAATCTGAACATATGCAGGAAAAGCCATTATGCGTATCGAACATTCAAAAATATGTTTTGTTGCGAAATATTTTTTATACTAAATGTATTAGTTGTTGAAAATTTATTATAATCAAGATGGATTATTCAAGTCGTTTTAGAAACACCAGCGCAGGCATTGTTATATTAAATATATATATATATATATGTTCTTGAATGTTTCATACACACTGGGTTTTTTTTTCTCTCAAATCGCTCGGATTAGTCAAACACCACGAAAATGACAACTTTAGAAAACAAATAACGGTACCTCTGTGGTTTTATTATTGTTAATAAAACGCCCCTGATCTGCCCTGATTGTTAAAGAATGACCTGTATGTGTTGTGTAATAAATACAGAACGTGGCACGCATTTGAGTCAAGAAGCTTTTATCGAACGTGTTGTGCATGGAGTAGTCATATATCACTCGAGTCTAAACGGATCTCGTGAAATTCACAGCTCGTTCAATGACATATGCTCTACTTAAATGTGTGATATACGATCTGTCTATGATTATGTATTCAATTGGTTGTACTCAGTTATGTATAAACCAGTGTCTAATCTTCATAATCAGAAGATTCCATGACTGTTTCCCAGTCTACACAAGAAAGTGCTAGTCTACACAAGAATGTGATAGGAATCTTCTCCCTGATTTCACTGGCTCATCGATTAAATTGACAACATCATCCGGAGACTATACATCTACATAGGCTCTCTCTAACCATACATATTTGTTTAAGTCGACTCGATTTAAACACTTGCGGTCAGATGCTCGTAGTCCGTTTATATATAACCATGGGTATATGCCAGATATAACCGTACATAAAAACCGTCGTGCTTTTGACCGTGTATTATTTCCATGATGTGTCTGCCTGTGGTTGTCCGTAACCTGGTGCCCAGCGTTATTGCTTTGAAGGGTTATCATGTTCGACTGGTGTTGTAGATTGGTAATGAGATTAGCGGTTTCTACATGTCTTGTCTGGTGATATTTACTGTTTGAACTTTTTATACTAGAATTTGCGCAACAGGAGCGCAGGGAAATCGCACGTCGAGTTGGTTTAAGGGTTTTTTAGAAGAAAAAAAGTATTTATATGATATAGAGAGGCCAACAGAAAGATAGCATGTATATACTATATGCGGCTGCATCCAATTTGGGTTTATTGGGATGTCTTCAGTGTAGTTTTGTGGTTATGAGAGCTTATTTCACCCTGATTTATGCTCCATATGTGGTCTTCTCCTTTAAAATATCTATATGATTTCAAACAGGGGTGGCGCTAGGATATCCCCGACGCAGGGGCTATACGATTCCCCGACAGGGGGTGGGAATTAGCTACCGGGTTGACCATTGCAGATCTCACCGACGGGGGTGGATATCCCTCCCCGATAGGGGTGCGATGTAGCCCCCTGACCCCTCCCCGGGTGCCACCTAACATAATTTAGTATCGATGATTTATCGACTTCAGTGAATGCAAGACCGAGCTCTTAGCATGGGGTGCCAAGCAGGGACGTGTCGACATGGGTGGTTCTGCAGGGGTCTTAACCCCCCAAACTGTATTCAAACCTAATATAACATTAGTCGGAAAATTCATAACCAAAATTAGGTTGAAATTGTTCTCGTAGTTTGATTTTCCAACAATTTCTTAGTGACGAATTTGTTGATTTAGACCAACATTTGCATATAACACTTTGTGGATTGAAATGGCCATCAGTTTGTAATTTTCAAACCTAAGGGTGAGTTTCAGGTTGAAAATTTCCCCGAATTGGAAAGCTTGAGGCCAGAGTTTCAAAATGTTTTCACATCGTCCGACCCGCGTGTTTCCTGTGCCCTTGAAATTAATTACTTGCTAATTAATTTAAGAAAAAATAAATCCGGGTGTATTTTTTTCTGGCATACCACTAGATGTTAGGATTTTAAAATCTCATACTGGGCCGAACCACCCTTTTCATCCCCCCCCCCTGCATGGCCTAGTCTGGGAACATTTGGGGGAAATCAAAGCCACAGGGGGGTACAAATTAAATTATGCAAACTTGTCAGTTTGGTGTGGTTCAATGGGGTGGGGTGCAGTTGGAAATTCCAAGGTGGAGACCCCCCCAACGGAAATGGAAACCATCTAGCCAAGTCCCGCGTGCCATATATCCCAGACTCAACCATACAGGGGTGCCCCTCGCGACTTAGTTTCTGCTATCGGCCTGTTTGTTTTCTATCCGAGAATACACTGCACCGGAGGCAATATATTGACCATACTCTAAATGAAAACGCTTCCGTTGCGATCACACGGTAACGTCGTGCTGCAAGTAAAACGCTAATCGTGTTGTAGAAATGATACGGGAGACTGATTGTCAAAAACGCAACGTCAAAATACATAGGTCAAGGCTTATCGATCCAAACTGTGGAGTGTGTTTTCGTTGGGTATTTCTCGCATATACCCATGGTTATATATAAACGCGCTACGGGCATCTGACCGTTGGTGTATTCGTCGTCTCCTGCATTGGCTTCAATAATATGCCCTGGGTATAGAAAATTATCGTATTCGACCAGGTAGTAGCTTCCTACGGCGAATGATTTCACAGTCGCAGAACTCATAGAAACCAGTGCACGTCGATTCTGACATATCTACATTTCTAGTATTGAAGCACTTGCATTTCTTTTCAGATGGACACACATTAACTTGATGCAGTTTCTTTGTTCCTAATATTGGCTTTATTAATCCGACATAGTCAGCTTCAACTTATTTCGGCTTTCTTGTTTACCTCGGATTCCGGAACAAAATGTAGTTGAACAGTTGCATTGGTGTTGAATAATGCTTTGTATAATTCTCTTGCATCGGGAATGTCATGTCCGTGTTTCAAAATAGTGTCTGCACTTCTTTTAATGGCGCCCCCAATTCCGTCCGGGGCACCCTTCCGTACGACGCCTAAAAAATTGCCAATCAATTTCCTTAAAGCCCAGCTTGAACGGCTCTCTTGATAACAGATAATTGAAAGAAATTCCATTTCTGTCTATATTGACTGGTAGGCCCATCACTGAAACATTTTATCGTTGTTATTTTTATGGCATTTTCTTTGAGAGATACCGGAACAGGGTTAAGATGAGCCCAGACAGCTGGTGGGTCGTGCTTTCGGCTATCCGAGATAGTGCAGAATCCGAACTGTTCATCCTTGGTGTACATCATCCTTGTGTGCAGACTTACTTGGAGATGTACCGAGGTGAGTTGACTGTATTTCACTGGAATATTGACAGCCAAGGTGTTCACTGACGTCTATGTGGATCAGTGCCTCCTCATTCGACAGATTCTCCGTCATTGACGGGTACAACTTGTGTTGATGGTGAATACTGAAGACGTGTTTTTTTAATTTAATCATTTGCTTGTTTAACATTGCAACAAATTCTATCTCTGTTATATTCTCTTCTGCCTTGAATGTTACCCTTTTGTCATTCTCATTTATCTTTGTTTCTCACTGATGACAAACCACCTTAGTACTGGAAGGTTCTTTGCAAAAGGTTGTTTTCATTCCCTAGCATGTTTCACATTTATCAGTTGCACAGTTGTGAGACCTGCATGTTATCACACATCACCGCGTCCATTATTGCACTCGAACTGTCGGTTTGCAACAGACCACACTGCTTTAACTTTCCCGACACAAACCGAATGTTCTTGTGATACTTGCACTGACATGTATCGCTGTCTGACTTTTTGGGAGCTCCCACCCGAAAAGGAGTGAAAACGGAAAAATATCCTATCTTAATTGTCGTTTGGTAACTCCTTGATGAAGTTCTTGTACAAAGTCTGTAGACTATCAGTCAGAATGCGCCTCTGCTTCTTTATTTTCATTTTGGTAATGGTTTTCTTTTTCCCGCTGCAACACGACGTACATCATCTCTAATGAAATATGTTTCTTCGACAGTTTTATTTTTTATTTTTGAGTCAGTTCAGTCACATACCAATTTGGTGGTTACCAAACAATCCTAATTGAAGTAATCCGCAAACCGAGAAATTAAATTTTCTTTAGACAATAAAGATATGTTTTCAAAATGTATGTTATTGTTGTAATTTATAGTCTCCAGAAGAAAAAAATTGTCCATCTTTAAGATGTTATGCATGTAGTACTTATCACAGGCAATCATTGTAAAAATATTCTAATTCAAACAAGCCAAAATTAAATTATATCTTTATACATTCACACGGAGGAACCGATCCCGGGAAAACAAGGATATCCCGGGAAAACAAGGATGGCCAACGCGGCAACAAGTAAAATTTGTGTTTTCCGTGGCGGTGAAATTGAGTTTTCGCCGCCAAAGTCCGTGTGTTAGGACAATGGAACGGTACGTATCACATATCATTGATTTATCCCAGTGAACTGGTTATTGTGAAGAGTGCTGGCAGTGGTTAAATGTCTGAGCAAACGATACACGCTGCTGTAGTTGTGCCACCAACTGGATACCCTTGGCCAAAATACCGGCATTGTTGACAAAACATCCATATTTTTTTCAAAAATATACACTTATCGGTGGGTGTGATTGAGCCGATTCGAAGCCAAACATCTCCCAAGCATTTCCACAAAATTTCAGTGCAAATGTCCCACAAATAAGCATTTTATTGAGCATAACGTGAAGTTTGTGCAACGATTATTTGACAACGCGGGTGACGAGGAAGTGCCAACGCGGAACACAAGATACGAATGTATTCAAATATTATGTTCGAAAATAGGTCTGTGCAGCTATGTGGTACATATATCACTATTGTTGTTGATATATATGCCGTAAGATGCAAATCAAGTATCATAGGATTATTCAGCTATGGAAATGTAGTAGTTATATAGCTATGTGGTATATACAACACGTGTACGCTTTGTCAATAACCCATATATATGCGACCAACTACTTTTATATTTACAGAACGAGATAGAATAGTGTCGATATATATGTCCGATATGGATGGAGTCGCTCCACTTCAAGACATAGACGGGATAGATGTCGAGGGAATATTCCTTGATCAAACCAATATTTACAGAACGAGATCGAATAGTGTCGATATGTCCGATATGGATGGAGTCGCTCCACTTCAAGACATAGACGGGATAGATGTCGAGGGAATATTCCTTGACCAAACCATTCCGTTTGAGGATGAAGTTGTTATGACATCAACACCAAAGTCGTCAAAAAAGTCAACCTCTAAGTCTGAGCCTGAGCTTGAGAGTGCGTTAACATGCGGATATGTGAGAAATCATTCAAATCGGCGATTCGATTAAATCGACACACGAAAAAACATACGGGGAAAATGATGGCATGCGAGCATATCCATATCGGACATATCGGCACTATTCGATCTCGTTCTGTAAATATAAAAGTAGTTAACATATTTAACTTGGTCGCATATATAGGGGTTATTGACAAAGCGTACACGTGTTGTATATATATATACCACATAGCTATATAACTACTACATTTCCATAGCTGAATAATCCTATGATACTTGATTTGCATCTTACGGCATATATATCAACAACAATAGTGATATATGTACCACATAGCTGCACAGACCTATTTTCGAACATCACATTTGAATACATTCGTATCTTGTGTTCCGCGTTGGCACTTCCTCGTCACCCGCGTTGTCAAATAATCGTTGCACAAACTTCACGTTATGCTCACTAAAATGCTTATTTGTGGGACATTTGCACTGACATTTTGTGGAAATGCTTGGGAGATGTTTGGCTTCGAATCGGCTCAATCACACCCACCGATAAGTGTATATTTTTGAAAAAATGATGGATGTTTTGTCAACAATGCCGGTATTTTGGCCAAGGGTATCCAGTTGGTGGCACCACTACAGCAGCGTGTATCGTTTAATCAGATTTAACCACTGCCAACACTATTCACAATAACCAGTTCACTGGGATAAATCAATGATAGATGATACGTACCGTTTCATTGTCCTAACAAACGGACTTTGGCGGCGAAAACTCAATTTCACCGCCACGGAAAACACAAATTTTACTTGTTGCCGCGTTGGCCATCCTTGTTTTCCCGGGATATCCTTGTTTTCCCGGGATCGGTTCCTCCGTGTGACATTATAACATCCCAATGTTATGTCTAACATGGTCTCACGTTTGTGGCTTGAAACTTATATGTGTTCAAGTTCAACCGAACCGCGGAGTGGTGAGGTTAAACATATGTTCCAGCCCGCAAATATGAGTTAATGTCAATCCACCACAATAACGTATACGTTTCTTAGACAGTTTTAAGTTTTTGAGTCAGTTCAGTCACATACCAAGTTGGGTGGTGACCAAGCAATCCTAACTGGAGTTATCAGCCGGAAACCGAGAAAATTAAATTTTCAGTCGATAAAGGACCATAACTTCTGACCGAACCCCAATCCGAAATTGGTTTATGTTGTTACACCTATAAACCAAAACAAAAACATTTGATTAGGTTAAAATTTATTCAAGTTATGCTCCGGAAACGAAACTGTGACGGACGGACGGGCCAACGAACGGACGGACAGAGCTGATTTCTATATATCGTCCCCCGATTTTTCTGCGGCTAGACGATCTATCTATGCCTTCTCGAAGTATAACAACTTCGGGAAATATCACATTCTCTCCCATTGAAAATGAACTTGACAAAGCTCGAGAGTTCAACCCCCTCCCGCCTTTGGACAAACTGTCTTATCATGTTCGTGATTATTGCTCACCTATTCATTAGAAGTAAACTTTTTGTTACACATGTGCTGTCTCCGACGTATGTTGCCATATGTTTTGCTGCTGGGAGGTACTACAACTAAGCGATTTTGAGATCAACAGTTGAGAAAGGCCTCGGGATATATATAGACGAAAACCTCCATTTCGATCAACAAATAAACGAGTCAGTCAAGAAAGCCAACCGCATTTTACACATGATCAAGCGAATTTCCGATTATAAACAGAAAGACATAATGACAATGATGATAAAAACATGAATACGGCCCATTTTGGAATAAGGAAACGTCTTTAGCAGTAAACATTAATTATATAAACATTCGCGAGCAATATAATCTGTCCAAAGGCGAGCTACCAAAATGATAGCTAAATTCTGGAATCTGTCATATCATAATCGCCTTGTGAAATGTGGCCTCATGTCTCTCAGATACAGGCGAACTCGGGATATATGATAGAAGTGTACAAGCGAACACACGGATTCTACAACATAGATAGATGTGTGTTTTCTGAAGACACACTCGACAAAGGAACACGTGGACACAAGCATAAGATGCAAAAGAACATAATTTCTAGGAGCTATTCGATAACAACTGTTATAACGAGCGGCATATGTACGACTGAACGTCATGGATAACTTTAAAACTGAATTCATTCATTTACTTTATTCTATGCATGTATGTTATTATGTGAAAAGGGTAAACGTCATGGCGACTTACTCCCCCAAACATTGATGATGATGATAAGCAAGATATATGACTTGGCACCTAATGGAGTTTGACAGTTTAGACCAAAGAGTGCATGATAAATTATTCAGTGGGGATCACATTTGCAGACATATGTCATGTTGCTGGAATGGTGTGTTCTCAGATCAGATCGGTGAACAAACTTACATAAAGCAAGGGAAATCGCGTGGCGGATTGGTGGGGATGATATTGTCACCAGATTTAGTAGCACGCTGGGTTTTGTCCCACAGCCTCTGCAATTCGGCTCCCGCAGAACAGACGTCGTTTCGGGCACAACATTTTGTAAATGTGCAGCACAAGATTGTGGTTATCCACGAGGCAATGCGATTATTCCGATGAGGAGAGTTGAATGTATGTGTCAACAATTCTTACATATTCCAAGTGAATTTATTGTTGATTTGAGTAATTGAAAGTGTTGAAAATAGGGTCAGTAAGAGATACCAAGATGTAAAAGAATCTGCTTTTGCATTGGAGAACCGTATTCTGTTCACATCTCGGCTTCGCTTACTTATAAATTTACCAATTGATATAACGCCCACCGTCACCACTATCAAGGTGCTTCCAGTCGACTAGCTATAATTAAATTAAATAATTGTCGACATAGAAAGTATAATTCCGACATAAAAAAAGTAACGGGAAGCATTCCTTGTATATTATATGAACATAGAATAAAGTTATTATACAATGTTGTGTACATTATGTGTTTTTCTTGTACGAGTCCGTTGGTGGTGAAAAGTCATATTGGACGCAGTGTCGAGTCCAATATGACGTTTCACCACAACATGGACGAGTACAAGCAAAACTCATATACTGTACACAACATTGTATAATGACATCTTTATTATCCATCTGTATGTTTATCCAAATTTTAGGAATAACATGCACTTTAGTGGTTATTTTTGGTATTTGTCGGCACTTAATTCTCGATAAAAGCCTGTATATTTGATCATCAGAAAGCATGATTTGGAACAGTAAACACGGAAATGAAAAAAAAACTCAATGCGGAAGTGAAACGTCGGCTAAATCCACCGGTGTTGCGCGCGCATCACAATTTCATCGATTCATTTCGCAATAGTTAATTCGTGACGTCACAGAGTCCCGATAAAAAAGTCATATTGCACACTTAGTCCAATATGACTTTCCCCCGGATTATCACGTGGCGGCTTTTGTCCAATCAGAAACAGTGTTAGTTAAGGGATGGATAATAATTTCTTATATTGTATCCATCCAGCTCCCGTTCCGTGGTTTTAGTACCATCGTACATGTCTGGAAGTTCTGGAGTAGCATTTCCATATATGGAGCTTTTGAGTATTCAGTTCATGACTTCCATATATGGAAATGCTACTCCAGAACTTTGATATGTAGCGAGCACTAAAACCACGGAACGGGCTGGATGGATCCAATATGGCCGCGAGTCAGTGACAGAAAATGCATGTTAAATTCAGACCCTTATACACCTTTACAATCAACTACCACTATGACAAAACTTAAGTTGATGTACGTGTACTGCTAAGAAGTAATGTTACTGCGATCCTGAATTCCTGAAACTTTGCCATCTTACAATGATCTTGATATAACGCCCAACGTCACCAACATCAAGGTGCTTCCAGTCGGCTAGCTATTGTCGACATAGAAAGTATAATTCCGACATAAAAAAGTAACGGCAAGCATTCCTTGTATATTATATGAACATAGTTTCTTATATTGTATCCACCCAGCCCCGGTCCGTGGTTTTAGTGCTATCGTACATGTCTGAAAGTTCTGGAGTATAGCATTTCTATATATGGAGCTTTTGAATATCCAGTTCATGACTTCAATATATGGAAATGCTACTCCAGAACTTTGATATACATGTAGCACTAAAACCACGGAACTGGGCTGGATGGATCCAATGTGGCCGCGACTCAGTGACAGACGTATCAAACATGTAGGACTATAGATTGGTAGATTTCCGTCGTCGACTAGATAATAAGCATACCTCCGATGATAGCAAATCTCCGTCGGCCCACCATAGCAGCCAATACGTCTGCATAGCACCTTTACCCTGCATGTGCACAAACCATGCAATCTCTGTAGGCTACCGGTATTAGCATGCAAATGCAAAACTGCAAGTCGGTGTTCTGTCCCTCTGAGCACTACGTTGTTCTTCCACCAGTAGACACGTGGCTAGAAGGATGTCCGTTGGGAGGGTGTCCATCTTGAAATTTACAACTGCAGCCCCCTTGAAACACACCAAACTCACATGAATGCGTAATTCTATTTGTAACCCCCTTTGGGATTTGCTTTTCCCAAAACTGTTCCATAACGGGCCTGGGTGGTAGAATAGTCTATAAATGGATATCAGTTTATATCAAACCGGAGCGACGACGAAGACATAAAATTAGAAGGTAAAAGAGATTGCTCTGCCCCCCCCCCTGTATAGAAGAAACTATTGATCTGGACAAATTTAGAGTCGCGAGGCTGCGTCCAGTTAGTTACCATATATAGAGGAGCGGCCAAATCCAAATAGGACCTTAGTTTTCGAGATACCCCTACTTCGGTAGAACACGTTGAAGCCAACTTTTTTCTGGAAGGTAAATCTATATTGGTTACGAAAATGATTCTTGGCCTTGTCGGAACTGGTGGCAGCTATGTATGGGAAGACTATTTATGAAGGTACCCTATCGAAAAATTAGCAATAGACAATTGGTTAAAAGACAATCAAATCACAACAAGCAGAACGATATATTTGTCATTATGGGGCACATGGTGATACTAGATGGAAACGTTCTTATTATTTCTGGTTTGTTTGAGATTTCGCGACGTCATTGTAGAAAATGTAACGTTATGCGTCAAAAATTCATGACGATTCAGAGAAACTGTCGCCCGCCAACTCTATACAAAACTAACACGTAGGACCTAACCCATCTTATCATATATTTTGGGAAGAGTGGAGTATGTTCTACCTGGAGATATAAACTTTATTGGCATGACCCTATTCATTTTGAAATAATAGACAAACACTTAACCCTCCCCCAATGTCATAAAAATCTAAAGACAGCCATCGCCGGGGATTGGACCCAAGAATGATGGAATAATGTGTAGTATTTGCCTTCATTTAGTGTAGAATACACATAACAACTGTAAAATGCGAACTTTCCATCCATACTCACTATTAGAAAGGTGTCAAAATCCATGATGGCGTCCAATATGGCATTCAGTTTTAATTTTAAGACATATAGCGAAACGATAGACGAAAAATCCAGAAAAGGAACGGCCCCAGTGGTAAAATCTATATTATTGTAATGACTACATAGAATAACATTTCACATCAAGCATTAATTTCACCATTAATACATCTTTTCAATTGTAAAATAATAGGTAAAAAATTGTCCTTCCGTCCAATGTCATAAAATTCACGAATGATCGCATAATGCGCAGTATTTGTTTTATTTAATGTAGAATACACATACAAATTGACAAGAGAAAATTGCCATCCACATTTGTTATTAGAAGAGTATCATAATCCAAGATGGCGTTCAATATAGCGGTCAATTTTAATTTTGAAACTTAGTGAACGTGTATACGACAAATACATAAAAGGAAAGTCCCCAGTGGTATATTATATATCATTGTACTGACCACATAGATTATTTCATATCAAACATTAGATTCACCATTAATCCATATTATCAATTGATGAAATAATAGTCAAAACACTTAACCGCCCCTACAGTTACAAACTTCCACATTAATGCGCCACTGAGGATTATAGTACAGTGAATTGAGCATACATTTTGGAATTCATTTGTGCTGAATACGATAAAGAAACAAAAAAGTTTGAAATCACATTCATTATAGCGCCATAATGGCAGCCAACATGGCAGTTAAATTTAATGTCAACACTTTGTGAACAACCAATACGATATGCGGGCAAAGAACTTCTCATATGGTATTACTTATAGCGATGTATTAGCTGGAGTGTGTGTTTCCATTATTAAATGGCAATATATTGTTTGCGCGAAGACGGAGTTCAAAATATGGCGGTCATGCATGTATATAAAAAAAATCAGATGAGCTTTGTCATGTCTCAAATTTATAACACTTCGTGGAAACAAATACGGGAAAACGGGAAAATGACGTCTCCAGTAGTATATATTAAGGCGATTCATTACATTCATTTAATTACATTAGTCATATGAAATAGTATTCTGTCATTAACATATCTTTTAATTTGCGAAATAATAAACACAAAACTCAACATTCCTCATCTCTAAAGTTACAAAATTTCACACAAAGGTACCTCTGAGAATCGTAACCAAGAATAAAACAACAAATGCGCAGATGTAGATGTCATTTTGTGCGACATAATTATGTGACAACCACACTCACTATCAGAGGGTTATTAAAATACAAGATGACATCCCATAATATGGATGTCAATTCAATTTAGCGAAGAAGTACAACAGCCAGAGAAGAGACGTCCTTTTGTGATGCTTTGCGCTGGATTTGTTGTTGAATTGCCAGAAGTCTTCAACAACCGTTCAAATGGTTTGTTTGTTCGCTCTAGTGTTGGTAGTTGATTGTAGGTATCACGCGATAAGTTAACTTTTCAATAATAATATTTTGGAATGGAATAGCATCGACATATATTTATCTACATATAGATGAGCAACATTTGCTCTTCTCAATCATAAGTACCACATAGCTCTAGTTGCCAAACATTCAATTAGCGTTCAGTGACTAAATGTCAAACATACATGACTCTAGTGACGACATGTTTATAGAGACAGAGGGATATGAGAAATACATTTCTATCTCCCACATTTTCATTGAATATGAGTCATACGATGTGAATCTATGCATTTATAGCAATTGGGCACTTGAGTGTGGCACTTCCAGATTTTCTGAAGAAACTCAAAGGACTCTACTGCGTAAACAAGAACGGAGCGCTATATGCATGTGGTTTTGAGTTGATCGCATCACTCTGACTTACACTCAGTTACTTGTATCCCCCTATAATACTACACCAATGACGAATATGTTATGAATCCCGATCAGCAACACTGATATGAGGTCCGTGTTAAGTGAAAATAACTTTCGAATATCTGTGCAAGTTTGGGGATAGGTGGTTTATTTGTGCACTGAGTACATTGATTCCGCGGTAAGATCTGAGCTGTCTTTCCGCCACCCATAAGCATAAACTGTCGTGTGTTACGCCAGCTTTTGAAGTAACTGACCACCTTTGAAGTAGGTCTCCACTTTTGAAATAAAATCGCCAGCTTTTGAAGTACCTCACCACTTATGTAATAAAATCGCCAGCTTTTGTAGTAAAGTGAGGTCTCCGCTTTTGTAGGAAAAAACGCCAGCTTTTGTAGTAAAAAAACCATGTCTCCACTTTTGTAATAACAAAATTACAGCTTTTGAAGTAAATACTCAATACATTTTTACGGGCGTTGGACGATTTTCATGACACAGTCAACCCGATAATCCATAGCGGCTATCGCTCATACGAGTGTGACTTATGGCCGAAATAATTTGGAGAGTCCGGTTCCCTGACAAAATAATCCTCACCTGTAGTCGACCATACGAGTGTGACGTGTGTCCAATAGCTTTCAGTCATACCACAGCACAAAAGATAATCCACAGTCGATCGCCCATACAAGTGAGTCCGGTTCCCTGCCTAAGCATGTGAGAACAATCATAGGTGATCAATCATACGAGTATGTAAGATTGTTCCCAGTCAGGCTGACAACCCACACTGTTAAACACCCTTACAAGTGCGACGTTTGTCAGAAGAAGTTCGATGTGACATTGAGTCAGACAAGACTTATGAGAATCCACCGGATGTGTGTCTGAAGACGTTCTGTCCGTCCAGTAACATGACAACATATATATTTTCTCGAAATTAGGTGATGTATTAGTTCCAACGGAAAATAGTTGGTATATTTGGCCTCACTTTGGACGGCGATATTAATTGCATATTCATACCCTCGAAATTAGGTGACCGAAAAGACGCGTTAGGGACAACATAAAATGTTTGGTTTATCAGATTCGTCTCTGGAAGGCGACATTAAAGACAAATTTCGACCATTGAAATTATGTCACATAACCGAAGTATTAGAACTACCTCAAACGTGGCCAGCTACTTCAAAAACGGGGGCCAGTAATGTGTTATGTGGAAACCGTTGGACTCATATCCTCTGATGATTGAGTATATAAAATAATGGATTCGATGGCATTATGTCGCTGTACAGAGAAAAGTTAAACTTTCAAGTCTCAATGTTCGTGGTGCCAAAAAGTTCAGTCTCCTTTCAAAATTTATTCAACACAATATTCGAATACAAATAACTTTATTGTCAATTGTCAGGCGTCGGTCCTGCAAAACCTCAGTTGGAGTTGGAGTTGGGAATTGGAGTTAGGTCGGATCCCCAGCTTAAGAAGCTGATCGAAGCTCTCCAGCACATGCTAGGTTAGCAATATTCAAAGAAAACGATAACCACAGAGACCAGTTGGCGAAGATTGAGTAACCACAGAGTTATTCAAAGAAGGTAGATGGCGAAGATTGAGTAACCATAGAGTTACTCAAAGAAGACGATTGAAAAAGACGGTAACAACAGAGACCAGTTGGCGAAGATTGGGTAATCATAGAGTTACCGAAAGAAGACGATTGAAAAAGACGATAACCACAGAGACCAGTTGGCGAAGATTGAGTAATCATAGAGTTACCCAAAGAAGACGATGGAAAAATACGGTAACTACATAGACCAGTTGGCGAAGATTGAGTAACTACAGAGTTATTCAAAGAAGGTAGTTGGCGAAGATTAGAGTTACTCAAAGAAGACGATTGAAAAAAAAAAAAACGGTAACTACAGAGACCAGTTGGCGAAGATTGAGTAACCACAGAGTTACTCAAAGAAGACGACGACCAAGTAACCTACGAAGATTACAAGATTTATTGTTTCTTTAATAAATATATAAACTTCAAATCCGAGTTTGTTGTAATTGCAATGGTCACAAGTTGACTTCTTGCATTACCCTATCACCTTGTAAACCGTTTTCCCTATTTCCCCCAAAATAGGGTGGTGGCAGCATGTTTAGCAGTTAGAATTTGACGGAAGTCACATACCTGGCCCAAGGTAACCCCTTACACCAGGCGGCCTCACGTGCCTTAATTATAGACACCGCATTTTGAGCACGTATGGATTCCGGTGGTATCACCCTCTCGGTGTCCGCTACCATTGTGCATCTAGATTACCACCCCTGCGTGTTATAAAAGTTTGTAATTTAGTTTGTAATTCCAGGAACCAGATTGTATTTCATTGTAAATTGAATGAACATCTTTGACTTATTATTCTGTAGCACGTGCATGATAATATTCTTCTAACTGGGACAATGAGTCATGAAATTGTGCAGAATCGGTGCGTCTTGTTGTGTGGCATTCTTAATCACCCGACATCTGGACTTTCGTCCTTTGTTTCATAGTTGGCACAATCAGAATTTACCACGTTAAGAAAATGTACTTATTTATCATTATTGAAAATCGACTATACAATTATAAAAAGGAGACTGAACCTTTTGGCACCACGAACATTGCGAGTTGAAAGTTTGACATAGTACTGTTCTTCCAAAGACGAGGACAAATAGACCAACTATTTCCCATTGGAACTCATACATCGGTCACGTCACCCAATTTTGAGAAAATATACATGTTGCCATGTTACTGGATTGACAGAACGTCTTCAGATACACATCTTGTCACCAGCGTGGATTATCTTATGTACTGTCAGACTAACGGTCACGCCGAACTTCTAACAAACGTCGCACCTGTAATGTCGTTCACCAGTGTGAATTGTCATGTTGCGGGACTGACTGGGAACAACCTTACATACTCGTATGATTGATCACCTATGTGTGTTGTCATATGTTTAGGCAGGGAACCGGACTCACTGGATGCCTCCTGGTACACGTCACACGTATATGGGAGATCAACTGTGGATTATCTTCTGTGCTGGTATATGACTGAAAACTATTGGACACTCGTCGCACTCGTATGATCGACTACATGTGTGGATTCTTTTGTCAGGGAACCGGACTCTCCAAATTCTTTCGGCCATAAGTCACACTCGTATGGATTATCGGGTTGACTTTGTCATGAAAATCGCCCAGCGCCCGTAAAAATGTATTGAGTGTTTACTTCAAAAGCTGTAATTTTGTTATTACAAAAGTGGAGACATGGTTTTTTTACTACAAAAGCTGGCGTTTTTTACTACAAAAGCGGAGACCTCACTTTACTACAAAAGCTGGCGATTTTATTACAAAAGTGGTGAGGTACTTCAAAGGCTGGCGATTTTTACTTCAAACGTGGAGACCTACTTAAAAAGTGGCCATTACTTCAAAAGATGGCGTAACAGTCGTGATATGGCCTAGGCGCCATAGACAAAACCATAAACACAATTTGAATATATATAGCAAGGCCTGTCGCTATTTCAATTGTGTTTATATTTGCTACTAGCCTACAATTTTTAAATAATTACCATTTTATCCAATTCAAATGCCACCTGACTCAAAAGAATCTTTTTCCAGTGACATTCTGGTTTGCCAATGAGTTGCCGTGCTTATGGTTATAATCTAATGACAATTATAAATGGAACGCCAACGTGCATGTTCAGTTGAGATTATCGCACTGCCACATATGTATCAATAAAATGTATTAACATGAGAGATATTACAATACATGTACATGTAGTCCGCACCCACGTCCCTAAGAACTAATAAAGATATGATATCCGCCGGAGATATAGAAGATTCAATTTCTATTAGTCTAGCCCGAAAACTCAATATCTTCTGTTTGTAACATATATGAATCTGATTGACAGTCACAACACTTTAACGCACATATTACTCGAGACTAAAATATAAATATACGGAAAAACATGCATATCAAACAATTTATATACACAGGTGTGCGGTGTTGTTCTCTTGTTGTTCGAAACTCGGACGATTATACAAAGCAGCAAGCTCTCAACCACTATAAATAACATTCATAACGCTGATTGCATTATATGGACATTGTGGTCCCATGTTATGTCTAAAGGGCATTTTGTGTGTATGCGATGATGAATTCCGTATTACATTAATAGGTAGTTACTATGATGTGTGAACTTTGATTGCCCGTGTACTCGATCATATCCCATTTTCCAAAAAAACCAGAGATAGATTAGATATCACATTTGCCGGATTTCAAAATGTATGCCTTTTTTGTTTGCGTTACTGCATAACAATCTGTTATCTAATGTTTCATTAGGCCAAAACTGTTTCAAGGCTCTCTAAAAATGTTGGTGGAAATTCAAAAGGGAATTCTAAGGAGGATTGCACATTCTGGACTATTAAATTATATTAATGAAAGTTATATGTTAGTATTGAACATTACAAAATCACTTCGTACCGCATCGAATGAATTATTATTTGTAACGGTTAACGAGCATCATATATTACTACCAGATATCAGACAAATTAAACTATTTAAGCCATTCTCGGAATTTAGTTATGTGTTTTTTATTTTGGTTGGTTTGTCTTTCTCCAGATATTTGATATAAAATTCCTGATAATTACTAAACAAAACAACCTAAACATTTAACAAATACAAATTTCCATAGTGTTAATCCTGGCGTCACACCTGCGTCATAGCTACGGGTGTGACATTTGGAACATGTTGTAGGATACTGCCAAATCAATCACAATGAAAGACATGGTTAACCCGCTCATATGGAGCTGATCGACGGTTTAAGGGAGTTAATTTGAGACAATCATGTAAAAGCTTTATCTGAAAAAAATGTTGTATTTCCTCCATCACTGAAACACAACATATCGCCGTCTAATATAAACACACAATCTAAACAATATATATATCGCTGCAAACTGCCCTATGATACATTTTGACCGGCTTTCTTATTCATTGTTCGCAACGTGCTGACATTAGAATTAGCCGTTATGTTGGGCGCCATCTTGGATGTTTATTGTCTCCTAAGACCAGATGTGTATGCAAGTTTAACATTTTATGTCTCTTCGTTGTATTCAACACAAACTAATTCCGAACGATTTGCTGAATTCTTTGCATTCTGCACTAGAGTCACAAGTGCCTCCATTATAAATGTGGACGTTTGTGATTGTGTGGTGGTTAAGTTTGTGTTGACTAATTCTCCAACTGATGAGATGGACTAATGGTGGAACTACTGTTCGATATGAAATATCGTCTATGTAGTCACTTCAAATGATATACAATATACCACAGGTGACGTCCTCTGTATAGTTCGTTCGCATGTCCGTTCGCTAAGTGTTACAATTAAAATTGGACGCCACATTGGACGCCATCTTGGAGTTTCATTTCGGCCAATTTGGCCGTTTACTTCATGGCTGTTTTTCATCTGACGTGTGTGTCGGGATAAATGATGTGGAGGATTTATGTAAATGTTAGCCCAAACTACATTTCCAAGTAACGATGGTTTTGTTGTTTATTTTGAGGAATAATACCGCGTCAGATGAATTCAGCCCAAATATGTTAACAGTTGTCGTGTCAAACATTCGCAGTAGGTTAGCGTTATTTAGTATTTGTGGATGTCCTTTAACATGGGGAAAATAGACTACTGCGCTTGAACGAGCATGTGAATTTGTCGTTTTTAATGTATAGCAACTTGATAATCAATAACAGAGGCATTCTCTGTCAAATAAGGTCGCTCTATTTACGATACCAATTGGGGAACTTTGTAAATTAAATTACGCGTAAACGTATACCTGCTGCAAATAGAGAAGGTGCCGGAATCGGTGTACTCGCCCCAGGGCTAACTCGCCCCAATCGACGTGTGCCAACTCGGAATAAAAGGCCAGCTCGGAATAAAAGATGTATACGGGGTGTTATATGGCGTTTGGTCCGTTGTTTCTCAATGAATATTATTGAAATTTGGTGTATATGTCCGGGCTGGGACATGGAATACAACAACGTTTGAATAGTTTTTAAATTTACAAATTTGTTGATTTTATTCATTTTTTTTTCATTCTGAAACACACTATAAAGTGTATATAATATAATAACGAACACGAGACATACATAATTTATAAACTGTTAACAAAAGATATCAAATTCAATACATGACAAAGATGACTCAGTGGAGTTTATAAAGTGAACATAAAAACATTGAGGTAAGAATCTTTTTAAGGAATGCAACTTTATTTAATGATAATAAACACATAAATTAAAATAACAAACATGAGACATACATGATTTATAAACTGTTAACAAAAGATATCAAACTCAATACATGACAAAGACGACTCAGTGAAGTTTATAAAGTGAACATAAAAATATTAAGGTAAGAATCTTTTTAAGCATTACTAAACCGTTTAGCACAGTCCACTTCACTCATCCGATTATCACCAAACTTCATATTTATCTTGATATTGATCTATCAGATGAGAGCTATCAAATAGTTTTTTAATTTTATAGGAAAAAATGGTCGTCAGTGGCCATATTGCATTTACGTTATATGTTATCGCGTCATGTCGATATCTAGTATTTCTTAGAAATTTCACCTTTCCAGATTCATAATTGCTCCATTGACTGTAACAGATGGAATTATTCCCCTCTTCGGATAGAGTGTCACTGAAACTTTATTTTGTCAGACTGTCTGTATAGTCACTGATTATATATGGCAATAATCTGTAATAAGATGTAGCACTATTTTATTTTATATTTACATGCAGTGCTGTTTTTATACAACAATTCTAATCCCCCATAGATCATCATGTGATCGACCATACATCGCGCGAGGACCTGGTTGAATTAAGGGGGGTTTTATGGATAACTTCTGTCCTCAAGCTAGATTATACTTATGACATTTAATGGCATGTTTACTAACGTGGAGGGTTAGATATGCTTGAGACACCACCACTCTTCAATTCACACCAAGTTCTCAGCTGTCATATTCGGATATTAGAACCCATAGCCATGATATATGGTTTATTTTGTGTATACTAGTAATATTGTTATTTTCAGTACCTTTATATACCAGTACTGTGTATAACAATGCATATAAATTAATCCATGTATACATGTATATTGATTCAACGGATTCAGTGGTTTTGTCCATCAGTCAATCAAATTTGCGGGGAAAACATGGCCACAAGCAGTACACCCTGCTAAATTTCGAATTTGAATCAATTGGCGCACCCTGCAGCCAGCTTTTATTGGAGAACTTTTTCTCATGTGGATATTTTGGGTCACCGCTAGATGTGAGCCATATTTTGTTCTCAAACTGTCCTTGTGAAGACATCACTGACAGCGGTGATCTTGAATTTTACTATTTTTATGGCTAAATAATTTGGTTGATCCTACAGACGACACCCCTTGTCCGATCGTCACCAGATTCCACAATGATCTTCTGGATAACCAGGGTGAGAGTAATCTAGTTTTCCCGAATTTCGTTAAAAAACATTACCACAGGCAGCAATTTGGTATCTTACTGTTTGATCCTCATTTGCATGACTGAATTGTTTAGCAACTGTACAGACATATCCCTCATCTGATAGTCACCAAACTTCATATTGATCTTCGGGCTGACAACTAGATGGGAGCTATCGAATGCTTTGAATTTTTTTGGAAAACATTGTCGCCAGCAGTCATCTTCTAATTTGGTTTTTATATACATGTATATCTCTTCATTCGGATAGCCAGTATTACGTAGGTACTTCAACTTTCCGCATTCCTGTCATCATTTGAAATATAAAAAATTACCTGATACATGCACCCTTCAAATTTTTTTTCGTCGTATCTATTTTAATGACCCGTATGGTAATATTGATACAGATATATTTGTCAAACATTTCTTTGTACAATATACAGGTATTTAGTTTGTAACTAAATCTAGAAATATATAATAGTAGCTGGTGGACCCGACTTCGTCCGGGATGTTCCCCTCTGATTTTCGGAGAATTGCGCGATTTAACCTTGAATTGACCATTTTAAAGGTGAACGTCATGTCGGGTCACGATTTGACCCGTCCAAAACACTCCCCGGACAAAAGTCACGACAAAAGTACCCGTCGAAATCCGCCCGGCTTTACCCGATTTGACCTTGAATTGACAATTTTGAATGTCAAGATCAGGTCAGGGTCATGAATTGACCCACCCGAAACACTCCTGGGACAAAAGTAACAGTAGGTATTAAATTTCGTTCAAATACTTCCGTTTTACCAGATTTGACCTTGAATTGATCTTTTTGAATGTCAAAGTCAGGTCGGGATCAAGATTTGACCCGTCCAAAATACTCACTGGAAATAATTTCCCCTAGGAATCAAATTTCGTCAAATCTGTCCGGCAGTTTTCCCGGCCATAGCTAACAGACAAACAGACAGACAAATGTCCAAAATATATATTAAACTAGCTGATGTACTCGACTTCGTTCGGGCTATTTAGGGATTTTTTTGTGATCGCCTCCACCTGGACAGTACCCAGTATATACAGCGTCTGGCCAAACTATTGTTCAATTGGTCCAGAAACATGCCTATATCAGCACGTTCGAGAACATGGTCCCACGTGAAATTGGACCCGTCCATATTGCTTCCGGGATCGAAGTAGTCCTACACACAATGTTTTAGTCGGATCGGTCAAGGTCCAGAAAGATGCCTATGAGCGAGGTCAAGTTGACACGTTAAATACCAAATCCGAGTCGGATCAGTCGAGCAGTGTTAATAGTCTATAACACATACACACATGCATTCATGCATACACACATACATACATACATACATACATACAGACAGGTGTTCCAAAATGTATAATCGATAGCTACAACAATTCTATGGTAGATAGTTCACGGCCGACCTGATGCATGCATCTTAGTTTTCTTGTACTCTTCTAATAGTGCCAGTGAATATGGATGGAAATGGATACCTGTCACTTCATATGTGTGTTCTACATTAAATAAAACAATATACTGCGCATCATGCTACCATTCGTGGTTCCAATCCGATAACTTATTTCGAATTTTATGACATTGGACGGAAGGATGAATTTTTACCTATTATATTACAATTGAAAAGATGTATTAATGGTGAAATTAATGTCTGATATGAAATGTTATTTTATGTAGTCATTACAATAATATAGATTTTACCACTGGAGACGTTCCTTTTCTGGATTTTTCGCATGTCGCTCCACTAAGTCTTACAATAAAACTGACTGCCATCTTGGACGCCATCTTGGACAGTGAGTGTGGTTAGAAATTCGCATTTTACACTTACATTATGTGTGTTCCGCTCTAAATACTATGCATTATTCTATTATTCTGGGATCCAATCCCCGGCGATGGCTATATTTTGCATTTTGTGACATTGGGGAGGGTTAAGTTTTTGCCTATAATTGCAAAATTGGTAGGGACAGGATAATAAAGTTAATATATCCCGGTAGACAATACTCCAATCTTTCCAAATATATATGACAAGAAGATAAGCTCTATAGGTCCAACATGCTAGTTTTGTACAGAGTTGACGGGCGACAGTTTCTCTGAACATGAAATCCACTACTTCCGTGACTTTAACCAAAAATTTCAAATTGCTCTACAATAATTGACATCCATTTATTTAATAATTTCAATATGCCGCGGGTACGAAACTACCATCGTATAGGCATAACTTTAATTTGTTGTTTTCTGGTGATTGCGCAAACTTGATACACAAGGCCTTAAAATTTCTCACAGAAAGCTGGATGGGCACAAATTTCAAGCAAATAATGCAATACTGCATTTTATATTTGTTCCCAGATAAGACGAGGTCAGTAATTTTGTTCCACATGTGGGGCCAGTCACATTTCACTAAAAATATAATTTTTCCTTCAGAAACCCATGTAATCATTAAGTATAACATAACATAACATTTTTATTGACATAATACACCCACGCGGGGCAGTTGTCATAATACAGTTAATTTAAACACAAGTGAAGACAATTTCATATAAAAATATATATAACATGTATTTGTAACTCAACACTATATTCTCAATTATTTGCGGAAAACTGCCGAACCATGTTACAGATCAGATTGCATATGCTCATGAGGAATATGAACTTTTCTATTTCATCAAAGTTTACGAAAATTGGTTGGTGAACTCCTATTTCAGTGAAAAATCTCTTCCGCAAATGGTTATGTTTTTCACATCTCATTATAAAGTGTTCTTCCGTTTCAATTTCATTTGCTTCACATTTTTTACATATGCGTTTCTCGTAAGGTATTTTTGGCTGAGCGTGTCGCCCAACCTCTACCTGCAACTTATGATTGCTTACTCTAAGCTTACTGAAACACGTTCTCGTATAAAAATTAGTAATTTGGAGTAAGTATGGTTCAATTTCAAATTGTTCTTTGAAACAACGATACGTTCTTAATTTATTCATACCATTTTTCTTGTTGTCATCGAATATTTCGTTTTTGAACGTTAGAATATGAACGCATTTTAATTCTTCCCGGACTTTATTGAGATATTCCAGCGATAGGTTATTCTCTAAATCGCTTATTTTTGACATGTGAAGTGCTTCTGCCAAAAACGGTGGAATTATATATTCCTCGCATATTTGGGCAGAATTCTGAAGTAACATATTCGGTTTTCTTTCAGACAGTTTAAGCATATATCTTACAGCATTCATTATCGCATCATGTGCTATCGGAAATCTGCCCAATTCTGCTCTTGTCGCGTGATTAGACGCCATTCTATTTAAACCCAACACTGATTTACAAAATTTAACATGTGAAATTTCACATGGAATAGATTCGAGCTTGTTAATATTAATATGCGATGCCCATATTTCGCAACCATATAGAACGATAGGTTTTATCAGCTTGTCAAATAGTTTACACCAAATGCTTACTGAGAAATTTTCATGTTTGGGCAAGGATGACATTAAACTATACATTGCTTTTAACCCTTTGGTGTTAACATCTATCTGGGCTTTGCAAAATTTTCCATTCGCACAAAATTTAATACCAAGATAGGCATATTCCTTAACTGTTTCCAACGGAGTGTTGCTTAATTTAAAGGCAGTTAGTTTTTTTGTTGCTCGTTTCCTGAATATCAGGCATTTAGTTTTCTGAAGATTCACTTCTACTTTGTTCCTTATGCTGTAATTCTCCAATTTATTCAAACATCTTTGCATACCTTCAGCAGTTTCAGATAGCATAACCAGATCATCTGCAAATAGAGACTTAGAGATTTTTCGCCAACTTTAACCGGTTTGCACGAATCATCAAATTCGGCGCTAATGTCATCAATAAATATTTTGAAAATTGTGGGAGAAATAATATATCCTTGTCTGACGCCAATATTTGAAATCATATGAGGCCCATAACCTTGGCTAATTCGTACCGAATAAGCACTTGACGCATACATAGATTCAATAGTTTTCATAATATTGCCATTGATACCAACATGTTTCAATTTAGTAAACATTGTCTCTCGGTGGACAGTATATATCAAATGCCTTACGGAAGTCTACAAATACTGCATATAGAGGTTTTGCCTCTTTCAGGTACTTAGTAGTTAGCGATTTAAAAATGAACGCACTATCAATCGTGCTTCTATTTTTTCTAAATCCATATTGATTATCACTTATAATATCATTATCATCCAACAATTTGGAAATTCGTGTATTGATTATTTTGTTAAATATTTTACGTATAGAACTGCTCAAAGCTATAGCTCTATAATTGTTTGGATCGTGACGATCACCTTTTTTATAGATAGGTGTCAGTGTGGACTCGCTCCAACATGTAGGACAATATGAAGAGTTCAGAACCAAATTAAACAACTTTGTTAAATCTTGTGCCATAATCGGTCCGACGGCTTTCAATAGTTCATTCCGCAGCCCGTCACTGCCTGGAGATTTATTATTTTTCAAACTCTTCAGAACGCCTATTACTTCCAGGGTCGAAATTTCATCATTATTGAGATCGCAAATGATCTTAGGTTTGTCTGTTTTACATATAAAAGTATCTTTATCCCGATGAGTGCTGTTGCAATATAAATCATTAAAGAATTTAACAGTAATGTCTGGATGAAGATCGTCGTTATCTTTCCTACTATCATCTCTCATTTTTTTAATAAACTTCCAGTATTCACTCAGATCTGACGTTTCCATGTTTTCAAGTTCTATTGCAAATTTGTGTCGGAATAATTTAGCTCTATATTTAGTTTCCCTTTTATATGCTTTTTTGGCCGCGCAAAATTTTTCAATTAAACTTTTGTTCAGCGGCTGCTCTCTCATTTCGCGCACAGCTTTTTGCATTATGCATTTTAGTGTTTTACACTTATCATTAAACCACCTACGTTTTTTATATTGCTTAATTTTACCATTCTTTACAGTTTTGGATGCCGACTTATTCAGTCTTTTAAGAAGTTCCGTAAAGTCAGTTACAGCTTTTTCTGTGTCATTTGCGGTTTCTTCATAACGCGATACTCTTAACCTCGATAATTCGTCTTGGAAACATTTGCTGTTAACAGTCATTATTGCCTTGTTTGCACTATCTTTAGTCCATTTCAATGAATATTTCGGTACAGTATATTCATATATAAACATATTATCGCAATTACTACTCACTTGAAAATATTCTAAGTGAACAGCAAGTTGGCTGTGATCTGAAAATTCATTTGGATTTTTCACACAGAAATAGGACACGTCCGATAGATATTTCTCTGACACTATAATATAATCGACTACACTACACCCATTATATTGACAACTCGTAAAGTTCCCAAAAGAATCGCCGGGTGTTCTTCCATTGAGTATACGCAGTGACGCAGTTTTACATAATGAGAGGAGTTGTCGCCCAAAATGGTTTACTTTATCATCTTTCTCGTGCAGCGATTTCATCAACTTTATACGTATTGGGAAGGGGGCCATACCTATCGCAATCGTCTGTAACATAATCCGGCCGTTTCGCTGTTCTCGAGTTAAAATCCCCTCCCAAGATAACAAAGTCGTCCGACTTACAATCTTTTAAAAGTGTTTCAATGCTGTCGTACACGGAATCGTAATTGCTACTATGAGCCCAGAAAGTCGAGTCCGCAGGAGGAATATATATGGATATAAATACTACATTCGATTGCATATTGAAGATACTGCCACAAAATTCAACCCATATTGCGTATTGATTTAATTTCAAGACTCTAATTACAGAAGACTTATACTTATTCTTACAATAAAAGCCAATTCCTCCTCTGATTGTACTATTTGACCCTCTACTAAGATATTAGCATATGGACGTCATTTCCAAACTGCACGTAATTCCGTCACGGTAATTCCATCACGATTTCAAATGAAAGTTCTCATAAAAATAAAACAAGGCTAATAAACTCGATGACATTTGTCGTTCTTATTAAATTTCACCACGACTCAAATGATATATCCGATTTTCAATGATTACCACCTGAGAAAACCGTCACACCTAGCGTGACGGAATTACAATATTTGTCGTGACGGAATTACAGTTTCCCGCCAAACTGTTCCAGAGCGTTTTGTCTGTCTAAATGAGTTAAAATTACACTAGTTACCACGTATAAAAGAAATGTTCGATGTCATATATTTGATACTATATACTGATAGGTCATCGCATAAAATATAGTTCTTATGTTGAGCCCTGCCAGAGTTTAACCGCTAGATTCGTCCTCGAAATTATTTATAGGGTCTATAATGTTGCGTACAAACCATGATTTTCGGGAAAAATATACATGTACATGAATTTTCGTGGTATTCACAGCCTTACTTAATGTATAATGTATAATAAACCAGAAACTGTGTAGCAGCTAGAACTCAAGATTAACTGTTCTACAGGATTCTCCGAAGACAACGGAGGAATATACTAACAACAACAACAACAACAACAACAATGGCGACCTAAAGACAATCGAAGCTATGGAACTTCTAAAGGTCTGCGTTGGTGTGTCCACCTTGGAATTTCAAACTACACCTAGCCACACCCATCCTGTCGAGAAATTCCATATGCACATCTCGCCCCCACCCCGGGGTTGGAATTTTAAAATTGGTACTCCTATCGATCCACTATAATTTCCATTTCACTCCACAAATGTTATCCAAGACCCTGTGTGGGAACTATTGATTGGTCCATACACCACGGGCCTATTGCATGGCCTATAATACATTTCACGCTATATAAATATGGGGGGGGGGGGGGGTAAATCAAACTATAAGAACAAAATTATACTCAAACTACTAAAATTTGGTATGAAATTTCCAGCCAATTTTGTGTCAGTCATGAAATTTCCAACTATTTAACATTTTGGCCAAAATGGGGGTGGCTATGCGCCTCAAGTAACGACTGAGCTACAGCCCTCACCAAATTAACATGGTACATCCTTTACTATATAGGGCATAATGGAACATGTTACTACCACAGTCTTCCAGGTAGTTACACCTGGCACTTTTAATCCAAGATGGCCGCCAAAATGGCGTTCAAATTTAGGAAAATGGTGATTTTCCTACGTATTTCAGATACAAAATTACATATATATCCCGTTGAAAATGATGCAATATGGGCTACTTTTTAATTTTCTATGGCGACATATCCTGTGGGCAAAGTATATACTAAACAGATGAGTGTCAGAGTGTGTCTCACATAAATTAAAATTTCAGAAGCTCGTGGATTAAATAAAAGTCTCAATAACACCGTAGCTCAACTTGGGGGGGGGGGGGGGTCATTTCATGTACTACAGTCAATGGAGCTATTAGGAATGAAGAAAGTTGAAATGTCTAAGTAAAACCAGATGTCAATACGAACAAAAAGTTTACGAAGAGACATAAATTAAGTAAAATCCAATGTGGCCACTGGCGGCCATGTTTTCCAATGAAATTCCAAAAACTTTGATAGCTCCCATCTATATAGTTGGGTTTATATATACAAAACAATCATCACCACCGCCACAAAATTTTATGACTTAACTCAACCTAAGAAAATGAGGTGGCCAGGTAGACACCATAGTGACGAAGACACGCGGATGTTGTGCAACGAAGGACCCGTTCCCCTTGTATAGTACATATACCTAAATGTTTAGGTTACGTTCATACGCATATCAAATGAGGTGTCTTTTATAGTCATTCACTCTACCATATCATTATGTCATTCTATGGCGAAATTCTTTCAAACCAGTTTTTATCTTTGGTACTTCACCATGATTCGCCTATATTTAATATGAATACATGTAATCATAAATATTTGCCAAATAAATCTTGATAATATCCGTAAACTTGCTTAATTGTCTTTTTCCATTAACGTAAGTTAATTGCCTATATATATATATATAGGCCTATGCTTTTTACACAATTGCTCTTGGATTGATTTTCACCTATGACCACCAATATAACCATGCACCATTATTTCCACTTCGAAGGAAACATTAATGGGCATATATTCCTAAGTTTTTATTAAGTTTGATTCTATCAAATATTTAGGCTATCAAATTGCATTGCAATCTAATATATATTTTGGGACTTCTGTCTGTTGTCTGTTTGTTAGCTATATGGCCGGGAAAACTGCCGGACGGATTTCGACGAAATTTGATACCTAGGGTTACTTTTGTCCGGGAGTGTTTTGGACGGGTCAAATCGTGACCCCGACCTGACATTGACCTTCAAAATGGTCAATTCAAGGTCAAATCGGGTCCAATTTCGTGTCCTTGCTCATATATATATAGTCACGTTTCTGGCAAAGAAATCCCTAAATAGCCCGGACGAATAGCCCGGACAAAGTCGGGCCCACCAGCTATTTGCTATATATAACACATTTCCGGAAGAAATATTCATTCCATATACATTGTTGCATTTTGTTTTTGATGGTCGCCTTGGTGGCTCAGTCGGAAATGCGCATAGTGAATCAGCTCGTCGTATAAATGGCAAAGCAGGTACGGGACCAGTTAAAAAAAGGATTTGCATATGAACCACACAAAGGGAAGGGAACCTTATTTGTTTCTCTGTGCGACTTTTCAACTGCCTACATACACCTGCTGGGGTGTGATTTCTCTTTCTACCAATAGCCTATAATATGACAGAATCTTCCAACAAGAATATATCAAACGAATACACGCATTGATTTGGGACATCAGGTTTAGAATTACATGTACGGAAACCTTCTTCAAAAATGCCATTAATAGTGTTCGTGACGGAATTATGTACAACGTTGTGTAATTCCGTCACGTTCAAGAATGTAATTCCGTCACGGCAATGTGACCGCAAAAATAAAATGAGGACACGGTAGCTCATTCTATGATGGGTAAAATTATATAGGTAGTATGTCCATATAAATCACCAGGTTGACAATTTATTCTCCAGTCATCAGATTTTTCAGATAATACGATCACTTGCGGGTACTAGTGGAAAACCGAGGTAACTTCTGTGTAATTCCGTCACAGAGTTTCAACCCACTCTGAGTAGAACACTGGCAATGCGATATGACCCACTGTACACAGTGTTCAAAGAAGAGATGCCAAGGTTTCCAGTGTACACACTACCTTGACTAATCTCTGACAAAATGCAAGCAAATGAAAGCTCAAACTTGTTTGACTCGATTTTTTTGTAATTCCGTCACGATGGATTTCGTGTGAATCATAATTATTTTTTGACGCAGAACGTTACATTCTCTGCCATGACAGCGTGAAATCTAAAACAAACCAGAAAAATAACAACGTTCCGATCTAGTATCACCATGTACCCCATAATAACAAATAGAACGTTGTGTTTTGTTGTGATGTGATTAACTTTTAACCAAAAATGTGTTTAATGTTGGTCAATCGATGGAAACATGGCAGGCTCATTTTTCGGTAGGGTACCTTCATAAATAGTCATACCATACATAGCTGCCACCAATTCCGGCAAGGCCAAGAATCATTTTCATAAATGATATAGATCTACCTTGGTTTCAACTTGTTCTACCGATGGTAGGGGTAGGCCCTATAGGCCTATCCGACCACTTTTGGCATTTGGCCGCTCCTCTTATAAGGTATATAATGGCCCAAAATTCCTTATAGCGAAAAAATGGCAAATACGTGTCCGAGGGGTGTATCTCATGCATGTCTCGACCGCCATCTCAATGGCAACACACCATTAAACAGGGGTCTTATGACGAATATATATCACATAGAAAAATCCGGTTGGCTTCCTTATATTTCACAAATGGGAGGTTTGAGTGACAAAATTGGCTGTTTTTGGGATGTCCGTTATTGGGTATCCGATTTCATGAGCTCAGAAACTTGAGTAATCCGTTACTATATTATACAAGTCCTATGTAATTATCTCACTTGTATGACCGATTCTCGCATTAAAAACCCATTATTCTATAACGTTACTATATTTGGAAGCAGTCCACCATGGTATGTTGTCCGTGAAAACGGTGTTTTCTCCGTTACCATCAATTTAAATCGTCATAACTGACAGATACAACTTGCTGTACGTGCCTAATTTTATACAAAGAAACGCAATATCACGTGTAATCTGGGGAACATATAGCTCTAAATGCAAATGAATCATATGTAGAAATAACGAGAGATGAGTTGCCACTCCCAAAACAGTTTATTTAAGGATGTTTTCTCCGTTACCACCATAAAACATAGAAAATCGACGATTTAACTCCAACTGCTAATTTCATCTGACGGAACGTCTATCAAGCCCAAATTATCACGTGAGCATGTTGAAATTAATATCACAAGACTTTTGTATATGGTTGTAAACAATATGCGGTTTTCTCCGTTACCGTTTTCTCCGTTACCAGCGAACATCAGAAGGTCATTCTTTAGGCACATATGAACCCCTTGGCGATACTATATCGGCAGTCTGGGTTTGTTTGACTCAGATCAACACAAAAAACTAACCAGTTTAATTACAAATAGGGGAAACCCGGGCAAAGCGGGATACCAAATGTTTTCAAGGAAATTTAGATAGGATTTTCGCCGGAAAAAAATGGAAAGCCGTTGATTGGTATATAATTCATCGGCGCATATAATCGGGTGATCATTGATACCAAACACCATCTCGGTATGTCCCTTTTGGAACGTCTTGTTTTGTCCCACTTTGCCCGTGCCTTTGGGCAAATCGGGACACCGCAATGGGCAAAGTGGGACAATGTGCCATGCTATCCGGTCAAAATGGGACAGCAAAATCAAAGAGACAGTGCGGGTTGCCATTGCCCACACTGCTAAAGACAGATGGGCTCTGAGTGGCAGATGAGTTTCTGTTGGGTTATGTAGGATGGATTTCTTGTCTGGCGACCAGAGTTATCTATCTTAACAATATATTCACCCCGTTACAGTACCGATTAAAACGAAGGTGACTTCCATTCCTTATTACTTATTCGATTTTTTTATAATTATGTCAAACAAAGGGTTTTGTATATGGTCCCCCCCCCCACAGATATTCTATCCACGCACCCATCCAGATCCAAAGTGGCCGCCGTTCAGAAGGGTTCAAATATGGCGCCATGCCTTTTCTCAGCCGATTTAGGTCAAACAAAAGGTGTGTGTAGGAAGCCAATCTAAATACGCCCCCTTCACCACACCACGATCTAAAATGGACACCATCCAGAGATGTTCAAATAGGGCACCCATGGCATTTCTCGACCCCTTGGACGATTTAGGTAAAACAAAAGGTGCCCCAAGATAATCTAAATATTCACCCCTTTCACACCACCCCGATCCAAAATGGCCGCCGACCAGAAGGGTTCAAATAGGACATCCATGCCATTTCTCGTCCCGTTGACCGATTTAGGTCAAACAAATGGTGTTGTAGGGTGCGCCTCCCCAGGCACTCTTTCCGAACACATCACACACCTCAACCTGCATGATCCAAAATTGTCACTGTCCAGAGGGGTTCCAAATAGGACACCCATGCTATCTCTCAACCCCTTGGCCGATTTAGGTCAAACAAAGGGTGTTATATATTGTTCCTGGTGTCAAATACATCCACTATACATTTCGGATTCACACACCAGCCAATATCGACAGACATATCTTCAACCTTGTCAGTAATCATTCTAAGATGGGCGTGAAAGCTACCTGGCAATATTTGGAAGCAGGTCATGGAAAGGGGCCGTGTGGTGGAGTTGGAGGGACCTCCAAGAGGTTGGCTGACGTTGCAGTGAAGACCGGTAAATGTGTGATACAGAACGCCGCCACATTTTGTGATTGTTAATGTCGCATTTATTCACCTCAACGAAAGCGCCGTGAAATTGGTTTTCCCGATGTCCTACCCGTTCCTGGACACTCAAGGTACACGCGGTTATTCCTACCAAACACGCAAACGGCATCGCTACCAGAGAAACGTCATGTTTTTGCGCCAATTGTTTAAAGTTTCTAACTTCAAATGGTGAATCCGACCTGAAATGCAATTGGAAGTTCACAACGATGTCTGCACCACATGTTCGCGAGTCTAATGGTTCTCGGTCAACGGTCATCAAAGGCAAGCGAGCTTCAAAAAAGAGTGCGGAAAATAACTGTCAAGATGCGTATTCTTGTGGGAAGTGTGGATGTGTTTATGGTGATCCACTCGACCCCAGTAAACGCGACGAATGGGCGTTGTGCTCAGATTGTGGCAAGTGGTTTCATGAAGGTTGCGGAGAGGATTACGGTGTCTTTGACGACGGTGATAATTTCACGTGTTTGTCATGTTTAGACATATAGACTCAATGTGATGACACTAGTAACGATGACATTTATTAAATTGATTTATATGGGCAGGAAATTAATTGAAGGCTACTAGCTATTTAAAATTAATTTCGAATTTTAATCATATTGCATACTAGTACCAATCCATGAATAAAACAATGCATTTTGTTTTGGTAGTTTTTAGCTCACCTGAGACGAAGTCTCTGGTGGAGCTATAGTCATCACTTCTCGTCCGTCGTCCGTCCGTCAGTCCGTCCATCCGTCAACAATTCTTTAAACATCTTCTCCTCTGGAACCTATAGACCGAATGAGTTCATATTTGGTGTGGCTGTTCCCTATGTGACTCTCGTTTAGATTTGTTCAAATGAGGTCACTGTGTCAAATAGTTGCGAAGCCAGGGCCATAACTCTTTCCCTCCATAGTAATTCTTTTAAACATCTTCTCAAATACCGGCAGGCCAAATGGGTTCATATTTGGTGTGGATGTTCCCTAGGTGACTCACATTCAGATTTGTTCAAATGAGGTCACTGTGTCAAATAGTTGCGAAGCCTGGGCCATAACTCTTTCCCTCCATAGTATTTCTTAAAACGACTTCTTCTCTTGTACCACCGGGTCGAATGGATTCATATTTTATACGGAGGGACCTTGGGTGATTGGGGTTCAGATTTGTTCAAATGGGGTCACTGGGTCAAATAGGGGCGGAGACAGGGACATAACTCTAAAAACAACAAATTACATTTTTTGCATTTTGACCTTTAATTTTTAGCTCACCTGGGACGAAGTCTCCGGTGGATCGAAAGTCACCACTCCTCGTTCATTAGCAAAATATTCCTCATTCATAAACTTGCATACATGTCGTATATAACTATATATAGGTTTTTTCTCCGTTACCATCATGTCCATGCTAATATTACACCGGGCGTTTGAATTGTCAGGTATTCCTTGTTCGACATATATTAACACATTCTTATATTTATGTAATCAAATAAAATTAAATGGCATGATTACGCAGGTCTTATTTTTAGATGCACAGAATTGTGTGCACCAGCATAGATCAATGATATGGGTTTACTGGAAACACATACACATTCAAAGTACATGGGACTGCATGTAGTTTCAAATAATAGTTAATATGTTTCTAGCGAAGTTAGAAATTCAACCAAACACGTTTGTGTCACATATTATTAAAAATTTAATGTGTTTCAACGATTCGCAATATTTAGGAATATAAAGACACAAAATGTGTTTTCTCCGTTACCACGCCCACTGTAGTATATGTGTGTCGCATATCACAAACGCCACATCAATATTTTCCACATGTTTTGTTTTCGAAAACGTATATATCCCCACATAAAAAATTGGTCCATTTCGTCTGTCTATACACCTGCATATAGAGTGACAGAGAGTGTTCGATTCGGAATGAATTTTTAATTGCACGGTAATCCTAAGATATACGGGTAGCCATTGACCCTAAACATCTGGCTAGTGACAGCTCGAATCATGAGTATTTTATAAAATTGCATGCATTTGACTATAGCCACCGTTGTGTATTGATTGTGACAATATAAAACTGTTGCCACATGTTTAAATGGACTGTACGTACCCATATGCTACCTTTTCGGGTTGGTAACGGAGAAAACATGCATAAAAGTGCCTACCGTTTTCATGGCAGCTGAAAAATAGGAACATGATCCTCCGGTGCTCATTTTAACGTGACACATTCCACACATACTATATTTTCATATTATGATGATGATAACCGGCATATCGAAAATTTATTTTTCGATTTGATCGCAAACTACATGTCGATTTAAGGAATTTTAGGCCATATAACTTCGCATAAGGTAAGGTAGTTTAGTTTTGTGACCACTATAGTCGGGGTGGCATATATATCCACTGGGCTGACCATGGTTCGCCCTAGTATAAATATTTTTTAGAGATCTGAACCTGAAAAATGCAAAATCATAACATTTAGTGGTAGACACGAACAGATGCATCCAATTTTTCCTGAGTGTGCGCATGGGCAGCGATTTTTTTATTCTAATAATTATGTGTAGCAGACACTACATTGTTGTACATCTATTGTACAATATTGAGCTCAGAGGATTGCGCCTTGCCTAACCCCTTGTCTGATTAGAATTTCTGAAGACAGTTGACCAGCCCATCTGACTTCTGATCTCATTCCACCGTGACTGTATGCAGTTTGTTCGCATAACGAAATGTGCACAATCGCACTGGCGTCCTTGTTTTATGACCTACCACCAACAATTAATTCACCATTATTCGTGCACAAGACACGCATATCAACTTTTCAATTGATGTCCAATGTTTTGACAACAAAATGTTATGCACAACCGTGTGAAAGTTTTGAACCACGAGATATTCAGAATGGTAAACTATGAATTGATATAACTGTTTTGTTCTCCTAATAATAAACTCCTTTTGAATGAAATTTAGGACAATGACTGAATCATTGAAAGAGTCACTATCAAATTCAATATCCGAGATTGAGAGAATACAGGAGAAGTCAGCCCCGCGCGAAGTCGGCCCCATACGAAGACGCACCCCCCCCCCCCACCCGCGAAGACGGGGGGGGGGGGGGGGCGCGTGAAGTCGGCACCATAGTTCCCATATACCGTGTCAAAGCCTTTGACACGGTACCACACCAGAGTCTATTAGTATTATACAAACTGAAGTCGTACGGAATCACCGGACCTATGGCTATACACACCTGGTTGACAAGCTTCCTAACAAAATGTCATATGAGAGTAGTGTTGGAAGGAGAAACCTGTCCCACTAAACAACGAACACAAACGAACATAAACGAACATAAACGAACATAAACGAACACAGGTCTAAAAAGCGGAATAGAAGGGTGAAATTTGGTTTGTGGGTGCGTGTGGGTCCATTTTATGTGTATGTGGTGTTATTTCCAACTTTGATGACTTATTTTTCAAGTTATAAGCATTATTTGAATGCAAAGCTACTAAACAACGAACACAAACGAACATGAGATTAGCTGTCTTGCAAAGGTGTTAATAAAGGTGTTAATTAACTACTGCCTTCTCTATGGCTTATAATCTTGTCTCTTTGTCACTGAGTTGTTTTGACTTAGTTATTTTGTCTTATTATGACTTCGTTTAACTTCCCTCGCATCACACTGCTCTTTCAGTAGAGCTTCAGGTACTAGAATCAAAGTTTGTTTTATATACAATCGATATATTATTTTACATTAGAGGTAGCAAACTCAGCCCGGCGGAACGATGGGCAGAGTGTGTTCTCCTTGAAGTCAGTGCATGGATGAAAATGGCTCCAGCAAAATGTTGTATTATTTAAATCAAGTAATGCACTTATTTGATATGAATCCAAGAAGTCTATATGTTATTTTATCACATGATTAGGACTATTTTCCTATTTAATATTCGAGTGTAATATAATAGACACGTGTAATATCGTCTCGTGCAATGACGTCACACTGCTCTTTGGGACAAAGTTCTCTGTCTGTTAATTATTGTTCTTTTCGATAAAATTTAAGCGATTATATGACCATGTGATAAAAAGTATCTCAAACTCGTTCTATTTTATATGTAATTTATCAACCTCATCCACTGAATTCTATTTGAGCCTCGGTAAACCTCGGCTCAAATCGAATTTAGTGAACTCGGTTGATAAATTCCGTATAAAATAGAAAATAGGATCCTCTATGTATATTTGCATACTATATGCTAATTTTCTGTCGTTTATTGGTGATCGTTTTGGTTTTCGATGCCTTCACTCTTTCCTTTTTTTGTCCAGGTTTTTTTGCGAGAGCGGTAGTTTTGGGTATAGTTAATTGTCGTCAGTTGAAGTTTGGAATTTGGAATTGTCACTCACAAAATTAAGAAGTCTTCGCATTAGTCTGTCTCGTTGTTCGGCCGTCATATTTGTTCAAATTTCATGTCTCACTTCCAAAGATGATGCAATGCCTGATAATCCCCTCCACTCGAATGTCACGCAGTTGGTCAGTCACTGTTTCATTTAAATTATCTGTAAACTCAGTCAAATTTTTTTTATTATTATATTATTAAAGGCACGGGAGGCCTTAGTTGTCGAAAATATTCATATTTGTTCCAATCACCGTAAACAGAAAAACACTAAAATGCATACAGTTTCGTTCATCGTGTAAACAGCATGCTATCATAAAGACCTACTATATTTTACCTAAGCAAGAGCCTGATTGTGTTACAGAAGACAGCACAGTGTTACTGGCTAATCACACACAAATGATATAAACGCTCTTTATTAGTTCCATATCAGGAATTCAGCAACAAAGAACGCTCTTTATGTTTACCATCATAATATAAACAAACACCAGGAAAGTAATTGTTATGCTTTTGTCAAACATATGACAATAACATACTGTTTATGCGATATTTCTTATTTGTATACGGAAAAGTCTGTCTACATTTTTCTTTTTGTGTCGGTTTTTGACCGTTGGAAACATTTTCACAGCATATACCCACTGCCAAGGACTCCCACACCTTGAATGCTTTCATAATTGTTATTTGTCCAACATTTCGGAATTGTTGAATTTTGTTTTCTAGCATTGAAAACTTTCGTCTTTAGTCTTTCCATAAATGATTTAAGGTATCGTCTGTTGTCACATATATTTGTCAATTATGTTTGTCTGTATTTCATCATAAATGATTTTGTTTTCTATTGTTACCAAGCCGCTCTCGCTATTGAATACTTTTCTATCTTATTGACAGTTTGATCACTGTCTGTTTTACTTTAATTACGATTGAGATTTTCTTTAAGATGCCTGATACATAGCGTATGCGTGTATCAGGAAAGCAAGCAGAAATAGCATTTACCAGAGTGATCTCCGACTCGGATACTGAGAAAATATATATAGTCATCTCAGAGTCTGACAACAATGACTCACTCACATTCACTCAAATGTTTTGTTAGCTTTGCATTAAAACGCCGACCTCTGATGTTTCCCCCAGTGCTGGCCTTATGAAAAATCGGCAGGGGTTAAAATATTTTGCAGGGGAAATTTCTGTTTTATGGGGTATTTATGTTGTAACATATGAAATACAAGTAAACTGACATATGTCATATAACTTATTATGTGGTAAGTGATAATATTTAAATTTAATTAATTTATAATCATATATTAATTGTGAAATTATCAATGAATGTTGTATAACTTATTAATGTTTAACTCTTTCGCTGCCATACGCGCATAAATGCGAACGTCGTAGACGCTGCCAATCGCGCATTTTTGCGAATTTGGTATGTAGTCTAATGTATGGGATATAACTCTATTATTTCCGGCATGTTTGACAGTGTACAATGTATTTATCTGTAGTACTGTTGCGCGCGAACAATTTAAAGCGACAATGTCCTCAAGGTCATGCTATTTCTGACGTTATGGAGGTACAGTCAGAGCCGGAATATTGCGTCATTGTTATTAGCACGTGGTTATCAGTCGAAAATGGCTGCTCGCAAAAGACTCAGGACTGAAGAAGTTATTGTTATTACCTCTATACTCTAATGATCGAGGGGCGCCTGTGGCGCATAAGTTACTTATACTTATTATTTGTGTGGGCAGTAGCCTCTATTATAGGGGCGCCTGCGGCGCATAAGATACTAGGGTTGCGGGATGGGGTGGTGGGTGGGTAACTAACCTCTATACTCTAATGACCGAGGGGCGCCTGCGGCGCATAATATACTTATACCTATTATGTATGTGGGCAGTAGCCTCTATATAGGGGCGCCTGCGGCGCATAAGATACTATGGGTGGCGGGATGGGGTGGTGGGTGGGTAACTAACCTCTATGCTCTAGTGATCGAGGGGCGCATGCGGCGCATAAGATACTTATACCTATTATTTATAATACACCTTTACTGGTTTTGAACAACCCTTGTCTATTGTGTCGTTTTCCAGTGGTGATAACAGGCCACTACATTAATTATGCTGGTGAGTTGACCATGCGTACGCCCGCGTGACCCATATAATTCACATAAATCATCGTAAAACCCAATTTCCTGAAATTCAAGATGGCCGTCAAGATCACGTGACTTATAAGGGGCGGTGCAGGGTCATATGTCCCCCTGCAGGTATATATACATATGGGTATGGTTATATTATATATATCTATATTTGGAATTGTACCTATCAGGGAATATTCAAGCAACCAAAGCACGAACTCAACAAAGTGCGCCATTGTATCCCATTTTGCTACAAAAGGTGGCAACTTGCATAAATCCAAGATGGACGCCAAGGTCACGTGACCTATTTTATGTCCAAAGTGGGTTCATATAGGTTACTCCCGTGTACCTTACTGTTGGACATCGTATCATTGGGTTGAATATTAGAAAACAAACAACACACCCATTCATACCCACACAAACTGTACATATACAGGCAAATAGCCAAGATGGCCGCCAATGTCACGTGACCTTGGTGGGCGTGTCCACGGCGGCATTCGACAAGGTATACCTATGTCTATATACATGTGAAGTTTCAACTAATTATATTAGAAACTGCTTGAGATATAATGTATTACCCATATATACCTGAAATACATGGATATATGTACAGGATGCGTGGCACTGGGGGCTACGTCTGTGGTGGCGGGTGGCAGCGAAAGAGTTAATAAAGTACTTTTATAAATGTTATACCATGTCTTGCATATATGGTATTGTTGTGTTTGTTCCTTTATGCCTGATCCAAGTGACCTAATGGTTAACCAGAATCAATCAATCATTATAATATATTTATATCATATATTACATGCTGTTATACTGTATAATACATGTATGAGGTGACATCAATCATTATGCCATGCATATATTGTACATACATGTACATGATATGTTTGTGTTTGTTCCTTTATACCTGAGTGACCAAGTTACCTAACCAGAATCAATCATTATATCATGCATTTATTTGTTCCATACTTTTATCTATATAATCCATCGGTACATTCGCGGTTTTCCGTACATTTGTGAAATTTCGTCCACTTCTATCGCGTCAAAACATACATTATTCCGTACATATCATAAATTAAATCACTTCTATGTTTGTATCATCTCATAACCCATCCGTGCTATGTATAAATCACTCATTTCATGTAATTAATAGCACGATATCGCGATATTTATTCTTTGTTTTCGTCACTTCATTCAGCTCATTTGTTTACATGTCAGCGAGCACTGTTGAGCGATTGGCGGATTCCTTCGTAGCCCCACCCATCGCTGTCAACAGCGCTCATCAAACTACCTTGTAGGTAAGGTATGATTTGTGGGTAGCACTGCACGTTCACAGTTAGGTCATGTAATCGTCAGTCTGTCACTGGTGACGGATGTGTAGCATGGCTTGACCTAATTAGATATACCGGTGGCAGCCGACTGTTAACATAGCATGTGTCTCCTGCTTCAAAGATGCGATGTTGCGTTGCCTTATATGTTTTCAAACGGATAACTCATAAAAATTACGACTGCAAAAGTATGTTGGGTAGTGAATGTTGCGCAAGCGATATATCGCCCACGCCAAATTGAAATTGTGCGGGCGACGCGCGAGCGATAAAATCGCTCGCGCCATATTGCCAGGCCTGTTCCCCGTCTTTTTATTGCCATCAGTGATAAAATTGACAATCATCTTGCAGTAAAAACAAGGAGACAGAGTAAGCCGTAGTTAATTAACACCTGCATGGTAGCCTTTGCACTGCCGCTAATCTTATGTTCGTTTGTGTTTGTTGTTTAGTAGTTTTGTATTAAAATAATGCTAATAACTCAAAAAATAAGTCATCAAAGTTGGAAATAACACCACATACACATAGAATGGACCCACGCGCACACACAAACAAAATTTCACCCTTCTACTCCGCTTTTTGGACCTGTGTTCGTTTATGTTCGTTTGTGTTCGTTTGTGTTCGTTGTTTAGTAGGACCCGGAGAAACATCCAAAAGTGTTCCAGTGGAATCGGGAGTACCCCAAGGCACAGTAATAGGACCTCTACTATTCCTCTGCCACATCAATGACCTTCCAAAAGCAGTCAAATCAGAAGTAAGACTCTTTGCTGATGACTGCATCCTATACCGCCAGATAAATGGCCACCAAGACCACATCCAACTACAACAGGATCTGTCATCACTAGAAGAGTGGGCGAAAACCTGGGGGATGAGATTTAATGCCGGAAAATGCTCCATAATGTCCATGAAGTAGAAGGACAATAACAAAACATCATTCATCTACCAACTTGACAATAAAATTCTGCAAACAGTCAAACAAAGCGTTTACCTAGGATTGACCTAAAGTGGACAACAGACGACCTAAAGTGGACAACGCACATATCCAAGATCACTGGAAGAGCCAATAGCACCTTAGGCTTCCTATGCAGAAACCTACGAAGAGCGGATAACAAATCCAGAGAGACAGCATATAGAGCTACATGGTGAGAACATCACTCGAATATGGAGCTGAAATATTGGACCCCACCGCAGTAGGAGAAATTGAGAAGTTAGAAAAGTACAGAGAAGAGCGGCTAGATTTATCACCAACAACTATAGAGACAGAGAAAAAGGCGCAGGGGGGGGGGGGGGGTTTGGGGGGTTGTCTCCCCCCCCCCAACTTTGGTCAAAATTTTCAACAGTTGGAAATTTCGTACCTGCCAAAACATTAGTTGGAAATTTCACACCAACAATAGGTTGAAAATGTTCTTGTAACAAACAATTTATTGGGTAAAAAATTTGGACAGAAATGGTCGTCAGTTGGAAATTTTCCAACCTATGGGGGGGGGTGACAGGTTGGAAATTTCCAACACTTGGAAAGCTTGTATCCTGGTCCCTCCCCCGTGGCCAGTCAAAAACTTCTAGTTAATTTTAGAAAACAATATTGTCATACATTTGGTCAATATTGTCATTGGAATTGTCATCAGTTGGAAATTTTCCAACCTAAGTGGGGGGTGTAGTGTTTGAAATTTCCAACTGTAGGAAGGCTTGAGGCTAGTATAGATGCTAGGATTTTGCGATTTTCTTGTTCAGATTTCAAAATTTTCCCACGCCAGGCCGAACCATGGTCGGCCCGGTGTGTCATTGTCCCTACCCATGGCCAAATAAAAACTGCTAATTAGTTTAGCAAAACAATATTTTACTGCATTTGGTCAAAAATGGTCATGAGTTGAAGAATTTTCCAACCTGAGGGGGAGTATGAGGTTTGAAATTTCAAACACTAGGAAAGCTTCATTTGAGGCCAGTCTAGATGCTAGGATTTGCGATTTTCTTGTATAGTTTTCAAAATTTTCTTACACCGGGCCGAACAACCGTGGTCGGCCCGGGGTGTCCTGGTCTCTTGTCCGTAGCTGTGTGCAATTGTCTGGAATTAGACCACTAGATTTTTTTGCAAATTTCAGGTTAAAATATCTGAATGTTCTCATACCGGGAATATAGAACCATGGCTTATGAATAAATAGGAAATTAGGCCTGAGCACTGAGGTACAAGGGGGGGGGGGGGTGCAAATGGAATTATGCAAAACTTGTGTTTGGTCTGATTCTGATTCAAGGGAGGGGGTGCAGTTGGAATTTCCCAAGGTGGACACCCCCCGAACGGAAACCTTCTAGCCACGTCTCTGTTCAGAATGTGTGATAGATATTCACTTCAGATGCCGAACACATACAGATGATTGACGAATTCGGAATATTCTTTTCTCTTTGGGCAAATGAACTAGACGACGAATGGCCCTTCCTATTACATTTGACCATGCAATCTGCCAGTTGAGTTAGTTGAAGACTCAATGTATTATGTTTCTTTCATTGTTGGCCATACCCTTGTGTGAAGGCTCGTGTGTGACTATTTTATAGCAATAAGTGTGCAGTTGTCTGTGATTCCATGTGTATACACGTATATCACATAAGTATACTGTATACTTGCTCGCCTGTTTGTGAGGTGTATAATGTCTGCGAGTGGTCGCCCTCGTTAATTTAATTGCGTACGAGGGAAAAAGCAAGCAAAAAGATACCAAAGAAAAACAACTTTAATCTCAAATAAGAAATTATCCCTTGGGCCGAGCCAGCACGGGGCGAGCTGGCTCGGGACGAGCGGGCCCAGGTCAACTGGACCGAGTGGGCCCTGGGATGCACTGGCCCACTTCCCTTTTTAAATCGATCACAAATGTAGCCAGCTTTTCTATGGCGATCACATCTGTAGCCATCTTTTCATATTCAGGCGAGCCTCAATGAACACGATCAGGTTAATCTCATTTTTCTGAGTTGATGGAGGAACAACAACTTGAATTTTGTTTTGATATTAGTTCATCTAATAACCTGAGGTTTCCGATCAATGTCGTTGGAATGCTTGAATTATATTCCAATATAAGTTGATAAACGAAGTAAGTTTTGGAGCATGAAGTCGACATTTTAGTCACGAACGTGATGACGTCATATTTCGCGCCATATAAAGCATGGAATTAGAAAAGCTGGCTACGAATGTGATCACCGGTGAATAAAGCTGGCTACATTTGTGATCCATTTAAAAAGCTGGCTACGAATGTGACCGAAGCCTTGTGACAATGACCCCAGCAGCATTAGTATTACTATTAGCTAGTCAGTAAACCTGACGTTGAAAGGCACGGGTGGTGTTCTTTGCAGAAATATTCATATTTGTTCAAATCGCCATCAACAGAAGGAATATCAAAATATATATAGTTTTGTTCAATAGTATATTGTCGTCAAGACGTACGATGGTGTACGTAAACAAGAGCCTGCTTGTGTTACAGAAGTTTGCTTCTGTTTACATAACAGCGCAATTCTATTGCTTAATCACACACAAATGATATAAACGCTCTTTATTGTTTCCATATCAGGATAACAGTAACAAATAACGCTCTTAATGTTTACCATATCCGGATCTAAACAAAAGCCAGGTTCTGTAACGTTTTTTGCTTTTGTTTACATAACAAAGGAAAAACATTTGACAATAACATTCTGTTTATTGATTCCATATTTCTGATTGGTATAAGAACAAGGTCTGTCTATATTTTACTATTATTTCTGTTTATGGCGGTTTTTGACGGAGGTGAATATTTTAACAGCATACCCACCGCCAACGCCGCCCGTATCTTTAAAATCAGAGCAAAGCTCTATTCGAGAGCGTTTAGCTCTGTTTGAATAGTTGGTTCCACCAACTACTATTATGCCTACTCAGGCTACTGAGTATTACCACAGTTACTGGACATAAAGTCCCAAAAATAAGGTTTTAATCAAATTTATAAATCGGCATCCTAATAAAGTATCTCAAGTTATGAAAATATAAAAAAATGGCCAGACAAACATATCTCAAATAAAAGCAATAAACACAAAATACCGGGCATATGTCACCTATTACCTATAAATAACATACTCAGCTACAACTCAGCAGCGATAAAATCATTCCGGACGCCAAATTAACAGAGTTTGAAACAATTTTCACCATTAGCAACGAGTGACTCGTCGCCATCCATGTCGCCATTTTGTTTCTGCATATGTTCCTACATACTATTAGTTTCAGAACACCGGTCTTTCCAACTGCCGATTGAACAAGTATAGAAAATAAAATGTAGCTGAGTATGTTATTTATAGGAAATAGGCACTTATGCCCGCTATTTTGTGTTTAGTGCTTTTATTTGAGATATGTTTGTCCGGCCATTTTTTTATATTTTCATAACTTGATATACTTTATTAGGATGCCGATTTATAAATTTGATTAAAACCTTATTTTTGCGACTTTATGTCCAGTAACTGTGGTATCACAGGTCCGGCACTTTCCCCAATTGCTGTATATACGCCAATTGGCATATATACCTCTATTGGCCTATAGTATAAAATTTATAGATGCTATACATATCACCTGAGATTTATGCAATATTTGCAAGAACCATGAAAGTCTTAATGTGCAGGTATATAGTCGCAAAGCACACCAGGAAAAGACAAACTTCTATGTAGCGAAGCCAATTTATTGTCCTTTAAAATAATTTATATATGTTAATGTTGAAAAGTATGTGGTAAAACATGATTCAGTCGGTCTATATCTTATTAATTTAAAGATTTAGAAGACTAACTTCACACCCTATTCCATTGAGCAGCCACAGTTGTAGACAACAGTAAAGGATCGTTGATTGGTTTCATACTTTCATCATTGGTTATGCACATAAGTTATTTATATGGCCTAACAACTTTGTACAATATATACCCTTGCAACTTTTATATAGTAATATATTGTGTTTCTCATCATCGTAACTTTGGAAATCACTTTGAGAACCTAGTGCAATATATTCCATAATATATTTCACACTAAATACTGTACGCATAACAAAAATATAGGTACATAGATGTATATACGCTGATTGACGTATATACAGCGATTGGGGAAAGTGCCGGACCGGGTATGGTTTACAAATTCAGCCAACTTTGTCCATATGTATGTATACATTATAATATATAACAATGAATCACACATTTTAGTAATGGCATATTTTGATTTGCCTTATATGTATAATATATCATTCCAATTTTTAAATATTCCTGATCTGATGAATGTATACTAGAAATTATTGTATTCGGACACTGACAAACTCTCTCTCTGAAGTTATACACAAACTTGCGCAAGCAACATACCGGTAGGAAAAGATAACATACACAATCGTTAACATACGTACTACATAGCGCTAGCATTACAAAATTAAAAATATTGCATAAACATCCTATATGAGTTTTTACAATAGAAAATTTGTTGTATGTTTTCTTTGAGTAATTAGCACACAAATGGGCACAATATAACAGAGAAATAAAAATTTCTTGTCATCAAAAGAACAAAAAGAGAATGTCCTGATGATTACATTTGCCTCGAATACTTATAGCACGATATTGACATTGAATGTCAACTTCCTCAGAGAGATCATCGCAATTCATGTGACCCAGATATTTATGAGAGGAACTGTAGTCAACCTCGCAGCCATTAAGAAATAGTTTAGGAAAATATTTAAAATTCAGGGAATAAAAGCCATGCCAAAGGTTTTGAATGTGTTAAAACATAGGTGAAGTTTCACAGATAGTTAATAAACGACAAAGTCTCATCAGAGATGGAGAAAAAAGACACATGTCATCTGCATAACAAAGATGATTAACTAAAGTCTTACCAATCATGCATCCTACTCCACATTCATTCAGCTTCTCGCTCATGCAATTTATGTATAAATAAAAAAAAAAAGGACTTAACACGCTCCCTTGGTGGACGTTCTGAGTCTGAAACCACACTCTTAGAAGATGAATAATGTGTGAAGATATTCCTCGTCTATCCTGTTAATGGAATAGAGTGTCATGGTCAACTCGGTCGAATGCTTTGCTAGCATCTAATGTAATGTTGGAGTGTCGTGAAACATAAACAGTCATTCAATGTGAACACACAATAATCCAGACAGTTTCTTCTTAAAACCAAACTGGCTATAATCTGCAGACAGCTTCTTCTTAAAATCAAACTGGCTATCAGTCATTTGTAATTAATCCTTACATTGAGATAGGAGTATCATATCCAGAACCTTGGATAATGTACACGTTAAAGTCATTGGCCTATAATTATCTTTGCCAGCTGTTTCCAGATTTGTTTTTCACAATTGGCAATAAAGTTACATCAAGCATGTTTATAGCTAAATGTCCACGGATAATGATAGAATTAAACAGACATTGTAACAATGTATTTATATAACAGTCGGAAAATTTTAAAATATTCCGTCATTAAACCATCGGCACCACAAACTATGATATGAACTATGAAACTGATAATAATGATAAAATAACATAACAAATAATAATGCAATTTAACACGTTCACTGCCAAAACCAATGGGTAATTCCATCCCATATGCCGACATGGGATTTGATGTTTTGCCGATAGTAGATGATATTTTACGTATGTATGAGTAATGGTTCGACCAATATCGGGTCATATGATGCGGAAACATGTTATAAGACTACTACGAGATAACTCGTAGTCGGCACCTGGGACGGAATTTATTAATGTTTCATCCCTGGTGCCAGCTACGAGTTATCTCGTAGGTAACTACAATTACGTTGTCAGTGTCTTAGATGACGAAGAGTGCTATACATGTACAAGCATATCGTATGTAAGACATGGTAAATGAATTTATATATGATAATTGGTACGGACTACGTCGAATAAGACGTAAAAAAACATATGTATTTACCTACGAGATAACTCGTAGCTGGCACCAGCGATGACCACTGGTGAGTTTTATCCCAGGTGCCGACTACGAGTTATCTCGTAGGAGCTTTATAACACGTTTTATCTTTCATTTGACCCGGATTTGATCGCCAATTCCTTTATATATACATAATGTGTCCTGGAATGGTCTAGTTGCACATGTATATCATGGTTCAGGGATGTACAGAAGAGGTGCTGGTGAATTGGAGTATCCTACCAAGATTTCTATCTGGACCCCACCCCTTGTTCGGGCTGTGGAAATCGTTGTATCTCAAGCCATCGTAATTATACATATATAATCAATCAATGGGATCGTTGGGCATGTATTGGCGCACACATCAACATTGCTTGCCGTTTATGTTATTATTTATGTGGTATGAACATTACTACGGGTTAACTCGTAGTAGCAGTCCCCATGGAACCGTTTACTACGAGTTAACTCGTAGTGGCAGTGAACGTGTTAACAATAAATTCAAATGGCGTCTTCGCTGTCACTGGAATGGGCATCGAGAACATCTGTCGCATTCTATGGACTATTGTAATTCTCAAGCTGACAAGAGATGGCGAAATTGTTTTCATTAGTTTATCGCCGATAGTAGCATCCAAAATCGAGAAGTAAATATTTACAATTGAGCGTAGTTCAGATTTTTTATGGAGTAATAGTCGATTTGCTTGAGATTTTTGGTATTAAAAATATCCTTGTTTGCCCATTCCCTACCCTATGTTTCAGATTTTGGTATGTAGGTAGGGAATTTTTTTATTTTATTTCCCGAAGTATTCCTGATATATAATAAATATTAACACTAATCAAAAAATGCCATTGAAGATTTATTTTTTGGGGTTCCGTTTTGGAACACCCTTAGGAGAACAAGCCTGGCACACAGGCAACACTATGTTGAATTTCAGAAGAAGTTCTGGGTCTCTGGAAGTCTCTGGTTTCGTGCAGTGGGCACATAGATCTGTCCTCCCTGCTGCACATGAATAATACGGAAACTCTATCGATGTATTGCAGCATAGCTGCAATCGCACAAACACTTTTCCTTGTAGCAAGTCACCTGCAAATTGGCTGCAATAGAACAATTAAATATGTGACGTCATTGAATGTTCATCTTCTCTTGGCAGGATCTACATAACATCTTAGTATATTAAATATAATAGTATATATACCTAATATGAATTCAAAAATTTCCCGAATTCATATATTGGCAGACATAAACCCTATGTAAATCCTCAGGAGATATCATACAAGAGCGATGAGGAAGGAATTTTCCACAAAATACTCATACCTGGAACCGCTCAGTTTCTGTGTTTTTCAACTTTGGAGCCTTGGTTGCAGATGCTGTATTCATAAGCCCAAAACAAAATGAATGCGTGTTTGCCGTAACGAGCCCAATAAAAATAGGGGCGGGCGGTAGGCTTTTCATTTTATTTTATTTTTTTATGGTCTTGTGTGGGCCATGCCTATAACCAGCAGCAAACACCATACAATGACCCACGGGGAACTTGTAGCAAAAACATATTGAAATATATATATATATACCTCATATACATGTCTATTAAAGGGGGGGGGCAGTAATTCGCTACGGAATAGCGCAGTATATACGGCCGTCAACATTGATTTTCTGACTTACTGCACCGATTTTGGTCGGATAAACGGTATTGTCGCGTATATTACTTCCAAAAGTGATAGAAACCCTCCTTACCATGTACAGTGCTGTAGAATGCCGATAAAACCTGTTTTATACTTTCAAATGGTAGAATTCTTTCTAATCGATGCATAAACATGGCCCGATTTGCCATCGTTGAGATGAACTTGTTCCTGCGTTCGAATTTCAGTTCGAATCAACCTCGGAGAACATCCATGTTTAATATAAATACTCCATGTCAACACAAACACGTGCTTCTGGTCAGCGAAGAGGAACGATAACTCGTGATCTTCTGGTATTGTGTCAGCCTGTCAGGTCGTAATTTGACTTTCCATTAGAGTGACGATGTGGCTTGGCGAAAAATATATAAATATATCAAAGATATCATTTATCTCGCGAGGTGAATCAGATAAAATGGAACCACGCGTACATAGTTTGGTTATCAGTGCGGTTGGTCGGTTTATAGATTGATTTTTTTTATTTAAAACCAATAAAATGAACTTGGGTCGGGAGGTTTTGAAGACGGTTGGTCGGGTTACGGGAAACACGCATTCATTTTGTTTTGGCCTAAGCATGACAAAAGCATTATTCTCAGGCCTACTTGCTGGAGAATCTGAAGATTCTTGGTGGTCAACCGTGACAAAGAAGTTTGCATACTTCAAATTTCTATCAAAATCCAATACTATTCGAATGGGTTCACTCATTTTGTCCGGTGAATATTTGACAGTTCCTTGTGGTGTAATCACTGTATTCACTAGCGAAATTCAGTTGTCGTCAATTTTTGCGCACAACGTTTTGAGCATGTCATGCCATGTAATGGTTTCTTCGTATTCCCCTATGCAATTTGATAGTTTTATATCGGCAGAATCTTTGACAGATACAGTCGCACATAAAGTCCTAGTCGACCGCTTACGCTTTGCAGCAGACGAATATTCGTCGGAATTTCCATTGTCGGCCATGATTGTTTAAAAATAAAAACGCGGAATCGCTCAGACGGAACGTTAACAATGCCGATTTCCGGCGATTAATAAAATTAAAACGCGGAATCGCTGAAATGGACCTCTAGTAGCAATACCGATTTCCGGTAAATAATAAAATAAAATTTTACGTGGGGAAACCCAATAAAATCTTTTCAGTCGGCGGTTTTTTTTCGGGTTGGTCGCGAGTGGGCAAACAATCATCTTTTTAATTCCGGCCTCATCAGAAAGCATGATTTGGAACAGTAAACACGGAAATGAAAAAAAACTCAATGCGGAAGTTAAACGTCTGCTAAATCCACCAGTGTTGCACGCACATCACAATTTCACCGATTAATTTCACAATAGTTAATTTGTGACGTCATAAAGTCCCGATAAAAAGTCATATTGCACACTTGGGGAGTCCAATATGACATTCGGGGGTCCAATATAACTTTTTCCCGGATTATCACGTGGCGGCTATTGCCCAATCAGAAATAGTGTTAGTTAAGGGATGGATAATAAACTATTATATTTTAGTATAACTACTGTATATAAATTGTATTTTTTCATATGGGAAAAATTATGATGCTTATGATGGCTTGGACTCTAATCATAGAATTCAGGAGTAGCATGACCTTGACTGATCTTTCTTCTAAATTATCAGTGCACACCATCACTCTATAGAAAATAACCGAACCCCCTTCATAATGTAAAAAAAAAAGAAAGAAGAATTATATCCCTTATACCAGATGCACCCCCGAATTTGCATAAATGCGCTATTGGCAGGGGTGGCGCCAAGGGGGGGTCAAGGGGGGCTACAGCCCCCCGTCGGGGATGGTCAGCCCCCCCGTCGGGGATATCTGCCAAATTCGTCGGGGAGATAAAATTATGCAAAGACGATAAACATTGGAAAATCCGCGACTCGAAACACGTGCACTGGTGATTAACAAATTATGGGATAATCCTCATCCAACTTTGTTCTCTCCTTCAAATAGCTTTCTGCATAAATTTTTCACATCGTATGTTACCTGAACAAATTTACATCTATTATACGCTCCTAAATGATGTTCACGGACTCATGGTTCATCCGTCTTTGTAAGTTGATCCAACTACCTGTGGCGAAAGATTTACGGTGAGTTAACTTAAGATCAATTCCATATTGTCATTACTATTGTATATGCTGATTTTTTTTTCCAAATACTCGAGTAAAAGTGACAATTATGATCCCCTAGAACAGTGTGTATGTTGACACCAGAACACTCCAGAATCGATCTCAGGCTATGTATTTAAACAATTTTCGTGGGGGAGGTCCCCCAAACCCCCCGTGAGAGAGGGGACACCCCTCTCGCGCTCTCCCCGGGGCTGCTTCGGCAGCCGCCGATGACCTTCGGTCACCGGTCTAGCCCCCCTGTCGGGGACCATAGCCCCTCCGTCGGGGAAATCCTGGCGCCACCCCTGGCTATTGGCAGCGACTGGGCAACTCGCAGTTATGCGATATTGGCAGTGAAAGAGTTAAGTTCTAATAAAGTGTTGTTTTTATTAGTTTCTGTCTGTTTATTTTATTTATGTTTCATTCAGTCCTCATCAGATGGTTGACTTGAATTCTTCTCAGTCCTGAATAAGCGTTTCAACATGGGGCGGTCAGAACATGGCACCAAAGTTCTCACCCGATTATTCAGGAGGAAGAAGACTTTGGTGTATTGTGTGCTGGTTGTCGCAGCCATTTACGGAGTGCTGCAGATGACACAGATTCATAACTCGTTCAGTTCACTGCGAGTATTGGCGAATGCTGAAAGTGAGGCGAAGAGATTGCTGAAATTCCTTACACTGTATCATGTTCAGTGTAACACAACATATCAAGCGGGCAACATCAGTTCTTGGCCGTTGTGTGTGGACGAAAACCTAGGTCTCAGTACAGACTCATCGGAACGTCATATTGCTTATTCAATAGGGTTGGTATGATTTTCTTCTAAATTACGATGGGTAACTTCCTACTGTAAGTAGGGTCTTTTGTGGAGATTTTGATATCATTGTATTTTGTTCAGTGTAACACAACATGGTTGTAGGCAACATCAGTACATGGCCATTGCGTGTGGATGAACACCTAGGCCTTCGTATTACAAACCCATCGAAATGTCATATTGCTTATTTAATAGGGTTGGTATGATTTTCAACAGGGTGTAAACTTGCAGAAAACCAGCTTTCAAAATTAACTACGTATGACAAAAGGCAATGTCATAAAAAAACCATTGAAGCCAATATAGAATTTCATGCTATTCTGGTACAATGCCGAAGAAGATAAGTGCCAATTTCTATGGCTTCAGAACTGAATAAGAACATGGCAGTGATGGCACAATGAGAAAACAATATTAAATTTTTAGCTCAAATAGACAAGTTTAAGCTATTGTCATGGGTTGGCAACCTTGCGTCCGTTAACAATTTCCTTTCGCCCACCATATAGGCCACATCCCTCATCCGATCGTCACCAAAATTCAAAATCATACCTATTTCTTGAGGTGTCCAAATTTTACTCATTACAGCATTTACCAGAATATTTATGAAAATTGCTACAACTAATGTTTTCTTATGTTTTAATACCAAGAAATTAATTGCAATTAATGAGGCCTAATAGGGAAATACGCAGCACACTTCAACTGATCGTGTAGTTTAGAGTAATTGTTCATTGCTGAAAACACAACACTGGCTTCTCTGTTGCAGTAATGTGTGTGAACAATGCCTTCAATTTGCGGAATTTCGTCACTGGATGGTTAATGATAAAATGAAAATAAGAACAAATTCCTTTTATTTTGTCATATTCTTCATTATTCGGGTTTAACAAACTTTATATAATTTTCCGGCTGAACAGCCGCTGTATCTTGAATATATTGTCCTTGACCTAATGTTTTCAATATTTTTATCTTGCAGACCTGAGTGGGACTATGGATTTGAGAAATTTCTTGCTGGGAACATGTCCTATTCTGTGTTTCTCTTCTCTCATTTACTACTGCCGGAAAGTATCATCAAAACAGAGAATATTCACAGTTACAAGACCGCTATCGTTTCCAACGATCCGTCAAACTTTGGACGAATTTCATTTGACACACAAACAATAAACAATGTGATGGATACCTTACATCATACGAAGGTTGATATCATTAAGATTAATCTCCTCAATGATGTTCATCATTCACATGAAATACTATACTACCTCAACAAAGATCACCTTCTCCGCGGAGTCGATCAGATTCATATAGCTGTACATATACGTAAGTATCATTAATCAGAATTTGTATAATTCTCCCCTGCAAGTTTGATGGCGGAAGTCTAAATTGGTTCTGTTTGGATGTGAGTGTCCATCCGCATATAACAATTTTTAAGCTCTCTGTCTCAGTAACCACATGACAGGTTTAAATGACCTTTATAACTAGTATCCTCATGAACCAGCATAGGGGCAAGGATAACCAAATGGAATGGGTTTCCTCCATTTTTGGAGAGTTATGTGCATTTGAGTGAAAAATGTATTGTATCTCAATCATTGTAGGTCATGTTCGAAAGAATTTTGTATACTCTTGATTTAGCATCCACATGTTTTCCTTGGCACTATCAAATTTAGATTGTAGGTACCAGTATATTAAATAAAATAAAATAGCTCAAAATTGTTGTGATTTTTCTTAAGAGTTGTCAGTTTCTATGAAGAATTGAAGAATACTATTATACATTGAGTGGTAAGATTCAATGTAATACAATGGTCTGCTATAATGGGATATCTTATTGATGAAATTTGAATTTGAGATTTGAATAATAGCATTGGGATGTTTTTTTCTTCAGATGACATAGATGATGATTACCTATATAGTTGGTACCGTGCGTTGTATGAGCTGTTTCGGGAGGGCTTCAGGCTGTATCATAACACTGCATCAGATCCCTTGTGTCAACAGGGGACAATGATGGAGTCATGTGTTTATTACACATCCTGGGTGAGGAATCCAGGACCAAGAGTGTTTGTGTTATACCCACCAGCCATAGATGGTAGGTTTTATGCATTAATTCACTGATGGCCTTCGCGGTGAGGTGTGCTGTTAAATAGCCACATCCATTAAAACTGCCAGAAAGAATATTGATATAGACAGATTTTGTTTTTATACCAATCATAAATATCGCGTAAATAGTATGCTATTGTCAAGTTCGTATGCTTTGTTAAGTAAACAAAAGCCAAAAATGTTACAGAACCCGGCTTTTGTTTACGTAACACAGTGTACAAACTTGACAATAACATACTATTTATGCAATATTTTAATATGATGGGTATAATAACAAAATATGTCTATTTGAATAGTTTTACTGTTTATGACAGTTTTAACAGGTGTGACTATTTTAACAGCCTTTAACTCTTAAATAACTGGAGCTTTAGAATTTTGCGAAAACCCTGTGCCAATGAATTCTCTTATATATATGCGTGTCTTATATAGGGAGCCTCACATATATAAGAGAATACATTGGCCTAACAATAATTACCTTGACCTTGTAAGCCAGTGCATTCTCTGATATATGTATATATAAGAGAATGCACTAGCACAGGATCCTTAATGCTGTGCAAGCGCAGCTCCCATCATGAAAGGGTTAAAGATTCGTTAGATATTATTGTCCTTCTAATAAGTCTTATTTGGAGGGATGCTAAGGTGATAAAAGCAGATGACAGTTAAATAAAAGTGCAGAAGGAGCTCTATTTATTGAGGGAAATGTTTAGATAATAATTTCAACAAACAACCAAATTGTTGAACTTGTTATCTGAACATTTCCTTTGGGATAACTACTCATCAATGATGCTTTAATATAGAAAGGGGTCAAGGCACATTTAAAATATTATACTAAAGCACACAAGAGAAAGGGTCAAGGCTCATTTCAAATATTATACTAAAAACACACAAGAGAAACATTTGGTGTTGCACACTCAAGATATTACCTTGAAGTGTTTTAAAAAGATAAATAAAAATGGTGTAATGTTCAGATAGGCACATAGGTTTCCTATTCAGGTGTCATTACACTATTTAGTCATGCCTATGGGTCATCGGCCATGCACAAAAATGTTACATTTAGACAGTATTTGACACAAATTAGACAGAAATGATGAGTAGTTGATCATGTTTATTGTACTAGGGTCTGTATTTGTGTTCAGGCTTATTTGGTTCATTCTTTAACTGCTTACTTACTGATTTCTGCTATGATAACTTATCCTTAGCAAGATCTAGATGGTACATCGATGTCCAAATCAGCCCAAATTATCCCTGTTTTTCTATGGATCCAAAGGTATCATGCACTTGAGAATTTCTGAGAAAAGTGAACGGATAACCTATACTTTTTGTGGCTTACTGTATTTTCAAAGCATCTTTCTTGTTGCTTCTTTGCTTTAATTTCCGGTGAAATACACAAACCCGTATTTTTTAAATTGAGCACTGAATTGAGGGTCATATATAGTATAGGCAAAATTAGCTCAAATAAGGTTGAAAACAGGATTTTTTCTAAATCGTGGTCATGTGACATATTTTCAGGTTGTCAGCCATTGTTCTTGCTGCAACACATGCAAAACTGATTTTTAGAAATAAAAACATCATGAATCAGTGTGAAAGTAGGCATAAGTCTAGTAGGCCTGAAGTTATGCTATGGCTGAAACCCAAACCCGGCTGATGAATCTCAAATACATGAAAAAATCTAGGGTTACGTTAAATAGCCTTGATAATTGTGTAACGATACCTCAATCATTTGGAGGGACTGTTCAGACAAGTTCAACAATCGGTTTTGGGATGTTTTTTTAACTTAATATCGAAATGTTTTTTGCAAGTGAACTGCAGATCAGTGAGTATACAGTAATAAAAGAATATCAGTCGCTTATTATATGATTGCCAGCTGTGGAAAGTCCCATTATGTTGACACTATGAACACTTTATCACTGCAGGTTCCACGAAATATGAACAAGAGAGGATGGTAGACCATTTGGAGACGATCCAAACTAGCTGCACTTCTATCGTATTATTACCGCTCAATGGCCTGCATGGCTCTCATGTTCCACTGTGCAAGTCAAGACAACATCTTCCACTTACTAAATGCCAGCTCCTTGTCTATAGGTAAGTATTGACTGACCTCACTGAGAAATATTACATGTTGTTGTATGAGTGCTATAATGTGGTATGTCCATTTGGCTTGAAATGAGTTAAATATCTTATGTTTTTAGCTCAACTTTACTTTGTAAAGTTTGAGCTATTGCCGTGGTTGGCATCCATCGTCTGTGTGTACATGTGTGCAAGCATCCATAAAAAAAAAGTTCCTTTGGCTCACCCTACAGGCCGCATCCCTCATTCGATCATCACCAAACTTCATATGTGACCTCTAGATCAGAGCCATCAATTTTTTCCGAAATTCGTTAAAAACATTGCCGCCAGCAGCCATTTTGGATTTTACTCTTTGCATGACTAAATCCTTTGGCACACCCTACAGGCCACATCTGATCATTATCAAACTTCATATGGATCTTCGGGGGGTGACCTCTAGATGGGAGCCATAAATTATTTCTGAAATTCGTTAAAAAACATGGCCACCAGCTGACTAGCAGCCATCTTGGATTTCAAATTGGAATCCATTGGCACAACCTGCAGCCCGCATATGCATGTATCTAAGAAATGTTTTGTAAATTTACAGTCATAATTAGGATCACCTAGATGAGAGCTATCGAATTTGATAGATATTTGTTTAAAAACATGGCATCCGGCAGCCATCTGGTATTTTACTCTTTGCATGACTAAATCCTTTGGCACACTCTACAGACCACATCCCTCATACGATCATCACTAAATTGTTTATGCATCTTCAGGGTGACCTCTAGATGGGAGCTAGTCCAAGTCTTCTCGTACTAAAACCAGCTAAGATATTGGGATGGCGAGATGCTGGATTTAGTCCAAGCCCGCTTGCATAGGCTTCTTATAACATGACTTACGCCCAGGATCTGTGGCGGGAATTTGTGGTGTATTTTACTCGATTTAACTAACAAATCAACACATGTTGCTATATACATTGGAAAGAGAGACATCTTATGGTCATAATGGTGTATAATAATCTAACTTTAATGTTAGATTACACATAGAATATTCCGGTTGATTGCCACAAACATCGCTTTGTTTCTCTGTTTGTTTACGTTTTAACTGAAAGCCGAAGTGGTCCGAATAACTTCGGCATAATCCGCTGTTTGTTCTGGGTATTTCTAGTTTCCGATTCTATATATAGCGCGGGATTTTCCGAACAAAATAGCGAAAACCGATCGCCCCAAAGTCCAGTTCCCTATGTGCTTTGAGAACAATTCCCGCACTAAAAACTTAATGACATAATGGAGGATCAGAACGGTAGTTTTGCTGACAATTTTCGCAAGCAACTTGTCAAAATTGGTGCAAATTAGAACTCTTGTGTCTGACTTGCCATGTGTGTGATGTGCATTTTGACATTTGTGTTGATAAAATAATCGGAGAACCGAATCACACAGTTTCGAAATATAGTTTTAGTGGGACTTTTCAAACTTAAGGTTCAAAATTTATACACATTTTGTTTGATTTTTTGTGTGCTTAAGGGGATGGCAAAGTTTGGTCAAGATGGCCACCGCGGATTGCACCCTACCTCCAGATGATCAATAATTACTCACCGGCCATAGAATGGATAAACTTCATATTTTTCACACATAATAATCAATAATAAACAAAGATCTTGTCATTAGTAGAGAAATTTTAGCTGTTAGAATTTACTCGCGGTAGAGTGACAAAAAATCATGTCCCCAAACGGCGTTTCTCCAGTTCCAATGGTTAACTTTTTGCACAAACTGAACAGTCAAAATGGTCCTATAAGAATCTGGCTAGAGACAAGGAGACATCATTTTGAGGAAAAACAAGAACTTTCCCAAATACCCTGCCTGTGAAAATAGTACTGTCATTCTGAATAATGGCAAAATGTCCTCCATTTGCATTGTTTACAATCTTAGGAACTATTTTTCTTGGTATGGGAGACCATAATATCCTAACATTATTTTGCGATAGCCGATACACATGCCATGGGGGCGGGGCGGCCATGATTACAAACAAACTCATCCGTCAATACTAGAATACGATTACGAATGGAAATCGATCAGTATAGACAATCGCGCATGGGATCAAGCTTTTGATTATGCCCATCAATATATATGGGTTATAAGCTATATGATTGTACCTGATAACCGACAATTTCTCGATTAATTTACATTAAAATGTCATTAAACGTATTTTTCTCCACAATGTTTTTATCCCAGTGCACCAAAATAGAATTGACCGGAAGTGAACTCGCACAAGGAGTCCGTCGTAAAATATGACATATTTCGTCGGAATACGGTACTTTCCTATTCATAAATATGTTTTTATATAGGCTATTTGATTTTAGAATAATACAATATTCTGAAACGTGTAAGTTTTCTATTTATGTGATTTGCGTAATAATACGACATCTTGTAATCTCGCTTTCGACTATAGACTGGAAATTTTAAAAATAAAATATCAACATTTCCATCTGTAAACAGCACAAAACTTTCATAAATCGTGGGTAATAAAGCAACTAAATTAATTCCAACAACTTAAATAAACTGAAAGCATCGATTTCATATCATAAACTTTCTTGATTGCAGGATCGAATTGCTTTTCTGGTCGATTTTCATGTACCTGCCGCGAATTAAAAAATGACAACAACATCATGAACATGTGTTTATAATAGAAATATGGCGACTGGCTCCCAAGAAAAACTGACACGTTTTAGCGGACGTTTTTCAAACGATACAGTGAACATTAATCGAAAGCATAGCTCCTTGGCTCTTAACGGTATGTCACTTATCATAATGGGCTGCCTAATGATACTGTTGAAGTTATCGTTTTTCACATTTGAATGCCAAAACAATGGCATAATATTGCAGATATACTCTGTTTCAAAGTCATTTTTCTGGTACAAAAAGCTTTTTAGCTCACATCTATTCGTGGCACCTCCTTAACGATATATGCTCTATATATTATCTTCATGTTGTTATCTCTATTTCTGTCTGCTTTTATGTGAAAAATACCAATTTTGTCAGCCCGTTTCCAGACATTTTTTATGAAACAGACTTTGCCATCCCCTTAACAAGAGTAGTATATTGCCCTGTTCGCTTAGTATATATATCTTAATTTCGCGGAAGTCCACCAAATGTGGGTGAAATGTAGCACCATATAAGGCATATTATTTATTATAATGCTCGTTGTGTTTACACTGTTTTAAACTTTGAGAGGGTTGTAATTCCCGTAATTTATTTAATGTACAGTCAATTTCGCTTTATTGCATAGCGTCGGTGCATGGCCTTTCTCATGCAATTAACCGAATATGCATAAAGCCGAAATCACCCCATCAACCCATTTCAGGTTCTTAAAAAGTTAGTTTGTTCCGTAGTACCACGAAATGGCGAAATAGTGAAATCATTATGTTGCTGTCTATCAATTTCAAATTTCATCTCATACCTTGTTGTAAATTACTATTATGTCAATAAACTGATTCATTAACATCTTTATTTGTTGTTACATGTATAAAATGATTACATACCATCATTATCACACACAAAAAAACATTAAGAAAAAAAACCATTTTGTGAACGTGTTGTTTTTAATTTCCCATCCCATAATTTTATAGATAAATATGTATGGGAGGCCAGACCAAACACATTCCTTGTTATTTCCATTACAGAATGGATATGTATGGGAGGCCAGACCAAACACATTCCTTGTTATTTCCATTACAGAATGGATATGTATTGAGTACTCAATTGTGGTTAATACTTTATTTTAATTTAAACGAACATGATAAAAACAGCAAAAACAACAATTACAACAACAACAACATTAATAAATCACATTTACGGAATCCAGTTTACAAATTCGGTTATAGCACACTGTCGTCGTTGAGCCACTGCTCGCTGGCTTTCACATCTGCGTCTCTCTTCTCACCGTGTAATCGTTTGAAGTGAATGTCGTTTCTGTTCTTCCATCGTGAAAGCCATCCGCTAGTAGGTTTGAAGTCTGGTTTGTCTAGCAGCTTAGCGAAGTCTTCGGATTTCTGCATTAGCGTGTCGCCGTCTAGTGGAACATCTATATATCTGACGCCGTCGAACCATGTGGTTAAAGCTTGCTCAACTTCTGCGTCTTTGCCGGTTCGTTGTCGCTTTCGATGGGGGTTGCAGTTAGACTCAAATAGTCGGATGATCTCATCTTTCTTCGGTTGGATACGTGAGACCTGGGACTGAGAACAACCCAGTTTCTTTGCGATTTCTGTCTGTATGAATTTTTGCTCTAAAAGCTTAATCACTTCGTACTTGTCAGCTAAGGAAAGGTCGTTGCGTTTTCGTTTTGAAGACATGATGAATGATATGCTGTACACTGATAACCAATAGCCTTTATACTGAGAAATGTTTTGATAAAACCCGACAATAAATCATAGTGAACCATTGTTACACTAATGAGTTGAAATCATTGTAAAAACACGACAACATGTGTGTCGGGATGAGAAACAAAGACAGTGTTGTTTTAGTCTTTGTGTCTAACTTGGGGAAACAGTGATGTCAACCAGCTGTTCAGTGAATGATAAGCCATCACTATGTAAACATGTTTCTATTCATTAAATTATTGTCGGCTCAGAAACAAAGAGATCACTGTGTTGGTCTTCTTTTTGTGTCGGCGACCTTGACACTTTATTGATAGAATTCGCGGAAGCGTCCTTTCACATTCAATAGGATTTTAGGAATTCTAACTGCAAGTGTTTACAATCGTTTTTATTTTTACACAAAACAAATATACAAACTTTAATAATTCATATAATTCACACAGAAATAAGGAAACATACAGGAAATGTTTGTGAACAGAAGCATGTTAAAAGAAATAGAAAAGCACTTTCGGTTTCGGTTTAGTTCACTTCCTTGTTGGGGAATTCCCGGGAATCTTCCTTTCACATTGAATTCTCAGAATTGCCACTGGAACTTCAGGTGTTTACAAACTCAACAAACAACCAAATAAATATTCAAATTTTAATAAATCATACAATTCACAAATAAATATGAAAACATACAGGAAATGTGTGCCAACAGAAGCATGTTACTGAGAAGAGATAGAAAACCACGTGTGTTATGAAATTGAAAATTGCCGTCTTCGCTCTCGCGATGGTCATCTTCAACAACTTTGCATTAAGTTTTCCCATAAAAAACGTTTTTCAAGGTAAATAATTTTACAAATTGCTATAATTTCGACACCATCAGGTGACTTTTTACCCCTTCTCATCAACATTTTTGGCGATTTTCGTATGCATAAAAACGGAATAGAGTTCGACCCTTATGCAAATAAACGATTAAAAAATAGTCTTTTTATGAGAAAATGGTTTGGTGCATGCATATTTTATGCAGATAGCCGAAATATGCATTTAAACGATATGCAATTAACTGAAATTGACTGTATTACATTTATATCTCCAATGTTTAATTAATCTATTTATTTTTTTATTTATTGACACACATAATTACGATTACAATGGAGAATTCATCGTAATTTGCGTTGTTAGTCCAAAATCTACGGAATATTTTCAACGGAAAATGCCGAACACAGTTCGCGAGGTCAACTGAGTTCGCATACTTTTAAAAAATTGTAAACACTGCGGCAAATGTCTCTTTTCGCATTAAATTACCGCTTTCAATTCACAACTGATGTGGGTTTCAGATGAAATAGCATGTCTTCTGTGGAAAATATCCGTTTATTGTCGCAATTGTGATATTTTATTTCATATGATTGTGGTTTTATTTGAGCGGGTCACTAACGCTTAAGTCATGTTATAAGAAGCCTATGCAAGCGGGCTCGGACTAAATCCAGCATCTCGCCATCCCAATATCTTAGCTGGTTTTAGTACGAGAAGACTTGGACTAGATGGGAGCCATCGTTTTTTTTCTAAATTCGTTGAAAAACATGGCTGCCAGTGGCCATCTTGGAATTTACTCTTTGCATGATTAAATCCTTTAGCACAACCTACAGGCCACATGCATATATAAGAGAATACATTGGACTAAAAATATTTAACTTGACCTTGTAAGCCAGTGCATTCTCTTATATTTTTGAGGCTCCCGTCATGAAAGGGTTAATAAGGATCTTTGGGGTGACCTCTAGATGGGAGCCAACAATCTTGGATTTTACTCTATGACTAAAATCCTTTGGCACACTCTACATGCCACATCCCAACAAAATGTGTTATAAACTATGGGTGCCTGGAGCCATCTTTGATTTCACATTTGAATCCACCGCACACCCTGCAGCCCACATTTAGTGGAGAAATTATTGAAATGAAATTAATTTCATTTACGCAATACAATCCATTTACTGAAATTTTTTGACTTTCCTTCTTTATCATTCTATTGACTGCTCAGCATAAAATTATTGACGCCTCCCCAAGTTGAGCTACAGTGTCATATTATTGTTGAAAATAGGTCTGGACCACTGACCAGAATGCCATTGTCTACCCATCTGGTGCAGTTCATTTTGCATGTGTGTAAAATACACAAAAAGTATTGTGTATCTATTTTATAATTCTATGATATTCACACAATTCTGTCATGTTTTGACTGTTACCTGTTACTGTTGACTGTTCAGATACAAAAAGAAATTACCATGGTGGTCATTTAAATACATGATCTTTGGTGGAGGTTATTCAACTTTGAATGTTTATTCACTACACCACTATATGCAGTGTTTCCGCTAGGGGGTAGGGGAATGGGGCCAGTTTGTAGATAGGGGAAAACACGAACACCTGCTTCGAAAATTTAGAAAAGTGCAACACTAGAAATGCATTGTCCAGCAGAACGCGAATTACGATTATAATTCTGGTATGTATACATTCTCAAAATTAAAACAAGAAATGTAACAATTTATGTGATACAACAGTCAGTCAAATTAAGTTGATTAACCACATTATTGTGGTTGAACTGAGTGAAATAAAAACAAACTTGTAACTGAGACTAAATTTAGATTTATTTTTTATTTCCGGTGGGTAGAATAATTAAATGTACTATGATATTTCGTACCAGTTAAAAGTCAACTATACTCTTGAGGAGGTGCCTCGCCAAGTCATCAAGGGAAGTTCATGACCAACAGAAACATTCACTCGTCTTTTAAAAATTCATTCGATCTACGAACACTGGTTTAAAAAGCTCGGAACTATTTTGTTGTTGCATTCAATCATTTGGGGTCACACAATTGAAATTACCTCGAGAGAATTGCTGCTATCGGCGGGAAAGTTTTGGCTATGATGCTTCATTGGGCGGGAGAGGGGGGTCACACAATTGATATTGACTCGAGATAATTGCTATATAAAGATTTGTACTTGGTAACCAACGAAGCTATGACGCTTCATTGGTAGAGTTACGTCACAAATATCGCATTCGCATCGTACACAAAATATATCGTTTCCGGCTATATATTACGAATCGATATACTGAAGGTTTTACGGTTACACGAAATTCCAGGGTTTTCAAGAAGTTTGCATTAAAACAAAGGGTTCAAGGGCCCTGGGAGTGGAATGCGTCAGGGGAAAATCAGAGAAAAACTTTGCTAGGGGAAAACTTGGCTAGGGGAACGGGGCCGTCAAAGAGACCCCCTGCCGGTATAGCGGAATCCCTGCTATATGGTCAATCTGGGAAATTGACATGACTTTTGTAGCACATCATATAATTAATTTATTTTTACTGTAGGAGGAAGGGCTGGGGGTCACAGGGGAGTGGGCTGTTGAAAAAAAAAGTGTTGTTGAATAAATATAAATATTGAGACATATAAATAATATTATTGTTAAACCCCTTGCCCTCATTGACATGCATATAGCAGCTGCGTGGAAACGTATACATAAAGCAATGGTGGAACTCTATTTGAATTATATATTATTTATGTATCATTACATCTCCATGCCATATGAGGTATTTATTTATCATTACAGCTCCATGCCATACGAGGTGGAGAGGGGTATGACTGTTTGTAAAGTAAAACAATACAGTGTTTCCAAAACTCTCAGTATTATCCCATATAGAGGTCAAGATACAAGGTAATCATTTGTTATACAATCAGTATTATCATATTGAGGTCAAGATACAAGGTAATTAGTCTGTTATACTCTCAATATTATCCCATAGACAGGTCAAGATACAAGATGCCCATCTTCAGAAATTACTTCATTTCCTGTATCACGACACATATGATAGAATATGCTAGGGCCCTGCGAATCTGAAATTCGGCAACCGAATCGAATCTCGATTCGAATCTGGTGTCCGATGTTGACATTGACATCTAAACTGAATCGAATCAGGACAAGCACTGGACGGAGAATATCATAGCTGACCATCGAATATTCTTTAATTATTGTTCACTTATTTGAAATATGAAACAAAGAGTGAAAGAACCAAGACAGAGTTCGCAGACAAACGTATTGCGACTGACATCGTTCACAACTTTATTTTTGAATGAAAATCGAAACTATGTATCACTTAATATAACATTTGACATACGTCATATGAGCACAGACCTTGACCACTATGAAATGAATAAATATTACTGATGATATACTACTCGACTACTCTAGTAGTGTATATATATGTATAATAGTGTTTATTAATTAATTTGATAGTCGAATATGATGGATTCTAAGGATTTCAGGACTGATGTATGCTGTATTATAAACAATGGAATGATTATCAATGCGTATGGCCCACCACATCAGTACCCGGTTGGGCTACTTGTAATAATGCATATTTCATTTGTTGGGAGGTAACTCTATATAATCACCATGTGCATTTCATCCATGAATTTATAATAAAAGATGGCATTACCCGGCTTTCTTTCCATTGGAATGCATTTATGTGAGGGACCATCTTAACATGTTAAATATATAGGTGGATCATTGGATATTGTAATTAACAGTTTTTGTGGTATTTTACATGTATTAATATGCAACTAGCATAATTATGACACAAACACACTTGGCAAGTAAATATAGTGATGAATGCACATTTAGATCAATTAGAAGAAACTATTGCTAACACTAACTATATAAAAGTATAGACTGTTGATGTCTTGACCTGTGTATAGTGATTATAGTCACTTATGTACTATATTTTACCCCAACATTGTCCAAGAACCACCAGTGTTACGAGTACATGTTACATGTAATGACATCTACAAACTCTAAATTATTTCATACACGGCACCGGTGAGACCTCCAGACGTACGAATCCAGATCGATCCCGAATCTGGTTGCTGATTTCAACACCGAATCGAATCTCTTATGCTTCGAAGGGCCCTACAATATGCATGACGTTTGAAAGTTTATCGTGATACATTGAATTCACAATTATTTTAGAGCCCTACTTTTTATATCACTTCAGTGACCAAGTCTGGATATGGTGTGTCTGGATATGGTGTGTCTGACATTTGCAAAATGAGGTCCCCATATGGTGAATTTAGTGATGCTATCCAGCATAGCGGGCTGGCATCACCAAATTCACCCTCTGTGGACCTCATTCTGCTTATTCCTCATCATCTGGGAAGTATCTATAGTCTCAAATTAACATTGGTTTTAGATACTTTTCCCTTCTGTTCAGTTTCTATATCTCCTAATTTGCAGAAGATAAATTTAGAGTTGGAATGATTATCCGACCAATCGACATCAACACTATTATGAAATTAGTCGATCCCGAAATCTGCTAGTTGGTTAGTCGGGGGGAAAACCACTACCTGTGTGTTATCACGACAGCAGTGCCATGCAAGACAGCAGTGCCGTTGCATGGCCGAATTATCACTGAAAATGTAGCAGTTAACCCATCCAAAGTTCAGCATGATGTAATTGATCAGTTATAACTTGTTTTTATTTATTTTATTGGAAAAACAGTATAATACTAGAATAGTCATGCAATAAAATGGCTCCAAGAATATACAAAATGTCTATTCACATCGGGAAACAATTCAATGTTTGATCTGAAGTAAGCACCTGCAGAGCTGATTCAGTGGAAATTTTTTATAAAAAATAATTGTTGCCCAGCCCCGGTTCACGTATGTTGTGCTTCCGTTTTCAGAATCAAATTATGGCGCCTTTCACCAGCATGTGTGTCTATCAATCACTATTGTGTAGATACATTACCAACTTCAGCTGGGGAACTTCAACCTGATCCTAGGTCTCCCATAGCAGTGATGCCTAAGCAGAATGAGGTTCCCAGAGGGTAAATTTGGTAATACCAGCCCTCTGTGCAGGATAGCTTCACTACGTTCACCCTCTGGGGACCTCATTCTGCAAATGTCAGACACACTATATCCAGGCTACTGAGTGACATTATATTTCATTGCAGGACTCGAACGATAGAAGAATCTCTTGTGGAAGCCATGGGTGATGAATCTGATATTATACTCTTCTTAGAAGTAAATTATGGCATGTGGTCTCTTCTGACATCGTTACTCGACAGTGGTCTTCCACAGGTAAGGCTAATTAAGAAATGACTTGCAGATCGATTGGGGTCATTGGATTTTTACCTGCAGAGTAATTAAACAAACTGTGTGAACATCGGAAACATTAATGTAAACTGTATGGCAAAATGGACTGAATCCTACAGGAGCTAATTGTGTGAATGTAGAGGGTGTGTGATTATATAAAAAATATACCTGTGTTTAGGGTAATGGGAGAATTAAAACAGTGTGGTAGAGTCATTTTGTTTTATTTTTTCATAATTGGAAAGCAAACTTTTTTATCCTGGGTGTCAGATGGTACAGGAACTGAAAGATGGGTCACTTCCTAAGGAGATTTATGGGATTCAAAGGTTCAAAGGTTGATTTGTATAAAACAAATCATTATTAAATGATGTCATAATTGGAAAGCAAATTTTTGTCCTGGGTGTCAGATGGTAGAGGAACTGGAAGGTGGGTCACTTTCTAATGAGATTTATGGCATTCATAGGTTCAAAGTTTAATTTATATAAAACATGTCATTGTCCCCCGAAAAATTAATTTTCGGGGGACTATAGAAACGTGCTCTGTCCGTCTGTTCGTCCGTTGCACCGTCCGTTCGTCCCTCCGTCCGTGCTTACATCTGACATTTATGTGGCCAATTTTAAGAAAAATGGATAGTTGGGTGGCTGATTTCCGTTACGTGGCTAGCCACCTAACGGAGTTGAGATCAACCCTTTAAAATGATCTATTTGGCCATATCAGCATATTAAATTTTTTGGCCACTTAATAGTTGGAAACAAAAAGTCCATAGATTTGGACCTCCATGATCTGTCTATAGGAGCCATTAGGAGGTGTTCGGACAGTTATGTGGCTAGCTACCCAATCACGGACATGTCAGTTTCTCCTATTCAACTGTCCTAGTGGCTGTTTACAGGTTTTTGGGTTTCAATGAGCTACTTCTGCTATAATTCCTACATGTTCTGACTCCACAATCAGAAATTGTATTACTAGTACTTTTAACTACTTGATAGCCACATAAAAGTTTGTCCACTACTTGATAGCCACATAAATTTTAGCCACATTAAATATTTTAGCCGCATAACTCAATAGCCACCTATCTCCCCCAATGTTGGTACGTCCGTCACACTTTTGAGTACCTTCATGGTGTAATCAACTCCTCCTACAGTTTTCATCCTAGAGATTTGAAACTTCAGAATATTGTTGTCTATATATTGGAGATGTATATAGATGACAGAAAAATTATTTTTTGACAGGGTTATTAACCCTTTTCGACTTTTCAACATATTTTTAAAATTTTCTGTATGAGGGTACCTTCATGGTGTAATCAACTCCTGCTACAGTTTTGATCGTAGATATTTGAAACTTCAGAGTATTGTTACCCACATATTGGAGATGTGCAACATCTATATACATGACGGAAAAACTATTTTTTACGGAGTTATTAAACCTTTTCGACTTAGAAAATTTCAACATTTTTTTTATAATTTTCTGTATGAGGGTACCTTCATGGTGTAATCAACTCCTCCTACAGTTTTGATCGTAGATATTTGAAACTTCAGAGTATTGGTACCCACATATTGGAGATGTGCAACATGTATATACATGACGGAAAAACTATTTTTTACGGAGTTATTAAACCTTTTCGACTTAGAACATTTCAATTTTTTTTTTATTTCTTTAACAAAGCGGCATCGACTTGCCACGTTTTCGGGGAACACTGGTCGGCTGACCTTTTATTATTAATATTCATGTGAAATGAGGCTATGTGTTATACATGTCGATTCAAATGATATAACTGCAAATATTATGGAAGTGATATACATTAACTCTATGGATAACGGGTGAAAACTTGGAAGTTTCAAATGATAGATGTATTATCACAATCGATTGAACTGATTTAATTTTCTCACAGCACTGTCCTAACTTTTATAAAATTACATATAGATCTAGTTTCCTTCTTATTTTTCAAGACACATACAGCGTGCCTTTAGATTAGGTACAATCTGGACAATAGGGATTATCACATGACACCTCTTTGGGGTAGGATTCCGTGAAACTCAAAACTTAGGTCATGTTTTATCTCTTCACAGAATATTACACAGATTCTGCTCGATATTTCAATTTGTGACGACACAGAACACAGTGCTACAAACCTGAGACGCAGATACAGTGAGCTGAAAAGACTGGAGGCTTACGGCTTCTCGTTGTTCCATTCTTCTAGTTCTTCATACAACAGTGACAGTCTGAAGTTTAAACCTGTTGACTCAGAAACGCCATGTCATTTTCGAATAGGCTTCATTAATACGAAAATATGGCACAGAATTGCCAAATTCTAGTTGGTTGTTGACATTAATCAGATTTTAGATGTTCTGGATTGGACACTCCTGGTTCTTGTAGAGAATTGAATTCTAACTCGTGTGGATGACATTGGAGTTAGTGTGTTAATTTGTACTATTTCTTTCTGTTCAGTATAATAGGTGCCATATATATATGCTGATGAATTATGATGTGCAGTTACCACGTACCATACCTTACAATGTACATGTTTTTACCTTCCTATGAGTCTCCAACAAGTGTAGCACATTTGTCTCCATGCTAAATACTAACCTCCTTGAAGCTTTCTTACTTTATTGCACAGTTATAAACCCCAAACAAAACATGACTTTTTTTATTTGCTTTAAAAAAAAAAATAACGGATGGTACACATACATTGAAAATCATGTGCTCTCATTCACAAGCAGACTACCCCCCCCATAAAAAATCTTCCTTCGGAAAGCGATACCAACCGATCGCACATGCGGTAGATTTGACACAGGGACCAGCCGAGAGGGCGTCGCCCTGAAATTTCCAAATTTTACCTAAGAAAATCGGCAAAATATTCACCCACTATTTACTGCCAAACATTGATTGAACCCAGTTATCCAATGACACTGTCGTAGATAACACCCTAGTTACTATTAACAGCTGTATTAATCTGATTTGGGAGCACATTCAAACCTGAGTGTTGATTGCAGACAGCTGTGAATACATCATCAGGTGTCCAGTGACTTGTGATTTTGAGATTATCACACCTGAAGATTACAACTCTACACCTTACATCAGATCATCACCCCGTTGTTAAATTATGTAAAGGCCATATTAGCTTTGAAAACAAATTCATTTTTGCAACATAGTAATATCTGTACCCATGTAATGAGTGAAAATGTTCAGAAATCGTTTTTTAAAGCATTTTTTTCGTATTCATAAGCATTGTCTAATTTTTTATTTCTTATTGTATTCATAAGCGGTCGTAATTCTTATTTCTTTTTGTATTCATAAGCGGTTGTAAAAATGCCGTTCTTTCAAAACTATTCTCTCACAATTATATTTGGATGTTATTCATAGTTATTAGTGTGATGATATGAACATAAAGCTTCCACATTTGAACCATTGTTTCACCATTTTAATTTAAATATTACATATCTCCTATTTTCTTTATATAGCCTTTTTTTGGCGACTACAGTGCGGGCGGATTTCAATTTTGCCAATGCATTTCGCCCTGGAAATCTCCCACTTCACCCTATTTTAGTGACAGGGAGAAGTCACTTCGCCCTGAAAATCAGGCATAGGCTGGTCCCTGATTTGACATACTTGATGCTGAGATCTTTTTGGCTCTGTTAGAATGAGTGGTTCGGGGGGCTAGCCCGGGATTGTCGAAAGGGCCGAGAGGCACCTCTCCTTAATCCCTCATTTTTTGCCTTTATTTAAATTAATCAGGAAAAAAAAGAAGAGCATTTTTATGATGAATTTCATTTCTTCTTCTTTCTTTTTTTCTTAGGATTTAGCTTCTCTGTTGATGATTGTGGAGAAGAAGGAGATTTCTGTTGTCACATGAGGAGTTCGAATTTTTCTTGTCGGATATTAAATTGTTCTTGTTGGTCTTTCATGTGTTGCTCCGCTCTTTCCATCCTTCTCTCGGAGTTAGCAATGATTTCTTCTACAGATCTGGTGGTGTCTGTACTGTTGTTGTTGCTGGTGGAAGAGCTGGGAGACACCGGGATGAGATGAAACTCCGGTGTCCGTGGTGGCAAGCTGTCCAACTCCACCTCGAAGCTGGCGGCAGGAACAGCAGGGATGGTTTCCTGCTCCCTTTCTCCGCTCGCCTCGACGACGACAGCAGGGACCTCCGGCAGATCAACGGAGTCCCTGCTAGCTGGTGCGATGTCGCCTGTCTCCATGCAGGTCGGGTCGTCTGGGCGTCTCTCAGACAACTCCGACCTACCGGCTGTGACACTGGACGTCGGCTGAACCACACGGGGAGGGGTGACTGGCAGATCAACAGTCACCCCCTTCTTCTTCTTCCATTTCGCCCGTCTGGCGGCGTCCCTTCTTCTTCTGGTAGGCGTCTTCTTCTTGGGAGGCCCCTTCCCACTCTTCATGGAACAGGAGGCAGTCTTGGAATTGGCGTCCCGGCCCCGAGATCTCTGGATACCAGCATCTGCAGTCCGGAACTCCAGGCAAAGGGTCAGGTAGCCCCTGCTAGACTGGAGACTCCAGTTAGCAATGTCCACTACCCGACTCCTTTGCACTGCGGCCAACACAGCTTCATGGATTAAGTCCATAAGCCTAATCCAAAACTGTCTCACCGGCGTTAAGCACGAGGGCAGCTGCACCTGGAGGCGCGGCCACACAACTCACCCGTGCTCTGACTGAAAGGAACTAATACGGACAAAGCAATTATGACCGCCTCGCTCCACTTCCAGCCAGAGATTGGCTCTGTTGTAGACTGGAGACCCTTTATAAGTTTAAATTTCTGGTCTATACATTCAACTCTGAATGGTCGCGATGGCTCAATCATTGTGACAGGTTGATTAAAACTTTATTGCTGATAATACTCTACCATCGTGTAGTTTTAGCTAATTAATGTTTAACTTGGACTGTGGTCGTAAACATAAGAGTCCAATTCAGCTTAGTGATTGATTAAAAACATAGTGTCAGTGCTGTAGTACATGTGAAGTCACCACTGTTCACTCAAAGTGTTAAATAAGCATACAGTTATCTAATCAGACAGCTGCCGTTATAAACGGTTCAAAGCAGTTGGTGAACAAAACACCGCTAATTAAATTGGTACGAATATTCAATAGTACCAAACTACTATACTAACGATGTGACATTTTAAAAAATCATCGTAAAATTTATCTTTTCCATGTTTCCTGTCTTATCTATACATGTATTATATCTTAATAGACCATGTTTTTAATTCCTATTATAACATGTTTTATCTATTGTTATTTATATTTTAGATGGTACTTTATTGAATACAGTTTAATTAATCAATAATGAGTTGGTTGCGCTTCGACAACTCTTAGTCTTAGTAATGACGTCAATACATTCCGATCGTAGTACGATTTTCTGTAAACCGAACAGAAGGGCTAATCCGAAGGGTTTTCGGTTTGGAGAGGTTTTACTTTAACATCAAATGTTGTAATTCTAACATTGGCAATATAATGCAAATATGTGTTCATAAAAGGGTTTCTTTTGATTTTTTGTGGTTGTTATTGTAAGTGGTACCGGAAAGAGCATATTTAAATATGTTCTTACAAAGCAACAAATAAATGAATATGACCATTTATGTAGATTTCTCATATTAAAATGTCCCTGTCCACATTTTCAGTAAGATTTAAACTTACATATCAGTATTCCGAATCCTTGGTTGCACCATGGTGGGTTTTGAAATCCAGATTCATGTATTTAATACATTTAAAAAGAAAATTATTTCTGTGCCCACCTTATTTTTTGATAAACTAAAAAAAATAGCCAATTTTATTATAATTTTATTCCTCCCACCTCCATTAATCCTCCCTCCCACCTCCATTAACCCTCCCTCCCACCTCCATTAACCCTCCCTCCCACCTCCATTAATCCTCCCGCCCACCTCCCCCAAAAAGCCATAAACCAACTAAAAACAATTAAATGCCTTTTTAACTGCTCAAGCTTGCAAATAATTTTAATTTTTTTCCGCCTGGTAAGCGGAACATTTGTTTTGGGAATTCTTAGGGGCACATTTAATAATATGATCTAGCTGCTGTTTTCATAATAATGAAAACACTGGTCATGTTTAGAATTTGTGTCTCTTTTTTCCCCCTTCATGCTTGCTGTGAGGTGCTATAAATTATTTATTTGTAGTTTTTATATCATCTGGCTGTGTTTTATGTCAACTTTTATTTGTCGACTTGTAAAGAAACACTTGTATGAATATTATATTGTTTGTGATATGTATGTGTTTTAAGCTATTGTGTTCATGACTATTATTTATCAGATCGTAGTCAGTTTTAGTCACATATTTTTGGTAATCATTAAGAAGAATGTCATTTATGATTCCGAATCGGCAACTCAACTCGCAAATGATGTAATAATATTCTATTCTAGTATGTCAGATATATGCAAGCATATCCTGATCAAACAATTGATGCCCTATTGATTCAGATATTTGAAATTAAATGAAAATTTTGAGTCTGAGGCACCAGTCAACAGGATATTCTGAAATATTTTTTGTTATTCCAAATTGAGACAGGAAATGTTACTATTTTTTTACATATTTGATTGAAAACCTATTTTAGGTTAACAAACTCAACCTGTGGTTTAATGAATGGCAGTGGGCATCCGTCCGTCCATGTCGCGACATAAGCAATAGAACTTTAACAAACATAATTTGATTTTGACCAAATTTTAAATCATGGCTTCTAATCATGGGTCAGTTCAAAAACCCAATATATTTGTTCAGGAGATTGCCTCCTGGATTGGTTACCGGATGTATACTTCGCAGTGTAAGCATGTTAACTTTAACAAATGTAATACAAACTCCAACTTACTTCTTATCCTTAATCCTTGTACTTATTTCAGTGAATAAAACTGACTAATAATACCGAAAATTCCAGTCACGCCTCGGGCAGTAGTCCTGCTTGCTGTTAAAAAAATAACTCCCGGATGGTGGGGAAATAGGTCTCGATATTCCACTCTAAGGCAGTCAATGTCTGTTTTATTATATATGACACAATTATTGCCTTGCGTCAACCGTGACATTAGTAGGTGGTTAATAGGTGGTTAATAGTTCAAAGACTATAGCACGGACGATAGATCTCACGATAGATGTCAGCAGGCAGGTAATAGATTGAAGACTATAGCCCAATCAAGAGACAGTATGACCATCTATGAGCTCTACGCAAGCATGAGTTTAGTGTGCCTGTCATTTGCAGTATGACGTGGCACACTAAATTCACCCTCTGGGGACCTCATTCTGCTTAGGCCTCATCTTCTCTGGAAAGTTTCTTTATTATCAAATTTCTATAGAATCTTCTTCACATTGATTCTATTTCTTTTTTAGTTTAGTTTCTCTATGTCCCCAAATTGGCATATGACACCTTGCATAATCAAGGTTCCAAATGAGTGTACATAACAATATTCACCATTTGGGAACTTCAGTCTGAGTCTATGTCTTCCATAGCAGATGAGGCCATGCAGAATGAGGTCCTCAGAGGGTGAGTTTGGTATGCTAGCCTGCTATGTGGGATAGCATCACTAAATTCACCCTCTGGGAACCTCATTCTGCAAATGGCAGGCACACTAAACTCAGGCTTGGCTCTAGTACGTATATAATAATTCAATTTTGGATGTGCCACAGAGGCCTAATCGCCAGAAAATAGAAACTGATATCCCACTTGATATTAAATTTATCCTTGTTCTGTGTGTCGATGGATTTTATATTTCTGTCTCATGTGCCAATTGTGTTTTTCATATTTTATCTAACTTATTGTAGGACAAATGGATGCTCCAAAAAGGCATCATTGTCAGTTTAATAGACTATCATTATGATAAATAAACTTCATCTTGAAATAATTCCCAAGTGTTTCATCTTTTTTTAGGAATTAATAATCCCACTTTCTTAGCCAAGAAAATATATGGGATGGGCAGGGGCTTCTGAGCAAATGCTCCTCCAGCCCTTCACCAAGTCAAATTTGAGCTATTCCAATGGGTTGGCGACCGTCGTCCATCCGTGCATGCATGCGTATGAACCTACAGCCCACATACCTCATCTGATCATCACTTATCTTCATATGGATCTTCCTGGTGACCTCTAGATGGGAGCCATCAATTTTTTCAGAAATTATTTGAAACACATTGCTGCCAGCAGCCATCTTGGATTCACATTTGAATTCATCGACACGCCCTGCAACTAAAAAATATGGCCACCGGCAGCCATCTTGGATTTTACTCATAACTAACTCCTTTAACAGACCACATCTCTTATCCGATCATCACCAAACTTCATTTTCATCTTCATGGTGGTCACTATAGATGGGGAGTTATCTATTTTTTCTTAATTTTGTTTAAAAATATGACTGCCAGTGGCCATCTTGGATTTTACTCTTTGCATTATTAAATCCTTTGGCACACATGCCTCATTTGATCGTCACCAAACTTAATATACTTAGGGGTCAGCCATGTTTTTGGTTGATAATCGTTCAAATTTGATAGCTCCCATTCAATAGCTAGAAGTAATCCTGAACATGCCTGTATATTATCAAAACATTTCTTCAATCAATCAGTCAAACTTTATTGAAAAAAGCCCATGTTTAAACATGTTTGTGTTATTCAAACACAGACAAATAAATAATTTTGAACATATATATGGATCATAACAAACATAATATACATGTAGCTGTATTTACATTGACGTTGAATGCATGGTGTGCCGATGGATTCAAATTTGGAATTCAAGATGGCCACCAGCAGACGTGTTTTGTTACAAAATTTGGAAATGGCTCTCATCTAATTCATATAATGGTCAACCCAATGTTATATGTGATGATCGGATGAGGGCTGTGTCCTGTAAAGGTGTGCGGAAGAATGGAGGCCATTTTTTTGTCCCCCGACATTCTGTCAGAGGACTATAGTATTGACCCTCGTTTTGTCCGAGCCTGTATACTGTCATTTTCTGGTAAATTTTTAGCTCACCTGAGACGAAGTCTCCAGTGGAGCTACAGTCATTACTCCTAGTCCGTCGTCCATCTGTCGGTGCATCCGTCTGTCCGTCAACAATTCTTCAAACATCTCCAGAATCATAAGACTGAATGGGTTCATATTTGGTTCCCTAGGTGACTCAAATTCAGATTTGTTAAAATGAGGTCACCAAGTCAAATAGTTGCGAAGCCATGGCCATAACTCTATCCCTCCATAGTAATTCTTAAAACATATACATATTGGTTGTTTATATTAATAAACAGCTCATTGAATATGAACTAGTGTTTTAGTTGTCTATGAACAAGCTTATCCTTGGAGTGCCTCCCTCTCCCACTCATTTCCTTATATCTCGGGTTAATTAGATTCTGAAGAACATAAAATCAAGATTATCAGTATAATCCGTTTTATGTTAGAAGTAATCGATCGCTGATGCAAACAGTCGGTGATGTAAACAACCGGCATCTATTGGATTGGGGGTATTTCCCGTGTTGACAATAGATCGGGGATTTCCATATTTTGCGACGACGTTTCATGCTAAATAAGTAATGTTGTATTCCGTGGTATTATGCGTATTTTATCAAAACTCTTCTACTTATTACAGTATACATGCGGCTAATAACGTACGGATAGTATATTCGTTATTAGTTTCAATTCAAATTTATAATAGGAACTATTTCCCCTCATTAACATAATATCGGTACGCGGTAAAAGGAATACGCCATTTTGTTTTAACAAGAAAATAACAATGTAATTCAACTTGACAAACTTAAATTCTAAAAATTATTCATTTACAAGATTCAAATTCCCTCCCTCCCATCCAATTTTCCTGCTAGCAACTTTAGGATTTTTGTTTTAAACAGTAAAAATTTTCAACTTAAAAAAAAAATGAATTAAATTAAATTAAAAAAAAATTAAATTAAAAAAACAACTATCACCATTATAACATCCACTGGGGCACCCCGAATTACCACACCAAATTTGGTTGAAATCAGTCCAGGGTCTGGGAGAAAAATCAGGAACAGACAGATTACCCTTGCCATTTGAAGGGTCAAACACCCATATTACCTTGTTATTTCACATTCCCAATGAAACTAAATTTGTTTGACAAGTCATGACTTTCACTATCAACAATAAGCTTAATATCAGCAATATGCTTACTAAGTCAACACATGCCACTCTCTCGTATGTGCTATGTGATGGTAATTACAGATGATCTTATCTTGATACTTTTTTATAACAAATAAGAGATGTGGAGAATGGTTATCTTTGTCATTCATTTCAATTTAAATAAGCCATGTGTTTGTCCTTTGCAGTTGTATACTGGACAGATGGTACAATATTATTTATATAGGCTATGAACTCATTTTCATCTATGCTATTGATATGTCTTATTTATTATGCTGATAATTTCAAGGAACAATTATCAGTGGTAGAATGCTGATAACTAATTATTTTGTAACTAATTTTGAGGAAAATGAATCCACTTCAGCCTGAAATATAGCCTTTGAAATTACAAGATCAATGGATCTCATAGATTGGGTTTTAAATTTGGTTCAAAATGGGGCAGATTTAGGAGATTTACCCCATATATATGGATTGTTAGCTTTATTTATAAGCTAAACACTTAATTTGGGAGGGGTGGCAAATGGAGGGGGGTGGTTCTGGTTTTGACCCACAACTTTGGTATTCAGTGGAAAATATGTTGTAATTAGACCAACAAATCGCCACATTTAGAATATTTCTAGCTTTACGAGGGATGTCATATTAGAAATTTCGAACAGTTGGAGAGCTTGAAGTACCAGTTGTAAAATGTATAGTTTGGTCCAGTTGGGAGTCGACTGGCTTTTAGTTAGGGGTTTGCAGTTGGAAATTTCAAGTTGAACACCATCTGCCCCCTGCCTGTCAAAGAAGACACTCTTTTTCGAAATAGAAATATTTTATGTTTTTTATTTTAGAGTTATTCTTTGTATCATATTGGTGTAATCAATTCCTCATACAGTTTGTAATAGGGATCTAAAACCCACAAATTCTTCAAACATCCCGACCTTCATCGGGGGACATGTTGGTCAATGACCTTTTATTCATTTTTCAAATTTCATTGCTCCCATCTAGAGGTGATCCTAAATATGTCTGAATTTTCAAAACAATTCTCCAATAAATGCGGGCTGCAGGGTGTGCCATTGGATTCAGATTTTAAATCCAAGATGGCTGCTGAATTTTTTTCGGGGGAAAAATTGATGGCATCCAACTAGAAGTCACCTGAAGATCCATATGAAGATTGTGCCAAAGGATTTAGTCACGTAAAGAGGTATAGTTATCAGAAATCTCCAAAAAGTTGGCAGTGAATGAGTTAATCATAAAATTTGTAGATTGTACACACTACTGTACTCCTCTTATCTCAATGAAAATTGTCAGCTCGTGATATCAGGATCAGGAGCTTTCCTGATTTGCATTAGGTGCTCTTCTGTTCTGTCGATAACATTATATCCCACATGTGCTATGTTAGTGACATACTGTCCCATGTACATGTACAGCTACAGTTACGCACAGAACAAATGCTACAGCTTCCAAATTATGAATTTTTTTTTTACACAATGCAAATTTTGTGATGACAAAAGCTTACAACATGTCTTACATGAAAAGTTGCCCTAAAAATGTTGGCGTGCGAAGGATATAGCTATATATAGTCAGGCAAAGAGTAAAATACAAGATGGCTGCTGGCAACCATGATTTTAAACATAGAAAATTAGGATAACTCCTATCTAGAGATAACCCAAGATTCATATGAAGTTTTGGATGACTCGGATGAAAATGTTGTTTGTAAGGCATGGCAAAGTTTGAGTCAAGCAAAGTGGAAAATTTAAGATGGCTGCCGCTGGTCATGTTTTCGATTGAAAATCATTCAAATTCAATAACTCTATTCTAGAGGTGACCCTGAAGATCCATGTGGAGTTTGATGACGATTGGATGAGGGATTTGTCCTAAAAAGTATGCCGAAGGATTTAGTCATGCGCAAAGAGTGGAATCCAAGAAGACCAGAACATTTTTTAACAAAATTCACAAAATTTTTATGGCTCCCATCCCGAAGATCCATGTGGAGTTTGATGATGATCAGATGAGGAATGTGGTCTGTAGCTATAGGTTATGCCGAAGGATTCAGGCAAAGAGTAAAATCAAAGATGGCCATTGACGGCCATATTATTTAACAAAATTCAGAAACATTTAGTGGTCACCCCAAAGATCCATATGAAGACTGTTGACGATCAGATGAGGAATGTGGTCCATAGGGTGTGTCAAAGGATTTAGTCAATCAAAGATGGGCTGATGAATTCAAATGTGAAATCCAAGATGGCGGCTATGTTTTTTTAATGAATTTTTGAAATTTTTTTGGCTCTAAACTGGAGGTCACCATGAAGATCCATACAAAGTTTGGCGATGATTGGATGAGGCATATGGCCTGTATGATGTGTCGAAGAAAATTGTTGATGGACGACAGACACCAATCAATTAGTCAAATTGAGCTAAAGATGGGCGGCCGGACCCCAAAATTGAAGTTGACCTGTATTTTATGGTAGTGAATCTACATACCGTATTTTATTCCATTTAGTTCCTACCATAGAACTAAAGTTATCATCCAGAAATGAAATATGAACGGACGGATGGACCAAAAACATAATACATCCCATTTTTAAAATAGGCATATAAAAAGGAGTCTAGTGTATATATTCTCAAGTTTATTGAACACAGAAGCAAACATGACAACAACTTTGCATCATCTTCATACGACATAGCAATGATAGATATTAATGAATGAGAATGTTGAAATATTGACCCTTTTATTTACTAAATGGATTATCCCATTCAATTATGAATGTATATATTGGAATGGTCTATTATTCATTTGGAGGGGTGCTCAGAAAAAATGAGCAGACGAAAAGACAATACAAATCCTGCAGAAGGATTCCTATTCATTGAATGGAAATATTCAGACAATAAGTTCAACACATGGTCATGAGTATTTAGTAAAGAAAAGGCTAACCCTTTCATGACGGGAGCCGCGCTGGTGCAGCATTAAAGATCCTGTGCCAGTGCATTATCTTATATATGCGAGTCTCCCATAGGGAGCCTCGCATATATAAGAGAATGCACTGGCTTACAAGGTCAAGGTAAATATTGTTAGGCCAATGTATTCTCTTATATATGCAAGGCTCCCTATGGAGACTCGTATATATAAGAGAATGCATTGGCACAGGGTTTTCGCAAAATTTCAGGAAGGTCCAGTTATGAAAGGGTTAATTGTTCCCGTAACTCATTAACTAGTGAAAGGCTTCTCCCATTCAGTTCTGAAAGTAGGAAATGCCCAAAGATATGGCTACAGTAAAATGTGAGGCAATATGGAGGTTTAGATTGTAAAATGGCAAATTTCAAACTTGGTTTGCTATAGAAATATGTTTGGCACAAATGCAACGCATGATGAATCCGCTAGATGTACACCGTTAACACACAGTGGGCTAGCATCACTAAATTCATCCTGTGGACCTTATTCTGCATGGCCTCATCTGCTTCGGGAGACTTGGAATGCACTGGCTAATTAGGTCAAGGTAAATATTGTTAGGCCAATGTATTCTCTTATATATAAGAGGCTCCCTGTGGGAGACTCGCATATATAAGAGAATTCATTGGCACATGGTTTTTGCAAAATTTCAGGAAGCTCCAGTCATGGAAGGGTTAAGTTGAACAATAGTCGACTTCACAGAAATCATAATTATGTGTCAATCACAAAAACTGCTAACTACATGAGACTATTGACTTGCCACCTGCTCGCTTTGCTAACAACTTAGTACTTATCAAGATCCACACTGCGACATAAGTTAAAGAGGCCAGAGTTTGATGTTTGATATTTTACAATCTAAAAGTTCCCAATTTTGTTAACTCTTTCAGTGCCAGGCTTATTTTGTGGGTTTAGTGCCAGGGAATCTTATGTTTTTCATGGGCATCAAAATTATTACTATGAATACTTGGTGATAGTTTTGAGTTATAACATGCCCCAAAGGACTTATCCAGTTTGTTTTTTAAATTCGCTATAGCATGCTTAAGCATACCCAAACAAAATTCAACCCAAAAAAAGCTCTACAGACCGTAAATTAGGGCCGATGAGATCGGCCCCTGGCACTGAAAGTAATTTTTGCTGTTCAATCATGGAAGAAACATGATCAGATTTTAAATTTCAAGCTGATACATGTATATATATATATATAGTAATCCACTAACCTTCATGAAAATGCATAATTTATAATACATTTATTGATCCTGGTACAAGCCTGAATTTAGTGTGCCTGTCATTTGCAGAATGAGGTCCCCAGAGGGTGAATAAAGTGACGCCATCCCGCATAGTGGGCTGGCATCACCAAAATTCACCCTCTGGGGACCTCATTCTGTTTAGGCCTCATCTTCCTAGGAAAGTTTCTTTATTTCTATAGAAACTTCTTCACATAGATTATATTTCTTTTTTAGTTTAGTTTCTCTATATCCCCAAATTTGCAGACGACACATTGCATAATCGAGGTTCCCAATGGGTGTACATCACAATATTCACCATTTGGGAACTTCAATCTGAGTCTATGTCTCCCATAGCAGATGAGGCCATGCAGAATGAGGTCCCATGAGGGTGAATTTGGTGATGCTAGCCCACTATGCAGGATAGTCACTAACTTCACCCTCTGGGGACATCATTCTGCAAATGACAGGCACACTAAACTCAGACTTGTCCTGGCAACAGGTTTTTATGTAATTTCATACAGCACTTTATAGTTAAGGAATAATAAATGTGAGGAAATGTTTAGCATGGTATATTGTATTCAAGTCTCACAAACAGGAAGAATAAGATATGCCACCAGTATAACCATATTGTGAAACTAGATTTACATGACAGAAGAAAACAATTTACAACGGATTATACTTTTAGAATGACTCATCAGATGATGCACAATAAGTTAGGAAAAGTAACAAATTAGCTGCTTCAGCGAAAATTACATTATCAATAGGTCAAGGTAGATTCCAGCCTAGAAGCCACAGAAGATGGAATTATCTTCTTCCTGAAATGTCACACTTATCCCTCTTTTTTTGGCCACAGAGAGATGACTACCGGTACTCTCTGAAATTACACTATGCAAATTTATCACATAAATAGCCCAAGAACATGGCCTCAGATTTTTTAGTAAGACACGCATGTATTATCAGAACCAGTGATGTAAGAGTTTAGTACAATGATATCATTAAAATATTATTAATTTAATTAGGATATAATAATGATATTCAATTTGTGTTGGGTTATATTGTGTTGACTATGAGATAAACATGGGTGTTAAAGGTGGTTGAATAATTTTGTCAACATGAAAAGACACATTTAAAATGAAACTATATTTTTTCTTGAAGATGTCTTAAAATCCCCTTTGGTTGTGATAAGGAAATCAATGTAATTTTTTTTAACCCCAGCCAATTCAAGATGGAGATTTTCCTTTCTAAAATTGATGATGTGATAAAAAGGATCTCAAATTTGTCGCAATTCTATAAAATATTTATTAACCTTGTCCACTAAATTTGATATGAGCCTCACTAAAGCTCGGCTCGAATCAAATTTAGTGCAATCTGTTAATAAATTTTGTATACAATTGCGACTCATTAGAGATCCTCTATGTCTAAACAGAAATTAAACAATACATAATCATTAATATGTAACTAAAAAGTATTTTCACTGATTTTAAAATATTTGCTTAAATTTGCAAGATACATGTACTAATTTATCACAAAAATGCTGATGTTGAGATGTTAAATATAATTTCTGCCATTTTGATTGTTCCTCACAAATAGATTGAGAGAAATTACTTCTCTATATGAAACTTCTAGGCTGGTATTTGGATTATAAATTGAACAATGGTGAGAGTTTTTATTCATGATGATGGTAACTTAAGGCAAAATAATAAGAAAAATATATCTCAAAACAGCAGTACCAAGATGAAAATGCAACAACATAAAGTCAAAGTTTGGAGTACATAGCTTTTCTTGAGTATCAGATGACCTGAACTTTTCCAAAGACATTAACTCAAACATTATTCCACATATATATTGTACTGGTACGTATTCTCTGCAGAATTATTTTAAAATAATCAAAATTAAGTGATTTGTGGAATAAATTGTTCTGAAAATTCTGTGACATCCAATAGTCATGATGTTCACAGATGTTAAGTTTTTTTTCCATGGAAAACTTTGAGGTCTTCTGAACCTTAACTCTTTAACCCTCAGTGACGTCTTTTGACGTGTTTAACGTATCCTCAGATTGTTACCCAGCTCAACCCTCAGAACATAACGTCAAAGTAGCATTTTAGGTGTAATTAATAGAGAATCTGTTGTTTTAATTGTCAATTGTTTTGATGGTGTCATTACCTCAAATTTCTCGGGACACTATAATCATAATATCGCTTGTCAGATTTAGAAACATTTGAAGCCCATTTATATATATCTTTCACATGTTCATTTGGCAACATTTAGTTTATTTTGAAAGTTTACCAAAATCTTGAAACTACATGTGCATGTAAACATGTCAGATCACGTCATTGAGGACTCGCACAAATACGTCAAATCAAGTCCCTGAGTGTCCGGCGATGAACAAGCCTGAGTGTTAAAGAGTTAATGTATACCCTCATGATACTATTGAGCAAACATCAATGATAAAGACTACAGACTACAGAAATATGGCTTGTTGCCATTCATCGGAAAGCTATCGGGGAGAGCTTTCCGATGAATGGCAACAAGCCATATTTCCGACTAAATCCTGAAAAGTTACCCATATGCTGTGGTTAAAGGAGTCGATTAGTTAGGGCATTACTGTATGAATTCTGTACAATAATCAACTCAGTCTGAAACATTTTTTGAAACATGAGCGAATAATGCAGTAATGCTTACAGAGATATGATATAAATTGCTTAAATCAAAGGATGATTGCTTCAAGTTTGAGGAATATTTCACAACATTCAGTACCATTAACAGTTTTGACTTTCGTTTGATCATCGGATCAAGATGAATCATGGTACAATTATTAATCTGCCTCTAAATTATAAATGCTTTTGTTAAACAATGAAACACAAACATGGAACTTTTATTCAGAAAGTTCAATCATTGTCGTTATAATTTCTCCATTTGTCCAACAAAGACATCCAAGACTCTTCTTCTTCGACAATTCAACGTCACACTGTATGAAATATTAAAGTAAGTAGGTTTATCTAGACTCAATGTCATGATGAATGGAGAACATGTTATGATGCAATGATAGCAATTCACCATGTTGTGTGAACTGTATTTTTTCTCAAAGATGCCCCATTGTTTGACACCAAATAAGTCAAAATTGCTTAAAGATTACTATGGACTTGTTTGGGTGCGTGAAACTGATAAGATAGTACTCAAGCACAATGCTAACTGGAGGAATGTAGCATTCTACTAACATCGCCAAAAATCTAAAACAAATCGACAGTACCAGTCCATAGAAAACATCATCTGAACTACAAGCAATTGTAAATACTTACTTCTCGATTTGGGATGCAACCGAGAATTACTGCATTTAACCCTTTCATGACGGGAGATGCACTGGTGCAGCATTGAAGATCCTGCGCCAGTGCATTATCTTATATATGCGAGCCTCCCATAGGGAGCCTCGCATATATAAGAGAATGCACTGGCTTACAAGGTCAAGGTGAATATTGTTAGGCTAATGTATTCTCTTATATATGCGAGGCTCCCTATGGGAGACTTGCATATATAAGAAAATACATTGGCACAGGGTTTTCGCAAAATTTCAGGAAGCTCCAGTCATGGAAGGGTTAAAACTTCCTCTTTTGAATGTTGATATCTGACCATCAAAACCTCCTATTAATGGGCTCATAGAAGAGATATTATTTTCTGGTAAAGAAGACACACAAATACTTGCTTTGTAGTGTCAAATCTGATGGAGGCATCTGTAAGAAGCCATAGCAAAATGCTTCAATTTCTTGTTGAGTGAGAATGATATGTTCAATATGGGATGCCCTATATATCAGAATGTAGATGCTGCTGTAAGATGGAGACAATAAAATTTAAATTAAACACAACCAATGCAAGGCATAGACAAATAGAAATAGGTTCCTTTGAGCAAGCAGTTAATTTTTGTAAAGTGCATTATGCCATCATTTTTCTCTTTCTAACTCTTTCTAACTCTGGGAGAAGTTATTACAGGGATGTAAGGCCGTAGCAATTCATTAGATGTGAGCAATCATAAAAGTCTGCAAATCCATAATCTCTATGTGAGAACATAGATAACTTTTGTTCTTATTTTTTCTCAATAAATAATTATCTAAATACAATATAATTGTTCTCTCCATATTAACTTCTAGACCGATCCCTGGGATCCAGACACAATAGCAGTACATGAAAGCAACAGCGAACAGAGCATGGATAATAATAGACATGTTTAGCAACATGCACAGTAATACCCTAAATAATCGACTCCTTAACCACAGCAGAATTATGGGTAACTTTTCAGGATTTAGATGGAAGTATGGCTTGTTGCCATTCATCGGAAAGCTCTGTGAGAGCTTTCTGATGAATGGCAACAAGCCATATTTCTGACTAAATCCTGAAAAGTTACCCATAATTCTGGGGTGGTTAAGGAGTCGATTATTTAGGGCATTAGTGTATGCTACACATTGGACATAAATTATAAACGGAATGACAGTGTATGTGTGCTTGTAGGTGAAATGGCACATTAGTCAGCTGACTTTCGTTGACAATGGCAGCACACATTATAAGCTACACGTATGTGTGGCTAAACCTGGCTAATATTTGAATACGTAGCACTGAAAATAAAGACTGATAATGTCTAATAAACAAGTTTCAACAAAATGGAAGACAGTACTAGAACCAGTGCATTTCATTATCTTCATAAACTATAAACAACTAGTAACAAGGTATTAACATAAAACTCTACACAACAAACATGAGCAATACAAAGGCTGAAGTATAGTTTTTAAGAGCATCTAAACTTTATGATTAGAAAGGTATAGAGTATCAAAGTAATCAATATACAGTAATGCCCTAAATAATCGAAATATGGCTTGTTGCAATTCATCTGAAAGCTCTCACTGAGAGCTTTCCAATGAATGGCAACAAGCCATATTTCCGACTAAATCCTGAAAAGTTACCCATAATTCTGCTGTGGTTAAGGAGTCGATTATTTAGGGCATTACTGTAGACTCATATTGACCAAAAGCAAGTCTGTCACTAAATATATTGTTTTATCTGGCTAAGTGATGTTACTCTGCCAGAATAGCTGAAATGTTTCCACTGATAAGCCTCAATGTAGCTAGGACACCAATGTAGAAAATTTAAATAAGAAAGTAGAAAAATACTTGTCAATCAATTCATAAAAATTTATTTAATATGAGATATGTGTAAAAGCTCAGAAACCATTTTGATTTTCTGCTCAAACATAATCGGAAACAGTCTTGAATAAATCTGTTAACTTCTGTTTCTGAGATAGGGATTTTGACAAATCATGAAAAACAGGTAATTTATTATTGGGGAAGTGAATTTTAGTTATGACATAAAGATAGATGAGTACATACTGCTGACTGACCTAACATAGATTTATGACTTTGTTGACTTATTGGAGTTTTGTTGTGTGCATGCCCTCCTTTATGTAGGTTTGACTAGCTCAACTCATTCAGTGCCGTTGATGAGAAATCTTGTCGCCCGATACATGCCATCCATGTGCTGGCTATTTCGTCATCCAGAATACCATGTTTAAAACAAGCTACACTGGGTGAAAAACTCACAATTTCAAAATTGATAAACATGGTTAGAACACTGCAGATTACAAATTAACATGTTGGGTGACTTGTCTGTTTAAACGTCAAGGGGTCTGTGTATCTGCACATGTGAAGATGCTGTTTTGGATTGTTTTTCGGGTATAATGATACAAAACAATCACGTCAATTGTCATAAATAGACCCGGTGTGTTTTTACCAAAACTGTACACAAGTGTACTAACATGTTTTGATTTCATAGGACTTGTTCATATCTTTATTAAAGGGGGACTGTATACTAAATCCAGCCATTTAATAATAATTTAATTTAATAAATAATTGCAAACATCATCATTTGCACAGGCTTCACAAAAATCCACAAAAGCATCCATTATTTTCAAGTTGAAATCCAGAACAAAAGGTCATAATTGAGAGGACACTTCTATTTACGACTTTTAAAAGTGTGGATGAATTGTTAAAGACATATTATGTACTTGTTCGGGTGCGTGAAACCAATCAGTTAGTATCCAGGCGGTATGCCAACTGGATGAATGTAGCATTCTACTAACATCGCCGAAAATCTGAAGCAAATCGACCATACGACTCCATTGAAAACATGGTCCGAATTACGCTCAATTGTAAATATTTACTATACTCGATTCGGGACGCATCTATTGGTGATAAACTAACAAAACGATTTTACCATCGAGTCACTGCATTGAATTAATATCTAAGAATGACGGTGTGTGTTGTCAATTTGGATACAATATTTGTAAAAATTACTACTTTAAACAAGATTATTCTCCATTTATATTTGATCACCCTACCGGAGTGTTTCACATCACTTTAACGACAATCATCAGCATTTTTGCTTGCCTGACATCAATTCAAAATGATTTAAAATATCCTTTTTTGTGAGTCGATACCTGAAGAATTTGTTTGTACATGTATATACTCATATGGAAATAACAGTCAAATTCTTTAAATTTTGCTCAAATATACATGCAAACAACAAAAATAAACAAAATATGATATGATATAAAAATGTGATACCACACAATGAGACATGGAACAATCACATAACAAAAACACAATGTTCACAATCAGCAGTTTCATCTCTGAAGTGCACGTGGAGCTGAAAATGTCAATCACAGATCTGAAAATCCTTGTCAGGATAAAACTAATATTATAATACTTAGGCCAAAAAATGAAAACACTAATTGAGTCTCAGACTTTTTTTTCTGAATCAATGAGGGAGGGAGGACTTTCTTTTTCTTTTTTATTTTTGTGTGCACATCGTAATCATAGATTATGAGAGCTTCCCTTGTTTAGTAATAGTCATAAAATGTAGAGGGAACTTTGTTATGCATACTCATTTAATCTGATAAAAAAATTACATTTTGCTACTAGTATATGACTTAGGGATTACCTATAATGTTCTAATGCCCCTAACTATAGTTATTGTCTGTAAATTGAAATAAATTGGACACCCTTCCATTATAACATGTGATCTTAATTTCCTCCAGTGCCTTTCACTTGTTCTGGAGTTACAATTTGCACCACCAGGCTATAGTGGTCAGCTAATCATTTTCTTCAATGTAGTCATCTACTTAATGTTCATTGTCACTACCGGTATGTGTATACATGATAGTCAATCTTCACACATTATACAGAGAGATATTAAGAATTCATGTATTTTGCAATTAATGCTCAAAATGAATATGGACATATTTATAAAAACATACCAAAATAATATTGAAAACAAAATTAAAATTTTGGTTTTTGTTTTTGGTCATAATAACAAAAATTTAAATAAAACGTCCAATGCGGGCCATTTATTTATATGCGGCGATGTCTGAGACTCAAATGATATTTTCTGATTGGCCTTAATACTCCAATTTAGATACAACACACTTAGTTTCTCTTCTGTTTCAGATTTTGAACAAGTTGTCTGACAGACATGTGATTCAGTGACATGGCAATCAGCGCTCCAAAATACACCTAATAATACTTTGCTTTTAAAAAAATTCCCGGCATCGAAATAGGTTGATATATATCTGAAATACTTTTCTATAAATATATCTTCCGGAAAGATGCAATGAAGTCATAAAAAATAAAACTTTGAACACAGGGTGTGGTACCTGAACAATTGGTATGCTATTTGTATTTATTGAAGTTCCAAAATCGGAAGCGTAATAATATGTGACTGTCCGGAAAACATATATTGCGTTATCTTAACTTGAAACTATTTTAACTTCATGCACTGTTTATCTTCATTTTAATCACCAAAATTACGTAGTACCATAAAAGTTGCAGAGCGACAATGGCCCTAGGTTTTCCTCCCATGTCCACAGATGCAATATTTAAGCGACCAATAATTAAAAACTTTTACCGACACAAACAAAACGGTCTAAAATTTTACAAAAAAAAACACATTTTTTTCAGTGCTATATCAACAAGTTTGTTGGATAATCTTCTGCATAGATATGTTTTTAGATAACTCTTACCAAATTATGTATATATACTAGTAATTTGGGGTTTGAATGAGACCATGTCTGTTAGAAAGACTATGGTGTTCAAGTGTACACTGTAGTCATATGATCATTAATATTGTAGTAACAATTTGAGTGGAAAATTGTTTATTTAGGACACAACATGAATAAATCGATTCTCTTCCTTGTAATAAAATCAACACCCCTGTTTAAGAGGTCCTGATATAAATCTATGATGTTTGGTGTGTCTCACTGATTAGCTAAAATGTTGGGTGGAGGCAAAATACTGATGTTTAGAAAAAAAGTACCATTATTTTTTTTAAATTATTTACAGCCTTTGACAAATATAAAGACAAATATAAATGATTCAAAGAAAAACAATCATCTGTAGTAAACATACAAGAGCACATCATTTTTTAAATATTTCAATAATGTCTGGAATCGAAAGAGCAAGTTGAAATTAGGTTGTTTGCAGTAATTTGTACGGCCATTGTTAAGGTGATGTGCATCACTCCATTGGGGCGCACATCGATTATACTTACCCACAGCAGTTGTTTTAATTAATTTTGTAAAAATAATTTCCAAGACACACCGCGATTTATTCGGGACGAATGGCAGACTGTTTTTTTTACATTTTTTATAGTTCAGATGTTGTGTTTTTTACAAAAGGGTACATCCATTGTCGTTTAATTTTTTAGACATGTACATTCTTCAAATGGGTGTAGTGGTTGAGTCGTAAAAGTTTGAAGTAGTGAATTAGCACATAATATAACTTAATTTTTTTTTCAGATGTTGGTGTATGAAAATACTCCTCGGAGATAATAATCTTGTCTTGAATTATTTGACTTGCCAAAGAACTATAAAATGCCGATCAGAGAAACAGCGTCATTATGCCCCCCACCAACCAGCACCAACATCATAAATAACTCAGCAGGACCCATCGACATCATAAATAACTCAGAAGGACCCATCAACATCATAGATAACTCAGCTGGACCCATCAACATCATAGCAAGACCACTTAACCAGGGGTATTCAATTCTGAATGAATCCTCCTCAGACGCTTCGTGTGCCCATACACATGGAATGTATATGATATTGTGAATATTACAAAATGTAGAATGGAATGATGGATCAAAAGCCATTGATATCACTGAGTATTAAGTAGTGTTTAGACGGATATGATGCGTCCTTATATTGCACTGGTTTGTTGCGATGCCAAAATCCGTTATCTGTGTTATGCCGTTCATACGGGCACATTGCATTATAACACAGAGCTGCCGATTTTAATTGATAAGTTCGATATTGAAACAAATGCAATATTGCAGTCTGATCCTATCTGTTATAGACAAAATATATGATGATGCCAAACCTGTAAAATCCCAAAGCCTAAGTCTTTATTATCACAATTACAAGTCAAACTTTCTCCGCATAACAGACTGAGCCATTATATTTGATTGATTGAAAACTAGAAACACTACCGATATTACATGAAGTCATGATCAGCAAGCACTTCCACACTATATAAGGTATGTGTGTATGTGTTGGGGCTTGGGTTGTGCTGAAAGTAGAACCTCTCTGTTGAGTGTGTTAATAGCTGATTTTAATGCAACATTCCAATGCAATGAACATTATGGAATCGACTAAATACTACTTTATTCTAGAAATGAGAATGAAACTACTCACAATGAATAGGAAAAAAATTTATGACAAATTAAATTGAGATTTGTGGCTGATAATGACGAAGAAAGGAGAACATCCAACAAGATGTCTTGTAGCTTTCTGTCTAGAGCATGTATTCAAGATTATTAAAAGAAATGAGATAGAAATAACTAAATTGTCGTTAATTTGTAGATCATAGGATGACACATAATTTATATTTGCAGTTTTATGAAGAATTATCCATGATCAAGGATATTCAAAATGCATACATCATTTCAGTGATTTTTTTGACATAAAGAATTCAGATTTCAAATACAATACCCATAAATATAGCGAGTTAGATATAACAGATCACCTGATATATATTTTTTATATAAATAGCAATAGTAATTAGCTTGAATAAAATTTGAGGTCCTTAAATTTAAGAATTGTATGGATAATGTAGTTTGAGGTTCCCTCAATGTTTTCAATTGAGTCAATGTTTCATGTACATTTAATAGCTATGTTCAGTAAAGACATATCTTGTCTCTCTCATCCATTCTTCTAAAATGAAGCCTGAACTACCCTCTAATGAGATCTACTGGTGATTGAATTTCATGTGGCTAGTGGTGACATGGACACCTGGGTCTCAATTGTCGCACACCACTTGATCTATTATGGACTAAAATCAGGGGAGTCAACAGTAGGGTTGGGAGATACAACCGGTGTACCAGTTAATCAAGATACAATATGCTGACATACATGTATCGTATCAGGTCATATATTATCGTGTATCCTGATATGCCTAATACTGTTTGAACTCTTGACCATTTTCTGCTTCTACTGGGTACTCGTAGGTGCCTAATAATAGTGATGCGTCAAACTTTGGTTGAAATCAATAATATTGATGATGCCAATTTCAATCTGTCTTTTTACCAAATAGTGATGTTTGGAAATGTTTTCCAACACTATTATTTGGCACCTCATCTTAGTGTGCACATGGTTTCATCGCTGAAATTATTTCCCTACCAACCGGTAGGTCCGGTACCTACCATACCGAAACAAGGCTCCATAGCAGAAGCACAGATGGTTTTCATCAAGGCCACAATATATTCACCTGAGATATTTAGATATGTATTTATATCGCGAACATTGTATCATCAGGATAAGAATTGCATCACAACCAGATCCATATCTCCCATGCCTAGTCAACAGATAATGTTACTAAATACAGTGAGAGCTTTCCGATGAATGGCAACAAGCCATATTTCCAACTAAATCCTGAAAAATTACCCATAATTCTGCTGTGGTTAAGGAGTCGATTATTTAGGGCATTACTGTATAATGCTAATCATTGTTGCTGCATAGATTGCTTCTTCATTAGATGAGAATAACCTATGAACAGGGTAACAGGGTTTGAATACATCAGGGAACCTCATGCTACTATAAGGTGATGTGCGATAAAATGTGACTGATATTTGAAAAATGTCAAGATATAAACAAGTAATGAGTCATAGGCACAAACTCATATCATCAAAATACCACCGGACACATAGTACAGGGGCGCAATATAGGGGAGGGGGAATATGGGCACCACTACTAAGTGGGGAGACAGAAAGTGCCCTCAAGCTTCACAGAGTATCTCTCTCTCTCTGCCTCAGTGCTTTATCTCTGACCAAACCAGGATCCTACATCATAATTAGCTCATAAATGGCAGTAAGATGCCTCACATATACTCGTTCGAAAATAAATGGCAGCTAGGCCACATGTCCCCAGAATAAGGTGGGTTTTATTAGACAAGTGGGTTTTTTTTAAATGAAAAATTTGATTGTGGGAACAGCCATTGAATGAAAATTTGCTTCCAACTGTCTATGTTGTTAACACACCAAGTTTAATTTGATTAGACACAATCATAATCAGTAACTTCTAAGTGTATGAAGTTGTCACATGGAAACTGAAATTAAAAAAAAAAACATATCACTTAAACTAAATTTATCACCCGGAAACCAAAATAATTGGCAAACAAGGACTGTAACTATGGTAAAAATGAGCAGACCGCACTGACTTGTATTTTCATGTGAGTTACTCATATACACAATTTAAAAAGCAAGCAGATGACTGAAACTAAACTTATCATCCAGAAACAAAATGGTCATCAAAGTCGCAAGGACCTTAACTCCTGTATAAATGGAATATATATATATTTATATATAAATGCCGATATCATCCGGAAACCAACTCGGACAGACGCTCAAACTCAAGCATGGCGGGACAAATATAGCAAATGAGCTAAGAATTTATTTTTGCTAGCTAACTATATATATGAATCCTGCCCCCATATAAATATGAATGTTGAGAGATAGAAGATCTTAAGTGACTTTGGTCACCATTTTTCGAGGTTGCGAAATTCTCCATATATTAATAACAAATCTGTTCAAAGTCTGTTTTTTTCAGCATCCTAGATTATTTGTTGGTATAGCTCATTAGTCTAATAACTTGCTGATATCTTTTAAAAATATAGAAAAAATTTATACTGAAATTTAAGTTGCCTGGCGTGATATTTTACTACCATTTTCGAGCATATTGTGATATAGGTTCCCGGCAATGTAGTAAAAGTGATGCCTGTTTCTGTAAATCATGCCCCCTTGTCCCTGGTTGCTTTCAGCGCTCCTGTATCAGCACCACACACCATGGATTTGCTCAAATGCTTCCTTGTTGCTAACCTATCAGCAGCAATTACACGGTGAGGTCACCATATGAACTGTTCCATTGCTCGTATTTGGCCAGCGTTTCGGTAGGCACACTACGGCGGATCCTTTTTATAGAGTCTAGAAAATCAGTGAGGTGGATATCTCGAACCTGAAATAACATGAGTTTACTCATTACAGTATACCGTACCTCTTTATTAAAATGATTTTAACCCTTCCATGACTGAAGCTTCCTGAAATTTTGCGACTAACAATATTTGCATTGACCTTGTAAACCAGTGCATTCTCTTATATATGCGAGGCTCCCTATGGGAGACTCATATATAAGAGAATGCAGAGGCACAGGATCTTTAATGCTGAATCAGCACAGCTCCCATCATGAAAGGGTTAAAACGAGTATCTCACGAAAAAATATTCTTCCCAGTTCTGAGAATATTAACATTTTTTTAGTTCAAATGTGACTTATATTGAACTGCTCAATAATAATACTGAAGCATTTCACACAGCCACGGTCTCAAAGCAGTAATTTGCAGTCAATACAAATACAGTTGTGATCTGGAAACCAGCTGGACAGACAGACAGACAGATGCACTTTCATACATTTGGACAGATGAAGCAGATTTATTTGGGTGACAAACTCATTTTTAGACATGTCACAAAGTATTTATAATTTATTCAGCATTACGGGATTGCAGATGCATGAATGCATGCGCGGTAATGTTTTTTCAGCATATTTTGTTATGTTTATATAGCAATGCAAATTCTGTTTGTAGTGCTCAATTACAACTTTCAATGTATAAGTTAACTGGCTGCAAACGAAACATTATTTTTTTACCTAATGATGTCAACCTTGCTACTCAATACATTAGGTGTCAAATGTTTGAGCTTGAATAATGTGGTTGGTACCAACATAATCAGCCTTGCTACTGAATATATTAGGTGTCAAATGTTTGAGCTTGAATAATGTGTTTGGTACCAACATAATCAGGAAGACATGATAAATCAATGGCTTCAAAAACCTTTGAAACTACATTACCTTATTTGCATCTATGTTCTTCACTTCATTCATGGACATTTCTGAAAGAAAAAAAACACTGACAAATTTCAAAAACAGGACCATCAATGACTGTTGAGACACTTATGAGAGCCTGTTATCACATGAAACTATAAAATAACAAATATTATCTCAACTGATCAAATAGTTTCATATAGGCCAAAATAAAATATTATTTGAATCTCAGACACCGCCACATTTTGAAATAAATGGCCCGCATTGGACATTTTATTTTGATTTTTGATTTTATGAAAAAAACATAAGATTTAAAAAAAAAAAAAGAGAATTTTTTTATTATTTTGGTATGTTTTTACCAGCATGTCCATTACGTATTCAGCATTAATTACAATATGAACTTTTAACATATCTCTGTGTAAAGTGTGAAGATTGACTATCAAGTATATATACAGTGAAATAGAACATTAAGTAAATGACTGCATTGGAGAAAATGATTAGCTGATCATCATAGTCTAGTGTACTAATTGTATCTCCAGAACAATTGATAGGCACTGGAGGAAATTTAGGATCACATGTTATAATGGAGAGGTGTCAATTTATAGACAAGGGAAGCTATCATAATCCATGCTTACGGGGTGCACACAAACATAAAAAATAAAAAAATAAAGTCCTCCCTCATTAATTCAGAAAAAAAATTGTCTGAAACTGAAATAAATTTTGTTTTTTGGCCTTATAGATGAATTTTTTTTAATTCTTTTGGAGACTTACCAAGCTCTGCCACTAATAACCACCTGGCCCCATTCATACAGATCGTGAGTTCTGTTCCGTTAACCTTTTCCTCATACCATACTCAGTACAGGCATGGAATATATTGTGCTATATGCTTTATATATATATTAGCAATTCGCTATAAAATATATTGATAGCTTGAACTCAAGAAATTCGTGCATTTGAACCAGTATATCTCAAAATTTAATATAGTGTATAATGTTCCAGGATTTTCATGATAAATAGCTTTTGCCAGGAGATAAATTTATGCTTTTCACAATATTCCCATATTTTTCCACATTAAAATGACCACATAGTATCATGAAATCATTCAGCAGAGGTTAATACCCTCCCGAACTAATCCTCTCCATTTATGTTGTTGGACCTTTGACATTGTCTGTATCAAAGTACGATGTATAAAAGAATGCATGTGCTGTCTGAATTGTAAATTGTTCTGTGGGGTTCGGTATGTGTTATTTAACACAATGACGTCAACAAAGGATTTCATTTACTTGTAGCAATGCAACGTCTGGTATATGTAAATTTTACTTAAATTATATAAAATCAAATGATGTTAATATATCCGACAGGTAAATGTTGCGGCAATGTGACTATGTCTGTGGGTCATTGTGAATGTGAAATACACCATAGATGGCTGCATAGGATTATTTCAAAATTGTCATGTAATTTCATAGTAGGCTTTCTGTAATAAACCGCACTGCTTCATTTTTATGTTGGCCAGTAACAATTAAGAGAATATTCAACCAAAATATTTATCGTACATGCCAGCCAAAAATACTTTTTTAGAGATATGATTTCCTGAAACAGAAAACTGAAACCAAACAAAAACGAGAGGCCGATCACGATCGGCAGATGTTTAACCCATTCCTTGGCAATACCGATTAGCTATTTTAATAAATCCTTACACCAACCTTTTCATGAGTGCAAAAGTTTCAACAATTCACACCTTACTATTAAGGTCACAAGTGGAATCAGACTTATTAGGCACCTTGCTCACATAAACACAATAGGAACATGGATGTGGCATTCGATTTCAACCTATTAGGTCACTCCAACACAGATATGTCTTATAGAGTGATAAAGCTAATTAAGCTCAATCCATAGTCAGAGAGAAGCACTATATAGCAGTTAAAGACAAAATAGTTAAGACATTAAGTAGATAAACATCATAGCAACTCCATTTATTTGCTTATTACATTGGAATGTGAGACATAACATATTATGTTTTTTATTATTATTGTTATTTTTTTTTATTATGTTTTGTGTTAGCTGCATATTAAAAATTCATGGGATCATTTAGATGGGAGAAAAGGGTTAATATTTCCCATTCAAAAACCAATCAATACCTGAACAACTATACAAGTGAGGGATGTATAGACCTGGATATAAAATGATTGATAATGATTGGATATAAAATGTTTTAACGCAGAATTTTCAGATAGCTAGAGGTAGGATATGAGATTGGTCAGATTGAAAATATTAGATTCATTACATTGGATAGCATACTGTATGACTATGGAATGGGGTCGGTTAATTTTCTTCTAAGCTGATCATTGGAAAGATATAATGTATGTAAACAGCGGAAATATAATTAAAGTTATGGTTAATATATTCAAAACCATTCAATCAATACCAAAATCTATACAGGTGAAGAATGTGTCATCATTAACATGGATGCAATTATTTATATAGTGATCGTGTGAAAAATATTTAGTTATCACATTGTGTCAACAGGATTGATGGAGGATGTTAATATTTTTAAGCAAATAAACCAAATGACCCTCACTATGCAGGTTAGGGGTGTGTTATCATAAATTATGCCAAGAACTATAAACATAATTAATGGAAATATTTGAGTTATGAAATCGGATAGAATGGGGTTAATCTTACCCAAACTAATGAACTGATAAACACAAAAAGTCTATAAAAAGCATGTCATTGGATTTAGAAACCCATACAATAAGTCAGTCTCTAATGTCATGAACCTGTTTCAACAAAGGGGTTAACTTAATATTGCACAGAAAACAGAACTGGACCAGAGACTCATCAATCACAGTTTTGACAGATTTTATCAACAGACTCTGCTAGCCATGCTCTCCATCTATGGATCTAGTGTCCGGCTAAACATAACTCATTGCCAATAATACACTCTCTGTGTGATGCGAGAAGTCTCTTCTAAGCTCACAGTGCAGGCATTAATTACATTATCAGTTACTTGGAATTTTAAATGGCCATTACTCTGTTAAAATATGCCAGATCAAACTCAAATTCGAACCTGATCTGTATTTCGGGGTGAGGACCATATGTACCAAATTTGGTGCTGATCAGATGAAAAATATTTAAGTCAACACAGCTTGGATGAATTCTATATAAAAACAAGAGCAGGAAGGGTTAACTAAACGATACCGAAAACCATACAGATGAAGAACGCGGTAAGAAAAACCTAGGTAAGAAATATGAGGCATATCAGAAGAAAATTGTTTGACTTAGATGCATCAGATAGCATTTGTGTGCAGGGTTAATTATTTTCTACCAAAAACTATACAGGTGAGGTGTGTGTCATCATAAACCTACATATCAAATATGAACACAATCGGACAAAAAATACTTTCGTTACAGCATCGGATAGCTCATGCCTATGTTAAAAGTGTTAATAATTTCTAAACTGATCAACCGATCGATACCAAAAACTATACAGGTGAGGAGTGTGTCATCATAAACATGCACATAAAATTTGAACACGATCCGTTAAAAAATATTCGAGTAATCGAATCAGATAGCAAGTGTCTACGGACGGACAGACAGACAGATGGACAGACGGACAGACGAACGACGGATGGTTGATCCGGACGTCGGCATTATGTGTACCATACATGGTATGGGTATACATAAAAACCAACAAAAAAGTAACTAGCAAGAAAATAAAAAGCATGTCCGAATACAAAATACCTGATAGATTTTGTTTCAAAATGAGAAAATTAATTAATTAACACTGCACTTGTGCATCAATGAGTTGTATGAAAATGGCGAAAAACAGAGTGCAGGCGGTATGGTATACCAATGTAAATATGCACTGATTGGCTTATTGTTTGTGCGGTATTATATTGGAACCACAAAGCAATAAAGTGTTATCAATTGATAAATTGTTGACCAAACATACACTAGCAAGCACTTATTGATTATCTACTAACTGATAAAAGAGATTTGGAGATCTGGTGATATTTTGAAAGATAATTGCGCATATAGGCTTGAAACAATTTGTCCAAATGTTTGGCCAAATGAAATTTTTTAGGCCATTTTAGAAAAATATATGAGTGAACCCTGACAAAGTGCGTTCATTATTGAAAAAAACATTACTTATGCCTTGTGGGACCTAAAGTTGAATCTTTGGCGAGAGCATTGAAAGCACTTTACTTACGTCTGATGGGACCTAAAGCTGAATCTTTGGCAAGAGAATTAAGATCACTTTACTTACGTCTGATAGGACCTAAAGCTGAATCTTTGGCAAGAGAATTAAGATAACTTTACTTACGTCTGATAGGACCTAAAGCTGAATCTTTGGCAAGAGAATTAAGATAACTTTACTTATGCCTGATAGGACCTAAAGCTGAATCTTTGGCAAGAGAATTAAGATAACTTTACTTACGTCTGATAGGTCCTAAAGCTGAATCTTTGGCAAGAGAATTAAGATAACTTTACTTACGTCTGATAGGACCTAACGCTGAATCTTTGGCGAGAGCATTCAAATCACTTCCTGAGTATCCTTCTGTATGACTGCAAGAGAAAAACAATTAAACCTTCACCTTATTCTTCTTTTCAACATACCTCATTAGGCAAAAAACCTCACTTTGTTTCATCTTTAACAAGAGGTTGCACCCCGGGTGCCAAAGTAAAACTTGGGCAGACGGAACCCAAATTTAAAATAAACAAAGAAGAATACCACTAGAACGGAAAATGCAAACGTTACCGGCCACTCTTTTGAAAGCACCCCAGATGGCGAACCTCCACAACAAATTTCAGATTGGATGAATCATGACTGAAATATCTGCACGGATGGACAAAACACCAATTACAATATCATCTCAATTTCGTTGAACCAAATGATAACATTCAAATCACTCAACCTAGACAACATCTGCCAAACCTTGGTACTTGAGTAACAAATTAGTACCCAAAACCATGGGATAATGATCAAGCAGACATTTGCAGAATGAGGTCCCCCCTCCCCCGAGGGTGAATTTAGTGATGCTATCTCGCTAAGCAGGTTAGCATCACCAAATTCACCCTCTGGGAACCTCATTCTGCTTAGTCCTCAACTGCTATGGGAGACCTAGGATCAGATTGAAGTTCCCCAGTTGAAGTCACCTCGATTATGAACTTTATTTTCTGCAAATTAGGGGATATAGACAGACTATAGATACTTCCCAGAAGATGAGGCCTAAGCAGAATGAGGTCCCCAGAGGATGAATTTGGTGATTCTATCCTGCTGGCAGACACAATATGTCAATGCTTGATGGGATAATGCACAATTCAGCTCAACAAATTTTACCTTGCTAATAGATCGAGTTCTCGTTTTGATAGTGGATTATTATGTTTTGATAGTAAATGCTCCAGCATGGATTTTCTCGTACTGAGATCTGGCATTGCCACGTACACTCTCTTTGGAAAGCGCCTGAAAATTAATATAATTAACATGAGAAGCCATAAACTATGCACATATTGGTTAAAATGCTATAACATTTGTTGGAGTTATCAAGAAATGAAAATTCGAAGTAACTAACTCATGAAGTGACAAAATATGCCCATTAGTCATTTTGAATTGTACTACCGCAAAATACAAGAACAATTTCAGCTTACAAAAAATATCTGATATACCCCTAATTTTCAATGCCAAAATGCATATATGAGCTAAACATGTATTCTGGTATTTTCCTGCTACATACTCATGAATATAGGTTCTTAAAGGGGGACTGTATGTGGATCTAACCATTTATAAAATGTGTGTTATTATATTCAATGGTTAAATATATAAAAAATGGAATAAATATTCAGCTGGGATATACACATACCAACTTTGGTTGTGATCAAATAATCCAAACAGAACTTAACGGTCGGAAACCAAAATGTTTTGAAATTACATAATACAACCCTTTATTCAAAAGGGCGTATAGAAATCAGACAGGACTGGTTTTTTATCTCATCCAAGATATTCATGAGTAGAAGCCATGAATGAAATTTAGTCGAGGTTGGATAAGATTTGTTAGAGTGCTTATGTTGTGACTCAAATGGCACACAGTTTGCTTTTAAATTAACCAAATATTTTGTATGTTAAATTTTTTATTGGCAATTTTGTTTTTATCAGTTTCGGATACCACAAATAAAACATCATTAGAAAGGTCAACATAATCTTCTTTAATTCATAAACTTAATAATAATGTTATCAGTATATGTGCTTGTGATAAACAATAGTAAACCAAATCGAAATGTGACTCAAAACAAGCAGTTTTGAATCAAGGAATTTTAGGAAACCCTAAAATAGTAATTGTGACATCATACAGGTGCTGTCTATATTTAGGCCTGGAAACCTCATGATGGCCATACCTGTTAGGTACCGTACTGACCCGCGTTTAGGCCCAGGGGGCCTTTGTTTTATTTGAGCTAAAAAATCCAAGTGGGCTTAAACTCGGATATGGCCCTTTGCAAACCAAAAATTCTAAGAAATCGGGATAGTAAAACTGATGAAAGCCGATCTAACGCTGATTATTTGGGAATTTTTTCAATTAAATGTGAATATTAAAATATTATAATAACACTTTAAGTCTTGTAGTTTTATTGGCCAACATTCCCATGTTAAAATGACACTATTATGTAAGTAGTCTTGACTGACAGCCGTCTTGTTCCCAAAGTGTATGCTTGGAGTCAGGAATGCCCTGGTTATTATGTAAGCGGCAGTGTGGGTTATCTATAGTCTATAGTTTATATCAATGTTCAGATTTAATCCGATTAGGAAAACAATAAGCCCGGCGCTTTATTCGTGATCCATCATCCATTGTCTACACATAGAGGATGTTACAATGGCGACTAATTGCATGTTTAACAAAAGCCAGTGAGTGTAATTATTTAACAGCACTGACAAGGCAGTTGTATTTCTACTAAAACGGCATTCTGAACTCCTCGACCTGTGACCTCTGGGGACAAACGGTGACGGAATATGACGAGGTTTGCCGAATGCTAAAACGTATACAAAAGCACGTGTTTGAATATTTTGGTTTCGAGTGAATAAAGTTGACGTAGTTTGGAAGACATTTGCTGTTAAATGACAAGCCCCCCCCCTTTCTGCTCCATTATGATACCCACTGTGTGTTTACATAACCAAGAGGCCAGTTCTTTGTGTTTGGCCACATGTAGGAAGTAGGAACATACAGGTCTACGTTGTCACTGAACACGAAAAATATGTTTTTACAGTACTGTAGTTGGTACAGGTGCGCTTTGATTAAACTTAAAAGTATTGCACGCGCATAACCGCACATGGCTTTTAAATCAAGTGGGTTCTATTGTATTTTATGTCTGTTAACGTTTGGAAAGTATAATTGAATAAACAAATGAGAATTTAAGATTCACTTTATTTTATTTCATTTAATATTATCACTTACCTACGAATTATAACTTTCCATTTTTCGTGGCATTCTCGCCGTCACCGATCGTTTGTGAATATACTTCTTGGAATTATTTATTTGGGGAGTATCATTAGCAAATACTTACTTACCACTGCTGAAATTGAACAACATTTGGGGTGGACTTAAACACGAATATACCCCTGTGCATGGAATTTGGCCAAAATATATGGGTGGGCTTAAACACGGGCATGGGCTTTGAACCGGGTCAGTACGGTATTTGTACACACCTATTAATTTGTATTGATACCGAAAATCACCCAAAGGGTATACAAGTTGCTAAACAGTAAAACCATTTGTATATCTCTGGAAAAATTGTATTACTCCCGAAAACTGCGCTCTGCCTGCTACAGCATGCTGCAGGGATGAACGCAAATTACGCTTTAGCAACATATAATATAAAACTCTTGTACCAGTATATTAAGTTTGACTCCCATGTAAGCATATTCAAGCCACCGACGATCCTGATAGTTTGAAATAAAAAATAAAAATAAAAACCTCCCTCCCTCACTGATCTCAAAAATAAATTGTCTCAGAAACAATTAATTAACTTTGGATGGCCTAAACACCCAATTGTTGCTTAATTAAACCAGATTAAACACTAAATTTATTTTGGTAAATAATAATATCATTTTTAGAAATAAATTATATAGAAACAACAATATATGACCACTTAGCTACTGTCACACTCTCAGCAAGTTAGTTTTCACTGAGGTTTCAGTGATCACACTAAACAAGTCAATTATAATAGAATTAGGTAGACAACTGAGTGACCAAACGTGTGGTGTATATGCATGCTGACGCTGGATTCGACTTTTAATAAATATTAACCAATTGATAAGCTTGTTACCTCAGAACTGCATCATCAAGTTCTTGAGGTCGATTTGTAGCACCCATAATAAGTAACCTGTCATCAGGGTTACTTGAAACCTGAAAAACATTAATAACATAGTCTGAATGAAACTCAACTTCATGGTAACAAACTCTAGAGGTTTTTCAAATAAAATTGTTTCGCAAAACATTGTAAGTAGTAATTTTCAAATTACTTTACTATTTTGCTATTTAAAAATTAACAAAATAATTCTGGTGTTCAGCTAAAACATCGAAACATGAAATAAATGCATTGAAAATTCAACATCAAGCAAAACAGCGACCTTCATGAAGCACTTCTCTTCTCAAAGATGTTATTTCATTCACTAGAATCTAAATAAAAGTAAAATAGGTTGTGTCAAAAACACATCTTTGACCCTTCCATGACTGTAGCTTCCTGAATTTTTGCAAAAACTCTCGAGAGCCCAGCATATATAAGAGAATACATTGGCCTAACTATATTTAACTTGACCTTGTAAGCCAATGCATTCTCTTATATATGTGAGGCTCCCGTCATGAAAAAGTTAAAATCACAATGAATCTCTCAATCATGATAAATAGAGGATATCTCGAGGGGGGGGGGAGGGGGTATCAAAATTTATTTAACCCTTCGATGACTGGAGCTTCCTGAAATTTTGCGAAAACCCCGTGCAAATGTGTTCTTATATATGCAATTCTCCCATAAAGAGCCTCCCATATATAAGAGAATACATTGGCCTAACAATATCTACCTTGACCGTATAAGCCAGTGCATTCTCTTATATATGCAAGGTTCCCTATATGCAGGGTTTCCGCCAGGCCGGCTCATACACAAATAAATGACGTTATTAAAAACTTTTTCAGTCTTGTCTGTGTCAATAGGCTATATATCTACACTTATTTTCATTAATATTGACAAAATGAAATCGACACAGTCCATCTCCCGAAAAAACAATAAGAAAGAGCATGTCAACTAGCGACATTAGATACAGTGTAATACATGTCGCGGTACATCAAAGAATGCCGGACTGTTGAGTGCGGATATTTTTGTGCACGGGATTCCATGGATGAAACCATTCACGCTTGAAGACCCCGTGCTATCGTACGATTACGACCCCATGCTATCGTATGATTACATAATTGGATCAAAGAACACCCAATTGCTGAGTCGGGGATATTTTTATGCACAGGATTTTCGTGGATGAAACTACTCAATGCTGATCGTTTATCTTATTGCTGAAAAATACATGTGATTCTCTAAGTGTGTTGATTATTATGCGTATATTGCCATGCATACTTAACAAAATCCCAAAGTGATTTATTTCACAATAATACGGAACCTGTCCCAAATCAGTCTTTATAGCGGGAATTCATAGTGCATGAGAACACCATTCATTTGAGCCATATTACATGCAATTAGGATAAACACGAACACATACCCCACCCCCACCCCCCCCAATATGGAGATAAAGTCAAAGTAAGGTCAATAATAGTTTCGTTGTCCCGCCTGGGTCCCCAAGCACAATAATCAACGACGCACATGTTCACATTTCCCGCCAAAAACTCAATTATATTTTATAACACGTTGGCTAAAACTATGTTCTATAGCTGCGGTCATCAGTTGTTGGACTAATACAGACTATTGAACAAGCTACGCGTTCCGGGTGAAAGATTTCACTACCATTCGTATTTCGCCGCTATAAATATCTCCGGCAGACAAACCCTGCAGTATGACGTCACCGCGCACAAATAGTTTTACAATTGACAGAATATATAATCCTGTCAGTTTCATTTTCACTGACGCTACTTGAAATTCTAAGAAATACTTTATTCAATTCTCCTTGCTAGGTATTATTGGTCAATGCGTAGATGCTTTTTAGTGTTTAGATTCATTATATATACTTGTTGGAATCTTATTGTAAGTTATATATTTGTAAACACTGTATTAAACTCGTAGCTCGTTCATTTATATAGTCTTCAATCAGACGGCAGTCTTACGTACGTAATTAAATGACTAACTATTTGGATACCATCAACAGAATTAATGCACTCACGGAAATGATCGACTTGCATAATATACGTAGCTTTGGATTGCTTTGTGGGACACTCAGGTGCAAGGAAATAACTTCTTTTTCAATGTCAAATAACAAAATTTTCGCCCAACGAGACGAACCATGGCCGTCCCGTCGCGTTATGTGTTTCCCCAATACGGACTCATTAATTGCCCCCCCTGGCGGAAACCCTGCTATATGAGACTTGCATATATAAGAGAATGCACTGGCACATGTGATGATATTTAATGCTGCACAAGTGCAGCTCCCATCATGAAAGGGTTTTTCAATAAATCATCATAGAGCATATAATAGAAATGAATACATACTCCATCAAACTGTACAAGGAATTCTGTTTTCAATCTCCTGCTAGCTTCATTTTCACCTTCCCTCCGTTCACAGAGAATTGAGTCAACTTCATCTGGAAATGATTCATGAAAAACAGCTATATTTTCAGAAGATCGTATGCACTGTTTTGTATAAAACTAATCGAAAACAGGTATAGTCACAAGTGTAGACTTGGCCATCCATTAACTAAATTGCTGAGCAATGTATCAATTAAATAAAGTTAAGAACATTTAACTAAACAATTAGAAGACTTCTTAAAAAGCGTAAAAACTCTACAGTCATAGTAATGCAAGGCACAAAATAAGTGTGTGGACACAGTCAATGACAGGCTATAATATTATGTATACGACTGGCACATTTTCGTTTCAGTCAGACATTATGCCCGGAGCACTTTTCTTTCTAAATTTTCTCAAGTTGCCAGTACTGAAATAAAGTTAAAATAAAAGGAAAGAGTTTCGTTTTTTAAATTATCAGTCGCAAACATGAAGTTACCGTTTTTCAATTCCAGTTCCTAGGACCAGCACTTAAATGAATATGGTAATTCAACATGCTGAAAAAAACTTACTGGTACCGTTTCATCTCGCATTCCCACTTTTTAACTCATATCTTTTCAAAGCAAATAATTGCAAATGTGCGATTCTCATTATTCTAGAACTAATAGACAACAAGAGGTGTGCACTCGAGTGCTAGCATACCCCCACCGTGGCAAATTCAACCCGCATTATCCGTAAAAAAAAAGATTTTTAACTTTAAAGGAAAATTCGGACTAATAATATCGATATGTGGGTAACAATACTCTGAAGTTTCAAATATCTATGATCAAAATTGTAGGAGGAGTTGATTACACCATGAAGGTACCCTCATACAGAAAAACAGAAAATTATAAAAAAACAAATTCAAAGGCTCATAACTTTAGGAAAAATCATTGGATCAAACTCAAATTCGAACTTAACCTGTATTTTGATATGAACGACCCACAAAAAAAAACAGAATTTCCAATTAAACAATCCAAATTTGAGATATCATCCGGAAACCAAAGAAAAAACAAGAAAAATTTAATTTTCTAAGTCGAAAAGCCCATAACTCTGAGAGAAATCATCGAATCAAACTCAAATTCGAACTTGACCTGTATTTTGATATCATTGACTCACACAAAAACGGAATTTTCAATTGAACAGTCCAAACTTTAGTTATCATCAGAAAACCAAAGAAAAAAAGATGAAAAAATTGAATTTTCTAAGTAAAAAAAAATTCCATAACTCTAGAAAAAATAATCGGATCAAACTCAAATTCGAACTCGACCTGTATCTTGATATGACTGATCTACGGATCTACGGATGGACTTTTCTTCGAAAGTGGGGGTATAATAAAAGTAGATGAGAGTCAATGGCCTAATGAATGTATATGTTGACTAAATACCCAATCAATGATACAACAGTTGCAGTAAGAAAATATAAGAATTTTCTCAGACATGGACATGAAGGAAACTTTCGTTACGCCTCACATTCCCATTTAAAAAAAAAAGAAAACTGCTTTCTGAAGTTTTGTTTTCTGACATAAATAATTGCACAGTGTCAAACTCTAGAATATGATAGTGGGAGACCCCTTTAAACCGTCAGCCAACACTGAAATTTGTGTGAATGAAATATATTTTGTTGGTTAAATGTGAGTAACCTTAACTGACTATAAATTTGTTCAGATTTAATGTTTTTAATGTTATACATTATATGCTACTATTGGGCTCGCATGGGGTTTTATTGGGCTCACATGGGGTTTTACCAAATTTGATTTAATATTACTTCCTCTTGTAGCCACGTAGGACTGGTACAATTCTTTATTTGCATTTAGCTTAGATTTATTCTTATTGATTTTTTTCTTCATTGGCCTGCTAATGATAACATTGCTTTGTGCAAAATACAATAATATGGAAATTATTTTTCACAGTATATGACCTCGAATATTTGACCAGCACCATTTTCAAATGACAGGCACCATCCCATTGGAATAATAGGTCCTTGAAAAAAATTACCAATTTGTCTCAATGTGGGTCGCCATTGACAAGCTACTGAGCTCCACATTATGAAAATTGTATTCAAATGAAAGTGTCAATGACACTGTAGCTCAACTTGGAAAGGGAATAATTTAATATATTACAGTCAATGGAGCGATTAGGAATGTGGAAAGTTGAATGTCTAATACTAGTTTATAGACATGAAGAGAAAAGTAAAATCCAAGATGGCTGCTGGCGGCCATGTTTTCGGCCGAATGACCCCAAAATGAGTCGTTCCCATCTACATGTCATCGTTAACATCAATGACAAATTTTATGACGATCAGACTAAAGGTACGACCTGTAGCCCATGCTAAAGAATTTAGTCATACAAAGAGTAAAATCCAAGATGGCTGCTGGCGGCCATGTTTTTTGGCCGATTGACCCCAAAATGACTTGTTCCAATCTACATGTCATTGTTAACATCCATGACAAATTTTATGATGATCAGACTAAAGGTACGACCTGTAGCCCGTGCTAAAGAATTTAGTCATACAAAGAGTAAAATCCAAGATGGCTGCTGGCGGCCACGTTTTTTCGCCAAATGACCCCAAAATTACTCGTTCCCATCTACATATCAACATTAACATCCAGGACAAATTTCATGATGATCAGACGAATAGTACGACCTGTGGCCCGTGCTAATGGATTAAATTTTGAAATCCAAGATGGCCGCTGGCGGCCATGTTTTTTGTCCGAATGACCCCAAAATGACTCGTTCCCATTTACATTCCAATTTCAACAGCCATGAAAAATTTTATGATGATCAGACTAAAGGTACGACCTGTAGCCCGTGCTAAAGAATTTAGTCATACAAAGAGTAAAATCCAAGATGGCTGCTGGCGGCCACGTTTTTTCGCCGAATGACCCCAAAATGACTCGTTCCCATCTACATGTCATTATTAACATTCATGAAAATTTTTATGATGATCAGACTAAAGATACAACCTGTAGCCCGTGCTAAAGGATTTAGTCATACAAAGAGTAAAATCCAAGATGGCTGCTGGCGACCATGTTTTTTGGCCGATTGACCCCAAAATTACTCGTTCCCATCTACATGTCATTGTTAACATCCATGACAAATTTTATGATGATCAGACTAAAGGTACGACCTGCAGCCCGTGATAAAGAATTTAGTCATACAAAGAGTAAAATCTAAGATGGCTGCTGGTGGCCATGTTTTTTGGCCGAATGACCCCAAAATTACTCGTTCCCATCTACATGTAAATATTATCATCCATGACAAATTTCATGATGATCAGACAATCAGTACGACCTGTGGCCCGTGCTAATGGATTAAATTTTGAAATCCAAGATGGCTGCTGGCGGCCATGTTTTTTGTCCGAATGACCCCAAAATGACTCGTTCCCATCTACATTCCAATATCAACAGCCATGACAAATTTTATAATGATCAGACTAAAGGTACGACCTGTAGCCCGTGCTAAAGGATTTAGTCATACAAAGAGTAAAATCCAAGATGGCTGCTGACGGCCATGTTTTTTGGCCGAATGACCCCAAAATGACTCGTTCCCATCTACATGTGATTATTAACATTCTTGACAAATTTTATGATGATAAGACTAAAAGTAGGACCTGTAGCCCGTGCTAAAGGATTAAGTCATGCAAAGAGTAAAATCCAAGACGGCTGCTGGTGGCCATGTTTTTTGGCCGATTGACTCCAAAATGACTCGTTCCAATCAACATGTCATTGTTAACATCCATGACAAATTTTATGATGATCAGACTAAAGGTACGACCTGTAGCCCGTGCTAAAGAATTTAGTCATACAAAGAGTAAAATCCAAGATGGCTGCTGGCGGCCATGTTTTTGGGCCGAATGACCCCAAAATTACTCGTTCCCATCTACATGTCAATATTAACATCCATGACAAATTTCATGATGATCAGACGAACAGTGCGACCTGTGGCCCGTGCTAATGGATTGAATTTTGAAAACAAAGATGGCCACTGGCGGCCATGTTTTTTGTCCGAATGACCCCAAAATGACTCGTTCCCATCTACATTCCAATTTCAACAGCCATGATAAATTTCATGATTATCAGACTAAAGGTACGACCTGTAGCCCGTGCTAAAGGATTTAGTCATACAAAGAGTAAAATCCAAGATGGCTGCTGGCGGCCATGTTTTTTGCCCGAATAACCCAAAAATGACTCGTTCCCATCTACATGTCATTGTTAACATCCATGACAAATTTTATGACGATCTGACTAAAGGTACGACCTGTAGCCCGTGCTAAAGGATTTAGTCATGCAAAGAGTAAAATCGAAGATGGCTGCTGGCGGCCATGTTTTTTGGCCGAATGACCTCAAAATTACTCGTTCCCATCTACATGTCAATATTAACATCCATGACAAATTTCATGACGATCAGATGAACAGTACGGCCTGTAGCCCGTGCTAATGGATTGAATTTTGAAATCTAAGATGGCCACTGGCGGCCATGTTTTTTTTCCGTATGACCCCAAAATGAATCATTCCGGTACAAATGTTGATGTCAACAGCTATGACAAATTTCATAATGATCCGATCAAAGGTACGACCTGTAGCCTCTATTGTTGACGCCGCCCGTACACACGCACACACGGACGACGGACGACAAAGCCATGGCAATAGCTCAAACTTTACAAAGTAAAGTTGAGCTAATAATTAGTGATGAAATGGTTGACCTATTTCGTAGCCGATTAACCATGAGGTGTAACCGGATAATCGTTATTTTTAATCGCGGACTTTACACTCATTGTTTATATTACAATATGTACAAAGATCTCGCCATAAATTGGTCTATTAACTGTATGGCAAACTCACTTAATTTTTACAGACAAAGCTGGCATTAAACAAATGTAAATCACCAAACGTGAATAGTAATAAGCCACGTGTTGACAACTTGACTGATGAAACAGTGAACTAAAACTCACCGTGTTTATAAATAGACGTGTCATACTTGACCTGTTTCTATTGTAGTCGCGACTCGCTACCTGTCTTTTTATCATTCGCATTTGGTGATTAACAAAGGATATTATTTCTTTGCAGAAGAATATTGATCTATATAAATTATCGAACATTCAAATCGCGGCAGCTTTTTATTGGGACTGGGATTGAGTCATGTGACTCAGGTATGCTAACTACCGGGTGTTCTTCGGGGCTTTGAGATGAATGCTAATAGATATGTGCCATCTGTAAGCATGGTGACAGTTAAACACAATTGTGAAGTTTCATGAAATTTATGTAGTTAACAATGAATCCATGATACATTCCTGTGAGTCGGACAGTTGTCAAATGAAGGCTGTACTGCATTGAAAATAATTGCATTGATCTTTGACGATGACTCAGTGCGCATGTTTCCCCGAACGTTGGAACATCAATTGATGTTAAGCCGCCAAAGCCAGACTATGTAACTTTCAATTCATGGAAGACTTTTGATCTCGCACCCGATTATGACTTTTAATATGCTTAATTTTGACCATATCCCCTCTTGAGTGATAAAGATTGTGGCAAATTTTTTAAGTACACGTGTTTAAAACCTACTGTTGACAGTCTCACACAGATTAAGGACCTGAATATGTTAGTTTTGTCGTCGGCATCGCGTGTGTGTATTACATAGCGGTTAACCGGTTGACCATACTTCAATCAGTTGTCAAACGAATATCCTGATATCCATTTCTACACTAAAAATTACCAACTTGTCGAAATGTGGGTCGCGATTTATGTGAAGACGACACATATGACCTAATGTATGAGCTAAGTATAATACCTATGAAGATGACACTGGGCTGTAGCTCCCTGCCAGCAACAAACAATGCTCTCACCAGTTTTTCGCCCTCCCCGACCTGAAGAAAGAGAAGATGTATTTTCACTCTAAGCAAGCGTGGAAATAATGTGTCTGTCATTTGCAGAATGAGGTCCACAGAGGGTGAATTTAGTGACGCTATCCCGCCTGGTGGGCTAGCATCACCAAATATATAGATACTACCCAGAATATAAGACCTAAGCAGAATGAGGTCCCCAGGGGGTGAATTTGGTGATGTTAGCCCACTGTGCGGGATAGCATCACTAAATTCACAATCTGGGGACCTCATTCTGCAAATGACAGACATGCTATTTGCAGGATTGCTTCTAATGGCCATAACTCTGCACTAAATGAATGGTGAAACTCATTCTAAGTGGATATCCCTTTCCCCCTGTGGTTCATGAGCATACCAAAGATAATTTAAATCCAATCTATTATGACTCAGATAGAGTGCTCCAAAATACATATGGACGAAACCAATTTCTATATCCTTTGTTTGCGGGAGATAACAAAAGGTTGTACCAAGGTAATCAGATATTCCCACACAGTCAAATTTGTCAGAATATACTGTGAATAGATTATCGAAAAAAAAATGCTAAGCCAAAATGCTAAGCCAATATACAATCGATCATAGAAAGATCTATGCAGAATTCCTTGCTTCAGAATTAAATGAAAGTGTCAATGACACTGTAGCTCAACTTAGGTAGGGGAATAATTTAATGGTCGTCAGTAAATGGAGGAATAGGAAAAGTGCTAATTGAAATGTCTAAGTAAGACTAGATGTACATGTCAATATCAACATTCATAACAGGTTTCATAATGATCGGATCAGGGATGTGGTGATTATGGTGTGCCAAAGGATTTATTGATGCAAAGAGTAAATTCTAAAATGGCCACCGACAGCCATGTTTTTTTTCCGAATTACCCCAAAATGACTTGTTCCCATCTACAGCCTTTACAAATCTCATAATGATCTGATCAAAGGTATGACCTGTAGCCTGTGCCAATGGATTTAGTCATGCAAAGAGTAAAATCCAAGATGGCTACTGGCGGCCATGTTTTTCGGCTGAACGACCCCAAAATGACTCGTTTCCCATCTACATGTCATTGTTAACATACATGACAAATTTCATGAAGTTCCGACCAAAGCTACGACCTGTAGCCCGCACCAAAGGATTTATTCATGCAAAGAATAAAATCCAATATGGCTGCTGGCGGACATGTTTTTTAGCCAAACGACCCCAAAATGACTCGTTCCCATCTACATGTTAATATTAACATCCATGATAAATATCATGATCAGACAAACAGTACGACCTGTAGCCCGTGCCAATGGATTGAATTTTGAAATCCAAGATGGCTGCCAGTGGCCATGTTTTTTGGCCGTATGACCCCAAAATGACTTGTTCCCATATACATGTCAATATCAATATTCATGACAAATTTCATAAAGGTCAGACCAAAGGTACGACCTGTAACCTGCGCCAAAGGATTTAGTCATGCAAAGAGTAAAATCCAAGATGGCTGCTGGCAGCCATGTTTTTTGGCCGAACGACCCCAAAATCACTCGTTCCCATCTACATGTCATTGTTAACATCCATGACAAATTTCTTGAAGTTCTGACCAAAGCTACAACCTGTAGCCCGCGCCAAAGAATTTAGTCATGCAAAGAGTAAAATCCAAGATGGCTGCTGGCGGCCATGTTTTTTGGCTGAACGACCCCAAAATCACTCGTTTCCCATCTACATGTCAATATTAACATCCATGACAAATTTCATGATGATCAGACGAACAGCACGACCTGTAGCCCGCGCCAATGGATTGAATTTTGAAATCCAAAATGGCCACCAGCGGCCATGTTTTTTGGCCGAATGACCCCAAAATCACTCGTTCCCATCCACATGTCAATGTCAACATTCATGACAAAATTCATAAAGATCAGACCATAGGTACGACCTGTAGCCCGCGCCAAAGGATTTAGTCATGCAAAGAGTAAAATCCATGATGGCTGCTGGCGGCCATGTTTTTTGGCCGAACAACCCCAAAATCACTCGTTCCCATCTACATGTCATTGTTAACATTCATGACAAATTTCATGAAGTTCTGACCAAAGCTACAACCTGTAGCCCGCGCCAAAGAATTTAGTCATGCAAAGAGTAAAATCCAAGATGGCTGCTGGCGGCCATGTTTTTTGGCTGAACGACCCCAAAATCACTCGTTCCCATCTACATGTCAATATTAACATCCATGACAAATTTCATGATGATCAGACGAACAGCACGACCTGTACCCCGCGCCAATGGATTGAATTTTGAAATCCAAAATGGCCACCAGCGGCCATGTTTTTTGGCCGAATGATCCCAAAATCACTCGTTCCCATCTACATGTCAATGTCAACATTCATGACAAAATTCATAAAGATCAGACCATAGGTACGACCTGTAGCCCGCGCCAAAGGATTTAGTCATGCAAAGAGTAAAATCCATGATGGCTGCTGGCGGCCATGTTTTTTGGCCGAACAACCCCAAAATCACTCGTTCCCATCTACATGTCATTGTTAACATCCATGACAAATTTCATGAAGTTCTGATCAAAACTACGACCTGTAGCCTGCGCCAAAGGATTTAGTCATGCAAAGAGTAAAATCCAAGATGGCTGCCAGCGGCCATGTTTTTTGGCCGTATGACCCCAAAATGACTCGTTCCCATATACATGTCAATATCAATATTCATGACAAATTTAATAAAGGTCAGACCAAAGGTACGACCTGTAGCCCGCGCCAAAGGATTTAGTCATGCAAAGAGTAAAATCCATGATGGCTGCCAGCAGCCATGTTTTTTGGCCGAACGACCCCAAAATCACTCGTTCCCATCTACATGTCAATATTAACATCCATGACAAATTTCATGATGATCAGACGAACAGCACGACCTGTAGCCCGCGCCAATGGATTGAATTTTGAAATCCAAAATGGCCACCAGCGGCCATGTTTTTTTGGCCGAATGACCCCAAAATCACTCGTTCCAATCTACATGTCAATGTCAACATTCATGACAAAATTCATAAAGATCAGACCATAGGTACGACCTGTAGCCCGCGCCAAAGGATTTAGTCATGCAAAGAGTAAAATCCATGATGGCTGCTGGCGGCCATGTTTTTTGGCCGAACAACCCCAAAATCACTCGTTCCCATCTACATGTCATTGTTAACATCCATGACAAATTTCATGAAGTTCTGATCAAAACTACGACCTGTAGCCTGCGCCAAAGGATTTAGTCATGCAAAGAGTAAAATCCAAGATGGCTGCCAGCGGCCATGTTTTTTGGCCGTATGACCCCAAAATGACTCGTTCCCATATACATGTCAATATCAATATTCATGACAACTTTAATAAAGGTCAGACCAAAGGTACGACCTGTAGCCCGCGCCAAAGGATTTAGTCATGCAAAGAGTAAAATCCATGATGGCTGCCAGCGGCCATGTTTTTTGGCCGAACGACCCCAAAATCACTCGTTCCCATCTACATGTCAATATTAACATCCATGACAAATTTCATGATGATCAGACGAACAGCACGACCTGTAGCCCGCGCCAATGGATTGAATTTTGAAATCCAAAATGGCCACCAGCGGCCATGTTTTTTGGCCGAATGACCCCAAAATCACTCGTTCCCATCTACATGCCAATGTCAATATTCATGACAAATTTCATAAAGATCAGACCAAAGGTACGACCTGTAGCCCGCGCCAAAGGATTTAGTCATGCAAAGAGTAAAATCCAAGATGGCTGCTGGCGGCCATGTTTTTTGGCCGAACAACCCCAAAATCACTCGTTCCCATCTACATGTCATTGTTAACATCCATGACAAATTTCATGAAGTTCCAATCAAAACTACGACCTGTAGCCTGCGCCAAATGATTTAGTCATGCAAAGAGTAAAATCCAAGATGGCTGCTGACGGCCATGTTTTTTGGCCGAACGACCCCAAAATGACTCGTTCCCATCTACATGTCAATATTAACATCCATGACAAATTTCATGATGATCAAAAGAACAGTACGACCTGTAGCCCGCGCCAATGGATTGAATTTTGAAATCCAAGATGGCCACCAGCGGCCATGTTTTTTGGCCGAATGACCCCAAAATGACTCGTTCCCATCTACATGTCAATGTCAACATTCATGCAAAATTTCATAAAGATCAGACCAAAGGTACGACCTGTAGCCCGCGCCAAAGGAAATTGTTGACGGACACACGGACACACGGACACACGGACACACGGACACACGGACGACGGACGCCAAGCCATGGCAATAGCTCAAACTTACAAAAGTAAGTTGAGCTAAAAACTACAACATTGAAGTGCCGATGGAAGAAAGACTCCGTACTTGGTAAGTACAGTGTTAGAGAGAAAATAGAGTTAATGAATACCACAAAATTCAATTCAAGATGCAGTTCAATGTTGTCATTAGAACTGCGATTTGATGTACATATACGAATCGAGGTGAAATCCCCAATTCACAAATAGCCTAGATCTAACCATAATCATGGATAGTCACATGTAGAGTAGCAACATACTATTAATATGGTTACAGGTTTTAGACTTTACTTACCCATTTAGAAGTAAGACTTGAAGCACTTATATTGAAGAAGGTTGAGTTTGACTCACTGGCAACAGCTTTTGCCTAGTAAATGAAACAAGGGATCAATGTTAAAAATGACATCAGGAATCCAACCCTTCAATTACAACAACATGTTCAACAAGAATAGTTAACATCATCAACATCGACGAATTGTACACCAAAAGTCGACTCCAGAATCCCAAGCATTAAATTGAGTACACAATACATGCACCATGTTTTAACAGAACAATGGTACAATACAATATAAACTAGAGGTGTGACTGTCCCAATGGGACTACGGATACCCCCCTTTTAAAAAAATACTAAGATGTTTGACATGTCAGTAAACATTTAGTTAAAATAATAAAATAACAGTTCCCATTGCAGGTGTACAAACCATAACCCTAATCTTAAACCTATTGACCGAAAATTGCAGGAATAAAAGCTTGGACAAAATTATGTATGTTGCGAAAAAAATTCTAAGTCGAAAATGGGGAATAACTCCACACAAAAAATGTCGGACAGACGTCATAATTGCAGGTGCACAGGTTCCCATGGTACTAAATATCAGTGCCAAGATTAAAAAACATTGACTGAAAAATGTAGGAATAAAAGCTCGGACAAAATTATGCATGTTGCAAAAAAAGTTTCTAAGTTGAAAAAGGGGGATAACTCCACCAAAAAATGTCGGACAGATGTCATAATCGCAGATGCACAAGTTCCAATGGTACTAAATATCTGTGCCACGTTTTAAAAAAATTGACCAAAAAATGTAGGAATAAAAGCTCGGACAAAAGTATACATGCTGCGAAAATTTTCTAAGTCGAAAAAGGGGGGATAACTCAAAAAAAAAAAGACGTCATAATCGCAGGTGCACAGGTTCCCATGGTGGTTGATGTCTGTGCCAAGTTTCACGGAAATTGATCAAAAAACGACTGAGAAAAACTCCGGACAAATTTGTGTCCACGGACGGACGGACGACGGACGGACGACGGACGGACGACGGACGGACAAGCTGACTCCAGTATACCCCCCCTAACTTCGTTGCGGGGGGTATAATGAACCAACAATGGCAAGGACAGTGTTAAATGTTAAAACAAAAGCTGTGCTATTTAGAGTAGAATTACTTACACAAACACCAGTAATGAAATCGACAATGTTGCTACTAAATAAACACCATTGCACTATGGCCGATCAAAGATAACGGTATCGGCAGCCGCAAGTTGGTTACGCAAGGCAACTTAGACACTTTGAGACAGCCGTTATTAATTAGCTAGATGGATAAAAATTTAGTAGCACAGGCCACTGGTTTCCATCTTCCGATCGTAACACCTGTGAAAAATGGGAACACGTTAACAGCAGTTATCTCGCAGTGATCTTATAGTACTCAATAGCCACATAGTAAAATGGAAGATTTCAATGTGAATGGGGGTTGTCGATTAGTCGACTTCGACTTGATTTTTGACTGTCGATTAGTCATCTACGAAATACCCTAGTCGTTTCAACACTAAATAAAAACCACATCAGAGTTTTGGTAGCTATGCCAAACATGGGCTTGGATTGAAAATGCATTAGTTGTAACTGCCTACCATACATGCTCTATCGTGCTCACATGATAAAAATTGATAAAAATTCACGAAAGTGAACTACTGGTAATTAATGGCCCTATCTCTGCCCAAATTAGGCTGATCTGGCTGGTTTTCAAAATAGATCAAGATATTGTTGAGCAAGTCTGATATACATTATATCAACAAAATCAGTTAGTAATAATTTATCGCACTATCGTCATTTGTAGATGCCCACACAGACGTGAATGGAAATTGCCAAACTATAGGTCAATATTTTTCAGGATAGGCAAAATTGGCATCCATATACGGGTGAGCAACTGCTGATTTATCTGATGAGGGTTTCTGAAGACCTGATGATAATTGGTGAGGCGATTGCTGAAATATTCTTTGACCATTTTCAAAAACATTTTGCCATTGGCCAATTGGGGCACCAATATATCTGTAATCATTTAATCTGATCCAAAGCAAAACGCTACAATAATTCATGTAACAGAACTAAATAACAGAAGGAAGTTGATACTTTTGTCACCACAAATAATAACATACCAGCATGGTTTTTCCATTTCCTGGTGGCCCAAACAGGAGTAGTCCTCTTGCTGGAGCACGCAGACCAGTAAACAGCTAAAAAGATAATTGACTGATTTGAAAGAAATGGTCTTGCATTAAATTTTTTAATTTTAACTTATTTCCAGGGTTTTTGCTGGTTCAAAACTAGCTCTTGCCAAAAAAATTGCCAATTGAATGTTTCTTTGCCAAATTTCATAATGATTTGCACAATTTAATTGAGGGTATAATTGGAGAAATTGAAGGAAATTCTCATCTGACCAAATTTGAACTTAGCCTGCGAACTTACCGTTCGGACAAGGAATGGGATGGAAACAAGCATGCCTCCCCCTATGGACGGACAGACATGGCTGATTACAACAGTCCTCCAAAATTTTCGGAAGACAAATATAATTTTACTGCAATGCCACATCGTTTCAGATCTTATGCAGGGTAGTGTGAGGAATAAATTGTTATCCCTAAATGATAAATCAATGGATTTTTATCTAAATAACCTAGGTTAATGTGAAAACTACCTGAGACATGATGACCATTTGATTACCATAAAGTACATAAAGGAACGAACATGGTACTAATGCTCTACTAACCTCTGGTCTAAGAGAAGGCAATATAACTATCTCCTGGAGCGCCTGCTTTGCAGTGTTTTGTCCAGCTATAATAAAGATAATAAAACAGGTCGTATATTCAACATTACAAATGTACTACCAACAACCTTCAACAGCAATCATTCAAAATTGCAATCAATCAGGACATTAATCCGTTCTTTTCTAAATCCTCATTGATGGGTTCAGATAATAATCCTCATTGACGGGTTCAGATAATAATTCTGTACTTGTATTATTGATTGTCTGCTTATTATTCGAAATATGGAAAGATGGATAAGTTAGTCGGAGAAATAAAAGGAGATTGCTCACAGATATTGCACAGATGTATATTATTCTGTTCTAATTTTATGAAATGCCACTTTTGATTACAATTTAAAGAGACAACTCAAGAAATTAAAAGAAAATAACACAAATTTATGGGCACATGTTCTGGTGACGTTGCCGTGTAAATAATATTCAAATAACTGCGACTACTACAGAAATATCAGTCACAGTGAACGCGCAATAGCAATATTCGTTTTTTCACATAGTATTCAGCTGCTGGGTATACTATAGATCAGGCCTGCTGGTTTCAAAATTATGTGTAACCGGGTTTGTGCTTAGGTAACCCATACGATAGGTTAGCAGGAGAGTTACACAAACTGTTATAATCACTACAACTGGTATTATTAACTACAGATGGGCAACTCATTGAACTACCATAATAAATTTGAATGTCTCATTTTGGGACTTGATTGAGCAAAAATTAAGGTGAGAATTAGTTATCGCGAGACCTGCATTTATAAAACTTTAGCACGACCTGTTTTTTTCGTTCGCAGCATTTTCATTTTAGATAACCTCGAGGCGAACTGAATGATAGTTCGCCTCAAATTTGCAGGCCTGTGTAGATTATTAAATATAGAATATACGCATAGTGTTTCTGAATAACAAATTTAATCCACAAGTGGGATTGGCGATTTACACCATGAGCTTCAACGAGTGGTGTAAATCGCCAATCCCACGAGTGGATTAAATTTGTTATTCAGAAACACTATGCGTATATTTTGTTTATGCCACGATCTTTACAATGCGATGGATAAACACTTTTCCATTCAAATTGTATGGAGAAAGTTTAATCCACTCTGCGAAGTTTATGCCACGATCTTTACAATGCGATGGATAAACACTTTTCCGTTCAAATTGTATGGAGAAAGTTTAATCCACTATGCGAAGTTTAATCAACAGTAGGCACGTTTAATCAACAGGTGTTGATTAAATGTAAAATTTAAACAGATGGCTTTATTTATATAGTAAGATAGGCGATCGTGGTATAAAATTAAATAGCCAGGGCAACGGCAGTGATCAGTTCTGGGAAATAGGGAGTGTGTGTTTGCTCTGAGGATTTATAGGCCTATTGGGTAGGTGGGGTGTGGTATGTTTTCTTAAGGGATATCGCAGTGGGTCTCATTCCATTTGGTTTGTTGTTAAGGGTGTAGACCAATCTTAATTCTGAGACTACTGTCAAAGGGAATAAAAATACTGTTCTGAGATAAATTCTTTTATTTACATTGATTCATGATTGATAATAATGTTGTTTGTATGATATATTTGTTATACAGTCAATTTTAGTTAATTGCATATCGTTTAAATGCATATTTCGGATATCTGCATAAAATATGCATGCACCAAACCATTTTCTCATAAAAACACTATTTTTTAATCGTTTATATGCATAAGGGTCACACTGTATTCCATTTTTATGCATAAGAATATCACCAAAAATGTTGCTGATAAGGGTTTAAAAGTCTGTTTATGGTGTCGAATTTATAGCAATGTAAAATAAAAGTTAGTTTGAAATACGTATTTTATGGAATTGTTGACAACGACCAATCGAACGGAAATTTTCAATTTCAATTTATCTTCTAACATGCTTCTATTCACACACATTTCCTGTACATATGGTTTCCATATTTCTTTGTGAAATGCATAATTTATTAAAATTTGTATATTTATTTGTTTGTTTGTTGAGTTTGTAAATGTTTGTAAACACCTGAAGTTCCAGTTGCAATTCCGAGAATTCAAAATGAAAGGAAGATTCCGGGAAATTCCACCAACAAAGTGTCAAGGACGCCGACTAATCACACATGCTTTTCTATTTCTTCTAACATGCTTCTGTTCACACACATTCCTGTATGTTTCCTTATTTCTTTGTGAATTGTATGATTTATTAAAGTTTGTATATTTATTTGATTGTTAAGTTGTGTCTGCTTCATAATAATAAAAATGTTTGTAAACACCTGCAGTTCCAATTCCGAAAATCAAATGAATGTAAAAATGACGATTCCAGGAATTCTATCAACAAAGTGTCAAGGTCACCAACTAAAAACAAAAGGCCAACATGGCTTCTCATTAATTGAACAGCTGGTTGACATCACTGCTTCCCAAGTTAGACACAAAGGATAAAACAACACTGTCATTGTTTCTCACCCTGACACATGGTGCCGTGTTTATTCAATGATTTCAACTCATTAGTGTAACAATGGTTCACTATGATTTACTCTCAGGTTTTATCAAGAGGACGACGATAACATGGATTGGAATGCTATCTACTATCTCCAGAAACGATTCCAGAGAATCATTACTAAGAGGCGGTGACAGTGCGCGATCACAGAATTCGTCGACTGGATTCCGTAATTCTGTATATTATTAATGTTGTTGTTATTGTTGTCTATCATTTGCTTTGTCTGTTTCTATCATGTTTGTTTAAATTAAAAAGAAGTATTAAACACCATTGCGTACTCAATATAAATCCATTCTGTAATGGAAATAACAAGGAATGTGTTTGGTCTGGCCTGTCATACAATACAATGTCATAATGTCTATAACTAGATAGGCAGTAGAAATTATGGGATGGGAGAAATGTATACAGTGAATAAAATGTTTATTTCTTAATGTTTTTTGTGTGCGATAATGATGGTATGTAATCATTTTATTACAACAAATAAAGAAGTTAACGAATCAGTTTATTGACATAATAGTAATTTACAGACTAATTACAGACTAATTTTGCTATTTCACTGTACAACGGTACAAACTAAAAATCTAAAAACCTAAAATGATATTTTTAAAAATATAATATATATTTCCTTAAAGAAAGCCTGAACACTGAACTATATGGATAGATGTCCTGCGTTTGTAAACCATAGCAGAAAAGGGTTAACTTTTTGGTCGCCTACGGTAACTAATGGTCAGTGGCTTGCCTCGGTATCAGTCACGCATGCGCAGTCCCAATATAATTCACTGTACAGATTGAATTAGCCAGTTTATTTTCAACTCAATCAGAAGATTGGCGAGTCGCGGGGTTGGGAATGGCACCGCCATGGGAGGGCCCTATGATAGTTCAGTGATCAGGCTTTCTTTAAGGAAATATATATTATATTTTTAAAAATATCATATTTCCGCCAAAGGAAGCCCTCACACTGAACTATATGGATTAGAATGCAAGCCCAGGAGGAGGCACGAGCAATAAAGTTAATAGCCAAATTTTGAGTAAAGGTACTCTTCTAAAACAGATTGTACCATATATGAACACTTTAATGAATCTGTTAGGATTATTTACGTGAAATAACTCATATAGTTAGAGTGCTATATTGCTCAAATGTGTACCGCCCCCCTTGTTTTGAAACAAACATCCCATGAGGTGCCATCCAATGCATAGTTGCGAGCGAACCGAGCAAGTATAACGTTAGAAGAAACTCTTCGTTCCTCTCTGTGTCGTCTTCTTCAGCTGTCTGTTCTAAGGTCCCACCCGTCAAGGTCCCATGATGCAGGATCATGAAGGAAGGAGACTAACTCACTCTCCGCCTTAGCGACAGAACGACCTGCAGACGGAGGCCCACTCCATCGATGGCGAGACAACCTAAGTTAACTAACTGCTATTCGCCAAAGAAAAAGCCAGAGAACCTGATGCCAAATTTGTGGCACAGGGATTGAGTTGAGAACCCATTAGGCCAAACAGGTTGTACAACGATAATGGAGTCAAGCCATCTGAACAGAGGGAGCCCTCTCTGAGGTACCTATGCATCACAGGATATCCGACAGAAATCCTGTGATACAAATCTTACGAGTATATAAACAGTCCTTCCCATGAGGAAAACACACCGAGAGCATTTATTTGCTCCCGTAATGCAGAAGACGGGTGTAATATGGCACCCATACGATACCATAATTGTACATGTAAGTTTGGTTTTTGCTCAAACCAAAAGTCATTGTGGAATAGACCTATGTCTAGTTACACTTTAATATGCCATAGTTGCCCTGAGATGGTAAAGCATCTAAATAAACCTTAAAATAGTTCAATATTGAACCAACAATTACAGTCTCCATTAGTATTTTGTGAAGAAGGACGGGTGCGAATTTTAGCACACGTGAATTGAAAATTACGAGTGCATACGGGTTCGAGAGCAATCACTCCCGTCTCCTGGGAAGGACTGATATAAATATATAAAAATGATATAAAAATTATATATCAAGGTGATCTATAAGTCACAATGAGATCATTGCAGAAGGCCCTTTGGCTCTTTGACAACTGAAATCAGTTCAAATGATGTACAATGTAATCAGATGATAACCACGGGTAAATTGTCACCATGCGGAATATTCAGTTCGGAGCCTCTGCCCAGAACATCATGTCACTTTCCCCCCCAAACATGCAGCAGAACGACCTAGGTGTGTGATATGTTAGTGTGAGGCATGCAGCAAACTAGGGGAAGACCCCCTCCAAAAAGGCTCGCTGATTAAGGAAACAAATGAAAAATTTTATCCTCCTAGTAAAGGACACACATCCCTTTATAATGTTGTTACTTATTGAATTTTAAGAGCCATGATGGAGAGGAGCTCCCCCGACCTAAGTGGTCCTGTTGAAGGCATGTTTAAGGAAAATAGGACAAATCCAGCATAGACCGAAGCGAGCAGAGTTGTCAGCATGATCTCAGGCCCTTATGATTGGGCGGCTGGTGCCATGTGGTTGGGATCCCCTCATATGGGTTGGTCCCTGCCTGCAAAGAAAGGTTTGATGGCTAGTCAAAGAGCTTCCTCGAAAGCTGAGCTGGACAGCGCAAACGTCTTTGCCTGTTTTTATTGTCGAATGTTGATAGGACAATTCCGGCATATACCGAAGCGCGCAGAGTTGGCAGCATGGTTTCAGGCCCGTATGATCGGGTGCCATGGGGTTGGGATCCACTCGGACTGGGTGGTCCCCTGCCTGCAAAGAAAGGTCTATAACGCTAGTCAATGAGCTTCCTAGAAAGCTGAGATGGACAGTGCAAACGTCTTTGCCCGCGTTATTGTCTATTGTCTATAGGCGTGCAGTGCCCTGTTAATTTTATTACCATGTGCCAGATAATCAAATTGATATTGGTAATAGTAGTATGAAGAGCCATGAGATGTACTCTGTCGGCCAGGCCATTGGCAGGGTCGTTGTGGCACGTGACAAGAGAAATGCTTTCCATGTAAATGTGCTTCATTCATGTGTGAAGTCTATTGACCAGTTTGTCAGTCGCGGGTCGTGTCACTTACCTATGAAATGTATATCACAGGTAAGATAGATCGTGTTCTCGATGCATTTTGAAGACGGTGGTACGAGTGCGCAGGGCGAGCCAGGCGAGCTTGAGAGTACATAGTTCAGTAGGAAGAAGCATATAGATGAGATAATCCGTGGATAGGAAATCACGATCCGCAGCTTCTGCCTTACCGATGCCAGACTGTGACGACCGAAAAGACCCACAGTCTGACGTATTGTGCGCAGACGGGTCGTCATCGAAAGCCTCAGACGCCTTGGGGTGTAAGGATAGCATGTCGCTCTCTGCCCTAGCGTCGGAACGACCTGCAATAATGGACGACAAAACACTAGAGGGAGGCCCATTCCGGCGATGGCTCAATCGAGGAGTAAATACCTCCCATGGAATTTTAAGGCTGATAAACTGAGTTCCAATTTTGGAGTCCAGTGTCGAAATGAAGAATCCCATAGCCATTAGCCAAAACTGGTTTCTTCTGATAACCGGAAGGAGGTGGAGCCATCGGACCGGGGTGAGCCCCCCCCCCAAATGCAGGTGGTCCCGACCAAGCTGAATGTCCTGTCCAAGCAGAACGATGGGTAGAGGCCATTGCAGCAGAAACCCCAAGACGGCTGAGAGGCAGGCAAGGCTGTGTCTTTATATAGATCGTGACCAAGGGGACCGGGCTTGCTACCTCATGGGTAGGGCCACTGCCCTATGCCGAAGTCGCCGTAGGCAGCCCAGCCGGTGTCGTTACGTTCGCACGCGATTTTGGCAACTTCAGCACACAGAACCGCTTGCGCCGGTGTGGGACCAAATGTCCTGGGGGTCCCAAGTACCCCTGCATCGCCACCGGTCGCTTCCCCACTAATTGATTTAATGCCGCGGCATAATCGGGGGAGCGTGAACTGTTCCTGCCCGAGAAGAGATCCGACCGAGAAATACTACCTGGGAAGGATCCAGAGATGGTGCAAATAAAGGCTCTATATCATACTAGTAGACTATCTCATCCGATTTTCATGTTTAGTTGTTGAATTATTCTTCTCTTAGAAAAATTTGTTGAAATAATGGAGAACCACTTTAATAATTACTATCCCCAGGGTCTCCAGAGTTTGAGCGCCCAAACCTGTAGCAGGTAGAAAAACATCCCTGGATCCTTCTCAGAAATTTACAAGCCCACCGGTTCAGACCGGCTTGCTGAACCGGCTGGTGTATAATCGCAGCTATTGTTCATTAGACCTACCGCCATACTTAAAGTAATTAACCACCAATAACGTGGTGTCACCCAGTTAATATGGCGGTACTATACTGCGGTATCCTCCAACACCGCGGCACCGATACCGCTTGTTAACGCGAACAAGCATGCGCGAGTAAATACCTCCCCTAAAAGAGTTCCATGAAAATCACCGCGGTATTCCACAAAACCAATGCGGTGCCCGCTAAAAGACCACTGTATCATCACCCAATACCGTAACTTCACGCCATGACCGTCTCGATACCGCTACCGTTTATTACCGGTATCACCGCGGTCATGACCGGGGTATCACCCTGTTTCTCTGGTCAATCACTTTGAGAATAGCGGTATATACAAGGTAGCTATTAATCGACATACCTCTATGACATGGCTGAGATTTATTCGTAGCACTACGGTACTACTGTCATATGAAGTTATTGTTATGCATGTGACATTGATAAACCAAGATCTAATCAACTGTCAGTATTCTTGGGTAGATTGTAATCAACTTCAAGGTCAAACGTGATTAACACATCTGGATCATTTGTATTGAAACATAGTATTATGTGAAAGCACGTTGTTCATAACATGACGAGAGATAGCGTCAGTAGCGATGGAATTATTGTTAAATAAATTTCCACGCATTAAAACGTCAAAATAATTCCCACGAAATTATGATATTTCCGGCGGAGAATCACGTGGCATTTTTGATATCTGACAAATTCAATCATACCTTATAGGTGCTATAATAATTCCATAGATGTATTTCTCACAATAATCTGTGCGCCTCGTAAGGCCTTGAAATGGTATCTGGTTTTGACATTGATAAACCAAGATGTTAATGTTATCAACTTTAAGTTCGAATGTGACCAACACATCTGGATCAGTGGTATAGAACCATAAAACAACAAAGTATTATGAGAAAGAATGTTGTTCATAACATTATGATAGATAGCGTCAGTAGCGATGGTAATTATTGCTAAATAAATGTCCACGCGTAAATAAATTCCCACGAAATTAGGAGACTTCCGTTATCGAATCACGTGGCATTTTTTATATCTGACAAATTATATCATACCTTATAGGTTCTATAATAATTACATAGATGAATTGTTCACAGTAGTCTATGCGCCTCGTAAGGCCTTGAAATGGCGGCTGATTATGGCGAAATGTCGATTTTCATATTCGAAAATTTTGAAGTCAGCCGCCTATTCGAAAAACACGAACAATTATATGTTTGAAACGAAACGGTCCGTGAATTCGAAACGATAATTATAAAAACGAACGCGTAGGCGACCAGTAATTATTGTATCGATAAATTGAATTTGTCGCTATTGTTAAACGACAAATTCGGAAAAATACTCCCTTATGATCCGTTCGGTTGTAGCAGAAAAATAAACTGGCTAATTCAATCTGTACAGTGAATTATATTGGGACTGCGCATGCGTGACTGATACCGAGGCAAGCCACTGACCATTAGTTACCGTAGGCGACCAAAAAGTTAACCCTTTTCTGCTATGGTTTACAAACGCAGGACATCTATCCATATAGTTCAGTGTGAGGGCTTCCTTTGGCGGAAATATGGGGTGATGGGGTGATTTCGGCTTTATGCATATTCGGTTAATTGCATGAGAAAAGGCATGCACCGACGCTATGCAATAAAGCGAAATTGACTGTAATACTCAATTTATTATTTTATTTGCAAAAATAAATTCACCAACAGATCTGACACTGTGGTCCAGTGGTTGGCGTGTCGGGCTTGTCTTCGCTGACAACACAGCACGATGAGTTTTCACACAACAATGGCTTGGCCACTTTGAGTGGTGAGTAATTATCAGATTGTACACTGTTCAAATGTTGTGCCGGGTTGTGACCCTTGAGCAAGGTTGCTCGTACACAAGAGTTAAATGAGTAATAGTCAGCTTGTCACACTTTTGAGTATCAGAGCATGTTCTGATCAAACTAGAGCAGTGCCTGCAATGGATGCAGCTGGTTCATTGGTTGGCTTGTGCAAATGACTGGGCTAATATTGTAATGTTTAAAAAGCGTCTTAGAGCAAGTAATTGATTAAGCGTTATATAAAAACAGTCACTATTATCATATATAATATACTCACCCACCAAAGGGTTAATATATACTCTAACAATGTAACTATTATCAGATTTCTGAAGTTATGAATCTTACAAGATACTCCACTTTAGTTTTCTAAGGTCTGATTTTACAGCAAATTGGTTAGCGCTGATGATATAACTTAAAAATATTCTAAAAATAAATTAAATTAAAAAAAAAAAAAAAAATACTAATTTTCAATGAACTTGCTAACTTTTAGATTTGGTAAAACATGGTACTGGTGGTGCTATGGTTTTAACTGTATTGGCCTGTGTCAATGCAAGTATCAATGATATGCTACACTATTAGATGCCAATTATTAATTTTCTTCCATTTCTACTGAGCATGGAATTTTTGGATAGTATATACTCCCCCAATGATGAAATAACCCTTGGAAACTCATTCCCAAATACTTTTTGTAGAAGTGAATAATTGGCTTTAATTAATGGTGATAGTGATCCGGCCCCCAGATGAGGGTAGTGTCACACGAAAGGGTAGATATTTTGACGCTATCTCCAATTATCCTTGCTCCATGGGGGTTCCAAAACACTGAGGTATCCAGGGCGGAGCAGGTGGAAAATATATTTTTTTGACCTTTTTTGGTGTTTTTGACCTGCAAATTTCAGTATAATCAGGAAAACCAATAAAGTAAGACAAATGTTGAATAAAATGTACTTGAATATCAGATACTTATTCTATCTGGGTTGCTTAACATTTATGATGTGCAAAAAGTTATATTTTCCAACAATTTTTGTGAAAAATTCACGAAAATGCCAAAAAAATGCATAAATTGCAGTGCTTTTTCAAAAAAGTTTTCCAGAAGATTTCCTATAAAATTTTCATTTTTTGGTATAAAGCTCTCATTGGTGCATCAAAATTTTCAGCATTATATACCTGATTTATTAATATCAACATCACAAGCAATGATATCCAAGAAGCCGAGATATTTCCAAAAACTTAACCCACCCCCCCTAAAACTGATTTTCTATCTGAAAATACCTATTAAGTCAGAATAGCCCGTTTTCATTCCTTTTTTTTAACCAATTCAGAGTCTTATCATATATCATGGAATTAGTATGTATCTGAGAAGGTTTATGTTATGATAGAGTCTATATGTTTAAATATTTGATTTTTTTGGGGTAAATTAGCTAAAATCTTGATTATTTTTAAGTGAAAAATTCCCATGACTTTGTCAGCTTTATGGATACAGCTGCACAACATGCACCACAATACGCATAAATTCTTCCCCAATATCAGACATGAAATTCTATAATCATGTACCAGACCAGAATTAAGAAATAAAGTAAAACTTATCCCTACCCCAAGATAGTATTCTCAAAGCTATCAATTTTATGCTATACTAAACTCGAAAGGTCCTTTATACTAGTTGATAGAATTCATATCATAAATCGCAATAGTTCTGCCCACGGATCATGTAATCTCATCTTCACTATCACTGTCAATTACATCAAATGTGATGGTATCAGTCAATAGAATTTATGTGCAACATCTTACGGGAAAGAATGGTTCAAACAACTCAGACTGCCTATCGGCCGTCCATCTATGAAGTGCTACACCGGGAGTAGTTGATTTGGCAATGGTTGCAAGTCTCTACTGTTTTGCTATCATGTTGGCTTGTTTTGAGTGTAGAATTAACCTCTTCGTTGCTAAATGACGTTATGACGTCGTGTGCTGGGCTGTTGACGTTATTGCCATTTTCCAATGGGAAATTATAACGGGAATACCACAAGAACTATAAAACTGACTCGGTTGAAAGGCTATTATCATTCACAATCGTGGAACATCATACACTGTTAGAAACTTGGAGATACAGTTATTCCGATGCACCAATCTCTGAGTTCCAGTTATGTATAATGGCCTACCTCTAGTGTGCTGAAGTAGGTCCGTAGTACCTACGGACCTTATAGCACACGGTGTGCACTTTTACGTCCGTAATAGTTACGGACGTCATAGCAGCGAAGAGGTTAAAGATTCCTCACATGGTGGAAGTGCAGAAAGATCAACTACCTTTTGCTGATTCTCGAACTTCTGCTGGAACTTTACCCACCTAGCTTAATTAACTTTTCTCGAATTTGAACCATACATGTATAAGGCACATGTTAACTCCTTGGTTGTATTAAGCGTGTCACTGTCCAAATCCCAATTCGTTCCTAAATAAGCCATGACTTCCATATATCTTGATGGTCTTTCCAGCAACTTCCAGAAGTGTTTTTTTTCCTTTTCGGAACAACGATGAAAGGTAATTATTATCTGTGAAGGAATGGAACCCAACAACTGCATTCTTCTGTATATTTGGCTGCCAAAATGTGGAAATGGTAGATATTGACCCAGCGTGTCCCGCAATCACTTAGAAGTTGTGATTGATGTATAAAATTGGCTATTCTGCCTTCTATACATTGAACACTAACATGTCTGATGCACCTTAGTTAATTTTTACTATTATCACCACTGACATTACCAGAAGTATTGGATTTTTCTCTCACAAACTTGATATAAATAATGGCAAAAAAATTTCAAGTAAAATGTAACTATGTTTGGTATGAAAGGTGTTTATTGTTTTGATCTACCTTAAATGTGTCACACTAATGTGTTTATAAACCAAATTACTCAAAATGGCTTCCAAAATGGCAACCATTTTTCACATATATTCTCTGCGTTTCCGAAAATGTAGCAAATTGTGACTCACTTCGTTACATGTTAGCTAATCAACTGACAACTAAATGTTCTATTCTGGTTGTCCCATTTCCTTATGGGGCATAACAAATTAATTTTAAAGTTGCCTTATTTCCATGGTGAGATGTATAGGTATGCAAGGAGTGAGTGTATGGTCATGTGTGAGGTGAATATGTATACAGGGAGTGACTGTATGGTTGTATGGTTATGACTACCCAGTACAGGTGTACACAATGTGGCTCAATGGACATTGTTGTGGTTTATGTTAATAACGAGAGTACATGTACTAACATGGTCATATGTGTTTTTATGTATATATGGAGTGACTGTATGGTCATGGGTGGGATGTACAGGTGTACCTTGTGTGGCTGTATTGTCACAGGTAGGTGTATATGTATACATGTGTTGTCTGTATGATCATGGTGGGGTGAATGGATAAATAGATGCGCAGCTATGTGTAATGCGTATAGGTGTACATGGAATATCAGTGACCATTCAGCACATATCAGTTACACATATACTATATGTGTAACTGATATGTGCTGAATGGTCATTGACAAGCATGTGGATGGTCATGTGTGGATGTGTATATGTATATATCGAGTGGCTATATGGCTATTGACATGGCAAATATATATAGTGAGTGACTCTATAGCCAATAGTGAGGTGAATATGTTTCCAGGGAGTGACTGTATGGCCAATGGTGATGTGAACAGGTATACAAGGAGTGACTGTATGGTCATGAATGTGGTGAATAGGTATACAGGGAGTGACTATATGGTCATGGGTCAGGTGTGGCTGTATGGTCATGTGTATGGTATACGGGTATACACAAGAGTGGCTGTATGGTTATGGAGACGTATGTGTATAAAGTGAGTGGCTATATCACCATTAGTGAGGTGCATATGTTTACCTGGAGTCATTCTATGGTCATGGTTGGGGGTATATGTATATCTTGCGTGGCTATTTTGCCATGGGTTTGGTGAACATGTATACAGCGAGTGATGTATGACCAACGGTGAGGTGAATATATATAGGTATACAATGATTGACTGTATGATCATGAATGTGTTGAATAGGTACACAGGGGGTGGCTTTATGGTCATGGGTCAGGTGTATGCGTATACCTAGTGTGCCTGCATGAGCATGTGTGGAGTGTACAGATATACACGAGTGTGGATATATATGGTCATGGGTGAGGGATACGTATATAAAGCAAGTGGCTATATGGCCAATGGTGAGATGCATATGTATACATGGAGTGACTCTATGGTCATAGATGGGGTGTACATGTATATGTTTATCTTGAATGGCTATTTTGTCCATGGCGAATAGGTATACAGGGAGTAACCGTATGGCCAATGGTGAGATGAATAATTATACAAGGATTGACTTATGATCAGGAAAGTGGTGAATAGGTATACAGGGAGTGACTATATGGTCATGGGTCAGGTGTATGTGTATAGAGTGAGTGACTATCTTGACATTTGTATTGTGTTTATGTGTATATATGGAGTGACTGTATGTTACTGGGTTGATTGTACATGTGTATCTTGGGTTGCTAATTTGCTTTCCACAATAACTCAACGATATATTAAATGATAGAGAGGTCATGTCAGAGAGTTCTCCATCTTGATGGTGTTTATGCACGATGGAGGAAACGTTAAATGATTTCCCCTTGATAATAGTTAATAAATGTTTATGCTAATGGGCAGGTGATTCAAGTCAGTGATATCGAGATTTCAAATATACAGGAGAATGCACTTATCCAGGGTTCCATTCCTTCACTGGAAAGATGATCAAAATATATGGAAGTCATGGCTTATTTAGGAACGAATTGGATTTTGGACAGTGACACGCTTACTACACTCGAGGAGTTAGCATGTGCCTTATGTTCAACTTTCGAGAAAAGTGAATCAAGCTAGGCGGATAATGTTCCAGCAGAAGTTCGAGAATCAGTAGAAGGTACTTGATCTTTCTGCACTTCCATCATGTGAGGAATCTTTAATTCTACACTCAAAACGAGCCAACATGATAGCAAAACAGTGCAACTTGCAACCGTTGCCAAATCAACCACTCCTGGTGTAGCACTTCATGGATGGACGGCTGATAGGCAGCCTGAGTTGTAAGATGTTGCACAGAAATTATATTGACTGTTACCATCACATTTGATGAAATTGACAGTGACAGTGAAGATGAGATTGCATAATCCGTGGGCAGAACTATTGCAATTTATGATATCAATTCTATCAACTAGTATGAGCGACCTTTCGAGTTTAGTATAGCATAAAATTGAAAGCATTGAGAACACTATCTTGGGGTAGGGTTAAGTTTTACTTTATTTCTTAATTCTGGTCTGGTACATGATTATAGCATTTCATGTCTGATATTGGGGAAGAATTTATACTCATTGTGGTGCATATTGTGCAGCTGTATCCGTAAAACTGACAAAGTCATGGGAATTTTTCAGAAATTTTTAACTTAAAAATAATCAAGATTTTAGCTAATTTACCCCCAAAAAATCAAAATTTAAACAAAAATAGACTTTATCATAATATAAACCTCCTCAGATACATGCTATTAATTCCATGATATATGATAAGACTCTGAATTGGTTAACAAAATGGAACGAAAACGGGCTATTCTGACTTGACAGGTATTTTCAGATAGAAAATCAGTTTTAGGGGGGTGGGTTAAGTTTTTGGAAATATCTCGGCTTGTTGGAAATCATTGCTGCTGCAGTTGATATTAATAAATCAGGTATATAATGCTGAAATTTTTGATGCACAACTGAGAGCTTTATACCAAATAATTAAAATTTTAAAGGAAATCTTCTGGAAAACTTTTTTGAAAAAGCACTGCAATTTATGCATTTTTTTGGCATTTTCGTGAATTTTTCACAAAAATTGTTGGAAAATATTACTTTTTGCACATTATAAATGTTAAGCAACCCAGATAGAATAAGTATATGATATGCAAGGAGATTTAATTTAACATTTGTCTTATTTTATTGGTATTCCTGATTATACTGAAATTTGCAGGTCAAAAACACCAAAAAGGTCAAAAAAATATATTTTCCACCTGCTCCGCCCTGGATACCTCAGTGGTTTGGAACCCCCATGGGGCAAGGATAATTGGAGATAGCGTCAAAATTTCTACCCTTTCGTGTGACACTACCCTCATCTGGGGGCCGGTCTATAATGGTAGTTGTTAATGTTAGTGATAATGGTAGTGATGATAATGTGTTGGAGAATTGTTAACACTCACCGATATCTTTGAAGGATATTGGCTGCCCTTGATCAATAATTTCACTGAGAATTAAATTAGCTAACTTCTTATCAACATTCTTCAAATTAATTGTAGATATATCTCGTTTCCGTCGTATCTGAAATTAAATATGTATTCATATAAAATAACAATAAATTCCACGTACAAAACGACTTGCCATCCATAAATAAGCCAAATTGCAGAATGGGACAACATACTTCTATTGCTTATTGGTTAACATTGTATCGACCTATTTAACAACCAAAATGAATGTAAATAATCGGCGATTATCAAAATTCTAACATCTTGACTATCTTATATGGAACATACATCCGAGGACTATACAAAGTTACTGAAACTATAGTCACGAAAGAAAGCACTCCTGCGATGCGATGACCCGTGCATGTGAGTGGCAAGTAATTTGTCTTTAGTAATCGGATAAGAAAACATTTGTTGCCCTTCTTCTCAGGAGACATTGAGATTTGTTACCAGCTCGAGAACGGAATGTCTCTCTAGGAGCGCACTAATTGTTATACTGCCGAAGTGTTGGTCGAAATCTGTTCAATGAGATGTTCCCTAATTGCAAATATTTAATTGCATTCTGTCATATTCATTGTCGCTATACTGTCATTTACCTACCAAGCAACAACCCATGACAAGTTACAAGCGGAACATATCTAATATTGAAGCCTACTCACATTGGGTTGAGACAATTGCCGCGTGTTTGGTGATATCCTCTTCGGTGATGGTGGGATCGAGTCAAAGCTCGACTTCTTTACCCGTGGTAGACTGTTGCTTTTGTGTATGCTAAGGGGTTGATTTTTTAACTTCATTGGCTGACTAGACACTGAAATGTAAAATTGGAAGGAAAGATTAGGATATCAGTTTTTTCTTTCTGTACTGAATGGATTCTCCCATTCAGTTTAACAGTATGCATTGGAACAGTCTGTTATTCATTTGGGGGAGTGTTAAGGTAATAAAAGCTGACTACAGACAGGAAAACAGTTAATACAAGAGCAGAATGATTCATATTTATAGGTGGAAAATGTTCAGATAATAAGTTGAACAAACGACCTTGAACTACTTATTTGAACATTTCCTAAGGGAACTACTGGTCAATGAGTATTTAATATAGAAAGGGTTAATTTGGTTAAACTCAACACAGATGGTCATGGCAAATTTTTTACCAAGGTTTATTTTCCAGAATTGAAGCTACATCCTCAAACTTATGAATTCATTGAAAAGCAAGAACACATATTTAGCGCAAGTATTAGTTTATTTTAGCAGTAAGTGTACCAGATCACAATATTTTTATTGATTTTTTGATTATTATATGGATTCAACTAGAATTTAATTCAATTAATTTTCAGAAATATTTTATTTCTGTTCAAAAACATGTCACCTACATTTAATCTCAATGTGAATGATCTCCCTTCGAAATCCAACAGTACACACAGTACAGAAAGGACATCCAGTTTACTAAACATATAGATCAGTGGATTAAATCCTTTAAAATATCCAGCTTTGACAAAATTATATATCTGTGAGCTTGGAAAAATTTACGCAATCATGAAGGATGGGAGGCTAGCAGCATGATATATAGCTTATAAAAATGACTGCAACATGAATTTGTCTAAAGCTATTTTGTAAATCAAACCAAGTCTGCACATCCCTGATTATAAGTTTGATGAAATCACCTAACACCTCAAAAAAAGAAATCCCCCCTCATAATAGCCTGTATCTCCTATGTTATTCACCTGATAGTATTGAAATTTTTAACAAATTGAGAACATGGTAAATATTTAAAGCATACTAACGAAGTTAATTATCCTGATGGTTTTCTAGCACTTTTCTGAATGTCTCTTGATAGGAAAATTTGCCATTTTCAAAAATCACACTTTCATCTTTGATCATCTTTGATCAAATTGCATGATGATGGGTTAACTGGGTGATCATTGTTTGTTAAGTGTCACAGGAATTTAGGGACATGTTTTTTAACCACCCCTATATATGGTCCACTGCATTCACGCGAAAGGATCCCTGCCCTGTATAGTGGACCAAGTAAGTGTTATAGACATCAATTTGTTGGAAACAAACACCTCTGTAATGCATATTGCTCATAAAATGTTTTATTTTTACCAAATGCGATAAAAAGCAGTTTAATACAAGAAACTGGCTATGTGAAGATTGCCCAATTTTGAAGGGTTCTTTCGAATGTCCAGTTTTTGAGCAATGCCGATATTAACTTGACTATATATTTGTAATGTACATGTAGATTGTAGAGAAATACCATTCTTGAGGGAGGGGAAAACTTGTCATTTTCCATGACTTTTACATGACCCACAAAAAAAACCCCACACCTTTTCACCCCATGATTTCCTGGCCTGCAAATGAGATATCATTTTCCATGACAGCTCCAGGATTTTCAGTACTCGTATGAACCCTGTGCTATGGCGGTACTAGTGCTGACGGGGTCTCTCTAACATAAAAAGTGCTGAAGGGTAATCAGGTTTTGATAACTGATGGGTACACAGATGAAATCTCGTTGAAATGACGTTTATCTTTGCATTTGTTAGCATTGTGTTAGAATAATTGTTTATATTCCAATGAAAATTAGAATGAACTGAAAATAAATCGATGATGGGTGCCAGGCAGTTATTAACAAAGTTGACATAACTGCGTCATCACCAATAGCAAACCATGTGTACCCTTGTGCACATTTTCATAACATGTGTACCCTCAGCACATTTTCAAACCCCTCAGCACTTTTAGGTGAGAGTGACCCCTTCAGCAGTACCATTATATGGTGACACTTATTGTGAGCAATACTGTATGCACTATCCAATACCTGTGGTTCGATGTCTCACACTTGGATCGTATTTACTGCCTGAAGCAAATGAGGTCATTGGCTGAACTCGGTCGAGATTCTCTTGAGATTCAAGCTGAAATTCTCTAGCTACTCTTTCTAAATAAAGAGCAAACAAAAGAAAAACACAATCAAAACATGAATACAGAAGACCAAATAAATTTATAAACAAAACTGAAAAGCACACCAAAAAGAACAACAACACAGAGACAACATTTGCTAAATAAAAATAAATATCACTCCATATTACTATGTTATTAAAGTGATTTGAAACACTCTGTGGCCGCTTACAGTGAATAAACTTGCTCTAAGCAGATATATAAAAAAAACTAAAAAGTTCAAAACTGCCAGCACACAACGCCATTCTTTCATATAAATTAAATAAAGTGACACTTGTTTGCGAAATCCTATATATTCTTGTTTTTTATCGAAAATATGTTCCAGACGAACGAAGGACTGTTTTCTCATTGAAATTTCTGCGTAGTTCAGACATTGTGCTTTACAAAGCTTTAGAGATATTTTACTGATATTTAGATGAACAGTTATTAACTGTTTCTTTACTTAATTGATCCTCCAGCCCAGTTATACAAATACATATTGGAATGTTCTATTATTCATTTGGAGGGGTGTTCATGGAAAATGGGCAGATGATAGACAGACAAAAAGATAATGTACATGTACCTGTAGGTGCAAAAGGATTCCTATTCAGGGTTCAGATAATAAGTTCAACAAACGGCTATCTGAACATTTCTTAAGGGAACTACTCATCAATGAGTATTTAATAAAGGAAGAGTTAAACCAATCCAGTCCAGTGATGACATGCAATCGGAAAAAAAAAAAATTACTTACTCATTGTTGAAATTTCAGGTAGTGTCAGGAGAAACAAAGATATTTTTAAAGGGACGGGCGGCCTTTGTTGTAGGTTATAATTTAGAAATAGCATTGTCAAATTATGATAATTTCCTCAAATATATACTAATATAGTATAGCAAAATGATGATATGAATGTGATATTATTCACAAAACACACTTTGTGTCAGAGAAAATACAGGCTGTTGTTTAGTTTATCGCAAAAATACTAACTGGATTGAAAAATATTCATCTCTTAGCAAGAACAATTATATTATGTACACATTTTCTGTCTGATCATTTAAAATAAAGTGGATTAGGTTGATTTTGAACTGATAGTGGGTAGAATGGGTCGATTAATATAAAATTTGTGTGATTTGAATGCGATTGTTGATTGCGCCAATATTTTTATCTACTCATTCCACAGACCAATGGAACATTGTTATGTGGAGATACGGTAGTTCCAAGTCTTTGTCTATAAACAATCAATTTTGTAATGTTTTTGATGTTTGTTTACATAACCAAGGGTACAACATGACAATAACATGTATTGTATGTGATATTTATGATTGGTACAAGAACAACATCTGTCTATAGTATTCTTCATGTTTATGGCGGATTTAGTGGATGTGACTATTTTAACACCTACATGTACATGTATACCCACAGGGAAGGCCGTCTGTATCTATAATTGTGGCCTTACCAGAAACATCACTATTTATTTGTTAAGCCAATGTACTACATTGAAATTTCACTGACAATGAAACAATAGTCAATAATGAAAACATAATATTTGCTCATCTCACCGAGGACATCGAGTCTCTCCTTTGCCATTATCATATTCGTCATCATCTTCTCTTTGAGTCGATGAGCCTTATCCACCGACGGTCCTGGAAATAATTTGTATACACTTCATACATGAACAGTTTTATTTCCAAATTCACTCACTCCTGTTAAAGGACTATTATTCTGAAAAATGTTCAGTACTTTCTTTCAATATAACAATATTAAATAATTAAAATGTCCAATTTTCCCAAATAATCTTGTGTTTGATCGCTAATTTTGTTTTTATAAAAAGAAAAAAATTGAAGAATGCCGAAGATCTTATGTTGTAGACGAAGTCACTTGATTGAACATGATCAGCGGTCAGTGCAGTCACATGATTTAACATGTGACAACGACGTAGCGATAGGGGAATTAATGTTACTATCAAAACGAAGCAACATCCTTATTGGATAACTAACCAATTTCTCACTGCCATATGCTGTTTGCCAGCTTATCTATGTACATGTATATATGGCTTTGTGCATATATTATCAACCTCTTTGTGTGAATTACGCATAACAATATAGCATTATAAAGAATGCGCTTACGTCGATATAAACATTGGCCATGGTTCCTTTGAACATCCAATTATATTTAACACTTTTTGAAAGAGGGATAACATACATGTATATAAATACGCAAACTTTCGATATACATGCTTTATATACCCATCAAAGTCATAGCAATTTACGGTTTATTTGCACCATATTAAGAATACACTTAACAGGGTTTATTGTTAACAGGCCAGACCCTCTTTATTGAGTCATGGTGAAGGAAAGTGGGGACATGACTTAGAATAGTTGTCATCGTGAATATTTACTAATTACATCAATACGTGTAAATACATTCACACAAACATTCGATATACATGCTTTATATACCTGTCAAAGTCGCAAATGGTTTCCCCATAAAATCCCGCCAAATGTCACGTAAACGAACATCGTTTGGAAATGAATGTAGAATTATACCTAATTGAGAGTCACTATAATGGCCACAGCCGAAAACACTGCATTTATTTGACATTGTCGCGAATGAATGAACGAACGAGAGGCCGATCACGATCGGCAGATGTTAACCCATCCCTTGGCGATAGTAAATTACTCTGATCGGAATTATAAATGAGAGTTTTGATGTTGAATTATAGAGTATACTGTTGGGTACTATTATAGACAATGCACATAACACAAATTACTGGAATTTATGTGTCACTCACATTTATATAAGAGAATGCACTGGAACAGTATCTGTAATGCTGAACCACCACAGCCTTGGGTTAAATGTGAAAAGGTGACCTGGACATGCAATACTTGATCAAGAGATTCCAATATAATGATAATGTATCAAATTCTACACACAACAGCAATGAAGATAAACACCTCACTGCTGACCGATTAATATATGTTATACAGCAGAGCTGTCAATAAATCACAGGCTTATGTTAAATAGGGCAAGGAATTCAAACTAAATTTTTAAGAGTAAATTTTTTTTATTTTCAAAAAAGAGCCATAAATCAGTTAAAAATTGTCTGATCAAACACATATTCGAACTCGATCTGTCTTTTATGCTGAGAAAATCATATACAAAATTTGGTTCCGATCAGATAAAAAATGTTTGAGTTATCGCACCATGCGTATAGTGTCTACAGACAAACAGATGGATGGACTAATGACAGTTGGTCAATCCGGATGTTGACACTTCCATACTATGATATGGGTAAACATAAAAATTAGTCTTTTGTGGGTATTAAAATATAAATTTTCCCATCTCCACCAGCATGGGCATGCATTTGATTTTTTTGTCTGTGAAACACTGGACAAACATGACAAAATATACCTTCTCATAAACCCAGAGTAAGAGTGCAAATTAATTAGATAGAGCTACAGCCTGTAAGCCAGCCCTCAAAAACATATATCTGGTTACCCCTCACACAAATGTCTAAAAATAACTCTAATTATCAATAACTCAGATGTACTGTTTGTCTCTTACAGAGCTAAATTGATACTGCTGGTAATCAATTAGTTGTTGACGGCTATGGTTATCTGTTCAATTCTCGGTTGAAAAAGGGCCATAACTCTGGTATAAAATGTTGGATCTAACCCACATTCAATCTCGATTTGTATTGTGAGTTGAGAAACTCGCATACCAAATTTGGTTCTTATCAGTTGAAAAATGGTTGATTTATCAAAATATGCAGAAATTCTATGTCAAAGGGCCATAACTCCATTAAAAATATATCGGATCAAACCCATATTCAAACTCGATCTGTATTTTGGTCCTTGAAACTTGCATACCAAATTTGATTCTGATCAGATAGAATTTTTTGGAGTTATGGTAGCATGCATGAATTCCAAGTCGAAAAAGGGCCATAACTCTGTAAAAAAAACTTGGATCGAACCCATATTCGAACTCGATCTGTATTTGGTGCTGAGAAATTCATATACAAAATTTGGTTCCGATCAGATAGAAAATATTTCAGTTAACGCACCATGCGTAAAGTGTCTACAGACAGACAGACAGACGGACGGACTAACAACGAGTGGTCAATCCGGACAACGACACTATGTTTACCATACTATGGTATGGGTAAACATAAAAATGATTGTGAATATTTTTATTTAAGGAGAGTTTGGTGGGGCTAGCCCCAGGATTCTCGGAAGGACCGAGTGGTCTTCCCCTTAACCCCTCATTTTTTTTTGCTTTCAATTAGTTGTGAATAAATGAGACACTAGGGGCATATATATGGAAAATTAAAATAACATCGTTAACACGTGCCCGAAATGTTGGAAATTGAGGTATTGAAATAAATAAGTTGCCAAACAGTACTTATAACAAATTATCAAGTGAAGATAACTCACCGGGTGAATGACAATTCACTGCGTATACACAATGTTACTGAGATGCCCACAGTAATTCCATTACACTCACGCGCACATGTCCAGGCCTGCAGGTTTCAACATTATGTGTAACCTATTTTTCGTTCATCTGCTTTGTGCTTAGGTAACCCATACAACTGTTATAATAACTACAACTGGTATTATTAACTACTCATTGAAATACCGTAATAATTTTGAATGCCCCAAATTAAGGTGAGAATCAGTTATCGCGAGACCTACATAAAACTTTGACGTGACCTGTTTTCGTTTGCGGCAATTTCATTTTAGATAACCTCCAGGCAAACTGAACGGTCGTTCGCCTCAAATTTGCAAGCCTGCATGTCAATTCAGCATTTTACATCGCCACTCAGATGACATCATATATGTAGACACAATTAACTCAGATTCCATATTTTTAATCAGTCTACTCATATGACGTCATATGAGGATTTGCGACGGAAATAGCTGGACAGCCAGTGGAGGTATTATTTATTTATTTCTCGGCTTATTTATTATGCGATAGTTATGGGACTTGGATCATTGTGTTCATAATAGGGGTGGCTTTCCGATAGTGTTTTGTTGTATTCATCAGGATAGCAATCCTTTAATTAGCAGTACTGTTCCCTTGGCATTAAACACACTGGATCTACATAGTGGCATGCTCTCTGCATATATACATGTACTAGTAACTTGCCCCATTATCGTTCCTGGAAATAACCGTCTGGTTACAGTCAATGGCGGGCCGAAAATGTCCAAATGACCAATGCATGTTTGTTTGAGCCTGCCAGTGTCATTATGACCGATGCCGATTTACCATGAACAGGTAGAAACGCTATGGTAGCTGGGTAGGGTAGTTGCGAGATTTATTGAATCAATTTTCCATTTCTCATTCAAATATGGCCAAAGAATTTACTCAATTGAGTTCTTTCTTCAAATAAACAAATTGCTCGACATGGTATGACTTTCAAATAGTACGCACCGCCTGGTTACATAAACAAATCTTGGCGAGTTTTGTGTTTTTCAGTGTTTGATTTTTGTTGGGTGTTTACAAATTACTGGGGCTCATTATAATTAAATGTTGTATTTGTCTTGCTGGCTATTTTTAGAACAGAAACCTCAGGCATAATCAGACTGTAGCCAACGGGAGAAGTGTATCTTATTATTACTCTCCATCAAGGCAAATGCCATTTCCCTTTACATATTTTGCAGCAATAAACCACTTTATTATGCCTATTGACAAATATACCCAAATCTTGCATGTATTTTTGTCACAGAAAAAGGTGTTTATAGTGTTGGAATTGGGTTTTATAAAAATGATGTTGCTGTTGTAATTGTGGCTTGGAAGAGATAGACCATCTTTAATACATAACACAACACTCACCCTTCCCAAGTACATGTACAGCAATGCCATTGTCAAGCTCTTGTATCCCTTTCTTGTAATATTCGATAGCAAGCTGCTTTTTGCCTGGAAAATTTGATAAAATCCTGGTGTATTCAGGTTGTTTTTGAAAATTACTCAAAGTAGCCAGAGAAGTTTATATGGTTAAATGTATACAATCAGCCCTTTTAATTCAGATTGTTTGGCTTCGGCAATCTGCTACGGCAACCCTTTATCGTGGCCCAGTTTGCTTCAGCAAATGGCTTCGGCATTGCTGATTGCCGTAGCCAATTATGAGGGCTGTACAATGTATGTATAATAATCACTAGAAATTTTGTAGAGTGTGGTTATAGGAGATAATCCTGATTGTGATACATCAAGTGACGTCACATGGCATGTGATAATATAAAATACAATACAATACAAAATGATGTCAGCTGCTTAAAACTTTCTTAAATCTCTTTTGTGTCATGTAATTGAACCAATAATTTCATATTCGATTGGGGCTTGTCAGGTATGAGCATTGACATGCTACTATAACCATTTCAGACTATTTGAACGAAGATAATAACTTCTTTTTACACTGCAGCAATGATGCATATTGGGCTCAGGTTAAAAAAAAAATTATGTTGTGGTTCGGGTTACATGCCAGAAAAAAATACGGTAGGTACATGTAGATAGACTTTTTGTTTTATTGTTTTTAAACTGAATACCTCTCTAAACCGAACAGAAGGGCCAGTCAGAAGGGTGTTCGGTTTGGAGAGGTTTTACTGTATCAAGCAAACGATATCAATAGTGCTGTGAGTAGATGAGCAAAATGTGTTTCTGTGAAGCTCAGTGTTAGGTTGGTCCAGTAAAAGTAAATTCCTGCCGTTATCTTGAACTGAGGGAATGGACTTAAATCACATTAAAAATTTAGCTCGATTTATTCAATAAAGTACCAAATAAAATATAAATAATAATAGATAAAACATGGTATAATAAAAATAAAAAACATGGTATATTAAGACATAATACATGAATAGTATAGATAAGACAGGGAACATGGAAACAATAACTTTTATGGTGACAAAATTTAATGAGAACCAGTGAAGGATCCAGGGATTTTTTGGGGACACCTGTTTTCGGTCAATGATATGCCAGATGCATATCCCGAAGGCCTGAGCGGGGGCAGGTTCGGGAGGCTGTGTCCCCCCCCTGATATCTATAGAGATTCTTCCCAGAAAATTTGTGAAAATCCAATGCATTGAGAGCAAATCTAGGGCTCTCCAAGTCAGTATAATTAACAAGTGCAAATGCACAAAGAAGGGTTACAACTCCAAAGATTGAGATATCTTAGGCAAGAGCCTGACACGTTTCCTCGCTAGTGCGAGTCATCGGAGGCAATGAATGGCCGTGTGGTCAGCCTTATATACCCTACCCCAGGGGTGACGTCATCTCCTGCTCCGTGATTGGTCAGATATATCGATTGTTTCCAATTGGTTGAAAGGTAGACCGCCATTGGTCACGTGGTGGTCAAGTGTAGACCGCCAGGGTTGAACTCGGGGGGTTAAAGTAGACCGCCAATGTGTAGACCGCCAGGTCGCCGCCAGCGATTTTTGTACATCAATAGTAGACCGCCAGTGATTTGTGTAGACTGCCAGGTCTGTGGTCTACCTCAGTAGGTAGACCGCCAATGATTTTAGTAGACCGCCAGGTAGTATTGGCAGCCCCTAGTGATCGGGTTGGGCCAAATTTAGATCACTGATCAGGGGGGGGGGTGAACAAATGCCGGGGTGGGTGGGTGGTTAAAGCCACCAACAAGCAATTTTTTGTCCGCAACTAAAAAAAAATATTCCTGCTTGTTTTTTAGTGTTTTGGCAATGAGTTGGGCTTCAAAACCACTTTGAATGAGAGAAATAATGTAATTCTAACTGGTAAACTGACTGCAGGCAGTTATCGTGTTGTATTTTGTTGCAAGATGGCCACTGGCAGCCATGTTTTTTTGGCCGAATGACCTCAAAATGACTCATTCCTATTTACATGTCCATGTTAACATCCATGATAAATAGTATGCACAGAAATTCATATACAGCTGTTTACAGTGAATTTCCCCCGCAAATCTCTGTTTTAGTGTTAAAAGGGGGGGTGGGTGTCCAAAAATGGTCGGAAAAAACTGCCGAAAACGGAAATAAATTTGGCGGTGGGGGTGGGTGGGTACAAAAAATGATCGAAAGGGAAAAAATGCCACACGTGCCTGAATTTTTTTTCCGACCCCCCCCAGACCGCCAGTGATTTGTGTAGACTGCCAGGTCTGTGGTCTACCTCAGTAGGTAGACCGCCAATGATTTTAGTAGACCGCCAGGTAGTATTGGCAGCCCCTAGTGATCGGGTTGGGCCAAATTTAGATCACTGATGAGTCATTTTAGATAATATGGTGACCAGTACGGAGTCAGGCTCTTGCCTAAGATATCTCAATCTTTGGAGTTGTAACCCTTCTTTGTGCATTTGCACTTGTTAATTATTCTGTTACTCACCTATCCAAAGATTGTGATGGCTAACAACCTTACATCCACAGAATCGAGCGTCAGCATGCCTAGTGAATCCAGTTCACTATTCAGCTTGACCGATAATTACTCTGCCACAACAGTTGTGCGTCAGAGAGATTCACGAAAAAGGAACATTAGTGGTGTTTCCACGACGGAAGATAATGGACCAAAACGTCCCAGAAAATATGATCTCAAAATCAGAGACATCGTTGTCCGCTACTTAAAGTGTCCCACAGGTGCAGAAAACTTTTTTCTGATCCAACATTACTGCCCATAGAAAAAATCCCAACTTGAAGGATATTCTGGTCAGAGCAAGGATCCCTAACCAATCACATGTTTGTGGGACCTTCATAAAAGGACACCACAATAGCTGACCACTTCCGTATAACAAAACACCCAGTCAACTTAAAACACCAAGTTATATATGTCCTGAAAACTGACCCAGAGACATATTCCTTAAAAATGAAGAGGAAATCAGCGGAGATCAACTGGATGTACCGACTGAGAATGCTTCAACCATTCGGGATGAATAAGAAAGACTTCTAGAAATAGATTGTTTATTATGCTCTCCAAGTCAGTATTTTGAATTTTACTGAGACGTCAATTTGATCAAGTTTCTCATTCCCAACAGTAACTTTGGAATTTTTTATATATGTATGGGATTGGAAATGCTTATAAGTTATTATCAGATATCTATTGGATCAATGGATTATGCAACCGGTAATGATGCTTGAAATGAGACTTACTGTTATCACTCGAATTCATATAAATCGAGCAAAATTTTTAATGTGATTTAAGTCCATTCCCTCAGTTCAACATATCGGCAGGAATTGACTTTTACTGGACCAACCTAACACTGAGCTTCACAAAAACACATTTTGCTCATCTACTCACAGCACTATTGATATCGTTTGCTTGATACAGTAAAACCTCTCCAAACCAAACACCTTTCGGACTGGCCCTTCTGTTCGGTTTAGAGAGGTATTCAGTTTATAGAAAATCGCACTACGATCAGAATGTATTGACGTCGTTACTATGAGTTGTTGAAGCACAACCAACTCATTATTGATTATATTAACTTTATTCAATAAAGTACCAAATAAAATATAAATAATAATAGATAAAACATGGTATAATAAAAATAAACAAGAGGTGGCATCAGAGATGCTGTGTCTCGTTTTCGGTGGCTTACCGCCGGTGGCTACCGCCAATTGGTGTGCATCAGTATCGGTAGACTAATTAATAGGTAAAATCGAAAAATGACTAATTAAGGGCCATAACTCTATCAAATTTTATCGGGCCAGGCTGGTTTTCGAACTCGTCCGAAATATTCTTGGCAAGTACGTCTATTCCAAATTTTAAACAAATCGGAGGACGTTTGTTGAAGTTATCGCGCTAACGAGCTAAAAATTCACGAAAAATTACTAATTAAGGGCCATAACTCTATCAAATTTTATTGGGCCAGGCTTGTTTTCGAACTCGTCCAGGATATTATTGGAAGACACTTATATACCAAATTTTAGTTGAATCGGATGACGTTTGTTGAAGTTATCGCGCTAACGAGCTCAAAATTCGTACAAAAAGACTACTTAAGGACCATAACTTTATCAAATTTTATCGGACCTGGCCGGTTTTCGAACTCGACCGAGATATTCTTGGGAGACACCTATACACCAAATTTCAATCAAATCGGATAACGTTTGTTGAAGTTATCGCGCTAACGAGGTGAAAAGTGACTAATTAAGGGCCATAACTCCATCAAATTTTATCAGACCAGGCCGGTTTTCGAACTCGTCCGAGATATTCTTGGGAGACACCTATATACCAAATATCAATCAAATTGGATAATGTTTGTTGAAGTTATCGTGTTAACGAGCTGATAATTCGTGAAAAATGACTAATTAAGGGCCATAACTCTATCAAATTTTATTGGACCAGGCCGGTTTTCGTACTCGTCCGAGATATTCATGGGAGACACCTATATACCAAATTTCAATCGAAGTTGTTGCGCTAACGGGCCTAAAATCAGTGAAAAATGGCAAAGGGCCATAACTCTGTAATAATTTACTAATAAATGTGCAGACGAACCCGATTTTTTGTCTGCAGCTTACGTGCATGGATATGTACTCACACACCAAAAAAAATCCGTCAATAAACGGTTGAGTTATAAGCAAAACAGGGCCTGCCGCCGTCCCTCATCAAACTATAAGTCGAGTTTTGGAAAAAAACTTGACTAAAAACATGGTATATTAAGACATAATACATGTATAGTATAGATAAGACAGGGAACATGGAAACAATAACTTTTATGGTGATTTGTGGTTTTTGAAAACGTCGCTGACAAAATTTATGGAGAACCAGTGAAGGATCCAGGGATTTTTTGGGGACACCTGTTTTCGGTCAATGATATGCCAGATGCATATCCCGAAGGCCTGAGCGGGGGCAGGTTCGGGAGGCTGTGCCCCCCCCCCAATTTCACTTGAATTTGATTGATATACTGAAGTCTGAAGGCTGAATGATAACAAATATGAACTCAAAATATTTGAAGTTTTCAGAGATGAAAGCTAAACATACTTTATACTAGTAGTATAATTCCACACTTTTGGTGCGGGAGGTTTTAATTATATAATTAATAGGTGCGGGCGGGTTAGGGGAAACAAAGGTATTTTTTTTAGGCCTTAGCGGTATTGTTGAAGTGAGGAAATGGACTTAAATCACATTAAACAGTTAGCTCGATTTAGCTATGTGAGCTCAAATGAGCTATTGAGCTAATTTGGCACCTGCGCCCGACCTGTTAAACTCTTTTAATTTGGCAAAAAGAATGATTTTATCTTGACAGAGTTGTAGATCAGTGAGTTATTTATAGGAAACAGGTGACATAGTCATGTCACTATGCCCCACTTTTTGTGGTAGTGTGTCTATTTCCCGATGTACTTTCAAATTTGAGTGGGCTGCACAATGTCATTGTTATTTGCTAAATAGTGAGAATAAACTGTTGTGATTTTAAATATGAATGTATTAAACAGATATTTAAATATGCCCTGTAACACCCGAAATAAAGTGACACAAAATTAAATTGTCACAGAGAGGGTACTTCCTGTCGATAATTCGGAGAGTTTGTTGATAACACCATGGTGTCGCCATGCATTTCTCTAGGCTGTCACATGACTAGTTCATGCCATGAATCTCTACTATGCCTAACGCCCATAGACATCATATTCCACCAGTACAAAACCTTGGAACTTTTTTAGTGATGTAACGATAAGGGGGTTATCGGTAAAAGCCGGTAGCCGATATTTAAAAAAAAATTATCTGCCGATTCGTTACAGACACGTCTTGTATGTGAAAAAAGCTTAGAAGAAACAGAACAAATTTCTGTATCAATTTGAATTTGTCTTTTAAATTGCAAAGCATTAACGGCAAAGAACGGATAACCTGTTCGCAAAAACGGTTTAGCTTACATTCCCCAAATCCTGGCAAAACGATTTAACATTTCGTTGCATTCAATTGATTCAAAATGAAAAGATTTCCTCAATATTTGTTTGATTCCGAAGTTAAACTTGCATTTAATAACACCCGCAATGTACCGCAGATTGTTGACATTTTCTTTGCCCATGTCATGACGACAGATACAAATCCCGCCCATCGAGCACTCTGATTGGATCGGATGGTTCCATCAAACAAGTATGTCACCTCCTCTATCTGCAGCCATCGTATACCAGAACGTCAATCAATTTGAATCAAAGGCATTTAAACACACCCAGTTAAATATTGGTAACATGTGATGTTTCTGTCTCCTGCAGACAATGATACATTGTCGCAAGTTTCCAGGCCTTGGTGATTTTAGCGTTTGATGTACCGCCAAACAGGGGCAAACTTAATATTTTGTGACTGTGACATCAAACAATTCACACACACCTGATCCCCGGCACATTGTGACCTCCTGTTCACCCTTGTATTTTGCACTGAACAGGACTCAACAAGATCTCAACATGCGCGTTATTGTAATTGTATACAGTTTTTTAAAACTTTTAATTATTAAGCACAGGGAAATACAGTACGTAATTACGGTAATTGAAATGTGTATTTGGGTCATGAGTGTACCAGCAGTCTCAAGTGACCAAGTTGATGTTGTTATGATGCTATGCTGGGTACAGCACCGTGTGTGAGGGCGGTCTGACCCGTGCGAAAAATAGTCGATACTAGTATTGTTCTGGAAATTCCCGTCATTCATTTAATATCAAAGAAGGAATTGGTGTCACAACGTTCACAAAGGACGCGACATGTATCGGTTGACGATATCGGTCGGGAGACTAACTTTTGCCGATACCGATACTATGTTTCTGCACATCGACCAACCCTAAAAATAACCGCCGACCCTAAACTTTTTATTGATATTATTTTTTTTTTACTGTTTTTGCCACCAAAGCTCATTAATATTGATGATCATTAGTGTGCAATACGCATGGTTTCTAACTTATCCCTGTGAAAAGTGATCATGAAGTGATAGCTGGCTCAAAAGTTAAAATCCCAGGTGTGTGATGGGTGGTGGATTGATGGGCATGATTCTTGTGATTTTAATTTCCTGAGAGTGGACATCAGGCCTTCTTTATGCCTTGTTTGGGACTTATGGAAGATAGGAACACTATCAACAGACATGGTGGGTGTGTATCTGTATACATGTATATAAAGAGGTATAGGTATGTTAGGGGTATAGCTACTGTTTCCAAAAACCAGGCATGCTAGGTTGGGTGTATTGACTACCTCCAGACAATGGGATGTAGTCGTCACAATACAAGTACTGGTATAATGGCACTATTATGGGTAAGGTTCTTATAAAATGTTATTGACATCCAATTGACCAGTTGCATACCAAGTTTATAGCCAAAATCATGAAAATGTGGTATGTGAATAATAAATGCCCGCATAAAACAAGTTTGATCTTCATTCAATCTTAATGTATATTTCCACTGTGTTGTTCAAGTAAAACATTCTCGACAACATGAGTTGGCACTTCGGTTGAGATAGTTCAATATTTCGGCAGTTTGATAAAAAAAATCAAAATAAATAAAAAATACAAATTTTCCCTACTATACCTACCTACCCTAATCTTTTCGCTCCGTTAGTGGAAACATACAATCTGTTTTTTTTGGCCTTATTATCTGTTCCTTAATAATGTACTTCACTGTAGGTGAATGTCCAAACTCAAAATTGCATGCTTTTCACTGATTTTGTGAGCAGATATCGCAACTGGAACTTGCATGAAATAATAACTCGGTCTGACATTCAGATTCCATCTTGTCGATATGAGTATTGTAATTCGGCTGTTCAAAAAACTTGAAGGCCAGACTCAGACAAAGACGCCGCCACTGACATGAGCAGCACTATGGGCATGTGCAAGTCGTGCAACCACCACATCATAATTTGTATTACTTTCAAGTTTCAATTACAATGCTGCAATCTTGGAAAAAAGTATTCACACTGTAAGTGTAAAACCATACGTGTTGAGTTGTGTGATTTATCAGGTTTAAGATAACCCTAGGCCTAGATCATGCCATGAATCTCTACTCTGGCTAACGCCCGTAGAGATCATATTCCACTAGTACAAAACCTAGGAACTTTTTGAAGTTTTCACAGGGAACCTTATAAAGTCGAAACAATAATGCGAGGAATATATTTCTTAGTTTTTATCTGTTCCTTAATAATGTACTTCACTGTAGGTGAATTTCCCCAATGCAAAATTGCATGCTTTTCTGTGGTATTTGTGAGTCGATATCGCAATAAACAATGAATGAATGAACCAGGAGAAAGTCCACAATTATAAGCCACGCAAAGCAAAATCACTCGTAATTTTATTTAAATTGTGAAAGTTATTAAGGAACACATATTAACTAAGAAATATATTCCCCGCGTTATTTTTTTCGACTTTATGAGGTTCCCTGTCAAAACTTCAAAAAGTTCTAAGGTTTTGTACATGTACTGGTGGAATATGATCTCGACGCCTACGGGCATTAGCCAGAGTAGATATTCATGGCATGATCTAAGATAACCCTTCTCACTCTCAATCTCAGTGTAATTCACTACTAATTGCACGAGCACTTCGTGCAGTTATCGCAGACACGCGCACACAATAGCGCTCCATTTTTTTTTATTTTGCCAAAATTAAAGTGCACCCCAAAATAGAAGGTCTTATGTCCAGTAACCGTATATAGTATTAGTAATATGCATTATCTGACTAAGTCTAAATCCTAATTAGTAAATTACCAGTTTCTTCTTCATCAATTTTTAAAGCTTTTGAAATGTATTCAAAAGCTTTTCTGTGGTGTGATTTCTGTTTCGATAAGGCAGGAGATCCAGGCCCCACTCTATACATTGAGGGATCATTCATAGCCGCTGATTCCGCATCACAAGGTCCCCGTCTGTAACCGACAGTTATCGTCCCAACACCACCGTTCTCTCTGCGTATGCGACAGGCCAAAAATCCAATCACGATCCAAAGTTGATAAGCGACTGAGCGGATTACTGCGAAAATAAGCAATACTGGAGCTGCTACAACGTGGAAATTCCTTCTATGTACAGACTCGTATCCTCTTGTTGTCTTTCTTTCTTTATTATCAGCCCGTTTACGGCCGCAAAACCGGCCTTGTGACTGTCGCTGCATAACATCGATTTACATAACATTCCGCCATTTTCCAAAATAGTGCGCAATGAATCATGGGAAATTGGAAAAACCATGGGCATATCGAAATTGTAGAATGAGATTTATCATTTTTTTAAACGGAACGAAATTAAATGAAGTAAATTTACGTTATTGATATCTCTTCACATGGCCCACCACACACAATAATAGGACAGCCGTTGTCCGGTGTATATGACCCGATATGTTATAGGTAAGGATTAAAGTCATTAATCAGCACCGTGCCCGCGGCGTTATGACAAGGAAATCGTATTTAAGCTGATTATGGGATGACATGTGGGGTATGGAAATTATACTGTAATAATAGATTTATGGCGATTACGCATACATGTACAATGCATAATGGTATTTTTACGCATAATATGTTAAGACAAATAATTTCTCAACCACTTCCTACAATCGTTTCCGATGTCCTTATGACCAGTATACACAGCAACTTTAATATCACTATAATATTAATCTCATATATATTTGTATAAGGGTCCTGCCCTCATAAGCCCAGCTTTTGTGGGGTCCTGTTGTATATAACATGTTATTATTCTATATTATCAAATAAAAACTTATTGAATTGAATTAACAATAACCATTTGAATGTACAGACATGTGGGCCTACCCACAAAAAATTGGGCCGTAACAATAACCAGTGCATGTGCATCGTTACCACACTATTTCTTGGGTAACCACTATCAAGGTGTTGTTGTGAATTTAACACTTGTCACAAGGACATTAGGATATATATCTTTATTGCCTCCAATTGTGGAGATTGATTGCTGGACAATATTTACATAATAGTTTCAATAGATAAATATACATAATAGTGCATACCGTACTATATAAGTACTGCCAATAGCGTTTACCATATATCTCACAACCGTGTGAGCGCAACAATAACCAAGTGGATGTTTCGGAGAGAAGAAAGAAAAAAATATATACGAAACAATACACAAAGTCTAAAAAACAAACATGCACTGCGTATGTCCTAAGCGACAGACATGAAGATGGATTGTTGCACATGGTCACACGAAGGAGGCTGGTGACCACTTGCGTGTGAGCTATGATGCATAGGCTATATAGTATATATGAGAGGTGATATCATCTTCCTTGAATAAGACCTAAGTTAATAAGTTTGGAAGACTTGAGAAGAAAGGCCCGCTTAGGATTATTGTGAGTATAATAGGTCAGCATCTTGCCAAGAACATAAGAACATAAACATAAGAACATAAACAAATCAATACCAAACATATCTTGCCAAGAACATAAGAACATAAGAACATAAGCATCTTGCCAAGAACATAAGCATCTTGCCAAGAACATAAGAACATAAACATAAGAACATAAACAAATCAATACCAAACATATCTATGATAATCATCCAATACCTATACCATATAGAGCATGAGAAACTGCACTACTACACCCGAATAGTGCGACGAAGCTCGCTATTGTATACAGTGAACCACATACCATACAAGTCAGATTGTTATCGTATGTCGTCTTGTTCAGCAGAGACGCGAGATGTTTCAGCTCTGTCGATATCCGTGGGTTGAGTTTTAATAAGGACCAGATGCTCTAGCACCGGAGAGGGCTAGTGTCGATGGAGCGGAAGACAGAGAGTCTCACGTCTTCGCGGGTAGATAAGTCCCAATCTTCTGAGTATAGTGAGTTTACCGCTATCCTAGCTTACAATTAAATTCCATTTCCTCTTGGCAGGGAAAACTCCATAGTCAAGGAAGTCATGTAGGTACATTAGAAGGTCATATTTTGTAAGGACTGAAAGAATATCTGACACGAAACCTGATGATCGCATCCCGAACATGGTGTGTTGATAGCAATTGTTCTGAATGCGTCGTGTTTTGCAGGTAGATGTATCAAGTTCCCCATAAAACATAACTTCCTGATGCATGTGCATGTCGCATTCGAGTGGCCGAATTCCCATTAGGGCGAGAGCTACAGACGTCGGTGTCCTCGTTGGCAATCCTTGTATACGTGCTTAACACATGTACGTAGCGATTTCTCAAGTTCATTGATAATAGACTTGCCAGGCGAATAGAGTAACTCAGATCCATACATGGCTTTAGGCAGCGCAATGGTGCGAAGAAGATTGGCATATGTTACTGGCGTACACGCTTGGAGGCATCTTTTCCAGCGAGCGATAAGTATGATTTCCTCAACTTTTGTGACATCAGTTCAGCGCGGTTGGATGCACTGTTATACTTGGTTTGCATCATACCTAGATGACAGCATTCTGTTGACTCATTTATGGTGACTCCGTTAACGGACCAGGATCTGTTTGATTCGGTATATTCTGACCTGGATTCGCTAAAGACAACGATAACACTTTTGGTAGGAGAAAATTTAAAGCTCCAACGTCTGCTGTATGAAACACACAAAGAAATCAGTTCATCTAGACCAAATTTTGTCAGCGAGATTAGGGCGATGTCATCAGCCGCTGTCGGTGAGCTACATGGTATGCGGTTAATCTGCATGCCAAATCCAGACCGTTCGAGTGCGACAAGGAGCTCATCTATGTACACTAAATAGAAATGAAAGTGTCAATGACACTGTAGCTCAACTTGGAAAGGGAATAATTTAATATATTACAGTCAATGGAGCGATTAGGAATGTGGAAAGTTGAATGTCTAATACTAGTTTATAGACATGAAGAGAAAAGTAAAATCCAAGATGGCTGCTGGCGGCCATGTTTTCGGCCGAATGACCCCAAAATGAGTCGTTCCCATCTACATGTCATCGTTAACATCAATGACAAATTTTATGACGATCAGACTAAAGGTACGACCTGTAGCCCATGCTATAGAATTTAGTCATACAAAGAGTAAAATCCAAGATGGCTGCTGGCGGCCATGTTTTTTGGCCGATTGACCCCAAAATGACTTGTTCCAATCTACATGTCATTGTTAACATCCATGACAAATTTGATGATGATCAGACTAAAGGTACGACCTGTAGCCCGTGCTAAAGAATTTAGTCATACAAAGAGTAAAATCCAAGATGGCTGCTGGCGGCCACGTTTTTTCCGCCAAATGACCCCAAAATTACTCGTTCCCATCTACATATCAACATTAACATCCAGGACAAATTTCATGATGATCAGACGAATAGTACGACCTGTGGCCCGTGCTAATGGATTAAATTTTGAAATCCAAGATGGCCGCTGGCGGCCATGTTTTTTGTCCGAATGACCCCAAAATGACTCGTTCCCATTTACATTCCAATTTCAACAGCCATGAAAAATTTATGATGATCAGACTGAAGGTACGACCTGTAGCCCGTGCTAAAGGATTTAGTCATACAAAGAGTAAAATCCAAGATGGCTGCTGGCGGCCATCTTTTTTGGCCGAATGACCCCAAAATGACTCGTTCCCATCTACATGTCATTATTAACATTCATGAAAAATTTTATGCTGATCAGACTAAAGATACAACCTGTAGCCCGTGCTAAAGGATTTAGTCATACAAAGAGTAAAATCCAAGATGGCTGCTGGCGACCATGTTTTTTGGCCGATTGACCCCAAAATTACCCGTTCCCATCTACATGTCATTGTTAACATCCATGACAAATTTTATGATGATCAGACTAAAGGTACGACCTGCAGCCCGTGATAAAGAATTTAGTCATACAAAGAGTAAAATCTAAGATGGCTGCTGGTGGCCATGTTTTTTGGCCGAATGACCCCAAAATTACTCGTTCCCATCTACATGTAAATATTATCATCCATGACAAATTTCATGATGATCAGACGAACAGTGCGACCTGTGGCCCGTGCTAATGGATTGAATTTTGAAAACAAAGATGGCCACTGGCGGCCATGTTTTTTGTCCGAATGACCCCAAAATGACTCGTTCCCATCTACATTCCAATTTCAACAACCATGATAAATTTCATGATTATCAGACTAAAGGTACGACCTGTAGCCCGTGCTAAAGGATTTAGTCATACAAAGAGTAAAATCCAAGATGGCTGCTGACGGCCATGTTTTTTGGCCGAATGACCCCAAAATGACTCGTTCCCATCTACATGTCATTATTAACATTCTTGACAAATTTTATGATGATCAGACTAAAAGTAGGACCTGTAGCCCGTGCTAAAGGATTTAGTCATGCAAAGAGTAAAATCCAAGACGGCTGCTGGCGGCCATGTTTTTTGGCCGATTGACCCCAAAATGACTCGTTCCAATCTACATGTCATTGTTAACATCCATGACAAATTTCATGATGATCAGACTAAAGGTACCACCTGTAGCCCGTGCTAAAGAATGTAGTCATACAAAGAGTAAAATCCAAGATGGCTGCTGGCGGCCATATTTTTCGGCCGAATGACCCCAAAATTACTCGTTCCCATCTACATGTCAATATTAACATCCATGACAAATTTCATGACGATCAGACGAACAGTGCGACCTGTGGCCCGTGCTAATGGATTAAATTTTGAAATCCAAGATGGCCGCTGGCGGCCATGTTTTTTGTCCGAATGACCCCAAAATGACTCGTTCCCATCTACATTCCAATATCAACAGCCATGACAAATTTTATAATGATCAGACTAAAGGTACGACCTGTAGCCCGTGCTAAAGGATTTAGTCATACAAAGAGTAAAATCCAAGATGGCTGCTGACGGCCATGTTTTTTGGCCGAATGACCCCAAAATGACTCGTTCCCATCTACATGTCATTATTAACATTCTTGACAAATTTTATGATGATCAGACTAAAAGTAGGACCTGCAGCCCGTGATAAAGAATTTAGTCATACAAAGAGTAAAATCTAAGATGGCTGCTGGTGGCCATGTTTTTTGGCCGAATGACCCCAAAATTACTCGTTCCCATCTACATGTAAATATTATCATCCATGACAAATTTCATGATGATCAGACGAACAGTGCGACCTGTGGCCCGTGCTAATGGATTGAATTTTGAAAACAAAGATGGCCACTGGCGGCCATGTTTTTTGTCCGAATGACCCCAAAATGACTCGTTCCCATCTACATTCCAATTTCAACAACCATGATAAATTTCATGATTATCAGACTAAAGGTACGACCTGTAGCCCGTGCTAAAGGATTTAGTCATACAAAGAGTAAAATCCAAGATGGCTGCTGACGGCCATGTTTTTTGGCCGAATGACCCCAAAATGACTCGTTCCCATCTACATGTCATTATTAACATTCTTGACAAATTTTATGATGATCAGACTAAAAGTAGGACCTGTAGCCCGTGCTAAAGGATTTAGTCATGCAAAGAGTAAAATCCAAGACGGCTGCTGGCGGCCATGTTTTTTGGCCGATTGACCCCAAAATGACTCGTTCCAATCTACATGTCATTGTTAACATCCATGACAAATTTGATGATGATCAGACTAAAGGTACCACCTGTAGCCCGTGCTAAAGAATGTAGTCATACAAAGAGTAAAATCCAAGATGGCTGCTGGCGGCCATATTTTTCGGCCGAATGACCCCAAAATTACTCGTTCCCATCTACATGTCAATATTAACATCCATGACAAATTTCATGACGATCAGACGAACAGTGCGACCTGTGGCCCGTGCTAATGGATTAAATTTTGAAATCCAAGATGGCCGCTGGCGGCCATGTTTTTTGTCCGAATGACCCCAAAATGACTCGTTCCCATCTACATTCCAATTTCAACAACCATGATAAATTTCATGATTATCAGACTAAAGGTACGACCTGTAGCCCGTGCTAAAGGATTTAGTCATACAAAGAGTAAAATCCAAGATGGCTGCTGACGGCCATGTTTTTTGGCCGAATGACCCCAAAATGACTCGTTCCCATCTACATGTCATTATTAACATTCTTGACAAATTTTATGATGATCAGACTAAAAGTAGGACCTGCAGCCCGTGATAAAGAATTTAGTCATACAAAGAGTAAAATCTAAGATGGCTGCTGGTGGCCATGTTTTTTGGCCGAATGACCCCAAAATTACTCGTTCCCATCTACATGTAAATATTATCATCCATGACAAATTTCATGATGATCAGACGAACAGTGCGACCTGTGGCCCGTGCTAATGGATTGAATTTTGAAAACAAAGATGGCCACTGGCGGCCATGTTTTTTGTCCGAATGACCCCAAAATGACTCGTTCCCATCTACATTCCAATTTCAACAACCATGATAAATTTCATGATTATCAGACTAAAGGTACGACCTGTAGCCCGTGCTAAAGGATTTAGTCATACAAAGAGTAAAATCCAAGATGGCTGCTGACGGCCATGTTTTTTGGCCGAATGACCCCAAAATGACTCGTTCCCATCTACATGTCATTATTAACATTCTTGACAAATTTTATGATGATCAGACTAAAAGTAGGACCTGTAGCCCGTGCTAAAGGATTTAGTCATGCAAAGAGTAAAATCCAAGACGGCTGCTGGCGGCCATGTTTTTTGGCCGATTGACCCCAAAATGACTCGTTCCAATCTACATGTCATTGTTAACATCCATGACAAATTTGATGATGATCAGACTAAAGGTACCACCTGTAGCCCGTGCTAAAGAATGTAGTCATACAAAGAGTAAAATCCAAGATGGCTGCTGGCGGCCATATTTTTCGGCCGAATGACCCCAAAATTACTCGTTCCCATCTACATGTCAATATTAACATCCATGACAAATTTCATGACGATCAGACGAACAGTGCGACCTGTGGCCCGTGCTAATGGATTAAATTTTGAAATCCAAGATGGCCGCTGGCGGCCATGTTTTTTGTCCGAATGACCCCAAAATGACTCGTTCCCATCTACATTCCAATATCAACAGCCAGATTAGGGCGATGTCATCAGCCGCTGTCGGTGAGCTACATGGTATGCGGTTAATCTGCATGCCAAATCCAGACCGTTCGAGTGCGACAAGGAGCTCATCTATGTACACTAAATAGAAATGAAAGTGTCAATGACACTGTAGCTCAACTTGGAAAGGGAATAATTTAATATATTACAGTCAATGGAGCGATTAGGAATGTGGAAAGTTGAATGTCTAATACTAGTTTATAGACATGAAGAGAAAAGTAAAATCCAAGATGGCTGCTGGCGGCCATGTTTTCGGCCGAATGACCCCAAAATGAGTCGTTCCCATCTACATGTCATCGTTAACATCAATGACAAATTTTATGACGATCAGACTAAAGGTACCACCTGTAGCCCGTGCTAAAGAATGTAGTCATACAAAGAGTAAAATCCAAGATGGCTGCTGGCGGCCATATTTTTCGGCCGAATGACCCCAAAATTACTCGTTCCCATCTACATGTCATTGTTAACATCCATGACAAATTTGATGATGATCAGACTAAAGGTACGACCTGTAGCCCGTGCTAAAGAATTTAGTCATACAAAGAGTAAAATCCAAGATGGCTGCTGGCGGCCACGTTTTTTCCGCCAAATGACCCCAAAATTACTCGTTCCCATCTACATATCAACATTAACATCCAGGACAAATTTCATGATGATCAGACGAATAGTACGACCTGTGGCCCGTGCTAATGGATTAAATTTTGAAATCCAAGATGGCCGCTGGCGGCCATGTTTTTTTGTCCGAATGACCCCAAAATGACTCGTTCCCATTTACATTCCAATTTCAACAGCCATGAAAAATTTATGATGATCAGACTGAAGGTACGACCTGTAGCCCGTGCTAAAGGATTTAGTCATACAAAGAGTAAAATCCAAGATGGCTGCTGGCGGCCATCTTTTTTGGCCGAATGACCCCAAAATGACTCGTTCCCATCTACATGTCATTATTAACATTCATGAAAAATTTTATGCTGATCAGACTAAAGATACGACCTGTAGCCCGTGCTAAAGGATTTAGTCATACAAAGAGTAAAATCCAAGATGGCTGCTGACGGCCATGTTTTTTGGCCGAATGACCCCAAAATGACTCGTTCCCATCTACATGTCATTATTAACATTCTTGACAAATTTTATGATGATCAGACTAAAAGTAGGACCTGTAGCCCGTGCTAAAGGATTTAGTCATGCAAAGAGTAAAATCCAAGACGGCTGCTGGCGGCCATGTTTTTTGGCCGATTGACCCCAAAATGACTCGTTCCAATCTACATGTCATTGTTAACATCCATGACAAATTTGATGATGATCAGACTAAAGGTACCACCTGTAGCCCGTGCTAAAGAATGTAGTCATACAAAGAGTAAAATCCAAGATGGCTGCTGGCGGCCATATTTTTCGGCCGAATGACCCCAAAATTACTCGTTCCCATCTACATGTCAATATTAACATCCATGACAAATTTCATGACGATCAGACGAACAGTGCGACCTGTGGCCCGTGCTAATGGATTGAATTTTGAAAACAAAGATGGCCACTGGCGGCCATGTTTTTTGTCCGAATGACCCCAAAATGACTCGTTCCCATCTACATTCCAATTTCAACAACCATGATAAATTTCATGATTATCAGACTAAAGGTACGACCTGTAGCCCGTGCTAAAGGATTTAGTCATACAAAGAGTAAAATCCAAGATGGCTGCTGGCGGCCATGTTTTTTGCCCGAATAACCCAAAAATGACTCGTTCCCATCTACATGTCATTGTTAACATCCATGACAAATTTTATGACGATCTCACTAAAGGTACGACCTGTAGCCCGTGCTAAAGGATTTAGTCATACAAAGAGTAAAATCCAAGATGGCTGCTGGCGGCCATCTTTTTTGGCCGAATGACCCCAAAATGACTCGTTCCCATCTACATGTCATTATTAACATTTATGAAAAATATTATGATGATCAGACTAAAGATACAACCTGTAGCCCGTGCTAAAGGATTTAGTCATACAAAGAGTAAAATCCAAGATGGCTGCTGGCGACCATGTTTTTTGGCCGATTGACCCCAAAATTACTCGTTCCCATCTACATGTCATTGTTAACATCCATGACAAATTTTATGATGATCAGACTAAAGGTACGACCTGCAGCCCGTGATAAAGAATTTAGTCATACAAAGAGTAAAATCTAAGATGGCTGCTGGTGGCCATGTTTTTTAGCCGAATGACCCCAAAATTACTCGTTCCCATCTACATGTAAATATTATCATCCATGACAAATTTCATGATGATCAGACAATCAGTACGACCTGTGGCCCGTGCTAATGGATTAAATTTTGAAATCCAAGATGGCCGCTGGCGGCCATGTTTTTTGTCCGAATGACCCCAAAATGACTCGTTCCCATCTACATTCCAATATCAACAGCCATGACAAATTTTATAATGATCAGACTAAAGGTACGACCTGTAGCCCGTGCTAAAGGATTTAGTCATACAAAGAGTAAAATCCAAGATGGCTGCTGACGGCCATGTTTTTTGGCCGAATGACCCCAAAATGACTCGTTCCCATCTACATGTCATTATTAACATTCTTGATAAATTTTATGATGATCAGACTAAAAGTAGGACCTGTAGCCCGTGCTAAAGGATTTAGTCATGCAAAGAGTAAAATCCAAGACGGCTGCTGGCGGCCATGTTTTTTGGCCGATTGACCCCAAAATGACTCGTTCCAATCTACATGTCATTGTTAACATCCATGACAAATTTGATGATGATCAGACTAAAGGTACGACCTGTAGCCCGTGCTAAAGAATTTAGTCATACAAAGACTAAAATCCAAGATGGCTGCTGGCGGACATGTTTTTGGGCCGAATGACCCCAAAATTACTCGTTCCCATCTACATGTCAATATTAACATCCATGACAAATTTCATGACGATCAGACGAACAGTGCGACCTGTGGCCCGTGCTAATGGATTGAATTTTGAAAACAAAGATGGCCACTGGCGGCCATGTTTTTTATCCGAATGACCCCAAAATGACTCGTTCCCATCTACATTCCAATTTCAACAGCCATGATAAATTTCATGATTATCAGACTAAAGGTACGACCTGTAGCCCGTGCTAAAGGATTTAGTCATACAAAGAGTAAAATCCAAGATGGCTGCTGGCGGCCATGTTTTTTGCCCGAATAACCCAAAAATGACTCGTTCCCATCTACATGTCATTGTTAACATCCATGACAAATTTTATGACGATCTGACTAAAGGTACGACCTGTAGCCCGTGCTAAAGGATTTAGTCATGCAAAGAGTAAAATCGAAGATGGCTGCTGGCGGCCATGTTTTTTGGCCGAATGACCCCAAAATTACTCGTTCCCATCTACATGTCAATATTAACATCCATGACAAATTTCATGACGATCAGACGAACAGTAAGGCCTGTAGCCCGTGCTAATGGATTGAACTTTGAAATCTAAGATGGCCGCTGGCGGCCATGTTTTTTTTCCGTATGACCCCAAAATGAATCATTCCGGTACAAATGTTGATGTCAACAGCTATGACAAATTTCATAATGATCCGATCAAAGGTACGACCTGTAGCCTCTATTGTTGACGCGTTACGTACACACGCACACACGCACACACGCACACACGGACGACGGACGACAAAGCCATGGCAATAGCTCAAACTTTACAAAGTAAAGTTGAGCTAAAAAGGAGAGGCAACGGCCCCTTGTCGCGTTCCTTGACATATCTTTAGTGGTTCAGTCAGACAACCTTGGAACATAACACGACATACGTATGCTTTTGAACCAAATCACAAGCGTAACATATCGCTTCTTGAAGTACGAAAGACGACATGTTACAGCTGACGCCTCTCTGAAATCCGTGTTGGAGAGTGTGTGGGAACTGTGCAAAGTTAGGATGATCCAGGAATCTCTCTAGCAGTACACTTTCAAATATTTTGTATATTATCGGCAGTAGTGTTATAGCACGATAACCATCTGGTTTGTCTCGAGGTTTGGGTTCACCTTTATAGAGCGGAATAATTATGCCTCTTTTCATATCATCAGGAATCCATTCAATGTCAACCATTGCATTAAATAAATTGCACAGATTTTTCATTACAGAACGGATTTATATATGAGGAAGTTATTTGCTGACATAAAATAGATGAATCATGCCCGACGTTGTTGCGACTGAGTAGTGAAGAGAGTTCGTCCTCTATGTGATTTCAACACCCCACCGGCTCCCCCTTCTAGCGAAATCTCTTCTGAAGAAATTGAAAAAGTAGTGATGTTATATAATCAACACACAGTGCACTAAATTACCTAGTTACCTGGACCACACGTTACAACATGTTTTCTATAAATAACCAGTTTGAATCGTCACCGTTACCAGTGTGAATCCGCATCGCGGTCACCCCCTTGATTTTAAGACGGGGAATATATATTTCTTTGTTAATAATTGTTTCTCAATAATCTACTTCACAGCAGGGGGTGCAATACCACAGCTCGAGATTACATTGTAGGGTGGACCGTGGCCCCAAGCTAATCTAAATATTCACACCATGCACCGACCCAAAATGGCCGCCGTCCAGAGGGGTTCAAATATGACACCCATGTCATTTGTCGGCCCTTGACCGATTTATGTCAAACAAAAGGTGTTGTAGGGTGTCCCCAAGCCAATCTATATATTCACCCCACCCTGATTTAAAATGGCAATTTCTCGCCCCTTGACCGATTTAGGTAAAACAAAATGTATTGTATAGGGTGACACACAAGTCACTGCAGATATTCATCCACATACCCCACCTCGATCCAAAATGACCGCCGTCAAGAGAGGTTCAAAGGATAGGATACAATACACACATGAATAAAACAATGTCAGTAACAGCCAACAAGGTAATGCTGCATATTGATGGGGGTAACATAGCCCTACCAGACTGTGCTACCCATGATAAAATAGGGCACACATACCATTTCTGACCCCTTGACAGATTTATGTCGAAAAAAGGGTGTTGTATGGTGCCCCCATAGCCAATCTTAATATTCACTCCACTCACCCACCGGTCCAAAATCGTCGACGTTAGAGGGGTTCACATTGGACACGGGTGTCCATGCCATTAAATGTTCTCGACACCTTGATCGACGTAGGTCAAACAAAGGGTGCACTTGTTGTTGTAGGATTACCGCCGACAATCTTTGCACACAAGCCACCTCGAACCAAAATATCCACCGCCCAAGTGGGTTCAAATAGGGTACCCATGCCATTTCTCGGACCCTTGACCGATTTAGGTCAGGCAAAGGGGTTGTACAGGATGGCCCCAAGCCAATCAAAATATTTACCCCCACTCCGATCCAAAATGGCGCCGTCAAGATGGGTTCAAATAGGGTACCCGATTTAGTTCAAACAAAATGTGTTTTAGGTTGGCCCTCAAGTCAATTTAAATATTCATACCACACACCAATTGATTGACCTAAATCGGTCCAGGGACCGAGAAATTGCATGTGTACCCGATTTGAACCCATCTGGACGCGGCCATATTTAATCGGGGTGGGATGAGTTGGGTGAATATTTAGGTTGGCTTGGGGGTCACACTACAACAACCCTTTGTTTGACCTAAATCGGTCAAGGGGCCGAGAAATGGCGTGTGTGCCCTATTTGAAACCCTATGGTTGGCGGCCATTTTGAATCGGCGGGGGGATATTCAGATTGGCTTGGTGGCCACCCTACAACACCTATTGTTTGACATTAATCGGCCAAGGGGTGCCCTATTTGAACCCAATTGGACGGCGGCCATTTTGGATCGGGTAGGCCGGGTGTGTGTGGTGTGTGGAAAGAGAATCGTGCGGCAACCCTAACACCTTTGTTTGAGCTAAATCGGTCAAGGGGCCGAGAAATTTCATAGGTCCCCTATTTGAACCCATCTGGATTGCGGCCATGTTTGATCGGGGTGCATGGGTGTGTGTGTGTAGAATATTTATATTGGCTCGGGGCCACACCACAACACACACTGTTTGACCTAAATCGGTCAAGGGGCCAATAAATGACATTATCAAGACACTCTTTCCACACAACCCACCCGATCCAAACTGGCCACCGTCCAGAAGGGGTCAAATGGGGCACCCATGTCATTTATCGGCCCCTTGAGCGATTTAGGTCACAGTGGGTGTTGTAGGGTGCCCCCCCCCCCCCGAGCCGTACAGACGGGTTCAAATCGGACACACATGCAATTTCTCGGACCCTGGACCGATATATAGGTCAACCAATTGGTGCGTGGTGTGAATATTTAGATTGACCTAAAACGCCCTTTGTTTGACCTAAATCGGTCATGGGGGGCGAGAAATGGCATGGGTTCCCTATTTGAACCCTCTGCATGGACTGTGGCTATTTTGGATCGGGTTGGCGTGTGGAAAGAGTGTCTGGGGGGGGGGGGCACTATACAACACCCTTTTTTTGACCAAAATATAACACTTTTCGAATGATGAATAAGGAATAAGGAATGGAAGTCATATTCGTTTATGCATTAGCGTAAATTGGCTAATATATGTAAATTTGGCCTCACAAAGATAATCACACAATACTTATTTCTTTGGGTATACTACTACTTGGTCTGGTGTCCTGTCAAAATATTCTCCAATGACTTTTCCAGATATCTACATGTAAAGTACATTTGAAAATCATGTTTGCGCTCTAGTTCTAAATTTCACCTTCCGAAATCGAGTTATATCCCTTAATTTAGTTCTAAATCTCAGCTTCAAATATCGAGTTATTTCCCATGACATTATTTCGAGATTGGTTTAAAATGTGTAGAGGATCTCCAACGAGTTATGTTGGGATATAAGATTTTAAGAAACTCCTTTGATAAATTTGATTCACAACGAGTCGTAGACGAGTTGTGAATCAAATTTATCAAAGGAGTTTCATAAAATCTTATATCCTACTATAACGAGTTGAAGATCTTTTATAACACATGAACAAAATAGAGCTTTATGCCTTTTTATCAACTCAAAATCTTTAAAAGAAGCTGAAAATGCATACATGCGCGACATTGGGTGAGACGCCTCACAACCGTAATACGACAGTATTGCGCGCTTTGACTGGCGACGAAAAATATAGTCCCCCCAATTTGCCTCTTTGTTTTAGTGCTTATTTTCGTCAGTGCAACGAACTTGGACAATAATTTAACTTTAATGAACACATCAATCATTTTGCAATGTATGGTGTTGGTCTCATGCGTTGCTTTTCGAAATAGTATTAATCAGCGCGGTAATTTTATTGGCGCGATGCCAAGTATCCCGCGAAGCACGCGCCTATTCATCAATATATGATATATGAAATAAGGAAATAAGTGATGTTTTTTTAATGATATAACAGGGGTTTCATGTGAAATAGAGATATCTCCCTTGAAAATGTTTCAAATAGCAGCGTTAAAAAACGATTATCGAATACAGCGTATACAAGTCCTTTATAAAGTAATCTTCCTACAAATTATGATAAACATCACAACTTCCAAGTTCCAAAATTGAGTTATCTGTCTTAAATTGTTAAATAAAATACTCAATTGTTGGCTTTTCAAGAATGTTTATAAAAAACTTAATTTCACAAGGCCTTCCATTTGTTTATCCATTTTGTGGAGTACACAACCCTGATTACAGAACGGAAAACCTTTCCCAGATTCGTTGATAAATTTTCGAGTTATGTGGCTCCAAATTTGGGAGTTTATCTAATTTCAATTTATCAAAATTAGTTAAAGTCCATTTTTTTATGGTCTTGTATTTTAAAAACTAAAGAAAAATGAAGCGATTTCTTGTTGTTTTAGTCATTTCCTCTCTAATTTGTGCACAAAATGTGATTTCTTAAAGCATCTATGGTTGGGAGGACAAAAATATTCTTAGACAAAATGTGTGTTTCACCATTGTATGGACAGCCAAATAATTTTGGAGCGTTTTTGTCCATTTTAAAATGTATAAATGGTAAAAACAATGTGCGTTTAATGTGTAAAATCATTTGAACTTCCTCCTAAAACACTTTAGTTTTGAAATAATAGCCTTGTATTGGATATATCAACAAAATTCACTGAATTTCACTAATTTTTCTGGAAACTGACGCCAAATTTTAATATCTGAAAAATGGGGTAGGGGAAACCATATTGACAAAATCTCAGAAACCATGGACCTTGATGCATAAAACGTTATATCACCAGCTCATACAAACCTTATTCTTTTATACTGAGTATACTGCTTCCTGTTTTGATGTTCATATTTAGACCTACGATCCTTTTTGTTACAACTCGATGGCGAAATGGCGAATCATTATTTCGGGGTTGTTCTATATAATGTTTTTATTATTTAAGAATAATCTACACAAATGGGAATAAAATAACTCTTTGTCTCCAATGACTAGAATTTGGTGACAAGATCATAGCCCTTTGTGATTTCACCTATCCCATTATCAACGTTCAGATTTGGAGTCACTTTCTTGAAAAATATGTGAACTCCAGTGACTGTTGATTGGATAACCTTTTTCCAACACTGAGAGTTTAGAGTTTTAGAAGGAACGTTTAAATGATTTTACACATTAAACACTAATTGTATTCATTGTTGTTTACTATTTGTGCAAAAAAAAAAACCCCCCATTAAAAATAGACAAAAACACCCCAAACAGTCCAAGGGTTCAAAGGGCCATAAGTTGAATTTGGCACATATGTGTTTATCAATTCCAGCACAGTGTACTTAACCTAGTACATGTATACTTAAGTGGTTATGAGAAATACAGGGCATATGGATATCAATGTATTGAGTTGTATGACCACAACTGTGGTATTTTATCAGACCAGTTCTGTGTCACAAGGCAAATTTGGCTAAGTCCATACAATGGAACACACATTTTGTTTAAGAATATGTTTGTCTACTCGATCATAGATGCATAAAATAATCATTTTTTCTGTGTGTGCACAATACAGTGAGAAAACTAATACAACAGCAATATATCCCTTCATTTTTCTCTAGTTTTTAAAATACTAGATAATAAAATATGGATTTTAGCTAATTCTTAGAAATTGAGGCTCCTAAATTAGACAAACTCCCAATTTTGGAGGCACATAACTCGAAAAATACTCAACGTATCTGGAATATGTTTTTTGCTCTATAATCAGAATTGTATGCTCAACAAATGGATATATAAATGGAAGGACATGTGAAATTAAGTTTTTTATAAACACCCTTGAAAAGCTATAAATTGAGTATTTTAACAAATTTTAACAAATTTATTTCACAAAATTTATCAATTTCGATTTTTAGTATGTTGTTTATAATTGATTAATATACTTATTCCTGCTAAGAAACATTGTGTTGCAATTTTACTTTGAGGTTTGGCACTTTTTTTCTCTCATAAATGCACTGGACTATATCTGCTTCAATTATATTAATATAGGTAATATAAGGTTATTCTCTGAAACGAACTACGCATAAACCGGCCTAAACACCAAACCTAACCCCATGCAACATAATTTTGAACGTGATATTGTTGTAAAATCCAGTGTTAAAACCAGGTGACTTCCCGGTCCATGCGTATTGTGTAGCAATGTGGTGACTGATCGGGGGTCCAGAGCCAGTCAGTATGCTAGAAACTATGGTTTGATGTCTGGAAGGATGAGATAGAACTACATGGGTTGCTGTTTGTGTAGTATACGCATGTCGCTCACACAGAGCTAATCTTTCTACGGGGCTAAAGCCATATTATATCAATGGCATTCCATGCCAATGACAACTGAGTCAGGCATATGCCTTTATTATTAATTTAAAAAAAATTATAACACCACTTTAAAATATTAAGAAAACGTTAGGATACGTTATGAAACATATCTATCATACAGGTATCATGTCGATTCGTCCATCTTTCGCAGCCAAATATAACTTACTTAATAAAACCTTTGCTTTTACCGGCTCATATTTGAATTTCCATCTGTCCGACAATCTTCCATGAATGCTGACCACGATATTGAGTTTTAATATGCAATCAGCGTCGTTTTCGATGCATCTGTCGGCGTATAGAAGTGTCGGATGCCGAATTACATACTGTATAATTTCGCAAAGTATGTAGTTCGGCATCCGATACTTGTATATACGCCGACAGATGTATCGAAAACGACGTTAATTGCTTATAATTACGATAATCCGCATATTAGTTGGTGATTAAAAAAGGTTTTTTTAAAGAAACTATATTAAAAACACTAAAATAGTAAAACTACCCAAGTGATATTTGTGTCTGGACTTAGGATACCTTATGAAACCTATCTATTATACAGGTATCATGTCGATTCGTCCATTCTTTCGCAGCGAAATATAACTTACTTAATAAAACCTTTGCTCTTACTGGCTCTGCATATTTGAATTTTCATCTGCCCGACAATCTTCCCATGAATGCTGACCACGATATTGAGTTTTATTGAGATAAATTGTCCAATTGAACCTGAAACAGGTTTGACGTTGTCATGAGCTCCATGCATATAAAGGTACATGGCCTGACTGTAATCTTATTATTATAATTATGGTATAAAAATAATATAATATATATTTTTTTGTAATCATTGAGTCCAACGACTGGTAACAACATACATATTGGCATGATCGTGCCAACATAATATTGCTTTAGTCCCATATAACAATTAGCCCGTGTTATTAACAGTTGTAGAACACTAAAAAAATATAGTCGTTTTTGTTTCGGAGATTGTATTCACTTTTAGAGGCAAACACACTTAATCAATTGATTTAGCAAACACAAACTTGGCTACTTCGAGTTTTGTCTGCCAGAAAGCTTGCATTTGAACCAGTATTGGAACCTCAAACCATATATAGACCCCCTACATGGATCTAAATGTGTTCTAAACGATATATGTATGTAGATAAGAGTCTATATAAGGTAAATAGTGTTCGGAGGTAAAAAAAAAAATACCCACCCATCAAAGCTCAGAGTGATCAAATATCGATTTTTGAACTCTATTATTTTTCTTCACCACTGGTACTTTTTGGCGGCCTGGCAAAAAGTCGACGAGAATACTGTCTCGGACCAAATTGCGGATGAAGATGGATAACACTAAAATCAAGTGGCTTTGGGTTTTTGATTTTGACAAACCGGCCAAATTTCGTTGAACAAAATGTTGACAAATACAAAAGGTTTTGTGGGCAATTTTATACTATAGTTGACTGTGGTTATCATTATTTTTGGGCAGTTAATCGATTCTGATAACTGAAGCGGCATTTCAAATAATGTTGTTTTGTTGATGTTGTTGTTGGAATATGATGATATGGGGACCACCGAATCGGATTGAGTACCTTTAAGAGTTAGCTCCAATCTATTTATTTTCCAATATGCATACTGGTACTTTAATTTGAATGTTTTTGTTACTACTAGCAAACGTAACATAAAAACATGATCTTACATTTTCTCTACGACATGCCGTCTGAATCGTAATAAAATGGACGCTGACGAATAGGTTGAACCGGCCTATAAGGATTAAACGCCAGTCGATCAAAGAAATTTAGACTATCCGGAGATAAGATTATTGAGGTCGAAATTTTTGTTATTAATCATATACACGAAAAGACTCACTGAAGTCATAGAAATCTATCAGTTGTTTTCAAATTTGCGCACATAGATGAGAAAACGCTCTTTATTGTTACCATACAAAGACAATATTAACTGCGTAGATATAATATATATCACGAGCCGGGATGGGGCGATTACATGCCTAAACAATATTTTTCCAATTAAGTATGTCCTACTTTTGGTCGGAAATTTACAACTAATGTTGTGTCAGGCATGAACATTTCAATGTCAACTGTTTTTTTATTTGCCAAAGTTGACGGGTGTGAGAATCTCCACCCACCCCACCTGTCGCCACTGCACATTGTCTCGTAAGGCGCTCCGCGCTGTCACTCCCCGGCTATCCTTGTGCACCGTCCTTATGTATACACCCACACATTAGTATTAAATTGCAGGACATCATGACATACATCAGGCGTTAATTATTGTGTTCTCTAATGCTGTATATAACAGTTTGAGAATACAATATTATCATAATTATCACCAATATACGAAGGGCACAAAGCGTATATATTACAAGCATTTGTGGCAACTATACATGTCTACATCTATATGTGCTATATATACGTCAGACTGCAACGTGACAATGGTTGTCTCCATGCTATGAATATATAACATGCACTACACGTTAGAACCAATTAAAAGCTTATTATATATATACCTTTATTTCCTCCGTAATACAGAGAGCTTACATATAATGAACAGGAACACAATACAATGATAATTAGTATTTACAGACATTTAACACGAAGAAAATCAAACGTATATACATGTACACCACGCATAAATAACACACATGCACACACCCTCACACACCACAACCGCTCTCAAATACTCACATATACACGCACATTTTTAGACACAACCATACATACCTACATACGCACACGCATACATACACACACACATACACACGTGTACATAGACACACACACTCGCTCGCAGTACATGCGTGCATACTCTCGAACACACACGCATGTGTAAATGGAGTCATGGCGGACAATTGACATGAAAAGATGAGCATACATGAATATTATGGTCAGATACAGTAATAATTTGAGACAGTTTAACCATTTTGACTAGAATACATGGATCAACGTTTTGTCCACAATAGTTTTTTAAAGCTGCTCGTTCATTGTGGTAGATCAATAAACATTGTGGTCTTTATATAAGGTTTGTGAGATCCAATCGATATTTGGGATCGCATATGGACGGGGTAGATGGAGAAGGGCTGTGGGTGTTTATATATTGAAAAGTGAAGGGACAATATAGAGATCGTGGAGTAATGCGTCACGTGACAGTGATCGTGTTCGCATCTGTAATTTCTTTAAGGCGTTTATGATAGAGTTTCCACATTTTAACACTACTGCATGTTGTGAACAGGACAAATGAATTAAGGTCACTTATCTTCTCAACAACATACAATGGTATACAAGACAGAAACACCATTAGTTGATCAATTGTACACAAATGATCTATTTCAATGAAGCAAGGTATGTCAAAATGTTGAAGAAGGTTGAACCATATTTCATTTCTTGCTTCGTTGATGCTGGAGCAATCGAGGACTGCGTGTTCTACTATATTGGCATATGGTTTGCCACAAAGTTGACACGCCCCCTCCTCCTGGGAGACTGCTTTTGCCAACAACTTTGATGCTTCCAGAAATTCGAATTTATGTTTAGGATAACATCTACATGCGTACCAGAGTGGGGATATGTTCAGAGAGGTATAATTATTTGCAAAGTTGAGCATGGAGTTATCACTGGCAAGACGGGTTTTCCAGTCTTCTTCGTGAACATATGATATTTGGCGAGTCACTAATTGTTTCCACGTGTCCTTCGAAGGAAAGTGTCCTGTTTCAACAAAGGACGATAAATGAGATATAAGATCATATTTCTCTAGAATGGCAGTTAATTCTGAAATGAACGAGGAATGAATGGCTGTGTACCCATTCATATGCCTCTCGGTGCGATATAGAAAAATTTGTTTTGAGGCTTTATCAGAATCTGTTCTACAGAGACAACCAAAGAGGCTTAGTTTTCTTTTGTCTATAATTGATGAGATCGGTGCAGTTCCGAGAAGCCCTAGAACAACATCCGTTCTTGTTCTATACGGGAGTCCCTGAATTTGCTTTAAACAAAAGCGATGATTTTTTTCCAGTGAGTGTGTGTTCGTGGCAGATATACCGCCACGGAGACAACCTGAAATTATGGAAACACATCTGACTTGCTTCTGTATCACTCCTTGCTCCCGAACCTGTGCGTTGCGGTGGCTCTGTGTATATCGGCTCACCGGCGGGAAAACAGCTTTCACCATCGCTCCCGGTTAGACGGACAAGTGAGTGGGGGTGGTAATTGGTTTATATGTACACCGATTAGCTTGGAATTTGAATATAAAAGTATGTTCTATTTATTGGAAAATGTGGCCAATGTGCAAATAAAAAAATCGTTAATCGTTATATCGTACAAATCTGGCAAGTGTGTGATAACCATCCAGATGACACTTTTCTGAATGCGTGTATATCTCGGTTATACAATGGCACCAAAACCCAAGTTCAATATGTCCACTTTTCATCGAAAATCAGGCCAACATGCATGTTATATGCAGAAATTATGGAACGTGTATAGCACGTATATGGTTTGCATATAGCACTCAAACGTTTGTTATGATATGTGTGTAGCTGATTTTCAATTTACGATTATCTGCGATTTTTCTCAAATTGAACATCCAAACTATGTTCAAACAATATGGCCGATCACAATCAGCACAGTTCCGGGCGCAAGGAGTGTTTATGTGAATTGGTTTCGTTTATATATTAAACATACTACTAGACAAATTGCACGGTATGAGAATTCAGGTTCAACACTAATTTAACGAAGAACAGAATTGTTCCGCCAGTGAGACAGTTTGTATAGATATAAATAAAGTATGTTTGGTTCCTGCTATTTTTTGTTGTGCATGGTACGTACGGACACATATATTGTGTCTGAGTAATAAACCATTAAATTGTAGTCTGGTACCACTGACCACACATACCTGTAGCTGAACATCTTCTATCGGTATCGATTCAAATCACACGTGCATCAATGGCCAGGTGGAGCAGTTGCAGCGGATCGCGATACAACCCCTTGCGACACTATACAATTCTATACGGATAACATATACCTCCGCAAACAAGGCTAGCATGTTATGAACAAATAACTGTAAAAGTGCACGGATTAAATTTGTTTTCAGAATCCATAGCAACTTATACTATCTGACGTATACGTTGGGAAATATTTACGCGTTTGAAGTAGGGAGATAATTATGACTGATTTCTTCGGTAACTTGAGAATGATATATCAGATGAACAAGTGGCTTTTTATGTTGGGCCGACCGTCACCGTCATTTGTGTGCAAATTAACTCGATGTTTTCACAGCTCGATCAGATGACGCAGATCAGTCGATGTCGTGCAACGTGAGAAGCAAGTACGGCGCATTGCAACGTTTTTCTAATTAAGCCATACAATGGGAATCATGTGGTTTCGGGGTTGGTGAGTACCACGCATTTAAAATGGCAGAGACGACCGCAAACGCACATAACAAGAAAACCATAGTCAGAAATGGTAACGCCATCATGATCATATTATTAGGCATATATACAATATAAAATATATTGGTTTCATGAATTCAGTTAAAAGAACACTTCCTTCAAATTATCACAACAACTATGGCTGAATGTTTCTCATTCACCACCTGAAAGCCTCTAACAGCAGACCAATAATCTACTAATAAGATTAAATACACCCCGATACTTCGCAATACGACCTATAGTCTACATTCCCACTGAGACATACTGCATCAGTAATGTTAGCTGTTGTATTGTGCATTGTGTTCCCGCAATAAAATCTTCAAGAGTTGCCCAGCCATTGTCCACACCTAAATATCGAAAGCAATTGACACGGTCATAAAAGTTACATACTGCAAAAATGAGACATCCGCGAATAAAATCATCCTGCAAAAAGTATAACCGGTGCGCAATATACGTTATTAATCAAAGATACCTCATAGCTCCTATTGTTTTTATATACATTTTATTCGTCAAAAATAACACAAGTAACGAATATATAAACAGAAAACAGTTCATAAACATAGAGTGCAAATACAATACATTTATTATTATGTTACTATTTGTCTTACTATTATATATTATTATACGGTATATATCATATATGCAACGTCAGGCATTGCTGATTAATCCTTTCTTATGGAAGTTGTTTCCGTTACATGTTTACCGTCGTTCCGATTTTTTGTATTTGTCGTAATATTTGGCGAACTGGATAAACAAGTTTGTTGTATATTTACCGAAATTAAATTACATCTTCTGCAAATGATATATACCTGATGTCTTGGTTATATTACAAATCTTCAAAAATATCCACAGAAAGACATTGGATGTCACCTTTTGTGTTATATTGTGGGAATAGGACATAATCTTCGTTCTACAACAATTTCATAAAATAACTCGCATCGCGTGAAACCCGAAATGTGTTGTTCTGCGAGATCTCCTCATAGCTCCATTGACACGGCCAGATCACCATAGCAGTAGACATCCATAGGGCGTAACAAGAAAACCATAGTCGGAATTGGTAACACCCTCAAGATCATAAATTTAGGCATATATGTAAATTATAATATAAAAGATATCGGTTTCATTAATGGACCACCTCAGGATTCCGTTAAAACCACTAATCCTTCAAGTTATTACAACTAAGGCTTATCGCTGCAGATTTCTCATTCATCACACCAGAAAGCCTCTAACTGCGGACCAAAAATCTACTAATCGGATTAAATACACACCCTTTACTTAGCAATACGACCTTAAGTCTACATTCCAACTGAGACATACTTCAATAGCAATGTTATCTGTTATATTATGCATTGTGATCCCGCAATAAAATCTTCAAGAGTGGTCAGTCATTGTTCACACCTAAATATCGAAAGCATTCAACGCGGTCATAAAAGTTACGTACTGCAACAATGAGACATCCGCGAAGATACATCCGCGAATACAAACAGCCTGCAAAAAGTCTAACCGGTATGCAATAAACATTATTGATCAAAGATACCCCATAGCTCCTATTTTTTTTTTTTTTAAATAAATTTTATTCGTCAAAAATAACACAAGTAACGAATATATAAATAAACAGACAACAGTTAATAAATATATAGTGCAAATACAATATTTTACTATTATATATTAGTATACGGTATATGGGTGATTCTCGCTTATGGGGAACAATTGATGAAGCGGCCATCTAGCACAAAATGTGTGCATGTTACCATGGCATAAAGCATATATGAGAATTTCAGGTACAGTGTGCGACATAAAAATGAATATCACTAGCTGCCCGATAGTCAATCCCACAAAGACCAGATCAGCCTCAGTGTGCAGAATCGATACCTACGTTACCGAAGCCAAGACTACATTCAGGTGTTTCAACACGATTTACACTGACTAAATAATCGCCTCAGGTAATAGCTCGAGGCAAACTTTCAGAGTTGAGTTTGAGTTGCAACATGTTTAAAAAATGTTAAATCAGAGTTCAGTTCAGTTACCACCGAGGACAACGAGGTGTAATTTGTAACAAACGCAATAAATATATGTCTACCACCATACACAAACACCCATGTGTAATTGTTTTTAGTGAGGGGTGATGAAATATAACGATTGATATTCCACATTGTGTGTTACCATATATATGTCAGGAAACCACTGGTTGTAAAACTATCGATACCTACGTTACCATGGTATTATGACACGACGACCTTACATATTTTAATTTTATTTGTGTTACATAGCGTCTGATACCCATTAAGGATCATAATGAGTGGTGGCTTGTTTTTGACGTCCAATTGTAGTATTTGCTTTTACCGATACATACGTTACCAAAATTGTATGGGTTTTTTAAGTCGTCCAAAACGTTCCATTTTTTTCGCGTAGAATCAGATTAATTAAAGGCTGCACATAAACAGATGTGAACATGTCAGCATACAGTACATACATGAGGTTTAAGATGCTTCAATCAAGTTTGTTTTAAATAGAACTAGCATATCTGGATATCGGTTTTGTTTTGGCAGAGTAGGTGAAATACTAGTCAGTCCGCTGTTATAGGTATGTGTGTATCAAACTTATATTTATGACAAATGAGAAACACATCAGGGCATGCATGTCTTCTTGGTTCAGTTTTAATGATATTGTCACTTTAGCACGATTAAAATGTGTTTATGCAAACATAAGTACTACATTATGCAGGTTGAAGATGTACCATGAATCGAACTCACAACCCTTTGATCCGTAGCACGATGCCAACGAAAAATGTTACATTTGACCTGCTCGATAGAACGCGCCATGCATAACATAACACCATAAACGAACTAGAGGTCAGATTCCATGGAATCAGATATACTTACATGGCATCCCATTCCATGTGTGTGTTAAACTTATGCGTATAGGTGTGTTCCTCTCCATGCGAATGCATATTGGTGCTTTGTGATATGATGGTGGATTTGCATTGACATTTCTAAATAAGATATATATTCCAAAGGTTTATGTCATTTGGTTCGACTCAGCGTGGATGATTAATGACAGTCTAATGCATCATGGTCCTGACCAACTGAGCCACCATTCACCCCAGCCAATCAGTTCATTGTTATTCGGTAGGGATACATTTTAGGGCTAATTATAACACCTCCACAGGACGCCCAAATCCCGTTCAACGGTCACGAAATTTGGCGTGTCTGATTATATCGTAATCGACATGTAGATCAAAAGGGTGTAAAGCATATTAATGTACCATAACTCTGTTATTTCGCATTTATTGGATAGTTCTTTCAGTTTCGGATTCAGAATCTTTCAGTTTTAATGGCGGATGAAAGACCGCTTAGTTAATTAATTAGTATTTCAGTGCGTCATCGATACACTATCGTCATTAACGTCTTTGTAATAGAGTTAACTGTAATCGAGAGATAACTATATCACAATCGATAATGCTAGCTGAGTGCTTACCCGTCCGCTCTAAAACTAATGTTGTCCGTATATACTACCAAACACATGCAGTGTTCAAAATATAAAACACTTGATTCGCTATTTTCCATTTTTTTCCGTTTACGAGTTTCGGTGGAATTTGCCAAAAGCCTCGACCCTCCTCGGGGCGTACGCCCCCTCTCCGTTGGGCAGGTTACGTTCATAGTAGAGCGGACATACCAATAGTATATCGGTGAACATATTCATGCATTAGCCTTGCTCTTTGATAAGACCGTTTGAATTTGCGCCAGGAAGAGTGGGTTTGAATTTGAGTAATATATATCACCCGTTAACAATGTTAGACGCTACCAGGTTTAAACCGTCCACTATAAAACTTTGAAAATCATACTAATCTTGCGCGTGGAATTTTTACTAACCACATCCACTCGTCGAAAAGTTTTTATCTCAATATTTGATTTTTGGAGTAATTTTCCCCATTTGATTTTCGGTGGAATTTGCCAAATCTGAACCCACCCCGACACAAACTCTCCGTTGAGGAGGTTGCATTTATAGTAGAGCGGTCAAATTTGGGAGGCGTACCTACAGTATACCGACGTACGTGCTCCTGCACTAAACTCGCTCCTTCATTATCCAGTTTGGATTTGGGGCTAAAAATAGGTTAATGATAGATTACTTAAATATACGTATTCATGTTATATATCGTTGTCACGAGTAAACCGTTCCCTCTAAAAATGAGAAAATCACATTCTAGATGCGCGTGTTCAATACCCATCAGATGCACTATTAAAAAAAACATGTAGGCCTATCTCGATGTTTGCATTTTGCCCCTTTACGATTTTCAGTGGAATTTTCCAAAAGTCTCAACCCACCCCAACTCGCACTCTCCGTTGGACAGCTTGCTTTTGAAATATAGCGGTCAAATGTTGGATGCGTATATGTACAGTATGCCGACGTACCAGCTAAGGCAATACCTTGCTCTTTCATAAGCCCGTTTGCAGCAAAACAGAGAGCCATTCGAGATATGAAAGAACTTCGAGATCGAGTCAACGAGGCAAAAGAAGAGAAAGACAGATTGCTTCGGAAGTCTGACAACAACGATCAACAGAAGGACAAACCTACATCTCCTCCATCCTCAGAAAAAGAAAAAGAAGCATAAAAAGAAATGATTTTTGATTGAATAAAAATGCTTTTTTTGTTGTTGTTGTTGTGATTATACAATTAAAGCAAAAAAAAATGAGGGGTGAAGGAATAGACCTCTCGGTCTATTCGACCATCCCGGGGTTAGCCCCCCAAACTACCAACCCTGCCCCAGTTTATAGCGGAATTTACAAAACGATACCAGTAAATTAGGTCTGGACCGAGCCTTTGGCGAGGTCTAGATCTAATTTACTGGACGAGTTTTGTAAATTCCGCTATAAACTGGGGACGAGTTGTAGATTCTATTTAGTACATGATCCAAAACCTCGACAAAACATACTTAAATCAACAAATAGGACGCGAAACTAATATCGGCTTCTATAAGGCATGCGATGACGCTTCACTTAACTATGCGTTGTTTGTCCGCGTAAAGAAATAGTCCCAGATAAATAAAGACCCTTTGGCGCATTTAATAGCGTATATTTAATGACATAACTTTTCAAACTCTTCATTCAGTATAGTTTGTTGGAAAAATATTGGAAGCCATAGTATTTTGAGACGTAGCGTACATAATGTAAACAGACGAAAAGGTAACATATTAAAGAATATTAGTCTGGTCGATAAACTAAAATTTTAGGGTCAACCTAGAATAAATTTGGACTAAGTTGGTTTCTATTCCATTTTGAAGAGGAATGTATCCTCTATAGCATATCCAAAATCGGCTAAAATCCGCTTTGAGCATTTTCTGTAATCCAAGATGGCGTCTATGATGGCAGTTGGTATCGAAAAATTCTGAATTTCGGTGGTAGGGGCGCCAACTAATACCAAATTAGTAATAAAATAAAATAAACACAAACAATGCTTAGTCGTAAGCCATATCGGTAGAATGCCTGTCCCAATACGGCCGCCAAAATGGACAAAATCATATGAAATTTACAATTTGTGGAAAATTTAATAGCTAGTCATACAAGAACGAACAAGCCCTCGAATTATACGAGGAAGAATGATTTCAGAGTATACGGGGAGCTTTTAATAATAGATGTAAGAATTCTCTCTAATGTATCTCGCGAGAGAGCAAACGAAAGCCAGGTCTCACACAACAATTAAATATGGACTTTTTGGGCACCAAGAAACAGAAGAATAACGCAGTTTTATCTGTACTGTTTATCTTGAATCGCGTAATATATGTGTAATTAAACAGTTAAATGTGATCTAATAGGGATGTATTGACTATGTGACCTTTTCTAGAAGCAGAAATGTAAGTAATGAAAACAGTCTCACGAATGTGACCGATAATCATTTATTTTTAAATATACAACGCCAAATATGTCAAAATTCACTACTATAGAACAGTATGAGAACTATTCATATGGTACTAGGCAAAATGTGTAGATCCTATTGTCCGTGTCTTAAAATAGTAGTCATAGTTGCCTCCGGACAAGTGATTAAACACGAATATTTCGCTTTTATCGCACAAATACATGGTGGTATACCATAAACGCATTATATCAAAATACAAAGGAGTACAATAAACTATCTTCAATAAATTCTCAACATAACCAAATTTGCCTACATACTCTGTGGCAGAGACTGTATTTATACCTGAAAATTATATGTGCTTAAATGCACTAAGGCCACATATACGCGAAACGTACTACCTTTTCTGCAACCGCATCACCGCGTTTACCCATTCCCCTAATGTAACACATATCTGCTGCATACAAAACCATAAATAGCAACATTGAGTGAATGGTAAACGCAGAACTAATAACTAAACGATGATGACCTGATATTTAGCGCAAGTTGGTGGTGGCAATGGTAATATAATTTCAAACAACATACTGAAAACTAATATTGTGCATTGCGTGGTACATATTCCCGTTGTTAAGTGCCGATTGAAGTAATTTGAACAAAATTGTCTACTAAGAAACCGATTTGGAAGCAGTATGTATATTAATATTAAATAAAATGTACGATGTACAGTCTCTTCGATCTAGTGAGATAGGGTACTATTCTGATGAAGAGATGAGTGTTTCTTTACAGTATAATCAGCATTACGACATGCGTGTATGGTTTATTATCACGGAGAGTGTTGAAAATTCCGGAAATAAAACTAGTATTTACACAGCAAGGGTGTGTACTTCAGTTTCTGCGTTACATTCAATAATTAATCATCATTTCAAATGAAACTACCACGCACTGTGTGACGAAATAGTACTTCGTGTGTTGCATGCCCGAAATAACTGTTTCTGGCCCGACTGTTTGGATGCATTCTAAGCAGAAAACCCGAACATAAATCATTGGGTTAACGTGCGTTACAGTGATCGATAACTCATTCAATTATATCTGTTTTAATTATATGTGTACCTTTAAAGATATATAACAACATACTTGTAAATTACCAATGAGTATTTTCGCTTATAGGTGGTTATCCAATATGTTGCTTTCGTCGTATATAGCATGGATTGGAGTTGCGGCCATTTTGGCAGCCATTTCATCGCCGCGAATGCATTATTTTCTGTCCTTGTCACTCTATTCGCCCTCTATACTCTAATTTCACACAAACTGGTATATATCGGACGGAGGAGTAATGCGTTCTGGTGTCGCCAATGAAGGATATTGTAGAAAAACATACTTAAGGTCACAAGGTCGAAAATGGGCATTTTTAAAAATCTCTGTAAAAAAGTTTGCTCAAAGCGGATTTTGGATATGTTGTAGTGGATATATTCCTCTTCAAATTGGAATAAAAACCAACTTAGTCCAAATTGATTCTAGAGTCAAACCTTTTATCGACCAGACTATATGTCTATATGTATGCATTACACGCATTTCATGCTTGCTATGCATGCCAGGGGCAATCACCATGTGAATTGTAAGTTATAATATTGCATATTGGTACGAAAACTAACTACATTACACATAGAACGTCAATACTATATTGCAAATGTATATGCAATAACTAACATCGATATTTCAATGAATTATATGTCACATATGAACATGGGCAGTTTCACAGATATACGTTCGGTACCAAATTATTGTCCCATTACGAGGTAGAATATGTCACCCATACACCAGAGGCATTAGTAACAACGTAACTTTATTCGAACTTAGTATCTCAGTATAAGATTTTGTCATAACCACGCGACAGAGGTGGTTCCATGTCAACCAGGAGTCAATGAACTACTTTTTCGACGATTTCGTACTCTATCAATATGATTCGCTGGTTGCACAGGCTACTAGTTGTTCACATAATCAGATGGAACTATAAATCGATACCCATTACCAGCTGTATCTCTTTTGAAATAAATTAGCTTCCCAAGTCGAATTTCTTGTTAACTTCAACACAATAACAGTTAACAGAAGATCAACCAATTGGTAACGTAGGTATCGGGACGCAATTTTCGGTTCTCTGTCACTTTTATTGGAGTAGCCAAATGTTGGAATCCCTATGAGTGTTGTTGCTAGAATTTATTTTGATAAATATTTGTATCCAACAGAACAATTTTTTTATATATATATAGTCAATTGCCCTAGCGCAGTTTCATTTTTTTGACATTTGTTGAACTGCAATGGGCTATCTTTTTGCGGTTATTTCCCTTAACGCCAGCGGCCGCTACGGGGTGCACCAACAGATATATCAATTTCCGGTTAAGTCAATGCCTATTCACTTACGCGTTGGATTTACAACGAAGTAGATATATTACGCCTGATTATTATTAATATCTAGCTATCTGCAACTAAATATTCACAGAAAATGCCAGGACAATGTTGTGCAATGTACTGCAACAATCGCGGTGGACATTTTATTTCCAAAAGCTGCCAATGAAGCTACTTTACAGCTTCGTGAGAAATGGATAATCGCCATTCGACGGAGTAACGTGCCAAACAAGAGAAATGACAAATGGGAACCTGGTAAATTTGCCGTTGTTTGTGCCATACATTTCACTGATGACCAATTTCTAGCCAGATATGACAAAAGTATGTTTTTTAAAATGAAAACATATAAACTGTTAAATATGGAAACGTATGTGTGAGTTAAAATTTGGCTTGCATGATATATATTTTTTGACTATATCTGTGGATCTGCCGATTGATGACACTGATGTTATTGACACAGGACTACATGTATTATCATCATTCAGTGCCACAGCCCAAACCGAGGAATCTTCATTCAAGAAAGTTCCGTATTTCAGTATTCATAAATTCAAGGACAATCCTTCAGCAGTGCATTTTTATACCAGTTGGCCTTGAGAACTATTCAAAATTCCAAAAGGTGTTGAATACACTTCTTGGTCCAGTTGTACACAGACTTCGATATTTCAGCTTCTTTGTAAAGAAATTAACTTTGTCTGCTTCATGTTGTGAAAATTTCCGAAATAGAAATTGTACCTGACACTGCATAGATGATTTTTGTTTGATCTAATATATAAAAAATAATGTTAAATTTCATGTGACATGACTCTTAACTGACATACATTCTGGTTATGAAATTTAAAGTCTGGTCGAATGAACGATAACACTATTTTCTAGATATTAGTTCAAGCCGGTTATGGTGAATACCAAAAATCCTCTTTCTGCGATATGACCTGTATATGGAAATGAATAAAACAATGGAGTCAATTTGGCCTCGAATCATTTGAATCTATATGCTCTTTAAAATAAGTAATTTACATAACCATATGCATTTGTAAATATCCAACCAACAATGTAACATTATACCGGTATATAACCAAAAACATTCATTTACCTATCTGCATTTCATATTTTCGCTATTTCAAGAATTCATAAATTATTAATAAACATTGTAATGAAGCCGTATTGTAAATTCAAGTGAGTTTTCATAACATAACGAAAGGTTATAGAAATTCTATATCTGTGGATATGCCGATTGATGACACTGATGTTATTGACACAGCACTACATGTATTATCATTATTCAGTGCCACAGCCCAAACAGAGGAATCTTCATTCAAGAATGTTCCGTCTTTCAGTATTCATAAATTCAAGGACAATCATTCAGCAGTGCATTTTTATATAAACTTATCATCTCTTTTAATATTGATAACTTTGAAGTCAATAAATGTGTATACGATAAAATCACATTCTTTCCTCCCCTACACAACAACTGACCCTGGTAGAAATATTTATCGGAGATTTTCAAAGACAATTTCTGATTAACATTTTCAATGTAGTTAACTGTTTCTGGCGAAATCGTAGTGTTTCGTGCAGAATAGGGGCATTTAAGTTAACTTCAACTACTTTCGAAGCACTAACTATTCAATCTGGACTGCTGGCTAAAAATGGATGGCTTTTACATATAAAAGGGCCACATTCCAAAACAACATCCTTCAAGTTTTGCCAGACGGTATATGTTACGGCATTACATGGGTTAACAGCCTGATTTAATAATAATGTAAAGCCACATGGCGGTTTGCGCTTCAACATACACAAAATATTATTAGCTTTTAAATTTTACTCGGTATCGGAATAGGTCGATACATATCTTAACTACTTTTCTACGGGCATTATGTAACCACAAAAGATGCATTGAAAAAAAACTGCCATTCGCACGACATGGACCAAAAAAGAGTGTTCCTCATTCTATTCCTGATATGGTAGCAATAAAGAGCGTTTCTCTTATTTCGGGAGAAAATTTATATTTTTTTGCACACAAAATTAACTGTTTTACTCAATATTCTCTCTTTTTCATTTAACTTCGTAAAATCATTTAAATTGTGAATATTTTTACAAATGGAAATGATATTATTTACTATATTTGCAACAAAAACGACTTTAATACCGGTCAACTAGTTCATGTTTACGACCAGAGAGTTTTCCATTTCTTTTTCGCAGTTCTTCCTTCAGTTGTTTGAGTGTATAATCGTCGTATTTTGGAGCAGATTCTGAAATCATGAATAGATGTATGTACATGGTTTCCATTTTATAGTTCTCTTTGCGATAAATTCGTGTTAGTATATCCTGTCCTCGGGCTTAGTAAACACATAAACCCTTTAGCCGTGAATACGATTTTGTCTGTTCCCGGCGGAATCTAGCGCCTATTGTTTCACCGACTCATATTTCGTGTTTACTGATCGCCATTTCCGCTATATCCTTGGACAACAATCACCGTTTATATAATAACACACGCAACTCCCACAAAGGGGTGGTATTTTCGCACATAAACTCGATGACACAACAGTGTCAACACCCTGATATTAGTCTAGAACAGCAGTATCCATTGTACGCGAGACTATTATACCGGAAGTGTCTTGGGCTGATGACCACGAGTTACGTCCCCGGAATGAGATAGCCCATTGTTCCGCATACGCGAGAATCACCCATAACGCTTTCAACGTCAACCAATACGAATCAGTATTGCCTGTACCCTCATCCGCCAAAAAATACTACCCAAATCAGCTGAATTTGAACCATAAACATGGTATTGAACAGCCCTCGGGTAGTATCCATTTCCGCACATCCTTGAACTAAGCCCTATATAAACTCATAAATTACATATGCACAATCTGTGCACGGCTCAACCGATGCCATCTTACTATAAGTTATTACTTTCTATATTTACCATACTGGGGATGGCAGGAGGAGTCTTGCCATATTATGCCATCCCCCACAATATACGACAGAATTACCCATAATTTTCATCATTATTATTTAATATATATGTGTATTGGAAATAACCTATCCTATCCTATCCTGACTCCTGGCAAATTCAGGCCTCGATTAAAAAAAAATAATTAGCAGTTTTTGACTGGCCACCGAGGAGGAATCAGGATCCATCATAACCAGTGGGAGAAAATCTTGAAATCTGAACTTAAAAACAGCAAAATCCTAGCTTCTAAACTGGCCCCAACAACATATAGTAGGAGTTGAACTTATTTTAACCCTTGATTTTCATTGAGTAATTCTCATAGGAAATGTTCAGATAATAAATGCCAAGCCGTTTTTTGTAATTACTATCTGAACATTTTGCACCAATGGAAGGACTTCTTCTGCACTTGTATCATCTAGGAACAGATGATACAAGTGCAGCAGAAGTCCTTCCATTGGTGCAAAATGTTGAAATTCAAAATAGGAACATTGGTCAAAAAACCATGAAAAAACACACAAAACATTGAGATGCATAATTCTGGTTCCTTGAATTTCATTTTACATCTGGCTGTTCTCCTAATATCAAAGTAAGCTATTATTATTTGCCGACCGCCAACAACAGTTTGTTTGTTTTGGTATAGGGATATATAGACCAATATGAGGGAAAGGATCAAGCCTTGGTATAGTGTGTCTGACCACAGGGTCCTGTAACGCGCTCCACTGTCCGCCCCCCTTTTGCACTGCCCATATACGCCGTTTCTATATACGCGCCTTCTTCGCGTTAATGGAACATTATATAGACAAGGGGCACTGTAGAAATTCAACGTTTCACCATCGCTCGGGAGTCGCACAAATTTAGCCCATTCACCCCAGTAATGATAACGATATATACACGGATGGATCGGCAAAGAATTCATCTTTCAATAAATACCACAAACTCCCATCAGAAACATTCATACACGTTGCATTTGATAAAATTTTAACCACCGAATATTGTCTCCGGAGAGCGTATTTTTTAGGTTTGATCCGGCTCAGAAGCAATGGACGCCATGTGTCTCTAAATTCACCACCCATACAGTTTACTATCATTAAAAATCGGTCAAACGATCAACTAAATATCTGGAACTTAGTGATTTCTTGTCGGCTAATAATTTATTTACTCATACAAATCGCCAGATTGTCAGTAAACAATTTCTATAGAGGAGAAATCTGTCGATAATTCCAAATTTAAAAAAAGAATTTGTCAAGTCACACAGTTCCTAATTTTAATATTCATTGTGACCTTACCTTTCCATGACTGACATAGTAGAAACAGCCACTCATCGCTCAGTGTTAGAATGGAGGTCCTCATTTTAATATTCATTATGACCTGACCTCGATTCTAACACTGAGCCATTGCGTATTTGGTCACAAAATAGGTAATAAACAGAAGAACGGCGCCCCATACGAGTAATCTCTTTGGATTGTGGACCTGGCACCACGTGGGGCATGTGTTTCACGTGAAGTCATCAGCCGCATTTTACTTCCGTAAAACTCTGTTTTACTTATATTTGTGAAATATATAGAGGATCTCCAACGAGTTATGTTGGGATATAAGATTTTATGAAACGAGAGTTTGATAAATTTGATGCACAACGTGTTGTAGACGAGTTGTGAATCAGATTTATCAAATGAGTTTCATAAAATCTTATATCCAAACATAACGAGTTGAAGACGTTGTATATCACATGAAAAAAACTAGATCTTTATGCCTTTTAAACAAAACAAAATCATTAAAAGAAGTTTAAAAATGCATACATGCACGGCGTTGGCCGAGACGTTTCACAACCGTATACGACAGTATTGCGCGCTCAGTATTGCGACGAAAAATATAGTCCCCCCAATTGGCCTCATTGTTTTGGTGTCTATTTTCGTTGGTGCAACGAAGTTGGACAATAATTTAACTTTAATGAACAAATCAATCATTTTGCATTGTCAGGTTTTGGTGTCATGCGCGGTTTTTCAAAAATAGTATTAATCCGCCTAATCAATGTAAAGTAATTTTGCTGGCGTGTTGCCAAAGTTGCTCATTCGTTACTAGTGACATATACAATAATTGATAGAGGATCTCCAAACGAGTTATGTTGTGATATAAGATTTTATGAAGCGAGTTTGATAAATTTGATTCACAAAGAGTCATAGACGAGTTGTGAATCAAATGTATCAAACGAGTTTCATAAAATCTTATATCCCAACTTAACTCGTTTGGAGATCTTGTATATCACACGAAAAAACTAGAGCTTTATGCCTTTTTAACAAATCAAAATCCCTAACAGAAGCTTAAAAATGCACACATTTCCATTATTGACCGAGACGCTTTACAACCGTATACGACAGTATTGCGCGCTCGAGCTCCCGGCGGAAAATATAGTACCCCAATTTGCCTCTTTGTTGTTTTTGTCTGCACGTGCAACGAAGTTGGACAATAATCTAACTTTAATGAACAAAGCATTCATTTTGCATTGGATGGTGTTGTTGCCATATGCGGCTTTACGAAATAGAATTAATCCGCCTGATTCAACGTAAAGTCATTTGTTAGTGGGCTGCTAAGTTGGCGGGAAGCCCGCGCTTATTCGCCACTAGTGAGAGATAAGACATATATAATGGCTTTTTTGTCACATAATAGGGGTTTCATGTGATATAAGGACATATTTAATGGCTTTTTAATGATATAATAGGGGTTTCATGTGATATATTGTAGTTATTGTTCTGGACCCCATCGACTGACAGTTATACATACATGAACTGTATTGTTATTATATTGTAATTACTTTATGAATTATATGGATTAAATGCTGTTTACACCAACTATATTGTAATGAATTGTCTCGACGCCAAGTGGGAATCACATAGTTATTTTGTGTAGTTTTGTATGTATACTACTTGTAAATAATTATAGAACTTAGAATTGGCAAGTTAAACTCCTATGGAAGGATAGTGGCTATTATGGAGTTGTCGTTTAACTAATGTGTGGGTCTATACACCGCACACACTCGAACAAATAACAAGAAAGGAACAAATCAATGCATTATATAGAGTTTATACTTATTTTTGTTTTTATCGAGATATAGTGGGTGTTCTCAGAAACATGTGACATATACAAGCCAACTGCATATATATAGAGTGACTAATATTTATCGGATCAGAACAGAGCCACGAGCTGGTCATAACCATGAGTGCGCCAAACAGGGACGTGTCTATAAAGTGTCTTGGTGCATGTTGGGTGTCCAAAATGCTATTCTCAACTGCAACTTCTTGACCAAAATTCTCAACTCCGGGAAACGACATTTGCATGATGCACTTTTGGCACACTTGTACTTATTACCAGCTCGTGGCTCTGTTCTGATCTGATAGTTATTAATCACTCTTTATTTATACAGTTGGCTTGTTGCCATTGGTTTCGGAGAACACCCGGCCCACTATATCGATTTCAAAATGTCCAACTGATGGCCAATTCAGCATTACATGTCCACTGACTGTAGGAATATAATCGAATCTTGGTCTAAAGCGAGATATTTTATTTACACTACATGCACTTGACTTTGGTTGGAAAATCAAAATATCGTAAAAAAATCAACCAATGTTCGCTCTGAAATTTCCCCATTGCCGTTCTTTCAGGCAAAAATTCTAACTGTAGAAAAGTTAATCAAAGTGTGAGACACCAAAACAACTATACCCGCTTCTCACCACGCCCCTGATGCCAGAAAGAGTGGAAAAACAATAATAATAACATTTGTAAATTCACATGTAATGAATTAAGTGGGAGAATAAACTATGTTTAAAGTCAATAAGGGCCAATTATTAAGAGTAGCCAGAATCAATGGCCAACTACCCGATTCAAGCGTAGCTTTTCGTTTGTGCCAATTCAGATGGTGGTGGTCAACCAACCCTAACTGTAATTATCAACAGGCAACCATTAAAACCCGAATGTTAGTGTAAATGTCGAACAAGATCCGTACCTCAGGTCAAATGGACGGACGGAACCGGATATACAACTTGACTCGTACTTATGGTTGCAAACATGCATACCAAACTGTATTCCATCCATGCAGTTAACATTAACTCACGTTAATCATCAGAAAACGAACATTGAGCCAAAATTTCAACATAGGGCCACCACTCTCGTAAAAATGGGCGACCGGAGTCCAATATATATTTTGACCTGTATGTTGTGGCAGTGAATATAAAAACATCCATTCCATACAGTTCAGTAGAACTAAAGTTTATATATATATGCAAATGGAACAGAGTGAAATTAATCTACTGCACTTGCATACATGTGTATAATATTTGTAAATTTACATGTAATGAATTAAGTGGGAGAATAAACTATGTTTAAACTAAAGCGCACGTTGGTTTGTTTCAAAATACATTACAGAAAGATTCCATGACTGTATGAGGTATCAGCCGAAAACCAATAAAACATGTAAGTCAATAAGGGCCAATAAGAGTAGCCAGAATCAATGGCCAAATACCCGATTCAAGCGTAGCTTTTCGTTTGTGCTAATTAATTCAGATGGTGGTGGTCAACAAACCCTAACTGTAATTATCAACAGGCAACCATTAAAACCCGAATGTTAGTGTATAAATGTCGAACAAGATCCGTACCTCAGGTCAAATGGACGGACGGAACCGGAGATAAAACTGGACTCGCACTTATGGTTGCAAACATGCATACCAAATTGTATTCCATCCATGCAGTTAACATTAACTCAAGTTAATCATCAGAAAACGAACATTGAGCCAAAATTTCAACATAGGGCCACCACTCTCGTAAAAATGGGCGACCGGAGTCCAATACATATTTTGACCTGTATGTTGTGGCAGTCAATATAAAAACGTTCATTCCATACAGTTCAGTATAACCAATGTTTATCATCTGGAAACGAAATATGAACGGACGGACAGACCGACCGACAGACCAAACTCATAATACGTCCTGTTTAAAAATGTGCGCATAAAACGCCTTTGAATTTGCAATTGCCCCGCCCGAATCTTGAGAAAACATTGGGGCAAATACAATCTACATGTTCCAGCCTTGTTCGGTACGGCATACATGTACGAGTGATACACCCATTCGAATACAACCCCTCGCGAGATACATGACATGCGGTGAATTAAGTAATTGTGCATGCACATGCGGCTGTGTAATCATACACGGTGGGGAATTGCTGGGCATGAATTCAGAAAATCAGAGTTAGAGTAACGATGTATATAATTATATCACAGTTTCCCAATACTATATACTTAGCTAATGATCCATTAACACGATGAATGGTATATTTCAAAACAGCACATGTATACTCGCAATTATAGTTTGATGCATGGGAATTTGTCTGTGCACTGGAATGACTTATGTAAATTGTCATATATGACATGGCAGATATGCCTCCCTCACGTGCTCAAGCTGAAGGAAGTTCTGCGGCCCTTCATAACACTTCGCCAATCTGTTTACACTATACCGGGCGTCTGTTTCCAACTGAATAAGTGACGGGCGTTTGTGTTCGTAAGTTTCCTGGCATCGCTCCGTTAATTCCTTCAGACGCACGGAATAATTCACCGGTTTCTTATCGAGAATCCCTAGCGACCGATAATAAGGCACGCCCACTATGGGGAGAGCATTCTTCGGCACGATCGGCGTGAATTCTGTAGACATGAGTTCTCTGACAACTAAACCGATTTTCCAACTCATCGTCTTCGCCCACGATATACCTAATTTTTCTTCTGGTGCCATTAACAATACGGAGATAGGATCACGAATTTCGGGATCAGGGAGGTACAGCAGTTTGTTCTCTAGTTTAAGCCTGCCAGCTGCATCGACAACAATATGCTTACTATAACATAGGTCTGTGCAATCTATATCCAAGCTCGTCAAGTATAACAGGACCTCTGATATTTTGAACAATGAAAACCATATGAGATATTCCGGAATCTCGTATCTAGCGATGTAGCATTTGAGAACTATCTCCTGTAGGTCAACAACAGGGAACTCCAAAACATAGCACAATCTTGAACTACCAATGTTCATTAGTCCGAAAAAACAATTCATTAGGCCACGATGGCGTGTAGATTTCCATATATCTCGCTCCTTCTCGCATGCAGAAAGATTATCCTTGTCAGCTACTGTGTTCAGCGACTTTATAAGTACATGTGTCCCATCTATTAGAAATTCGCCCGGGTGAACTTGATGTTTAGTGCTATGTCTGTGCCTCATGAAAGAGAAATGGTAGTCCATATATATACCTTCCAGGTTGAAATCTCCGGGAATAGTGAATGTTTGTAGGTACTCCTTGACCAATCTTGGAATCGGCAGGCTGTCCATTTGCTGAACGCGATCGATGCCCACAACCCTCATTATACATCTTCGACAGATGCTCTGCAGGCGTGGGAGACCGTGTGGCTTCCTGTCCAATATAAGCAGATCATATTCGGAAGATTTTAGTCCGTTGTTGGTCCGATCTTTCATTGCGACAGGCGAGCAAGATCTTTTACCACCACACTGCTTCCCCGATAGCACGACCGCTTACTCGATGTTTACAAACGCGCTCAACGCCTGCTTATTACCTCACGGTTTATTGTTATAGCTGGCCAATCGGGTGTTGCTTTTTGTGGGGTTTCCGCGACGTCACATAACAACCAAGCAGGTAAAAATAATCAGTTCCTGCGTTCACAACTCGGCACGCTTGAACTGCCAGTATTATCCACGAGCCATCTCGCGAATGAACGTCCAAATTACACGCGCCCCGCGACATAATTAAGGTCTGTTGGGTGGTGTGACAACAGTTACAAGAAGAAAAAAAAACTCACGTAATCAAGTATGAACAAGTTTTTCCCGCAAATTGCAACCCAAACGTGTTTAGAACTAATTAAAAACTATAAGAACGCACCAAATATTCCAGCATATTTCCACACACACACAAAAACAAACAAACCATCAACGTTTCGAAGCCGACCACGTGGTCAATTTTTGCCATAGTTTCACATGGATAAATATTCACAAAAACAAATTATACAACATAATTATATGCCCCTTCTGAAGTGTTGTGTACCATAAAACAGTTGTGATATTATCAGATTATGGTCTTATTTATCACATCTTCATGGTTGTTGAGAACTGCTTTCTCGTCCCTATTGTCACCACGTCCAGAAGACATATCAGTTCATCAAAGGGCTGAACATTCAAACACCGAAGCACTCTTGAGTGGTCCTAAAAAATATCCCAAGTATTCCTGCTGTTTTCATATAGAACTGAATCAAACACTCTTTATTTTTTACCACATCGAGAGTAAACGCTCTGTATTGATCCATGATGAAGAAAAGTCGGGACGAGATTTTCTAAATTCTATGAATTGAATAAGTCTTTCTGTATCATATAAAGTCAATATAACAGCATTTCATGTATTTAAGATGGCGCTGAGGTAACAGATATCTCACAGCTGAAAAATCTGTTCTATTCTCAACTATAGGCACTGTTGAAATTCAAAGGGAGATCATACTTGAGTCAGAAATAGGTTACATGTTTTTAGCAGAAAAAAATTTCTAAAAACTAAAATAAATTTAAATTGAGCCGAATCCTTATGAAAATCTCAGAAAGTGAAAGATGGTGTTGTTAGCTAGAACACTCGAGCCTTGAAATAGTCATTTGCAGAATGAGGTCCCCAGTGGGTGAATTTGGTGATGCTAGCCCGCTATGCGGGGTAGCATCTCTAAATTCACCCTCTTGGGACCTCATTCTACAAATGACAGACACACTATTTCAAGGCTTGAGAATACTCGCTGGTTTATTATTTCCAAGTAGATTAATTTTGGAAATAAAATTTTCTTGAAAACCAGTAAGTGTGATTTTGGAAGAAATGTCCCAAAAAAATCAAGTCTTGCACCAGTTAAAACCCTTTCATGACTGGATCTGCGCTGTGCAGCATTAAAGATAATGCGCCAGTGCATTCTCTTATATATGCGAGTCTCCAATAGGGAGCATCCCAAATATAACTTAGAGAATGCACTGGCTTACAAGGTCAAGGTAAATATTGTTATGCCAATGTATTGGCACAGGGTTTTCGCTAATTTTCAGGAATCTCCAGTCAAGGAAGGGTTAACAGCTTTAGTTTCTCAATGAATGTATTAGTTTGAAGGGGATGATTTGTTTGTGGAAAATTTAGTTCTTGAAAAAAAGGGATCATGCTGGCTATTAATGTTGAAACAGGCCATCTCTGCGCTACCTTTACTTGGTCGCGGGTGGGACCATGGGTGGAGTTTGATAGGGGTACCCAACGAATTTACAACAGTTACTGCACCACTGAACCCGACCAAATTCCCAAATTCTGAAATTCTCCGCATGCCCGTATTATATATTTACAACTGATATATCAAGCTTTCTAGATGTTACTGGTTGTGGGTTGTAAAATTCCAACTCACAAGGATGTACATTTTCCAGCCCGTTTCATTATAAAATTTAGAAGTAGGAGAGTAGCAGGAACTTTATATAATAAATTCTACATATATTAAATTACAAGGGCCTGGGTGAGGGGGTCCCATCTTTGGTCGAAATGTTCAAAAGTTTGAAATTTTCTGCCCGAAACACACCATCGGTTGGAAATTTCAGTTAAGTTGAAATTGTTCTGATTGTTTGATTTAGTCCGATTTTTTCTTTCTTTCGGCCAATTTGTTGGACTGGAATGACCATAATTTGGAAATTGGGAAGTTGGGTCTGGCTCGGGGGGGGGGATTTTAATGTAGACAGACCACCCGTTGTATATATTTTATTTCACCAATCACAAGTCACAGGACACTTTCGATGAACAAAATGTCGACATCTTGTTATACCCAGGGGGGGGGGGGGGGTATGCAGATTTTTTCCGAACACTAGGCGGGGGTGGGGGGTGGGTGGGTGGTTCAGCAGACCGGCTTACACACTTTTTCCTGGTCCTGTAAATTTTTTCTAGAGTAATGTTTCTTCAAAATAATGGCACAAAAGCTTTTAAGAATGCTTCTATTATGTAATATGTATGCACTTAACTCTTGGTATGGGGGTTTGAGTTTACCATCAGTTAATAATGAAAAGGTCAGCTTGCTAAATGTTTTCATCAAGGATCTATCATTGCACATTGACATGGAAAGGCTCAGATTTAAATAGCTCTATTAAAAATCATTTATTCAACCTGATATAAATGAAAACATAACACAATAATAGATTCTTCAAATAAATGTAAACTTTTCACTGAACTCTTCAAATAAAAATAACTCTTCAAATAAAAATAGACTATTAAAAAACCCATAATAAAATAAAACAAAGGTGTTAAAACAAACTTTGACCGATTTCAACGATGTTCGGTTTATGGGTCTAGGATCACCTCTAGATGGGAGCTGTCAAATTTGAATGATTTGTTATAAAAAATATGGCCGCCATCTTGGATTTTACTCTTTGCATCACTAAATCTTTTAACACATCCTGCAGAGCCTATCTCTCATCCAATCATCACCGACCTTCATATGGATCTTCGGTGTGACCTTTCAATGGGTGCCTACCATTTCCGAAGTTTGTAAAATAAAAAATGGCTTCCAGCTGCCATCTTTGATTTTACTCTTTCTATGACCCAATCATTTTGCCTTACAGGTCACATTTCTCATCCAATCGTCACCAAACTTCATATGGATCTTCAAAGTGACCTCTAGATGGGAGCCTCCATTTCCCCCCAAAATTTGGTTTAAACAAACATGGCCACCAGCAGCCATCTTGGATTTCAAATGTCAATCCATCAGCCGGGGGGGGGGGGGGGCGGAAAAAAAAACTGCAGACACAGGGTGGAAAAAAACTGTTTTCTTCGGTTTGGGTACCCCCCCCCCCCCAAACAGCAAAAACTGCAGTTTTTTTCCACTGACCATTTGCCCCCCCCCCCCCCCAGAAAAATCAAATCTACCCCAGCCGGACAACAACTCGGTTTGACCAGAAACCGAAAAAAACACCGGAGCATACAATTCATGAGAAGGTGCTTGGTAACTTAGTTTAGATTATTATGACTAAAATGGTCATTGTCTACCAGTAGAACGCATATTTGTACCTCGTGATGTCATGACATGTACAATGTACTATGTACATGTATATTGGTGATCGCAACGCTTTGTATGCACTTAAAAAAATTACAACTAGTCATTACCTCGACTTTGAAAAAGATGCAAATGAGATGAGTGACATACCAGCATATAACTGTTTTCTGATACCATTGGAGGAGAAATTGTTTAATACATGGGATAGTTCTGCAGTAAAAATTTGCCAGATAAGCGATCGCAGGGTAGAATTCTGCATTCGACTGGTAGACACTGACACAGTCGGCATTATTAAGAGGGTTAAATGGGGTCAATATCACATGTAACCAAGACAGTGGTTATCCAAAATTGTTTTATGTGGATTGTACTACTCATGTATATATGATTTGGATATTAAGTTAATCCATATTCTATAAAATGAGAGAAAATTGAAGTTGTGAGTCTGAAAATACATATTTGGAAAAAAATTACATGCAAATTTTTTCCGCAACCCCCCCCCCCCCCTAAATGAATAAGAAAAAATTTACGTGTAAATTTTTCGCGCCTATGTACCCCCCCACCCCCGGTCGTTGTGTCCCGCAGTTTTGTTCCGCTCCCCCCTCCTGCATCAGCCCACTTTATTGGAGAATTGTTTTGAAACTTTACAGTCTTGTTGGTAAATAAAAAGTTGGAAAGCTGCTATGATCATGATACGGAACATTGATCGGATAAGATCAGGAAAACTGAGTAAAATAGTTATTTGAAGCAGTTTGGGGGGGGGGTCCATATCCCAGAATCGGAAAAAAATAAAAATTAGGGTGGTGGGTACCCAGAGGGCGGGGGAAAAAATAAAAAAGCGCCTAGTGTCCAGGGGGGGGGGGGGGGGGTCGGAACTTTTTTCCAGGCACGTATGATCATTTTAATTTTTTCCGGCCTCGGTGGACCACCCACCCAATTTCTTCCGTTTCCGGCCTTTTTCCAGGCAATTTTAGACACCCACCCTTTTTTTCCGTTCAGGAATTTGTTTCCTGTCAGTTTTGGACACCCACCCCCTAAATTTTAGAAAATTATCAATTGACCAACCAAATAGCTGACCATGAAGAGTCTCTAACAGTATGTGATTCACTGCAGCTGATTTTGTCAATAAACAAACTCAGGCTGAAAGTGGCAACAACACACAACAAATCTTCTCTCAAATTATGGCAAGGTAAAGCTTGTATATTCTAGTTTTCAACAATCTGTTCTTGCAAAAAGCTAGAACTATTTCATAGCTAAAGCATATACAAAGAAAACACTTCTTAAAGTTATTGCCCATAATTGCTTGAACCAAATTGTTTATCAAAACATGTGGAAATACAACTGTTCATCCAGTTCATCCCAGTTTGAAGAATAATGCTAATACCAAACATAACCATGATATACCCGCATGACTCTTCTTGGGGCATCTCAGAAACCAGAACTGAGGAAACATGTTATAGCGTGTAATGGCAGGCTGGTAGGCACTGCCTGAAGTAATAGGCTTCGTAATAATTGGGAATAACATATGGATGGATAGCCCAATCTCACTTCTTTTTTGCTCACGATATCAGTGACGATTAAATCTTTGTTACTGTGTTTAACATTACAAGCTGATCCACATTAACTTGGAAAACAATTTGAAATTGTTCAAGCTGGCCCGGCTGGCCTTCAATTTATATGTTAAGATTTTATGTTTTACGTTGTCAAAAGTCTATTTTATTCCAGTATTTACTATATCTTTATTTCCATGTCACACATGGTCAAGTGTGCTTTCATTTTATTGCTTATTTTCAGCTGAGTTTTGCATAGTTATTCTTATTTTGTTGTATCAGTAGATGGAATCCTGATTAAATTTTATTTTTTCAATAGCGCAGTTTCTTGTTCTATCAAGTTGAATTTGGGTTATTGTTGGCCATTGTGCAACTGATCCAACTTCTGATAACCTCTATATATAGTATAGCATTTCTATTAACTATATATGACCTGTTTCTGTTCAAAACACATCAAAATAAGACTCAATAGCAGAAATGGAAAAACAATTTGGCACATGGAAAAAACTGCTTTTAGGACCCGAGAGACACCCACCCACCCCATCATACGTGCCTGGAATTTTTTTCCGACCCCCCCCCCCCCCCCCCCCCCTGTAGTGTCTGGAAATATTTTCCTGACCACTCCCTGTTATAACTCCACTTTTCTAAGACAATGGGTGCACACTTAAGAAATGACTTGCAGATCGATTGAGGTCATTTGTTTTTGACCGGCAGAGTAATCCAACAAAGTGTGTGAATCGAAAGGAACACGAACTTTCTTCAAAACCAATGACCCCAAAATCGATTTGCAAGTCATATCTTATAATCATATACCAGTATATTTTAATAGAACATTAATAATTTTAACAAATTTTCAAAACTGCCACAACAATATTGTAAGCAACATATATTGTTAAAATTCCAACACAGTCTCCCGATAACAACAAGCAGAAAGCGCATACGCACGAACGACTTGAAGTGGCGTAGTTGGTTCATCGCTTTCTGTGAAGTCGACACCCTTAACGAGCGCGTGAGCACAATCGGCTTGAAGTGACTGTGACGTATAGTTGTCCGTCGCTTAAACAGTGTGGCCGTGAAGCTGACTTTTGGGTTCAACCCGGAAGACATTCGATACGAACTGATTTTGGTGTCCTTCTACTTGGAAAAGCCTCAGAAACAACATAATCCGCTTTGGGGAAAATTTGCTATCCAAGATGGCGTCCAAAATGGTTGTCTATATTGCATCAGTTCTCGACATAAGTCACAATAAGATATATAATGGCGTCGGATGATCGTAATAACTAAGTGTGTGAAATTTGAGTATTGGAGCGAATAGAATGACACCGACGAAAAATAATACAATTGCGGCCATGAAATGGCTGTCAAATCGCCGCAACTCCAAACAATACCACGAAGAAGCAACAAACTGGATAACCAACAGGGAGTGAAAATACTTATTGGTAATATACAATTCTGTTGTTAAATATCTTTAAAGGTACACTGGTACACAGAGCATTACACAGATCCGTCTGAAGGATTTATCGGTCAATGCAACGCAAGTCAAACCCCAATGATTTGCGTCTTTAAAGTTTGGGTTTTATGCTTGTCCACCACCCAACTGTCGGGCCCGGGCATAAATTTGGCATGGATCACCACCAACAAACGAGCTTTCATTGTAGTGTGTGGTGATATTCGCGTTTTCCTTTTTGAGTTATTCTTCATTGTTTATTTTGTTTTACTTCTCCACGTTCTTCTTAGTGTCAGTTAGTGGGATGTTTTTTTTTACAGGTTTAAGTTTTGTCACACTGCGTGTCCTTTGGCCTGTTTATATTTGGATTCCATCCTGCCCATGTTTCAATTTACCACCCTAAACATAATTATTTTGGTATTGTTCGTAGATATTAGCACGTATTATGTCAGAAACGCTTGTATGGACTACTCTAGTGTCCCGAATAAACATACGTGTATGTTTATTTTTTTCATGAAAATTGCCGCCCTGTATATGAGCTTATTCCGGTCTATATGTTTATTATTTTTTGTCCCCCGACAATAGGGGACTATAGAAACGGGCTCCGTCCGTCCGTCCGTTCGTCCGTCACACTTTTGAGTACCTTCATGGTGTAATCATCTTCCCTACAGATTTCATCCCAGAGATTTGAAACTTCAGAATATTGTTGCCCATATATTGAAGATGTGCAACATGTATATAGATGACGGAAAAAATATTTTTTGACGAAGTTATCAACCCTTTTCGACTTAGAAAATTTCAACATTTTTTAGAATTTTCTGTATGAGGGTACCTTCATGGTGTAATCAACTCGTCCTACAGTTTTGATCGTAGATATTTGAAACTTCAGAGTATTGTTACCCACATATTAGAGATGTGCAATATGTATATAGATGACGGATTTTTTTTATGGAGTTATTAACCCTTATTGACTTTTAACAAAGCGGCATCGACTTGCCACGTTTTCGGGGGACACTGTGGTCAGCTGACCTTTTATTTCAATTTCAATCTGACATAATCCTATAAAAATTACCAGCTGTGACAAGCTGTAGCTTTTTACTGACAAATTTATAAGCCACAGCTGGCAACAGCCATTTACGCATCCATGTCATGACACTCAACCCCATCTAAAGTTACCTCTAGTAGTACATGTACCAATAGTAATACTTATACAATATACATGTACCGGTATTGGTACTGGTATATATCGAAAACTGGATGTCATTGACTTTGAATTCAATTTACAGTTATGGGACACTCAAGTGCCAGAAAATACAAAGGGAGGGGTAACAGATTGATAGCCAAATGATCGGCTTGTTCGAATATTGAGACATCTAAGAATTATTCCGCCCTATATTTCCATTCCGGTAAGTTCTATTATTGAAATTTGCCCAATCGTCCACCCTGTACTACTATTCCGGTCTGTTCTTCTTTTCGGGACACTAGAGTACACGAGTGGCTGCTTGATAGTCGCATGCTTTCCCTCTCCTGAGACGAGGTCTGCATTGTCTATGATCTATTGCCAGTATTGGTAAAAATAACCCCATGAATGAATTTGTTTACGAACGTTTGATAGCCATGGGACAAACAATACCAAACAGAAGCTACATAACGCTGCCTAATTAGGAGAAATATAACGTATACAGCGACTTCATCCGCCGTGAGCGTGACGTGGACAACGCCATCGTCGCTAATAATCGCTATTGTTAGTCAATGTAAGTACATGTCGCATGCATGGGCTGTAGGTCATGGTGGAACAAACATAAACCAAACACGTTTATTCCAGTGTTCTTTTCACACCCATACGCAGGGCAGTGCCGACAGGGGTTAAATTGGGGTATCTCGTATATATTCCTATATTTCGGCAATAATTTCAAATTATATTTGCACTGGAAATGAACTCAATGACCTATTGGCGAGCACGCACTGGTCGTTAATTGGTCAAACATGCATTACGCGGATCGTATACTATGAATTATCGTTAAATGTATATGAAAATAGTGGTGATTTGGATTCAAATATGCGATAATTTTGTTGCTGATTAGCATTAGATCTGTCGCTACATGAAATTTTGTCCAAATGGTGGGGTTTTTATCTATAAATATTGAGTTTGAAATGTACGGTATATTTTCTCCTGTAGTAAAGTGGTACCCATGTGCCGATGATGTCCATTAATGTGTTTAAGTCTGTTTTATATAAGTTTTTGAACATTTTATCCTAGAATAACTTTTGTGACCAGAATTGGAAAATATAGCGTAGACACTGCCCAAAGTACATCATGCATGCTGTACTAGTGAAAGTGGAATAAATTACTCGTGCCTTTGTGATGAAATGCTACAAATTATGTCTTCAAGTTAAGTATAAATAATATGAATCATACGTGACACATAGTGTGCCTCAAATTTTCCTTTTATCGGCGACATAGCGCTAAGAATAATATATCTAACATTAGGCAGTGGTCCCGACGGAGACGACATGACAAGATTTGTCGCGGATTGTGCAATCGTGTCTGGCGTCTGGCCCACATATCCAAAATGATGTCAGAAACCTTGTCATGGCGTCTTCGCTGGTTTTCATAAAGCTAACCAACGAAATTAGTCTAAATGAAACTAATAGGCCCAAATCACATGGAAATTCTTCGTCAGTTGTGAAGTAGCTAATTCCCAATTCCGTGCTTTGGTAATCTCCACACAGTTGCTAACCGGAAGTTACGTGACAATTTCTCCAAAATCCACACCCGCGATCTTAGGTGACACTCCACAGTTTCGAATGATCAGTAGGGGTAAATTTCTTAGAATAGAGTACCAATGTTTTCTGTCACCATGAGTGTGGCATGTTTATTGAGCGAAGGTTAGTTTTGAATTTCGGATTTTTAGAGGATGTCTTTGAGTTTTGAAAAATATTGTTTCAGGTAACCTTGACCCCACCAGTATCAGGTAGTAGCGATTTCTGCGAAACAGTGGCTCCAGACACCAGCGTGACTTTTTAGCACCTAAAATTTGTCATCTGCATGAAAAATATTTTTTGGGTTTTAGAAATTACAGTGGTGAGAAGTTTGAATTTGTTTTATATTATTGTGAAGAAACAGTGTTCTTCCAAACAACATAGGCGGCTATACTCTGGAATATCTTGTTTTTGTGTCCCACGTGCCTGAAAATCGCTTATTTTGGCCATTATTGAATCAAAATTAAATTTTTCAGGCACACAATCAAGGGTCATAACTCTTGCTACCCCCATTAAAATGACAATTCTGTATCAATATTTTTAAGCGTAGTATGTGCTCAACCCAGGCATATATGCATTGTATATGTGTTGTGGGATCACATTTCAGTTATTTTTCAATGAATTGATGCCCCCCCCCCCTTATTTTTGCACCAATCCCTGCAGAAACTGTGGAGTGTCTCCTTATAAAAATCACTGATGGATAGAAAACAAGAGCACACCGTCGGGGCGTGACATAATACGCCCGTTTCTGGAGTAGAGTGGGGCATGTAGACAGAACCCATATTTGAACTTGATCTGTATACCAAATTTGATTCAGTTCACTCGATTCAATCTAAAGTTATCACCTGGAAACCGCATATATATCAGGTAAAATCTAAGTCGAAAAAGAGGCATAACTCAGTCAAAATCATGCGGACGAAACCCATATTCGAACTTGATCTGTATTTTGCAGTGGTAAACTAATGTTCCAAATTTGGTTCAGTTCACTTGATTCAATCTAAAGTTATCATCCGGAAACCGCAAATCAGGTAAAATCTAAGTCGAAAAAGGGGCATAACTCAGTCAAAATCATGCGGACGAAACCCATATTCGAACTTGATCTGTATTTTGGTGTGGTAAACTAACATACCAAATTTGATTCAGTTCACTTTAATCAATCTAAAGTTATCATCCGGAAACCAAAAGCGGACGGACGTACGACGGACGACGGACGGACGGACAACTCATTTACATAATACGACCGTTTTTTCAAACGGGCGCACAAAAATATATGACGTCATTCACCTGCGTCTAAGGTATAAACAACCACGCGCGCTGATGGTTGCTATCAGCCAACTCAATAGAAACACAGCTCAGCTATACATGCATGCGATATAAGTGTCCAACCTGCATGGTGATGCATTCGGTGTTCGTTAGTCACCAATGGAGATATAATCATACTAAGAAATGATGCAACAGTAAGCACAATACCGCACACAACTAAGTGATATCTTATAATTTAAATATCTTTATGTTTCCTAATTAATCTTTGATAAAAATGTGGTTTGGACCTCGAAACGCCCCCACCCTTAATATATGGAACCTTTTTTGCATACCCCCCCCCCCGATTCGAAGCCGTCCGATTGAAACTATTCCTGTATTATTATTATTAAACATATTTTATTGCCAATACATGCAAAGGTATGACAAACATGGATTGGGGTACAAGTGCTAACCACTTAGATATACCCCGCTCCTCAAAATTTAACAATAAGTAAAAAACTATTCCTGCTCTACACATATATACATGTATTAAGAGGTAATGTTGTTGTTGGTTTCTATAGTATTTGGTAACCAGATTTCCATTATTTCAAAGTATATTGCGTACGAAGTAATATTACGGGTGACAGATTGGCCGGAATGCCAAAAATAGAACTATCGTGTCGAGTAATTTTTGTACAGTTTTAAAACAAATGTTTCAAACGAATGTTATATCAGGCCTATATACACATATACATATACTCATTCAAGTTATTGTATAGTCACTAGTCAGTGGGTGGCTTGTGTTCGCGCCCGTATTAACACAATGTTTTACAAGATCATGTGTGCCACCTGTTGCCCAATCCACTTTGCATCAATTAATTTGATTACGTCAGTACACCTCGAAATTCGTAATTTAATTTATGGCTCGAGCCATAAATTCAATTAAACATATATATAGTTTTGTTCATATTCCAAACATAATCAGCGCGTAAATTTATAGCATATTGTCGTCAAGACGTACGATGGTGTACGTAAACAAGAGCTTGCTCGTGTTACAGAAGTTGTATGGGAGGCCAAATTCACATTTAATAATTAATTGCGCTTAAGCGTAATTATTTGCGCTTAATCGCAATTCGTGGTTATGTGTAACTAAACACCCCTGGTGAATAAATAGGTTTATCCATAACTTAACCTTAACTCCTATATTGACATATCACCTCTTGTTTTCATTGATTTGGATGGGTAGGGAACTAGCCCAACTTCTTTATCAAAATGGCTGACTCGCAATAGTATCACCCTCTGTTTTAGTTGGAGCGACTCGTGATAGCATTATATTATCTTCGGTATATATTAGATGGGGCTACTCGCAATAGCATTACTTTCTGTATTAGTCGAGGCGACTTTGATTTTCTTCAATTTTCGAGTATACAGGCACACCATATAAGGGAAGCAAGCCCTCGGTGACACCACATTCACACTATATGACCATGGAAATACTATAGATTTGTGCAAGAGATGCTGATTTAATAAAAAAAAATTAGAGCTCGAGGACTGAGACACCAATTTTTTGGGACAGGGATGCTGATAATATTAAAATATGTTTTCCCCCCTGATTTAAGTCAATAAGTAAACCATATGAGGTAAGCAAGCCCTCATGCAGTGACATCACATGCATGCTATAGTATATGACCATAGTAATGGCCCAAATCTGTGCAAAAATACATTAAAAATCATCATATAAAAAATTACTAGAGTTCCGGGAAGGAGACATCAATTCTTTGGAATGCTGATATAAATATGTAATTAGGGATTATCATTTTTTAACACATACTCTCAGTTGACTGTTGAGTACTCAGGCTAATTCAAACATGTTAAAATTAGCCCAATATGCTCCTCTTGTGTTGCTAGGTGATACACCAGGTCATGCCAATAGTTTATGGGTAGGTTAGATAGTAGTCACAATTATGCTCACAGCAATTAATTGCGCTTAAGCACAATTAATTACGCTTAAGCGTAAATGCCCTATTTGTGCTTAAGCACAATATGTGGTATTTGCGCTTAAGCGCAATTCATTGCACTTAAGCGAAACTAATTGCGCTTAAGCGCAATCAATTGCGCTTAAGCGCAATTCATTATTAAATGTGAATTGAAAACAGTAACAGATAACGCTCTTTATGTTTACCACACCCGGAAAGCAGTGAAACAGACGCTCTTTATTTCTACCATATCAGGAATAGAATAACACGGAACGCTCTTTATTGTTCCATGTCACGAGTGCACATGGCTGTTGTTTGTTTGAGATCCGAACACCGTGTTCAAAGTTATATTGTTGTGACCTCAACGGGGGGGGGGGGACACCGTGTTCAAAGTTATATTGTTGTGACCTCAACGGGGGGGGGGGGGCGGTCTGCAAAATTTTCCGAACACTAGGCGGGGTGGGTGGGTGGGTGGTGTTTCAGCAGCCCAGCTAACACAATTTTTCCTGACTCCGTAATTTTTTTCCTGTAGTCATTTTTCTTCAAAATAATGCGACAAAAGGTTTTAAGAATGTTTCTATTATGTAATAGAAGGGGGTTGGTGTTCATTATCAGTTAATAATGAGGGATGACACCAATGGGTAATAAAAAGGGTCAGTTTGCTAAATGTTTTCATCAAAGATCTATCAATGCACATTGACATGGGAAGACTCAGATTTAAATATTTCTATTAAAAATCATTTATTCAACCTGATACAAATGAAAACATAACACAATAATAGATTCTTCAAATAAATGTAAACTCTACAAGTTAAAATAGACTATTAAAAAAACTATAAAAACATAAAACATAAAGTTGTTAAAACAAACTTTTACCGAATTCAACGTTGTTCAGTACATGGGTCTAGGATCACATTCAGAGCTCCCACAGTTTCAACAGGCAGGGGCCCAGCAATAGGGGGGGGGGGCATAGATTCATTGAAATTTATCTGGATTATGATCCCAAACCATATAGACAATATATATATGCCTGAAATTAGTACAGAATAGGCATTCAGAATTTGATACATAATGCCCATAATATATGGGCTATAAAGTTATGGCCCTTGATCTTTTGATCGAAAATGTGATTTTTATTCAAAAAATGACAAAAATATTGCATTTTCATATCCAAGGGGCACGAATACCAGAATTTTTCGAGCATGGTCACCTATGTTGGTCCAAAGGCCTCTGGCTTCCAACAACAACATGAACAAATTCAAACTTTCGCCGTTTACAATTCCAGAAAATCAATTATTAATGCAGATGACAAATTTTGAGTGCTAAAAAATTGACCCAGTATCTAGAGCCACTACTTCGCAGAAAACGCTACTGCTGTCTATGGGTGGGGTCAAGGTCATTTGCACATAATTTTTTCATCAGTCTAGAACACCTTCTAAAACTACACAAATGAATATCCCACGTTGTCTCAATATACATACCACATGAATGGTGCCAGAAACCACTAGCACTTTATATCTATAAAATCACCCCTACTGATCATTCGAAACTGTGGAGTATTACCGAAAGTTGGAACGATTTTCGAAGAAAAACATTGCCACCGGCAGCCATCTTGGATTTTACTCTTTGCACCACTAAATCCTTTAGCACACCGCACAGAGCTTATCCATCAACCAGTCATAACCAAACTTCATATCAATCCTCGGTGTGACCTCTCAATGGGTGCCTACCATTTTTTGTTTTACGAATTCTGTTAAAAACATTGCTACCAGCGGCAATCATGGATTTTACTCTTTGTATGACTAAATCCTTTTGCACATCTTAAGGTCACATTTCTCATCCAATCATCACCAAACTTCATATGGATATTCGGGGTGACCTCAAGATGGGAGCCTCCCCTTTTCCCCGAAAATTGTTCACAAACATGGCCGACAGCAGCCATCTTGGATTTCAAATGTGAATCCATCAGCACAACATACAGCCCACATTTATTGGAGAATTGCTTTGAAACTTTACAGCCTTATTGGTAAATCAAAAGTAGGAATGCTTCTATAATCATGATATGGAACATAGATCGGATAAGATCAGGACAACTAAGTAAAATAGTCATTTGAGGCAGTTTGAAGGGGGTGGGTCCCTATCCCAGAATCGGAACAAAATAAAATTAGGGGGTGGTGGGTACCCAGAGGGCGGAAAAAATAAAAAAGCGGAAATTTTGTCCTGACCTCAATGCATCTTTCTGTGACATATATATTACTGGTGCAAACACATATCTGCAGGCAGTTTAGAAGGAACTAAATATTTTAAGTCATATTGTGGCCCAATGTATACATATAACTAGTAAATAATATTGCTCGCGTGTGTCACTTTCCGGGAATCAAATTTTGTCGAATTATTTCACATGTACTTTATATGCCACCGGAAATACTCATTTCCGTACGGGTTACATGCATGGCAATAGATCAAAGTTGGAAATACTATATGTCTTCTGAGATCTGTCTTCAACACCAAGCAATAAAGAGCGTTTCGTATTAGTTTATTCCTGGTATGGTATGAATAAAGAGCGTCTGTTTAACTTCTGTATACGAAAACCACGAAGAAAAGCAAAACACATATATACTGTTCGAGAATTGTCAACGGTTTTCAATATTCCTCAATTATATTAGATCATTCCACGAATCTCTACTTTAGCTAACGCCCGTAGAGATCATATTCCACCAGTACAAAACAAACATTTTGAAGTTTTGACAGGGAATCTAATAAAGTCGAAAAAATAACGCGGGAAATATATTTCTGAGATATTACAGTTTTCTTAATAATGTACTTCACTGTGGGTGAAGGACCCAACTCGAAATTTCACGATTTAAGTGACTTTGTGAGCGAATTTGCTTTGCGTCGCTCTCAATTATGGAATTTCTCCTGGGTAATTAATTCAATGTTTATTGCGATATCGGCTCACAAATGTCACATAAAAACATGCAATTTCGAGTTGGGACCTTCATCTACATCGAAGTACATTATTAAGGTAAAAATAATAACTAAGAAATATATTCTCTGTGTTATTTTTTCGACTTTATAAGGTTCCCTGACCAACCTTCAAAAAATTGTCAGGTTTTACAGTACTGGTGGAATATGATCTCTATAACGGACATTAGCCAGAGTGCAGATTCATGACATGCATGATCTACAAACATATGAGAAAAATGCTCATCATTTTATGCCAGATCAGGAATAGACTAACAAGGAATATTTCTATTGTTGCGTGCTGAAGTAATGTCAGGACCCTTCCTGACGGATATGATTTGTTTTTGCATATATAAAAACTACAATTCTGTGCCTGGGCATTATATTGTAAACAGTATGCATGAATTATACTTTGCACTGGAACCTGTAGTACGGAAAACATTTATCTACTGGTTAGAAGGAACTATATAAGTAGAATTACGTCCCTTTCGTTTTTTACACCCGATATCGAATACGAGTTCAAAAAAAATCTGGCACGCGATTGGAGTATAACATTTCAATTAAATTTACAAATTCAAAAAATATAATACCCATGGCATGTATAAATTTGGGTTTTCCCTAGTCTGAAATGCGTTCGTGTCCAAACTTTGACGGGACAATAAGGCTTAGTATTTGCTTTCGTCAGCAGTTCACACTTTGTGAAAAAAGTGGGGTAGTGTGGAAAACGTGTGTTGAAAAGTTGAAAAAAGTGTGGCTCGGATAGTACTCATCCATGGCAAAAGATGCGGGAAGGGTTGGACTTCACGAAATTTATAATTTCGTGCAATTCTTATGTAACAAATTTAGTGGGCGGGTCCAAAAGTTAACTCTGAGGCCTGTCAAACTAACACTCAAACATACCGTGAAACCAGTGAGAATAGAGTAGTCCACCATGCACCACGTGCATGCCAATGATAATAGAGTACTCTCCCATTAACCAGTTACAAGCACAACTTTAAGGCCCGACTGCGACATAATGATCTCGCCTTCCTGTGTGATTCCGGGGATTAAATGCACAGTCCGATTTCACTCCAACATGCCGCAAACACAACAAAAGAAATTTGAAATACTAGCAATCACCATCATTGATGATCATTCATATGGTATGAATCTATAAAAAAAAACTATAAAAGCATACATAAGTGACATATTGAAAACGAGTAAAACATCACCGATAACACTCTTTTTGTCTGCTGCTTTTGGGAAACGAACGCGCCGACTATCTTTAGTTCTTTACCAGAGACGTGATACACATCTGGTAAATTTTATTTGTAGCTGCACTTGAGTTAGGATTTTTAGTTGGAAAGTTGTCATCGCTATTGTATCAAGAACAAAAACTTGAATTTCACATATCCTTTCTTTCATATATTATGAACAGTTTTTAAGAGAAGACATAATCAATGGATCTTAAAATTTGTTTACGATGTCTATTATATTATTCTATTATATTAGCTATATGTCAAAGGACATTGAGATTATTTTAAATGTCGAGATAACTTCTCAAAATTGTTAGATAACTTTTCAATATTTCGAGATAAATTCTCAATTTTTCGAGATAACTTTTCAATATTTTTAGATAACTTCTCAAAATTTCGAGATAACTTTTCAATATTTTTAGATAACTTCTCAATCTTTCGAGATAACTTCTCAATATTTTGAGATAATATCAATATTTCGAGATTACTTCTCAATATTTTGAGATAATTTCTCGAATTGTCGAAATAAATCAGGATAACTTCTCAATTTTTGGAGAATATGCATATACTGTGAGGAGAGGTGACGTGGTCCTCAATTCGTCCAGTAATCATATCTTACAACAACTTTTCACTATTTGTTCACTTCATACTTGATAAAGGCTACTAGATAGCCGAAAGCTCGTGTTTTTTAAAAACTCAAATGAGTCTTAAATGGTGTTACTTTATTTTATTCCCATTTATTATTAACTGCAAATGTGGTTACTGATCGAATTGGCCACTTCCCCCTCTCCTCGCAATATATTATAATTTATACTATAATAGTTTTATGACAGCGTTCAGCTCGCCATTTTCATAAGCATTGAGAAGTGGGTTCGAACATAGTTCTGAAATTTCGTAATACCTTCCATACAAAATATTTCAATTTCGATTGTTGTATGCTTCTGTCCTTACAGCTTGCTCACATATTAGCAATGCGAAGCGAGTAATGTATTATATCGTTATAGTAGAGTCGCTTATGTACTTCCGTGGGAATTTTTTGAACAAATGTAGAGACTATGATATTATGATAGGGTATCACTTACTTTGTCCGAAACAAATTTGTTAGACTTCATGGGTCCGCGACTGGAGGGAATTATGACGTCACAGAGATGACGTCATTATCAGTTCAGTTCAGATGTAGGGTTGTCCTAAGAACTGATGGATTCTGCGCATATTTCTTAATTGTTATACATATTTTTCAGTGAGGACAATTCATCAATCGTAGTTCTCAAAGTACAGCACCCAAATTCACAGAAAAATGTTATTCTAGTCAAAGATGGCTGCCAAAATTGCACCAGAAAATCAACAAAAATTCGATTGTCAAGAATCTCATGTAAATGATCTTCCGTTTGGTAGCGACTGCGAATTGTGACAATTGAGTGTTTTCTTATTACTTCAGCAGTGTAGTGCATCAATGTTATTGTACAAAACATGTTCGATATGTCAAAAATCCACTTTAGAAAACCGAATTATTGCATGTTGTCAAAAATCAATTCCGATATTCTAACAATAGGTTTCAAGAAATGAGTGAAATTCAGTGAGAGGGAAGGAAATATTCATGCCACATACGAAATTATTATCAAACTTCAACAGAACTGTTCAATTTCACCCAAGATGGTTACCAAAATGGCAGTCAAAATACAAAGGTCACTGTTCGTTACATCACCAAATGTCGCCCTGGCATTCCATCATGGGTTAGTCGGCTGCTGTTCAGTAAATGCGCATAGCTTTAATTGCTTATGCAAATTAACGGATGTCCTATACTGCATACGTGTCATCTCTTCAAATTTCCTGATATTAAGTGAGGTGGAGTTGAGGAGAAAATCCAACTCTATGTGAAACTAGAAAGTATATGTAGACCTCCATCTTAGCTTGCAGGGCAAATATTACCATCTCAATGTCTAGCATTCTGTGTTACACTCTAGGCTAGAGTACTAATTGAGAAATAATAGTGGTTACTATATCAAATGCAATGGATGATGCAGCTATGCATTGGTGTTAGTTCTTTTCATGACATCACCTCAGTAGAAAATGCCTATGGTGTAGCATATATGATAGCAATACATAACTATTTATTGTGATATCTATGAGGTGGGGATTGTACTTCTCAGCTATACCATTATTCTTGGCAAGCAAGAAACAAAACATCATTGTTTACAAAACACAAACCATAGTAGAATTAATTATATGGCTGTCATTTAGCCTGCTTGTCTCACAGATAGATGTCACGTAACCTTGAATTAAATTTGCACGGTAATACAATTTGAACCTCGTTTTGCTGAACTTGGCAGGTTCCAATCGTATTGATAACCACGACATATCCATATGTGGATAATATATTCGTATAAGGGGTAGCGTCCCGTATCAAGATTAAAGTGATATATTGTGGATGATAATATTAAACAAAGTAGTCCAACGACTATCATGCCATGTGTGAAGTCCTTATATGACGTTACTATAGGTTATTGACACCCAGGACATGTTTATTCAGTTGAAATGAATAGTATCATGCACCAGGCTAGATCCCCGACACCAGGCGAAGTGTGTGTCTGGTTCTTGTCTTTCATCGTGTTCAGTTATTGAATACGAAAGATGTCTTGATATGAAGACAGTAGGAATGTTATGGACCATTGATAGTATACAGCAAATTGATTTCTAGGCATTGAGGTTTAGTGGGACAATGCATTGTATTTGTACAGTTCAACAGGAAGGTGGTTATTGGCAATGGTTATGATTTTGCGGCCGGTCCCAATTGATTAATTATTATTTTGACGTTTATCGAAATCAACAGGGACTGCGCAACTGCTCTGCATATCCAACACTGCAGTAGATATGAGCCAAAAATAGACAGGCGATATTTATTATATTACTAATTCCCGTGTTTCTGACTAACTGTATGGCCACACGGTGGGAACGGGACGTATAATCCATTGGTTGTGATGGGTCTTCTGGTGTCATGTCATCAGTTTGATTTATTATGTCCAATATACTCTGGAATCCAGGTTCTGAATACCGAATGACATAATGGGGCAAAGTAACCCACTAACATCTTACAACAGCTCGTGCCAGGCCATGTTTATTCTGAGGCAGAACGTTATCATGAACCAAAAGGAAATGAAGGAAGTTGAATTTAGCACGCGTAACTATGCATTAATGTGGCCATGGTTCACTATAATAATTGCATCTTTCAGATCATATTATATATGCCGCTCCATCTATATCATAATTCCCCAAACTGTTGTAATTCTGTTCGACTAGGAGTTATCAGGTCAGTCTGGCTATATCCCATAAATTGTATATAACATGCTGCATTCATGCATCATGATAATAAACCCCGACCAAGGGAATATATAGATCAACTTCAGCAGAAATTTAAACGGTCATGGGGCGGCTATTGTACGAAGAGCTCCATGCATATTCACTTGATAAGCAATCCAGTTTGATCAGATAGACCTTAGTTTAAACAATATTTATTCCACGAATAATACAACAACAACAATAAGTATATGTTTCATCGTGGACTGGATTCGACATCAACTGTGCAGGCTTATGTGAGTCATTTCCGGGAATCATTTTACATTCACCCCATCTAACGAGAGTGTGATGGTCCAGAAACACATCAGCGCTACTTGTATATGAGAAAAACTAATTATATGAATACATGTATTAATACAAAAATATGTTAATATCGCTGTAATACAAGTGAATATATTGCTTGAGTTAAAATTTATCACGATACAATCTTGGCCGTCATATTAATGCACACGTGGAAATGTACCGGTACTTAGTATGAACTAGTGACAAGAGGCAGTTTAAGCATAAGGCAATCATCAACATTTCTTCCTCAAGACATATCTTTGCCAGAATGGTAGAAGCAATCATTTGTGTCGATTTTCCATTCCAATTACCAAGAGTTCCCATGCAAGGATTCATTTTACGAAGACTGGGCTTTTATGGCTATGCTGTCAGAAAATCGGCGGTATACATGTACCATGGTGAAATGGACAAGATTAAAGTATAGATATACTATCTGAATAAGGCCCCGGGCGATCTCCTGGTTTAAGCCAGACACTGTTAGCTATACACACTAATCTGATTGAGTCCGTCGCTAGACCTTTTAGTATACGAGTAGATATACTCAATCGTTATCGATATGCATGAACGTATGGCGATCAAATGCATCATTTGAGCTCTGGTAGCTGACAGCGCCTGAAGTTGGCAACTTCATTATTCTCTCCACATACCATATTGGTCTCTATTAAATTATTTATATAATATCAGAATGGAATTTGGCACAAGTCCATATACTTATCTTGCTTGAACATATATTTCGGTTTTATATAGTGAATGGTACGTTCTCACCGAAAGCCCATGTACGATGACGATTTGCATATGTGTAATTCTTACACGGTGGGATATATTGCCGACACATTGGCGGCCATCTCGATTACAATAAGATATTAATAACTTCGGATTACCTATTTTAGAAAATAATTATCATATGAACTCGCATTTTGAGTCATTGCAATAAGACAACTAATATGAATGTGTCATAACATGGCGATTATTTATTTGGCAGAAGCAAATTAGTCTACTTCATTCTCCTTCTATATGTCAGAAAGGTAATTGTGTGAAAGACCCTAATATTTGCGTATTATCGAATTTTGGCCGCCATTTTGGAAGCCATCTTGGATTAAGTTGACAGTATCTGGATCCAGTTATATGTAGATACCTTATGTAATGATCCCACTCATTTCCAATACCGATTAATTCCAATTTTATTTAAGGAAATAGTTAGAAAATAAAAAAGTATATTTTGATGAAATTTCATACCACTTCCTTTAAACTATCGAATTTGGAATAGAAAATCAAGCTTATGATCCAAGAAATTATTTATGTTCTTGCCTAAGTGATTCATTATCAAGATCGAAGAGAGATATGCTCTCTAATCATCACCAGTTCGATACAATCGGAAATGATGTAGGCCATTCATATGGAAAATCATCAATTTTTCCGCTTCCGGTCGCCATTTTGTCGGCCATCTTTGATCTGGGGGACAAATTTTGATATATAAATATAACATGGTGTGTATTAACATGGTGTCACACCATACACTTTACAAAAGCATTGTCATATATTTTATATCACAATTATATTTTTATCATGAAATCCAACAATAGCGAACTTAAGAAAATAAGCACGGCGGCCATCTTTGTGACGTCATCAAACCACCCAGTCGTGACCCCAGGGGGTTTAACAATTTTTTTTCTGAAGTAGAGACGATATACTGGCTCATGAGCATGGTCTCTATATTTGTTCATGATTTTCCCACGGGAGCCCAAAATCGGACATAAGCGACTCCACTAATTAGACTTATTGGTGAATTTTAATGATCTTACAAATGTCCGTTCATATATATATAACTAGAAGGTGACCCGACTTCGTCCGGGCTTTGACCTTGAATTGACCATTTTGAAGGTCAAGGTCAGGTGGGGTCAAACACCAACACCCCAAAAATGGTGGAAATTGGGCAAGCGGATACCGGGAAATCGGCCCAGCGGATACCGAGATACCCTATGCATCAAATTTCGTCCGTCAAAATCCGCCAGTCTAACCCGATTTGATTTCCACTCAAGTATATAAACGCGCCTCATATACACACGCTCATTAATTATCAAGTTTCAACGTAAAGATAAATTACCATCGGTGCCCGAGATATCGCCAAGACGTCTGAAACAGTCAAATGCATCGGCCGGTTAAGCGTTAACGTGATCTAACGTTATGACCTCTAACGACGTCATAGAAGTTACGCATTGTTTTTATCCTGATGGAAGATAGTACCACTTCTTCTTGATAATTGAGGCAGATAACTAAAACGGATACGTACGCATTATATATCGTTGGAAAGAGGAAACACGAAAGATTCTCACAGTGTCATTATTATGACTGGCATTTTATTATTCGCGCTGTTTCGAATCAATTTGTAAGCACCGAACTCAAATGAAAGTCCCGTAACACAGCGTAAAAACAGATTTGACCTCGGCACGTGAAAAGTTGACCTCGGATCTGAAAATTAATATGCCTATGCCACTTCCCGACCGATAGTAGCCTCACATACGAAGTTTCATCGAAATCGGGTCGGCCGTTTTCGAGTTCATCGCGAACACATACACACACAGACAGATACACCACACACAGACAGATCTTCCAAAATATATAATAGACTAGAAGGTGACCCGACTTCGTCCGGGCTTTGACATTGAATTGACCATTTTGAAGGTCAAGGTCAGGTGGGGTCACGATTTGACCCGTCCAAAACACTCCCTGGAAACAATTACCACTATGGTCCACTAAGTATCAAATTTTGTCAAAATCCGTCTGGCAATTTTCCAACACCAACACCCCAAAAATGGTGGAAATTGGGCAAGCGGATACCGGGAAATCGGCCCAGCGGATACCGAGATACCCTATGTATCAAATTTCGTCCGTAAAAATCCGCCAGTTTTACCCGATTTGATTTCCACTAAAGTATGTAAACGCGCCTCATATACACACGCTCATTAATTATCAAGCTTCAACGTAAAGATAAATTAGCATTGTGTGGTAAATTTTAACTAATTATTTTCTCGCAGTCAAAGTTGAACAATTTCGATGTTGTTGACATTGACGGCTTGGGGCCACCGGTAGATTCCATTTCGCAACAACGAAGTATCATTTCAGCTAAATGGATTCTTGGATGAGATTCCAGACCCGCGGGGTAAATGTAAACAGCTTGAGCCTATGCGTGGTGTGAATATACAAAAAATAAATCTATCGACAATAGACCTAAGAATATTAGCTGTACAAAATTTATATATCAGAAATTGTAATAAACGATAGTTTGGGAAAAATACACGATGCGTAATTGCATGCCTGCAAATTGCTAACGTTCGTCGACGTATGAATATAGAGTTATCCTCCCTGCATCGCAGTGCTAAATTTCGGCGTGATTAGCACTGCGGATCCCGATATATGAGTTTTGAAGGTCAAGGTCACGTCGCACGGGCAAATATATAGGCCTATGTTAACCCCCGGCCGAAAATACCCCCACGTACCAAGTTTCATCGAAATCGGGTCGGTCTAGAAGGTGACCCGACTTCGTCCGGGCTATTCAAAAACCAAATTTCAAGTCGATTGCTCCACCCGTTTCCGAGATCTGGTCTGCGCATGCGCGAAGCTGGCGTCGCATGGGCTCGGCGACCCGATAAAATTCGTATCCGGGGCAAGATACATTCACATACCAAATTTCAAGTCGATAGCTCCACCCGTTTACGAGATATATAGCCCGTCATTTGCGGATACCTCGGCCGGTGATGAGTTAACGCGACATCGGCCGGTTAAATTAAGAGTTAACGCGATCACGTCACGATATGTTGATGGCGTAATATATTTACGCAATGATTTTCGATGAGCGAAGCATGGTCCTTCGTTCTTCCCGATAATTAAGGTAGAAACTTTAAACGTACACAGGCGTGTGATACATCATTGGAAAGATGAAGCGCCACAGATTCTAACCGTGCAAATTATATATGACTGGCAATTTATTATTCGCGCTATATCGAATCGATTTGTGAGCACCGAACTGAAATATATTAGCGCAAAACGGCGTAAAAACAGATTTGACCTCGGCACGTGAAAAGTTGACCTCGGATCTGAAAATCAATAGGCCTATGTTACTCCTGACCCGAAAATACCCCCACGTACCAAGTTGCATCGAAATCGGGTCGGTCGTTTTCGAGTTCATCGATTACACACACACACACAGACAGATACACACACACACAAACACACAGATCTTTCAAAATATATAATAGATAAATAACGCATGTATTGTCGTTGACTATGACAAAAAAGTGGTCCCCAATGAGGAATATTAGTCCACTCGCCTGCGCTATTTTGGCATACTCAACTCCAAGCCAGGCATTATCAATACAATAGTGGTGGTGCGGGGGGGGGGGGGGGTTGATGTTGTTTCTCTCCATGCTTCACTGTAATGACGCCTAGTCGAAGCACTTATATTTGCTATGGAATTGACATGCAGCGCGCATGCCTGCCATTATCTTAAAATATTGAGAAGTTATCTCGAAATTTTGAGATAATTATATCGAAATATTGAGAAGTTATCTCATAATACTGAGAAGTTATTTCGGAATATTGAGAAGTTATCTAAAAAATATTGAGAATTTTATCTCAAAATATTGAGAAGTTATCTCAAAATAATTGAGAATGTTATCTCAAAATATTGAGAAGTTATCTCGAAATTTCGAGCTAAATATGCAGTAACCTCAATGTCCTATTTCAGTCATCGTACATTTGAGAGGTTGAACATACTATTTTCTTTAGGTACCAAGAACTGCTCAAATAATTAATAATTTCAGACAACAAGTTCAACAATCCAATCACCAAATCGCTTATTGTCTTAGTTATATGAGAGGAAAATTCATTTATATCATAATGATGAGTTAAATTGTTATTTGCATGATATAACATCAAACCCCTTATATTACAATGGAGATTAAAGCAGGCATAAATAGTTCAGCCCAAGGTAAATAAATGTTGGTATACATGCCAGTCCACTCAGATTCATTTTAATTATTTTGCCAAATACATGGTTTTAAGAATATATAAACATAACATAGTCAAAATATCTCTCAAGCAGGGAGCAATCAACTGGACATAGGCCACAGCATTAGAGATACTTGGTCAGCTGGGGATTTGGCTATGTAACTATGACCTCAAACTCACCTCAGCCAGGCCAGAATATTTTTGACCAGCAGGCATAACATGAACATTCTCAAATATAAAAAATTAGTTACGAATCAAGAAAAATTGAGTCTCTTCTCATGATCTTCAGATATGATATCATGAACTGAACTGCAATTTTGAAACATTTCTATCTTACAGAAGTTCTTGGTACCGGAAACACAGCGAAATTTTAACGGGGTTATAATTATAATTTCCAGCGAGTTGACGGTTCTTAAATATTATGTCACAATAATTTCCAGTAGATATAAATTTGCTCACGCACATGTAGTTTTTACGGAAACGTATTAGGGTATCTACTTTTTATCTCCAACTTTTGACTTTATTTTATTTCTACCATGTCCCTAATACGCTTCCATAGGTTTTGGTGCATGCATTTATATGGGAAGTGTGGCGTACGAAATCACACCGAAGCCTAAGTGATGGGATTCAGCGAATCTATAACAAGTCATCATTTATCGTGATGGTTGAACTAACGCCTAGGGAAAAATTAAATCAGATAAAAAACCTGTCATGCAGATAATGACACGGATCTGCGTTTTAAAATGAGCATCCGACAGTGGTGGATTTGGTGTGATCTCATGGGATCTGTCTTGTGACAAACTTCACTTAAACAGTAACGATCCCCATCAGCATGTGAAACACTGTCACCTAATATCAGAGTTTGGAATACCCAGGGGTATTATGTTAAATCTCATCCGAAATGTGCACAGACCGACATATATAAGGGGGGCTTCCGTTGCGTGAATATACACATGTAGAACTATAAAAAGAGATTGCTCTTTCTGATAAAGTCAAAAAAGACGACGACGAAGACAGCACCCTATCACATCAACAACAACCACCACCAAGTTCACTCTGTCGGTGGTCCAATTCTTTTTTCGATTTTGGCCAAAAAGTTTGAAAGCTATAGTGAACAATGACATGCAGCTCTCCACAAAAACATTAATTCGTTAACAAATTTCAGTGGCTCGACGCTCGACAATGATGAAAAGCCGCTAAAACGGTGTCCATTCTGAATTAATTGACAATACTTTACAGCCTTTACTGCTTTGTGGTTTTAAATAAGACACTGTCGGAAAATCAGTGTGGCTATCTTAGTTTTTGCGGTTCCATCAGTGAAATTTTTTATTGTAAATGTTTTTCAACTCGAAATATATTAGTTATTTGTGTGTGATATTTTTGTGTTAGTTTATGTATGTTTAATGATCCGATATTTTGGTTTTTCCACTTGGCCAAAATTTCTAAAAAATGGCCAAATCTATTCTGAAATGGCTAAATATATTGGTCAAAAACAGCGTTCTTCCCAGCAAGAACCCTGCCACTACCACCACCACAACCACCACCACCACCACAACCACCACCATCACCACACCACCACTACCACCACCACCACTACCACCACCACAAACAACAACAGCAGCAAGAATAAGAACATGAGGTTTGGTTTGTTTGACGTTTAACGTCGTTTCTGGCGCTAGACCATATCAATTTTATCGGGAGAGGAAAGACCACACAGGGTAACTGAACAATATTCCCAAATACACGGATAAGATACTACTACTACTACTAGCGTCATACACAAACAACACAACAACAGCAGTGAAATACACAACAACACAACAACAAGAGCAGTAACAACAACAAAAAACAACAGAACCAGCAAAACCATAATACCACGAAAGAAGCGGCACATACAACAACACTTATTCATGCATGACTCTGATCCTCTATTATATGATACTATATGAATACTATTTCTAAAACAGAATATAAAAGAATAGTCCCATCAATAAAGCTATGGGGAGATAAAGATTTACGAAATTAGACGTCAGAATATCTGTCGTTTTCTAAGATTGATTGCCTCCGAGAACAAAAGAATATGATGCCACATCATTACGGTTCTGAAGACGCTGTCAATCGCTCTCGCGTGAGGCGGATTCCCGAACCCGGCATATCCCATGATTTATTACAGTTTAATCGACAAGTTCGAAGATTTTCTTTAAATTTTCATGGATCGGAGCAGCTTCCATTAGACTCGGATAGAAAGAAACAACGGGCGGTCGCCGTAATTTAATTTTCTATGAATATTGCAAGTTCAGCCACACGAAAAACTAATGGTGCGATCATGTTCAGAAAAGGCATTATGATTTTATGATGATCGCTTTGGACGACGGGGAACTACGCATATATGTGTGTTGAAAAATGAATAAAAGCAGTTTAGCATGGCATTGTATATACGTGTAAAGCATAACTTGTGACGGTTATGATGCATCCATAATGGGGAAAGGCGATTGTCAGGGCTGGCGGACGAGTGACTGGATACTCGGAACTAGAATGGCACAGTGGACGAAACATTTTTTATTGTGAATGTCCACAAAGAGCAATTTCAGTCTAAAATTTGACCTAAAGTATGGAAATGTTCGAGTATTGCTCAACAAAGAACATGATTTACAATGAATAAGGGTAAACAGATTGGAAGCTTAAACGGCATATATATATATATATATATATATATATATATATTATAAAGACTACACGATACGTCCTTAACTTGTTCGCGCCTGAAACTTTGTCATCGTTGAAAATATCAGTTTTAACATATGTGGCTTTCTTTTACTTTAATTTTAAACCCATTTATCTGTTTGTGAATTGAGGCATTGTGGAAAATCTCATTTAATTTTGAAATACCGAGTCTCTCTGAATCTAGTCCAAGTCTGCTCGTAATCAAACCATATTATAATGCATGTAAGTAGTTGATTCGTTTCCCACCGAAGGTCGGGTAGGATGGTCGTATACTGCATTTTGCATTTCACACTTTCTTGATGTGACCACTACATCCACATTTGAGTTCTACCATGACTAAAAGGCAATCCTTTTAGTCGTAAGGTGCACAGGTATGGGGTGTATGCTGGTGTGGTTGGCGTTGTTTGTTGGCAATGAAGTTGGCTGTTGGCTGGCCATACAAGACGACCAGACATGGTGGTGTCATGCAACTGCTGTTGATATCGGTCTGTCTGTTTGTTTCGTCGAGTTGAAGGATGGACTTTGTATTTTCGTGGTGAGTAGCTGGTTTCGTATTTGGAGCTATTGGGTGAGTGGGCTGTTGTCTGATCTGGCGAGTGTCAGATTTCTGAGCTCAATCAGTCGTTGTGTCATCGTAGGTGTTTTCTCTGCGCCGTGGAGGGCGTTGGTCGGTTTCCATGCTGGCTGGCGGTGTGCAATGCGGAGGGCTTTGTTCTGTACTTTCTGGATGTATGTTATTGGGGCTGCTATGAGGATGGCGGCACCGTACTCCATTATTGGGCGGACAAAGATCTTGTCTCATAGAGGTTGATGAGAGTCTGGAGTTGCTTCCCCAGTCTGTACATCGGGACAAATTAGTAGGTCTGTTCTTTTTTATGGCTTTGTCGGCTATTTTCTTGATGTGTGGGTTGAAGTTAATTCGTTGGTCTAAGGTGATTCCTAATATGGCCGCGTGGTTGAATTGTCTCGTTGTTGATGGACTGCGTTTTCTGTCTTCTGTGGAATAGGATGGGTTGGATTTTCGTTTAGTTTGATTCTCCACTTTGAGCTGATAGGTCGTTGAGTGTCTTTAATGGTCGTTGTTGTAGAATTGTTATAGGGTTCGTGTGTGTAGTCCAGAGATTGGTGCATGTGAGTCGTTTCCTGTAAACCTTTTATATCCACCCACCTATATACCGAGTATATAGCGAAAACGTGATGGTCTGCTTTATCTGTCGTACGATATACAATTTGCATTCAGAGATGGCTGCCGTTACATGTAACATTTTATTGCTCTCGCGAGGTGGGGTGGTCAATGTTAGTTGGTTGATGGCAAATATTGTATAATTGTTTATTGGAAATCAGGTAGAAACATATTGGCAATATAGCGCTAAGGCCGCTGAATCTCTTCCCTGAATTTCGCGTAATGGTTCATAGATGTGTGGAAATATTTGACCAAGTCATAGTGATTTTCAAGCAGTTTTTCTTTCTCACCAAAGTGAGACAAACGCTTTTTACTTTAACCATAACAGGAATATTATAACATATAACGATCTTTATTGTTTCCAGATGAAGGAAAATTGGAACTAATTTCCCCCAATAATATGACCTGAATAAGTATGCCTGTGCATGGTTTTGAATATATTTAACGTTTTTGAATTTCACCTATTTTTATCCCCCGAACCGGACCGAGATGAAATAAAAGGGAGCATGATTTCAGTCTTCAAACAATCAAGATAGTTGAACGGCCATGGAGCATTCGAACCTCAAAATGTTCTCTACGTAATTTGGAGGGACGGATACGATAGGTCGATAAATACACGAAATATTGATATAACGGCTTCATACGCTCTGAAAAAAAACAGCTGCCAAAGTCCTTTTCCAGTCGTTTCCAGAAGTCTGGCAGACGCTCTTTATTTCTACCATATCAGGAGAAGACTACTTGTTTGGAACACAAACACCGTATTCATATTTGTATTGTTCATTTATTCAATGCATCTTTTTAGCTCAACTTTACAACCCAAAGATTGAGCTATTGCCATGGGTTGTCGTCCGTCCGTGCGTCAACAATTTCCTTTGGCACGCCATACAGGCCGCATCCCTCATCCGATCTTCACCAAACTTCATATGTAGCTGCAGGTTGAGCTATAGATGGGAGGTATCGAATATTTCAGAATTTCGATGAAAAAGATGGCCGCCTGCAGCCATCTTGGATTTCAAATTTGAATTCATCGGCACACCCTACTTATTTATTTACACCCGTATTTATGGCCGGATCATTTTTATACGCCCTGTCCGTCCGTTTCTACGTCTGTGCGTCCGTCTGTCCGTCCGTTAACAATTTTGGTTTCCGATCGATAAATCCAGTTTGCATTATTTGATCTGAACAAAAGTTGGTATGTGTATTCCCAGCTAAAATACAGGCCAAGTTCGAATATGGGTTCCTTCCAATTATTTTTTACATTAGTTACGGTCCTTTTTCGACTTAGAATTTGACCATATGTTAACATAATTGGTTTACGACTGATGACTCCAGTTTGGATTATTTGATCTGAACCAAAGTTGGTATGTGTAATTCCCAGCTAAAGATACAGGCCAAGTTCTAATATGGGTTCCGTCCATTTTTTTTACATGAGTTACGGCCCTTTTTCGACTTAGAATTTGACCGTCTGTTAACATTTATGGTTTCTAGTTTGGATTATTTCACCTGAACCAAAGCTGGTATGTGTGTTTCCGAGCTAAAAGAATACAGGCCAAGTTCGAATATAGGTTCTGTCCAATTATTTTCACATGAGCTACGGTCATTTTACGACTTAATATTTGACTTCAGTTTTTGCATTGAAATTAGGGGTATATAAGATATTCTTTGTCAGCTCAAATTATTATTTTCTTTTGTGGTAGTACAATTCGAAATGGCTAAAGGGCGTATTTTGCCACGCCCTAGCGATGCTGTTGTTTAATTATGCAGACACGATTGTGATCACCTGTAGATGGGAGCTATCGAATTTGAACGATTTTCGATGAAAAACATGGCCGCCGGCAGCCATCTTGGATTTTACTCTTTGCATGACTAAATCATTTGGCACACCATACAGACCACATCCCTCATCCGATCATCACGGACCTTCATATGGATCTTTGGGGTGACCTCTAGATGGAGCCTCTTATTATGACCGAAATTTGTTGAAAAACATTGCCGCCATCGGCCATCTTGGAATTTACTCTTTGTATGACTAAATCTTTTGGCACACCCCACAGGTCACACCTCTCATCCGATCGTCACCAAACTTCATATGGATCTTCTGGGTGACCTCTAGATGGGAGCCTCCTTTTACCGAAATTTGTTTTTTTTAAATGGCTTCCAGCAGCCATCTTAGATTTCAAATTTGAATCCATCGGCACACCCCGCAACCTGCGGAGAATTGATTTGAAATTTGCAGGCATTTTTAGAATCACCTCTAGATGAGAGCTATCAAATTTGAACAATTTTCGATGAAAAACATGGCCGCCGGCAGCCATCTGTTTGCATGACTAAATCCTTTGGCACACCCCACAGACCTCAGACCTCATCCGATGATCACCAAACTTCATTTGGATCTTTGGAGTGACCTCTTGATGAGAGCCTCCTATTTTGACTGAACATGGCCGCCATCTTGGAATTTACCCTTTGTATGACTAAATCCTTCAGCACACCCTACATACCATATCCCTCATCCGAATCATGGTCAAGCTTTATATAGATCTTCAGCGTGACTTCTTTGTCATTCTTTTCATTGCTCAGAACAAATTAACTCCTCACCAAGTTGAGCTACAGTGTTATTGACACTTTCATTTGGATTACAGAATGTTCGCAGAAAGGTAGTTCAGTTTTTCACCGTGTAATTCCCAGCTAAAGATACAGGCCAAGTTCTAATATGGGTTCCGTCCATTTTTTTACATGAGTTACGGCCCTAATTTCAATTGACCCATTTCGATACCGGGAAAAATTCAAAAGCGAATAATATTATGTGTATTTTGGAGGCAAACCGCCATGTGACTTTAAACATGGGGTTCCTCTATACATGTATATGTCTACACATGGACGCTGCTATAACTATAGACACGGGTTGAGATTGATATGTGAGTGGGATGAAACCTTACCAAATCACTCACTGCTTACATCTCATCACCCCGTTATTACCTGCCGTCTGGAAACAGGAATTAATGGTCGATACTCGTGAGAACTGATTGACTTCCCGTGACCCTTAAAGTCTGGATAAACTGATGGATATATAGGGCAAAAAATCGGAAGTTTGCTTTAACCACGCTCTCTCTCGGATGAAGGAAAGTTGGAACTCAATTTTAATCAATTCTATGACCTGAATAAGTCTGTCTGTGCATGGTTTACAGATATTTAACGTTTTTGAATTTCACCTATTTTGATCCCCAGAACAGGACCGGTGTGTAAAAAAAGGGAGCATAATTTTACAGTCAAGATAGTTTATACGGACATGGCTCATTCGCACCTAAACAGTTTGTCAACGTAATTTGAAGGGGCGGATACGATAGATCGATAAATACACGAAATATTGATATATCGGCTTCATACGCTCTGAAATAATAGTTGCCAGAGTCATTTTCCAGCCGTTTTAAATTTTTCACCAGAAGTCAGAGAAACTTTATCTTTATTTCTATCATATCAGGAAAACACGGAACGCACTTTTATGTTCCAGCTAGGTCGTCCAAATGCTGTTTTTGTTTTGTTTCGGACACAAACACCGTGTTCACATTTGTATTTTTCATTAATTCAATGCGTCTTTTGGGGTTACATAATGCTAATTGAAAGGTAGTTCAGATATATATTGACCTATTTCGATACCGGGAAAAATTCAAAAGCGAACAATATTATGTGTATTTTGGAGCGCAAACCACCATGTGGCTTTAAAGTGGCTTTAAAGTGGGGTTCCTCTATGTAGATGTCTACACATATAGGATAGGATAGTTTATTTACAATACACACGAATGATTCAGTGGCAGTAATACATAATAAATTATAACAGTGTATTGTCGGGGGTAGCTTAGCCCTATCGGGCTGTCTTCCTGCTACCCCTAAAACAAGTATAACTATACGTAATAGCATAGATGCTTGTATTTCAGATCCACGCACTTGTACAGACTATAGTCATATATAAAACTTTTTAGAATCTAGTACTTAGGGCATATCACAAATGAGTATTGTCGTGGTTGTGAGCCAATCCAGACGATTTATCAGATCGAAGATGTACTATCTTTCCATAGGAATTATTTTTTCTACACATGGATTATATGTATGGCCGCTGCTATATAACTATAGACACGGGTTGAGATTGATATGTGAGTGGGGTGAAACCTTACCAAATCACTCACTGCTTAAATCTCAGCACCCCGTTATAACCTGCCGTCTGGAACTATAATGGTCGATACTCGTGATAAATGATTGACTTCCCGTGAGACGCTTTATGTCTGGCCAAAAACACTCTCTCTATGTGTGGGTTTACTAGCACAAAATACAGGTCATGTTCGAATTTGGGTTCCGCCCGCCAATTCTCATCCGAGTTACGGCCCCTTTTTGTTGGAATTTGCACTTAATTTTCGTTTCCGGGTGATAACTTTAGTAAGTCTGTATTGAATGGAATGAAATTTGGCATGTTAGTTTACTAGCCCAAAATACAAGTCCAGTTCGAATATGGGTTCCAACCGCCATTATTCACCTGAGTTATGGCCCATTGTTGATGTTACCACGGGCATATTTTGCCACGCCCAAGCGATGTTCATGTTTGTGTCTGAAACTGTACACAGTGTAGAGATTATACCACGCAACACAGTAAGTTAGCCCAATAATCAAACACAGAGTTATCGATTGATTAGGGTACGTTCATACACTGGCAAGTTTGCACGGTATGGTTTGCATGCATTTCGTCGTAGAAAACGATCTGATGCCAGAACAGAATATGAACGGAAACAAGCAAACGGAATTAGCATGTAAACAGCATGCAATTATCTCACAGGAATCAATCATACAGGCATTTGAAGGCAAATGCCAGTAGCACCGTTACAAGTGGAACTATATAGAAACTTTTCTTCTCATGTCGTTCGCTTGGTAAATATGTGTTATATGCACGTTTACGTTCATATTCTGGCACCATGTGGTTTTCTATGACGAAATGCCTGCAAAACATAGGTATCGTGCAAACTTGCCAGCGTATCAAAGTAGCCTCAGTCTATGGTTGCCGGTTTAAAAATAAATATGGCATTGCTACATTAATATTAATGCCGGATCGTTAAATGTTTGTGAAGGATACGCCGTTATCCACAAACGATACAGCGCATATATTTGATATTACCTTAGTTAAGTGTGACGACAAGCGAAGGCAAACTATTGTATGAACCCTTTCCATACTAAATGGATTCTCCCACTCTGTTATAAAAGCATACATTGAAATCGTCTATTATTCATTTCAGGGATGATCAAGAAAAATAAGCTGAAGACAGATAATACATGTACAGAAGGAGTTATATTTATATTTTATGGAAATGTTCCGATATTAAGTTCAATACATTTATTGAATTTATTATCTAAACATTTCCTAAGGGCAGGGACGCCGGAGTAGGGGGCATGCGGGGCACTTGCACTCCCCCTGCCCTGGTCCAGGGTAGTCCAGTGGGTACGCGAAAAGTGCCCTCCTGACTGGATTGCACCCTTGCCCTTAATGGTGCTTCCGGCGTCCTAAGGGATAACTACTCGTCAATGAGTATTTAGTATAGAAGGGGTTAAGCTGACCAAAAACTTGAAGTAGTCACATATTACACAAACATATTGATGTAATTCTAGATTTAATCAAGGAAGGGAATTGTCTGGTGATATATCTTGGAAGCTATATATAAATGAAATTAGAAAACGAAGAGGAACGACAGAGTATTTCATGTAGCCTTCGGCATTGTAACATAACTTCGCTATTACCGTCTGCTTGCGTAAGTGGAAGCGTCGTGTAAATCATTTTGAATAACCCAGAAAGGAAAAGGCTGGGCGATTTCAAGTCAAGCCCGGTACACTACATGATGTATCAGTCTGAGGCGCTGATATACATTGCTGGTATGGCGTCTGGTCAGTCGTCTATGTGTTTGAAAAAAAGTTCGGGCTTGATTTGTAAGTGGTATTGGATAAATCACTGAAATGATCTATAAATGATCTATATAGATCATTAGATCATATCACGAATCTCTGCTCTGGCTACACTCATTCCATATTTTTATTGAACATCCCATACATTAACATAATATAAGTAATAATACACAAGCTGTAATAACATAAACATATGATGGGAGTACAATGGGGATCGGAGCACAAGTTATTTCAACTTAGAAAACGCTCCTCTCCCCTAATATAAAGACACGAACATAAATTTAATGCGGATTGTTGAATTTTCCTACAAAAGTAAATCTTTGTTTATATACACATCAGGCTGGTTCAGGAAATAGGGTAAGGTAATTGAATCATCGTACAGAGTATGCAGGTAATACATTTGGTTATGTAGAATCATTTGGTGGTCTACTATTCCAATCAATATTCTCATTACAAAAACGTTGAGACGATATGATGTATTTCTGTACAGCTGTGAAGAGAATGCAGTTTTCTTTATAGGAAATCAATGGAGATCCACAAAGTAAATCTGCAGAATGGACAATATGTAGTCCAATGCCAGCTATTTTTTCTTCCATTATAGCTCTTTCATTTAAATAAAAAGGACAAGTAAACAGAAAGTGATCAGCATCTTCGACTTTGTATCCACAGTTACATTTAGGATTTTTTGTTAAATAATTGTTTAGCTTGTCTCCGTTTAAGTCACTACACCTATTTCGGAGTCTACATAGTAAAATGTTATCTCTTCTTCTTCCTATACAATATGAGTTTGGTGGTCTCAATGTCTTCAACAGGGGGTTTACAATATTTGAGAATATGGAGATCGAGGTACATTGTTGAGCTACTTTATCCAAACTATTCCAAATCGAAACCATTGTAGGGAAGAAACTACAGTTTGTGTGTTGAGAACCGGGTGTAAAATTTCGAACGTAATTAGGGTTTCTGAATTCATATCTCTGTTTAGTTATTTCTCCTGTTGTTGGGGGAATTTTATCCAATATATATGGGGGTGCGTTTCGTGTCATTATTCGGTATGTAAGGCGTAACTTGTGCCATGCTCGGCGTTGTGAAAGGGTGTTCCATCCGAGTTCACGTAGTAAATTTATGTTTGAGACAGATTTGGTAAGGCCACTAACAATTCGTGCTGCATCATAATGAAGATCGTCCAGGTTTTTAAGGAGGTATGCTGGTGCATTATCCCATATGATATCACCATAGTCCATTAATGGTAAAACAAATGTATTATACATCAAATCTAAAGTACGTCTATTTAAAGTATATTTCATCTTTCTCAGCTGGGCCAGTCGAGATGCAACTTTCTTACACATATTTGCAATTTGAATGTCCCAATTCATATTAGACTGAATGACGATGCCCAAATGTTGATGTGATGTAACAATTTCGATGTCAGCGCCGTTGAATTTCAATGTCATGGGATTTTCAGATAAAATAGCTTCTGCTCTGTTCGATCTATAAGAAAATAACATTGCTTTTGTTTTGTCGGGATTAAATGTCACTAACCATTGATTTGCCCAGAGTGTGATACGATTTAAGTCGGTAGATAAGTTTGAGCGCGTCTCTTCTATGGTTTGTGAAGAATTTGTAAAACACGTGTCATCTGCGTACATGCGCGTGAAAGACTGTATAGTATCTGACAGATCATTAATATAGATTAGAAATAAAAAAGGTCCCAAGATTGAGCCCTGGGGCACTCCTGCTTTAAGATGCATATAGTCTGATCTTACACCGGAGACAACCACACTCTGTTTACGGTTCGAAATATAATCGCAAAGCCACATTAAAATATTACCTTCGATTCCGTACTGCTTCAGTTTATGTATCAGTCCTGTGTGCCAAACTCTCTCAAACGCCTTAGAAATGTCACAAAATATTGAGCAGGTCACTAGTTTACTATCGAGAGATTGGCACAAGGAATGGTACAAGTCAATTAGTTGGAAAGTAGTCGAGTGGCCTGGGACAAACCCCGATTGATGTTTATATAATAACTCGTTAGTATGAAAATGTAACATTAAATGTTTCAAAACTACCTTCTCAACAACTTTTGCCAGGCACGACAGTAATGATATTGGCCTATAATTTCCTGGATTAGAACGATCATCTTTCTTATGAATCGGTACAACATTAGCTATTTTCCATTCAGATGGAAAGGATTTAAGTGCAAAAGATCTTTTAATGATTATTTTTAGTGGTTGAAACACCGTATACACCGTTTCTTTGAGCATTTTAGATGTTATGCCATCATGGCCGTTCGCCTTGCCTACCTTTAGGCTTTTGATAGCATCTATAATGTCCTCGTCTTTAAAATCGATGTCTGACAGCGTATCTGAGCATTTATATATAAGGCTTGGCAACATGCAGTTTGTGTCGTCAAGGAAAGAGTTCTTTAGAAAGGTTTCATTAAATAAGTTGGCTTTCTCATAGTCATCGGTTATTAAGTTACGATCAGCAGCTTTAAGTGGAGGAATCGCGCCGTTTGAATTTTTATTTAATATCTCTTTAACAGTCTGCCAGAAACATTTAGGACTGTTATTTAATGAAAAGGTATTTTCTAACTTGTTTTCATAATTGATTTTAGCATGCTTCTTCATATTGTTAACTTTATTTCTTATTAATTTGTATTTAGTCCAAACATTGGTTTTATTTGTGTGAATGGCGTTACGTCTCAGTCGATCGCGTTTGCGGATAGCAGTTCTCAGTTCTGAAGTAAACCAATGCTTATCACTACGCCTGATGATCACTTCTCGGTGTGGGATACATATCTTCATTATATTCATATAACTGTCGGTAAAACTTCGAACTATTTCTTCAATATCTGCGGTCGTGTCCAGTAAAAGATCCCAATTTATGTCCGTAATCATTGTATTTGCTCTCGGAAAATCAGCTACATTGTAATGCCAAATGAGTTTTCGCTGTTCTTGGTTTCGGCTATAATCAAAATACAAGGAAGCTATTACGGCATAGTGGTCCGAAATGTTACGCCCAAAGTCGATGGTGTCATGGTCGTACGAAATTATCTGGTCACTTACAATTATGGGGTCCAGTAAAGTAGCAGAAGACGGTCCTATACGTGTTGGGGTTGAGATTAGATTACGAAGACTTAGTTTATTTATAATATTATTTAGGTCCGACGTGGGATCCAATAGGTTAGAATTCAAGTCTCCTATCAGAATGACTTGTCTGTTAGTACTAAGTATGGTATCTAGGGCGGAGTGGAGGTTTTGCCAGTAGTTAGAATTTGAGAACTGTTGTGATCTATATGTAAGGGCCATGATATACGTAAGGGATTTTGAATTAATTTGAAACCATAATATACTTTCATCAAATTCTAATTCTTCCATGCGTTTGTAAATGATGTGATCAGCTATATATACACATATGCCGCCTCCGTAACTGTTTCGATCTTTTCTAATAGGTCCATAAAAATTTGGAATTTGGATCAGATCAGAACTGAAGGAGGGTTCTAGGTGGGTCTCTGTAAAACAAACAATATCGTATTCGTTTATAGTAGTTAATATTTTAACTAGTTTGTTCCTCAAACTACGTACATTCAAGTGGAAAATATTAAGAGTGTGTCCATTAGTTTCCGGTCCGGGACATGGATGTATATCTCCACACATTAGCACTAATATAGATGCTATCAGCAAGAATTTTATATTAGGATATCTCAGTTTAAGGAAATTAACAGCGTTTCCTGTTTTTTGTTTACTTGCACAACTTTTCGTTGCATCGAAGAGGCCAATGGACTGTCTGTGCTGTACCAAGTTAACCGACATCCCTGGGGGTGAGGGGTGTATCAGCCAAGCACAGACGCCCACATAGTCCAAACGATGCAGATTTTGATATGAAAACTCCTATTCCTGAACCAACCATGTGATGATGAAAACATAAAGTAATGACAAATAAACACATATACAAGAAAATAAATATCATTCGAAAGTTACCTACACTCGTAGAGATCATATTCCACCAGTTAAAAACCTGGGATATTCTGACTGGTAACTTTACCACATTGAACATATAACGCATGTAATATATTTCTGTGTTGATATTTGTTCCTTAATAATGTATTTCACAGTGTGTGAAGGTTCCTTCTCGAGACTGCTTGATTTAGGCGACATTTGTGAGCTGATTACGATCTACGTCGCTTACAATAATGAAATTTCTCAGTGATGTTGTTAACGGAATTGACTCACAAAAGTCGTTTAAATCATTCAATCTCGAACTGGGACCACCCCTTCTGTGTAATATATTATCAAAGAAGAGGTATTAGCGTCTCGCTCCACAAATGTTAGTCAAAATGTTCAACATTGTCGACTGCACTATTGAATCTTGTTTTATGTTTGTTACAGATTCACCTAAAGGATTTTTGCGTTTGTTTTCTGCCACATTATAGCTTTCTGTATCGAAATTCCTGCAAACAAAATGTCAGACAAATTTACCAACTAACTGTCATGAATTTCTACTCTGGCTACGCCCATATATATCATAATCCACCATGCAGTTCAAAACCTGGGAGCTTTTTTATGTTTTGACAGGGAAGTTCATTTCATTGAAACAAAAACAGCAGGTAATATATTTCTTAGTTAATCTGAGTTAATACCTATTCCTCAATGTTTTTCACAGTAGGTGAAGGTCCCAGATCGAGAGTGCATGATTTATGTGACTTTGTTGAGCACATTTTGATTTGTATCGCATATATGCATACACTCATGTAATTTCTCCCGGATAATCAAGTCAACGATATCGACTCACAAAAGTACAAAAATCTTGCAATCTCGAGCTGGGACCACCTATATAGTGAAATGGATTATTAAGGAACAAATAGTAAAAATTATATATATTCCCTGCGTCGTGTTTTCAATGTTCATAAAGTTCCCCGTCGGAATAGGTCAGAACAACTAAACGTTCCCACGAATTAATGAATTGGTGGAATATGATCTCTACAGGCGTAGCCAGAGTAGAGATTCATGTCATGATCTAGAAGATACATATGGACTACGTTTAGTTTCATTGTTGCTTTTCAGTTATTCGCAGTCGATCACAAAGCTACAGCTCATGAGCTCTGAGTTGTTCCACGGAAACCACTTTTAAATGTATGTTACATGTTAATTTTGTTTTTAAGTTTTCATGACTATTGCAATTTCCAATTTTTCTCAACTTTCAATACTTATGTCTTACAAGACAAAACGTTGCTATAGTATTTAGTTAACTTGTATGACAAACCAGTTCAATATATTAAATATATTATGTGTCGTACAAGTCTCCAGAATTGATAGTATAAATAAGATTGTAACAACTTTATAGACGTGTTGTGAAGTTTTATTCAATATATTCAGTATATTACACTCCGACCACCAGGCATGGGCCAATTAGTTACCCAAAGTAATTAATTACAATTACAATTTACTTTCAAAAAGCTCAATTACAGTCAAAACACAAAGTAATTAACTACAATTACTTGACAATGTAATTAATTATACTTTAATTGTACATTCACGTTCTCATATGTTTCATTGTGAAAGGTTATGTAACCAAAAATCTTGTCACAGAGTAGATACCTTAAATTACTATTTTATTATTATCAGATATGACAACAACAACAAAAAAAAAAAAAAAAAAAAAGGTCATGTACCATTTCTTGTGGTGCTCGCTGATCCTTACAAATTTTATTATGGATCCTTGTTTATCAGCATGAATGGCAATAACGTTGTGATACAACACAAGCGGTGTGACTAATTACCGCCCGGGACCGCCCGGGTGGCCCCACGTGCCCGTGGACACAATATCTCGACGTTATAACGTAGCGACATGCCACATGAGGGCAACATAGAAAAATTTACTCGCTCGCTCGTCTCCGGCCGGTCATATTAACCCCACAAATGCCGATATTGGCTAACAGAGCCTGTGTGATTACCGGTGTCTTCGTGTGTTTTCAGACAGATTATTTTGGTGATTCTCGGTAGTGCAATACACCTGAGTGTTAATTCCATATATTGACTCGTTGACGCGTCCACGGCCGATGTTATTACCCCCTCAAACTCCGGTAAAATAGTGTATAAACAAAAAGAACCTTGGGACCGCCCGGGACCGCCCGGGAGGCCACATGGACCCGTGGACACTATATCTCGATGTTATAATATAGCGACATACCCCAAGAGGTCAACCTAAAAAATGTTACTCGCTCGCTCGACTCCGGCCGGTGTTATTAACCCCTCAAAATCCGATAAAATGGTATATAAACAAAAAGAACAAGTGGTGCTGGGACCGCCCGGGACCGCCCGGGGGGCCACATGGGCCCGTGGACACTATATCTCGACGGTATAACGTAGCTACATACCCCACGAGGTCAACCTAGAAAATGTTACTCGCTCGTTCGACTCCTGCCGGTGTTATTAACCCCTCAAAATCCGATAAAATAGTATATAAACAAAAAGAACATTGGGACCACCCGGGACCGCCCGGGTGGCCCCACGTGCCCACGGACACAATATCTCCACGTTATAACGTAGCCACATGCCACCCGAGGGCAACATAGAAAAATATACTCGCTCGCTCGTCTCCGGCCGGTCATATTAACCCCACAAATGCCGATATTGGCTAAAAGAGCCTGTGTGATTACCGGTGTCTTCGTGTGTTTTCAGACAGATTATTTTGGTGATTCTCGGTAGTGCAATACACCTGAGTGTTAATTCCATATATTGACTCGTTGACGCGTCCACTGCCGATGTTATTAACCCCTCAAACTCCGGTAAAATAGTGTATAAACAAAAAGAACCTTGGGACCGCCCGGGACCGCCCGGGCGGCCCCATGGACCCGTGGACACTATATATCGATGTTATAACATAGCGAGTTAGCGACATACCCCACGAGGTCAACCTAGAAAATGTTACTCGATCGCTCGACTCCGGCCGGTGTTATTAACCCCTCAAAATCCGATAAAATGGTATATAAACAAAAAGAACACTCGGACCGCCCGGGAGGCTCAATGGGCCCGTGGGCACTATATCTCGACGTTATAATATAGCGACATACCCCAAGAGGTCAACCTAGAAAATGTTGCTCGCTCGCTCGACTCCGGCCGGTGTTATTAACCCCTCAAAATCCGATAAAATGGTATATAAACAAAAATAACAAGTGGTGCTGGGACCGCCGGGGGGGGGGGGGGGCACATGGGCCCGTGGACACTATATCTCGACGGTATAACGTAGCGACATACCCCACGAGGTCAACCTAGAAAATGTTACTCGCTCGTTCGACTCCGGCCGGTGTTATTAACCCCTCAAAATCCGATAAAATAGTATATAAACAAAAAGAACATTGGGACCCCCCGGGAGGCCGCACGTGCCCACGGACACAATATTTCGACGTTATAACGTAGCCACATGCCACCTGAGGGCAACATAGAAACATATACTCGCTCGCTCGTCTCCAGCCGGTCATATTAACCCCACAAATGCCGATATTGGTTAAAAGAGCCTGTGTGATTACCGGTGTCTTCGTGTGTTTTCAGACAGATTATTTTGGTGATTCTCGGTAGTGCAATACACCTGAGTGTTAATTCCATATATTGACTCGTTGACGCGTCCACGGCCGATGTTATTAACCCCTCAAACTCCGGTAAAATAGTGTATAAACAAAAAGAACCTTGGGACCGCCCGGGACCACCGGGCGGCCCCATGGGCCGTGGACACCATATCTCGATGTTATAACGTAGCGACATACCCCACGAGGTCAACCTAGAAAATGTTACTCGCTCGCTCGACTCCGGTCGGTGTTATTAACCCCTCAAAATCCGATAAAATGGTATATAAACAAAAAGAACACTGGGACCGCCCGGGACCGCCCGGGATGCCCCATGGGCCCGTGGACACTATATATCGACGGTATAACGTAGCGACATACCCACGAGGTCAACATAGAAAATGGTACTCGCTCGCTCGACTCCGGTCGGTGTTATTAACCCCTCAAAATCCGATAAAATGGTATATAAACAAAAAGGACACTGCACCGCCCGGGTCCGCCCGGGAGGCCACATGAGCCCGTGGACACTATATCTCGACGTTATAACGTAGCGCCATTTTATTGTAAAATCAGCCAACAATTGCTCGTATTTGCCCCTTTAATTCGTCTGAAGACAACAGCATCTATAACTCTTGACACGCTGTGGGCTAATTTTACCCACATGTTTCAATTCTCACCGATCAGATTGCAACAATTTTTGTTATATAATTAATGATTTTATTTTATTAATAATTAGTGCCCTTTTAAGACCTCTGATGTCAACTGGACATGTATAATAGGATTTTCCTGGTCAAAGTACCTCCCCATATTGCAACACAACATTATTCTCGGTGATGGAGGTCATCATACTCTCCATGTGTGGAGCTAATAAAGAAAATATATAATATGTAATATGGTCATCCCCCCCATATAAAATATATTGACTCATCTTCAGCTTCAGTAGAGCAGACGGAACACGGATACAGCACCATGGATAGAAGCGTGAATCGAATACGTGGTCGCATGATTTTAAGATATTTAGAATTAAATTTTATTTGTGAGTGAGTAGATGGGCGCGAAGCGCCCGGGATGGTCGAAAAGATCGAGTGATCTTCTCCTTCACCCCAATTTTTTTTTTTTTTTAATTCACACACGATTATATATAATCTAACCCATAACGAAATATCGTGTGATTGGTCGGTAAGCAAATTAAGTACACGGGTTTCCAGTAGCACAAATACTCTCTTCGTCATATTGATCGTTATTGTCTAGCACCAAGAAGATTTTGGGATTACGACAATTTTCGATTGCAATAAAAACACGGAAACCTCATCGCAAATCTCCACTGTTATCACGAGATTACCTGTTCGTCTTCCCCAAGTGTTATGAAAACACAGTTTCGGTTTAAATCCGCCAATATGTCTTCTGATTATTGTGAACGGGTTAATGTATACAATATAACAATTGCGATACCGTTTTACTGCTAATTGATATCAACACATTCAAACATCTGCCGTGGCTCTCTTCAGACAATCAGTTGCTGTCGAAATCAACACAATTACACCCGCTCGTGTCAAAATATAAAAATTATAGGTGTAAAGTTATAAATTTTTATTGAAAACATTCAAGAAAATTCGATATTGACGATCATTTAGGGCCGAATATTTATGGTGATACGGTATTTTGCGGGATTTTGTGTTGACGCGTCAGCGAGTCAATATCTGGAAGTCATTATCAGGTGGTATTGCACTACCATGCATCATCAAAATATGCTGTCCGAAATCAAAAGAAGACACCGAGCTGTCCGTGCCCTCTTAGCCAATATCGGATTTTATGGGGTTAATAATACCGGCCGGAGTCGAGTGAGCGAGTAACATTTTCTAGGTTGACCTCGTGGGGTATGTCGCTACGTTATAACGTCGAGATATAGTGTACACGGGCCCATGGGGCCTCCCGGGCGGTCCCAATGGTCTTTTTGTTTATATACCATTTTATCGGATTTTGAGGGGTTAATAACACCGGCCGGAGTCGAGCGAGTAACATTTTCTAGGTTGACCTCGTGGGGTATGTCGCTACGTTATAACGTCGAGATTTAGTGTCCACGGGCCCATGGGGCCTCTCGGGCGGTCCCGGGCGGTCCCAATGTTCTTTTTGTTTATACAATATTTTACCGGAGTTTGAGGGGTTAATAACATCGGCCGTGGACGCGTCAACGAGTCAATATATGGAATTAACACTCAGGTGTATTAAACTATAGAGAATCACCAAAATAATCTGTCTGAAAACACACGAAGACACCAGTAATCACACAGGCTCTTTTAGCCAATATCGGCATTTGTGGGGTTAATATGACCGGCCGGAGACGAGCGAGCGAGTAAATTTTTCTATGTTGCCCTCAGGTGGCATGTCGCTACGTTATAACGTCGATATATTGTGTCCACGGGCACGTGGGGCCACCCGGGCGGTCCCGGGCGGTCCCGGTGGTAATTAGTCACACCCAAATGACATGGAAAGGTTCTAATATGAAAACAGAGGCTAGCCAACTTCAATAAAGATTAAGTCTTATTGTGACTGCTGCATGTTAGCAGCATGTAGACAATCGGCGACCACCAAACTGCATATATAACACTGACCACAATCTAATATGATACTGATACAATACTGATGCGTAAAGGGCTGCGCGATGCAACATTACATAGTTTGATGGACGAAATACCACCAATGAAGCCAGTTCTCAGAGATTGACATGAGTCACGCCAGTGGATCCACAGAAAAGGAATCACGTGACAGATTCAGCGCCGATCTGTTCCGTCAAGCGGGCTCCGTTGTCAATCAGAATTACACGCTGCCATGGCTGTTAAGTGAATCTTCAATAATTCATCTTTTGGGTCCTCGTAAATTCGTCTGTTATATCATCGGGATGGTTGGACAGACGGGAATTTTCTATCAACTATCACATCTGTATGCGTGTACGTTGCTAGAGGAGTCTCTTTCGGGGGGGGGGGTGTTGTCTATTGCACTTGGAAAGTTCCATCTGCACCCCTTGAACCAGATATAATTCCAAGGTTTACGACAAACCATTTGCACCCACCCGTTTGGGTTGGAATTTTCCAACTATTGGAAATATCCCACCTAAGAAAATTTCCAACTGATAGAAATTTCAGACCGAAATTTGGACTGTATATGACAGGGGTCCGGGAACATTTTAATTTTATTTTATTATATCACAAAACTACGGAAGCACAGTAGCGCCACAAATAAAATAATAATTACGGCGTTTAAACGCCCTATTACGGCGTTTAAACGCCCTAATACGGCGTTTAAACTCCCTAATTACGGCGTTTAAACGCCCTAATTACGGCGTTTAAACGCCCTATTACGGCGTTTAAACGCCCTAATACGGCGTTTAAACGCCCTAATTACGGCGTTTAAACGCCCAAATTACGGCGTTTAAACGCCCTAATTACGGCGTTTAAACGCCCTAATACGGCGTTTAAACGCCCTAATTACGGCGTTTAAACGCCCTAATGCGACATATGTGGAATGACTGGTGAACCTTCGGACTGAACCTTCGGACTACTGAACCCTACCCGATCAATGTCTGAACAGAATGAGGTCCCCTAGCAGAGGGTGAATTTGGTGATGCTAGCCGCTATGCGGGTAATATCTCTAAATTCACCCTCTGGGGACCTCATTCTGCAAATGTCAGGCACCTTATTTCCGGGCTTGATACCACCACTGGTATATGCGTTGGTTTGGGTGCAATGTGTCTAACCGTGAAACATGTGGTCCCCTGCTATAAGCATATACCCTTCGCTATGTGCATGTTCGACTACATGGGGGAGTTTTGAGTGCAATCTAGTTCATTTTGGATTTTCGGAGAATCGGGCCTTCGGAGAATCGGGCCTTCGGAATTATGGGGATTCGGAGAATCGGGCTTTCGGAGAATCGGGCCTTCGGAATTATGGGGTTTCGGAGAATCGGGCCTTCGGAGTTATGGGCTTTCCAGGGCTGGCATTCTCAGAAATCTGGGCGGGCTAAGACCAGCCCTCCTCAATCAGCCTAGGTGGGCTATAGCCCTCCTCAGTGATGATGTCATAGTATGGACATTTTAGCCAACTACAGCGAAATCACATTCACGACAATGGAAATAGTCATTATCTGAACTAAACTGCGTTAATACATTTTACAAAGGTAGCCATTCCAAAATGTACCTCACCCCATAGACTTTACCCACCCGAATAAAGGCCATCGGTTATAGGGTGATAGAGCCAGAAACATTAATCGTGAGTCACTACTCATATAATGCAGTGGTCTTGTTATTGTGTTTGATGCACCAACTAATGGCTAAAATGTAGACAGTCATTTAATCTTATTAATGGTTCTCAATCTGATTAAGCACCCCTAAATTACTATTTCTTTGACTTCGTGGGTAAAAAATAATTGATTCGAGTCGAAATGTGCAGTTGGGGAAGTGCATTCTCAATAAAGTTTACGTTCTCAGTACGTGGTAAATAAGAGGTGGGATTTTGTCAAAAAGCCAGGCTCGCGAACTCATTTTAGGTACTAGTCATGGGAACAAATATACCAAAACTCTTTTAAATCCGTTGATATAAATTTTGAGCAAAATTAAAAAAAAAAATATATTTGATAAAATATACCTCAATATCTCCATAACCATGCATAAATATTCTTAGAATGACATTTTACTTCTTGACAGCCCATATCACATGGTGGTCTGTGTACAGAACTGGAAAAGCATCATCGCTGCATGTGTGTCCATTTTAATATTAGAGAGAAGTAGGTCGAGTGTTCCTTCAAGTATATGTGTCGGCTGCACAACAGATTGATGTATTTTGAAGATGTTTTCAAGTTGAGACACATATTTCTCCTGATGGATGTTGAAATTGAAATCACCAGTGCAGATTATTGTAACAAATTTTAAAAAGTCCAATAACTCTGCTTAAAATAACCGGCCGGACCTGGTTTGCGAACTCATTCTAGATACTGGTCATGTGAACTCATTTACCGAATATCTCTGAAATCCATTGAGATTTGTGGCAATGAGCCCTGTGACGTCGTCCATTTGCACACACAAAAATAAACAATGTCCAATAACTCTGCTTAAAATATCCTGCCGGACCTGGTTTTCGAACTCGTTCTAGATACCGATCATGTGAACACAAATAACAAAAATCTTTGAAATCCGTTGACATTTGTGGAAATGAGCCCAGTGACGTTGTCTATATGCTATTTGGTAAATAATAAACAAAGTCCAATAACTCCGGTAAAAATAACCGGCCGGACCTGGCATGCGAACTCATTCTAGGTAATGGTTAGGTGAACTCATATACCAAATATCTTTGAAATCCATATAGATTTGTGGAAATGAACCCTGTGACGTCGTCTATATGCTATTTGGTAAATTCAACAAAAATAATAAACAAAGTCCAATAACTCTTGTAAAAATATCCTGCCGGACCTGGCTTGAGAACGCATTCTAGGTAACGGTCAGGTGAACTCATACCAAATATCTTTGAAATCCGTAGACGTTTGTTCAAGTTCTGACTCGATCAAATTCGGGACAGACGGACGGACGGACGGACGGACAGACAGACCGACGGACGGAACCAATTCCTATATCACCCGCAAACTTTCAATTTGGCGGGGGATAACAACAAGAGCACTGCATTTTATGAGTATAGTGACTCACGATTAATGTTTCTGACTCTATCACCCTATAACCGATGGCTTTTATTCGGGTGGGTATAAAGTCTATGGGGTGAGGTACATTTTGGAATGGCTCCCTTTGTAAAATGTATTAACGCAGTTTAGTTCAGATAATGACTATTTCCATTGTCGTGAATGTGATTTCGCTGTACTTGGCTAAAATGTCCATGCTATGACATCATTCACTGAGGAGGGCTATAGCCCACCTAGGCTGATTGAGGAGGGCTGGTCTTAGCCCGCCCGGATTTCTGAGAATGCCAGCCCTGGATAGCCCATAACTCCGAAGGCCCGATTCTCCGAAACCCCATAATTCCGAAGGCCCGATTCTCCGAAAGCCCAATTCTCCGAAAGCCCATAACTCCGAAGGCCCGATTCTCCGAAGGCCCGATTCTCCGAAAATCCAAAATGAACTAGAATGCACTCAAAACACCCCCATGTAGTCGAACATGCACATAGCGAAGGGTATATGCTTATAGCAGGGAACCACATGTTTCACGGTTGGACACATTGCACCCAAACCAACGCATATACCAGTGGTGGTATCAAGCCCGGAAATAAGGTGCCTGACATTTGCAGAATGAGGTCCCCAGAGGGTGAATTTAGAGATATTACCCGCATAGCGGCTAGCATCACCAAATTCACCCTCTGCTAGGGGACCTCATTCTGTTCAGACATTGATCGGGTAGGGTTCAGTAGTCCGAAGGTTCAGTCCGAAGGTTCACTAGTCATTCCACATATGTCGCATTAGGGCGTTTAAACGCCGTAATTATGGCGTTTAAACGCCGTAATTAGGGCGTTTAAACGCCGTATTAGGGCGTTTAAACGCCGTAATAGGGCGTTTAAACGCCGTAATTAGGGCGTTTAAACGCCGTAATTAGGGCGTTTTAAACGCCGTATTAGGGCGTTTAAACGCCGTAATAGGGCGTTTAAACGCCGTAATTATTATTTTATTTGTGGCGCTACTGTGCTTCCGTACAAAACGGCTTCAAAACCATCTTTTAAACAAAATACTAACCCAGATGACAGTTTTATCCCTTCCTTCTTCACCACTCTTCATCACTAACAACAGTCGAATATAATTGTGCGGAAACAACCCCAAAAAATCCCAACTAAAACTTCCGACAATCAACCCATTTCTCAAAATGATGAACATGTATATACCCTGCAGTGAAGTGCAGTCCGTGAAATAGCATTACCAGTATTTTAAACACAAGTTAATCAACAATGGTAAAAAAAGCCTCATCCCGTCATATCCGAGGTGTATTTTAATCATAATCGACAACCCATTGATTCTTGATATTACCGAAAGATCCAAGATGAGTATATTGGTGAAACTGATTTGAAAACGCTAAATTATCGTTTGAGATTCGTCTAAATTTTGACTTGGTCGGCCATCATTAAATTTATCAGCACCGGGCGGAATGTTGATCAAGTGACGCCCAAGACTCACGGAGAAAGATGGCTTGTGATTTGTTGGAAAATCGAAAGTGATTTTGCAATGCCATGTTGATAAACATACATGCTTACACACAAAACCCTCTTGCAAGGATACGGCGGCAGGGGTTTGGGACTGGGATGTCCCACCCCAACTTTGGTAAACATTTTCTAAGGTGGGCACATTCCCCAAATGGAGACCCTCTAGTCACGTCCCTGTCCTCTTGTCCCACCCATCCCAACAGCATGTAGTGTGTGCAAACAATATGTGTATGTACACGTCACCGTTTATCTTGAGTTTTCTCACCTGAGAAGAAATCATGCAGAGTATAATGTAGAAAGAGCGCATGGCAAGAGGCCGAGTTAAATAGAATAGGTTGAAAGGAAAATGTTGAGGTGAAATTAAAATGATGAGAAAACAAAACATTAAAGAAAAGCATCAACCAACTGAGAGAGAAGGAAGACTGAGACAGAGAGTGATTTACAACTGCTGTGAGTTTATAAGACATTTCAAAACATATCTTTCTTTATATGTTTAAAGATAATGGAACGATTTACATTTAACGGAAATCCAATGAATCAGGCATATATACTATACTTGGGGAAAAATGGTTTAGTATATGATTCTATACACCATGACATAAGTCTAAAGCCGACCACTCTGGTAATAACAGTTTGTGTTGCTTTAAATATTTTGTAGTTAGTCCTAAAAGTCACTGTGTACATTCGATAACCGGAAGTTGAATAGGAAAAAATGGAATATACGCATCAGAACAACACTGGTTATGTGTGTATTATAAGATTGTTAGCCTGGTAACCGTTCGTTCTTGTCATTTTCCTTCACGGAATCCTGATTAGGATTCTTCATGTTCCAGAATACAGCCGCCCGATTAACGGGTGCTGTGCAAACCCAACAATCTCCATTGATTTGCGATTTCTTTCCTCAGCAAACATTTGGACAAACACGGAATGATTTTTGAAGCTTCGTTTGCTTTGCATTCTATACGTCTTCGCGTATGTGGTCGATATGTTGGTTTTTCTCTGGTAAACCCTTTTTCTACCAGCTTCCGTGCTGTCTGAACAATGTTTTTCTCCACGTATACATGCTATAGTATTGCAACATGCATGGGACGATTCATTTTTGTTCTACTACAATTTTGAGTCTGAGATGCACGTGCGATTTAGGGGCGATTTTGCATATACAAATTACCACCAGTGGCATTGTCCAAATAGGTGTATTCAAAACCACCGCACTCCCCAGATCATGCAGACTATTATATTATTAGTCACATTCCCAGGTATTCCTTAAATATCAAAACAATTAATGATGAAATTCTTTGTTGAAAATGTCTTGTAATATTTGCATCGATTTATTCAAAACTCGCGTCTGGCCCCCAACGCTTATATATTAACTACCCATAGTACCCATGGACGAATAGTGACGAGTAGTTGCCTTAGGAAATGTTCAGATAATAAGTTCAATAAACGACTGTATTGTTGGACTTATTATCTGAACAGTTCAAACCAATTGATAGAAATACATTTGCACTTGCATATTATCTTTTCTTTTGTCTGTCTGAACATCTCTCCAAATGAATAATATACCATTCTAATATATACTGCATGTTATAACTGAGCGGGAGAATTCTTTTAGTATAGAAATGATTAAGTCATGCTGGTTTATAAGAAATGCATCCTGCAACCATATCGTGAAACCAAACGATGTACACTCCAACAACCTTCACCACCACGACGCCATACTCTTGCGACAATCGACTCAATAACCACAGCAGAATTATGGGTAATTTTTCAGGATTCAGTCGGAAATATGGCTTGTGCCATTCATCGGAAAGCTCTCAGTGAGAGCTTTCCGATGAATGGCAACAAGTCGTTTTTCCGACAGAGCTTTCCGATGAATGGCACAAGCCATATTTCCGACTGAATCCTGAAAAATTACCCATAATTCTGTTGTTGTTAAGGAGTCGATTATTTAGGGCAGTATTGTACGAATAACTACATCTTTGTCTTCTCTGATCTGTATAGTGTTGAGTCATCAAGTCTAACATTATTAACAAATATCTCTTGATTTCGCGCGTTCCTAACTTCCTGTATGATGAAAAATAGCTGACAAATGCTTCTGTTTGAGCCATATAAATTGCAGTTTGTGATTGGCTTAAAATAATTTATGTTATTGAAATTCCACATGCATTTTGAACAGTTTGACAACAAATGGTGTTTGGGGAGGGTGCCACCCCAATCCCATGTCATCACATCCATGTTTGTGCACAGGCACAGTTTACCATAGTTGTTCCAACTCACGTTGTCTCAAATTCACCAACCCGTATCTTTGACCAAAATGTTCAAAAGTTGGTAATTTCATGGCTGCCACGACATTAATTAGAAGTTAGTTATTTAAACTTTCAAAATGGTCTCAAGCAGTTTTTGCCTATATTCAACTTAAGTTAATTAAAATTCCAAATCTTGAAATATTTGACCAAAATGGGGGAACACACAAATCCCTGTCACCACGTCCCTTCTTTCATCGTCATCATCATATATTCACGGAACGAGTCTGACCGACTCTTAGTTCCGGTGCTTAAATAATAGAATAGAATAGAATAGAATTTATTAGCAAGAACATTCATATATAAGGACAGGTTGCTGAGAATACATAATGAATAAACAATCAAATAGCAAACATGGCGAAAAGTAGTACTAACGCGTTCAAATAATAATACAAATGAAACTGATCAATCACATCGCGTCATTCTACGACGTAATAATTGCTTAATTGCTTAGAGCAGGAACAGGATTTGCGTGCCCGCCCGAAGGCACGAGGACGGTGGTGGGCTCATCCGAAGATCGTCCTTACGCCCTGTCTTGAATCTTCTTTGGTATTTAATCTTCAACAGTCAGGCCGCGGATCGGTTGGAGAAGTCTTGAGGTCGGGATCGGTCAGCGTCGTAGGTGTCTTGAATCTTGTCTTGAATTTTCACTTGGTCTTTGCCTTGTACTTTTGCCTTGATCTATGCCTTGATCTTTGCCTTGATCTTCGTCTTTTCCTTGTCTCGGCATCTTGGAAAATGCGGGACGATCCAGCGATGATGCTGGATTGCGCATTTTCAGTTGGTGGTCCACGCCCGGGACCTTCCAATGGAGGCATTGGATTGCAGGCTGCTAAGAGAGTACGGGACGGTCCAGTGATTCCACTGGACTGCGGTTCTCTTCTGTTACCGCCCGGGACGGTCCAATACACCTTATTGGACTGCGGGTCTTTTCTGAAGCGGGATGCGGGACGGTCTAGCATAGCCTGCTTGACTGCGTATCCTAAAACCCGGGACGGTCCAATAAGCCTATTGAACTGCGGGTCTTTTCAGCCACAGAGAAGCTGTTTGCGTTGTAAACACTCCCTCATGATGTCACTGCCGTCCATTCTCGCCAGTGTACTTTCCGCCAGATCGCACAGGCGCTCTCTGGTGGGTTCCACGTCAGTATGGTATGCAGATCTACAATACGGGTGTGATACGGTGCTTGCAGTGCCATTCTCAGGGCTTGTTTTGGACCACCTGGAGCATTTGGATCGCGCGATTTGATGCCAGGTTGGTGACCACCGATGCGTATTCCATGATAGGTCTTACAAAGTTTTGAAGACTCTAATTGCTTACAGTTGTGCTGCGACTGTAAATACAATATCACAGTTACTGCCGGAGGCCATTGGTATCCAATAACCGTAAGCCAATTAGATGTCATTGCAAAAATCAGATCTCAATGCCAGGATCCTCCGTATCAGATTACATACACCTGCACAAATTTCGGGACAATCATTGGTCATAATCACTTTAAATTTCTCTAGTGGGCAAAGTTGATCAAAATGGTGGTGTACAGATCTAATCATCGTTACTATAAATCCTTCCTAAGACCCGCATAAAGCGAGCAGTCCATCAGAAAGTGAAATTCATCTTCTATAGAGCCAAGTTTACAAAATAAACATATTCTTTTCTCTACATCTACCGGGGGGTTTACATGTCTGCCCTTTTCTATGAGTAATGGGTGATTACTAATCCGAAAACGAGCGAATGCGGTTCTATCCTCTATTGTGCTAGTGTAAATAAGGTAAGGTTCGATATTGTAGTCATGTTTAAAAAGTCGATACGTTCTCAGTTTATTTCTTCCTGTGGGTGAGGCTTCGTCGCTGAGGCTTATTTGGAAGTCAGAAACATGGTTCGCCTTCGTAGTTATTTTGAATTTGCTTAGTGTTGGACTCATGTTCCCTGGGTTGCGCGGTATGTATAGTACTGACGCCTTTAGTGATGCAAATGGGGACTTACAGACGGACCATACTCGCTGTTCTTCGACCGCTTCGTTTAATAATTTGCTGTCGTTGCGGGACGATAACTTTATGGCATACGACGCCATTCGACTAATCACATCAGTGTATATTGGATATATACCTAATTCCGCACGCACAGCATTATTCGACGTATTTCGCCCTGCATGTAGTATTTGTTTACATAATTTTACCTGAAGCTTTTCACATGGCATACGTTCGTGATTCAACGGAGTTATTTCAACACCCCATTATAAAAAAGTTACCCACAATTCTGCTGTGGTTAAGAAGTCGATTAATTAGAGAATTACTGTATATATGTATCGTGAATTATGTGCAGATTTCAGTAATATCTGTTCAAATATGTGTCAAATTGATTAATGCACAATATCTAAACGGCTTGGTATCTATTACGCATTAGCCGCTGGCTCAATCGAATTGGTTAATCTATTTTCACATACATTCACACCCACAGTCTTATGGGTAAGAGGTGCACACTATAGCCATGTACACAAGCTGTGAAGTCGGTTTAGATTACCGGACTGGTGTCGGATTTCGGTTAGTTTTGTTCGTAGTTAAGTTTAAACATATTTATGATGCTAAACTCAGCTTAAGGGATCGGAGCACAAGTTACAAAACTTACGGTTGCTCCTCTCCCTACAAATGTTACAAATAATAGATATACATACGAAAGACGACAATTACAGCACGATACAAAAACAATCAAAGCAAGTAAATTTGGAGTAAAACCGTCATCCGTGATCCACTGGCGACAGGAAGGGACTCTCTACCACATATCCATCTGAATTGTAAGAGCACTGTTTGAGGTTTTAATATACGATTAAGGTCATTCTTCGAATCTCTTGGTAGCATTGATATATGACTGTACTATGTGATTTGGAGTTTGGGATGAATCCCGGGAAGATTTGGTAGGGCAGTATGCCCTCCCCTACAACCCGCTTGTTGGATGTTGTGTTGTTGCTGAAGAGCGTTGTTGACTTTCATGTCCCCGAAGCAGGAGGCTATCTAGACTTTGATTTTCTTTTTCTGCTTTTGTCGCTTGGAGTCTTCGTAGGCTGAGCATGCTGCGACGATTCTACGTTGTTCTGCGATGTCGTCTGTCATAAAGATGCTGTACCTCATCTGACGACATTGAGCATCCGACTTGATGGAAATGTTGGAATTGCTGCTGATGTTGTTGTTGCTGGTGGTGGAGATGGGGGACACCGGTATGTGTTGGTACTCCGGTGTCGCAGGTGTAAATGTGTCCATCTATACCTCGAAGTCAGCGGAAGGAGCGTCGGGGGTGATATCCGCGTTCCTGTCTCCGTTGACCTTGGTGGCGATAGCAGAGACAACCGGGGTGACATCGGCGTCTCTGCTTCTGATGGTGGTGGTGTCGTCGGGTTGAGGCCGAGTTGGGGGAGCTGGGCGTCTCTCAGCTCTCCCATTCGCTTTCCATAAAGCAAGTCTCTCAGCATCTCTTTTTTTCCTTGATGGCGTTTTCTTCTTTTTCTTTGTCACCTTTTGTCGATGTTTCCGTGCTGATCTGGTGTCTTTTGGTCCGGTAGTGAGACATGAAGAGGGCTGTGCCGGGCCTGATGGAAAATCCAGAATCAGCTGGTATCCGCCTTTATGAGCATGACGTGTCCAGCTCAGACAAGGCGCGACATGCATGGCGTCCAGCATATTGGTGACACTAATTGGTATTAGCGGTGGCGAGTTCATCCTGAGAGGTGGCGATCCAAGCTCTCTGGAGGTCCGACTGCTAAATGTATACCTAATCTACGAATACCTGAACGACTGTACTATGTTGTTGTTGTGTAGTTTCCGGCCGCAGGCCGGGTAGGATGGTCGGAACGCATTGTGCAGTTCCCTTCACCCTTTCTTTCATTTCGATGAAAATCGACTGTTGAGGCTGTTGTATTTGGAGGCAAAGCGGTGGAAGCGTGGTGGCGGAGTCGAGGCTGTTGGGATGTGAGGCTTGGGTTAAGCCTGGATGTCTGGTTGGTGTGGCTGTTGGTTGGCTGGCTTTAAGGCTGATGCGTCTTGGATGCTTGGTTGGTGGTGCGACTGGCGTTGGCTGGTGAGGTTATTGGCTGGCTGGTGATTTGGCTGTTGGTTGACGGTTGTATGGGATCTAGATGGGTCTGTCGGTGTTGTCGATTTCTAGGACGGACTTGGTCTTTTTTTTGTGGAGAGCAGCTGGTTTCGCAGATGGAGTTCTTGCATGAGTGGGCTGTTGTCTATTCTGGCGAGGGTCTGGTTGCTGAGGTCGGTTAGTCGTTGTTTCATCGTAGGTATGTCTGCTGCGTCGTGGATGGCTTGGTTTGAAGATTGGCTGATGTAGAGCGATGCGGAGAGCTTTGTTTTGGACTTTCTGCAGGGTTTCGATTGAGCTGATGGAGGCTGCTGCTATGATGGGTGCGCCATACTCCATTACTGGGCGGACGTATAGTTTGAAGAGGTTGATGATGGTCTGGCTGTTGGTTCCCCAGTCGGTACATCTGAGACAACTTAGCAGGTTTGTTCTTTTTCTGGCTTTGTCGTCGACTTTTTTGATGTGCGCGGCGAAGGTCATTCGTTGGTCAAGGGTGATTCCTAGTAGGATGGCTTGGTTGGATGGTTGAACGGTCTCGTTGTCTATCTTGATGTTGATAGTCTGTGTTGTTTTTCTGTGGTGGAATATGATGAGTTGGGTTTTCTTGGTGTTGGGTTTTATTCTCCATCTAGAGCACCATGTTGATAAGTCGTCGAGGGTCTTTTGTAATCGTTTTTGTAGGATCCTGGGGTTTTCGTGTGTTGTCCAGAGTTCTAGGTCGTCGGCGAATTGTGAGATTTCTACGTTGTTTCTTGGGTTGGTGGGTATGTCATTGGCGTATATCAGGAAGAGGAGTGGGCTGAGTACTGATCCTTGTGGGGTTCCGGCGCGTAGGAATACTGGGCTGGATGTGTCGTTGTTGATGCGGACGCTGAGTTGACGATCTTGTAGGAAAGAGGATACTAGTCGTGTGTATTTGCGGGCGAAGTTGAGCTGGCTGAACTTGTATCTTAGGCCGTCGTGCCATACGGAATCGAAGGCCTTCTCAACGTCAAGGAATACTGCAGCTGTTAACCAGTTTTTGCCAAGGGATAGTCGGTTGTCTTCAGCTAGTCGTATGATGTGTTCCATGCCTTCTTTGCCTTGTCGGTAGCCGCGCTGCCACGGGTTGAAGAAGTCGGAGGATTCAAGGTGCTCTCGTAGTCGGCTGCTGATAATTCTTTCGAATAGTTTCCCGGTACATTGGAGGAGGCTGATGGGTCGATAGTTGTTGGGAATGGCGCGGTCTTTGTCTGGCTTGGGTATCACGATACCGACGGCGGTTTTCCATGCTGTTGGGAAGTATCCAATGGTCAGGCATGCGTTGAACAGAAGGAGTAGTCTGGCGAAGAAGGCTGGAGGGGCTTGTCGTAGGATGGAGTATGTGATGCTGTCGTTGCCTGGTGCAGAGTTGCCTTTTCCCTTCTTTAGGTTAGATGCGATTTCATCTTGTGTGATTGGAGATGCTACGGGGAAGACGTCATCGTGGTCGTTGGTGGTACTTGGAAGTGATTTGAAGAGGTCTGGGTTGTCTTTGATGTGGTTTTCTACAGTTGCTTTGAAGGCGTCGTCGTAGGCTGTGCCTTGGTGGGTGTTGTGGATTTTTTGAAGGTTGTCGGCGAAGGCTTCTGCTTTTTCTTTGTCTCCTGAGGTTAGGCTGCCATCGGTTTTTTAGGGGTTTTTCTGTGCTGTTGTTGTTTTTTCCTGTGCCGGTAAGGGATTTGAAGGTACTCCAGAAGTTTCTGTTCATTCGTTTATCGCCGAATTCGGTTGTCGACCGCTGCCAGGATGCTTGTTTTTCTTTTTTGACTGCCGCTTTGACTTGTCTGTTCATGTTCTTGTAAAGATTTCGGTAGTACATGTCGTTTGGGTTTTTCTGCTGGAGTCTTCTTAGCTTGCGTTTAAGTCGGATCATTTTCAGAGTTTCGGGGGAGACTCGCCATGCTGTGGTGTTGACTTGTTGTTTCGGGCATGCTGTATCTAGGGCTGATTCGAGGGTTTGGGATAGGTGCTGGCATGTCGCGTCAATGTCGCTGGTTGATGTTATGGGTGAGTTGTCTATGCTGTTGGTGAGTTGTTGTCGGAAACTGTCCCAGTCGGCTTTATTTAGGTTGCGGCGGAGGGTTGTCGGGTGGCGGACTGTACTATCTTGAATAATTCGGTATATATACCTTGGATGAGTTTGTTCTCACCTCGGTCACCAACGAAAGCCCAAAGTGTTGGTGATTATCCGAGGTGCAAACCTAAGATAATAAACTGGCATTCGTATAATGCGAGTGAAAAACACCTATCACCAAATATAAATTACGCCAATGGTCACAGGTGTCAATGATAATATTACCGGGGCATGATTACCGAACGCATTACTTCCATGTTTATACTATATAACACATGCATTTGCGAGTATTATGAAATATTAAGCCACATATAATCCTCACACCAAAGGCATCAACATTCAAGAATAAACATCCGCAAAGTTATACAAAAAAATTACGGACCATCGGACCACCAGAGAGTTAGGATAGCCACCTCTCAGGATGACTACGCCACCGATAATCCCGAATGCTATCACAACAATGCTGGACTCCATGCACGTCGCGCCTTGTGTGAGCTGGTCACTCCATGCACACAAAGGCGGATACCAGTTGGTTTTGGACAAATCTCTTATCAGGGCTCTCTACCGGGAGAGGTCTGGAAACTACCAAACCAGCCAGGAAGAAGCGAAAGAAAAAGATTCCATCCAGGAAAAAGAGAGACACAGAGAGATTGGCAGCGTGGAAAAAGAGGAAATCGACTGATGCCACACCAGGCGACACCTCCCGCGCTGCCGAGATCGATGCACAGCCCGAAGTGGTAATGGACTCTCCATCGCCACGATAGACGCGGACATCTCCTTTTTCAACCCGAAGACGCCGGATTACACCGAACCGGAGTCTTCACCTGCCTCTCCTACAGCAAACGAAGCACCAACATCCGACCCCGAAGATACATCCGACTCCGAAGACACATCTGACTCCGACTCCGAAGACACATCTGACTCCAACCCCGACGACACATCTGATTCCGACTCTGACTGCGACTCCGACGACACATCCGACTCCGAAAAAGAAGAAAGACAAAAGGACTTAATGGAAGCTTTAGCGAGAGCACAAGAAGCATTAAGAAAAGCCGATTTAATACAAGCCGAAACTGAAAAGCTCATGAATCGTCCGACTCCAAGTTTGCAAACATCACCATCCGAACCACCGCAAAAAAGAGAAAGAGAAATAGAAAGAAACAAAACAACCGCCGCTAAGACTCCTCCACCACGTTTTCGCCGCCTTGCCTCCAACCACAGCACATACGACAGCTAAAATGTTCGATTTTCATCGGAAAAAAACAAGGAAGGGTGAAGGGACTTGCACACTGCAGTCCGACCACCCTACCCGGCATTCGGCCGGAAACGACTCAACAACAAAAAAATTAGATTTTAACAAACATGAAACTTGATAAAACCAATGTGGCTTTTTGACCAAAATTAGGTGGCGTTTTGACTAAAAAATATGGCGTTCTGACCAAATGCAAATGTGGCGTTCTGACAGTGTGGCGTTTTGACCGGTTCCCGCTTGGAGTCGGTAACACAGAAGAGATTCTGATTTTCGCCTCGGGATATAACTGGCGAATTTTATTCAGGACACCCTGCAATTGTTGGGTTTCCGTATATAATCCATTACGACACGAGTTGATTCCAACATGAATCGTAACTTTCGCAACGTTATGGCGAATTAAATTTCGCTCATCATTTAACCAACTGCGCAATCCATCAAGTCTAAGACCATGCACCGATCGACACTTTCTTCACATATTCTCCTTTGTTGGCAAGCCTCCGGGGATCAACATATCGCAATACTGAGTCACCTATGACCAAGTGAACTGTCAGTAGTAATGGGGGGCACTATGGCCCAGTACCCCCCAGACATGGGCACTATGGCCCAGTACCCCCCAGACATGGGCACTATGGCCCAGTACCCCCCAGACATGAACACTATGGCCCAGTACCCCCCAGACATGGGCACTATGGCCCAGTACCCCCCAGACATGGGCACTATGGCCCAGTACCCCCATGTCTGGGGGGTACTGGGCCATAGTGCCCATGTCTGGGGGGTACTGGGCCATAGTCCCCCCCCTGAGGATAGATGTTCCTGTCATTGATGTGACATTTCTGATCGAAAAAATGAAAATGGACTTAGAATTATTTTTTTCAAAAGGAAAATCTCACTTTGGAAAATATCAATTAGCTATCAAGAGTATCTTTTCGATCAGTTAGTGGCCCTGAAAAGGGCCGTTTTATTTTTGTTATAGTTTAGAATCCGCCACATTGAACTTCTTTGTTCGCCAAAACTTCAATTGATTTGTCTCCTCTCCTCATCCATATTTCGCATTCACAATAATGCTCGTGGCAAACGTGGGGGATCCACACTAGAGGTATTGATGACTTGAATCTTGGTGTTGATTTGTAGCCGCCTTTGGTAGCATCAAACATGACGATAGGTCGCTGTATAACAGTCGCAGCTAATTCAACCATCAATCTTGATTCGGCCAAAAGTGGTGAGTGTCGTAAGTCTTGTGCCGACGCACCAAGTTCGTCCCTCTCTGTGTAGTACAGGTCAACGGCCGCATCTCTCAGAACCATCCATCCATCGGTCGTCCCGTAAATCCCAATGCTGAGTGCCTTCCAAAATAGAGATATTTCTTCGCCGTACACTGCTTTACAGTATACCCCACGGACCATTATCTCGTCAAGATCGGTTATGTTTACAGCAGTCATCTTTGAATGCAGAATAAATTGTTCGCTGCCGTGCTTGAACATATATCACGATTGTGCGGGCGGTAGAGAAAGCACATAACACTTTGACGTTAAAAATGACAAATGTTTCCTGACGTTGTGTTTCTTTTCAGTGCATTATCTGTTAGTTTCACCATTTCGATATGTTATAGATTAAATTCATGATAGTATATGCAATTAATTAAGATGTTTTAATATATGAATTCATCTTCGTTCGTAAACGATGACCAAGTAAAGTTATCAAATGCAATGATCACGAAAAATGTTCAGTATGTTTCTTGTGTTCAGTTTTATGTATAAAATATGTACAATTCCAAAAACAAAAACTAGAAAAACATTCCATATTTTCCTAACGAGGTAACAAATATATCAAATCATGTGTACCAAATAATAGATAATGATCTAACGAAATTAAAAACATTTGTTTGATCGCTATACAATAATGATCAAGAAAAATATGCATGTTGATCCGTCTCTGAAAAAACACAACTTGAGGAAATACTTTTCAATTTTTAAGTTCGATGCGTTGTGTTTTCATTGACGCCCGTGTAACAATCTTGTGTTCAGTTTTATGTATAAAATATGTACAATTCCAAAAACAAAAACTAGAAAAACATTCCATATTTTCCTAACGAGGTAATAAATATATCAATCATGTGTACCAAATAATAGATAATGATCTAACGAAATTAAAAACATTTGTTTGATCGCTATGCAATACTGATCAAGAAAAATATGCATGTTGATCCGTCTCTGAAAAAACACAATGGCAGGAAATATTTGTCAATTTTAACGCCAATGCGACATGTGATTTCATTGTCGCCCGTGTCAAATGTATACAAATATTTTCGAATTTGATCAACCTTACATTGCATTGCTATCAAGAGATGGATCCGTTAACAGAATTTCTTCAGAGTGAGATATACAGTAGTCCTGTTGCACAGAATACATATGCTGCGCCACAGTCAACAGTCCAAGCTAATACGACAATGACTATAGGTGGTGATACACTCATTTTAATAGCGATTTTAGATGAACTGAGATGTCTTCACAGGGATATTGACGTGAAAACGCAAGTAACGCATCAAGAAGTCAAAGTGAATCTTCGTTTCGTTGCAGAACAGATAGATATCCCAATCAGGGTTCATGATGTTGAGAGATCGAAAGAGCAGAAACAGATCAAAAAAGCTAAATCATCGGCGACGAAAGAAAAACATCCTAAGAGTGTCATGAAGGCTTCTACTGAGACAAAAGTCAGATTTCATCTTCCTTGTAAAGAATCTAGAGATACAGAGAATTGTGATGAATTCGCAAAAGCTCTCGGTTCTCATGGGAAAGATATGTCAAGATATAAGATAAACACAAAACGGTGTTAAAGTCAGATGATAAATTTAAAACGGCCCTTTTCAGGGCCACAAACATTCCCCAAAAGGTTACTCTTTCATAGCTGAAAAAAACAAAACACGATTGTTCATTTCATAATTTATTCAACAACAAATATTTGCAAGTATATTTTGTTTTAAATTATTCGTGGCGTGATTTTTTCAAAACGAAACATAGGGTACAATGGACATTATTAGTTCTTAAGCAATGCTAAAAGTTTTTCTTTTTGAAAAAATTGGTTGGTCCTGAAAAGAACCGTTTTTGTTTTGGCCCTGAAAAGGGCCGTTTTGTACGACATCAAAATTCACTCCCCAATTTTCTCAGAGTGAGAATTTTGCTTTTGTTGCCCCGCCTCAGATAAAATAGGACAGCTAGACTCTGTTGGTATGGTTGCTGTTCTTTTTTGCATGATCAGCTTTGAACGGTCGGTCACTTCTCTTGCGTACCTGCCCCACATTATCTGCGGTGTTATCCCCATAGTTCCTCTCAGTATCGCCATCAAGGGTTCGGGTATTGCAGTCATCTTTGAATGCAGAATAAGTCTGAAGATCCGTCTTGAACTTTTATCACGATTGCGCGGGCGGTAGAGAAAGCACATAATACACTGACGTTAAAAATGACAAATGTTTCCTGACGTTGTGTTTCTTTTCAGTGCATTATCTGTTAGTTTCACCATTTCGATATGTTATAGATTAAATTCATGATAGTATATACAATTAATTAAGATGTTTTAACATATAAATTCATCTTCGTTCATAAACGATGACCAAGTAAAGTTATCAAATGCAATGATCAAGAAAAATGTTCAGTATGTTTCTTGTGTTCAGTTTTTATGTATAAAATATATACAATTCCAAAAACAAAAACTAGAAAAACATTCCATATTTTCCTAACGATGTAATAAATATATCAATCATGTGTACCAAATAATAGATAATGATCTAACGAAATTAAAAACATTTGTTTGATCGCTATGCAATAATGATCAAGAAAAATATGCATGTTGATCCGTCTCTGAAAAAACACAACGTCAGGAAATATTTGTCAATTTTAACGCCAACGCGACATGTGATTTCATTGTTGCCCGTGTCAAATGTATACAAAATTTTCACTTTTTCAGTGAACTTCATTCATTATGCCGTCTTTAAAGAAATTTCTCAAGAAGTTGTGGAGGAAGAGAGATTCGTCAGAGGAGACGGAAATAAGAAGATATGGGAAATGGCAGGATTCTCCTAAACAAAGTATGGTTCAGAAGCAGATGATAAGAGATTTTTTGGCTCGCCGACGACCATTGCCTAAAGTATGTGATGTTCAAGAATCAAGCAATCTTGATCTCGTGGAGATCTTGTCACAGATCAAGAAGAAAGATCTGTGCAATGCAGCGATTGACAGCTTTGCTCAGGCTGGTGCGGCGCACAGATCAAATCCTATTTGGTATGTGACAATTAATCCCAACGGGATATATCCTGATTTGTCAGAATTCTTATGAATCCTGGAAAAGAGAAAACGGCCCTTTTCAGGGCCACCCACATTTCCCAAAAGGTTACTCTTTCATAGCTGAAAAAACAAAACACGATTGTTCAATTCATAATTTATTCACACAACATAATTTTCAATTGTTTGTGTCGATTCGTTTATCTGTTTTTGGAATGTAGAATGGTCTCAGCTTCTTTTTCTTGGAAGTTTTCTTGGAATTTTCAATTTCTGGATGTTTATCTTCAGATTTGTTCTGTGAATCATTCGTAGGATCAACAGGTCGGTCTTGTTTGGAAAAATCTGATGTTGTAGATATCTCTTCAGTTTTGATATCTGCATTTGTTCTTGTATTGTTACTGCTTGTAGACTTTTGTATAGTTTTCACATTTTTTTTTGTCGCCGAAATCTACTTTACAATGGAAGGACCAATGGGTGTCTTGTCCGCATTTGTAACAGTAACCATATGGCGGTTTCCAATTTTTATCAGCTTTGTTTTTCTCTTGTTTCTCTTGCCATTGCATTTTGTTACAAAGTTTAAACAAATCGGTAGAGATCTGTCTCAATTCGACAAGATTATCTTGAATTTTTCTAGTCTGTGGTTGTGTAGATTTTTTTGAATCTTCTTTATGTAGCTCAATATCGCTCTCTTCAATAACTGCAGGCCTTGATCTTTTTCTAACAATATCTTCTTCGCTGGTGGCGTCGTCTGAAACAGGTCTTTTAATTCTCTTAAACATTTTTGTCTTGAGTTTTGTCAGCAAAAATTTTTGCGACTGGCTTCTTCGGAGTTGAAGTGTAAAGTGTAGAATTACACCTGCTTTTATAGCATCGAATGCATCGAATGCTATAAAAGCAGGTGTAATTCTACACTTTACACTTCAACTCCGAAGAAGCCAGTCGCAAAATGTTTTGCTGACAAAACTCAAGACAAAAATGTTTAAGAGAATTAAAAGACCTGTTTCAGACGACGCCACCAGCGAAGAAGATATTGTTAGAAAAAGACCAAGGCCTGCAGTTATTGAAGAGAGTGATATGGAAACTGATGGGGCAGAAAGTGAAGAAAGTTCTAGTGATGGGCAGATTGGACGCGGTCGAAGACAGAATAGAGAAATTGGTGGGAAGAGAAAGAGAAGTCTGGCTAGAGAGCGTGTTGTGTTCAATCCAACAAAATATTTCAAATTGGAGCTGAACTCGGAGAAATTTTCCAGAAAATTTAAATCAGCAACACGACAATTTGGTGTGAAATTCGAGAAATTTACAGATCCAATTGAGAACATTCCAGAGATATTTGAGAAGTTGACAGAAGAATTGAAACAGAAATGTTCAGCAAATGAGAAGACAAGAATCAGAGTTACGATAAATCATCCAGGACTTGATATGAGCATTTTCATTCCATTCACAAAAGCCAGTGAATTGAATGGTGGGACACTCATGGATAATATTCAAAATGTAGTTCAATCAAATGCAGACTTTACAATTCATGACGGTGCACTCAATTTCGAAATCTTCGTTACAGATATTCCGGAAGGTGGTACACGACACTCACTACATTATGGACCATTTGCAGACAAGAACAAGCTGACAAAAGTAAAAAGAAGTATTGTCCGGATTGAAAATGCTGATGATGTTATGTGTATGGCAAGATATATTGTCGTCAGAATGTGTAAGGCAGATAGTGATGGATCTGCGTGCTGGTCAAAGAAATGGAAAAGAATAAGACAATCAATATACACAGCACAAACAGATGCCGCAAAAAATCTACTCAACCGTGCTGGCATTCCGCACGATACAGTTTGCAGTATCAATGAGTTCCACAATATTCAAGAAATATTGTATCCAGAATATGTTGTGAAAATTCACAATGAATTTGCTGGCGCTGGATTTCTATTTGAACCTGCAGAAATGTGTTCGGAGAGCAAATGTGTACACATCTACTACAACAACAATCACTTCGACACCATAACATCAATCAAAGGATTTCTAGGCACCAGCTACTACTGCGAATTCTGTGACATTGGATTCAAAAGTCGTGGCGATCATCGATGCAGATTTGTTTGTGCATGCTGGTCATTGACACAGTGTAATTTCACAAATTGGGTGAAGTGTAGAACGTGTCGACGATCATTCAGAAGTAAATCTTGTTTCGACAACCATTTGAAGACTGAAGGAAAACAGAAAAGAAAAATATGTGATTTGGTTCAACTATGCAACAATTGTGATGAAGAAATTCTCACCAATAAATCAAGCAGACATATATGTGCGGGGTTGAAGAAATGCAAACATTGCAAAGAAATCGTTGAAGCAGATCACAGGTGCTACATTCCAAAATATGAATCACCGGAAAAGAAACCTGCAAAGTTTCCATATGTATTCTTTGACTTTGAATGCAGACAAGACACAGGTGTTCATATTCCAAACTTCTGTGTTGCACATACCGCTTGTGGAGATTGCATGTGTAAACCAATCGAAGAAAAATGTGAAACATGCGGACCGGATTCCAGAGAATTTGTATTCAAGGGTGACAACGTTTTAACAGACTTCACAAACTGGTTATTCCACCAAGATCACAAAGGATGTGTTGCAATAGCACATAATGCTCAGGGATACGATGCACAGTTTCTACTTCAAGCACTCATACAAAGTGGAATTCATAAACCAGAACTGATCATGAATGGAAACAAAATTCTCAGTTTAAAATGCAACAGCGTGAATGTTATTGATTCTCTGAGTTTTCTGATGATGCCGCTTTCAAAGTTTCCACAAACTTTTCAGCTGAATGAGATGACGAAAGGACACTTTCCACATTGGGCGAATTCACCAAAGTTTCAAAATTACATTGGACCTTACTTGGCTTCTGATTACTACAAACGAGACATGATGAGCATGGAAAATCGAGAGAAATTCTTTGAATGGTACAATGAGAAAATAGAAAATTACGTGATATTCCACTTCCAAGAAGAGATGGAGAAGTACTGCAAATCAGACGTGGATATTCTTCGCCGTGGATGTGGAAATTTCAGGAAATACATATTGGAAACAGAACAGATTGACCCGTTCATTGAGTCAATAACATTGGCGCAAGTTTGCAATTTGGCATGGAGGAAGAATTCAATGCCAGAGAAAACAATTGGAATCATTCCAGATGGTGGATACCCATGTGCTAAAAACTATTCCATGAAAGCGATACGTTGGCTTCAACATCTATCATTGTCACGTATGATAACAATTAAGCATGCTTTGAATGGAGGAGAAATCAAGATTGGTGGACACTACGTCGATGGATATGAGGAAGCCACAAGAACAGTTTTTGAGATGAATGGATGTCTGTTTCATGGATGTCCAAAATGTTACAACAACAGACAATACAAGAATCCCTATACGATGCTCACCATGGAAGAATTATATACAAGAACTCAACAGAAGAAAGATGAACTGGAAAGTCTTGGTTACAGAGTTGAATCACTTTGGGGACATCAGATCGATGAAAGAATGAAATCGGATGTGAAATTCAAACAACAAATGGAATCTTTCTACAAACACCGAGACCCCATTTTGCCAAGAGAAGCATTGTTTGGTGGACGTACAAATGCCATCAAATTGTACGAGGAAATTGATCAAGATTCCACAAAAGAAATCAAGTTCATCGATGTGTGTTCGTTGTATCCATAGTGCAACAAATATATATCTACCCTGTTGGACATCCAGAAATTTTGAGCGAAGAGCAGATCGATCAAGAACACATTAGAGACTATGCGGGGCTTGTTAAATGTACAATTTTACCACCATCGAAATTGTATATTCCAGTTCTACCGATTCATTGTAACAACAAAATGGTTTTTACTTTGTGCAACACTTGCGCCATCAATGAGAACGAGACATGTAACCATTCAGAAGAAGATCGAGCTATAACCGGAGTGTGGACCACGCCAGAATTATTCAAAGCAATGGATGTTGGCTACAAAATACTTGATGTGTACCAAATTTGGCATTGGACAGATTGGACAGATGAAATATACAAATCCTATATCGACAAACATCTAAAGATCAAACAGGAATGTAGTGGTTATCCATTTGGTGTTGAGACAGAAGAACAGAAGCAAAAGTTTGTACAGGATTATTATGCAGCTGAGGGTATAAAATTGGAGAACATCGAGAAGAATCCAGGAAAACGCCAAATATCTAAAATTATGATTAATTGTATATGGGGTAAGAATGCACAAAGAAATCTTATGTCAAAAACAGAGTATGTGGATAAGCCATCACGTTATTTTGAATTGCTTACTAGTAACAATATAATTGTTCAAAATGTTACACTTCTTGATGGTGACAAATTCATTCTGGTAAATTATGTTGATATTTTAGATAATATTGAACCTCATCATTCAGCAAATGTTGTTGTTGCTTCTTTTGTTACAGCGTATGCAAGATTACAATTGTATAAAGTTTTTAAAAAACTTGGAGATAGAGTGCTGTATTTTGATACAGACAGCTGTATGTATGTCAGTGATCCATCAAAGAAGAACATCAAAACTATCGAAGGAAGATTGGGGAAATGGAGCGACGAACATCCAGATGCAAAGATTGTCAAATTTGTTGGACTTGGGCCAAAGAACTACGGATATGAATACATCAAAGATGGGAGAAGATACACCAAATGTAAGGTAAAAGGTATCACTCTTGATTACAGCGCAAGTCAAAAAGTTAATTTTGAAACAATGGTACAATGTGTTAATGATCGTGAAAATTTCAAAACTGTTGTTGAGTATCCTTCCAGAATTAAAAGACAAAAGTACCATCAACTGATTAGTGAGTGTCAAACCAAAACTTTCAGATCGGTGTACACAAAACGAAAACTCGTCAATGGTATTCACACATATCCATACGGATGGAGATGTTGAGTCATTTCATGTCAAGATGTTGACAGGAGTAGTACCTCCAGAAATTGCTGAGAAGATTTATGGATATTTGGTGGCACAGTCAACACTTATTCCAGAGATAAAGAAGGAATTACAAGAAGTCTGGTTTGAAAGAGAAAAGGAAGCAATACTACGATGCTGTGATGTCGACGAATGTTTACAGAGATTGGACTATCTTGAGACAAGTATATTTTCTCATTTCTCTCAAAAATATATTAAATCATTTATTAAATTCAAAACATTTTTTCTCATTGAAAGAATATCTGATTTTTGGATATTTGGTGGTGATGAACACCATTTAGATTTAGAAACTTTTGATGAACATGACTATATTCATTATACAAAGTATGAAGATAATTATCCTCTTGCTAGGGGAACCTTTAAATCAGTTCCTAGGATCTATGGGTATTTGTTAACAAAAAAAATATCAACATATGCAAAAATTAAAAACATTATAGGAAATGATTTTTTTGTTTACAGAACAAACAGAAGAATAGAAGACTATTATACTTGGATTATTGAAATGTTTGGAAATATTTACAGCTATGGAGATTTCTGTTTAAAAACTAAATTCATACGTCGTTAAGTTCACTCTCTGATTAGGCATCAAAGTGACAACATGGATGAATCTTTACTTTTCCAACATCCGTGTAATTTCTTTATCAGCGGACCTAGTGGATCAGGTAAAACAGAATTTGTTAAAAAAGTTATTGAATTTAAACACGATTTATTCCAAACACCACCAAAGAAAATAGTTTGGTGTTACAAAGAATGGCAAGACACATACAATCGTATAAAAGAAATTGATAACGTTGAGTTTATCGATGGTATTCCAGACGATGATGAGGAAATTGTATCAGATAAATCATTTCCTCATCTTGTTGTTTTCGATGACATGATGGGGGAACAAGATGAAGACAAAATAATGCTTTGGTTTACTAGAAAAGGTCACCATCGAAATGCTTCAATAATTTACATTACTCAAAACATGTTCCAAAAATCAAAAAGTAGCAGAACTATAAGTTTGAATGCACACTACATGGTTTTATTTCAAAGCGTTCGAGATAAAAATCAAATAAAAGTTTTGGCTCATCAAATGCAAATCAATCATTTGAAACAAGCATACGAAGATGCAACTTCAATAAATCATGGATATATTTTAGTAGATTTTCATCCTAGAACAGAAAATTATTTGCGAATTAAAACTGATATTTTCCATAAATGGTTGACAGCTAATGACCGAGGTCCTGTCATTTATTCAAAAGTATAGATTCAGTTGTTGTTACTTTGCTCATTTTAGAACCATGTCGTCCACCGAGATGTTTAGTCATGATGAACTGTCACAAATTATAAATTTCTTCACTTTTGCAGCTGAATTATTTCTTGAAAATGATTGGAAATTACCATCACAGACAAAAAAGTTTTTTCAGAGAAATAAAAATGTTCTTAAAAAAATCTCTGATCGATCAACTGATATGGAAACAAAACGCAAATTAATTTTACAACGAGGTGGTAGTGGGTTCCTTGGAGGAGTTTTAATTAGAAGTCTTTTGAAAAATTCATTTGAACAAACTGGTAGACAATATAAAAGTAAATCAAAGGTTTCTCCAAAACATTCAAAGATTACACTGATGCAAACACAACAAAGGGGTAGTCAAAAAGAATCTAAACGTAAAACAAAGCTTTCTCTAAATCATTCAAAGTTTACACCGATGCAAACTCAACAAAATCAACATTCTAAATTTACACCTATACCTTCTCAGCAGAACCCTCAACATCAACCGTTAAAAAAAAAACCAGTTATTGATCTTGAATTTTCAAAATTTATGCCGTTGTCTGATGCATCGAAATCTGCATTCGAAGCTTTAGAATGGTTCAATCAGAAAAGATAAAAGATGAAACATATAATTTTTCTGCTCATTTTGAGACAACTACTTAGACTGTGAAGATGCCTTCAAAAACTAAGAGCAGGAAAGCACCGCTGATAAAAAAATATGGTGAGTTGATTGTTGCAATGAGTAAAGTTCCATCTGCATATAAAAAGAAAATGATCAACGATGCTCCGAAACAAGTGATCGATTGTATTTCAGAATGTTGTCAAAATCTTTTAAAAGGTAATGTAAAACTGAATGAAGCTCAGAACCGTAAGTTACATTCGAAGCGTAAACATATCAGATATCTTGCAGACAAGAACAAACCTTTGCAACAAAAGAAGAAAATTTTGAATAAAAAAGGTGGCTTTTTACCATTATTATTTCTTGCTCCATTGATTAGCAAAACATTAGGTGCAGTTGTTAACAATATTTAGAAAAACTAAATCTCAAATAAATATGAAGAAAATGGTTATTGTACCATTCAGAATGTTGGAAGATTTCAAACAATGGAAAATGTCAGAAATGAATAAACCTCAATTACCTCCGGATCCTGCAATTTCAAATGTTTCAGATTCTTACAAAGAATTGAAATCAGTTTATGATAAAAATATTTCTGAATCAGAAAAGTCACAGTTATTTGGAGAAAATTTGTACAAATTGAAAACTTCACAAAAATCTTTAAATTCAAAATTCAGTTTACCTGAACAAAAGTTATCTGAAAACTTTGGGAAAATGAGTGAACATATATTGGAAAGTGTGCCATCTAAACTTCGTGGTAAAGCACAACAAATTTTAACATTGTTGCCAACTAATCCTAAACTTAGATGGGATGATCGTGGACAATTAATTTATGGAACAGAAACAGTTACGGGATCAAATATAATTGATTTGATAAACGATGTTGTTCGGCACCGAAAAGGTTTTGACCCAGTTGGTTATGAAACATTCCTACGTGGATTGGGGGAACTTAATGTACCACAAGATTATGTAGGTAACAGGAATCGATGGTTGTGGATACAAAGACATTTAAAAGAAGGTCACACTGGTGATGAGTTTCATACACCTCATGCAAATCCTAGCAGTGGCAAGTCAAGAAAACGTTCAGTTGATATTTTCACACCTCAAAGTTTTCCTAAAACCATAAAATCTATTTTGAAAGGATGGTACCCACTTACATAAAATTTGACAAACTTCTAACTGAAATTTACTACAATCCAAAAGAAGTTGGTGGTTTCAGTGGAGCAAATCAACTTTTTAAAAATGCGAAAGTAACAAATAACAAAATTAAACTTTCAGATGTTAAAAAATGGTTACAATGGCAAAAAACATACACTTTGCACAAACCAATTGTTCGGAAATTTCGCAGACGTAAAACTATTGTTGCAGGAATTGATATTCAGTGGCAAGCTGATTTGGCAGATTTGCAAACTTTGCAAAAGCACAATGACAATTACAGATATTTACTTTGTGTTATTGATGTGTTCTCAAAATTTGCATGGGTTGAACAAATTAAAGACAAAACTGGTAAAACTTTAGTTAAAACATTTCAGGAAATTCTCAAATCATCAAAACGAAAACCTGTTTCATTTCAATCTGACAAAGGTTCAGAATTCAAAAATAAATTATTTTTACAATTTTTGAAATCTAAGAAAATTCATTTTTTTACAACAGAGAATCCAGAGACAAAAGCAAGTATAGTTGAACGTTTTCAACGGACATTGAAAACAAAGATGTGGAAATATTTTACACATAATCAAACTTTGAAATACAATGATGTTTTGCACGATTTTGTGAATTCTTACAACAAAAGTTTTCATAGAAGTATTAAGATGGCACCAGTTTTAGTAACTCGTGAAAATGAAATTGAAGTTTCCAGAAATCTTTATGGAAAGTTAAAAACGAAAAAAGATAAGATCTTGAAAGTTGGAGATTTTGTTAGAATAAATAAAACAAAGAGAACTTTTGATAAAGGATATCTTCCAAATTGGACAAAAGAAATTTTCAAAATTAGTAGAGTTTGTATAAGTACACCATTAACTTACAAATTAGTAGATTTAGATGGTGAAAACATCGCAGGATCATTTTATGGTAAAGAAATTCAACATATAAAAGATAATAAAGTTTACGAAATTGAATCAGTTGTTGGTAAACGTTCAAGAAAAGTTGCTGGTAAATCAGTTAGAGAAATTAAAGTTCATTGGGCTGGTTATCCTAAAAGATTTGACAGTTGGATTCCTGCCACAAATTTGGTATAAAACTTTTAACATGTCTCAAAATGGTTCAGTTGGTCTGGATGCTCCATCACAATTTCAAATCTGTGGAGAAAAAATTGCAAAAAATCAAGTAACATATTTTACACAAATTATTATAATTGTTGGTATAATCGCTACAGCAATTGTTCATTTAAAGGCACGTGAGGCCTTAGTTGTCGAAAATATTCATATTTGTTCTAATCACCGTAAACAGAAAAACATTAAAACGCATACAGTTTCGTTCATATATACCATGACCATCACGTAAACAGCATGTTATCATAAATACCTACTATATTTTACCTAAGCAATAGCCTGATTGTGTTACAGAAGACAGCACAATGCTACTGGCTAATCACACACACAAATGGCATAAACGCTCTTTATTAGTTCCATATCAGGAATTCACCAACAAAGAACGCTCTTTATGTTTACCATCATAATATAAACAAACACCAGAAAAGTAACTTTTTATTCTTTTGTTTACATAACAATGGTCAAACATTTGACAATAACATACTATTTATGCGATATTTCTTATTTGTATACGGACAAAGTCTGTCTATATTTTGATGTTCTTTCTGTTTGTGGCGGTTTTTGACGGGTGGAAATATTTTCACAGGATACCCACCGCCAAGGCCAACCGTACCTTTAAGTTTACAAAGTGAAAATAACGAACTGTGGTTAATTTTACTCAGTAGTTCTTTGGGATACATTTTACCAACACCGCGTTTGAAATATTTGAAAAATCAGTCGGCAGAAATTTTGAAAGTATGAATTCTTTCTACATTACAATTCCGAGCGACAGTTCAATGGTAATTTATCCAAACAATTCTCAATGTTGTTTTAGTGTACAATTACCAAAACCAATTCAAATTGATAAAGAAAAATGGGAAGTTGCATTAGTCGAACGGATAACACCTTCAGAAACATACAATGTTACAGGGGATTCGTGTAAATTCAATTTGATTACAACTGATGCAATAATACTGTCTGTTCTTCAAAATCGTTTTGAAGAAAAGATATTTACGAGACCTGATGGCGTTCGTGCAATTGAAATACAGATACGAGAAGGTTCGTATACCTCTGCGGCAGATTTACTTGATACAATGCAAGATGTAATTGATGAAACACTTGGAGAAGCAATGCAAAACGAATACGGATTTCACATCAAGTACTCAAAAGTTACAAAACGTGTGAAAATTATTCGCAAGAGTGTAAGTATCCCAAAACTAGGAATTGAATTACCACAATGCCTTTTGCACAAGTTGGGTTACAAAACTGAAAACGCTTCTGAAGATTTTTATTCAAATAATAGATTTCCGTTTGGTGTAGATTTGTTTGTTGGTCATAATCAAATGTTTGTTTATTCTGATATTGCCGATTTCACAATTGTTGGAAATGTTGAAGTACAAATTTTACGAGTTGTTTCTTTCAGAATTAAAAGAGATATCGACGGATTACATGTAAAACATGAATTTTTAAATTTACATTATGTTCCAGTTTCAAAGTCATACTTTGACAAAATTAGTGTAAATATAAGTGGCGACACAGGAAAATCAATTCAGTTTATTGGTGGTAAGTCTTTGGCGAAGCTGCATTTCAGAAAACGAGAGGAGTTCTAAAAACAATGTTCCCCGTGTATAGAGGTGTACCACGGCAATATGGTAACGGTATTGGTTCAATTTTCAAATCAGTTATGAGATCTGCTGTACCATTTCTAAAACCGATTGGTCGGACAGCTTTACAACTTGCGAAAAAACACACTTTTGGTGTTGCAGATGAAATTATTAATCAAGGTAAAAGTCCGAAAGAAGCGTTGATGTCTGAAGGTAAAAAAGCTTTTAAATCTTTTGGCACACAAGCTAAAAATCAAATTTTGAACTCGAGACAAAAACCTAGAAAAAGAGTAGCGAATTCAAAAATGAATCATTCAGCTGTCAAACGCCGAAAAAGTTAGTCGAAAAAACATCCTAGCAGTCGAGCTCTTGATATTTTTGATTAATCATGGCACAAATGGTAAATGGATCATGCGAATGCAATAAATCGGAACTTGATATAACACATGTTCCACCAACGGTGGCTACAATGTCAGAATCGCAGTGGATCGAAAATCATCCGATTGCACCGCTGAATAATTCTGCTCCGATAGAGTTTGTCATACCATCTCAAACCGAAAAGTGGACAGATATTAATCAATCTTATCTTTATGTGAAATTCAAAATTACAAAAAAAGATGGAACTAATTTGGTAGCTGGTACGGAATTAGCACCTGTTAACAATTTCTTTCATAGCATGTTCAGCAGTATCGATGTTTACTTGAACAACAAATTGATAACTTCGAATTCTGACACTTACCCATACCGAGCATATTTCGAAAATCTGTTGGGATACTCTCCAGAATATAAAGATAATCAATTAGCAAATTTAGAAATGTGGTATGGCGATACAGCAGAACAATTTGAAGAGAATACCAAAGGTGGTGGCAATGCTGGATTAACTTCTAGAGAAAGTTTTATCGGTGGTAGTAAAATTGTTGAACTATGTGGACGCTTACACACTGATCTGTTTCTTCAAGAAAAATATTTACCAAATGGAATTGAAATTCGTATCAGATTAAACAGATCACCATCAAAATTTTGCCTCATTGGCGCCGAGGATGGACAAATTGTTTTCGAATCAGCAGTGTTCCATGTCAGAACAGTTAGTCTCTTTCCAGCGGTCTCAAATAAATTAAATCAAGAAATTGTCCAGTCAAAAATGAAAATACCTATCAGACGAGTAGAAATAAAAACTTTCACAATTAGTACTGGACTTAGATCAAAAATTGAAGACCACTTATTTCAAGGACAATTACCAAAGAGACTTTTTATTGCGTTGGTCGAAAATAAAGATATGAATGGAGATTTGGGTACCAATCCATTCCACTTCAAACATTTCAGTTTGAATAAATTGGAAGTTAGTCAAGACGGTCATACAATACATAACCGTCCATTTGAACCAAACTTCGCAACAAAACAATGTCTCAGATCATATTTATCTTTGTATCAATCTTTAGGAATGTTTGGTGTTAACAAATCAATTGGCATTAATTTAAAAGAATATATGAATGGTTATTGTTTGTGGGGTTTCGACTTGACACCGGACCAAGGAAGCGACGAGGGACATCTACATCCTATAAAGACAGGGAACCTGCGTTTGTAGCTTCAGTTCTTGACAGCTCTCACTACAGCCGTCAACGTTTTGGTGTATGCTGAATTTGACAGTGAAATAGAGATCACAGCTTTGAGAGAAGTGCTTACTGACTATTAGGATGGAGTTCACATCACAGCTATGGAACTACTATGAAGAATACCAATGTTCACAAAACTTTGCTCCGAGATGGAACCTGATATTGGACACACTCAACAACGCTATGATTGAAGAACTACAAGAACTTATTCGCAAGGAAGTGTCAGCAAACTGTGAAGGATGTAAAATAGAACATCCTAGTCAATGTGAACATGTTCTGTGTTAGTTCTCTACAACTGATGATTGGACAAACCAGTTTATCGACTTAGCGCTGATTAAACTTGACATATACAATGTTATGGAAAGATGGTTCCCGAAGCTGATGGAGTTAAACCCACACTGCAAGGAGAAGTTCGAAGCATACGTCATGTGGGATCATCTGAGAAACAGTTTGGAGCTCAACCGCAAAAAATTCGACGCAGAGTGGACTCTGATGTGGTCACAGTGAGTCAAAGAGAATTACAACGATGCAGACAGCTGAACTTCAATATATTCTGGACAATTCCTGGTTGTGTAAACTTAACACACATGTTTGTGCTAGAGATATGTTACCAGAGAAGAAACCACAGCATATTCAAGCATATATTGTGAACACGCACTCATCGGATCAGCCAGGAGAACACTGGACATTGATGTTATTCAATGGAAGATCAGCTGTATACTTCGACTCATTTGGACTACCACCACCGAGACGATATATGTTACCATTCATAAAAAGGAACTCATCAGCATGGACTATGAATACAACACGATATCAACATCGTGCGACAAATGTGTGTGGATTATATTGTATATTCGCACTCCACCACATGATGAAAGGAAAGAGGATGAAAAGATTATTCAATTCTCGGGATTTCTTCAAGAATGACAGAACAATAGTTCGATGGTTTGAAAAGCACTATGGTCGATTATACAGAAAAGCAAATTTGCTGTTGAATTAAACTTCACCAGGACATCGACGGCTGATATACATACAACGCAAAGAAGACGACGACCAGATAACAACGAATGTGTCAACAACTCCACAAAATAGACTCTTTTGTTATTGATTCAGCGTAGGATGTTGTAGGATGTTCAATTAAGTTTCTTCAAATCTGAGACCTTGTTTTGTACATAAATTATTGTTCTTTGTTAATATTATTGATGTATAATAATATATTATTGTTCATTGTTCTTGTTCTTGTTTTTGAAAAATAAATGATAAATTTCAACAAAATCGTTTTCACTGTAGGATCCCCACCAATTGATTCTGTTCGTGTCGACGTGTCATCTCTGGTCAGAATTATACAAACTTTAAATTAGTAATGAAAAAATGTCTAAGTCCATTTTCATTTTTTCGATCAGAAATGTCACATCGACACGAACAGAATCAATTGGTGGGGATCCTACAGTGAAAACGATTTTGTTGAAATTTATCATTTATTTTTCAAAAACAAGAACAATGAACAATAATATATTATTATACATCAATAATATTAACAAAGTACAATAATTTATGTATAATAATATATTATTGTTCATTGTTCTTGTTCTTGTTTTTGAAAAATAAATGATAAATTTCAACAAAATCGTTTTCACTGTAGGATCCCCACCAATTGATTCTGTTCGTGTCGATGTGTCATCTCTGGTCAGAATTATACAAACTTTAAATTAGTAATGAAAAAATGTCTAAGTCCAATGACAGGAACATCTATCCTCAGGGGGGAAACTATGGCCCAGTACCCCCCAGACATGGGCACTATGGCCCAGTACCCCCCAGACATGGGCACTATGGCCCAGTACCCCCAGACATGGGCACTATGGCCCAGTATCCCCCCAGACATGAACACTATGGCCCAGTACCCCCCAGACATGGGCACTATGGCCCAGTACCCCAGTGGGCCATAGTGCCCATGTATGGGGGTACTGGGCCATAGTGCCCATGTCTGGGGGGTACTGGGCCATAGTGCCCATGTCTGGGGGGTACTGGGCCATAGTGCCCATGTCTGTGGGGTACTGGGCCATAGTGCCCCCCCATTACTACTACTGTCCGATGAGGCTCAGCATTGCGTAACGGGGTGCCTCGTCCATATGATTTTGTTGGAACTGAGAATGACTCATCTCTTAGTGTTTCGAATCTGTTATGCGTTGTGATAGATGGTACCACTATATGTGTTCCTCTGAAACGATTGGTTTAGGGTTACTCTGTACACCAGCTGTTAATTTGGGTGACCACTTTGGAGCTTTCGGGTCTAGTTTATGTGGCGTCAACATACTCTTCTCGTTGGCCTCCAGCTTCTCTGCTTTCATAGCCTTCCGAAGATTATTGTTTTCCTCTCTTAGCTGATGAATTGTCATGTCATGTTTCTTTATTTCGTTTTTTAAATTCACCAAATCTCGTTCATGTGTTTTTTGAATATTTTTCAAGTCTGCAATTTCCTCTTCCAAAGTAGTGAAACGAGAGGAATTGACTGAATTGTTGTCCATATGATTAGATTTAACTTCTTCCACAATATTTTGAAGTTTCGCCACCATCATCCTCAGATTTAAATTAGAGACTTTGTCATTATACAACGGAATCAACTTGCGGGATGATTTGGTAACATGTTTGCTCACAATCCGCAGCTGCGTTCCACAATCCGCAGCTGCGTATGAATCGTACGTGACACTTATGGAGCAACCACACATGATGTGCCACAAATTTGCCTTTTTTCGGCGACATAACGCTAAGAATAATTCACCTGCCTTAGGTACAAGCACCCTTGTTGGTTGCTAATATACAATAACAATTGATTTACATGTTCATGTGAAGTCTGTTTGATACTTTATACTGGTGAAATGATAGTCCACTAATTCCTTAAATTGGTCCAATGATTCGGCATTGACGATTTGGCTAGGAAGAGCATTCAACACAGGTCGGATTCTCTGGGTGCAAAAGTACTTTCTAAGGTCTCTGCTACTGTGGTCGATCATACGTTTTTGATCATGTCCCCTCGTTGCTGTATAAGTCGCAGCAGGAAATAGCGTTCTTGGTCGATATTATAATGTCCCCTTTTTGTCCCCTTCAGGTCGCCACGAAGTCTCCTGTATTTTAGGGACATAAGATCAAGAATAATGAGCCGGTGTTCATATGGATATTTCCGCAGCCACGAGATCATGCGGGTTGCGCGTCTCTGTACACGTTCTAATGCCCTCGAATGTTTAAGCAGACGAGGGCTCCATATAATATGCAGTGACCGTAATCTATTGTTGGCCGCATCAGTGAAGAGTAAAGTCTCGAGAAAGTATCTGAATTTAGTTCGGTGATAGTCCTGTTTATGACACCATAGTTTGTATTTTTTCTCTCCAATCCCCATCGTCTCGGACATCAAAATCTTTACTTACGGGGACGTGCCGACAAGGGGGGGGGGGGGGGGGTCTGGTACTATTTGTTGTATAAGTACAGACTGGAACAACAAACTATCATAACAATTTCAACTTCTTTCTGGTCTGAAAATTCCAACTGATTTTTCAGACCTGGCTAATTCAACTATTTACCATTTTGAACATGCAATGTTGGGTATGAAACGCCCCACCATAATCGACACGTCTCTGCTTTGGTCACATCCCTGTCAATGTTAACTGGTGAGTTCGCTTTTGAAATTCATTGTTCACCGTCGGCGGCTTTTCCATAGGTGCACGAAACAATAAATTTGATAGCCTAACGAGCTCCAATCCAAGTAATTCCTTGATATGAATACCTGAGACGGACAAAGGATGCTGTTGGTAATTATATATACTCCTTACCCCCCCCCCCCCCCCCCCCGCTCACCCCCAAAGTCTAATATATTCTGATACAGCTAAGGGCAGAAGTGCTTGTCGGCGATTTCATGCGGCAGCTGAAAACATATTTATTCGTTGAACATTTTGATGTACTGCATGTTGTATTGTAATTGTAAGCGTTTTAGAGCATTTCAATGGATTTACGCTATATAATATAAATTATTATTATTATTTGGTTACTGTTTACTTATCATCACCTTTGTGATGTGAGCAAAGAGATTCCACAGGCCACAGGTCAATATGGTAACCATGCAATCGACTTTTGGTGTTTCTTCCTTTATGTTACTGTTTTTATATTGGTGATTCTTCTCAGTATATATGCCGTACCTAACAATGCTGCTTTCTGTAGTTGGTATGTTGCGATACTTGGTGTTACTTGTTTTATCCACTTAGACAAAAATTTGGTAACTGCACCAGTAGCCCCTATAACTATTGGAATCGCACTTGTCTCAAGACTCCACATCTTTTCACATTCTATTTTGAGGTCATCATATGTTTTAACTTTATCTGTCTCTTTCTGCACAACGTTGTAGTCGCTGGGGACGGAAATATCCAGCATGCAAGAGACAGATACCCCGCTTGCGATCTTTAAAGATACTGTCGGGTCTGTTGCAAGGGATGTGTCTGTCTGTGTGCACCTGTGTGTCCCATATTATCGTCACATCGTGTTTGGTGGTGACATTTTGAGGTTGATGTTGGTACCACTTGGAACTTACTTCAATATCATTATCCTTGCACAGCGTCCAGTGGACGTATCGGGCTACATTGTTGTGTCTTGAAGTGTACTCATTTGGAGCCAGAACAGAACATGCTGAGATGACGTGCTCGACTGTTTCTGGACTGGCAAACTCTACATTTTGGGTCTACAGAGTGGTCGATTAACTTATGTGTATGGTACCGGGTAGTAATTGCTTGGTCTTGGGCCGCTATAATAGTAGATTCTGTTTCTGCTTTCAAGCCCGATAGCTGCAACCACCGGTATGATTCATCTTTATCTATATTTGGACTATTTATATACTTAGCATGTTGGCCATGCATGTTTTTCTTTTCATATGTCTCTTGTCTTTTCTCATTTATCTGTTTCTTAATTTCACTCTTAACACATTTAGCCTGTTCTGTTGGTTGACTATATTTTCTTGATTATGTATTGGATTTACATTGTATTCTTGTTTGAATTTATGGTCCTGTTTTGTGATGGAATGCTTTGCCTTGCCATTGTGGTGGTGTGCAACACATTTGATGTTTTGATCTTTATTTATTCTGATGTATTCATCAAGACCAACTATTGCACATTTGAATGAGGATTCAATCTCAATTAGGCCGCGTCCTCCAGTATTTCTAGCCATGTATATCCTGTGAACGTCTGATTTAGTATTGTGTATGCCGCTGGCGGCGAGCAACTTTCGAGTTTTTCTATCTATCTTGTTCAGTTCTGATGTGAACCAGTCAGTGATACCATAGCTATATGAAATGACAGGGACTGCCATGGTGTTAATCGCAGTTACGTTATTTCGTGCATTTAGTTCTGAACGTAATACTTGTCTCACACGCCTTGTGTATTCATTCACTATCCTAGCTTTCATTTCTGCATGTTTTATGGGATCACATTCGTCTACATCTAGATATTTATAAATGTCTGTTGATTCCAATTCTTTTATTTCTCTACCGAATTTCAGCTTTACATCATGTGTTGATATTATTTCGCCAGCCTTCATTGTCAATTTTGAGCATTTGTCATATCCAAATTGCATTCTGATGTCGTCGCTGAATTCTTTCACAAGGTCTAATTGCTCAGTTAAGGCCTCATCTGAATCAGCATACAGTTTAAGGTCATCCATATATAGGAGATGACCAATTCGGTGATCACCGTCACTACTCTTGCCTCTGTATCCCAGGCCAAGGGAGTCCAGTGCGTAGCTTAACGGATATAATGACATGCAGAACAGGAGAGGAGAGAGGGAATCTCCCTGAAATATTCCAAACTTTATCGGCAACTGGCTTGTTGCTAATACCCCGTCTGCATGTGTTAAGGAGATAGTTGTCTCCCAATTTGCCATAGCATGTTCTAGGAAATTTCTGGTATACGAGCTGATCTTATAAATGCCCATGCATTCCTTAATCCAACTGTGTGGAACACTGTCGAATGCCTTATTATAATCAACCCAAGCTACGGACAGGTCTCTCTTAGACTTCTTACAACTTTCAATGATCATTTTGTTTACAAGTAGTTGGTCCTTGCTGCCGTATGATCCCTTGTATGAACCGCGTTGTTGTTGTAGGATCAGCTTGTTAAATTGTAGGTGATTATACATTCGGTTGGATATAATTGCAGTCATGAGTTTGTATGTCGAGGACAGGCATGTGATCGGCCTGTAGTTCTTGGGGTCATGTATGTTTGAATTCTTCGGAAGCAAAGTTGCTCTGTCTGTGAGAAGCCACCCTGGTGTTAACTGAGGGCCCTCTGTGCCGTTACTGAATTCTCGTGCAAAGTCTGAGAGGCACGCTAAGAAATTCTTTATCCAAAAATTCTGCACATTGTCTAGAACCGGCGCCTTCCAATTTTGTGTTCGCTTGACTGCTATTGTTATTTCGTCAACAGTCACTTCATGCCAATATATTATATATATATATATTATTATTATTATTATTAATATTTTTATTATTATTAAGAGGAATCAGATTATGCAATAAACCGGAACAAACCTACCAATAGTAATCGTGACTAGTTCATACATCCGCTACATATGTTTTCTGAGTTCGTGATCAGTGGAACCACGAGACGGATCGATGTCAAGAAACTCCTCGCGGTGTTATCTTCATTGGAGATATCGATGTTTTCAGTATTATAGAGTTTAATTACAGGCCGCGAGAAATTGGGTGTATGTTCGCATCTACGACTCTTGAGTCCCCGCGACAAATCGACGTCAAACGTCCCCTCCGAGCGGAATTCTATCGATTCTGCTTTTAATCTGCGAGTTAAAATCGCATCCAAAGAGTACTGCCCCCGGAGTGCTATTCGATAAGTAAGATTATAATTGAATCTATCAGCTCTAAGTGTCAGCCCGATAGGCCGTGTTACCGCCATATTGTCGCGACCCTCATTCTCGGCGTCTAATTATCGAATTGCGTTTTCCTGTGTGCGACACGGAAATCCGTCTCATAGCATCTCATCCGATCGATCTGTGTACAAGGTACACCACGAACACGAAGTTTTGCAAACTCAATGCAGAGCTTACCTCCCTTGATGATTAGGTAAGACCACTGCTACCAGCGTAATTTTACCCACGTTTGGTGGACTTTCGCGATGTAAAGATATATACTAAGCGAGCAAAGCAACATGTATCCATATCGAACACATTTGTGTAAATTCGTACCTTAAGTTTGTAAATCACACTATAGAACCAAATAACTATATTGCGGAACGGTGTGATATGGTTTTCTGATTATTTTATCAAAACTAAAGTAAAAAAAATCACATGGAAGACATTGTAACGACAACACGCATGGCAAATCACACACAGGAGTGCAATTTTGACGAGTAGCTTGCGAAAATCGTCAACAAAACTACCTCTCTTTAATTCTCCATTCTGTCATTAAGTTTTAGTGCGGTAATTATTCTCAAAGCACATGATGCGTTATTGTTATATCCTTTAAAAATAGACTCAAAAGACCCTCTTTTATCTCACTTATATATCTATTTAATATATATACCATATATAATTACACGTTAATGAAAAGAAGTGGAAAGAAGAGCCAGTGAAAAGAAATATGTTGGACGCTTTTGCGACACGAAGTTTATTCTATACATGTACATATCTGAATCTATACAGAAACATAGGGAAGAGAAACACCATCATTATCTATAAACATTAATTATTCTTCATGCCTATACACAATTACATAATGCCATTACCTGACCTACACATATACCCACCCACCTCGCGAGAGAAATAATCGGCTACATGGAACGACAGTAATATCTGGAGTAAGGATAGTATATCGTACGACACAATATTATATAAATCAGACAGTCGCTCTCTCGCTGGGTGGGATGGATAAAAACTGATTCCCGGAAAAGACTCACATAAGCATTCACGCTTGATGTCGAATCCGGTCCATGATGTTATATTCTGATGATTATATTCAAATTTGCTGCAATTTTGACCAGTAGCTTGCGAAAATCGTCAACAAAACTACCTCTCTTTAATTCTCCATTCTGTCATTAAGTTTTAGTGCGGTAATTATTCTCAAAGCACATAGGAAATTTGACTTTGGGGGCGATCGATTTCGCCATTTTGGATAGAAAACCCAGGGCTAACTATATAAAACCGCAGACCAGTACCCAGCCGATGACTGGTGCGCTCGGTAGAGATTGGAAGCTTTGATCGGAAGGAATGATGGAGGTGATGTCTCTTTGCGGAATTTTGTACATCGTCCGTTGGCGATAATTTTTTGCAATCTGAATCAACTATTGTATATTTTTGTAATTCATTCAATTTTTGTGTGTGTGAAAACACTCGGGCGTTTCTGATAGTCAAAAGTAGAAAGGATGGCACTTGTATCTGAAGTATATAGTCTATACAGGTGAGAATAGTAGAAACGCTTGTCCAAGTATAGTCCGGGAGCAAGGAAAACGAACAAAGCGGTCGTGTATAGACACCAGACAAGATGGCGTCCAACATGGCCCCCGTTTGTCAGACGAGGCACTAACTGAGTTTTTACAAATTATGGACACGCTTTTAGAGCAAAATTGGAACTACATGCCCAAGATGGCCGCCAACATGCCTGAGGAAAATGAAAATTTTATATTTCACTTAATATCTTCTAGATAAGTTCCGGTCGCTCAAAAGACCCTACGATTTATAAGTGTTTATGCTAATGGGTCAGAGTAGCCATATAGTGTGGTCCCTCTCAGTTCAGTTTCAAAGTTCCGCCCATTTCCTTTCAAAAGCATGGTCAGAATCCCAAAAGAAGTTTCGTCAAAATTCCATACTGGATCCTTTAAAATGAATTTGTGATGTCTCATAAAATACTAGAACAACAAAAATAGAATATCTATTGGTCAGTTGATTAACCAATATGTTTAATAACCAAGTGAGTCACAAATTGAGTGTAACACATTTACGACAAATTAAAACAATAAACACCGTTGATACCAAAGATAGTTCCATTTTACTTGAAAAAATGATGGTCCAAACCTAAAAAGTGATTTTGCCGATTTTTATATCAAGTTTGTGAGAGAAAATCCAATATTTCTGGTAATGACTGTGTTTATAATAGTAACACTTAACCAATGTATATAAGCAATCTTAGTATTTAATGTATAGAAGGCAGATTAGTCAATTTGACTTATTAACTACAGATTGTAAACGATTGCACGGCACGCTGGGGCAATATCTAACATTTCCTATAATTTGATGGCCATTTCGAGCCAAGGTGATAACTTTGGTTCCTTTGAGTTGGAATGTTCATAATTAATGATGTGCCTCACTTGCATTGCACAGTTCTGCCCATTTCTTGTTGAAATATGACTAAAATCCTAATTGTAATTTTTTGGAGAAATTCTATACCGTGTTCTGTAATATCAGATTTTTGAGGGATCGGTTGACAAAAACAAAAATCAAAATAAAGTCACACTTCTCAACCGGTTCTAAACACCAAAAACTGATTTAGGGGATGTTAGTGACATTATCTTATATTTTCCTCTTCCGGTGGCGATTTTTTGGCTATCTTGGGCTATGAATTTTAATGTTTCCATAAAAAGGTGGCATGTCTTAGCTTCATAAAAAATATATACACTTGCATACATTTGATAATATATTCTCTTTATAATTTGCATCAATCTGACTTAGTGCCTCGTCTGAAAAAAAAACTATACGGCCACTACACGGCCACCTTTTTTTCGTGTTAACATTGCTTAAAAGTTATGGGACATAATACGGACGAAAGTGAGCGGGGTGAAGTTAAGTCCTGCAGTGGTGCAGTGGTACCATATGATCTCCCGGACTAAAGGAACGCCATTTAATAAAATCCACATTCGTGGGTAAGTAAACAATAAACGTTCTTGATAATATGTCATCGTTTTGGAGACCGGCAAACATTAAAAAACCAAGTGAAACTTCCTCTTTTGAAAATCAATATTTGATCATTAGGACGCTCATACAAGTTCGGGTAATTGAGGACGTGTCTATGGTATGTGTCTGCTTTTTTGGCAGTCCTCTCAAAATTACCAATGCAAGAATTGTCCATCAAAATGCCACACACCAATAAAAGGAGCGATACATATGTAATGGTGTCCAATGGATTTCAGCCACGAGTTGCTTGCCTGGAGCTCCAAGTTCAGGAAATTGAGAACGTGCTTGGTATCTGTCTGCTTTGGTTTGCCAGTCTTGTCACAATTAATATTGCTTACTGGTTGTCCATCAAAGTATACGCCGATTGATAACAGTCACATCACATCAGTCTGAACATAGAAACGTGACGACATGCTGGACCTACAAGGGGTGGATAGAGAGTATCGATTGGGGGGTCCATCTGCCCACTGCGCACCTTTGAACTAGACCCAAGTTCGGGAAATCCTGTTTGCACCTATAATGCATCCTATTGGACTGGAACATTGTACATATAAGTCCAACCTGACACCCCCTATGTTTGGAAAGTTTCCAACTGATGGCCATTTCAGTTAAAAAGTTTCACTGCACTTAAGGAATTATTCGACTTCTAAAACAACAAATAGCTTTATCCTATAAATACTGGTTGGAAAATCAGAAGTACCAGAATAATACAATTTCACTTTCGTCTGAAATTTCCAACATAAATAGTGTGCCAGGCAAGAAATGTCAAACTATTGACCAAATTGTGAGAGTGAGACACCCCAACGATCCCTGTCGCCACGTCCATGGGGCCGGGGTTGTCACACACCGATTACTGGGGAACGCTTCAGTATAGTTGGAGATTTGAGACTGAGAACTATATCGGATGTGATCGGTCTGATAGTGGGATTTTCCAACCATTAATTAGTGTGAAGTGTGTATAGTTTGATTTTATATCAATAATTCTGCATGTGCCAATACATTATCTTATATATGCGTCAAAATGGGCCTAACAATATTTAACTTGACCTTGTAAGCCAGTACATTATCTTATATATGTGAGGCTCCATATATGGAAAGTAGCATATATAAGAGAATGCACTGGCACGGCATATTTAATGCTGCACCAACGAAGCACTCGTCAGTCAACAGCAGACAATATCCCCATTTTCAAATGGACCTTATAGTTGAAAAAGCCTCGTCCATAATTATGTTTGGAGTATATATGCGGCTGAAATTTGTCCAACACTCGGAAACTATTCTAACATTATTGCAATCGTGATGATTTGAATCTGGTCTGATTCATTGAGAGGTTGTAATTCAAAGTTGAACCCTTCTCCAAAAGGAGACACACCTAGCACGTCCCTCTATATATGAGCCCGGTGAATGGTTGAAATTGAACTCAATGCTTAGTCCCCAAATATATATAGAGATGGGCCTGTCCCAGGTGGGACTAAGGAATACCCCCATATTCAACATATTCGAATGAAGTAGCCATTATCATATATTGGGCGCTGAAATTATGTCAACATGTCAACATGTAATCCTAATCATAAACAACCTAATCGTAAACATATTGACCAAAAAATGTAGGAATAAAAGCTCGGACAAAATTATGTCTGTTGCGAAAATGTTCTAAGTCGAAAAAGGGGATCACTACTCAAAAAAGGTCGGACAGACGTCATAAGTTAATTATTTTGAAACGTCAAAAAACAAAACCAGACAATATGGTCAATTAATATCGCATACCCCGAAAACAGCAGTTTGGTCTGAACTACCAGTCTTCTCTTTCATCAACATTTGGTCAGACGTCAGTTGTGATGCGAAATATATCTGGAGAAAATCTGCATTCAAAGCTGAATACACTAAAAAGGTTAGCTGCCATTATCAACTGATAGTAAATTGCGATAACTCCCGATGTACTTATTGCAGAAGCACCAATGCCTCACATGAATGATAATATATAAGACCCATAGCTTGTGATCAATATAATTGACTCACCTTTATATCCGAACATCATCTCTCCTGCAATCACCAAGTACTCTTTTAAGAAAAGAGCTTAGTTATGGACCAGAGACACCACTTTAAATCACTCACATGTATTTGTACATACGTTGATTATATAATCAGGCCTTGATCAACAAATCTGCGCCATGGGATGTGAGGAAGACAGTCCTCGAGATTATGACATCCCCTGGTGATATAATGTTATACTCTTCTTGTATTGTAATTGTTATAAACATAAGTATTGCATTATATCACCAATAAACAATCAATCAATCAATCGCAGGTGCACAGTTTCCCCGTGGTACTAAATATATGTGCCAAGTTTAAAAAACATTCACCTAAAATGTAGGAATAAAAGCTCTGACAAAATTATTTCGTCGTAATCCAGATTCTGGTTCTGATTGCGTAATCGGTATCAGAACATTCATAATGTAAACAAACTGAGATTAATCCCCACCTTGGAGTTTAAAAACACAATAAAACATAAGAATCCGTCTATGGGTACAAATTATTGCAGAATATACACGATCCATATGAAAGAATTTTAAACACGTAGACACATTTGTGCTGTCGAGTGAGTGTAAGCGGGGAATTTTTACTGATATTAGCCATTATTGATAATATAACGTTGGGGAGCACTTCGGTTGATGGCGAACTTGAAGATTGTCAATTTCATCATGTTCATTTCAAAATTCCATCCGTAAAATACCGCCTCAACCAGCCTCAACGAATGTCGATTTCAAATACGGCTGATAACGGAATCATTTACCGAATTCACGTAGACCTGGATTATGTCTTCTGCTTTGTTCGTAATTATATGGTCCTTCTAAAGTTCTTATTCAATAAATAGTAGGATTATATGATAGCTATGGATTATCAGCTACACGTATATACTATCTAGTCTTATATAACAATTCCATATTTAAAATGGGAAGTGTCTATATACCATCGGATGGTAAATAGCGATTCTACCGATATGCGCTATTTACCATCCGATGGTATTTAAAAAAAAAATATATATCATATCATCACAATACACTCATATAATGACAATTACTACCCACCTTCTTGGTAAATGGGCCCAGTTGACCCTCGGTTGACCACCTACAGATATCCTGGGGGGATGGTACGCAAAAAATGACCAATTTTGAAGGAAATTTCGTATAGTTTGAGTATTTAGTGGCATAAGCTGTCGCTTTATGTCCACATAATCACCATTCCTAACCGCCTTACAGAAAACCCGGACCAGTTGACCCTCGGTTGACCACCTACAGATATCCTGGGGGGATGGTACGTAAAAAATGACCAATTTTGAAGGAAATTTCGTATAGTTTGAGTATTTAGTGGCATAAGCTGTCGCTTAATGTCCACATAATCACCATTCCTAACCGCCTTACAGAAAACCCGGACCAGTTGACCCTCGGTTGACCACCTACAGATATCCAGGGGGGATGGTACGTAAAAAATGACCAATTTTGAAGGAAATTTCGTATAGTTTGAGTATTTAGTGGCATAAGCTGTCGCTTTATGTCCACATAATCACCATTCCTAACCGCCTTACAGAAAACCCGGACCAGTTGACCCTCGGTTGACCACCTACAGATATCCTGGGGGATGGTACGCAAAAAATGACCAATTTTGAAGGAAATTTCGTATAGTTTGAGTATTTAGTGGCATAAGCTGTCGCTTTATGTCCACATAATCACCATTCCTAACCGCCTTACAGAAAACCCGGACCAGTTGACCCTCGGTTGACCACCTACAGATATCCTGGGGGGATGGTACGCAAAAAATGACCAATTTTGAAGGAAATTTCGTATAGTTTGAGTATTTAGTGGCATAAGCTGTCGCTTTATGTCCACATAATCACCATTCCTAACCGCCTTACAGAAAACCCGGACCAGTTGACCCTCGGTTGACCACCTACAGATATCCTGGGGGGATGGTACGTAAAAAATGACCAATTTTGAAGGAAATTTCGTATAGTTTGAGTATTTAGTGGCATAAGCTGTCGCTTTATGTCCACATAATCACCATTCCTAACCGCCTTACAGAAAACCCGGACCAGTTGACCCTCGGTTGACCACCTACAGATATCCAGGGGGGATGGTACGTAAAAAATGACCAATTTTGAAGGAAATTTCGTATAGTTTGAGTATTTAGTGGCATAAGCTGTCGCTTTATGTCCACATAATCACCATTCCTAACCGCCTTACAGAAAACCCGGACCAGTTGAACCTCGGTTGACCACCTACAGATATCCTGGGGGGATGGTACGTAAAAAATGACCAATTTTGAAGGAAATTTCGTATAGTTTGAGTATTGGTCATTTTTTGCGTACCATCCCCCCAGGATATCTGTAGGTGGTCAACCGAGGGTCAACTGGTCCGGGTTTTCTGTAAGGCGGTTAGGAATGGTGATTATGTGGACATAAAGCGACAGCTTATGCCACTAAATACTCAAACTATACGAAATTTCCTTCAAAATTGGTCATTTTTTACGTACCATCCCCCCAGGATATCTGTAGGTGGTCAACCGAGGGTCAACTGGTCCGGGTTTTCTGTAAGGCGGTTAGGAATGGTGATTATGTGGACATAAAGCGACAGCTTATGCCACTAAATACTCAAACTATACGAAATTTCCTTCAAAATTTGTCATTTTTTGCGTACCATCCCCCCAGGATATCTGTAGGTGGTCAACCGAGGGTCAACTGGTCCGGGTTTTCTGTAAGGCGGTTAGGAATGGTGATTATGTGGACATAAAGCGACAGCTTATGCCACTAAATACTCAAACTATACGAAATTTCCTTCAAAATTGGTCATTTTTTGCGTACCATCCCCCCAGGATATCTGTAGGTGGTCAACCGAGGGTCAACTGGTCCGGGTTTTCTGTAAGGCGGTTAGGAATGGTGATTATGTGGACATAAAGCGACAGCTTATGCCACTAAATACTCAAACTATACGAAATTTCCTTCAAAATTGGTCATTTTTTACGTACCATCCCCCCTGGATATCTGTAGGTGGTCAACCGAGGGTCAACTGGTCCGGGTTTTCTGTAAGGCGGTTAGGAATGGTGATTATGTGGACATAAAGCGACAGCTTATGCCACTAAATACTCAAACTATACGAAATTTCCTTCAAAATTGGTCATTTTTTACGTACCATCCCCCCAGGATATCTGTAGGTGGTCAACCGAGGGTCAACTGGTCCGGGTTTTCTGTAAGGCGGTTAGGAATGGTGATTATGTGGACATAAAGCGACAGCTTATGCCACTAAATACTCAAACTATACGAAATTTCCTTCAAAATTGGTCATTTTTTGCGTACCATCCCCCCAGGATATCTGTAGGTGGTCAACCGAGGGTCAACTGGTCCGGGTTTTCTGTAAGGCGGTTAGGAATGGTGATTATGTGGACATAAAGCGACAGCTTATGCCACTAAATACTCAAACTATACGAAATTTCCTTCAAAATTGGTCATTTTTTGCGTACCATCCCCCCAGGATATCTGTAGGTGGTCAACCGAGGGTCAACTGGTCCGGGTTTTCTGTAAGGCGGTTAGGAATGGTGATTATGTGGACATAAAGCGACAGCTTATGCCACTAAATACTCAAACTATACGAAATTTCCTTCAAAATTGGTCATTTTTTGCGTACCATCCCCCCAGGATATCTGTAGGTGGTCAACCGAGGGTCAACTGGTCCGGGTTTTCTGTAAGGCGGTTAGGAATGGTGATTATGTGGACATAAAGCGACAGCTTATGCCACTAAATACTCAAACTATACGAAATTTCCTTCAAAATTGGTCATTTTTTGCGTACCATCCCCCCAGGATATCTGTAGGTGGTCAACCGAGGGTCAACTGGTCCGGGTTTTCTGTAAGGCGGTTAGGAATGGTGATTATGTGGACATAAAGCGACAGCTTATGCCACTAAATACTCAAACTATACGAAATTTCCTTCAAAATTGGTCATTTTTTACGTACCATCCCCCAGGATATCTATAGGTGGTCAACCGAGGGTCAACTGGTCCGGGTTTTCTGTAAGGCGGTTAGGAATGGTGATTATGTGGACATAAAGCGACAGCTTATGCCACTAAATACTCAAACTATACGAAATTTCCTTCAAAATTGGTCATTTTTTGCGTACCATCCCCCCAGGATATCTGTAGGTGGTCAACCGAGGGTCAACTGGTCCGGGTTTTCTGTAAGGCGGTTAGGAATGGTGATTATGTGGACATAAAGCGACAGCTTATGCCACTAAATACTCAAACTATACGAAATTTCCTTCAAAATTGGTCATTTTTTACGTACCATCCCCCCTGGATATCTGTAGGTGGTCAACCGAGGGTCAACTGGTCCGGGTTTTCTGTAAGGCGGTTAGGAATGGTGATTATGTGGACATAAAGCGACAGCTTATGCCACTAAATACTCAAACTATACGAAATTTCCTTCAAAATTGGTCATTTTTTACGTACCATCCCCCCAGGATATCTGTAGGTGGTCAACCGAGGGTCAACTGGTCCGGGTTTTCTGTAAGGCGGTTAGGAATGGTGATTATGTGGACATAAAGCGACAGCTTATGCCACTAAATACTCAAACTATACGAAATTTCCTTCAAAATTGGTCATTTTTTGCGTACCATCCCCCCAGGATATCTGTAGGTGGTCAACCGAGGGTCAACTGGGCCCATTTACCAAGAAGGTGGGTAGTAATTGTCATTATATGAGTGTATTGTGATGATATGATATTTGTTTTTTTTTAAATACCATCGGATGGTAAATAGTGCATATCGGTAGAATCGCTATTTGCCATCCGATGGTAAATAGCCGCTGCCCCCTACTGCCTTTAAAATGTTTTGTTTCATTAAATGCTGTCGTTTCGCACAGTATAGTCTCTGTAGTGCCGAAACACAGGCACTTTTTGTTCCAATGTGTACATTAAGTAGTTGGAAATATGAAGTTAAAGGTATCGGTACATGTATATATATATATATATATATATATATATATATATATATATATACTAGAAGGTGACCCGACTTCGTCCGGGCTATTAAAAAACCAAATTTCAAGTCGATTGCTCCACCCGTTTCCTAGATCTGGTCTGCGCATGCGCGAAGCTGGTGTCGCACGTGATCGGCGACCCGATAAAATTCGTATCCGGGGCAAGATACATTCACATACCAAATTTAAAGTCAATATCTCAACCCGTTTCCGAGATCTCGTCTGCGCATGCGCGAAGCTGGCGTCGCACGTGCTCGGCGACCCGATAAAATTCGTATCCGGGGCAAGATACATTCACATACCAAATTTCAAGTCGATAGCTACACCCGTTACCGAGATATATAGCCCAATGTCATTTGCGGATACCTCGGCCGGTGATGAGTTAACGCGACACAGTAAAATGCATCGGCAGGGTGAGAGTTAACGTAATCTAACTTTATGACCTCTGACGACGTCATAGAAATTACGCATTGATTTTATCCCGATAAAAGCATCGTACCACTTGTACCTAATAATTGAGGCAGATAACTAAAACGGATACATACATATTATATATCGTTGGAAAGATGAAGCCACACAGATTCTAACCGTGCAAATTATATGACTGGCAATTTATTATTCGCGCTATATCGAATCGATTTGTGAGCACCGAACTGAAATATATTAGCGCAAAAACGGCGTAAAAATAGATTTGACCTCCGCACGTGAAAAGTTGACCTCGCACGGACAAATAAATATGCCTATGTTCGTCTCCGGCCGAAAATACCCTAAAATACCAAATTTCATCGAAATTGGCTTAGTCGTTTTCGAGTCCATCGATTTCAAACACACACACACACACACAAACAAACACATACACACACAGATCTTTCAAAATATATAATAGACTAGAAGGTGACCCGACTTCGTCCGGGCTATTCAAAAACCAAATTTCAAGTCGATAGCTCCACCCGTTTCCTAGATCTGGTCTGCGCATGCGCGAAGCTGGTGTCGCACGTGCTCGGCGACCCGATAAAATTCGTATCCGGGGCAAGATACATTCACATACCAAATTTCAAGTCGATAGCTACACCCGTTTCCGAGATATATAGCCCAATGTCATTTGCGGATACCTCGGCCGGTGATGAGTTAACGCGACACAGTCAAATGCATCGGCAGGGTGAGAGTTAACGTAATCTAACTTTATGACCTCTGACGACGTCATAGAAATTACGCATTGATTTTATCCCGATAAAAGCATCGGACCACTTGTACCTAATAATTGAGGCAGATAACTAAAACGGATACATACATATTATATATCGTTGGAAAGAGGACACGCCACAGATTCTAACCGTGCAAATTATATGACTGGCAATTTATTATTCGCGCTATATCGAATCGATTTGTGAGCACCGAACTGAAATATATTAGCGCAAAAACGGCGTAAAAATAGATTTGACCTCCGCACGTGAAAAGTTGACCTCGCACGGACAAATAAATATGCCTATGTTCGTCTCCGGCCGAAAATACCCTAAAATACCAAATTTCATCGAAATTGGCTTAGTCGTTTTGGAGTCCATCGATTTCAAACACACAAACACACACACAAACAAACACATACACACACAGATCTTTCAAAATATATAATAGATAATGTTGTGGTTTTGTGATTGCATGTCAGCAGCATCTCCCAATGGCACAAACAAAATTGTGAAGCTTATTCTAGGATCGCAGGACTATAGTCGAAATGTCAGTCAGTGTTTTTTGTTAAATACCCACACGTACTAGTACAAGTTCTAGGGAAGCGGATAGAGGGTTCCCATGTGGAGGGGGGGATCTTCAAAGTTCCAAATGCACCCCCCTGAACCAAAAATCAAACCCCCAGATTCGTAGAATTCAATTTGCACCCCCATGGAAATATCCAACCTGACACACCCTATAAGGTTGGAATATTAACAGCTGATGACCATTTCACACACTTATTACTGGTTGGAAAATCAAACAATGAGACCAATTTCAGCCTGCATCTGGTGTCATATGTCCAACGTTACGTTGTGACAGGCATGATATTTCCAACTGTTGGAAACTCCCCAAAATTGGGGGGGGGGGTAGGGGTATATAGTCATCCAAACCAACCCCTGTCGCCACGTCCATGTACAAGTGACAATTTCGTGCATGTGTTATCCACAACGTCTTCGGAATTTGGCTCAGGAGAGCTGTTAGAAATTGAAAAGACGCGACTGAGTGATGATTAGCAGCTAATTAGTTGCCATGTATATACAAATGGAAGAAATGCATGACTTTCACAACAAATATGAACATTATAGATATAAGATACAAATGAATATACTTGAGCGATGTTTGACTCTGGGAGAACATTAAACCTGGTAACGGCGACCACGTGCTTGGATTTCAATATATGACAATGAATCCGTGTAATCTCGATTTAGCCCCGCTCCCGAAATCAGTTTCGGATTCTGAATCTGGATTCTTCCACGAAATAACGACTCCGCATGGGTCACATATATCCGTCTGGTTCAAATGCTCCGGGCAAGTCCATCGTGGAGGATAATGCACTGTGATAGCTCCATCCCACTGTCCCAGTAGATTCTGGATTAGACAATTCGACTTTTATTCGAGTCAGCGGCGGAACATAATCACGCGTCTACACCGGACCCTACATTTATCACCATCAGACGGACGGGCCTTCCATAATTCAGCGGTCCGAATAATTGATGAATTTAACCTAGTGGTCAGCAGACAGACCGGGCAGTAAATTACTCACTATGCTAGAATGATGAACATCTGTCGCCGCGCTCGGATATTACTGGAATTATCCACTCCATCAAGGCTGCTGTACGTCTTAAGGTGGCTGTACACGATATCTTGAATTGTACCAGGAGGTAGATTTCACACTGGGCCGAAAAAAATCTTTTGGCAATGTTTTGGCCAATTCTGATTTTTGTTTTGCCAAATTAAAACATTCTTTGGCCAAATTAAATCCTCATTTTCTGGTATCACAATTAATGAATATTTTGGTTTGATTTAACATCTAACATTCTATATAACCATGTCCATACCTTCCAATACCGTGTCTTGACTCCTTTTAATCCCACATTATTACTTGACAATATACAGATATACCACTATACCCACCGTCTACCATTCAGCCTATGGCAGACAAATGGTTCATTACTGTTTTATTGTAGTTGGTGGCCCAATAACGGCATTGTTCGATAGTGCACGTCCATGAATGTCATTTGTTACCCATTAAGCGGAATAAGCTAATCAGTTATCAGATGATCATATTATAAATATGTGATTCTCGTGTCACTCCCGGCCGTTACATAATCAATTTGGGTTTTTAAATTAGATTTTAGATTTTGAGGTAACAAAAATATTTGTTAGGCCATGCATTCTCGAAAAAAATAGCCATTGGTCAATGACGACGTGAACTCTGCTAGGAGAGCTGAAAATAAGTATCTGAGGACATAAATGCCAATGTAGCCCGTGTTAAATGTGGCATTCCTGGTTTGATGGTTTCATTATTGCGGCCCATGTGTGCGATTCGCGCACATGACAGAAAATTCCTATATATATTATGACTTTCATGACTGGAGATACCTGAATTTTTGCGAAAACCCTGTGCAATGCATTCTCTTATATATGTGAGTCTACCATAGGGAGCCTCGCATATATAAGAGAATACATTGTCCTAACAATATTTATCTTGACCGCGTGTAAGCCACAGTATTGCACAAGCAGGTTTTCGCAAAATTTTAGGAAGCTCCCGTGGCTAGTCGTGGAAGGGTTATTGATATAAAAAGCTATACACAATAAATATTGGTTGGAAAACTCCACTCCCAGACCGATCGCAACCGATATAGTTCTCAATCTCAAATCGACATATAAGAGAATGCCGCACCAGTGCATCTCCCGTCATGGAAGGGCTAAGATGCACGGTATTTCCTGTTTATGGTGTCTCCGTCGTGGCGTCTTTCCGGTCATATTCGACGGTTTTCGTATAGTCTCGATCCGGTCAGGCCCCCTTAATATGCGCGATATTTCCTGTTTATCGTGTCTGTGTTGTGGCTTCTTTCCGGTCATATCGGCAGTTTGCTTAGTCTCCGACCAACCACGATTCGCCGCGTTCTTCAAATAACCGCCAGACGCTGTCTTCGCATGGTCGCTGGATTAAAACAACAAATCTGACAGATTACAAATTGACCAACCATTAAAGCAAATAGGGACACATGCCTGTTCAACAATAAACATGTTTGTGTTTTCCCGCGAATAAAAGGGTGATTGGTGCATTTCTTGGAAGATATGTAAGAACGAGGCCTTTCATCGAGTGCATATATACATACGCGTGGCTGCATGGGTGTAGCCATATATCACTGTAAAAACAAATGTTCGTTTTTGAACACTAAAATTGCAACAGATATTGAACGCGTTCATGTGTTCAATCTTAAACACTTGTGTTCAAATATGATAACACAAGCGTTCAAATTTTCTGTAACACTGCATGGTGTTCAGATCTTAACGCCAATGTTCAACTTATGACACTAGTGTTCAACACACCAGTGTTCAATAAAGTTAACGCTATAGTGTTCAACATTTGAACGCCTAATGGTGTTTATAGAACACATGCAACAGATATTAAACGGTAAACTGGCGTTCAAATTGTTAACACTATAGTGTTCAGATTTTGGTAATAATTGTGAACGCTGACGTTAGCAGGAGGTAAATACTGATGTTCAATGCAACCATAAACTAGAATGGAATATATGTTATTACATTAAATGTATCTCAAGCGTATACCCTTTTCATGGTTGGAACTTCCTGTAACTTTGTGAAGACCCTGTGTCAATGCATTCTCTTATATATGCGAGTTCCCCATAGGGAGCCTTGCATAATATTACATAAGATAACACATTGGCCTAAAACTATTTACCTCCACCTTATATGCTTAATCCAGTGCATGCTCTTATATATGCGAGGCTCCCTGTGGACTTTATGTACATGTGCAATTGATGTGCAGACTACAGTACTGCGTATATAATCGATAAATGAGGTGTGCATTCAAATTTGAATGGTTCAAGGATAAGTTCTGCATGTTATGTACAAGCGATGCAAGCGAAAATATGATGAATCATTTGTAACTTTCTAGGCTTGTAATTTGTTAGAAGGTTGGCCTAGTCCTAACTATATGGTCATATGGGATTCAACTCATGGAAGTGACAGTGAGGTGTTAAAATGATGAGTTGTTTAATGATAACAAGATGGTAACAATATGGTCAATATCACCGTATTTGAGTTGTTTAATGATAACAAGATAGTAACGATATGGTCAATATCACCGTAAATGTACATGCATGTTGGTGTGTGCATAGTGGGACAGCGGTCTCCCAAAAGCGTACTCATCTGACTAGCCGACAGATCGAATGATAATGTTCTCCTGATCAGCTGATCATGTCATAGTTCATGCACATCGAGCGTTCTCCTAGAATCACGACAGTCAGCTCGCGTTGCCCACTCGATCACGGCATTGGATCACGTATCGGTGTACGCTAGTCCATTGTAACAGGCTATTGCTCATTAACACTGTTGGTCACTATATGCGCAGATTTGACAGCTACATGTATGTCCTCCGAAACCAACATTCACCACAAATTGTTGTTAATTTGAAATCAGCGCCATGACCGATGCCGACACACAAATGTTTTCTCGAGTCATGGCATTTTTCAATTAAGAAATCACACTTTCAAAGCCGAACGACAGACAAACTCATTCCGCCATTTGTTCTATACAATTAGATACGCGAGCACAAGAATAACAACGTATACCTTTGCAATTATTTAGAATTAGATCAAACACAACACAACAATGTATTTCCCTCCAAAAATTACAAGAGCACGAAACGGTAGGTTGTCAAAATAACACGGCAATTTGAACGCCGATGTTAAGTCACCCTGAACGCACCAGCTAAATGCATAGTTTGTTAAGTTTAGAACCGATCAACGGGAAATACTAAACGAAAGGTACCGTTTGATACCGGTACTGAACGCCAGTGATTATACTTAAGATGAACATCACTGTTCATCGGCTGAACACCACTATTCAAAGACTGAATACCACTGTTCAACGTTTGAACACCACCGTTTAGATATATGTCTCTAGACGACTGGTACTATAATAACGCTGATATTTAGAGTTAACACATAGTGTTACGATTTAAACACGTTGGTTGTATATGAACGCGTTCATTTTAGAACACTTATTTTTGCAGTGTACGCGTGTCTTTATATATGTTTATGTACCCACATTGCGAGAGGCTGCAGAGGAGCAGATATAATGCACATCTGAATCAAACGGCACCAGTTTTCCGTCTTTAAACCACACGACCAGATACCACACATCAAGGAATGCATGACTTGCGCCAGTCTAGCTTGGCGCAAGAAATTCTTCGCTCCGATCTGCGCTTATCCGCGCTCTTCCGGTGACGTCTTACCGGAAGTACAGAATGGAAATAACACGCATATAAGCGCTGCTATATATAGACTCGTCGTTGGCTCATACATGTATGTGAAGCACTACGACGCTATCGATCTGTAACTTGCCCTCCCTTATTGAAAACAGCCTTCGGCGCGCAGAACCCTATATATAGACAGGAGTTTGTCAACTGAGATTTGTATTACTCGGGCTATCGATCGAGGGGTCATCAATATCCCGATTATATATAGTACTTAGTCTATATGCCATGAATCTCAACTCTGGTTAACGCCCGTAGAGATCATATTCCACCAGTTCAAAACGTGGGCACTTTTTATTGTTTTGACAGGGAACCTTATAAAGTTGAAAAATTAGCGCAGGTAATATATTTCTTTGTTGATACCTGTTGCTTAATAGTTTAGTCATCAGTATAGGCGAAGCTCCCAGCTCGAGATTACATTATTTAAGGGTGGGCGATTTTGCTTTGCGCCACTTACAATCGTTGAATTTCTCCAGGGTAATTAATTCAATGTTGTTTTTTTGCGATATTGCCTCTCTATAGTGCCCAAAAAGCATGCAATTTCGAGGAACAATTATAAACAAAGAAATGTATTCCATGCCTTATTTGTTCAATATATTATACAGTTCCCTGTCTGAAGGGGTCAGAACATAAAAATTCCCATGATTTGTTCTGATGGAATATGATCTCTATACGGGTGACCAGAAAAGAGATTCATGGTATGATATCCTATAGTATATATAGTCACATTGCGTTGTCCGACTGAACACCGGCTTTCTTACGTTGTATAATGCATGTATTTGATATTTGGATTTTCACATTTCGGTTCAAAAGGCTAACTCACAATGGGGAATCACATGGTTTCGAGTTGATGAGTACCACGCATTCAAAATGGCCGAGTCATTCGCAAACGCGACCAGAAACGAGGAAAATGGTAATAAACTAGGATAATTATATATTACATGGTATTTTGGCAGCTACGAGCATATGCTATATTATACTGTATTTTCCAAACAAGCTGATACCTAATTTGTGCCCAAACTCACAGTTGTTTGCGCTAACATTCTGACCAAAGTTGTCAGTCGAACGATTCTCCTATATATATAGAAGTATGGTTTTGGCATGTATTCCACGAACCTCCGACTGAACACTTTGGTCAGAATGTTATAGAAAACTACTGAGTATTTCCGAACAAATAAGGTATCAACTTGCTTTAAAAATGAACTAGCATATGCTCGTATAAGTCAAAATGCTATGTTTTGTGTCAATTCCTCATATATTATGTTTTTGTGCGTTTGCACGTTTTGAGTGCGTTGTACTCACCAACCTCGAAATCACGTGATTCCCCACCGTGTATAAATACTAATTTGTTATTCATCACAATCGGTGTAGCCAAAGGCTTATGAAGGTGCATCATTATAGAATACCGGTAACATTATCAATTGCTAGCCACGGCATAAATAACCGTGTGGCACACCTCATCATCAATATTTATTAACTACATTCTGGCAAATACATATAGGACATCCAGGCAACTATAGATGCCACAATGGCACCGGTTCTAAACCGAAACAGTGCACATCAAAAGAGCTAATGCATAATCAATTCCATTCATCCAGGGCACAAAAAGTACTAAATGGGTGTCTGAGCCGATCATCACTGAGACTGCATCTGTTTGAGATTTTTTCACGATGCCACGACACCATTAGTCATCCACGAATCCACGCGCGCAGGCCCGGATTAATGAGATTTATGACTAAAGAATTGTATAATGTTATCGAATGGAATAAATGAATCATAACCTGATAATGCGAATCCCCGCTGCATCCATTAACTTACAGGTTACAACGCTTTAACCTCTGTCATAAAAATGAAACATCCTATCACGGTTATTTTTGAGGCAAATTGATTCGGAAATTTCAATTGCGGCTCTTGGAGACAATGACACCCAATAGACGTGGAAGGATGCACTTGCTTTTTTTAAATACTCAAAGGGAATTGAGAAAATCAGACAAAATGATATCGGTCACTATCGGTTGGGAAAAAACAACACATTATATGGATTCCACGAGATATCGAGAGTCCCTGATGGTTGTCAAGCGCACTATGCACCGCTCACCACAGTCCGTTATAAGTCGTCCAGTAATGGCGAATCCGGCTTTAATCCTTAAGAACTCGATTGGCTTAATGCTCTGGCGAAGGAACGGTTTGGGATATATCTGGGCACGCGATTCTGAACTTGCTAACCGGTTACAACGTTCTATAACGTTCTAAACATTCGATCACAGTTATTTTGGAAGAAAATTGATTCGGAAAATTCAATTGCGCTTTTGGCGACAATGAAGCCATATCCGTCTGCAATTTTGTTTATATTCAAAGGGAATTGTGAAAGGCAAACAAAATGTTATCGGCGGGGTAAAAACACATTATATGGATTCCTCAATATATCGAGGGTCCCATGCATGGCACCAGACTGGTGGAGTCAATATGTTCTTCGTAGTAGTCCGTTATATATATAAGTCGTCGTGCAATGGTGAATCCGGTTATAATCTCTAAGAACACGATTCGCTTAATGGTCTGGTATCGGTGTTCGGGTGTATCTGGGCACGCGAGTCTTAACTTGATAATGCGTAAAAACCGCTGCATCCATTAACTTACAGGTTACAACATTTCTAATCTCTGTCATACAGATGACACATCCGATCACAGTTATATTTTGGAAGAAAATTGATTCGGATAATTCAATTGCTGCTCTTGGAGACAATGAAACCCTATCCACATGTCAGTCTGCGCTTGGTTTTTTTTATACTCAAAGGGAATTGTGAAAATCAGACAAAATGTTATCGGTTGGGGTAATAACATATTTTGTGGATTCCTCGATATATCGAGGGTCGCATGCATGATGCCAGGCTGGTTGGGTGTGAATATGCTCTGCACACCAGTCCGTTATGAGAAAAAGTTCTCCAATAAAAGCTGGCTGCAGGGTGCGCCAATTGATTCAAATTCGAAATTTAGCAGGGTGTACTGCTTGTGGCCATGTTTTCCCCGCAAATTTTATAGTACTGGTATATAAAGGTACTGAAAATAACTATATTACTAGTACACACAAAATAAACCATATATCATGGCTATGGGTTCTATAATATCCGAACATGACAGCTGAGAACTTGGTGTGAATTAAAGAGTGGTGGTTTCTCAAGCATATCTAACCCTCCACGTTAGAAACATGCCATTACATGTCATAAGTATAATCTAGCTTGAGGACAGAAGTGATCCATACAACCCCCCTTAATTCAACCAGGTCCTCGCGCGATGTATGGTCGATCACATGATGATCTAGGGGGGGGGGTAGAATTGTTGTATAAAAACAGCACTGCATGTAAATATAAAATAAAATAGTGCTACATCTTATTACAGATTATTGCCATATATAATCAGTGATTATACAGACAGTCTGACAAAATAAAGTTTCAGTGACACTCTATCCGAAGAGGGGAATAATTTCATCTGTTACAGTCAATGGAGCAATTATGAATCTGGAAAGGTGAAATTTCTAAGTAATACTAGATATCGACATCACGCGATAACATATAACGTAAATGCAATATGGCCGCTGGCGACCATTTTTTCCTATGAAATTAAAAAAATATTTGATAGCTCTCATCTGATAGATCAATATCAAGATAAATATTAAGTTTAGTGATGATCGGATGAGTGAAGTGGACTGTGGTCTGTGCTAAACGGTTTAGTAATGCTTAAAAAGATTCTTACCTTAATATTTTTATGTTCACTTTATAAACTTCACTGAGTCATCTTTGTCATGTATTGAGTTTGATATCTTTTTTTAACAGTTTATAAATAATGTATGTCTCATGTTTGTTATTTTAATTTATGTGTTTATTATCATTAAATAAAGTTGCATTCCTTAAAAAGATTCTTACCTCAATGTTTTTATGTTCACTTTATAAACTCCACTGAGTCATCTTTGTCATGTATTGAATTTGATATATTTTGTTAACAGTTTATAAATTATGTATGTCTCGTGTTCGTTATTATATTATATACACTTTATAGTGTGTTTTCAGAACGAAAAAAAATATGAATAAAATCAACAAATTTGTAAATTTAAAAACAATTCAAACGTTGTTGTATTCCATGTCCCAGCCCGGACATATACACCAAATTTCAATAATATTCATTGAGAAACAACGGACCAAACGCTATATAACACCCGTATACATCTTTTATACCGAGCCGGACTCAGCCTCGGGTACATGTTATAGTAGGTACCGAATTGACACACGTCGACTGGGGCGAGTTGGCCCTGGGGCGATTAGGCCGACTAGGGCACCTTCTATAATTACGTGCGCTCGCGCAACAGTATGGCGATCAGACAGATTCGTTCGTAGCTTGGTGTCACACTCCACGACGTCACCAAAAACGACGTAAAACCTCGTGGCGTTCTGACATTTTTACTGTGCCGCGTTTTTGCTATGTTTATTATATGTGTTGTTTTCGATTATTTGTTTGTCGCCGATATCGCCATTTGTCAGCATGCTCGTAGTTGGCCTCGATTTCGATTTTTTCTCCCAGGTCAAAATTCGTCAGAGTTATGACAAAAATAGATCGACCTACATTTTCTCCATCAGAAATCTACATCAAAAAGTCTATATACTCCTTCGGGACCTATATAGACTCCTTCATTTGGGTATTTTCACTTATAATTGGAAAGATTTATAATTTTTGGTTCGTGCGAAGACCTCTTTTTATCGTGCGGGAAAAGAGAGACATTCAAAACGCGATTTCGTAATTCGACGCAATAGCCTAACCTTCAGCAGAGTTCCGGGTCAAATACGACGAATGACGTAACACAAAACAAAACGCATTTGTTAACACAAACACCGTTTGAAGAGTTTATTATTACATAAAAGGATCGTTATTGATTAATTATTGATTAATTATTGATTAATTATTGATATTTATTGTTGCATATTGGCTGCTATCAATATTTACAAAAATAGTACTAATTATTTCTTATAATTGCTCCTTTGGTCAACTTTGACTATCGGAAAATGAAAATGAAAATATGCCGCTGAAAAAAATGTAATCGATATTAAAGTCTCATCCTTTCGGCAACATGGAATTGGTTTTAATTACTTAAATGATTAATATAGTAATTTGCCTTTTATCTGTGATGAAATGAGAAATGGTAATTGTCTTTTTTTGCTAACATTAAATTAAATTAAATAAATTAAGTAAAATACAGTGAAATTATTTGTTAAATTATTGTTTATTACATTTTTGCGCACGTTGGCATCTCTCTGAGTGCATTCTAGTTTACCGTATGTATCCGTTTACGCGTAGTTTACTTTAGAAAGTTTCGCAATTAATACCGTAAATAGAGCGACCATATTTGACAGAGAATGCCTCTGTTATTGATTATCAAGTTGCTATACATTAAAAACGACAAATTCACATGCTCGTTCAAGCGCAGTAGTCTATTTTCCCCATGTTAAAGGACATCCACAAATACTAAATAACGCTAACCTACTGCCGAATGTTTTACACGACAACTGTTAACATATTTGGGCTGAATTCATCTGACGCGGTATTATTCCTCAAAATAAACAACAAAACCATCGTTACTTGGAAATGTAGTTTGGGCTAACATTTACATAAATCCTCCACATCATTTATCCCGACACACACGTCAGATGAAAAGCAGCCATGAAGTAAACGGCCAAATTGGCCGAAATAAGTCGTCCTGCAATGGCGAATCCGGTCTAATTCTTAAGAAATGTTCTGGCGAAGGGACGGTGTCGGGATTCGTGTATCTGGGCACGAGAATCATAACTTTAAAATGCGAATCTCTGATGCATCCATTAACTTACAGGTTACAACATTCTAACTACTGTCATACGAGATAATGAAACCCTATTGTGGCAGTCTGCATGCACGCACTTGTTTTTTATTATATACTGAAAGCGCATTGTGAAAAACAGACAAATTTTTTATCGGTTGGTATAAAAACGCATGATATGGATTCCTCGATATATCGGCCCTTGGAGACAATGAAACCCTATCCACGTGCCAGTCCACACTTGGTCTTTTTTATACTCAAAGAGAATTTTGAAAATCCGACAAAATGTTATCAGTTGGATAAAACAACACATTGTTATATGGATTCCGTGAGATATCGAGGGTCCCAAACCCGACTTAATGCTCTGGCGAAGGGACGGTGTCGGGATTGTGTCTGTGGGCACGTAATTGGTAATAACTATTAATAATGCGAATCCCACTGCATCCATTAACTTACAGGTTACGACATTCTAATCTCTGTCATAAAAAGCAGACATCCGATCACAATTATTATGGAGGCAAATTGATTCGGAAAATTCAATTATGGCTCTTGGAGACACTGACACACTATCCATGCACATGACGGTCTGCACTTGGTTTGTTATACTCGAAGGGTATTTGTGAAAAATAGACACAATGTTATCTGCTGGAGCAAAACAACACATTATATACGGACTCTGTGGAAAATGCAGGGTCCCCTGATGGTTGCCAATGTCAATCTGTATAACGCATATAGGTCGTCCAACGATGACGAAGATGGTTCGAACCCATAAGAGCACGATATACCACTCCCCTATATAGTTGTCCTCCTAACGTGACAACACCCATAATTTTTATATAATAAACCTCTTATGGTCGTGTCCCATCCACGTATTCCCTTATATGTATAAAAATCCCGTCATTGTTCTTCGATTCTTTTACGAAAATCATATATTGAACCAAATTCGAATCATTATACTAGTACATATATATGACACCTCATGCCCGTCATACACAAACCTGTTTATATTACTTTGTACATTTTGTTTGAATTTATATTTGTTGTATATAGGGAGTGGAGGTTCGCCTAAGTTTTCAGAACTTGTCCTCCAATCCCATACATTTATGTTATTAATAAATTCATTATACATGACAATAAATATGTTTAAATCAAACCGTAAGAGCTTGACCTTTTGTTTCTTGAAAGTGAGGTATCCGGATTCACGTTGGTACATGATTCTATGTATATCTGGATTCACGTCGGTACATGTATATATGCATATCTGGATTCACGTTGGTACATGTACATAATATATATGTATATCTGGGCAATCATGCAGAAGCCTATGGGGCGCCATCCCTGCAAATATTCGTTTTCGGAGATATCTCCTCGTAATTCGGAGATATCTCCTTGGTTTCGAGGAGATATCTCCTTGGAATTGCAATTCCTAGCAGATATCTGCTTGGAATATGGTCCATTATGGAGATATCTCCTTGGATCCAAGGATATATCTGCTTGGATTATGGAGATATCTCCTTGGATCCTAGGAGATATCTCCTCGCAACTACGAGATATCTGCTTGAAATATTTCCAACGAGATATCTCCTTGAAACCGAGGAGATATCTCCATAATCCAAGATATCTGCTCGGATCCAAGGAGATATCTCCTTGGATCCGAGCAGATATCTGCTCGGATTATGGAGATATCTCCTTGAAATAGTATTCAACGAGATATCTCATTGGACCCAAGGAGATATCTCCATATTCCAAGCAGATATCTACTTGAAAATATTCCAAGCAAATATCTGCTTGGATTATGGAGATATCTCCTTGGAAAACTGCGGCCATGAAATATTAATGATTTCTCCACAGTACATATACGTTTTTTCGAAATACATCCAAGCAGATATCTGCTCGGAATATGGAGATATCTCCTTGAAATATTTTTCATGCAGATATCTCCATAATGCGAGCAGATATCTGCTTAGATCCATAGAGGATATCTAGTGTTTTTGAGTGGATACCGAAAAATATGTCATGAGTGAGCGAGACAAATAAACATTTGTCGCGGCCACGAATGACGTATTTTTCGGTATCCACTAAAAAAACCCTCTAGATATTCTTTTTATTATACGCATTTCCAAAGAAATTCACCACTTACGACGTTAAATGATATCACAATCGTCTTCAATCGATGCATAATTTTTGAAGCCATCAGCTGATCGATGCCTGTTCTCGCAATGCTATTTCACCATCCGCAGAATATAAAAAGATAGTTCCCGTATTCTTCCCTTTATTTCCGCCATAAATGTCGAATTTCAACATAAAATAAATTTTAATTATAACTATCAGTGAATATAATATAATTTAGAATCTTACAATGGGTTCTTTCACTTTGACCTTCTTCAATAGTACAAACCGGAAACAGTATTGGTAATCGCAAGTGAATCGGTCGCACGCGCAAGCTAGTGTGAAAGTATATTCTTCTATATCCCCTTCTGTGTGATATCGATATTTATCTAAACGCTTTTTTTTCTATAATTCACTGTTGGGCGTATATCCCCTTGGATCCAAGCAGATATCTGCTCGCATTATGGAGATATCTCATCGGTTTCAATGAGATATCTCCTTGAAACTATTTCCGAGGAGATATCTCCATATTCCAAGCAGATATCTCCTTGAAACCGAGGAGATATCTCCATAATGCGAGCAGATATCTGCTTGGATCCAAGGAGATATATCCGAAAACGAATATTTGCAGGGATGGCGCCCCATAGAAGCCGAAGCTCGGTATACATGTGATGTTTGATTCCACACACTCAATTAAATGTAGCATGCACTCAAAATAAAGTTTCGTCAAAATTGTTGGGTTATCCAAAGTAGGGTTAATTGTTGGGTCAAATTCCAGAAGTTGCGTTCAACTGTTGGGTTAGATTAGTTTAGTTAATAATGACTGGTTTTCAGTTTCGCCCCTTGATACAGATTTGCTGCATGTGATCTCTTTGTCATATTTTATTTTCTGTATTGGTAACAAACTCAAATAAAAACACGATGGATGCATATGTTATAGTTGTACTATTGCGTTTGCCTTTGGTTCAAGTATTCTTTTCGAGGTTGTTTCCGAGAAGGAAGTCATTAAATATTACACCTCCTTTTGGACTTGTATATTACAAACTAGGTTCGAAGTATGGTTTAATTCAATATATCTCCTATGGCCAGACGTTAAAGGTACTCAATCCGATAAAACTCCTCTCAATTACTATTTCAATGGCTTCGGGGGTCAAAAATATTTGATTCGAGTCGAGGAAGTCACCCATCAAAGCTCAGATTTGTTAGATATCGATTTTAGAAATCTATTATTTTTCATTATCGGGAATACTCTGTGGCCCAGAACTCAGTCAAAATTGCGTTAAAATTACCACTTGATTTTAGAGTTATCCATCCTTGTCTGTTTGAATATATTTGGAGTACACATCCAGAGCAGATTATGGCAGTTATTAGTACTCATCTCGAGTTAATAAAAAATTTCAAAAATCAATATCTAATAACTCTGAGCTTTGTTTGATGGGTTCCTCGACTCGAATCAAATATTTTTTACCCCCAAAGAAATAGTAATATAGGACCCTCTGATCGGATTGTTGTTGTTGGAATCGGTTAAGATGGGGACCCTCTTTACGGATTGAGTACCTTTAAGGTCCGAAATGAATCTATTCATTGGACTTATTTGTTGGGAACCTTAATTATGACCAGAATATCACATTATATGGTCAAAACTCATTCATTGAGATGAAATATAGTTATATATTAACATATTTTTTCTCTAACCGCATGTTTAGTTACTTCAAATGTTTGGTTAATTTAATCCAACGTTTGGTTACAAGGTTGGGTTACCATTACCTATATAATGTTTGGTTACTTTCTCTAACTATAGTTTTGTATGCAGCTCTAACCCAACGTTTAGTCTGATTCGTTTGACTAAACGTTGGGTTACAGTTTGACTAAACTTGAGCTATATATATATTTTGGTGTAATTAGGCTTAAAGCGACGTAAAACCCCAACCGACCAACATACCTTGGGGATCAGGGTTCATAATAAATGTGCTTCAATGGCAATTTTAGTGCCATACGCCTCAAGACAATACACTCAAACTACATTCATTCTTAAACGGTGTATAGCTTTTCCTTATCAGTTTCTACTAACACAGCGGAATATGTTACCATGTCTAACTCTAAGTTAGCCCAATATTCCATCTGAATGGTCGACCGATTTACCACATTCAGCAATGTAGGTCAACAAGATGCGACGTCGTTCGTGCAATTGTGTGTTTTATTATGATATGAAACCACGTCCCATGCGACATTTTACTGGAAGTGGACCAATCACCGAACACGATTGAGTGTAACACATGCTATGTAGGTATAGATGGGTGCGATTTCGGGCGATATAGCAGAAAACAAGTAAGAGACTAATTAATCATATATTTCTTGAAGAACTTTCATATTTATTTGTCATTATTTTGGGCGATGTTGGATTCTTGTGTCGCATTGTCGAGTAAAATTAACTCACAAAATATTCAAATAAGTTCGGAAAATACAATATGCCGTTTGTTGAGCTTATCTGAACATTTCCCACCAATTAATAGGAATTTTTCTTTACTTGTATTATCTTTTCGTCTATCTGTCGTCTGTTTATATTTCCTGAACATACATCCATAATGATAATATATCATTCCAATGTATATACTCGTATACTCTTATAACTAATGGAAGGATCCATTTAGAAAGAAAGGGTGAAACAATAGACAGATAATCAATTTCCCTGCAATGCCACAAACGCGAGAACTGCTTTCTTGAAGAACGTTCAGATTTGTTCTTCTTCCTGTGGGGCGATGTTGGATTCTTACGATTTGTGTCGCATTGACGAGTTTCTAGACTTCATTACTCACCCCGAACCGTATCATTACCTGTAAGTCCCGCTGGGGGACTGATCGATTCTCACAGAAAGAGAATGGCTTTCTTCGATTGTTCTTGTCACCAGAAGGCGATTAGAACGCCCAATGAAGTTTTGTTTTATGGCCCCGATTCCCTGTCGTGCCATTAACTCATTAGGTTCACTCGTCTTGAGTTTGTTCTTGTCTGCTATCGATCCGATTCTCACTGACTTTCCTCATTTACTTCCAGAGACGATTAGAGGAAATTTACACTCAGGCGGGTATAATAAATCGTTCGCCTTATAAAAATCAAGATTAAGGCTGCGTTCATGCACTTGGCACTTTTTGCAGCCATATCGATACAGAAAGCTATAGAATGTGATGAAAACGAACGCATAAATGCTTATTAAATGCATTTGTACAACAGAGTAAAAATAAATAAATATTGTGGTTCATATGGTTCCTGTGGTTCTAATGGAATATATTTTAGACAAAATAGCTTCACTTTGGTAAAGAACATGGATTTAATTTTGAACAATTGTCGTTTTGAAGGAAGTGTTCAAAATTTCTGTAAGAATATCTTTTCCCGCAAAATAAGCAAATACTTGCATGCCATAAAAGTGAGTACCCAGTCACTTTGTCCACTGAAAAAAAAAGTAACATTCAGCTTATGTTAACGAGAATGCAGACACGCCGACCGTACCATATCAGAAAACTTTACGTTTGAACTACACGAACGCACAAATAAACACATATATTCGTCAGTTGGGGGACGAATGTTGGCCCATAAACAAATTGCGCTATTTCGTCCGATGAGAATCGCTGCATATAATGTATATACGTGAGAATGAAGTTGCGTGTTATTAATTTGGATATAATATTTATGAAAATAAGTGCTCTATTCTGTATTACCATTCGATAACCACAACTGAGTGTTCGACATCACTTCAAAGAATGCGATACAGATAAAAGGGATCAATATATTCATCAAACAAAGTGCACGGTTACTCGGTGCATTATGCAGTGTTATTCATTCGGTTTTCTTGAAATTAAGAGTTGCGTTTAGAGCTTTAGGACATAATTATAGTGTTTGAGATGACATTTGTGGTCATTGCGTGACACAAAGCCATGTGGCACTAAGCGCCAATTAATGCGGGTCCCGTTACGTGCGTTCTAATGATCCGGCAAAGATGACAAAATCGCAGCTTTCTGTTTGAAACGACAAAGGAGGGCGCTAACGGCGCAATGCCAGTATTTCGGTATTCGATATTCGTATTCAGGACCAGACCCAATTAGTGCGGCGAGGAGTGGGTGGTCACACCCACGCCAGACGTGAAGCATATGTACATGTAAGTCATGGCGGATGTTAATTCTTCAAATGCATGATATTTTCAATGATCGAATTTATACAGTTTTATGATATGCAACACTCATAAGCTTTCTGTCCATATAAAACTCAATGCAGCGCGACTGAAATAGTCCACATTGCATGGGAGAGATTAAATCCGATTATATACCGCATTATATACACATAACGACACGAGTGCTTGCGCGAAAGGGCAGAACGAGTGGTACAGCCTCGAGTTCTATCCTTCCGCGATGGCATTCCGTTGAATGGAACGTTACTACGACAGTGTGACGTCGACTGATGCGTATATATGGAACATGTGTGACATACGGAGTTGTAAATACGGCACAACATGAACACTTTGTAATTCTATAGGAACAAGCGTATAATAAACCGCATTAGTTACAAATACTTTGAACATGAAAGAGCGAAGTTGATATCACAAGAATATATATGGACGCACTATGTATACATAACTGTGTGACATGATAATGATATAATATACCCGAGAAAACAAAGACGACGGTACCTATGTTCTATAGATTGCTAACGAAGATATAATACATATCACATGAAACCCCTGTTATATCATTTAAAAAGCCATTACATATTTCCTTATCTGCCACTAGTGATGAATAGGCGCGTGCTTGTCGGCAATCACACTTGGCATCGTGTCTACAAACTTTACATTGATTCAGGCGGATTAATATTATTCGAAAAACCGCGCATGACACCAACACCAGACAATCCAAAAAGTATTGCTTTTTTCATTAAAGTTAAATTATTGTACAACTTCGTTGCCTCAACGGAAATAGACACAAAAACAAATAGGCAAATTGGGCGACTATATTTTCGTCGCCAGCCAGAGCGTGCAATATTGTCTTATGCGACTGAGAAGCGTCTCAGCCAATGCTGTAAATATATGCATTTGGCAGCTTCTATATACCGTTCCTATAGAAATCGAACCAGTGTCTGAATGTCTGAAAAATATGTGACCAGACTGTGCAAAAAAGGGGATAATTCGATTGAGTCACGATTCACAACCGTGCATGTTAATTGGTGGGACTGCGGCAATGCACTCAACACATTCATATCCAGTTGTTTTCAAAGTACGATACTGGTTTCGCCTTTATCATTATAAAATACAACTCAAGCTCGAATTTCGGCCAGGCTGGGAGCTGCGCTGATGCAGCATTAAAGATCATGTGCCAGTGCATTCTCTTATATATGCTAGTCTCCCATGGGGAGCCTCGCATATCTAACATAATGCACTGGCTTACAAGGAAAAGGTAAATATATATTGTTAGGCTAATGTATTCTCTTATATATATGTGAGATTCACATGGTCCTGCTAATTTGCTATGATGTTTGGGTGGCATGTGACGGTGTTAATAAAAGGTATACCGTTATTTATTTAAAACTTATATTTCTGTCTTCATCCATGCACGGTGTATCAAGCGAAGGTGCAAATATTGCTTAATGAGGACCGTGTCGCAGACTTATAGAGAGGAGCCAATAGTTTTTCGGCTGATCGATCTTCATGCGAATACGTGTTGCTTTTGGTCATCGAGGATCGGTACCGAATAAATCAAATCTCATCTGCGACGCTGCCCGATAACACCGCGGGATCGTCGCGTTATTGAAACTAATGACACTAACTTGACAAGGGGGCACAACGGTAATTACATGAGATGATTATTTACACATGCAGCTCCTAGAAATCGAACCAGTGCCCGATTGTGTCCGATTGATCACGATATGTGTAACCAGACTGTGGAATGACTGATATAAAGGGGGTAATTTGGCTGAGGCATGATTTATTTATATATATCCATGTTGGTGGACAAACCGACACTCTGGATATGACTTCACATTTAGGCCAAAATCATGTCATGAATCTCTACTCTGGCTGCTATATGGCCGTATATATAGAGAGATCATATTCCACGTGTTCAAAACCTGCATGGGAACTTTTTGATGTTCTGACCTGTTCTGGTGTGGAACTTAAAAACTTTGAACAAATAACGCAGGGAATATATTTCGTTGTTATAATACTTGTTAATTCCTTAATAATCTATTTCACATTAGTGGGTGGGCCCAGCTCGAGATTGCATGGTGTGTTGTGACTTTGGCAACCGATATCGCAACATGCAACATTGAATTGATAACCCGGGAGAAATTCAATGATTGTATTCGATGCATTTAAAAATCGGCTCAACAAAGTCTCCAAATGCAAGCAATCTCGAGTTGGAGGAACATTCACCTGTGAACAAAAATATTAAGGACCATATATATATATTAACTGAGAAATATATTACATGTACCTGCACTGTTTTTAATGTAATAAATATCCGTCAGAACATCAAAAAGTTCCTAGGTTTTAAACTGGTGCATTATAATTATCTACGGCCGTAGAGGAGGGGTCTCCTGTAAGTTTCTGTAACTTGTACCACAATCCCTTTGTAAATTGAATAATTCACAATAAAATATGTTTAAAGTAAGGGCGTAGCCAGGTCAGAGATTCATGCCACGATCTAAGTTTACACGCTGGAAAATTTTCCTGGATGTTTTTTTTTTTTTGCAGGGATTTCGATACAGGATGTTATAGTGTGCGGGAAAACGAACGCAAATATGCGTTTAAATGCATATGTAATAAATATAAAACAAGATTCAGCCGAAAATATCATATTCTTATTTAACGGACATATCTGAAATATAGGTCAATGGGGGATTGTAGTACAGTAAATATATATAACTAGCTGATGCCTGACTTCATCCGGGCTATTTAGGGAACAACGTTGAAAAGTATTTGGAGGAAACATGCCTATATGAGCGACGTAAAGGTCAAGGTCAAGAACACGCCCATATTGTTCCCGGATCGGTAGGGCAGTTTTCGAGTCTATAATACATACACATACAGACAGACAGACAGACAGACAGAAGTTCCAAAATATATAATACTAGCCGATGAGCCCGACGTTTTCCGGGCTATTCAAAAACCAAATTTCAAGTCGATAGCTCCACCCGTTGTCCGGGCTATTCAAAAACCAAATTTAATGTCGATAGCTCCACCCGTTTCCGATATCTGTTCTGCGCATGCGCGAAGCTGGCGTCGCACGGGCTCGGCGATCCGATAAAATTCGTATCCGGGGCAAGATACATTCCCATACCAAATTTCAAGTCGATAGCTCCACCCGTTTCCGATATCTCGTCTGCGCATGCGCGAAGCTGGCGTCGCACGGGCTCGGCGACCCGATAAAATTCGTATCCGGGGCAAGATACATTCACATACCAAATTTCAAGTCGATAGTTCCACCCGTTTCCGAGATCTCGTCTGCGCATGCGCGAAGGGGCTCCACACGGGCTCGCCAATACGACAACGTCGACCGCCTGGTCAAAATACACACACGTACCAAGTTTCGTCCCGATCGGTCGAGAATCGTAGATTTGTATAAATGACAGACAAACATACAGACAGACAGACAGAGGTCTTCAAAAATATATATGAGATCATATATATACACATGCAAGACATCCGACGCTGTAAAGCGAAACATGCATGATATATACCTGCGAAAATGTTCTGTTTCACAGACATATCTGAAATAAAGACCACGGACGGATTACAGTATACAATATAATTATGTGGATCAGAGGAAATCGCAACCAGGTTCCATAATGGCAGATTATATGTTCTAATAATGTTCATGTCATAGTCCTGCCACGCTTAGCCATATTCATTTGAATATCTGATACTGCTATGATGTGTATAGAATGTATCAGGGACATTTTATGGAGTTTCCGTTTGGGGTGGGGTATCCACATTGAAACTTATACAATTGCACCCCCATATATATTGAGCCATACCAAACTCCCGTTCACGAACTTTCATTTACACCTCCTCGGGTTGGAATTTTCTAATTATTACCTCAAACTTTCCAGCTATTTGAAAGATCCAAACTGATGGCCGTTTTAGTCCAAATTATAGAACAAAGGCAGGAACATTTGTTGCTGTTGGTCTGAAAACAAATTCCCAACTATTTATGGTTATAAAATCAAAATATGAGAACAATTTCAACCTTTTTTTAGTGTGAAATATCCAACTAAATGTTGTGTCCAAATCTTGAAAATTTTGACCAAAGTTGGGCGTGAGACACACTCAACACCCTCATGTCGATTTCAAAGATATATCTTATAATTAGTGCGGTCATCGAGATATGGAGAAAACCCTGTGCCAATGCATTGTCTTATATATGCGAGTCGCCTCACATATATAAGAGAATGCATTGGCCTAACAAATTTTATATGATTTTTTACAATTGTTAAAACATGTAAGAACAAAATTATAAAAAAAATTGTTAAAGAATATAAGACAAAATGATAAAAATTGATAAAGAATGTAAGAAAAAATGACAAACAAAATGATAAAATTGTTTTAAAAAAATACAACAAATTGTTTTTAAAATCGTAAAAATTGCACGAAAGGCTAATATAGTATACAAGATCTGTGGATTACAGGAACTCGGGAGGGGATCCGGTTCCATAATGGCAGATTATATGTTCCAATAATGTTCATGTCATAGACACGGCGCACTTTGTGGTATTCATTTGAAAATCTTCTATTGTTGTAATGTGTAGGAAGTATTGATCATAAATTGGGATTCGATGTAACTCGTCGGTGTCATTTCTCGGCCGTCCACGCAACACGGAAGTGGATTGATTCCGTAGTTAATCGAATCCACCTCATGACACAATTGGAACGTGCGCGCGCATCGGAAGGGAGTTTTACCGGACACAACCTAATCCGTAGCGGCATGATCGAATTCATACGCGTGGTGTACTTTGCGGCTACCCATTAAACTGCTGAAACACAAATAAAATGGTATTGGCTAAATGGTGAGAACGCTCTGGCGAGGCCATGTGAATGCTATGGTAGCAAGGCAGATCGAATACTGTTTTTTGTGATCAAATTGGACAACCGCCATGGAACAGTCGGCGGCATCCATATTTGGCTATCACCCGGTCATCCAAATGGGCGTGGTAAAGATCTCCGTCGAGGGTTTTCCACTCGCAATTGCAACCGAGGGGGGGGGGGGGTCACACACTGTACCCACGTACCATGCACTCATCCAAGTATACTGATCGAGTATATGTGCTGAGCCGACGTTGCCGAAGTCCATGATGTTAAACGGAAAAGACTCATTCGAGCGTCCAATTTCTTAAACGTAATTTGCAATGATGGTTTAGAGAGGTTGACACACACACACGAAATATGTATATTAAGCCCTCATGTGCTCTGAAAAATACTTGCCATGGTTACATGCAGCCATTTTCTAGCTGTGTTCAATTTTTCGCACAGAAGTAAAACAAACTGTCTTTATTTCTACCATATCAGGAATTGACTAACACAGAACGCTCGTTTTTTGTTCCAAGCCGTACAGAAATGGCTGGTTTTTTTTTAACCCAAACACCGTGTTCAACGTTGTATATTTTATGACTTCAATGCGTTTTGCTGTGACCGTATATAGAAAGGTAGTTCAAGTGTTTATCGACCTATTTCGATACCGGGAAAAAGCGAATATCATTTGTTATATTTTGGAGCACAAACCACCAAGTGGCGTTAAATCTAGACATGTTCAATATACCCACATATAGCCAATTACGTCACACCCAGGTGTATATACTGATAGACACATTCCATGCAACAGGCCTGACATAATCATTAAAGACCAGAAGAAAGGCACCGGCAAATGTTTGTTGCTGGATATCTCGGTTCCCATTCCCAGCTACTACAATATACTACAAAAGAAGAGTGATAAAATAAAAAAGTACGTATATCTCCAGATAGAATGTAGTAAGAGTGTCATCCCAATCGTCATTGGTGCAATTACTAAAAATCTGCGCAAATGGCAAGAGCAAATAGCACCAAGCCTAGCACCATATCAGCTCCATAAGTCCGCACATTTAGGCAAAGCCTACATACTCAAGCGAATGCCGTCACTGAAAACAGTTTACTGGTAGCCACGACAAAACACTCACTCCAACACATGTGTGTGTGGTGACCATCGTTGCGACGGTCTATTCACACATATATTTCCTCTAACAGAGTGAAAAACATAATATAATAATCATATCCTACGAACACCCTTGCTAAATCACGGTGGGGAATCACGTGGTTTCGAGTTGATGAGTATCACGCATTCAAAATGGCCGAGGCGATCTAAAACGCGACCAGAAGCGAGGAAAAAAGGTAATAAACTAAGAAATGACATATTACATAGTATTTTAACAGCTACGAGCAGATGCTATATAGTATATATAGTATCTTTCAAACAAGCTGATACCTCATTTATGTTCAAATTCACATTTGTTTGCTCTCACATTCTGACCAAGTGTTTGTCAGTCGAATGATTTTCCAAGAAGTATGGACTGGTGTATTCCATGCACCCCCCGACTGGCAACTTTGGTCAGAATGTTATAGAAAACCACTAAGTGTTTCCGAACAAATAAGGTATCAACTTGTTTTGTGTCAGTTCTTCGTATAGTATGATTTTGTGCGTTTGCACATTTTGAATGCGTGGTACTCATCAACCTCGAAACCACACGATTCCCCACCGTGTAAATCAGCAGGTCCATCCCAATTCATATAATATATAACGGTAGGACCACTTGACCAGTGGTGGATTTGTCAGAAGTATTCGACCGGAAGACAAAACAACACGAGCGATTGGGCGCCACGTGGTTAAGTGTATCAAATCGACGGAAACCGTATTAAGAAACTCCCGCCGAGGAAGACCAAACATTGTCTCACTCGACTAATGAGAAATCCCCATGGTCCAGAATCTAATCTCTGGGATTAGAGGGCGACGGAACAAACACGGGGGACCGATTCTACCAACAACCGTACAGAAACATCAATACAAGGTTATCGGTCCGTGTGCAGGCAATAACAACTCAACTCAATATAAATAGCAGCTGTATAATTCGTGAGAAAGATGCACATACATGCTATTAGCTACTTTACTATATAAATTATATACTATAGAAAACAGGTACGTCATTTTTCAACGTACTTTTCGCATGAAGCCCGAACACATATACTAAGCAATAACTGTTGGAGTCAATGCTCTGGGCCTAGAATCTGTAGCACTCTTCTGCAAAACTTAGTCACTATAATACCAACATTACCTCATTAGCTGATTTATACTTTGTTCCGTACTTATTGCTACGACGCTTAAAGGGGTACTGTACGCCAAATGTTGTTGTTGGTTTTTATAGTCTCCGAGTCGGAGAATAAGGTAACAATTTTTTCATTATTTGAAAGTATGTTGAGTACGAAGTAGTGTTACGGATGACAAATTTACCGGAATGCAAAAATACAAATTGTCGTTGTCGAGTAATTTTTGTACAGTTTTCAACCAAATGAATCAAATAAAAGTTATATTATATGCATACTAGTCCCATATAATCATTTAAGTTATTGTATCGTCGCTAGTCAGTGAGTGGCTTGAGTGTTCTCCCCGTATCATCATAATATTTTAAGCGATCGTGTGTGCGATCGGTTTAACAAACCAGTATCCCTCAATTACTTTATCTGATTACGTAAATTCGTAATTTAATTGACGCCATTTTATGGCTCCAGTCATAAATTCAATTTATATCAAATTATTAACTCTTAAATTAGAAAAATTTAAGATAGCCTATTAACCTGAGCGTTTACAGAATACATCTTCGACTCAAATTACTTATGTTTCTATATATTATCGATATTAGATCGTTGTTGTCACCGGAAATTTAATGAAAATGGCGTACAGTACCCCTTTAAACTGCTTGTGAGTACCACCTTGATCCCCTGATTCATTGCCAAATACAAATGACTGGCAATAAGGATATTTCATCGCCATATTAGTCACTATAGATCATGCCATGAATCTCTACAATATGGCTACCGCCCCTAAAGATCATATTCCGCCAGTACAAAACCTGGAAACTTTTTGAACTTTTGACAGGGAACCTTATATAATCAAAAAAATAACAAAGAGAATATATTTCTTTGTTATTATCTCTTTCTTAATAATGTACTTCACTGTAGGTGAAGGTTCCAACTCGAAATTTCACAATTTAAGGGAATTTGTGAGCGATTTTGCTTTGCGTTTCTTACAATTATATGGAACTTTTCCTGGGTAATTAATTTAATGTTTATTGCGATATGGGCTCACAAAAGTCACAAAAAAACATGCAATTTCGAGTTGGGACCTTCGCGTATAGTGAAGTACATTATTAAAAAACATATAATCACTAAGAAATATATTCCCCGTGTTATTTTTTGACTTTATAAGGTTCCCTGTCAAAACTTCAAAAAGTTCCCAGGTTTTGTACTGGTGGAATATGATCTCTACGGGCGTTGGCCATAGTAGAGATTCATGGCATGATCTAATTAGTCACCTGAAATCTGTTGACATCAATTGACGCCATCAAAATGTATTAACTGCATTCAACATTCCACTGACGCTCTTTATATGGCATATAAGGAAACACAAGCAAAGAACGCTCTTTATATGTATCATATATAAGAACGAAAGCTCTTTATATATCATATAGGAAAGACACTAACAAATCACGCTCTTTATATATAGCATATATAAGAAAGACACTAACCAAGAACGCTCTTTATATATAGCATATAAGAACGACAATGAACACTGTGTATATATAATGTAAGAAATACACACTATCAAAGAACGCTCTTTATGTATCTCGCAAGAAAGACCCTATAGCAAATAACGCACTTTATATGTATCACATATGAAACACACTAGCAAACAACATTCTTTTTATATACCATATAAGAAAGACACTAGCAAATAAATCTTGGATATGTATATCATGTATTAAATGCACTAGCAAATATCGCTCTTTTATTTATATCATGTAACAAAGGCACTAGCAAAGAACGCTCTCTCTATATATTTATATATAATGTAAGAAAGACGCTAGCAAAGAACACTCTTTATGTGACCTTCCCGTATAGGCAATTCTTTAAGGATTGGCCATTTATAAATGGAAAATCCGTACATAAATTTTCATTAATTAATGGTCAATCCGACCACGCGTGGCACGCGGGCTTGGGATTGTCCACTAAATCACGACATATATAAATAACCCTGCATGTTAGCTTCATATCTAATCTGAAGGATAATAACTCTATACAGAATGTACCAGAATTATCTATATATGTCGTGATTTAGTGGACAATCCCATGCAAGTTCGTGTGCCACGCGTGGTCGGATTGACCATTAATTAATGAAAATTTAGGTACGGATTGTCTATTTGTTAATGGACAATCTTATGCGCATTAGGTGCCCCGTAAGACCCTTCTTCTCCTCGTGTTCATATTGTCCGAATATCCCAAAGACAACAAGACCGTAGTTAGAGTAATCGGAATGATTTACTGAGACCGATGTGAATAGCTGTTGATGTCAATCCTCTTGTTCATTGCGAAACACAACTGATTTTGAGGGAGATTTCCTTGCAATAGTCACCTGACCTCTGTCGATAACAGCACACAGAAGCATAGAAATGTATTAACTTCTTTCAACTCTCTTTATATTTTATCATACAATAACATACTTAACATGGAACGCTCTTTATTTGTATCATAGCATGTGAGATATTACCAAAGAACGCCCTTTAATGTTACATACTAGTGAACAAGACCATTGTTTTCGAAAAGAGCTGTCATTTCGACAAGTGTGTTTAGTTGGGGTTTAGCGTCGTATCGGTTTAGTTGCTATACCACATCACGACGTGTCGACACATATTATACTCGCAATGCAGACACCTGTATCTGTGTAAACGGTATATGTATTTATCGACCAACATTATCCACGGAACGCAACACAAGAGAGATTGGTATAAGTTTAATTTGAAGATTGGGTGGCATTAATTAGTTTGTGAACTCTCCAGTGATATCAGAATGTCCAAGTCATCTTGGTGCGTTTAACCCTGTACCCAACAAAACGGCCCAAAACGCCCAAATAAAGCTTCAACAGCCTAAAATATCTTCGGTCTGTCTCAATAACACCATACAAATATGGATATCATTGGAACCGGTTCATTGTGATGGTTACAGTTATGCCCTGTGCCAATGCATTCTCTTATATATGCGAGTCGACCGTATGTCGCCTCGCATATATAAGAGAATGCATTGGCCTAAAAAAATTCTTTTTTAACACTTTTTACCATTTTTTCTTACATTCTTTAACAATTTTATAATTTTTTCTTACATTTTTTAACAATTTTTATAATATTTTTCTACATTCTTTGACAATTTTATCATTTTTAATATGTGTTAAGCCAATGCATTCTCTTATATATGCGAGGCGACCTATGGTCGACTCGCATATATAAGAGAATGCATTGGCACAGGGCCGTTCTGTTGGGTAAAGGGTTAACTCTCAACTGGAGAACAATATAGACACCGGTATAACGATTTAACTTCAGTGAACTCGTAAGATATTCTCCTCCTCGTCCCCATATGGTCCGAATATATCAAAGACGACAATACCGTTGTTAGAGTAATCGGATCGATTCACTGAGTCCGGTGTGAATTGATGTTGAAGATAAGCAGGACACTACACTGTCAGTCCTCTGATTCATTGCGAAGCACAAGTGACTTGAAGGGACGGTAATAAGGAAATTTCCTCGCCGCAATTGTCTCCCAACATCTGTCGACAAACAGCATTGTGTGGCGTTTGACAACAACCCGATCGTTAGAACTCCATTGTGTCATACGATTGATAATGCCACATCACAAGGGGACACATCTCCAGATATCGAGTCCTATAGCTCTTTGAAGTACATCACATGTGGGTTTATAGTATATACATTATATTAATCTTTGGATAACGTCAGGGTCACAGGGACATCAGCAGTAACAAATGACTTTACCAATGCTTTATACCAGGCATCTTATCTGTGGAATCCTTGACAATGACCATAGACGAAATACTACTATTTCATTTAACAGCAGTAATGCAAAAATACATGTTGTTACATTGTGTATATTTTGACTATAGAAGATCTCACATGAGTTTCTATTTTATACGGAATTTATCAACCGAGTTCACTTTATTCATATTACATGAAACCGACACCCCAACGAAGAGTCTCTATTGTCACGCCCCTGATCAGCAAGATCTACTTGAACTGTTGTGGCTCTTTATTACACGCTCATCAAGCTGCAAAACAGAATTCAGTCCCCTCGCTACGCTATGTCTGACCGCTGCCGGCATGTGTATTTTCTTAATTAAATCTAACATTTTTTCATTGAAGAATTTAGACAGTTAAAACTCATTCTGGCTTGATCTAGACAATTTTCAAATGAATATTGACAGTTCAGTTTCTCAGAATAATGCAGAATGAATTGTAACCTACAAAAGTCTCAAATAAATAAATGTGCGATTTCTTCACATGATGTGTAGGTGCGGGCAGCGGTAAGTCATGCGTAAGGGACTGAACTCTGCATGGAGCTTGCACGCCCATTAAATTGTTCGTGTTGTGCCATATTTACACATCCGCACGACACACGTGTGGCATACGCATTCCATTGACGTCACACGACGTAAATGACGTTTGCTTCAAACATGATACCGGAATGATAAAATATAAGCGTCATCACACATGACAAAACAAGCCATGTGTGTACCTGAATAAACCTTCTAAGTCTTTTAATTTGTTTAGTTTATGGATTCCATGCAGGACTGTGGCGTGTAATAGACACAAAACGACAGGAGGGTTAATGGGTTTGTCGATACGGCACTTGTGCCATCGCGGAAGGATATAACTCGATGCTCTGCTTCTCGTTCTATTCTTCCGTATACTTGCACTCGTGTCAGATCAGCAAACACATTAACACGCCCATATAGGTGTGTTCTTTCGTTTTGTCGATAAGCCATGTGCTGTATATGAGATTGTTGTCATCAAAGCTCACCACAACTTTATTAGAACCGGATATAATCCGTATAAAATCAACCATGGTTACACGGATAGTATATTCACACGTTAGTGCAAGTACATTTTATAATATATTTCATTCGCCCATACCCCCATTGGCAAGCGAAAAACACGAAAGCAGAAAACACCATAGATGGCGCAATGACGCCACCAACTAGTTTCACCCCTTCGGTTGCAATGAAACAACCTGCGTGTCTTATCGCCAACGATCACACCCAGCTGTCTGGTGCCCACAGCCTGTTCATCAGAGGCGATCAAGCGCATCGACCCATCAAACAATATATCAACCAGAAAAATCGATATTCGAAGCGCAATTCCAATAGGTAATTTGTTTTGCATCGTTATGCAGAGTGTGTTGCTTGTTCTCGAACAATGACCACCTCGCAATCATCACTGATACCCATCTTCGATAATTGAGCTATTTTGATTGTTTTTCTGTTGGCTTAGCCAGATGGTTAATCACACAAGGTTAGGTTACCGCAAAATAAAGCGGCATATACTGTTTCCTTCCCCCAATGATTTCGATATGGAATGGCCTGGAGAAAATAGCTCAACAAAGCGCGTCAATAACTACCTTATCCAATCTTGTAAACCCCAATCCGGGACACTTAAACCACCAAGGTTTTATTCCAGCGGCAAAAGGAAAGCTAACATTCTGTTATGCAGACTCCGAAATAAATGCAGCGATTTGAATGGTGACGAATGTCAAAATAACTTAATAAGTAACCCTGAATGTATAGTTGTGGCTACCTAAACGAGAACGCTGATCATTACTTTTTTACTTGTCCCTTTTATCAAGAAGAAAGGGCCAACATTGAAGAAAAAAATAGTGCTGATTGGACTTTATCAAATACATGTTGCCGATCTACTTTGTGGGTCAGTCTCTCTTTCCAATGTAGGAAATTACCAATTGTTCGCAGCTGTCCAAAATATATTATAAACTCATTGCGATTTGGCGATGAACAGATGCATTACATTTAGTGAACATCACCAGCAATATATTAACTTAAATCGAGAACAACATGCACTAAACATGCACATATGATATAAAACTATCTTCCCTTACCCCATACCGATCATGAATATTCCATATTGTATTGGTGTGTTTTGTCAGATTTTTTGTTTTGTGTTCAACATTTATACATTTCAATTTTTCTTCTGTGCACTACCATCTTTTTCCTGGGAAGAGGAGCTCCACCTATATAAGTTGCTATAACTTATGCTCCAATCTCCATTCGTTCATCCTACATTAGTCTTATAAATAAATTTGTTTGAAATGTATATATGGGATGCTCAATAAAATATGAAACAACAACTGTTCTGGCCTTCATCGCAATTGTACATAACATAACGCGACGTAACGTACCGTAGCGCGACAAAACGTAACGAAACCTGGTGTGGCGTCGTGTAACGTGGCTTACATAGCATAGCACAGCAGACTGAAAAACTGGCCCACTTTTTCTTCAGCGCAAAACAATAATGAGACTTCATTGTCAGTACATTCCGGTAGGGGTGTTATCTTAGAAATTGCCAACAGTTGAATACCTTAAGGTACAAGTTAGAAAATTCCGACCGAACGGGTAGGGTGAAAATGGACTTGGATTTGGGTTTCACTCCAATTCATCGGAAATTCATGATATACATGTAGTTGGGACATCATGGAGAACCTATATAGCCACGTCCCTGAATACACCACATACTTTTCAGACAGTGGGGACCCAGAATTCTAATGGACGTCAGCGAGCTATTGAACAGTTTTGGCAGATGGAAGGATCCATATTTAAGTGTATTATTTCCTGCGGCACAAGGCATAACCTTGTTATATTGGCGAGAGTTAGTGGAAATCGGATTATGTCCGCTTCTGAGACACGGACACAAGGAGACAGCGTACAGACATTAGTGCGACGAAGAAAATATGCATCTTAGAACGACCAGAACAACATGCAAACGGAGCGCGATCGACAAATAATTCAGTGAATGTTCACAAACAGAATATTCATGGCACAATGCCGGAATAATCCGAGGGCACTGGGGCATTCACAGAGAAAGGACGCTGGGGGTTCATCGTTGACGAAGTGTGACAAGGTAATGTACGGGAACTATATCTGCGATAACAAGAGTTATATTGGCGAGAGTTAGAGGAAATCGGATTATGTCCACTTCCGAGCCACAGACAAAAGGAGACAACGTATAAGCCATTAGTCAGGTTGAGAAAATATGCACATCAGAACGAACAGAGCTACATTTATAAAAGCTGAGCTCGATCGCCACAGAATAATGGTGTAAATATGTAAGGTTCGGACCGTTAGAACGAATAGAGCGACATTTATAAATGCTTAGCAAGATAGGCACAGGATGTAACGAATTGTTCAAGCTGTTTTTTATTGGAAGGTTGGAAGCAGTGGAAACTTATCTTGGGCCACCCATCTGAATTCAGACTACCATAACTGTAGCAAACACACGACACAAATTGCATATTCCGTGGCCTCTGTGCTATACAATGGTGTAACTAGAATGCACTCAGAGAGATGCCAACGTGCGCAAAAATGTAATAAACAATAATTTAAAAAATAATTTCACTGTATTTTACTTAATTTATTTAATTTAATTTAATTTAATGTTAGCAAAAAAAGACAATTACCATTTCTCATTTCATCACAGATAAAAGACAAATTACTATATTAATCATTTATATTAATCCATGTTGCCGAAAGGATGAGACTTTAATATCGACTACATTTTTTTCAGCGGCATATTTTGATTTCCATTTTCCGATAGTCAAAGTTGACCAAAGGAGCAATTATAAGAAATAATTAATACCATTTGTGTAAATATTGATAGCAGCCAATATGCAACAGTAAATATCAATAATTAATCAATAACGATAATTTTATGTAATAATAAACTCTTCAAACGGTGTTTGTGTCAATAAATGCGTTTTGTTTTGTGTTACGTCATTCGTCGTATATGACCCGGAACTCGGCTGAAGGTTAGGCTATTCAGCTTATTGCGTCGAATTACGAAATCGCGTTTTGAATGTCTCTTTTCCCGCACGATAAAAAGAGGTCTTCGCATGAACCAAAAATGATAAAACTTCCCAATTATAAGTAAAAATACCCAAATGAAGGAGTCTATGTAGGTCCCGAAGGAGTCTATAGACTCTTTGATGTAGAGTTCTGGTGGAGAAAATGTAGGTCGATCTATTTTTGTCATAACTCTGACGTATTTTGACCTGGGAGAAAAAATTGAAATCGAGGCTCACTACGAGCATGCCAGTTTTAAATATAGAAACAGGGAATCCCGACAAATGGCGATATCGGCGACAAACAAATAATCGAAAACAACACATAAAATAAACAAAGCAAAAACGCGGCACAGTAAAAATGTCAGAACGCCACGAGGTTTTACGTCGTTTTTGGTGACGTCATGGAGTGAAACGGAGTACGGTGACACCAACGTACGAATCTGTCTGATCGCCATACTGTTGCGCGAGCGCACGTAAATATGCATGGTTCGGAGACACCGGTGGATCCGAGACTATATAGATGAGAATAAAATACACTGGGCCCTGATTGGTCAATAGGCTTTTCTGTGTTTATTTGTTTTACATAAAAATACAGAACACTTCATCCCTTTAATTTCCCATAGGTAAAGTAGCCATTGACAGAGGTTAACCCTTTGTTGTGAAGATTTTGTGGTGGTGGTGCATGATGTATGGTGGTGAAAAATGGGAGTATTTTTGTAATGTTCTGAATGCATCTGACTAGTTACGAAACACAAGATTTAAAGGCAAATCCCCTGCCTGAGGTAGATGATTTTCTTTTTCATAAAAAACGTTACTCCATATATCAACTTTTAAGATTTTAAGAACAGCCAGGACCTGAGGATACTATACTGAAAACATTATAAACTAAAACATTTGCACTGAAGCCTGCATGTGGAAAATATTTACACCATGCATTGTAACCTCATCAGGATAGGCGAGTCTCGATAAGTTGGACAACGGAAGAGATGCCAAGAAAAGTACTTGCTTATGTCATCCATGGCACAGGCCCCTGTGGAAAATTACTAAAATACCAATATAGACTATACCAGTGTAAAGGTTCCAATCATCGATTTTGGCTAAAACCACACCCAACTATCAAAACCCTACAATTATAGAAATCGATAATAGCAACCAAAATATCCCCCAGTGTGCCTTATTGGCAATAAAATTCCCTTTCATTTCAGGGGGGGGTCGGAAAAAAATTTCAGGCACGTATGGCATTTTTTCCCGTTCGATCATTTTTTGTACCCACCCACCCCCACCGCCAATTTTTTTTCCGTTTACGGCAGTTTTTTCCGACCATTTTTTGACACCCACCCCCCCTTTTAACACTAAAACAGAGATTTGCGGGGGGAAATTCACTGTAAACAGCTGTATATGAATTTCTGTGCATACTATTTATCATGGATGTTAACATGGACATGTAAATAGGAATGAGTCATTTTGAGGTCATTCGGCCAAAACAACATGGCTGCCAGCGGCCATCTTGGATTTCATAATTTGCAACAAAATACAACACGATAACTGCCTGCCGTCAGTTTACCGGTTAGAATTACAATATTTATCTCATTCAAAGTGGTTTTGAAGCCCAACTCATTGCCAAAACACTAAAAAACAAGCAGGAAATTTTTTTTTTAGTTGCGGAAAAAATTGCTTGTTGGTGGCTTTGACCACCCACCCACCCCGGCATACGTGCCGGAATTTTTTTGTTCACCCCCCCCTGTTTCATTTGACATAAAACTTGGCGAAATCGAACGAAGGGAAGTCGAGATATGATATCGGAAAGTACCGAATTCTACCGAACAAATCGGCTCGTCAGCCTGAGTGTCAGCCGAGCGCCCTTTGACCTCGTTATAAAAATCAATATTTTCGAGCAATAAATTGTCGCGAACGTGTATTTAAACGCATTTCATAACCTATAAATGCTCACATATATTCTACAAGTCATTCCGAAGCCACCAATAACTCTTTTATTTCACCCGGTGTGTTTGTGCTCGATATTTTTAACTTTATTCATCAAACGAATTCCAGAAATTAGACACGTCTGCGACTTGCAGTAAATTTTGAGATACTTGCTGATTGATTGACAATAATCGAGAGTAAAGTTCACAAATGTTGGCTTGAAAAAATAAATATGCATAGATATCCGATAGAGTATTGAAGAAACACTTGAATTATACATTTTCTCTGTTCCAAGAAATTTATCTGATTTAAAAACAGAAGTGAACTTGAAAGTATAGTTAAGTAATTGGAATTTGCTTTGATACAATATTAAAATTCTGGGAATTCCACGTGACCTTGACCCGTACATCTTCTTTTACTTTCGGTTTCAATATTTACTGTGCAGGGAATTGTCTTTTGATCAGTGATATTGTAAACTGGATGAGAGACTGTGATAGAGCTCTATAGTAATTGCTTTTTAGCAGCGCCACCTGTCCGCTGAGAGGGTCGGTCTGCTAGCAGGTATTGCTGGCTCTGTATAATTATGATAAAACTCAGGCCGTTTGCCTGATATACATTGATATTACTAACACATAATCTATTTAGTATTGACTATCATGCAAGGGTGTTATTGGAATATGGATAAAAATGTACTAACAAAGTTAAAGATGCCTGACTTTTTGGAGTTTTCTGTTCTTACGTTTGCCTTTGGTTGATTTAATGTCCTGATTTAGGAATTTCAATGCTGCATATATTCTTAATGTCAGATAAATGTCAATGATCTTTCTGTTTAAAGAACAGCAGCATTGAAACTGGAGTTCGTCTGCGCCATTCATGGCATATTTGTTAGTCGCAAACGTATTTTCCCTTGGTATAATACATTTGGAAATAGGTTCAGGAAAATACTTTCCAAGAAAACAAATTTTATGAATGCTCCTTCACTTGGGATGGTCAGCCCTCCATATATCCCCATTGGCTAGGGCTTTCCATATAGGAAATAATTTCTTCTTATCTCCATCGGCATCTCTTGACTGTTCAATATAGGTTCGTAGTAAATGCAGTTAGGATGCCCTTTAACTGCCTTTGCAATACAATATCCGGCAATATACAGCAGAATGTTGCTCAACGGTAGTGATGCCATAATGTCACTAATTCCGGTGACAATTTCCTGAGATGTTTCCGGAGGAACAGTGAAGTCTTCAACTTGTGATTTCGGTGCATTTCTTGGTTGCACCTGAGAACTGATGGCCAGGATGCTGTCTGAGTCATCGATGCAGTTTGCAGTTTTTGTTGGCTTTAGTGCAGCAGTGACGAAGCACTTTCTAAACACGTTGGCAAAATGGTCATGTTCTGGGTTGTCACGTAATCCTCCAGTAGATCTGATTACAGAGACCAGATTTTCCAAGCAATCCTGGTTGAGTCAACACATATTTAAGTCCCTTACTTGAAAGATCTTCCCATAACTCTAAGACACATGCGATCGACAATTTCCATCCGTTCAAAAAATATAGCTCGTTTTTACCACCAAGTGGCTTCATTTTCCAGATCCATTCTTGCAATCCTTTAGAAAATATATATGAACTGATCCAGTTGTTATATCAGCTTTATGGGGCTTCAACTTACAAACCATTTTTTCTTGAATTGAATGAATCAAATAACATATCAAACCTTTTTTAAGAAATCAGCTGTTGCTTTGGCTGTCGCTGGGAGGGCTCAAAGAGAAACGTATGTGAACATTGCCGCTGCAACTGTTTGGCTTAGCACTTATGTCGCCAGATAAACGCACATTTTCGAAAAAAATTGTCAGTACCATGTGTTTCCTCCCTACGTCTCCCGTGCGTGGGGGAATAAACAATATCTCTATCTTAGCGTCGTTTTCAGTCGCTATGTCATGACACATCAGTATAATAGCGACCGTGGCGCTTTTTGTTAATATGGGTCGTGTGGTCATATCCCATGTCATGCAGACAGTATATCACGGGCTAACACAAATCATTGTCTCTTTCATGTTTGGGCGATTGACGAAGGTTAATTGTCCAATGCTGTTACTATATATCTAACATTAAATCCAACATGCAGTCCCACACGGAACGGCCGAAAGATAACAACTAAAACTACAGTTTATTTAGCAATATGTTGTCCGATGTCAGTTAGAAACTGTCCTCACACAATTGTTGGTGGCAGTCATCCAATATATCTAAAAGCAATTCGTCAGTTGTCATGTGACAATGTCATGAGGACATCGCAAGTTCAAACTAATGGCAAAAAACATATGTAAATATCTCTCGAAGAGGAACGAATTGGTGTGAACAATGTTTCATGGCGGATCTGAATTAAACATGATCGAATTCACCCCGATGGACTCAATCCGCTAATACAATGCAAATTAGCCGACGGCGAAAACTCATTCGCTCCGTGTGTCAAGCTCAATAATATTAAAAGATTAATTTTAATTTCCTCTAATTTCAGACGGGAAGCGCAGTCTGTGTGAATTTCTGATCACCATAAGAACCGTCTTCTTGTATTTCCACTTACCACAGTTCAAATTCAGGGTAAATTTGAGGAACCAGGCTATCGTTTTACGAAGCCTCAAAATGCCACGTCCCCTTAATTCACTATTGGTATGATGCTTGTCTAGTAGATCTCAAGGGCAACTCCAATGTTAGCCTGTGACGCACACGATTATATAGCGAAATATACTTAATCGGGGTTCACGCAATTTAAAAGCACTTCTTCAAAGATCTCCGTTATTTCGTCAATAATCCGCGATAGCCTCAATCCTAACCTTGCGTGCCACGTATTATTTGGATTTAAGATCAAATGCTATCTAATCGTGTACCCCGATTAAATATATTTCGCTATCCAATCGTGTGCGTATTGGATGTTTGTTCAGAAGAGCCTAACTTGCGCTTTTAGCTCCATGACATCTCAGGTATCGTTCCGCTACGAACGCACCTTTTCTGTGGAAAAATATCCTCAGATATTTATAACGGTATCTATGAGACACTTATCTATTGTGACTATAGTGGTATCGCTTCTTTTTTTTCTTTCTAGGATTCGCACCGAAGACGATAACTTTAGTTTTCGACGTGTTTACTTTCAATTTCAATATGTTGCAGTTATTGGAAAGGACTCTAATTCTTGCTGAAGACATTCGTACATGTATCTGGAAGTAAAACGGTGTTATCACATGGATGAGTGCATATATAGCATTGTCGTCGGTAAAATGGCGGTTTTGATACCACATAATGCATATAAGCTTATGCCAATCAATCAATCAATCAATCAATCAAGTTTATTTGTACGTTACACCATCGATCAATATACGTCCATGGTTACACCATGTATGGTCAAATGTACATTAACATAGAATAACAAGACAAGAACATTGACAGGTAATATGGAACAAAATAAGTAGCAACAAATACATATATGGATGTATATAAATGGCAATGTAGTTATGTTAACTGATATTAAGTCAGCAGCTAGCATCAAACCAGGATGGTGTCAAGTTGATAGGACAATGTTCCTTTTTTGTTGTATATTCGATTAACCAGTTCGTCACTTGGTTGTCAAACACCTTTCTTTTTCAGTCCACAGTGGACGAAATAGGCCAGTGCCTGTAGAGTTGTTGGGTCTGTGCTTGTTAATATTTTATTGAATAGCCTCTCGTTGGGGTGGTTAGGCGATCGGGTGTTAGTTTCTCGTGAAATATGGCGCGCTCGTCTGACAGTGAGGTACAATGGAGGAGGAAGTGCTCCTCATTATCAATTTGGTTGCAGGTTTCACATATGTGGTCCGCTTCACCGAAATCGAAATAGCGTCCGCGCTCAATGCCCAGTGTGTGGCAACCAGTGATATTGTTTACAATATCACTGGTGGCAACTAATTCTGAATTTCGTGAGGGATTCTCGTTGTTTGGGGATGGAAATGATGTTAAGATATTCGTCCAAAGAAGTGACTGTTTTGAACGTTCTGTACGTTCTAAGCTTGTTCCGTGGGGGATCACGTCTGTCGCTATTTTTGGGGGGTTTGCTGCGAGTATTATCGTTAAATAGTTGTGTCTTTAATGAGTTATCAAAGAAGTCGTTGGTGTTGTGATTTGGTGACAGAGATGTGATTAACTGTTGACATTGTGACAACGACCTATTCCATGATTCAAGATTAGCTTCGGATAGAATTTTGTCAGTGATAAAAGCTTCTTTTACAAGTCGCTCTGGTGGTAACTGTGATATGTACTGTTCATACTGACATAATCTAGATACTGCATGTTTTGTCAATGGGGCAATACCCAGTTCAAGCCTGCACGCAATATTACTAGCTCTTTTCGGCATATTCAGGAGAAACTTAAAAAAATTTGTCTGTGTTTTTTCATAGTCAATGTTGTCGATTACTGTCATAATATTGAAGTCCAGGCCTCTAGCTTTAGCTCTGTCGAATGAGTTGTATATTTTATTAATAACATCTGGGAACCATAGCTCACAGTTGTATGTTAAAATAGGGATGACAAGGCTTTGAAGTAATTTGATATTGAGGTGCTGCGGCAATTGTTTTGTCGGTAGGGCTTTTGCTATGTGAAAAAATGACTTGAGGCTCTTCTTAATGAGGTCAGCGCGTGCAAGTTCAAAGGAACCCTTGTAGTTGATCCGTAGCCCCAGATAAGTGTACGATGGGACTGACTCTAATACTTGGTTGTCGTAAGTTATGCTTGTGTGTATCGGTGGTCACGCAGTAAATGTCATACATTTTTTTTTTTATATATTGAGATATAGTTGCCATTTCATGTTGTAATCACGGAGGGTATTCATTTTTCGTTGGAGCCCTTCTTGTGATGTTGATAGTAGTATTATGTCATCAGCAAACAGTAAGCATGGTACTTCACTAGTTTGGAGTGTTGGCTGGCCAACCAATACAATTCTCAATACGATATTGCGATGACCGATTTCACGCCGATGGATTCAATCCGCTAATACAATGCAAATTAGCCGATGACGAAAACTCATCTGCCGCGCGGGTCAGATTCAATAATACTCAAAGATTAATTTTAATTTCCTCTAATTCCAGACAGGAAGCGCAGCCTGTGTGAATTTCTGGTCTTAGTAATAACCTGCTTCCTGTTATTCTGCTGACCACAGTTTGACCTCTCATACTACTAATATGGACAACAATGATCAGTTCTGTGAATCCGTGGCTCCCCGACCCGTTCCTAATTACAGTCATTGGGATATATTACCATCTGATATCATACTCCAGCTGTGTCCCTGTTAACACAGCATCAAATGGTCAACTAAACACTTAGACAGTCTTGTATTCCAGTTTCTTTCCATGCCAAATGGTTTACGTAAACCAACCGTGCATGGTGGTTGATATAGTCATAAAATTCACCACTGCTAAGTTTTACTTGATGAACATATTGTTTTTCGTTGAATAAAATATTTTTTCATTGATATATTTAGGGCCCCCGGTGGCTCAGTTGGTAAGGTGCATGGCGCCATATAGCAAACTGAAACATAATGCAGTCTTATTTTTCAGTTTTTGTTCGTGTCAAACAGGTTTATGTCGAAGTTTAAACAGTAGATTTGCATGTAGATTTGATATTTCGGGTTTTATCGTCGAGTCAGCTGCTAAGCCATATCACGGCGGTGATAGTGTTATGGCTGGAGGAATGCCTACACAGAAAGACTGTGGGGGGGGGGGGTAATTTTACAATGAAATCACTTCATTGCACATATAAACCACCAACCCTCTCCGGAGAGCAACTGAAAAAAAACTTGCTATAATACTCGCTATATAGTAGCAAGTAGCTATACGTTCGTGAGTGTGTGAATCACAAATCCGCTCGTATTGGTATTAGAACCATGCATCTTCGCCATCACTGGACGGCTTATGTTGGTTGGCTTAACGCATACACAATTCACCACTCAAAAATATATATACTCATATATTATCTTATTTGATTTGATTATGTTGCTTTGAATTCAATATTTATGCAGTGTATATATAGTTTATGCCAAAACCTCAATGCGGAGTAAGTGTATGCGAAGCACATACTAAATATTCACAGTTAGAAACTACTTGGGGCGAGGTTCCAGCTGCATGCATCTGATTTGAAGCATGAGTTGTGTCGAAGTTGCGCTTCACGAATATACGAATACATGCCTGGATAAAGTGAAAATAAACATTCGCACGAACATGCAACTATTGACATTTTAGATGAGATGCTGAATATGGAAGATATGGCTTGTCTGCGCAGATTATGCTCTTTCATTCGACTGATAAACTCTAAGTTAGCCACATATTAATAATATGCAGTGTTGTCGTTGTAGTAGTTTTGTCCCAGGGCACGACGGCGATGATATGATGATGATGATATGATACTGATGATGATGTTATAATGGTGATTTATTACGATGATGGTGAAGATGATGATGGTGGTGGTGGTGATCGTGATGATTATGATGGTGCTGATGGTGGTGGTGATGGTGATGATTATGATGGTGCTGCTGCTGATGCTGATGATGAATTGTTATGATGATGGTGATGATGATGATGATGATGATGATTATGATATTGATAATAATGATGATGATGAAGAAGATATTGCTATACACGAGGAAGATGTTGATTATATTTGCATCAGGAAGTTCGTGTATATATTATGCATATGCTGTTACTCTCTCATTCTTGTGTATATATTTTCTCCTGGTTCCTATCAATATCTGTATTTGATCAGAGAATAAACAATAGTATTAAATTCCCTTTTCATCTATATACGTTAGATCTCTACTGATAATTTTATTGAAGTTTCGCTTCACTAGTATACGCGCATTATGCCTGTATGGAGCTATAATATCGGCGCCTCCGTTAACAGATCGATCCAGTCATCGATTTAAATGAATCATCATCAGTGCTAGCCTTCGATATCATAACACCACTTCACAATAACCTAACATCAAATTGATTTCAGATGGGAGTATAACTCGCACCATAAAATCTCGCTAAATCCCATGAGAAACGAGAACGTTCTAATTCATGGCGGATATCATATGATCGTTCGACCAAATCAATTCCGAAATATTTCCATTCAATCGGCTTCCTGGCAGGTTTATGACAGGGCTATCGTGGGAGAATTTTTTCACGCATGGTCGTTGTTATTTCATTCTTATAATGAAAGGATAAGAGCACATTAAACGCGGTTAAGCATTTGCTATCTGTGTCCCCAGAACTCCGCTGTGAAGTGACTCGATGTCTTCAAAGTGGGCTCATGCGATATAACATCAAAGTCTGTAATACAACTATCATCAATAACAGTTTGTTTAGGCCTCAGCTTATACCAGGTACCTTGGGGAAGGTGGAATAATCCCCGTAATTTGGCAAAAATATCAGAGAGCAGAGAATTGTCCGTACCTACCATATATGCAGGGATTGATCCACCCTAAAATGTCACAAGAAAACTAAGATGCATGCATCAAGTCGGCCATGAACTATTTAGCATAGAATAATTCAGTTCGGTTGCAGTTTCACAACGTTACAACTGACATACGATTACACAAGACGAACCTTGAATGTGGAACTATGTAAGAGTGAATATTAATGTTCTAAATCCCATGTTTCACCTTTAGTGGTAATGGGGTCGTACTTTATTAACACGCAAGTAGTGTAATTAAGTACGGGTAATTAGAAGTAACAAATCGTTTAGTTTCTATCGTATCGGCTAAAAGGGGTGAGCAGATTGCTGGTGATGAATGTTCTCGTTAGCTGCCAATATAATGTGCATATTTGCCCCGTTACGTTTATACACTGTAGCATTGGCGGGCCAGAGTGTTGACATGTTAATTGTTTGGTTCATTAATAACAGATCAGCAGGGATTTGTCGTGATAACGTATACGTGGAAATATGCTACCTAAACGGTTAAATTAACGGTTGATCTATTACACAACCGTGTATACTCGGTTTAAATAGGTATATTATATAGGGACGTGTGCTCAATTTTGGTGCGGACCGATGATCAAAAAAAAATCAGAGGTAAATGTCGGCGGGCGGGAGGGCCATTTTTTCAATAATTTTTAAAGAAATTGAGCAGTTGCAGCAGCAGCAAAAAAAAGGGTGTACAATTGGCAAATGATGAGGGGCGGCGTGACGTGTAACTAGGATTGAAATTAGATATGCAATTTGGAGATTATTGGATGAGGGATGTTATATTAATTATATTAAAGGGACGAGTGGGCTTAGTTGTCGAAAATATTCATATTTGTTCCAAACACCGTAAACAGAAAACTATTAAAACGCATACATTTTGGTTCAAATATACGATCACTATCGCGTAAACATCATGCTTACATAAAGACCTACTAAATTTTACCTAAACAAGAGTCTGATTGTGTTATAGAAGGCAGCACAATGCTACTGGCTAATCACCTACAAATGGTATAAACGCTCTTTATTATTTCCAAATAAGGAATTGAGCAACAAAGAACGCTCTTTATGTTTACCATCATAATATAAAGAAACACCAAGAAAGTAACTTTTTATGCTTTGTTTACATAATAATCGTCAAATTTACGACAATAACATACTGTTTATGAGATATTTCTCATTTGTATATTAACAAAGTATGTCTATATTTGAATATTATCTTCGTTTGTAGCAGTTTTTGACAGGTGGAAATATGTTCACAGGATACCCACCAAGGCCTTCCGTACCTCTAAGGTATACTGCAACTTTTTTTCTTTTCAATAGCAGAATACATAATGCTATTAAGAAGTGACACAAAACACAGAACATTTTTTTTAATTATAAGTATTGAGCAGTGAGAAATATTTGAGTCGAGGAAACCAGTAACGAAAGGCGATATTAACATGATTTCTGTCAGCGAATAATTGTTTACGTTCCAATGAATATTAAAATGTACTGAAAACAAACTGCTAATGGGTGCCAGACTTTCATAAACACAAATTATGTATTAATGGTGTAACGACATATTTCGTTCTTTATTGTCTAAAAAAATAGGGGATGGGGATGTTTGGATCTCTAGTTTAACGACATTTTTCGGTCTTTGTAGTTTAACGACATTTTTCGGTCTTTAATAGTTTAATGACATTTTTCGGTCTTTATAATATCTCAAGATATAGGCGGTATTTGGATCTCTAGTTTAACGACATTTTTCGGTCTTTGATAGAAAAATGGAAGAAGTACATCTTTGGAAAGATGTGGTGGCCCTAAAAAGGAAAGTTGTTTGGTGATCTTGAAATGTAGTTTTTCTGAACAGTCTTCCTTAATTAAAGTGATGTGAAACACTCCGGCAGACACCGAGCAGAGTGATCAAATAGAAATTAAGAATAATCTTTCTCAAAGTAGTTATTTGTTACGAATATTAATCTAAATGGATGATACACAACGTCATTCTTATATATTAGTTAAATGCAATGACTCTCGATGGCGAAATCATTTTTGTTTAATTATAGCCGATAGTTGCGCCCCGAATCGAGATGTAAATATTTACAATTCAGAGTAGTTCAGACGATGTTCTCTATGAAGTGGTGTGGTAGATTTTTTTTGGAAATTTTCAGTGATGTTAGTAGAATGATAACATTCCCCAGGTTGGCAAAGTGCCTGAGCACTAACTTATCAATTTCTCGCACCCGAAAAAGTCCATAACAAGTCCATAATATGTCTTTAAGCATATACATAAATCTCCGAAAACAAAAATTCTAAAGCATTAAACGATTTGCTATATTTCCAGGGCATATATTTCATCTGATTTTGGGAGAATCCATATATACTTTTTCACGAGAATCCAGGGTAATTTGCGAGAATATTTACGAGAATCTAGATTTGGATTCTCGCCGAAATATAAGCCCCGATTTCACTCTGAAGTGTGCCTAAATGGCATAAATTGTACCGTGGTTCCCATGTTCGCCAAAGTGGCATAAATTTATTTCAGGATAATACTAATTTTAGGCATTCATTTATATCACTGATATCAGGACAATAAATAGCCATTTCCATTGCATGGAACAGAAAAGAGCGTTATTGTTTATCGGTGTTGTTTTTGGAAGTGGTGGTAGTTCAATTTGATACATTTCGACCCCCAATAAGTATTTCCGAACAAATGAATTATTAACAAGCGTGACATGACATCATTGACGAAGATAATTAACACCGATCTACGAGAAGTACGTACCAGTAGTGGCAGTAGCCAAATACCTTAAGGTAATTGACAGTCTTTCGGCTGCTATTATCTGATTAATATTGATAATCGAATGTTGGTATCCTGCTTCTCTATTAGCCACCATGGAAAGAAGCAGAGCAAACATATCAGGTTTTAAAGTACACTGAGTTGCAGAACTTGGCAGAACTTCCAGAAGGCAAAAAACTAAACAGAGACAATGCAGGCAACAATAATGGCGATATCTGCTTGATTTAGCCACCCATAAACACTTTTATATATTGCATATCCTCGCGGTGACGTTTACATTGCATTCGCAAAATAAATTATATTTTTCCTCCAATAAAATTGCCATTTTAGTTATGTTTTGTATCGCAAACGATGAATCTTCTAATTTTCATGGTAGCTGCCATTTGTATTGGGTCACGTGATCACCTACCGAGATCAGGGGAGATAATCAAAAAGTTACGGATAACCAGTAGATCCGCCCAACGCGTAATAGTATTATTATTAGTACAAGAACAAAGGATCATTGAAATCTGCGATTATACAAATCAACTTCGCAGGTGCGGTGGATATTTGCAGAACTGATCTTACCATCGTGTTATCAACACAAAATTAACTATTATTGATCAAATAACATCGCCATCATAAATTAAATAAATGAAACAAAAATTTCTCTGCCTGGACTAATAAAAAAAATGGCGACGTCTTCATGGAATTCTATCATTTCTGCGCATGCGCAAGAAACTTCCAAATAAGGAGTTGCCATATAAGGAAACTGCAATCTCAATAATTACCAAGCAATTAAAGTCTTAAAATGAGCTAAAATTTTACATTTTCTTAATATTTTTTTTACATTTTTATCTCTCGCGACATAATTGTCACCAATAAAAACAAATTTGATTCATCGTGGAAGTTAGTCGGTGACTATAAATAATGTCACCATTCAACTGAATGTTGTTGAGCATATTTCAACCAATTTTGGAAGTTTAAATGAATATTTTCTTCACACACAAAGTAAAATTGACAAATTTCAGGATTTTAGCCTGCTTCGTTGGGACCACTCAAGGAACGTCTACCGACACTCGCTAGGCCAAATTATGCCATGACCATGCTATAAACTAGCTTGAAATTGGCAAAACAATGAATTTTTTTTGGTTGAACAAATTTACATGGGAATCTCCATAGAGAACGATTATTTTTCGATAAAAACGAAAATAATGCGAAATGAAAGTCGGCACTCGTCAGAATGGTTCAGAATAACATACGAGTCTTGTTATATGCGAAAATTTGACCTCATTCGATAAATTAGTCTCGTAATTAAGGAATCAATGGCGCTCGGACATGTGGAATTCCGTCGCAGACTGTACATGGCAGACGCAATTTTGAAATGTAAACACGCATCAAACACGCATCAAATTTACCTTTTGTGAGAATAACAAAAGCGCAACCTTGATCTAAGTAATACAATACACAACAACACATAGAATAAAACTGATATAAACACGGTATAAGTGAGAATAAGTCGCGTATTCAGACGTCGAATTTTACAACATTTCTTCGCTTCGACGCTATAAATATATCTGATCAAGATAACCGAGATGCAGCTATCTGATTTGAAACAAATACCAAGCAATAATCTTAACGTTTCATAATCGAACTGCGGACCTGATAATTATCGAAATATGTAGGCGAAATAATTTTTAATTAGTTAATCACATGATAGAGACATCAACACACTATTAAAGACGCAATACACCGCCATTTAATGTCGTTATTTAACTGGGTCGGTGTTTGTTGTTATCAATCATTTATTGCTTCGTTTTTAGTAAGACCATTGTATCTGTTTTGCGCATGCGCAAGTCACTTTCCATATTTGGAATTTCCATATATGGGATTTGTGTTAACCTCAATACCGATCAAGCTATAACAAATTACCACGCAAATATCTTAGCATAAAAATAAGATATATTGTAATTTATGCAACTACGACCCTGGTAACCCTGATAACTAATAAAACATACCGGCCAATTCATTTTAAGATCGTTATTTCACTTTGCTTTAGGCATAAATACACTCTAAAACGCACAGAAACGACCCATTGGCGTTAAATTAAATATACTCGGTATTTATTATATTACTTTTTTATTTCTCAGTATAGAGTTAGACCCTCGACACATGTCAATATATTTGGGCTGAATTCATCTGATGCGGTATTATTCCTCGAAATAAACAACAAAGCCCTCGTTACTTCGAAATGTAGTTTGGGCTAACATTTACACAAATCCTCCATGTGTTCTCAGTCGACACACAGGTTCTCAGTCGACACACATATCATCCCAGAAACCACTGTGAAATAAACAGCCAAGGATTGGCTGAAATGACTGTTATCCTGCTGTCTAATAATAGATTTGTCCAGTTCGCCTTGATCTACGGATTGTTCATTAGAGTATCCTTCAATCTCGAAATCTCACAAAAAATGCAAATTTATATACATTTGGCATTTGGTTCAATAATGACAAAATTTATTAACAAAGAAAAAACCCATAACATCAAATGCTAACCCCTTCATTAAAGGGACTCAAAGCCTTCGAATTGGGTTCAAGTGAAATAACATTAAAGTCTGTAAAACAACTGTCATTAACAAGCACATGTACATGAAATATAGATTGACTTTATTCTTATTTTCATTATTAATAACTCCCCGGTAATGAAATTTCGCATGTCAAAATCATTGTTACGTGAAATTACCGATACTAAAAGAAAACGATCAAAGAATGAATAATATTTTGAATATAATACTTAGAATAAAATAATTTAACTTACCACACAAGCCTTGAAATAGTGTGTCTGTCATTTGCAGAATGAGGTCCCCAGAGGGTGAATTTAGTGATGCTACCCACAGCGGGCTAGCATCACCAAGTTCACCCTCTGGGGTTCCCAGAGGGTGAATTTGGTGATGCTAGCCCGCTATATATGCTCATTCTGCAAATGACATACACACTATTTCAAGGCTTGTTACTACACGATTAGCGATGTTTGTTGACAAATCTCAATGGAGTTATGTTCACATAATAATGGTTTCAACACGCAAAGTTTCGCTATTGTAGCACTATTAACTGTGAATATAAGTTTATCTATTTCTCCATGCTCTTCTTGTGATGTTTGTACACAAGTTTAAAACGTGTGATTACGACAGCGTGGAACCGCCACGATCGTTTATTTTTTCAGAAATCTTAATCTGTTTAAACAGATTACTTAATCTGTATATACAGATTACTAATCTGTTTTAGGGAACATTCCGTTTTTGCGAAATTATGTTTTGAATCTACGGCAGCGTGGAACCCCCACGATCGTTTATTTTTTCAGAAATCTTAATCTGTGACCAGATTGGTAGCTGACTCAGGTGCTGGTATAAATATGATCGATGAATGTGACTTTAAGAACCTGTCGTCACAACCAACAATTAAGAAATCAGACATTAAGGTATTCCCGTATGGAATCTATGGGTCAACACACAACACACCATTACGCTTGGACAATTTATGGCTAAACTGAACTGTGGTGACCGAGAACTCTGATATTTTTTCACGTTGTCTCCGGGAAGTGCACGTGTTTCACTCCTATCATGTGACTCAGCAATCAAGCTCGGACTCGGACATTTGCTCAAAATATTAACTCTGTGTATCAACTGACATAGACAATAACATCAGTTGAGCATGAGGTTAACTATCTCATAAAATTCATTAAACTGTGTATGTCCATGAGGGGGATTTGAGGTTCTATCGAGCCCAATAGATGCCAGCTCCCCTGGTCGGACATAAACAGACAACTGACATAGACAATAACATGAGCATGAACAATTATTCACTGGAGTTGGAAAATTAAAGGACTACAAAGTGAAATTACAACAAGTATGCCAATTCAAATGTTTTACTTTTACCTTAACATAAATTTGAGTTATAAATTTTAGAATAGATGCAGATGCAGTTAGTATGTATGTGGATGGTCATGCAATTGGTCATTCACATCATGTATCACAATTACATCTGTGTTTTCATTTAAAGGCACGGGCGGCGTTCGTTGCAGAAACGTTCATATTTGTTCAAATCGCCATCAACCGAAGGAATATTAAAATATATATAGTTTTGTTCATGTGCCAAACATAATCAGGGGTAAATAGTATATTGTCGTCAAGACGTACGATGGTGTACGTAAACAAGAGCCTGTTCGTGTTACAGAAGTTGTGCTTCTGTTTACATAACACAGCGCAATTCTATTGGTTAATCACACACAAATGATATACACGCTCTTTATTATTTCCATATCGGGAAAACAGCAACAAATAACGCTCTTTAAGTTGACCATATCCGGATCTAAACAAAGGCCAGGAAACGTAACGTTTTTTGCTTTTGTTTACATAACAAAGGGACAAAATTGACAATAACATACTGTTTATGCCATATTTATGATTGGTATAAGAACAAAGTCTGTCTATATTTTACTATTCTTTCTGTTTATGGCAGTTTTTGACGGAGGTGAATATTTTAACAGCATACCCACCGCCAACGCCGCCCGTATCTTTAACTCTTATATATATACTAGTGCACACATGCATTAAATTGATATCTTAAGATGTTGGATATTGATTGAAATTGCACTCTGTAGATAATGGGAGATTGGAGAGGGTGTCATACGAGAAGAGAAGGAATGTATCCATCTCGGTCTTCTCCAGAATAAGTTCTCAAACTACTCGTCTCGTGCCTCCACCGTGTCCTCAAAAATGAGGAAAAATTTCTTCTCTGTTATCGGCAATGCACTACTCAAATGTGCAACACCCTTGACAATGTGTCATCTTCTGAAGACTGTAGTGTTGCCTAGAGCACTCTACGGATGTGATGTAACTTCTCTTGACAGCAGAACATCCATCGCCACCATGGAGCGGTCACTGAGAACGTGCGCCAAATTTGCACAGTCACTACCCAAGAGAGCAAGTACCAAGCTCACTCTTGGCTTAGTCGGACTTCTTCCAATTCAGAGGGAAATTCACATGCGGAAGTTATGTTTCCTCGGAAGTCTGATCCATCTTCCTCCAGAAAAAACAGATATCACTGAAACTGTTCATATTTAAGGCACATCTGTTTAGCCTCTTCCGTCGGCCAGTAAGCGGTTTTGTTTCGGAGATTTTCCCCATTCTTAATGAATATGGCCTTGAGTCCCATCTTGAAAACTTCATGCTGAACGGATCCTTTCCAGATCTAAAATCTTGGAAAACTATTGTTAAGAACGTTGTAATAATTAAATACGCCGAACACTGGAGGAATTCAGTTTCATTGGATGACAATTTATTGATCCTGGGAAAAGTTATTCAAGACCCACTATCTGGGTGGAAAATTTGGAAGATGCTCCAGTCTTATCCACGAGCATCCGCTAAACTGAAAAACCTTGCCATTCTGTTGAACAGAACAACATATTGCAACAACCTAAAGTGTCAACAATGTTTATATGTGTATGACAATGAAATTGACCATGCCTTATATTCCTGCACTTCCATGTTTATTCTTGCTTTGAGAAATCACTTATGGGACACAATAATCAACCACCATGGAATTTCCGTCAGTATATATCTCGACAGCCTCCCAAGATGTGATTTATATGCTCTGCTCCTTGGTTCCGATGATCCACGCATCACATGGCAGATTGACCACTGCCGCAAGCAAGTTATAGATACATCTGCTTCATTTCTCCTGGCAATGACTAGGTCGATAAGAGGATCTGCTAGAAGATGACCTACGAAACTTACTTCCGACCATACGGATGTGAGATACCAAAAACATAGCATTCTTTACTTATATTGTATCTTCCTTTAAGCTCAGAATGTCCCGAATTTGTATCACACTGTAAACAATGTAAAACTTGAAATCTTGCTTACGGTATATATTGAAGGCATATCAACATTGATTCAACTTGCGCCTCCTACAATTTTTTTTTTTTTTTTTTTGGTCTGTCACGCACGACATTTTATCACTTACCGAAGTATATAACTCACTTCGTCCTACCAATGCCAGTGGGTCGCATCCATCGTGAGTATTTCCTTTTACACTCTGACGCATAGGCAAGCATTCTGATCTTAAATACCTTAAATACTTTCAATATTAATGTTCTTCTCTAAGAAACCATATCACTATATATACTGTCTTCTGTACATATTAGTGTAATATATTCAATATCTCCATAGAAGGAGGCAATAAAGATATATCAATCTACTGACTAATGGATATACTAGTATGACAATGACTTTACTGCATGTTTGCCTCAAATGAAATAGGATATTTAAAGATTGAATTAATCAAGCAGTATTCAACACATATCAAATACCTAACATTACCAACCTGCAATTGCCATATTTTATTGAGAGTTTTAATTATATGTAACCTCAAGTAGACCAATGTATAAAAAAAATTGCATGCGTAATTTGATTGTCCATCAATTGGGAATTTGTGCCAATGTCTATTAATATGTTCATGTCCGACCAGTCTACAGAGCCTCAAATCCCCCTCACGGACATAAACAGTTTAATGAACTTTATGAGATAGTTAACCTCAACCACGATTATGATATTTATGGAAATTTACATTTTTTTTCCAGAAATAACGCTGTTGTATTTGGGAGATTGCGCCGAAATAGATTTACTGTGAAATAATGCAATTTACTCTAGGAATTTACGGAATTAACCCTTCAATTATATAAACGGATTTTACTGTAAATGTTACGGCTGACTACACCTGCATCATATATAGCTGCCGTCACTTTATGTCGAAAAGCTTTACGGGATTATTTACTGTAAAAATTTACGGAATTTACCCTTCAATTTTATAAACGGATTTGGCCGTAAATATTGCGGCTGACTCCACCGGTAGCACAGCTGATGTACTTTATACCGGAAAGTTTTACGAGATTTTTTCAAGGTGCATATGAAAGATAAGCCCGTGAGATATTTATTAATTTTCTGCTCTGTACGCATAATTGCTTAACATCTGTCTCTACGAGTAAAGTGAACAAAAGCGAGAATTTCTCAATGGGTACAAATCTGTGCATCTCATTTACCCATGCGTTTTTGTAATCATAATATACCAGGTGTTCTTCTGGTCGTCATTTCCGATGTTAGAGTTGCTGGAATGGAAGATCGAATACAATCATTGAGAGATGTTTTATGAGTATATGTGCTGCATCTCTACCAATTATATACAGTAATGACCTAAATAATCGACTCCTTAACCACATCAGAATTATGGGTAACTTTTCAGGATTTAGTCGGAAATATATGGCTTGTTGCCATTACCAGAAAGCTCTCATTGAGAGCTTTCATATGAATGGCAACATGACAACAAGCCATATTTCCGACTAAATCCTGAAAAGTTACCCATAATTCTGCTGTGGTTAAGGAGTCGATTATTTAGGGCATTACTGTATACCAAACTGACACGGCTGACTTGCATCTGCATATAATTGGAAGGAGGGATAATATATTACACGAACTATCGATTTATACTTTGTAGAAACTTGCCAAAAACAATCAGATGAAACCATAGCAATGTTCCAGTTGCTGTTTTAACAGAATGGCTACGTACCACAGTTTCGATGGCATAGTAGATATGACAATTTATTATGGTGACAATTGGTCGTCATATTTCTGTGCCATAGCTAGTCATGTTGCCCGCTGAGTTTCCACACAATGAGTCGACTCGACCAATTAACCCATTGCGTTTCACCAAGGTTGATCTCTACTCATTATACGTGTTGCTACATTGTATTCACTATATATACGATATATATAATTGCACGATCGATCATCCAGAATTGTGTTTGACAGTGGCAATCCCTCATTCACTCACATATATCATGCATTTAGTACGCTTTGTTGATAGGATCTCAATTCATATTTATCCACTTATTATATATTTCATGCGTTTTAAGACAGTTCCCCATGCAATTGCGTTTTTTTATGTTGCGACGTTTAGTTCTCCGCATAATTGCGCTAATAGTATCACGTGGGCCAATGAAGCTGTGTCGGAGCTGTTGGCGGAAATGCAGCTGAAAGAAAGTATCTAGCATAAACAAAGCGAACTCTACAATGACCAAAAACAAGAAAAAGACTGAGTATAACGAATTTTGGATGGCTCAGTGTGCGAATATGCATAGCGGGCGACATTACTGGCTATGACATATTAATTATGACAACCAAACTCCACCATAATAAATTGTCACACCTACTATGTCATCGTAACTGTGATACGTGTGTCCGCGGCCAATATCTGTTTTGCCACACCATGCATGACAAGAAAACCATAGTCATAAATGGTAATGCGCTCAAGATCATATATTATATACCCATGATTGTAATTATAGAATATAAAATATATTGGTTTCGCGAATGACCAACTCAGAATTCCGTTAAAATAACAATAACAACCAGCACCTAACCTAATTAACGAACCGGCGGCCGACTCGGCCGTCCACGACCACAACCATCAGTGGGCTGCAGAACGAAATATATCTATAAAAGTTGAAATATAAGACTTACAAATTATCTTTTAAATTTCTTTAATTGGTAATTGGCATAGCTTCTCACAAACCAAAAATCAACATTATTGACATAATAATGTAAAGGACAATAAACGAAATTGAAATTCCCAACTACACCTTTTACCGGACTCGGCCTCGTGGTCGAGAAGTTCGACTTTTAAACCGGAAAAACCAATTATCTATAAATAAAATGCACAGCGGACCACAGCTATCAATAATTTGGAAAACAGTATACACGCGGCGCGTGCTAACAATAGACTACTATGTTAGCATTAAACAATGTGCTCTTTCTTTTCCATGCAGTTCTATATATGACTTGAATATACGTGTTTCTGTGGCACAAGTATAGAGGATCTACAGCGAGTCCCCAGTTTAGAAAACGAGTCAAGTAAATAAAGGCTCGGTCCAGATCTATAATTTACTGGACGAGTTTTCGCAATTTCGCTATAAACTGGGAACGTGTTGGTGATTCTATTTATTATACTTGACCCAAAACCTCCATAACACTGTTTTAAACACAAAATTAAATCAATAATTGGAACGTGAATCTTAACAGCGGTTTATAATAAAACTTGGGATGACGTTTCGCGTAACTATATATATGCTTTGTTCGCCAGCGTAAATAAATATTCCTCGTCCGACGATTCCGAATCACGTTTGCACAAAAGTATTACATTTGGGTACACCTGACACTATTTCCTGTTATACAATTACTGTTTTATATACCCTTATTATAGAATTGGTATAATATATGCCTGATGACACTACTTTCGTGATCAGTTATACACATGCCCATATATACAAATACTCTTAGAAGAAACGTTGATCATTGACACATTCGCAATGCTATATAGCACAATTTTACTTTAGATAGCAGTATTCCAATTATGTGATAATTTCGTTCCATATTGTGGAAATCGATCGGCCAAATGGGTTTTCAGATATACCGATAACTTCCGGACATATAATCCCCCATTACAAACGCAATGGATAATTCAACTTCCGCTCATATATTGAATAAGCGATAAAGTCGGGACAAAACTATATCGACTGACATGCAGACTTGTATAATTATAGACAAACCGCAGTGGCGACTATAAAGCGTACGTTATTATTTTTGTCCTAATATGTTAAAGATAAAGAGCGTTTATGTACATGCACAGCTGAAAACTGCAAACAAATTTCTGTCAGTTCCTGCGTTATTTCAGATAATATAAAATCAATGTGCATACATTTCATGTAATCGGCGACATATTTTGGTCCAGGAATGCGGTAGAAACAAATAATTGCTTGACTAATTAATAAATATCATGCTTCGAGATTACGTGCCGCTTTTAAGTTTATAGCCCCTATATCCCTCAAAAAGCAATGCAATGTGATACCGGTACCTGTAATATCAATATTCTTTGAAGAAATCTGGATCCTAAACACAGTCGAGTAATGAAGAGTAGAATTATATACTGTAAATATATATAGCAGTGAGCCGACAATCGTGGGGTGTGGGATGATTTCGCTCCATATTGTGGAAATCACCGGGATTGGTTTCAGACTTAAAGATAATATCAAGAAATACAATACACCATTACACACGTACACATGCATGGCCTGTAACGCGCTCCGCTGTCCGCCCCCTTTGCGCTGCCCATATACGCCGCCACTATATACGCACCTGCTTCACGTTAATGGTAGTATAATATAGGACAAGGGTAACTGTAGAAATTCACCTTTTTACCATCGCTCGGCGATCGATCAAATTTAGCACATTCACACCAGTAATGCTAACGATATAGGCACGGATTTATCGGCGAAGAATTCATCTTTCAATCAATACCACAAACTCCCATCAGAACCTTTCATATACATAGCATTTGATAAATTTTTAACCACCGAATATTAAAATCAGGCGCTGCGTGATTCGTAAAGAAAAAAGGAAAAAAAAGTTGGAATTATCGACAGATTTCTCCTCTATAGAAATTGATTACTGACAACCTGTTGATTTGTATGAGTAAATAAATTATTAGCCGACAAGAAATCCCTGAGCACTAGATGTTCGGTTGATCGTTTGACCGATTTTTAATTATAGTAAGCCGTGCGGGGGTGAAGTTAGAGAAAGATATCGTCCATTGTATTTTGAGCCTGATCAATCCGAAAATTTACGGTCTTCGGAGACAATATTCAGTGGTTAAAAATTTATCAAATGTTATGTATATGAAAGGTTCTGATGGGAGTTTGTGGTATTGATTGAAAGATGAATTCTTCGCCGATAAATCCGTGCCTATATCGTTAGCATTACTGGTGTGAATGGGCTAAATTTGATCGATCGCCGAGCGATGGTAAAAGGTGAATTTCTACAGTTACCCTTGTCTATATTATACACCATTAACGTGAAGCAGGCGCGTATATAGAAGCGGCGTATATGGGAGGGCACAAAAGGGGGCGGACAGCGGAGCGCGTTACAAGCCCCTGTGACACGTATACGGAATCATTCAATTTCCGCCCAGATATTGAATTGGCGATAAAGTTCACAATCGGGACAGAAACACATCGACTGATTGACTTGGGTAGACACATATTCCAAATTTACGTGTTTTCAAAGATGGAATTTCCATCAAAAATGTAGTATAATGTGCTAAAAAAGGCCACATTTAATCTCACAGATCGTGGAGAAATTGGGACAACAATAATCTATCTATCTATTATATATTTTGGAAGATCTGTGTGTCTGTGTGTCTGTGTGTGTGTGTGTTCGCGATGAACTCGAAAACGTCCCACCCGATTTCGATGAAACTTGGTATGTGGGGGTATTTTCGGCCGGGGACGAACATAGGCCTATTAATTTGTCCGTGCGAGGTCAACTTTTCACGTGCCGAGGTCAAATCTGTTTTTACGCAGTTTTGCGCTAATATATTTCAGTTCGGTGCTTACAAATCGATTCGAAACAGCGCGAATAATAACATGCCAGTCATAATAATGACACTATGAGAATCTTTCGTGTTTCCTCTTTCCAACGATATATAATATGTATGTATCCGTTTTAGTTATCTGCCTCAATTATTAAGAAGAAGTGGTACGATCTTCTATCAGGGTAAAAACAATGCGTAACTTCTATGACGTCGTTAGAGGTCATAAAGTTAGATCACGTTAACTCTTCTCCGGCCGATGCATTTTACTGTTTCAGACGTCTTGGCGATATCTCGGGCACCGATGGTAATTTATCTTTACGTTGAAACTTGATAATTAATGAGCGTGTGTATATGAGGCGCGTTTATATACTTCAGTGGAAATCAAATCGGGTTAAACTGGCGGATTTTTACGGACGAAATTTGATGCATAGGGTATCTCGGTATCCGCTGGGCCGATTTCCACCATTTTTGGGGTGTTGGTCCACCTGACCTTGACCTTCAAAATGGTCAATTCAAGGTCAAATCGGGTAAAACCAGATGAATTTCGACGGGTACTTTTGTCGGGTACTTTTGTTCGGGCACTGTGTTTTGGACGGGTCAAATCGTGACCCCACTTGACCTTGGCCTTCAAAATAGACAATTCAAGGTCAAAGCCCGGACGAAGTCGGGTCACCTTCTAGTCTATACTATATATTTTGAGACTTCGTATATATATGTGTGTACTTCATAGAATCCAAAACGCGTGTACAGATTGAGATCAAATTTCGTATGTAAGTGTAAAATCCCACCGACACCGCCGTAATCGTGTTTTCGAGAAGCTCTGAGCACCCTTTATCCACTCCCAGTCATCGAAATCAGCTCAAACGGCACGGCCGGGGTTAATAACGTCATTATATATATATATGAAGTCAGAGTCTCCAAAGTTATACCGGAACAAACACGTGTTTACGTCGTCTTGGGGGTCCACGATGGGAGTCTGACTTCAATGCAATGTTATCGCTCGAAACACGTGTTTACTTCGTGTTGAGGTTCACGATGGGAGTCTGACAATTGTTATCGCTCGAAATAGTACATTAGGACGGGAACGGCTGGACAGATTGAGCTCAAACTTCCTATCTAAAGGTAAAATACCACGTACGATGTCGTCCACGCGTTTTCCAGAAGCTCCGAGCACCCGTACTCCACTCCCAGTCATAAAAATCAGCTCAAACGGCACGGCCGGGGTTAATAACGTCATTATATATATATACGAAGTCAACGTTATTAGCATCTGCATTGAGTGCATTTCCTAGAACGCAACACGTGTTTTACGTCGTCTTGAGGTTCACGATGGGAGTCATTTCAATGCAATGTTATCGCTCGAAACACGTGTTTACTTCGTGTTGAGGTTCACGATGGGAGTCTGACATTTCAATGCAATGTTATCGCTCGAAATATTATGCAGAAAGGCAGATCTCGGAAACGGGTGGAGCTATCGACCTGAAATTTGCTATGTGAATGTATCTTGCACCGGGTACAAATTTTATCGGGTCGCCGAGCCCATGCGACGCCCGTGCAGCGCATGCGCAGACGAGATCTCGGAAACGGGTGGAGCTATCTACTTGAAATTTGCTATGTGAATGTATCTTGGGCCGGGTACAAATTTGATCGGGTCGCCGAGCCCGTGCGACGCCAGCTTCGCGCATGCGCAGACCAGATCTCGGAAACGGGTGGAGCTACCGGGTACAATTTTTTCTTATTGAAACGCGTGGAGCTAAAAATTAAAAAAAAATATAAACAAATGTCACAATTAACTCATTGAAAAACAAAAAATGTCATGTTTCGGACAAGCCGCCGGTGGCGGGCTACCCTGTCATGTTTCGGACAAGCCGCCGGTGGCGGGCTACCCTGCTAGTACTATATATTTTGAGACTTCCGTATGTGTGTACTTCATAGAATCCAAAACGCGTGTAAAGATTGAGCTCAAACTTCCTATGTAAGTGTCAAATCACACCGACACGAACGTGGTCGCGGTTTAGAGAAGCCCAGAGCACCCGTTCTCCAATCTCAAATCACCGCAAATGCACGGCGGGGGTTAATCAAGTGATTATTTAATGAGCGTTTGTTTTTGACGCATCTCTATAAAGAGCGTCTTTTTCCCATTCAACGTTATTCGCATCTGCAGAGTTATACGGTAACATTGACTGCATTTCTAGAACGCAAACACATGCATGTTTACGTCGCGTTGGGGTTCACCACGGGGACTATTGACCAACACTCACAATTTCGTCTTTTGCATCAGATACCAACACCTCGACCGATCGGATATATGTGTGTATGTGGGTACTTCATAGAATCGAAAACGCGTGTAGGAACGGGCATCCCCACGGCAATGTCGGCTTATAAGACATATTTTACTACACATGACAGCCGATGGACAATTTGTCTCTTATATATGTACCAAAATTACGCCGCGTTGGTGACTGGGAAATTCCAGGGAATGCCGATTGAGCTCAAACTTGCTACCTACGGGAAGTGTCATATATATGAGTGTGTCCTTTATAGACTCGAACCGATTGAGCTCAAACTTGCTAAATATTGACTGGGAAATTACAGGGAATACCGATTGAGCTCAAAATTGCTACCTACGGGAAGTGTCATATATATGTGTGTGTCCTTTATAGACTCGAACCGATTGAGCTCAAACTTGCTAAATACGGGAAGTGTCATGGACGGGTTCATTGAAAAAAAAAAAATCGGGTAAAATTGAAAAACAAAATTAAAAAGGCACAATTAACTCCTTGAAAAACCTCCTCGGAACCTGTTGCAATTGCTTTTTCGAACAAAGCCATGGGACGAATGCCGCCAGTGGCGGGCTAACCTGCTAGTCTATTATATATTTTGAAAGATCTGTGTATGTGTTTGTTTGTGTGTGTGTGTGTGTGTGTGTTTGAAATCGATGGACTCGAAAACGACTAAGCCAATTTCGATGAAATTTGGTATTTGGATGTGTTTTCGGCCGGAGACGAACATAGGCATATTTATTTGTCCGTGCGAGGTCAACTTTTCACGTGCGGAGGTCAAATCTATTTTTACGCCGTTTTTGCGCTAATATATTTCAGTTCGGTGCTCACAAATCGATTCGATATAGCGCGAATAATAAATTGCCAGTCATATAATTTGCACGGTTAGAATCTGTGTGGCTTCATCTTTCCAACGTTATATAATATGTATGTATCCGTTTTAGTTATCTGCCTCAATTATTAGGTACAAGTGGTACGATGCTTTTATCAGGATAAAATCAATGCGTAATTTCTATGACGTCGTCAGAGGTCATAAAGTTAGATTACGTTAACTCTCACCCTGCCGATGCATTTGACTGTGTCGCGTTAACTCATCACCGGCCGAGGTATCCGCAAATGACATTGGGCTATATATCTCGAAAACGGGTGTAGCTATCGACTTGAAATTTGGTATGTGAATGTATCTTGCCCCGGATACGAATTTTATCGGGTCGCCGAGCACGTGCGACGCCAGCTTCGCGCATGCGCAGACGAGATCTCGAAAACGGGTTGAGATATTGACTTTAAATTTGGTATGTGAATGTATCTTGCCCCGGATACGAATTTTATCGTTCGCCGAGCACGTGCGACACCAGCTTCGCGCATGCGCAGACCAGATCTAGGAAACGGGTGGAGCAATCGACTTGAAATTTGGTTTTTTAATAGCCCGGACGAAGTCGGGTCACCTTCTAGTCTATACTATATATTTTGAGACTTCGTATATATGTGTGTATATGTGTGTGTGTGTACTTCATAGAATCCAAAACGCGTGTACAGATTGAGATCAAATTTCGTATGTAAGTGTAAAATCCCACCGACACCGCCGTAGATGTGTTTTCGAGAAGCTATGAGCACCCTTTATCCACTCCCAGTCATCGAAATCAGCTCAAACGGCACGGCCGGGGTTAATAACGTCATTATATATATATATGAAGTCAGAGTCTCCAAAGTTATACCGGAACAAACACGTGTTTACGTCGTCTTGGGGGTCCACGATGGGAGTCTGACTTCAATGCAATGTTATCGCTCGAAACACGTGTTTACTTCGTGTTGAGGTTCACGATGGGAGTCTGACAATTGTTATCGCTCGAAATAGTACATTAGGACGGGAACGGCTGGACAGATTGAGCTCAAACTTCCTATCTAAAGGTAAAATACCACGTACGATGTCGTCCACGCGTTTTCCAGAAGCTCCGAGCACCCGTACTCCACTCCCAGTCATAAAAATCAGCTCAAACGGCACGGTCGGGGTTAATAACGTCATTATATATATATATACGAAGTCAACGTTATTAGCATCTGCATTGAGTGCATTTCCTAGAACGCAACACGTGTTTTACGTCGTCTTGAGGTTCACGATGGGAGTCATTTCAATGCAATGTTATCGCTCGAAACACGTGTTTACTTCGTGTTGAGGTTCACGATGGGAGTCTGACATTTCAATGCAATGTTATCGCTCGAAATATTATGCAGAAAGGCAGATCTCGGAAACGGGTGGAGCTATCGACCTGAAATTTGCTATGTGAATGTATCTTGCACCGGATACAAATTTTATCGGGTCGCCGAGTCCATGCGACGCCCGTGCAGCGCATGCGCAGACGAGATCTCGGAAACGGGTGGAGCTATCGACTTGAAATTTGCTATGTGAATGTATCTTGCGCCGGGTACAAATTTTATCGGGTCGCCGAGTCCGTGCGACGCCAGCTTCGCGCATGCGCAGACCAGATCTCGGAAACGGGTGGAGCTACCGGGTACAAATTTTTCTTATTGAAACGCGTGGAGCTAAAAATTAAAAACAAATATTAAAAAAATGTCTTGTTTCGGACAAGCCGCCGGTGGCGGGCTAACCTGCTAGTACTATATATTTTGAGACTTCGTATATGTGTGTGTGTGTGTGTACTTCATAGAATCCAAAACGCGTGTACAGATTGAGATCAAATTTCGTATGTAAGTGTAAAATCACACCGACACCGCCGTAGTCGCGGTTTAGAGAAGCTCAGAGCACCCGTTCTCCAATCTCAAATCACCGCAAAGGCACGGCGGGGGTTAATCAAGTGATTATTTAATGAGCGTTTGTTTTTGACGCATCTCTATAAAGAGCGTCTGTTTCCCATTCAACGTTATTCGCATCTGCAGAGTTATACGGGAACGCAAACGTTATCGCTCGAAATGTATTCCCTGCGAGCACGGATGGCGCGCTCTGTTTTTACAGTATATACCTCTGGTATATACCGAAATCATCCCAGATAATCACGAATATAGCATCAGATTTCTCCCCAGATATATCGTTATAAAGCTACTGGAATCTGCCAATCTACGGGAATTTCCAGGGAATGCCGATTGAGCTCAAACTTGCTACCTACGGGAAGTGTCATATATATGAGTGTGTCCTTTATAGACTCTAACCGATTGAGCTCAAACTTGCTAAATAAGAAAATAGCCCCCAAGCCGTAAATATCAACAACAACGATATTACTAAATACACGTTTTCGGCAATGTGAGAGTTTTCGGGGAGCCGTGATGCCAACAACAACGACCCGAAGACAGATTTCCCGACGGGAAGCGTTTGTTTTAAATTCAATGCAATGTTATCGTAGAGAGATTTCGCGAAACAAAGAATGCGTTGTCTGTCGTTCCTAGGAAGGGGGGGGGGGGGATTTCTACGGGTAAATTTTTCCGCCAGAAACAAAAAAATTAAATAAAACAATTTACAATTTAATTAAAACAATTTAAAATTAAAAACAATTAACAATAAAAAAAACAATTCAGAAACAAAATATATTAAATTTAAAAAACATTAAATTCATATTCAAAAATAAAAAACAAAAATAAATAAAAACAAAATAATTACAAAAATGTCATGTTTCTGAAACAAAGCCATGGGACGAATGCCGCCAGTGGCGGGCTAACCTGCTAGTTTCCTATATATGGGACAGAATCGCCAAGGAAGAAATAAATCGTTTGAAGCTTCGAAATTAGGTGCCACTCTTTTAAGTTTATAGCCCCTACATCCCCTAACATAAATGAACCATGATAACTTGAATATAAATACTATTGTAATCGGGTGATAATTTCTTTCCATGATGTGGAAATCGGCTGGATTGGATTTCAGACTTTTACAGTGATAACTTTCGGAAAAATAATACTCAATTACACACGTATAGGGAATAATTCAATTTCCGCTCAGTTATTTAACTAGCGATAGAGTCCGCATTCTGGACATATAGACATATCGACTGATATATATAGACCTGGGTAAATCAGTGATATTATAATGTTGTAATGAATTCAGAAATTTAGTTCTTGTCTCCTCTGAAAGATGTTTGGTCGCTATCGGAAGAATAATCGTGCTCATGTGCACACAAAAGCAATTAGCAAGCAACGCGGTTCGATGATGATTGCTGATATCAAAATAAGCGTTTTAGAAAAGCACGAGTAAAGTATACCCGGAACAAAACTGGTAGAAATAAACATGCGTTGAAAGAGGCGAGTAAAGCCTACAAAAATAATACACCGAAAAATTCACGAAAATAATGAAGATTGCAATCGCGATTTATACGGTCAAGCACGGCGGCTACAGACGTTTGGAGAATACTGCGACAGCATATATACCATTGGAAATTATAGGGACGATAGCGGCTCACGTGTACCAATGGAAGAGTTTCCATAGAATATTTCAAACGTATTAATGAAACTACAGATAATACGACTGATAATATAGATACGCTATTAGATGAAATGTGTGAAGAATGCCCCGAGGAGGGACTATAGATGACCCAATCGGAGAAACAGAAATTCATATAGTCATCGAATCACTTAAAATGGCAAGGCAGCCGGGCCCGATGAAATCACTAACGAATATGCAAGCAAACACAGTATATACATGTAGTTTATAACGAGCTTTTAAATGCAATACTATAGACTCTGCAAAATATCGTTTATACAGACGATATATAAAAAAGAAAGGCGACAGGAGAAATACTCCTATCGAGGGATCACTTTATTGGGCTGTATGAATAAATTATTCTCATGTTTATTAAACAAAACACTAAATTACAATCAGACTGGGTTCAGAGCAGATCATTCAACGACTGATAATATGTTTATACTTGATTCGTTGATTGTGATCTATTTTTGAGAAATAAGAGGTTAGTTTGTTCCTTTGTCGATTTAAGTAAAGCGCTTGATTCGGTTTGGAGAAAAGGGTTGATGTTTAATTTTTTTGAAAAGTAATACTGGTGGGAAAACGTTTAAGATTATCCGAAGTATATATGATGGCATTAAATCGTGTGTTAAAAATGGACACTCCGCATCATGTATTTTCGTGCAACATATAGGTGTAAGGCAAGGAGTCTGATATCACCTCCCTATTCTCAATATTCTTAAACGACATGGAAGACTTTCTATCCGACTGTTTTATACAAGGCCTTGATGATATTTGTGATTCCTATATTTTAATTCTTTTTTTTTTACCAGTTCGGCTAATGCCTTAAATTGTTGTGCACTCTTTGTGCGGATGACACCGTTCTGGCGAAGAGAGCACAGATGGTTTGCAAAGGGCATTAATTTCATTCGCGGATTACACCGAATCATGGAGATTAACAGTTAATGTCGATAAAACAGAAATAATGATCTTCTGTATAACAAAAAGTATAAAACTGAGTACAAATAATTCACTCTCTCTCTCTCTCTCTCTCTCTCTCTCTCTCTCTCTCTCTCTCTCTCTCTCTCTCTCTCTCTCTCTGGAGAGTGTTTGGTGGTTTATGTGCCAACCGGTCCTGAAACAGTGATGTGGGGACACTACTTTCCAGTGGCGTTAGAAGCACGTGCCAAATTAATAGTAATGCCCCGACGCACTGTCTATCGGTAGCCCTTTTCATAATATGAACTCTCTCCACGCAACCAGAATAATCTTGAATCATATCCACGAATGAGATACAGGTTTATGGGAACAACATTCGGGGAAGATATGGTTTATGGGCCAGAGAGACATTCCTTATATGGGGACCTGATTTTCAGAGAGCAGGTTTGTGGGACTGGAAAACTATATATATGGGGACGTGATTATGAGAGTAGGGTTTATGGGCCAGAAGATAATCGTTTTATGGGACTGATCACTGATTGTGATAGGCCTAGTACACTCTGTACACTCTGTCTATATAATATATGCTGTCCGTCGTGTTAAGCGTGTTTAGCAGGTTTATCGGGCCATGTGAGGGCCAGTAGGTTCTGAGGCGCCGGAAGAATGGGGGCAGAGCGGGGGGCAGCTGACCCCCTGCCCTTGGTCAAGGGGCGAGCGGGACAGGACACGCCATTTTTCTGGTGACTGAAAATAGTTTTATGTGTTAAATCTTGTATTTTTGACTAGTTGTGTGATGGCCAAATCAAAAATCTAATTAAAAGACAAACTAATGGAAATCATCTTTCTCCGAGAAGTCTGAATAAACAAAAAACGAAATGGAATTCCTGACAATACTGAATAAATCAGCGCGACCGTTGTTTCAATTTTATTATATTATTTATCAAAATAATCGTTGACAATTTCTGCAAGCGACCTATATTCAGCATTTTCAGAAATTCCATAAGTTTTTCTTTTAATTAGACTTGTGATTTGACCATCACAGATGTCGACCAGATTTTGTGTTTAGCAATCTCTAGCTGAGCAAACGATGGATGGATTTTCATAATTATAGTATGTGTCGGAGAGCAGGTTTATGTGGCCCCTGGGTGAGAGTGTAGTTTTATGGGGACGCCATATCAGAGGTTTATCGGGCACACCGTGTGGGAGAGTAGGTATATGGGGGCCCAAAATATAGGTAAGGCAGTAGTTTTATGAGGACACCGTATCGGGGAGTAGGTTTATCGGGAACGCTGTGTCACATGGGCCCACATGCGATTAACATGACGTATATACCAGAGCGGGGGGGGGGGGGGGGGCAACCGACCCCCCTGCCCTTGGCCAAGGGGCGAGCGGGACAGGACATGCCATTTTTCTGGCGACTGAAAATAGTTTTATGTGTTAAATCTTGTATTTTTACAGCACAATCTGACTATTTGGGTTCAAAAACCAGCAATATCATTATATCACAAGGTTTAGTAATTTTGTGAAAATTTTATAACACAAATGGTCGCACAAATAGACGTCACAAAAAATATGACCGATTAAGATTTAATTATCTGGTTGACATATATTGTGTGATGGCCAAATCAAAAATCTAATTAAAAGAAAAACCAAAGGAAATCATCTTTCTCCAAGAAGTCTGAATAAACAAAAAACTATATGGAATTCCTGACAATACGGAATAAATCAGCGCGACCATTGTTTCAATTTTCAATTTATTATCTTATTTATCAAAATAATCGTTGACAATTTCTGCAAGCGACCTATATTCAGCATTGGCAGAAATTCCATAAGTTTTTCTTTTAATTAGACTTGTGATTTGGCCATCACAGATGTCGACCAGATTTTGGGGAGGGAATTTTGTGTTTAGCAATCTCCAGCTGAGCAAACGATGGATGGATCGATTTTCATAATTATAGTATGTGTCGGAGAGCAGGTGTATGTGGCCCCTGAGTGAGAGTGTAGTTTTATGGGGACGCCATATCAGAGGTTTATCGGGCACACCATGTGGGAGAGTAGGTATATGGGGACCCAAAATATAGGTGAGAGAGTAGTTTTATGAGGACACCGTATCGGGGAGTGGGTTTGTCGGTAACGCTGTGTCACAGGGGCCCACATGCGTGTAACATGACGTATATACCAGAGTGGGGGGCAGCTGCCCTTGGCCAAGGGGCGAGCGGGACAGGACATGCCATTTTTCTGGCGACTGAAAATAGTTTTATGTGTTAAATCTTGTATTTTTACAGCACAATATGACTATTTGGGTTCAAAAACCAGCAATATCATTATATCACAAGGTTTAGTAATTTTGTGAAAATTTTATCACAAAAATGGTCGCACAAATAGACTTCACTAAAAATATGACCGATTAAGATTTAATTATCTGGTTGACATATTGTGTGATGGCCAAATCAAAAATCTAATTAAAAGAAAAACCAATAGAAATCATCTTTCTCCGAGAAGTCTGAATAAACAAAAAACTAAATGGAATTCCTGACAATATGGAATAAATCAGCGAGACCGTTGTTTCAATTTTCAATTTATTATCTTATTTATCAAAATAATCGTTGACAATTTCTGCAAGCGACCTATATTCAGCATTGGCAGAAATTCCATAAGTTTTTCTTTTAATTAGACTTGTGATTTGGCCATCACAGATGTCGACCAGATTTTGTGTTTAGCAATCTCTAGCTGATCAAACGATGGATGGACTTTCATAATTATAGTATATGTGTCGGAGAGCAGGTTTATGTGGCCCCTGAGTGAGAGTGTAGTTTTATGGGGACGCCATATCAGAGGTTTATCGGACACACCGTGTGGGAGAGTAGGTATATGGGGACCCAAAATATAGGTGAGAGAGTAGTTTTATGAGGACACCGTATCGGGGGGTATAGGTTTATCGGGAACGCTGTGTCACAGGGGCCCACATGCGTGTAACATGACGTATATACCAGAGCGGGGGGGGGGGGGCAGCTGACCCTCTGCCCTTGGCCAAGGGGCGAGCGGGACAGGACATGCCATTTTTCTGGCGACTGAAAGTAGTTTTATGTGTTAAATCTTGTATTTTTACAGCACAATCTGACTATTTGGGTTCAAAAACCAGCAATATCATTATATCACAAGGTTTAGTAATTTTGTGAAAATTTTATCATAAAAATGGTCGCACAAATAGACGTCACTAAAAATATGACCGATTATGATTTAATTATCTGGTTGACATATTGTGTGATGGCCAAATCAAAAATCTATTTAAAAGACAAACTAATGGAAATCATCTTTCTCCGAGAAGTCTGAATAAACAAAAAACTAAATGGAATTCCCGACAATACGGAATAAATCAGCGCGACCGTTGTTTCAATTTTATTATCTTATTTATCAAAATAATCGTTGACAATTTCTGCAAGCGACCTATATTCAGCATTGTCAGAAATTCCATAAGTTTTTCTTTTAATTAGACTTGTGATTTGGCCATCACAGATGTCGACCAGATTTTGTGCTTAGCAATTTCTAGCTGAGCAAACGATGGATGGATTTTCATAATTATAGTATGTGTCGAAGAGCAGGTTTATGTGGACCCAAAATATAGGTGAGAGAGTAGTTTTATGAGGACACCGTATCCGGGAGTGGGTTTATCGGTAACGCTGTGTCACAGGGGCCCACATGCGTGTAACATGACGTATATACCAGAGTGGGGGGGGGGGCAGCTGACCCCCTGCCCTTGGCCAAGGGGTGAGCGGGACAGGACATGCCATTTTTCTGGCGACTGAAAATAGTTTTGTGTGTTAAATCTTGTATTTTTACAGCACAATCTGACTATTTGGGTTCAAAAACCAGCAATATCATTATATCACAAGGCTTAGTAATTTTGTGAAAAGTTTATCACAAAAATGGTCGCACAAATAGACGTCACTAAAAATATGACCGATTAACATTTAATTATCTGGTTGACATATTGTGATATGGCCAAATCAAAAATCTAATTAAAAGAAAAACTAATGGAAATCATCTTTCTCCGAGAAGTCTGAATAAACAAAAAACTAAATGGAATTCCTGACAATACTGAATAAATCAGCGCGACCGTTGTTTCAATTTCATTATCTTATTTATCAAAATAATCGTTGACAATTTCTGCAAGCGACCTATTTTCAGCATTGTCAGAAATTCCATAAGTTTTTCTTTTAATTAGACTTGTGATTTGGCCATCACAGATGTCGACCAGATTTTGTGTTTAGCAATCTCTAGCTGAGCAAACGATGGATGGATTTTCATAATTATAGTATGTGTCGGAGAGCAGGTTTATGTGGTCCCTGGGTGAGAGTGTAGTTTTATGGGGACGCCATATCAGAGGTTTATCGGACACACCGTGTGGGAGAGTAGATATATGGGGGCCCAAAATATAGGTGAGAGAGTAGTTTTATGAGGACACCGTATCGGGGAGTAGGTTTATCGGGAACGCTGTGTCACAGGGGCCCACATGCGTGTAACATGACGTATATACCAGAGCGGGGGGGGGCAACTGACCCCGTGCCCTTGGCCAAGGGGCGAGCGGGACAGGACATGCCATTTTTCTGGCGAATGAAAATAGTTTTATGTGTTATATCTTGTATTTTTACAGCACAATCTGACTATTTGGGTTCAAAAACCAGCAATATCATTATATCACAAGGTTTAGTAATTTTGTGAAAATTTTATCACAAAAATGGTCGCACAAATAGACGTCACTAAAAATATGACCGATTAACATTTAATTATCTGGTTGACATATTGTGTGATGGCCAAATCAAAAATCTAATTAAAAGAAAAACTAATGGAAATCATCTTTCTCCGAGAAGTCTGAATAAACAAAAAACTAAATGGAATTCCTGACAATACTGAATAAATCAGCGCGACCGTTGTTTCAATTTTATTATCTTATTTATCAAAATAATCGTTGACAATTTCTGCAAGCGACCTATATTCAGCATTGTCAGAAATTCCATAAGTTTTTCTTTTAATTAGACTTGTGATTTGGCCATCACAGATGTCGACCAGATTTTGTGTTTAGCAATCTCTAGCTGAGCAAACGATGGATGGATTTTCATAATTATAGTATGTGTCGGAGAGCAGGTTTATGTGGCCCCTGGGTGCGAGTCTAGTTTTATGGGGACGCCATATCAGAGGTTTATCGGGCACACCGTGTGGGAGAGTAGGTATATGGGGGCCCAAAATATAGGTGAGAGAGTAGTTTTATGAGGACACCGTATCGGGGAGTAGGTTTATCGGGAACGCTGTGTCACAGGGGCCCGCATGCGTGTAACATGACGTATATACCAGAGCGGGGGAGGGGGGCAGCTGACCCCGTGCCCTTGGCCAAGGGGCGAGCGGGACAGGACATGCCATTTTTCTGGCGACTGAAAATAGTTTTATGTGTTATATCTTGTATTTTTACAGCACAATCTGACTATTTGGGTTCAAAAACCAGCAATATCATTATATCACAAGGTTTAGTAATTTTGTGAAAATTTTATCACAAAAATGGTCGCACAAATAGACGTCACTAAAAATATGACCGATTAACATTTAATTATCTGGTTGACATATTGTGTGATGGCCAAATCAAAAATCTAATTAAAAGAAAAACTAATGGAAATCATCTTTCTCCCATAAGTCTGAATAAACAAAAAACTAAATGGAATTCCTGACAATACTGAATAAATCAGCGCGACCGTTGTTTCAATTTTATTATCTTATTTATCAAAATAATCGTTGACAATTTCTGCAAGCGACCTATTTTCAGCATTGTCAGAAATTCCATAAGTTTTTCTTTTAATTAGACTTGTGATTTGGCCATCACAGATGTCGACCAGATTTTGTGTTTAGCAATGTCTAGCTGAGCAAACGATGGATGGATTTTCATAATTATAGTATGTGTCGGAGAGCAGGTTTATGTGGCCCCTGGGTGAGAGTGTAGTTTTATGGGGACGCCATATCAGAGGTTTATCGGGCACACCGTGTGGGAGAGTAGGTATATGGGGGCCCAAAATATAGGTGAGAGAGTAGTTTTATGAGGACACCGTATCGGGAAGTAGGTTTATCGGGAACGCTGTGTCACAGGGGGCCACATGCGTGTAACATGACGTATATACCAGAGCGGGGGGGGGGGGGGCAGCTGACCCCCTGCCTTTGGCCATGGGGCGAGCGGGACAGGACATGCCATTTTTCTGGCGAATGAAAATAGTTTTATGTGTTAAATCTTGTATTTTTACAGCACAATCTGACTATTTGGGTTCAAAAACCAGCAATATCATTATATCACAAGGTTTAGTAATTTTGTGAAAATTTTATCACAAAAATGGTCGCACAAATAGACGTCACTAAAAATATGACCGATTAAAATTTAATTATCTGGTTGACATATTGTGTGATGGCCAAATCAAAAATATAATTAAAAGACAAACAAATGGAAATAATCTTTCTCCGTGAAGTCTGAATAAACAAAAAACTAAATGGAATTCCTGACAATACTGAATAAATCAGCGCGACCGTTGTTTCAATTTTATTATCTTATTTATCAAAATAATCGTTGACAATTTCTGCAAGCAACCTATTTTCAGCATTGTCAGAAATTCCATAAGTTTTTCTTTTAATTAGACTTGTGATTTGGCCATCACAGATGTCGACCAGATTTTGTGTTTAGCAATCTCTAGCTGAGCAAACGATGGATGGATTTTCATAATTATAGTATGTGTCGGAGAGCAGGTTTATGTGGCCCCTGAGTGAGAGTGTAGTTTTATGGGGACGCCATATCAGAGGTTTATCGGGCACACCGTGTGGGGGAGTAGGTATATGGGGGCCCAAAATATAGGTGAGAGAGTAGTTTTATGAGGACACCGTATCGGGAAGTAGGTTTATCGGGAACGCTGTGTCACAGGGGGCCACATGCGTGTAACATGACGTATATACCAGGGGGGGCAGCTGACCCCCTGCCCTTGGCCAAGGGGCGAGCGGGACAGGACATGCCATTTTTCTGGCGATTGAAAATAGTTTTATGTATTAAATCTTGTATTTTTACAGCACAATCTGACTATTTGGGTTCAAAAACCAGCAATATCATTATATCACAAGGTTTAGTAATTTTGTGAAAATTTTATCACAAAAATGGTCGCACAAATAGACGTCACTAAAAATATGACCGATTAAGATTTAATTATCTGGTTGACATATTGTGTGATGGCCAAATCAAAAATCTAATTAAAAGAAAAACTAATGGAAATCATCTTTCTCCGAGAAGTCTGAATAAACAAAAAACTAAATGGAATTCCTGACAATACTGAATAAATCAGCGCGACCGTTGTTTCAATTTTCAATTTATTATCTTATTTATCAAAATAATCGTTGACAATTTCTGCAAGCGACCTATATTCAGCATTTTCAGAAATTCCATAAGTTTTTCTTTTAATTAGACTTGTGATTTGACCATCACAGATGTCGACCAGATTTTGTGTTTAGCAATCTCTATAGCTGAGCAAACGATGGATGGATTTTCATAATTATAGTATGTGTCGGAGAGCAGGTTTATGTGGCCCCTGTGTGAGAGTGTAGTTTTATGGGGACGCCATATCAGAGGTTTATCGGGCACACCGTGTGGGAGAGTAGGTATATGGGGGCACAAAATATAGGTGAGAGAGTAGTTTTATGAGGACACCGTATCGGGGAGTAGGTTTATCGGGAACGCTGTGTCACAGGGGCCCACATGCGTGTAACATGACGTATATACCAGAGCGGGGGGGGGGCAGCTGACCCCCTGCCCTTGGCCAAGGGGCGAGCGGGACAGGACATGCCATTTTTCTGGCGACTGAAAATAGTTTTATGTGTTAAATCTTGTATTTTTACAGCACAATCTGACTATTTGGGTTCAAAAACCAGCAATATCATTATATCACAAGGTTTAGTAATTTTGTGAAAATTTTATCACAAAAATGGTCGCACAAATAGACGTCACTAAAAATATGACCGATTAACATTTAATTATCTGGTTGACATATTGTGTGATGGCCAAATCAAAAATCTAATTAAAAGACAAACTAATGGAAATCATCTTTCTCCGAGAAGTCTGAATAAACAAAAAACTAAATGGAATTCCTGACAATACTGAATAAATCAGCGCTGGGATAAGGCCTTAAATAAATAACCCATTCCTATCCCATTTCGGATATCGGTCATACGACCTCCCTATGTTATCTGGGATGACCGTCCGATCTCCGTATGGTCCATGGGAAGACCTTGTGATGCCTGATGACGACATCCATCTGGTCCCTGGGATTGTCATACGACCTCTATATGGTCACTGTGACGACGTTACGACCTCAATGTGGTCACGTGGTCGAAGGTACGACCTTCAGATGGCCCATGGGACGACCCTCCGACACCCCAATGATCCCTGGGGCGATCATAGTACATCCCTGTATGGTACATCATGCATGGGATGATCATACAACCTCCCATTTTGCCTGTCATTTTAGTAAAATATTATGACATTTTCTTGTGATACGGACATATCAGTCATATTTTGTTATATATAGCACTATTAAATGATCTGCACGACTCAATTTTACTTTTTGTTGAAAAATATTGAAAAAAGTCTCTTTTTATTTATTTATTTTTGTTTTATAAATATTTCAGTAAATTTTTGGCAAATTTCGAGATTTTTAAAATTATGAATGACAAATGTCGGATTATCAAATCATTATATTGTTTAAAATCAATTTTGAAGAAGCATATGTGTTGAATGGGTACACTATTGAAAATTTAAAAAATTGGATTAAATTATTAAAAAATAGGGGGTAGGGGTAGCTTTTTCATAGTAAGTCGAAAATACGGAATGAATCACATTCTAGTTTTTCGAACATGTGGAATATACCCTTGCTAAGTTTTTAAAACCTTAATATCCGCATGTTTCACTGAAATCCGGAACTTATATCATTTTATATTAGACAACATTTTGGAAAAAGTACCCAAACAATCACTCTTTTTATCACACTTTTCACTATAACTCAATTTATTTTCAATATTTTCAAAAAATGACAATTGTGTCCATTGACGGTATATATGAGGCATGTTATCAACTATAAATGGTTCTTCTGAAGTTTTTAAGATTCGCGTAGGGGCTTAATGATTCAGAACAGCTACATGTAATGTTTTCAACTGGGGTAGGGTTAATCATCCTCATTTTTCGAAACTTTTGGACACATTTCTGAAGTGGAAATTTACACCACCCTGACGGCTATATAATTACCTATAATTTGGTATAACAAACATTTGTTCGGAGGGGGGTGCAACGAAAGCGAAAACTAGGCGTCTTTTTGGAATTGGCCCACGGACTAGGATGGATGCGATTAAAGTCCATAAATGCCAAGCATTTAATGACGGTCCCATTAATGTCTTTGGATTTCTATACAACCCTTCCACATTTCCCAACTTTCCACAACAACTAGATCATTTCAAATACCATGTGCCATGTACATGATACTGTTATGTCCATTAATTGGTGCCAGCAATGGCTTGAAAGAAATGGGTAACATTCCCCCACTCTGGGGCTAGCTCTCCAGGATTGTCCATAAATCTTTGTATCTTTAATATATATTAGTTGTTAACCAAATCTGACTGGGTATTTTATGGTGCACTCCGTTTACTACATATAATAAGCTGATACAGTTAGATGGCATGGTACAGGGCCCTATTAGCATGTGTCTTCTTGGTAAACTAACAGCCTGGGATCATTAAATGCTTGACTTTCTTCTGTTTTATGTTCCAAATACTAATAAAACGGCTAGCTGCTATGTGTGTAATGAAAAAGATTAAATTGTGTGGACCCTGATATTGGTACGACCAAAACCGTCCAGCTACTACACCACTGCCCTTACATATATACGCCCATGTCAGAGCGGCTTAACATCAGACCCAGAATTTGTATTTAAGTGGCAAACTTGGCCCATGTGCAAACTCTGAATAATATATGGAGTTCACCAAACCCGGATAATAGAGAATGTCCGTAGTTTCTACAATAATGAGTCCAGATGCTAATAAATCTAATCTTACTATCCACGGGCCACATTGGCGGGAGCCAATGTTTTCGCTCAAGCAAGGACTTGTATAGCAAAAATTAAAAAACCTTGGCTCAAGGAAACGAAAGCATTTATTGCCAACACAACCTTATACATTTCCTGATATCCTGCTGTGATGTCAGACCAGACCAGTTAGAAATCCCATGTCTGTTATGTAATGCCTTTGATACAATCAATCAATCAATTTTATTGTACTTTTACATCATACAAAGATTGACACACATGTCCATCACGGCGATGAGCGGTAGATAGATAGATAACATTTATTGCAAGAAATATATATTACAGACATGTTGCAAAGTAGTATATAAAAACACATATATAAGAATATTCATTGTATCAACACATATTTTGAACACAGATAATTAAAATTACGTACGAATGTTTCCCTTCCAGCTTCCCTTTTTCATTTGTTGTGAACAACATTTTCCCGTATTATGAAGAATCCATATAATATTATGTTATTGCAAATCATATCGCACACTGTGGGATTGTTATTTTTCATAATACTAATAAATGTTTCCTTGTTTGATAGTTTGATGAACCCCGGATTTACAGTTTCTAATTTTTCAAATAGCTTTGTTCGTGCTATATCATATAATTTTGTTGTTGTATGCTTTATTTTTGTCACTAAATTAATGTGATACAAAATATTGAATATATGTACACTATATACACATATATATATATCCCACATTCCATAATAAAATCTCCCCGGACTAACCAAAAGCTATCTTGATCCTATCATGTAAAGCGAAAACCCTGTGGTCTGCAAAATCGGTTTATGTGGTGAAATATAGATGCGGTGAGTGTGTACAAAATTACCTATGGGCTAACCTGTCATAAAACAAAAACAAGCCTAAATTGTGTGGGTACCACCTGTGCGCCAGAAATGACCCCTCGTCGAGCAAACTTCCCGACCTTGGTCGAGTTTCGCTAATTTTTCATAAACAGTTGAACTCATGCTCCGGAAAATGTGTGTTTTTCTGATTTAACGCAGGTAAGTATAATATTTAAATGTTGAAACATGTAGAGATATGATCTAAATATAATTTTGTGAAGCAGGTGACCAAAATTTATGTCGCATTTATACAGAAATACGTAACTACTCTGCAACTTTGGGTCTAGTTTTCTCGCCGATGAATGAGAAAAGGAACCAATTTTATTATAGTCAAAATTCACAACGTAACAATGAACAAATGTGGTCGATACAATAAAGGATATCTCCTCCAAATGATATATAAAACTCAGTTTGCCCAGTGATCGATGTCGCGCGAAAACAGCGTTATCCGATTTAAAAAGTTCAAACTTCGTGAAATGGTCACATCAGATCTGGAGGTTTGTTTCAAATTAAGCAGAAATGATTATTCTATCCGTATCACCAAACGTAACTATGATGGCAAAGCCGTGGTATTAGTTACATCGACTAAAACGACCGACATATGAGCGTGATAATTAGTTTACGCTAAGGGTTTGATTGATTGATTGATTGATTTATTGCATAAGTCACATAACTGTGAAACAAGCAAAACATATATATATATACACTATGTACACAACTTTGAATTTCACATTAATCATTGTTCATTTCATATACACAGCAGTAATTAAATTAGATTACACAATAATAGGCGATAAACTTAACAAGTATGATAACTACATGTGTTCACCCATAACAATAAATGATTTCGATTATATAGTATAAGACACCTTCTTAAAGGCACACCTTAGGAATATGCATAGTCTTTTTATGAGGCTTATATTTTGAAGAGATAGGAGACCATGGAATTTCTCTCTCGTAGGGTTCTTCCAAAAGTACTCAGGGATATATTGTTTTCTGATTTCATCCAAATGACTGCATATAATAACTAAATGGTATTCGTCTCCTAAATATTTTCCACATATGGTGCATATCCTATTGTCATTATCATTCTGAGATTTCTTCCATCTTGAGCACTCTATAGGCAGTTTATGATTTGCAGTTCTGAGCTTCAAGAGGTATATCGATAGATTAGACGGCAAAATCTTCAAGTAATTTGGGTAACCGTAGTCAGTTTTAATAAAACTATAAAATTGGGCCCTCGATGAAGCAGATGTGTTTATGTCAACGAGTAGTGCGTCCCAATGACGTTGTTTGAGAACAGTTTTTGCATTTCTCAGTTCAATAGCGGTCAGGCCCGTCTGTGTGATCCACTTTGATTGCAATTTCAAATCATAAAGAGCATTTTTGACAAAACATAACCATTTGGAGTTATTTTTGTCTGCTGTCTGTGAGTTCATCTCATGAGTCTGATAAATTAAGGTATAAATATTCTTAGCTAGCTCAGAGCCGTTACTCGATACGAGCTTTGACCAATATGTCAGAGCTCGGCATGTTATTTCTATAGAGACGGGGTGTCGTGCGAATTCTGCATAAACTATGTAATTGGGGGTACTCATTTTGATGGACGCAACCATCTTACAAAATTTTAGATGTAGTGTCTCTACACTTTGAATACGTTCAAAACACCATATCTCACTCCCATACAGTAAAATAGGTAAAATCATCTTATCGAATAAATCAAGCATAATATCAATGGGTAAGTTTAGTTTTCGGACCTTATTAAGCAGTCCGTACATGGCTCTCGTTGCAGAGTTAACTGTTTTCTTTATGTTCTGGCAGAAGCGACCATTATAAAATAATTTAACCCCTAAATAAGTGAATTCTTTAACTATATCTGACTATATGTGCAATCAGTATAGGCATATAGTCCGAGGGGAAATCGGATTAACAATTTACCTGACAATATTATGTGAAATTTCAATTTGATATATTTATGTTCTCTGTTAATTGTTGTATTTATACCGCTCTGTCACAATCATGGGCCGGGGGGGCTGGAGGCTGCAGCCCCCCCCCCCCCAAATCGGGTAGAAAGTTCAACATTCGGGCAAACTGGAGATTTTTTATGGTCCTATTCCAGCCTATTCGGGCAATTTTCTGGCAAATTGAATGATATTTCAGGGAAAATTGTTGCACATTACAATAGTTTCCACATTTCTGCCCGAATTATTCTTATTTGAGGCTAATTTGGACACTTTTGTTATATTTGTGTGTGTATATATTGTATATTCGCTAGTTTGGCTATGTAACTTGCAAGCTGAGTCGTTTACCCGTGATTTGTTTTGGGTCGAACAAGTCGCGAATGAGTACCGATCACGGCCCCAAATTTAACGTTTTCATTGGAGCCATATATTGGTGTGGGTGTGGTCGTGAAGGTGTATCGAGGCATATGTAAAATAATTAGTTGTTTGTAACCTGTTATTATTATATTTTTTTCTCCTCCAGATATTGAAGATTTTACAAAGAATATAACATTGTTATGCACAACACAATGAATAGATATCATAATTAAATTTTATAGAAACAACACAAATAAATATGATAAGCAAGACGTATTTACATTTCTACAATGGTGGATATACTGACGATGATGATGATGATTGGGATGATGTTGAGAACGACGACGTTGATCGATGATGACGATGTTAATGTTGAACGTGAGGAAGAAGATGACTATATTGATGATGATGATAATGATAATGATGACGATGATGATGACGTACATGATGATGAAAATGATGTTGAAGATGAGGAAATTAGATTATGACGATGACGTCAATGATGACGGTGGCGATGACGACGATGAAGATTATGATGATGACATGGACGACGGCGATGATGATTACGATGATTATGTCGATGGTGGTGACGACGATGATGATGATAATGATGATGATGACGATGATGATGATGGGCTGACTGATTTGTATTATTCAATGATGGACTAGGAAATATTTCCCTGCAAGAGTGCATTGTATCACATCCATAATTTGGCAGTAATCGTTACCATGAAGTCCAGAAAGACGTATACATCATCAACTGCTGTACACATATCACCAGTAATGTGAGTCAAATGAAGCAAGATCATTTCGTCCAATGAAAGATCATCAATCTTGATAAAACATTCTACGCCATAACGATCAATAATATCAAAAAAACATATTATTCCGTAGTGATGTCAGGGAACTGCATTCAATGAGAACGTGCTGTACTTTATCAAGGTACATTTTATAGCAGTTAGGACACTGGATAAGTGCTTCGTTTAAGTACGTTGTTGCATCGATCACAAGAGCTGTGGTTAGATAGGAATGTTTATTATGTGAAAATTTTCGACAGAGTCGCCAAAGATCAGACATGTTTAGGTTGTCATGTACATTCCGAAACCGATTGAATGATGGGTCAATTTCCGTTCTAATTTTCCAATCTGACTCGGTTGTGTTTCGAATATTATTTCTCGTTAGCGCCTTCCACGACTCTTTCGAGAGAAATACGCCATACCTGATGTACTCATATACTCCATCAGTCAAGTTGTATTTCACGAGTAATGAAAATACTTCGCCAATAAAAGTTGTTGTCGGGTTCTGTGAGTAAACGTAATCAAACAGCCTAGTTTCAAAGATTGTTTTACAAGCCTTTCCAAGCGTTAGTCGACAAAGGGCTCCAAAGAGTGAAATTTTTCTGGCATCAATACTAACTTGAAGTGGATATGTTCCTAGCAGGGCAGTAACGACATCGGTCCTGCATCGGGCAGGTAGGCCCTGAATACGCTTCAAGCAAAATCTGTGAACTCTTTCGAGCTTGATCAAGTTAGAGGCTGATAAGCCACAGAGAAATTCTGAACCGTAAAGTCCACGAGAAAGTACCACTGATTTATACATTACCATTGAACTCTGAGGTGTTATGCCTCCTGCGTACATACCGGCAGTGCTTAACATAAGATATGTCGACCGAATTTTTGAGCTGACACTTTCTGTAAGAGTGTTTGGAAAGTCACTTTTGTGTAATGGTATGCCCAGGTGCGTGACTGAATCCGTTTTATTAACTGCTATGCCATTTAGCATCCATGTGCGATTGATAGAGGCGTATTTAGATTTCTCATTGAAGATAATTACCTGACATTTCTGTTGGTTATACATAAATCGCCATTTTTTACTGTAATTGCCACATATATTACACATTTTTTGTATTCCATATGATGAAAGCGAGAGGATGGTCATATCATCTGCCTGTGTGGGAGACGAGCAGTTGATATTTAGCAGCCTGAAACCAAAGTTCGAGTGTTCGAGCTCACTGAGCAAACTGTCTATGTAGATGGCGTAGAAAATCGGAGCGAGGGTACTTCCCTGCCTTGTTCCCTGGCTAATAGATATTATACGTGATGTAAGATTTTCATTGGAGCCATAGATTGGTGTGGGCGTGGTCGTGAAGGTGTATCGAGGCATATGTAAAATAATTAGTTGTTTGTAACCTATAGGTCTCGCGAGATCATGGACACCACGTGGTAAAACTGGTAATAGGAGGGGGTATTTTTTACCGGTCATATTAAGTAATTGCTGTATGCCCTAACAGCGTGTTACAGTTAGTTGGTTACTCTTTGTAGCACACATGTAAGGTCGGCTCCTTAGAGTAGGGATATGTACTATGTCACTAAGTCATTTAAGGCCACACTTGGATTGCCACTTCACGAAAACGAAAATATATCATCTCTTAAAGTGATATAATTCATTCTCAGATTTGACACTTTTCACGAATTAGATATCTTCGCATGTAAAAAGTTATTTTGGGCATATCCAGCATTATTATTGATAACTATTCACATCTAGCTAACACATGTGATTTAAGATGTTTTATTAAATCAATCAATCGACCAACACTCCAGTAATTTACTCAATTAATCAATTTATTTGTACTTTTGCATCAAACGATCAAGCGTACACATACATGAAATAATAGGTAATAAAAGACAATAGGTAACAACAGAGCATACTTAAATATAATACATGAGATAAGCAGGTACATAATTAGTTTATGGTGATGACTGGTAGTATTTTAGGTCATTAATTAAGGGGTGCTTACTCTCGTATGGTTTCCTATTCTTTGTAGTAGTTCTGGACTAGGTTGCCATATTCCCTTTTTTTTCTAATCCGTGATGAATAAAACGGGCAAGGGCATTTATGAAAAGCGGATCAGTACATTGCAGTATGCGATTGAACTGATCTAACCCCGATAGTTGTTGTATATTATATGGTAGTTTGTTAAAGTGATGGGTTCGTTCTTGTGCGAGTAATGAACAGCTCGTAATAAGATGTAATTCGTCATCCTTCTCATTGCACAGTTCGCAAATGCGATATTGTTCGTCAACATTTTGATGACGACCTCGTTCAATTCCCAACGACTGCATGGGAACCGATTCGTAGCCGTGTAAGTGATTCCCAAGGTTTTGTTATTTTACATTCATTTAAGTAGTCTTCTAATTTCGTCTCAGTCTTAAATTGTCTGTATGTTTTTAATTTGTAACAGGGTGGAGTTCGTCCGTCATTCATTTCGTCCGTTAATCACCAAAATTATTTCCATTAAATTAATTAAACATGCTATTTTGGACCATTAATTAATACCGCCCTGTACCGAAAATTCGGGAAATTTCAGAAATTCCCTGATTCGGACCACATTTTTCGACGGAACTTCCTAAACCATCTAGGATTCCGATTTACCAACTAAAATAAAATGTACAGGTAAGAACTTAGTGATCTCTTGCCAAATTCATCTTGTTCACAGTCTAAAAATTCCAAAATTTAGATTGTTTTCCTCGGAATTGCCAAAAGTTGAAATTTTGCCAAATATTGGGGGTGTCACACCCCTACATCCACCTGTAGCTACGTCCCTGACATCATGCTATTTAATACACGCTGAATAAGTCAACTGTGGACGTTGTAGATGCGTTGTTGATCCGTTGGCAATGCAGTTATATGGATTACACCTTGAACCAATTATAGGTCGTAGTCCAATATCATGCATTTGAACGCCGGTATAACAACAATAAATGTGTCTAGGTATGGTATGGAATCGATAGAATAGAATAGAATAGATTTATTAGCAATGAACACCCTTCCGGGCAGAATGCTTTTACAATGAACATAATAGTACATTTTCATTTCACATACATCATATTATATAATGTATACATTCATTGTGATTATTGAAGTATAGTTATTTCAAGGAAAATATAACAACATAAAAAATTAAATAGATCAATTGTTGCATCCAATTTGACATTCTGATCTTAACTGAAAGTACTGTCGGATCAAGCTGCAGACTTTCGCACAATTTGATCTGTTATCGTTCCTCAATATCATCTTAAACTTATGTATATCATCCAAGTTATTATATGCCTTTGAATGCTTTGTCATTATTTTATTGATCTCTGATCGCAAGGTACTATATATTTGACATTCCATTAAAAAGTGAAATTCATCCTCGATCGTTGATGTACTACATTTGCATACTCGTTTTCAAGAGGTATTTTAGGTTGACAATGTCTTCCTTTTTCAATTGCAAGATTGTGATTACTTATGCGTAGTCTAGTGAACATATTTCGATCCTTAGCAGAGTGCGTGCATTCCAAATATAATTCTAAACTAATATTTCGTTTCACAACCCGATAAGTCCTTAATTTGTTTTTCTTATCTTTTTCGGTATTATCGGCCATACTGTCTATAAACTTACATACATGCATTTCCTTCAGTTTGTTTTTTCAAATTAATCATAAATGTCAATGGGTTTGTCTGGTTTGTGATATTGGACATATCAATAATTTGCGGAAATGAAAAGATAGACATATCAGCGGGAAGTAGGTGTTGATCTTTAATAGCTTGCGATAAAAGACCGCCAACATCTGGTGAGAGTAATTTCGTTGCGTAAGACGCTGTTCTTAAGATGGCATCATGTGTTAAAGGGAATCTCACAAGCTCCGCGCGAACGGCTTGGTTTGAGGCGAATTTTCCGACACCTAGTACTTGTTTGCAGAATTTAATATGTAACTGTTCCAACTCTGATTTGTCCGCATTACTTTTTAACATATAAGATCCCCATAGTTCGCTACCGTAGAGCTGAATTGGTTTGATTAGTTTATCATATAACTTCAACATTATTTTAATTGGTGGTAATGAGGTTGTTTTGAACGCGTCAAACAAGGAATACATAGCTTTCCTTCCTTTCGCACTTAGGTCAGACATTGCATTTTTAAAAGAACCTGTTCTGGTAAAATTTATTCCCAAAAAAGTGTAGTTACATGTTTGTACCAGACACACTTTCGCTTGTATAAGAAATACCAGCCTGGCCCCATGAAATCAGCACATAGTGGCCTCAATGATTTTTCCTTTTCAGCCCATAAAGCTTATTTGTGTCTCGTGTTCATCTCTACACGCTATACGAGACTTTTTGGTGTCATCGTTTTCAGCACCATTATGGAATATTTCAAAATGAATTAGTACCATATAGTGATATAGAGCTGAAAATATATAATTAAAATTAAGCACGAATCTAGTGAATTAACGGAATGTTTTGATGTTATGAATTACGCCCAATACGGGCTCATCGCAACAATATGGTATATATGATATTATTTCAGGAGAATATGTTGAAAATACACACGCAGTATCCTAGCCTGTTTCGTGAAAATAAGTTCATATGGAATATATATAATATTTGTTTTTCGCTTTCAGCCCATATATAGAGCTAATTTATTTTTTGTTTTCATTCTTATATACGAGAGTATTTGGAGTCATCGTTTTCAGCACTATATGCGATTATATCAATATGAAATTGTCCCACATAACGCTGAAAATAAACATTCAATTTAAGCTTGAAACCATCTTTTACTAAGTAACGGAAAAGTCTGATTATGGTGTTCTGAATTATAAATCCAATACGGGCTTATTGCAATAATAGGGACTTTTTCGTGTAATTTTCGGCCAAATTGAATGGTGGTATATCAGGGGGAATTCTATAAATAATACCCAAATCTTACGCATTTCAATTATTTACACGGTGGTGCAAGATCGGTGGCGCAACGGTGGCGAAAACGGTGGTGATGTTGAAGATGGCGACGGGCGATGTTTTGATGAGTATGTATGTCAGAAATCACGTTTTACATCACATGTGTTACGTTTGTGTTTACTGATATTTCATCCGATTGCTTTGGAATATAATAATGTACGCTGGGACATACGATATGTGGTGATTGAATTTGTTATTACGCGTGATTGTTTATATTTATTAACCCAGTTCACCACTTATACTGTGGTATTCGAGCATACATGAAGCCACCAACCCGCCCGACCCCAATATCCATTACAATTAAACAATACATTAAGCCTTTACAACGGGAAGGACGGGCCGGCGTATATCTATATGGTACATGATTGAAGGTTCGAATAGTGAACTTGTTCAATCGACCTAATTTGATGTGAAAGCCGTGGGTATTTTCGTGATTTCTCTTAGTTTATGCATTCTAAATTAATATGTAATGACGCGTGGGTACTTATATTATTAAATTTGACATAAGGGAAGTCAATCGGGAGATCTGTATTGCCTAGATATTAAATTTTTTTTTTATGCCGGTGACGACTATTGCGGTGGCGACGAATTTATGCCGGCGGCGACTAAATTTATTAACATTTCTTACATCGCCACCGTTTTCGCCACCGATATTGCACCACTGTGATTTAGGGTCCTGTGAATAATCGAGATTCGATGAAAAACGAATCGACTAATATTCTTCATAAGTGCACATCTATCGCTTTATTATTGTTTAAGTTCTTGGTTCACTAATTCCAAAATGAAATAGGTTCAGTTTGGGCTCGTTAGTTAATAACTTCACCCGTTGTTATAGTCTGGGTTCCAAATTGAATCAATTGAATTCAAGGGAGCAATTTTCGATTCGACGTTTCGGAATTTCCGATATTCACAGGACCCTAACAGTAACTGTTCCTCCATACAAACCAATGTAAAATTTACAAATTTGCATGCTATAACCATTCAATTCATCGGTCAATATTTACACTCCAATATGTCAGTGGCTATGGAACGCGAATTTAAACTCGGGATTGGTGTAGAGTCCACCACGTGACGCTCGGGAACCGGTTGCAACACGTGCCGACCAGAGCACGTGTTATATTGACCAGCGATATTACTAGTAAGTGCAGACCACACAACTTCGGGTCTGTGATAACTTGCACATAATGTTGCTTCCGACTTATTGCTATTTCACAACGAATGACACAATAACTCACGCCTATTATAATAGGCATGTTACTATGAACAACATGCGAAGCCTTGAAGGCCATCGCTCAATTCAGCTGTCTTGAGACAGTCTGTATCTACCATGCACACATACCTATATGTGTTGATCCCTCAGTTACTTTGAGGAATCTTAATTCCGCTCTCTCCTGGTGAGACCTTGCGGGTTCACCAATTTCTAAATTGGTTGACAAAATAGGTCGAAACACTAAAAGGCAGTGTAGAGTGCTACATAGAATGTCCCGTCCATAGATCGGATGGGATGTTGGTATTTATCCAATTTTATATAAAAACCGAATTTTAGATGTCATTATGTCGACGTATTTCCATAATTATATTATACTCGGAAAACCATGGGGGGGGGGGGGGGTGGGTTAAAACTCCAGGAACGTATGCTTATTTTCTGCGTTCGGGAACTTTTGGGACCCACACAAATCCGCAAATTTTGTACTACCAAAATTTAGGTACCCACCCCCATACTGCTTTATTTTATGTGAAATTTAATACAGATTTATGCCCCAATATCTAAAATTTCCCTCATGTTCTGTTTCTGAAAATTTTAGATTGGCGGGGATGGGGGGGGGGGGGGGGGGGCTTCACGCAGCCGCCTGGCTTACCCTCATGCATGCAGCTCGTACGACCATGACGAGATAATAATAGTATGTGCGGTCATTTATATGTGAAAGCAATTTAATTGTATATATAGCTGTCGAAATCTATAATCTTTAATGGATGACCCTTCGTGTTCAGTTCCCAACATCCCAGATGGTGCCAATTGATAGCGCACATAAAACGCACATAAAACGTGTTGACCCTAAATGAACCCATGCCAGTATTAGTCAAATCTGGTCAGTGGCCGAAGGGGGATAACTCAATCTGGTAAATTATCACCCAATACTATTCTTAAAAATGCATTTTATTCCCAACTGATACTAATTTCATAATATTTCTGACTGGGAATATCATTATTTGTATCACAGTAGTCACAATGAATCCACTTACGTAGTTTTAGACACAGAAAACACCATCCGGTTTATGGGCCAGGAGAGTAGGTCCCCATAACACATAAGTCCCCACAGGCCAGGTCTAAAGACGGCGCGGTTTCCCCGTAAACCATGTTTAAACATCCCTCTCTCTCTCTCTCTCTCTCTCTCTCTCTCTCTTCTCTCTCTCTCTCTCTCTCTCTCTCGTCGAAATACCATCAAAATTGGCGATTTGACCTTGAATTGACCCGATGTCAAGGTCAAGGTCACGTCGCACGGGCAAATGAATATGCTTATGAGACTCCCCATACGAAAGTACCCCACATACCAAGTTTCATCGAAATCCCGTGATATTCGGGCGTTTGACCTTGAAATGACCCGATTTCAAGGTCAAGGTCACGTCGCACGGGCAAATTAATATGCTTACGAGACTCCCCATACGAAAGTACCCCCACATACCAAGTTCATCGAAACCCGTGATATTCGGGCGTTTGACCTTGAAATGACCCGATTTCATGGTCAAGGTCATGTCGCACAGCCAAATTAATAGGTTTATGCCACTCCCCGTCCGAAAATACACCCACATACCAAGTTTCATCGAAATCCCGTGATATTCGGGCGTTTGACCTTGAAATTACCCGATTTCAAGGTCAATATCACGTCGCACGGGCAAATTAATAGGCCCATGTCACTCCCCGGCCGAAAATACCCACACATACCAAGTTTCATCGAAATCGGCTCGGCCGTTTTTGAGTCCATCGATTACAGACAGACACACACACAGACACACACACAGATCTTCCAAAATATATAATAGACTAGCCGATGAGCCCGACGTTGTCCGGGCTATTCATCCGGGCTATTCAAAAACAAAATTTCAAGACGATAGCTCTACCCGTTTCCGAGATCTCGTCTGCGCATGCGCGAAGCTGGCGTCGCACGGGCTCGGCGACCCGATAAAATTCGTATCCGGGGCAAGATACATTCACATACCAAATTTCAAGTCGATAGCTCCACCCGTTTCCGAGATCTCGTCTGCGCATGCGCGAATCTGGCGTCGCATGGGCTCGGCGACCCGATAAAATTCGTATCCGGGGCAAGATACATTCACATACCAAATTTCAAGTCGATAGCTCCACCCGTTTCCGAGATATCGTCTGCGCATGCGCGAAGCGGGCGCCGCACGGGCTCGCCAATACGACAACGTCCACCGCCTGGTCAAACTACACACACGTACCAAGTTTGGTCCCGATCGGTCGAGAATAGTAGATTTGTATTAATGACAAACATACAGACAAACATGCAGACAGACAAACAGACAGAGGTCTTCAAAATATATACGAGATATATATATATATATATATATATATATATATATATATACCAGTGATTATAATATTGAAAACATCGGGGACGAACAGTGTGTTCTATATATATATATATACAGTGGCATAAGCTAGATCCTGTTACCTGGCCTGTTTAGCATAAAAGTTGTTTATTTTATTACTCCGAATCTATACCAGTTCATGGGAGCGACACACCATTGTCCTATATTCTATCAAGATCAATGAAGCGCGGCAACTATATATGTGCTACCAATAATCTTGGATAGTGATGTACAGTACAAATTTAGTATAAATATATAGCAGTGGTCCGCTGATGGCGGGATAATTTCGTTCCATGATGTGGAAATAGGCTGGATTGGTTTTCAGACTTAGTGATAACGTCCGGAAATATAATACCCCATTCCGCTCAGGTATCGAACTAGCGATCAAGTCCACAGTCGGGACATAAACATATATCCATTGACAGACCTTGACATGAATTTTCCAATATAAGAAACCAAACATGGCCTCAAGATAGAAACCTATTCGACTGACAGACCTTGGTAGACAAATATTACACATCAAAGTGTTTTGAAGGTATATTTTTAGACCAAAAACGGCAAAATATGGTGGTAAATGTTCTATATATAGTCTGTTACAGTTCGCGAAAAAATGTCAAGGATAACATTATTTTCTACTGATAAAAGCTCAGGGGACTGCATGTTGACTTGTCTGTTTAGTTTAAATGTATTTATTTGATTACTCTGATTCTATACCGATAGTTCAGGGGAGCGACACACCATTTGAAGCATTGATATTATGTATCACTTTTATGCGCCCAATATTCCATCAAAATCAATGAAGCGTGGCAACCAGAGTATCAATAATCTTGGATCCAAAAACACGTGCAGCGGACTGCAGCCATGACAGTTGTAACGACGGTATACAGTACAAATGTACTATAAAAATAGCAGTGATCGTAGGATGATTTCGTTCCATATTGTGGAAATCGGTCGGATTGGTTTTCAGACGTACCGATAACTTCCTGAAATATAATACCCCATTACACACGTAAGGGATCATTCAATTTCCGCTCAGATATTGAATTAGCGATAAAGTCCACAGTCGGGACATAAACATATCGACTGACAGACTTGGGTATACAAGCCGTATAGAAGGCGCCAACGCATCGCTACGAATTTTCTAGATAAGAAACCAAACATGGCATTGGGATAGAAACCTATCGACTGACAAACATGAGTATAGACACATTTTGCACATTAAAGTGTTTTGAAGATATATTTTAAGACCAAAAATGGCTAAATGTGGTGGAAAATGTTCCAAATATGGCCACATTGTCTGCCATAGTTCACGGGGGACAAACAGTCTGTTCTGGTGGTAGAAGCTCAAGTTGACTGATCTGTTTAGCTTAAAAGTATTTATTTTATCACTCTGAATCTATACCAAGAGTTCAGGGGAGAGACACACCATTTGAAACATTGAAATTATGGAAAAACACTTCCATGCGCCCTATATTCCATCAAAATCAATGAAGCGTGGCAAATAGAATATCACTAATCTCGGAACTTAAACACATGCAGCCATGTAACGATGTATAATAAACATTTACCATATATAGCAGTGGTCCGGTGATCGTAGGATGATTTCGTTCCATATTCAGATATTGTGGAAATCGGTCGTATTGACTTTCAGACATACCGATAACTACCTGAAATATAATACCCCATTACACACGTATATAAGGCATCATCCAATTTCCGTTCAGATATTGAATTAGCGATTATGTCCACAGTCGGGACATAAACATATGGACTGACATACCTGCATGGGTAGACAGGCCGTATATATGGAAGCTGCCAACGCATCGCTACGGATTTTCTAGATAAGAAACCAAATATGGCCTCGGGATAGAAACCTATCGACTGATAGACCTGGGTATAGACAAATATTGCACACTAAAGTGTTTTAAAGATACATATTTAAGACCCAAAAATGGCAAAATGTGGTGAAAAATGATCTAAATATGGTCAAATTATCTGTCACAGTTAGCTGAAAATATCAGGGATAAACATTATTCCCTGTGTCAGAAGCTCATGTTGACTTCATGGTCTGTTTAGCTTAAAAGTATTTATTATATTACTCTGATTCTTTATACCGACAGTTCGGGGGAGAGACACACAATTTGAATCACTGAGATTGTGTACCACTTTCATGCGCCCTATATTCCATCAAAATCAATGAAGCGTGGCAACTAGAATATCAATAATATTGGAACTTAAACACAGGCAGCAATGTAACGATGTACAATACACATTCACTATAAATAGCAGTGGTCCGGTGATCGTAGGATGATTTCGTTCCATATTGTAGAAATCGGTCGTATTGGTTTCAGACGTACCGATAACTTCCGGATATATAATACCCCATTACACACGTAAGGGATCATTCAATTTCCGCTCAGATATTGAATTAGCGATAAAGTCCACAGTCGGGACATAAACATATCGACTGACAGACCTGGGTAGACAAGCCGTAGAAGGCGCCAACGCGTCTCTACGGATTTTCCAGATAAGAAACCAAACATGGCCTCCTGTTCTATCAAATCTAATCAGATGTGTCAAGATGTCTTGGACAGAATTAGAATGCTGATCACATTGGTATGTATTCCCTGGCTACTACATAAAGTTCAAGATGCCATATCCGATTTGAAACCACGAAACTATATATATATACCATTGGTATGTTTCCTATACCAGAAAAAAACCCATAAAAACTAGTAATTCCCCCTGACATATTATACGCTGTATCTCAAGAATCCTAAGGCCGATTGTTGTGATTTTACATGTATATACGGTATATTAGGATAGATGAAATGAGCTAATATAGACCAGATGAGTGCTTGTATTACCGAGAGAGCCCAGTTTGTGTTGAGGTATATTGCTTAACTCGACAGTCATAAAACAGCTACGAGGTTAGAAAACTCATTTAACTTGAAGGCTTAGTTACCCACATGACATAACATACTTTGAGACCATACCATCATTGTAATGAGTTCACACTGGATTCAATACCGCCATGAGGCTGTCAATTCAGCATGCAGTTGATGAGAAATGTAAATGTCATATCGTTTAGTTGCAGTATATATATCCACTCCTTTGTGGACTGCTGGCTTCGTGTCGTGCCACAGGTGTCAAGTCACCAAGGAGTGGTCCTCTTGTCGTTAATCGAGAATGCTGACATTTTAACATGACCAAATGTCCAGCATACATGAACATGTTATCTTTTAGTGAAACCAGTGATTTTGTTATTTTTTAGTTGGCAAGTCGACTCTTCTCGTTAAATTTGGTGTTTATCCAGGCATGTTTAGTTGCTCACAACATCATTAGTTATAATATATGTCGGCCATATACATGTGTCAGAGCTTATCTTTCCTATGTTTGGTCGCATTCTGATTTCCACATCTGAAGATATCCTCAAAATTGTTACTTTTGTTTAAAGGGACCCTAAATCCGACAATTTCTGGGACCTCCTTTTATATACCCAACAAGATGTATGCAAAAACTGAATGAATTTGAGCCACTGATACCATCATGTGCTCTATGAACGATGCAAACAACATGGTAGTTATAAAGAATATGAATTTATGACTCATTTTAACTTATTTTCATTATAATGACCATGTGTATATTGCACTAATCCGTGACTCAAGTTAATTAATTTGTTGCATATATTATGTTGAGTACATAAAAGATGGTCCCATATATGGCCGGATTTACATTGTAATGTAAAGTACCCCTTTAATTAGATCGTTCCCATGAACCAATTAATAAAATGTTTTGAGGTGTTTAATTATATCGTTTCCATGGACCAATTAATAGGATGCTTTGGCGGTCAGCTATCGACTCTCAGAGGAGGAGATTAAAACGTTTTGATTTTTTTCAGGCGATCAAAAATTCCAATGATGATTTATGATAAAGAACGTCCATGCCTTCGCTTCCCAAGAGCTGTAGATAAGAGGGTTATCCTATTGGATATCTAAAACAAATGCATATCTAAATCAAATTTGTTTTAGCTATCAATGATCAGTTAATATACAAAACACAAAATAAAGTCATATTACTCAACCAGTTCCAAACAGCATGAACTGATCTAGAAGATATTTGGGAAAAAACGTCATATTTTCAACATCCGGCGGCCATTTTGGTGGCCATCTTGAATGGTCAGATTCAATTTTGGCCAAAATCAAAGTGTAATTATGCCTTAGCTTCACGAAAATATATACATTTGCATACATTTTACTAGATTTTCCCGCTATAATTTGCATAAAACTGACGTAGGGTCTGGTCTGAAAAACGACGACCATGATGGACGCCATCTTGTCTGGGGTCTACACGGCCACTTTTTTTCTTGTTAACATTGCTTAAAAGTTGAAGGACACAATACGGAACAAAATGAGTGGGGTGAAGTTAAGTCCCGGTGTGCAAGGGTACCCCTATTAGCTCCCGGACTATTAAGATTATCTTCATAATCTATGTTCATATTCCGATATTTACCATGGTTTTGAATCCAATGATTGTAACCATCAGTGCAAGCATGATATGGCATATAATTATTATCATTAACAGCAGATATACATAGTAATCAGTGCTACACATGTTAACATCATTTGCAACACAATGAGTAACGTTTGTGCTCATAATACCATTATTATATTTACCTGTATACTGATTTACAGCACAATATTTTTCTTGACTAATTATTAATGCTTTATTTCAGACAATTTTGTCCATATTAATACACATATACACAATACAGTGCACCATACATGCATATTAAGCATAAATACATCACACAATATGGGAGGATTCCAATCCAACTAAACCAGTACATGTAATTAATCCTGAATCAATATTATCACTAGTACAGTAAACAATTCAAATTCTTATACAATCTAGATAAGTATTGAACGTCCGATTTACACACTGCACGTATACTAGTATTTTGGTGACAAGACACTCTCTCTCTCGAAATCCGTATACACACACATACGCCAGCACATACTAAAGGAGGACATTCGATCATTCAAAAACATACCACTCGCACTACATTTCCTTTCATATCCCAGCATAATTATATAAGCATTATAATAAGACATTCCGTTTATTGATAGACTTTTAAGAATAACTTGACCACAAATGAAAATTATATAATGGAAAAATATAGCACTGAAATAAATATTGTTTCACATCCTTAGAACAATAGAAAAATTTCTTGAAATTACATTTTCTCTAACACATATGCTTCGGTATTGTCTTTGAATGTCCGCATCGTCGGTGAGGTCGTTATTCAATACGTGACTAAGATATGTAAATGATTTAACGATGCGAGTTGAACGCCATTGAGATAAAGCGTTGGAAAGGTTCGAATTTTTTAAGGTTTTGTAATGACGCCATTGCAACTGTTTTAGTGGTATTAAAAGTAAGACCAATAGTAACGGCAACTGACTCACAGACGTTGAGAAGACGACAAAGACCCTTCACAGACGGTGCTATCAGACAAATATCATCAGCGTAAAATTTTTTTGTTTAAGTACAGTTACCAATCACGCACCAGCATTCACCTCATTCAGCAGTTCACTCATACCATATATGTACAGATTAAAACGATAAGGGCTTAGAAGAATACCTTGTCTAACCCCAGCATCAGAACAGATAGTTCAGATCCCCACTGACTCTGAATGGATGGTTTCGGTACCAGTTAACTAACCGTCTTACAATTATCAGAGGCACCTCGCCTTCTAACAGTTTTTTGAACAAGACATCATGCTGAACTCGGTCGAATGCCTTGCTGGCATCGAGGAAACAAGCAAACACAGGAGTGTTTTTGGACAAATAGTACCTCACAGCTTCTTTCAGAGCAAAAACGCACGTCTCAGTAGAATGCTCACGCTTAAATCCGAATTGATTGGCATTGGTACGTAGATTGTCCTCACATTTACTCAGAATTAAATACTCCAACATTTTCGAAATAACAGAGGATAATGCAATATAGGTCAATAATTGTCCTTATCGTTAACATTTCCGGATTTATATTTAAGAATCGGAACAAGCGTAACTTTCAACATCTTAGGTGGCAGATGGCTATGAGTCATGGAAAAGTTGAAAAGTCGACATAACCATATATGTACAGATTTTCCACAGTATTTCAAATGCCCCGAAGTAACACAATCGGGTCCAGCAGATTTACCACTCTTTAAATTTGTTGTGACATTGCAAATATCATAATCAGAAAAAAAGTCGTGACTCTGCCCTCATGCGAAGAGATGGCAGGATAAGACGACATTTCATAACCCTGACACCTTCCCCTAGAAACTAGTAAAGTTCTTATCATGAAAATCAGAAGCTATGCAGTCAGCTTTGTATCTCTCCGCATCACGTTTACATTTCCGCAAAGCATACTTAAACTGGGACCGGGAACGACACATCGATTCACATATATGCCCATAGGGAGGACGACCTTGATGTATCCATACACCGAAACAGTGATGTGCGTAATTATGGAGTTTTTTAACAGAAGAATTCCAACCTGGAACATTTGAGTAGCTGTTTTTATTCGGACCTTTTGAATTTGAGACGACGCAATGATTAGCAGTCTCTACAAGCGCTGCCTCAATGTTGCTATAGAGTATGTCAATCAGGTCCTTATTATGTTCGCAAAGTGAACAGCAGGTTTCCATCTCGACGGCATAGGTGTTAACAAGAGTGTCACTCATCAGATTGAACTGTTGAAGTTGCAAAGCATCCGCACGCTTCCAGTCAATTTTATAAGAAGATGTATGAGATGGGTCATTCGTTGTGTATGCTGGAAGATTATCAATAACAACAGAAACATAAAGAGGAAAATGGTCAGAAGTCATAACACATGCACACTCATGTATTCGACAGCTACGTTCGCGGACAAAGTACAGATACAGTGATCCAACCAAGAAACTGATCCATGTGTGTCCATTAGTGTGGTCCGTATTTACGCACAAGCTTTCCAGGCCGTAATCAGACAGTGAAGTATTGTTTCCGCTTGGGGTAATTTGATCAACAATACCCAGACAAGCTTCCTCTCGATTCGGGTTACTATAATAATGGGAACCCCCTATCGTGACACGTTTACTTGTGCAAAGGTTTTGACGTTGACCAACACATGTCGCATCGATTGGTGACAATACGGGGCGTTTCTTTTGCGAAATGACACCACCCTTATCAGGATATAATTGTTGTAATTGTTGCATATTAAACGTTTTAATATGTCTATGTATATTGTGTCAATAACGAATCGAAAATAAAATTATAGAGCGTTCCCATAACTTCTTAATCACCACATGTTATACTCGTTTTCAACGCAACAAAAAGAACTGTTGGATGCATTTTGTATATTTTGTCGATACCTGTGCCAAATGGACGATGGTGATTGCACGTATGTATAAATATTCATTTGCCTGGTCAGCTGAAAATATGCTTGGTACATTTTGACCGTTTAGTTTAAAATCGTTGTGAATATCATGTTAATATCTATGTTCTCTGTTCTCCGTCAACCTTTAACGAGATATTAGGATAGTCAACAATCTCATTAGTATAAAACTGACCAATGCATATTGAAATACATGGAGACTTTGCAGGCTTTATATGAACGAGGCCATACATTGGATATGAAACTATGTCTGGCATATCAGCAACATCAATGCCGCTTGGATGGTGCGAACCCAATAGTATGTTCCTCTCCAATCGTTTTGAAATCTGGGCCGATCATTGGTAGTTTGGCTTTCATTCACACACAATCTATAGAAGATTCCGGCACGTGTCGGCGTAGTTAAATATGCGTAACGGAATTTAATTGAGAAGACGCACTTCTTTGTTTGGCGCACGAGGCGCAGTAATCCGTCCCTGATGTACCGGACGATAACGGTCGAACTCAGGGGAAGTCCAATCACATTCGCTGCGTGATACTGTCACGTTCGTAGATGTCACGCGTACACGTCATGTGGAGACTGGCCGAGCAACAATAGGTCATCATCGCACATATGCATTTTGCATAATTTTAGTGGACATAAGCTGGCTCCAAAGAATAGTAAATAAATTGGCCACCAAAATAGGCTCTCGCTTTTGAATAATTCAATCTGTCGACCAAAGGCCTCTGTTTCCGCTGGTTTGATCAAAGGTGTTGGCAGCCGGTCGCCTCGTGTTATTTCAATGCAATTTGAATTCGAATCTTTGCATGTTGACAGGCCGCAGGAAGAGTCCATTGTTTGACAGACGCATGTTACATGTACATTATGCCGCGCGGACTCAGATTCCCACAGCCGTGTTTTCTCTGCCGGGACAACAGTTAGGTCTACAACAAGAACGCTGTTTTTATATTTACAGACATCCGCGTTGTGGAACAATATTGAAATCCCGTTATAATTGTGACGTCGCGTGCAGCCATGCACAACGTGTTCCCATAGTGTATACAAGCAATTTGCAACTCTCTACCAGATGGATTAATTTGTTTGAAGATGGTTTTTAATGTCTGAAACATTTAGTTTTTGAACAAAATGCCACGACAGTTAGTGTTGAAACAAACTAGCTCTATATGCTGCTTTAACTCTTTCTTTACTTAACACAAATTGACGAGTAGTTCCCTTATGAACTGATCAGATAATATGTTCAACAGACCGTTTGTTGAACTTATTATTTTGAACATTTTCCACCGAGGAAAATGAATCCTTCTTCTGCACGTCGTCCACAATTATTTCGTGAACATCCCTCAAGATGAACAATATACGATTCCAATGTATACTTTTATCACCGAATGGGTGAAATTAGTAAAGAAAGTATTAAATCTCGCTGGCTGTATTGTCCGCATACCGTATGAAGCGTGCAGTTAGTGAATACCCCATGTCAATTGAGACAAATTCGATTATGCATAGATGTTGCAATACTAGTGGAAAAGCCATGTGAATTACATTGAAATAGTAATGCTCCTGATAACTTTAGGAAGGATTGACTGTGTCTGTTGTGAACACGCAACCTCACAGTGATCAAAGTGTCGTTAAACTCCACTATCCTTGTCTTGTGGAAATGGTAATGACAAAAATAGGAGCTACCATGCATCGTCTGAGGGCAGATGATAAGTGACATGTGTACGGCTTGTGGAGGATTTAACACAGACATCCATAATATGTTGCATCGTCTCACGGCTCCCCAGAGAGCGATTGTTAAAGGTCTTGTGTATAATGTTTGACGGATCACATATCGCAGCGACTACTCATGGTTCAGTCACATCCACAACGCCCCTGTATATAGAGGATGGCCATTGTGATGCACGAGATACACAATTCCTGGTATATATGGGTGAACCTTTGTCTTTAACAAATAGTGCAGTATGTTGTGTAAAGCAACATTAGTGTTCTGGGTAAGACTGGTTGAGAGCATTTCTGTCCATTTCTTCCTGATAGAGACTTTCTGGTGTTCAACACAAAAACAAAATATCCTCCCAGAATTAATATATCCAGTTGTTTCGAATGCAAATGCATACACGGTGGGGAATCACGTGGTTTCGAGATTGGTGAGTACCACGAATTCAGAATGTGCAAACGCTCAAAAACCATAATTACGAGCATATGCTAGTTTATTTTTATAAAGAAGTTGATGCCTTATCTGTTCGGAAATATATACAAAGTTGCCAGTCGAAGGTTCGTGGAATACACAAGTCCATATATACATCTATAGGAAAATCCTTCGACTGACAACTTGGTCAGAATGTTAGAGCATAGAACTGTGAGTTTGGACACAAATTAAATATCAGCAGTCAGATGCTCGTAGCCCGTTTATATATAACCATGGGTATATGCCAGATATAACCGTACAAAAAAACGCTGTGCTTTTGACCGTGTATTTATCCATGGTGTGTGTCCCTGTGGTTGCCCGTAACCTGGTGTTATTGCTTTGAAAGGTGATCATGTTCGACTGGTGTTGTTAGATTGGTAATAAGATTAGCGGTTTCTATGTCTTGTCTGGTCATATTTACTGTTTGAACTTTGTCTGAAATAGACGCGTTTTATACTAGATGTTGCGCAACAGGAGCGCAGGGAAATCGCACGTCGAATTGCATGGCTTAAGGGTTTTTTTTTAAAGAAAAAGTATTTGCATGATATAGAGAGGCCAACAGAACGATACCATATATATATATATATATATATACTATATGCGACTGCTTCAATTTGGGTTTATTTGGATGTCTTTAGTGTAGTTTTTGTGATTATGAGAGCTCACTTACCCCCTGATTTCTGCTCCATATGTGGTCTTCTCCTTTAACATATCTATATGATTTCAAACAGGTTTGGCGCCAGGATATCCCCGACCAGGTGCTATACGATTCCCCGACAGGGGGTAGGGCGGGCTTTAACTACCGGGTTGACCATTGCAGATCTCACAGACGGGATCGCTACCCCTCCCCGGCAGGGGTGCGGGTGTAACCCCCTGACCCCCCCCCCGGTGCCACCCAACACGACATGATTTAGTATCGATGATTTCTCGTATTCAGTGAATGCAAGACCGCGCTCTTAGCATGGGGTGCCAAGCAGGGACGTGCCTACATGTGGTTTTTCAGGGGTCTTACCCCCAAACTGTAATCAAACCTAGTGCAACATTAGTTGGAAAAGTCACACCAAAATTAGGTTGAAATTGTTCTCGTAGTTTGATTTTCCAACAATTTCTTAGTGACCAATTTGTTGTTTTTAGACAAATATTTGTATATTTCCCTTTCATTTGGAAAATTATGGATTGAAATGGCCATCAGTTGGCAATTTTCAAACCTATAAGGGTGAGTGTCAGGTTGAAATTTTCCCCGAACTGGAAAGCATGAGGCCAATCTAGATGCTAGGATTGTCAAATTTTCCTGTTCAGATTTTCAAAATGTTTTCGCATCGGGTAGTCCAACATCGTCCGACTCGTGTTTCCTGTGCCCTTGCCACTAATTACTTGCTAATTAATTTAAGAAAAAATAAATCGAGGTGTAAATTTGTCTGGCGTTATACCAATGGATGTTTGGATTTTATAATCTCATACTGGGCCGAACCACCCTTTTCATCCCCCTGCATGGCTAGTGGCCACAAGACTACTGGTCCATTTAGAATATGCTACCATATAGTAGTCTGTGAGGGAACATTTGGTGAAAATCAAAGCCACGGGGGGGGGGGGTCCAGATTGATTTAGGCAAACTTATTAGTTTGCTGTGGTTCAATGGGGTGGGTGCAGTTGGAAATTCCAAGGTGGAGACCCCCCTCCCCAACGGACACCCCTCGTGCCATATATCCCAGACTCAACATCGTGACTTAGTTTCTGCTTTCGGCATAGGCCTATTTGTTTTCTATCCGAGAATACACTGCACCGGCGGCAATATATTGACCATACTCTAAATGAAAACGCTTCAGTGGCGATCACACGGTAACGTCGTGTTGCAAGTAAGACGATAATTGTGTTGTAGAAATGATACGGAAAACTGATTGTCAAAAAACGCAATATCAAAATACACAGGCACGGCTTATCGATCCAAACTATGTAGTGTGTTTTCTTTGTGTATTTCACGCATATACCCATGGTTATATATAAACGGGCTACGAGCATCTGACTGCAGCTTGTTTGGAGAATAGTATAGCAAATATTAACCTAGTTTATTACTCTTTTCCTCGTTTCGCCTTGGCCACTTTGAATGCGTGATACTCATCAACTCGACACCACGTGATTCCCCACCGTGACATAGAATTGTCAGCTCCCAACTGAGATATCTGCAAAGGTCGAACTAATTGGTCGCGTGATCACCCCCTTAAATTACTCGGCGCATCGTTTCTGACCGTCAGGCAGATCATTATATATAGTTGCTTTATGTTATTGTTTTCAAAACGCAAACGAAATACACATCCCAGGGACAATTGGAAAAAATCCAATGTCAATTCACAAAAGGTCCGATGCGAGTGCCATCAGTCTCGCTATTGTCTGAAGGACAGCGGGATATTTTCTGATCTTCATTCTCCAATAATAATGCCAACGGATCATCCGGTCTCTTCATCATATGTTTGTCAGGAAATGCTTTCATGTTGACCATGTGAAAAGACCAGAACTTCTTTTTCATGGAATTTCTTGGGATCGATGTGAATCGAGCGAAGAACGTGCCTCTTGAATAGGCGTAAGATACTCCTGTGTTAGGACCCACTGTGATCTGCGAACTGAACCCGCCTATTAGCCACACAACAAAGGGAGATAATTATCGGTTATAAACAGCCAATTACCGCCAGGGGGTCAACTGGTGCATGCGATTGTCAGTAGAGTTCGTTAGTGGAATTTCTCCGACTGACGATTTCTTTGTGCATATTTCGAACTTAAACTATATATATGATTGGTGTAGTATTATTTCTGGATGTATCAGCTTGTGTGATCTAACATATATATATATATAATATAGCTGCGCGTGATTTTCAGAACATGCCATTTAAGGACCCATGCATTGAGCCACCGGAAGCATCTGGGCGAGGAGAAGATCATTACTTCAAGAAAAAGACACTTTTCATGCAGTCAGATGCAATGGCTAAAATGCCGAAATGCAAACTGTATGGTAATATAATAATACTGCATTTCAAAGCACTTTTCACAACGAACCTCATATTCTTGTATATATTCATCTGATACATTATCCTATACAGATCACGGCTATTTATGAATTGTAACACTATGTTATTACAAATAATTCTGTTCAAACTACCACATTGCCAAAACTGATATTCATTGTTTATAATTATAATGTACACAAAAAAACAATACAAAAGCGATATTTTAGCTGGTATATCATATATTTCTTGCCATTCTACCGAAACGAAGTGGCACTTTGCCCCCCTCCAGTGATAATGTAACGAATCTTTACTCTGGCTACGCCCGTAGAGATCAATTCTACGAGTTCAAAACCTGGGAACTATTGATGTTTAGACACGAGGAGGATCTTTATAACATTGAAAAATTAACACGCAGCTATGTCGTATATTTCTTAGTTAATACCTGTTCCTAAATAATGTATTTTACTGAATGTGAGGGTCCAAGTTCGATATTGTATGAATTAGGCAATTTTTGCTCTGGGTAGCTTGCAATCATGACATTTAGTCGGGTAATCAATTCAATGTTTATTGCGAAATCGGCTCACAAAAGTCGCTTAAATCATACAATCTCGGGATGGAATAACTTATTAAGTAACAGGTTTTGACTGAGAAATATATTACCTATGTTACTTTTTCAATATAATAATGTTTCCTGTAAGATCTTCAAAAAGTTCCCAGGAACATGATCTCTACGGGAGTAGCCAGAGGGAGATTTAAGGTATGATATACCCACCAGTTACAACTTCTGCCTCTCCCTATAGGCTCTCTTATGCGTTCCAAATTCATTGGTAGTCCCTTTCTACTAATTCTGGGATGGCAAGTGTCAGATTGTCCATGCGGCATTTTCAGCTTAGAACGCTGGCCGATATATAGTAGCCACAATATAGGGTGTCATAAACTTAGATATATTGCTCAGCCTTTCAAAAAGTGAAAACTTGGTTTTGATCAAAACCACTTTCGGTTGTTTTTTATCAGAATCCAAATGGGTTCCATATATTCCAAGGATGAAAACCCATTTTGGTTTCACGTGAAACCTACAGTTTTAAGAGTGTACACGAATCAAGTTATCCTTCCTAAGCGCGTGATCATAATTTCATCCCGCGCTCAGCTTCGCCATCGCTGGACAGCTTATATTGGACAAGATGCCATGCACCTTATACCAAGTGAGCCACCGGGGGGCCCAGTTCACATAACACACACACACAGGGATGTGGCTAGAGGGTCTCCGCTGGGGGGGGGGGGGGGTGTCCACCTTGAGAACCCCCCCCCTTGAGTCGGAATCACACCAACACAACTTTTTGCATAATTCCATTTGCACCCCTCCCCTTGAGTCTGAATCGCACCAACACAACTTTTTGCATAATTCCATTTGCACCCACCTTGTACCTCATGCTCAGGCCTAATTTCCTATATATTCATAAGCCATGCTTCTATTTTCCCAGTATGAGAACATTAAGATATTTTAACCTGAAAATTGCCCCCCAAAAAAACAACTAGTGATCTAATTCCAGACAAATGCACACAGCTACCGACAACAGACCAGGAAACACCGGGCCGACCATGGTTGTTCGGCCCGGTGTGAGAAAATTTTGAAAACTACAAGAAAATCGCAAATCCTAGCATCTAGACTGGCCTTAACTGAAGCTTTCCTAGTGTTGGAAATTTCAAACCTCATGCCCCCCCCCCTCAGGTTGGAAAATTCTTCAACTGATGACCATTTATGTCTACAAGTTTGACCAAATGTAGTAAAATATTGTTTTGCTAAACTAATTAGCAGTTTTGTATTGACCATGTGGATGGGGCAATGACACACCGGGCCGACTATGAAAATCGCAAAATCCTAACATCTAGACTAGCCTCAAGCCTTCCTACTGTTGGAAATTTCAAACCCTACACCCCCACTTAGGTTGGAAAATTTCCAACTGATGACAATTCCAATGACAATATTGTTTTCTTAAATTAATTAGAAGTTTTTGACTGGCCACGGGGGAGGGACCAGGACACAAGCTTTCCAAGTGTTGGAAATTTCCAACCTGTCACCTCCTTAAGGTTGGAAAATTTCCAACTGATGACCATTTCTGTCAAAATTTTTGACAAAAAATAGGATCATATGCAAATATTGGTCGAAAAACAATAAATTCCCCCCAATAAATTGTTTTTACCTGAAATTAGGAATTTCCAACTATTGAAAATATAGCTCTCTGCTGGGGGGGGGGGGGTGAGACACCCCACACCCCCTCTAGCCACATGCCTGCACACAAGTCGCTCTCCGTATAAATACGTATAAATAAATACAAATAAATAAATGGTAATTCCTGCTCATACACGGAACAAGGCGAGTGTACAAAGGCCCATTATCACATAGAAGTGACTAAATATACAGCACAACTCAGAAAACTAGAAAATATCTCTTATTTCCTATTCTGTCTTCGGGCATGATAACCTAGAGTTGCTCGTAATAAGTATATACATACAATGCATCACTCTTGTCGTATCGATCTTGAAACGTTAATTATGCTATGCTTATTGTAAACTGACCGAGTGGGGTCAATGGTCATGTCACAAACAAACAAACAGGTAGTAACAATTCAGTTCAACTGATGCGTGGACTGCCCAACAGTGACCCATTATTATGGGTTACTGTTGGGCAGTCTATGCCCCAGACGGCTGACAATGATAATAATACGATAGTAAAATTTAAACAAAAACAAGATCTAACTGGGAAAAGAACATTATGAAAAAGCAATAAAGACACCACCACATGTGTATGACAAAGATGGGGAAATGGCTAATATAAGCATCACACTTTCTGCCAAATCCCATTCTCTAAAATAATTGTCTTTATGTATATTATACAACTCTGTTAATTAATGTGCATGATTTAGAGAAATAAATATGTTTACACCATACCTGCACACACACCACACGCAATCACACCATGCACTGATTGACGCGTGTACTAATATGACATAGAACTATCAATTATTATTGCGGCTTGTTATCGAATCGTTAACGTTGTAGACTCAGTTTTCTTCATATTGGAATCAATCAATTATAAGATTACAGATTACGTGGTAGTAAGATCGCTATTGTGAGTAAACACAGCGCTCCCCTGTCAAAAATATTCTGTAATCAAATGAACCGTGATCAACATCGGGGCCAAAACCAACAAATTCCTACGAAAACATTCCCCGTTCACTGCCAGGAATACGCAGATCATGGCGTGGTACACCATTTCGGATTTGGTATTCATTTCATTCGTAAACTATATTCCTACTTCCTACCGGTTTTGTAGCGAGCCAACGCTATCCTGATGCTTCCAGAAAGGAATCACTGAACCAAATGGGTTCCTATAGACGACAGTGTTAACGTTTCAGCCAAATTCACTGAATTGAAGCCCGCATGCCACTCCAGTGATGTTTCCCCAGCTAGATTGACACTATAGCTGATCACGAAAATTCAAGAAAAATGATAGGTCATTTTTTTTTTTACTTTTTAAGAAAATCCCCAAGTGTATGACAGGGCTATCCCGCAGCCAAAGTTTACCTGAAAAAAAACCCAGAACTACAGCAGTTGGCCAAATAAATTCCCCACTCACAAAAATCCATTTCCCCCAAATAATTCACCAGTTTAAATTATTTAGATATATGAAGTACGAATCAAATAAACAAGAATTCATCATTTTATAACGTGTCACATGTATGAGGTGAAGGCCATTCGTCAGTATATATATACCTTCACTTCTTATAGCATTCCATGGTGCACTCGCTCCCCGACTCTGGAACACAGTTAGCTCCCTGGTTGCTATAGCTGCCTCCAGGGGTTGGGCTCGTTTAACTAGGTGCACGACGCATTAGGACAACATATTTAGTCGACCAGCAATGGCGAAGATTGTTCGAATCCGCGGACATGCAGGAAATGTATAACCTGATTCGTGTACATATTGGCAAGTTTATCATGCAGTTGATTTCAGGGGTCGGTGCAGTGGAGTTATATTTTCCCTGTGAAGTTAACCATCTATATATGTGATCTTCATTCAACCCGTAAAACTGATAAGGGTATCTTAACGCCATTATATGGCAGCTATAGCAGCTAACACGACAAATAAACACAAACCAAACCAACCAAATGCTTGATCTGATAACCCTTTAAAAAAAAAAATAATCATTGATGACTGTATAATTCCCTATGGAATATGTCGTTTGCTGAACTTTTATTTTTCTGAATATTTCCCACCAATTAATAGGCATCCTTCTGAGCTTGTATTAATCTTTCCGTCTGCGAGTCGTCTGCTTACATTTCCAGATGAATAATATTGACTATCCAGTGTGTACTTTCAAAACGTGTTGGGGGAATCCATTTAGTAAATTAAGGGTTAACTGCTTACATTTTAGTCCGGACACCGACCTGAGACTGAGTAACTCACTGTGTGCATGGCATTGAGCTTGACATTATATTGTATATATATACAATCCAATCAATATAGTCGTAAAGATCGTGCATCCGGATGGCGGACACACGTGGAAAACTTAGTCGCCTGAATGATGCAATCTCGAACTGGGACCTTCAAACACATGTAATGTAACACATTTAAAGAGTGTAAATGGTGTGCGATATGCAAAATACTCAACACCGGGGGGGGGGCGACACCCCACTAGTGTACTTTGGTTAAAATTGACACAATGTTAGCATACCGATATAGCGCTCGCTAATCCTCTCCACTCAAGATTTCGGTGTTAAATGGGTCACCGTGAATCACTCTCCCCCCTCAAATCGCCACAATGTTGAGTGTTTTGCTTATTGCACACTCTTCACGTGCTGTATATAAACAAATGCTCGGTTCACAGAAAGTGTGTTTTGTGTGTAATAATGCACTCGTACAAAAATTATACTATACAATTTGAAAATTCCTGAGGATATTCATAATTTGGTAACTTTATTTCTAAATTATAATCTACAACACGTTCCTTGAAAGAAAAGCTATTAACTAAGAAATATATTACCGGCTTGTGCTGTTTTTATTACCTGCATGTTATTTTTATTACCTGTGTTATTTGTTATGCTACATGCATAAAGTAACCAGTCAGAACTTCCCAGGATTTTGAACTGGTGGAATATGATCTCTACGGGAGATGGTGATGAGGATAAAGATGACAGCGACGACAATGATGACGTTTGACGACGATGATAACAACGTCGACGATTCTGATGATGGGATAATGATGACGATGGGTGCATGATGACGAAGATGTATAAAGACGGCGACAAAAATGTCGACGATGGTGACTATACGGATGATGACGATAAAGATTATGATGACGATGGTGATGATATTGACGACGATGATGATGATGATGATGATGATAATGATGGTGTTGATGATGGTGTTGATGATGACGATGATGATGATGAATGATGATGAATGATGATGATGATGCTGATGATGAGGGTGATGATTTGATGATGATGTCGACGACGATAATGACGATGAGGATGTTGATGGTAATGATGATTACGATGATGATGTAAGTGACCCCATTGTATATTATATGTGCATATCCATGTTCTGCATTAATTTACAGCGTTAACAATTAAAGCATACAGCATACAGTGACCCGAGTAGAGAATCATCGCCTGATCTCATTTGGTCAGTGCCCATGCATGCAGACAAAATCCATCCTTCATGATCTATTGATTATGCATGTGTCAGACTCGTGCAGCATATTAATATGAGCAAATCATATATACGTAACATCTTCAACTCGATACCAATTATAAACAGAACCACAGAACTCGAGCAACTTGTTCTAACTGTCGATGAGACAGCATGCTCTATTCCCTTGATCCTTTCAGACCCGCTCTTGTATCACCCACTTGAGGAAACATGGGATCTTTTGTGTATCGCTGCATGAGAGTATAGTATAGATCGGCATTTCAAAAGCGGGCGGATGGTTAACAATTGAACAATACTCTCGTGTGTTTCATCATTCAAGTTGAATAAAACCAGTCTGAATGCATGTCATTGACGAATCCCGAGACGCAATGAATCGATTTGAGGAAATCAGGTCCATGTCGTCATTGATGTTTGATTCCCTTCACATTTGGGGCTTTCTCTTCATCAAGAGATTGCAAATAGGATTGTTTGGATGCGTCGTGTAGTTCTATTGACAGATGGGGACATTAAACACATTTCAGTTTGATTGTCGCTAGCGGATGAGCTCGGCTGTGGCATCTCAATCGATTTTTCCGTGGAAATGTTGTTTTAATGAAGAGCTATGTTTTAATCGCTTCCACTTCGAGAAAGAGTATCGTTCTAACAGCGCAATCAAGTCCACACTAGTGTCAACCTTTCTCGATTTCCTCATCGACCGCAACAGGACATTCTGGTATACCATTCTCTGGTGCTACTGTATTATATATATGATTCGGATTAACTCTGGCTTTAATACCGGGGTGAGTATATCTGTGTATGATCCTTTAACGCGTATATCCGGTATTTATCATGTATAGTAGATCATTATGTATGAATATCTAAGCTGGCTACGCCTGCATAGAGATCATGCATATTACACCGTAACCTGCATGTTCAAAGCCTATATGAACTTTTTGAAGGTGTAACAAAGGTGAAACAAAAATAACGCAAGTAATATATTTCTGAGCCGATACATGTACATATTCCTTATATGTATGTTACTGCATGTGAAGGTCCCAGCTCGAGAGTACATTATTTAGGCGACTTGTGTGAGCTGATGTCGCGATGAACATGAATTGAATACCCAATTTACCCTGAGGAAATGTTATGATACATGTAGTAAGCGACTCAAATGAAATCGGCTCACAAAATTGGAATCACCAACTCAAATAATATTGTTCCAACAGCACAATCAATTCCACAGTATATATCGTGTCAACCTTCCTTGATCGGTCCATGTTAAACGATTAAGGACATTCTGTCATTTGTTAATACATATGCATTTCGGATTAACGCCGGTTCTAACACCCACATATATAGGTGAGTATATTACATAAAATACAAACAGTCTGATGTCGCTCATCGCTGGACGTCTATTTTTAAGTAAAAAAATTGCCGCGAATCGCCGAGATTTATTATTTCCGCAGCGATTTGTGGCGATAGTCACCTAATGCTTATTACATGGATGTATATATTTATTAATTAGATATGACATTTTTGTCCAGAACGGCCTGTTATCGAACTATACATGTGAATATCGCTTCAATTTTACCTTAAACCGATTAATATTATTTTACGACATCACCAAATAATGTGTAGATTTTTGTGACATAGTTGTCTGTTACTAACACGCGATCTAATTAATAATAGGGCATTACTTGGTTGGTTTGATATTTTAGGCCTGATAGTAGCCCTCGGCTGATTTCGGTCCTAATATCAAACCAACCAAGTAATATCCTCTAAATACATCGACGTGATTGCATGACGATAGAGAAAGACAGAGAGAGAGAGGGGGGGGGGGTGACAGAGGGGCGAATGAGGGAGATATAGATAGAGAAACAATGGAACAGACTCTCAACCCATTACTAATTTTGCTGACACAGGACCATCTTGTGTTGCTTTGCTAAGAGATTCATTAAATCGTTAGGTTTAATCATATTTGCTCAAACACACAAATCCGATTTTCATCGAAATTCTCATGCGTCGCGTCTTAAAGTATTATTAATTAGGAGATCGGTTACCCGCAAGCTCTCTGAAACATCTGTCGCCAAACAACTATCCAATCCTATATGCGACATGTGAACCGGAATAGTGTCCATACAACCAGGCCATGTTCTTTGATAGTATATACCTACTTTGGTGAATAACGCTCTGAGTAGGTCTGCTATAAGATCGCGCGTCCATGTGCATGGATCAGATGATTAGGTGCATTGACTAACATAAGCCGTCCAGCGATGATGACGCTGGTTCTAATCCAGATAAACGCGGATTTGTGATCCACACTTCTGCAGGGAAAATTACATGATTCGTGTATCTGGGTAAGTTTATAAGTTGCGCTCCGGGGGTAGGTGGTTTCTACGTGCAGTGAAGTTATTTCCGAATGACATTAACCATTTAATGACGAGAGCTGCGCTGGCGCAGCATTAAATACAATATGCCAGTGCATTCTCTTATATGTGCGAGTCGCTCACAATGAGCCTCTCATATAAGATAACGCACTGGCTTAAGGTAACTATTTCTATGCCCATATATTCTTTTATATATGCGAGACCATCTATATGGGAGACTCGCATATATAAGAGAATGCATTGGCACAAGGTTTTCGCAAAAAATTCAGGAAGCTCCAGTCATGGAACGGTTAACCATCTATATATACCCGGTCTTTTCTCATCCCACACAATGTCCTGACAACGTCTTGATATGACCTAAACTACGTTAAATCCCAATAACAAAACCAAACCGCCATATACACTGTAACTGGCAGGCTAAAACTAACAACCCGTACGCAACCGAACGTATAGGACGCACTGACGATTGCTGTAAATACAGTACATTATACATCGTTATCTATATACAATGTCCGGTGAATGGGGGTAATCAAGTGACCTACATTATTCATAGAAATTCCTCGATTCCAATTCCGTCTATGGCGATTCCCTGACATCTGAATCAAATCTGATTAGCTTTTCAATTGCTTTTTCTGGCATCACAATTCGTCGATATACCGCTAGACGGGACCTCGGGGCATCTTGTTGTGTATAGTATGGATGGCAGATTTCATAGATACTAGTTAACGTTGGTCTGGGCCCATTTTCATGAAAGCAACGTATGACATAGTTGGGACTTAAGATGATCATAAGTTCAAACTTCAGTCATAAAAATGCGTTTCACTAACAAGGTCCTAACTTAAAGAGACAACTTTGGTCTTAACTGTAAGTCTGGGGTGAGGTGTCTTAAGCTAATCTTAAAGTTAAGACCTAAGGAATGATCCGCATTTGGTCGGAAAGATGGATGGGTTCTATATTTCATGTATATTATTATAAATATATTAATAGCATCTTGCGGATACGGATGGATGTTTCAGAAATCATAGTAATTAATAACTAACTGACATGCTGACAGGGGCGTGCCAGTGGTTGGGTGATTGGCGGGGTGTCAAATTCTAACTGTAACGATCAAGTTCGGTCTATACATTTATAACGGTTGTTTCCAATGATGGCGTTACCGTATGTATTCAAAATGAAGGTGTCAAATAGGTGGTTCTTGACGGCATTTATGCAGTGTATGGCTGTATTCAGAGTGTGATTGATTGGATGCAATCCGTATTTTTTATTTTCGTTTTTTTGTTCGTTTATTCCGCCAAAGCTAATAATACTAATAAAACTTAAGATAAAACTCCAAATATGGTAAATCTGGGTTGTGCGCCATAATACGGTTATTGTGCGTGATAACTGGACTTATGTGAATGAGTATTATGACAGAAAATTATGGCGGAATCAGTATTTTTTAGTCACAACGCCATTTCACACAGACAGGTATACATATGGAAATATACACACCATGCAGCTTCGATTTGAACTTAACAGCATTTTAAAGTGCTTGCAGATTTGTCTGTCCGTTGGCAAAACAAAACTGCTACCACGAACGTATACGCTACTGCCTGTTGGATGTACTTGTGAAGGAAATCTTGCGGTTGAGATTATTGTGATTCCGAGGGCAACTGAAAGTATGATGTTTTGTTTCCGACCATTATACCCGGTGTTATTTACGGAACATAATGTGGAATTGCATTTCCTTGTATAGTTATGTTGGTGAGTAACTGGCGCCATTATTGCCATGCACTTAGTTATTCAGTGACTCATAATCGTAACTGGAGAAGTAATTAAACTTGGGAGATTCCCCGCAGAGGAACCAGTGGCCACATATTTGCGATCACTTCCTATCTAATCCGTATAAGCCGATAATGGAGTTTGTAATTACCGAAAATTGAGAAGTCTCCAGATAGTTTGATTCCATGGCATATATATCCATGACCTCTACACCGTATATCTTGCTTATTTCTCATTCCCTGTCGGTGGGAATTGCTTGTACCTTTACTTACATGCATAATGTATAACTATACAATTCAGAATAATAGGGAGGTTTATATCGATAACTTCAAACTTCAAACGCCAGTCAGTGCATGTTAGCTATTAACTCCATCACATTGCAAGACCTTTTCGCGCAAGGATTAATATGATCCACCTTTGACGATATTCTATATATAGAACGTCTGGTGATTACATGCATCATCCGACGTTTGGTAATTGACAGCCATTGAAGTTAGAAGTTCTAGATCTAAACCTACCATATGCCAGCTCGCGTGATGTGTGCTCACTGTTATCATTATTCATTCACTCGCGTCAGGAATCCTGGAACATTTTCGAATTGCGCAAAAAAAAGAAGTCGTTTTCATAAATTGTTCCCTCATTATGGGAAATGTTCTGGAAAGATCCACCCCTCTCAACTAAAAAATGTGGTATTACAAAATTGTCACTGAATCGCCCATTGAAGCGTGGTCGGAAGGAATGTGTCGACGCTATCAAACGATTCGTTCGAAAGAAAGGATGGATTTAACTGCGCGCTATCCGTCGGTATCCAAGTGTATCCACACTGTGCGCTGGATTATCTGCTTCAAACTGCCTCGACAAGAAACTTTTCAAGGCATAAGTCCTTTCTTCAATCTGAAAATAATCAATGTAGATTATGACACTCAACTCAGGTTGCGGAGTGAGATTAATTTGGTCCTTGAAGCGTCATGCTTTATTGCGCACTCCGGTGTATAATCAGCCAGAGATTCTTGATGTATTGTGGTCGCATGGGGGATTTATTTATAGAAATAGGAATATTTGGGACACAGTAAACGGTGTAGTGCGACGCCGAAGTCGAGTCCGATAAAAGGTGTAGTTGGGAATTTCAGTTTCGTTTATTGTCGTTTACATTATTATGTCAATAATGGTGATTTTTGGTTTGTGATAAGCTATGCCAATTACAAATAGAAGAAATGAAAAAGATAATTTGTGAGTCTTGTATTTCAACTTTTATCGACTTTTTTCGTTCAGCGGCACACTAAGAGTCCTAGTCATTAATTAGGTGCTGATCGGTGTTACAATTTGAAGTAGGTCCCTATTTGCGGAGGTCCATTTGCGGAGGTCCTGAATTCGCGAAGATCCCCTAAAATTGTCAAAATAGGTTGATTTTAATGAGTGAACGGGTGCATATATGTCAATTGATACGTATTTTAAACAAATAACGACATGATCATCATAATAGTGGTTTGTCCTATCAATTATATCATCATCATCATCATCATCATCATCATAATACGGAACAAATCTTGCGACTTTTCGTCTCAATAACATTATTTGCAATGTTTGTTTACAAATATATGTATCGTCATTCGATATTTTCTTGTGAGTCACTTAAACATATTACTTGTCTTCGAACTCGTATTTTACATAATAGAAGAATGAGTCTATATGTATATTTTGAATTGATCGAGTGTTGGAGCTTCATGCATCTGCTTCCAATGGTGATCCAATTTTTTTCGGATGTTTGTAATTCGGGATGATACATGCATCGGAGTAAAATAAATTTGTTTACTGAAGTTTTGAATCAAAATTTTGTGGAATTACAAGTCAAAATTGTGAAATTTACAATTGTTTTTGTCTAGACTGGTGAGACAAGAGGTGGGGGTTTAGTTATCAAAAGAGACTGATTTGGTTGTATACTTTTCGTCACAAGTTTCTCATAATCGTAACGGAAGAAGTAATTTAAGTTGGGGGATTCACCGTAGATGACCCGGTGACCACAGATATTTGCGATCATTTCCTATTTAATCTGTATAAGCCGATAATGGAGTTTGTAATTACCGAAAATTGAGAAATCTCCCGATAGTTTGATCTCATATATATCCATGACCTCTCCGTGGTGCTAATTTCACAGTCCATCGGACGACGTATGCATTTACCAAATTGCTAGATGTTGGTTTAAACATCACAAACCCCATTTCAGAATATTCTCAATTACAGTACGATACGTTCACGTGCTGGCTAAATTGCCCTGAAATTTTGCAGGCAATTCGTCTTAGAGGGCTATATATAGTGTGCTAGAATATATGTGAACGACAAACTTCTTATACAAATACACACCATGCATGCATCACTTTAATACTTGTGCTTGTCATACAACTGATATTTACTCGCAGTCTGTCTATCTGTCCGTCCGTCTGTCAGTGCACATTTTGTATTTGGTGTACTCGGGATACCCTGGCGTTAGTTTTTCAAAATTTTGATTTAAAAACATTTACACACAAATTAAAATAAACTCACTATGGGCCTATTTTAGAATAAAATCAATGTGAATATTTAGGTTGAATATGAACCTATTTTCAGACCAGATATACGCTCTTTATATATGTGTTTTCACTGTGGCCCGCGCCATCCATTTGAATAATTCCACTACGGGCTTGGCTTATTTCAGAATCAAATAAGTCGAATATTAACCTATGTGAATATTTAGTGCCAAATTTGCGCACCTAACCTAACGCACAATATAAGAAGGCCCCTCCGACGCCGAATAACGGCCCCCGAAGGGAGCCTGTTTCAGCTGGTAAGCAATAAAACAATATCTGTTAATTTGAACAAGGAGCTCAATCTAAAAAAAAAGTGAATTAAATATTTTTTCCCTTTTAATCCGAACGTTTAGACGATCAAATTGTGCGTGAAGTGCACAAAAGGCTCTGTCTAAGAGGAGCTGCAGGCCCATAACTTTGTGCAGGGGTAGCAGATCCATCCGACCCTGAATAAAGGATCCGAAAGGAGCCTGCATGTTTCAGCTAGTTGTCTAATAAAAATCATTGAAAAGTATTTTATTTTTGAAAGAGTGATGAACTTTTATCCTTAGATAGGTGCGTGCCCCAGGTTATATACGAAAATTAATATATTGTGAACAAATATGCCATTGCGCATCTATCAGCTAGGGACGTTACGACAGGGGTGGGGCTTAATGTATCTCATCGCTCTTCCACCAATGATACAAATTCTCAGAGATTCGTAATTGATGGACCTTACCGAACGTTGTATTTTCAAGAACGATCATTGAAATTTGTTGGAATAATTACAATATTTATTGGACCGTAATCCGAATTCAGTAATTTCCAGGTCAAATTGAGAATTGTTTGTACGACCTTCCGACTTCAAAACAAAACTTCAAAAGGGTTCAAAATCCGTAAAATTACGTATAAAGAATACACGAACGTTTAGGCGACATTTGCAAAACACATGCATCACGAATACCATAGCAAAGTAAGAGACTTTGTCGTATGCAATTTTGGTTTAACTTTTTAGCTCACCTGAGACGAAGTCTCCGGTGGAGCTATAGTCATCACTCCTCGTCCGTCGTCCGTCCATCCGTCCATCCGTCAATTCGTCCATCAACAATTCTTTAAACATCTTCTTCTTCGGAACCATGAGACCGAATGGGTTCATAGTTGATGTGGATGTTCCCTAGATGACTCACATTCAGATTTGTTCAAATGAGGTCACCAGGTCAATTAGATGCGAAACCAGGGCCATACCTATATTCCTCCTTGGTAATTCTTATAACGACTTCTTGTCTAGAACAATTGGGCCGATTTAGCTTATATTTGGTATGGGGTGTCCTTGAATGACTGCGGTTCAGATTTGTTCAAATGGGTCACTGGGTCAAATAGGGGTGGATCCAGGGATATAATTTTTTTTTTTTAACATTTTAAAAAATTAGAAAAACTGACACCGTTGTAACATTCCGCAGAGTTATGAAAATCTTTAATGAAATCATGGAAACTTTCCCTTTCCATCACCCCCCCCCCAACATGACCCATACCACAACCACCCTGCCCCAACCAACATCATCCCACCCCATCTCATCTCCTAACCCACAGTATCTCTCCCACCAGCAGATTCAGTCAATTGTATTAGCTACAGACAGAGAGAGAGTTAATATAAATACACAGTCATCAATTGAGATGTTATCAGGCTGACAGGAGTGAACAAATGCTTAGCCAGCACTGATGCCAATGTGTGTCATTAAAATCAAATCAAAACAAATTATTGTTCTCAAACCTCAATTTAGTGTGTCTGACATTTGCAGAATGAGGTCCCCAGAGGATGAATTTAGTTATGCTACCCTGCACAGCAGGCTAGCATCACCAAATACACTAGCCAGGGTCCTCATTCTGCTTAGGCCTTATCTTCTGGGAAGTATATAGGGTCTTAAATTGACATTTTTACTTACTTTTTCCCTTGTGTTTAGTTTCTATATCCCCTAATTTGTAGAAGATAAAATGCATAATTGAGGTGCCCAATGGGTGCACATCACCAACGTTAACTGGAGAACTTCAATCTGATGCTATGTCTCCCATAGCAGTTGAGGCCTAAACAGAATGAGGTCCGCAGAGGGTGAATTTGGTTATGCTAGCCTGCATTGCAGGATTGCGTCATTACATTCACCCTTTGGGGACCTCATTCTGCAAATGTCAGACACTATGTTCAAGCTTGGATGTTTGAATATTATTTTCTTAACCACCAGTATCCAGTTCAACTCATTATACCCTGATTTTGCAAAGAAAAATGGGGCTATATTGAATTGAATTTGTCTGTCTCTATGTCAGACTGTTCTCCCATCCATCCATCTGCCATTATGTCTCTATCCGTCCATCAATTGTTTTCTTCTCCAGATACATATTAAAGACCAAATGGGTTTATATATTTTGGTGTGGATGTCCCCTAGATTTGTTCAAATGAGTTCATCGGGGTCAAATAGGTGAGAAGCCAGGGCCATAACTATTTCCTTCCATAGTAATTCTTAAAACAATTTCTTCTCAAGAACCATAGGGCCTATTTAGCTTATGTTTGGTATGAAGGGTCCTTCGGTGACTGGGGTTTAGATTTGTTCCGATTTGGGGTTATTTTAGGAAATTTTAGGAAAATTAGTTCAGTTCAACTATTAAAATCTACCGTCTGAAATTAGCAAATGAATGGATCTCATAGATGGGGATTCACGTTTGTTCAAATAGGGGCGGAGATAAGAGATTTAATTATCAACCAGCCACCCTACCTGTGCTTTTTGATACTGGTATAATAATGTATAGATTCCTCTTGATTTATAGGCTGCCTGGGTGGGGGGGGGGGGGGGCAATGGGGCGGAAGTGTAGAGGGGTGGGGTTTTGACCCCCCTTAATTTGATCAAAATTTTCGAACAATTAGAAATTTCATGCCTGATAGTGTTACATTTGATTTTTCAACCAGTAACAGTCCATATTTTCCTACTTTGGGTTAAACTGTAGGACCGAAATGGCCACAAATTGTTAACTTTATGGGGGATGTCAGGTTGGAAATTACCAAGTTCGAAAGCATGAAGTACTGGTAACAGTTGTAAAATTTCATTTTAAGAGGGATGTGCAAAAGGAATTTTGTGAACTTAGGACTGTGGTCTGGTTGTCTTGTTTAAATTGGTAAGGGGTTTGATATTTGTCAGTGGTGTGCAATTAAAAATTTCAAGGTGAAGAGCCTTGCTCATCTGAGAACCATCAGCTATGTCCCTGTTTAGAATTACTTGTCTTAAGTGATTTTGACAATTGCTGACTGTTGTAGTCTTCAGAGTCCCAGTCTTCTCAGTCTTTACATTCAGGTGAGCTACCCCCACAGTCATTGACTGTCTTGTTTTGGATGGGATGCTTAATAATAACACAACGCTTAAATAAAAGTCAATATATAGCTGACCTTCAAGATCTCAAACGAACGACTCATAGGTTCGATCTCAATACGCCCTGTTACTAACTCGCGGTCATATTTGGATCCACCAGGTCCGGTTCCGTGGTTTTAGTGCTACAGGTCGTAGTTTTGGAGTAGCATTCCACATACGCGTAAGTCACGAATAATTAAAAAGCTCCATATATGGAAATGCTACTCCAAAACTACGACATGTAGCACTAAAACCACTACACGGAACCGGGGGCTGGAAGAATATCTGAAACCACCGAACGGAGCTGGATGAATCCAACACGACCGCATTTCTCTCTCTCTCTCTCTCTCTCTCTCTCTCTCTCTCTCCCCCCCTCTCTCTCTCTCTCTCTATCTTCTCTCTCTCTCTCTCTCTCTCTCTCTCTCTCTCTCTCTCTCTCTCTCTCTCTCTCTCTCGCTCTCTCTCTCTCTCTCTCTCTCTCTCTCTCTCTCTCTATATATATATATATATATATATATATATATATATATATATATTTATATTTATATATATATATTTGTAAACGAAAACGTCTGACGGTCGCGTGCATCATCTGGTCGTATAAGTGAATGAAACCTCCCTATACTATTCGGACATTTACAAGCGTAGATAGCAGTTTTATAGTGTCACATCGGATGGGGAATCTTTTGAGAAATACAACCGTGGTAGCAGTGATGATGACAGCATGCTCATTACCATGCCATCACAAAGCAATGGCGGGTTGTGGTTGATGTCGATAACTCATCACACACGACAAGCAAATGAAGGTACTTATATTCTCTACGACTTCTCGAGTCTCTGGCTGTATCAGCATGTAACGACCAATGTGAGGATGAATGTAATTGAATTATGATTGATTCAATATAATTCATGTAATTTTCTACACTTGACATATATAGAAGGGGATGTTGGGAACAGATCAAGTACTCGCGTGTGTGTGGAACCAAGATGAGTGTTTTATGAATGTTTCCTCTTATTACTTGGTATGTTATCTTGTATATGACCTGAATGATTGAGGGATGTGGCTATATATAAGGTATCCCTTTATGGTGGTGTCCAGTTCGGAATTTCCAATGACATCCCATTGGATCAGACCAAATTTATCAAGTAAAAGTCTTCTCAGATTACACGGTGCGTTATCTTGTATTACATGAATGTGACTGAGAGATGTGGCTACATGGTATCCCTTTGTGGTGGTGTCCAGCTCGGATTTTCCAATGACACTCATGCATGGGATCAGACCAAATTTATCAAGTACAAGTCTCATCTTATTACATGGTATGCTATATTGTATAACCTGACATGTGATTGGAGCTCTATATAATTGGTGTTCGCGAGCTGTAGGCTGACTGTCTTCATGTTTCTATCTTTTGATTTAGCAAATACAACCATAGCTTTGGGTAACTCGACATCACATCCTCCGAACTTGAAGTTATGGACTGTAACACCGAGATGTAAGACAAAATACATTCAAATTCGCCCCGCTTTAGTGATAAACCCTTTCTATACTAAATACTCATTGACGAATAATGCCCTTAGGACATCTTCATATGATAAGATCAACAATCAGGTCGTTGTTGAACTTATTATCTGAACATTTCCCTCCAATAAATAGGAGCCATTCTCTCTACTTGTATTAACTGTGCTTATTTTTCCCGATACCCCCCCCCCCCCAGATAAGTAATAGACCATTCAAATGTATACTTTTATAACATATATAGTGGGATAATCAATTAGTATAGAAAGGGTTAAACTCCAACCTCTCATTGTCTAACTGTAATTCGATGTCAAATTAGATGAGCACAATAATTATTGTTTTATATAACGCGTTTATTCGCTGATAAAAAAAAATCATGAGAAGACAAATATTCAAAATCTACATTAAATCGCCATTATAGCAATGTCATCACAATCTTCGTCATTATCATGGTCATCACCGACATCATCATTGTCATCATTGTCATCATCGTCATCATCATCATCAGCATCATCATCATAAAAATCATCATCATCATCGCCGTTATCGTCGTCGTCATCGGCCACGTCATCATCATCATCATCATCATCGTCATTATCGTCGTCGCCATCATCGTCATCATCATCATCATCATCATCATCGTCAACATCGCCACCGTCGTCGTCGTCGTCACCGTAAACAACTGTATAACATCATTAGCATTAGGTTGTTGGTTCCTCACACACTTTCTATCGACATATTAACTTTGACATGCAAAATTGCAAAAAAAAATGAATTGTATAGTGTGCAATTAAAAATTTCAAGGTGAAGAGCCTTGCTCATCTGAGAACCATCAGCTATGTCCCTGTTTAGAATTACTTGTCTTAAGTGATTTTTGACAATTGCTGACTGTTGTAGTCTTCAGAGTCCCAGTCTTCTCAGTCTTTACATTCAGGTGAGCTACCCCCACAGTCATTGACTGTCTTGTTTTGGATGGGATGCTTAATAATAACACAACGCTTAAATAAATGTCAATATATAGCTGACCTTCAAGATCTCAAACGAACGACTCATAGGTTCGATCTCAATACGCCCTGTTACTAACTCGCGGTCATATTTGGATCCACCAGGTCCGGTTCCGTGGTTTTAGTGCTACAGGTCGTAGTTTTGGAGTAGCATTCCATATACGCGTAAGTCACGAATAATTAAAAAGCTCCATATAT